>OU830599.1:37323807-39823807 GCA_917563855.2 Limnephilus lunatus | reverse complement strand
CTAACCTTCTTGTTTGTGAAAATAAGTACGTTTTGTCCATAGAAACGTATTCCTCAATTTCCTCTCTGAATTTTGACACTTACTAGTGAAAATATATTTAATGGAATATAGATATTGGCCATTAGCGAGGCGGTAGGTACGTTTTGGTTTTTTTTGACAAGTAACTGCTCCTCCAAAAATCGTTTAAATTGTCTGGTTTAAAAGACGCTCAATTGTACAAACTAGACATGTTATTTAAAAAAAGCAAAACTTATAGACATGGAATATTTTCTTCTAAATACTAGGTACCTATTATTAAATTTTCTCCGCGAACTTGTTTCCTCTTAAGGTGAAGTTATACGTGAAATCCTATTTAGATTAATCTTTATGACGAATTGGCTTACAGTATCAACATCAAAAAATATGCAACGGATAAATTGAAGCTTTTACTAGGTTTTCTATGTAACGGAATTACAATAAAATTATTATTTACATAACAAAAAAAATAAGCGTAAACCACTAAAAAAATGTTTTTTCATGACTTAACTATGAAGTAATAATACAAGAAACATTTTTATAAAATTACCCCTTTATGTCTAAGACCATTTTTGAGGTTTTCTTTGTTCTAACTTTTTTCACTCTTATAAAATTATGGACAAAATAAATAAAAACCACTTTTTCGCTTACTTGCCGCGCGCAAATAAGACGCTCGATTGCAAATTTTGCAGGCACGAGAATCGAAATATTTCTAGCGTTTATATTCCTCTTAAAAGTTTTCCTATAATTAATAACATTATTTAACTTTGAGTGTCGTTATCGATGTCTTAATTACATCTATGTAGGTAGGTACTGCTTGTTAGTAAATTAGTGGAGGATTATGATTTTATTATGGCGTATTATTACATTATTAAAAGTTTTCCTATTAATATGAATAAACAATAATATTATTTAACTTTGAGCATCGTTATCAATGTCTTATTAACTTCGTCTGGACTCTTCTGTCCTCTAGTTCTGATGGACTTTTTTTGACTGAAGTAGTTCCAGAGAGTGGTCGTTCATACAAAAACTTCTCTGTGGGATTACTATAGCCTACTGTTTGCACTATACGATAGACCATAGGTTCTCAACCTTATTTGCCCACCGCCCACTTTGGGAATATTTTTTTTTCTAAGGCCCCCCAATTTTTATGAGGGGAGGGGGGCGCTCAACTGTCACGAAATCAATAATTCGATTAAAATATATTAAATCATTTGTTTAGCAAGTTAAAAAAGAAATTATTTTGTATTTTAAGTACCGGGTTGCTACCTCATTCCTTCTTGTTTTCATGATGGATATAATTTCCGTGTGTTTTACAGCGCCCTTGAGGTGATTTTTCACAAAAACGGCGCAATATAAATCGTCCAAATATTATTATTATTACTATTAATGTCAATTCTTAATATTAATAATACACGTAATATGATAATATTTTATAATATCTAATAAATTAAAATTTTCACATCATCCAATTTAATGTAGATCTGAATGTAATCCTGAACTACCGAAATATGTGAATTTTCGCACACGTGATAAAAATGATTACAATACATGCAATTACAAAAATTAACCAATAAAGTTTACTTTGCTTTATTAGTACGTGATAAGCGTGTTTTTCCGTCTTTTTTAGACCATTTTTTTTACTTGCCCACACCCTCACTGTGCCATCTCAACGCCCCCTAATATTCTCTGGGTCTTCTACCGCCCCCCTGAAAGTCTCAAACGCCCACGTTGATAACCTATGCGATAGAAAATAATATATTTGATCAGCTTTTATATTTTTATTTGTAAAAAGCTATTAAGTTTGTGACTCTCGATAATTTACAATAAAAACACAATTAGTTACAGACCACCTTTATTTTATTCACACTCTACCGGTTTCGGAAGAACTCTTCCTTCGTCAGAAGAATATTAGAATTTTTCGGAAGAACCCTTCCTTCGTCAGTAGAATATTAGAACAATAATTCTAATATTCTCCTGGCGAAGGAAGAGTTCTTCCGAAACCGGTGGAATGTGAATAAAATAAAAGTGGTCTGTAACAAATTTATGTGTTTTTATTGTCTTTTTTCCGCCTACTACAAAACAGTGTCAACAAAGATATAAATAACCGCGTGATCATGGTGTTTTCCATGGGGTGGGGGTATTGCAATAAGTTTCATTATTATTAATCGTGTTCTCCACTTTACTAGTACTTGCTCGCGCGTTCTGATTCATTCTGTTTTTCTCCACGGTGATTCCACGTAATATAGTTTTAATCTGATTAGATGAAATGATTGTTCAGTTTGATGACGTATCTCTGGCGTCAGAGTGATATGCGGATCCAGATCTGTGTTGGCGGTGACGTCATGCGACATCGCGCGATATCCGAAGCTGAGAGGTTACCACACAAAACACAAATAGCCCGGGATGCTGGCGGCTGGCGATGGCGCTTCATCTTCCTTGTCTCCCACCGGGGAATGTGAACCGGATTTAATCTATTCGCATCTCTTAATCGTTGTAGATTTTGGGGACTACCCAATATTTTTTCAATAAGCTTAGTTTATTGTTTTCTTTGTTTGTTTGTAAATATGTTACCATATTGCTAACACGAAATGGTTGAAGAATGTTCCATGAAACATCGTCTATCTTCTATTTATATAAAGAACAGCGTCTGTGGCGGGCGAGTGTGCGGTGTGGATTTGATTTGAGATTGCTGAAATTTTGCACACTTTTGAGATGCGGTTATGGGTGCCGCCGCCCCGGAAACCATTTATTAGATAATCAATACCTCTGCCATAGGTCACCCCGAGAGGTTCGCTATGTTTGGTAACTTAGCCGGGAGGCCCTGGTTCTCGGGTGAGATTTTTCCAGGTGTTGGCGGCCGATGCGTCTTCCCTCCTGCTGCGTGGCGGGCCGGATCTAATTTGACCTCTAAGCCAGAATCCCTCAACCCATCGCCTTGCACCGCAGTTGTATGGATGGATTCACACGTCTGTCACTCCTGGACACACTGACCCCCAAGATTCCTACCCACCCCTCATGCCTATTTCCTTCCCAGAACTTCCTAATAATAATAATTATTATTATTGGATGATTTTTATAGCGCCATTTTCGTGAGAAAATCACCTCAAGGACGTTTCGCAAATTCATTTATGCATTAATTTAACCTATACCTATATCTCCTTCCTTTCCTTTACAAAAACCCTCCACACAACATCCTAAGATGACATAGGCCCTGGGAGAAAGTATTTTAAATGCCTAAAAATAAGGGGGAAATAACCATACACATGTGATTTAGATGCGTAAAGCGCAGGAAACGCCGGGGACTTCGTTAGGACGGGTTGTTTAAAAAAAAACTATAAATTTTTTAATAATTTTCGCGTTCTGTGGAGGTTCTATTCAAGTTCTGTTATTATATTATTATAGGCCAGTTGCTGCATGAAACTGAAATAATCATAGAACTTGAATAGAATTTACACAGAACGTGAAAATTAACTAAAGAATTAAAAGTGGTGTTAACAAAGTTATTTTTAATTAAAATATTTGATGAATTCGTCAAATTTTTTAAAACCACCCATCCTTAGTCATCAATAAATCTTTGATTTCCATCTTTCATTTTTTAAACAAGTTTTTCGGTGCTTTTTTATAAACCGTTTAAAAATGACATTTCCAGATTATTGAGTCACCAATAATTCATTTTCGCCATTACAAAATTCCCCTCGCTTCATTTCCTTTCTGTGATGAACAAAATAATTACAAGTTTACTGAAAAGTTTTGTGTTTGTATTGCATTGGCGTGTATTGATAAAATTCGAAACTTTTCAAGAAAAAAATTGCTTAAAATTTATATATTTGAAATGATTTTTGCCGATAAGAAAAAGTTCTTCTTGAAACAAAATTTGCGATTAAATTGAAGTTGCAATTTCGTTTGGTATTTTTTTCTTGAAAATCGTCAGCACGAAAAGAGTGCGTTTTCAGTTTGTCTCAAACGTCAAGATGATTTTTGAAGATTAAAAAGTACTAAAGCAACGAAACTTTTTCGGGAAATCGCATTATTTTTTAAACCCTACTGTGCGGCGCCACTGTTGTGTGCAATTGATTTCAAGCTACAATAGTTCATGTTTTTGACAACCCGATATTAAAACCATTTACTTTCCCCACCCCTGTGATCCAACCTCGCGTTCAAGCATGTGTTTGCACGGAACACCCCTTAATCAATATAGACAGAGTTATTGAGAATAATTTTTCAAAGACTACATACTGCAGTTGACATATTTGTAATTTTCTCCGTGAGGTCTTTCTTCTTTTTGTTGTTATTTTTTTTAACCCTCAGACGTCGAAGATATTTTGTCAGAGGGTCAAAATATTTACGCTTACAATAAAATCCAAATAATGGAATATTTCTGAACTTATCCGAAAAATGAAATCTGTTTTCGATAGGTGATAAAATACGCTTTAAAATTTTATTAATCGAAATAAATTTATAATTTTTGAAATATAAAAATTTTGCTTGCAAACATGAAATTTTTTTTAAAATGGCTCACCTTACGTTTTTAACTAAAATTATTGATAACGAAAAACAATAAAAACACACACACATTTTATTAGATAAATGTATTACAAACCTCACTTGCTTGTCGTTCCGTGTAAAAGCAATTAATAAAAAATACCCAAAGTTTCATAAATTTATTTCAAATTGCGCTCTAAAATTTTGGTTTCATAAAGGTCTACATTTTACTTATTTTGTTGTTTACTTTTATTTTTGAATAAAAAGCGTAGTGTTTTCTCTTCCTAACACCGTTTGTATCACATTTCTCACTATGATAGTAAGGGAGACACAACGATTTCTATGAGACCTGGATGAGTTGCTGCGAAAACCGAACAAATAGACTTGTAAATAAACTTCTGAACAATCTACCTACGTGAGACCTGTCATGTTATATTTTTATCATTGACTGAACGAATTGGATTGTAAGTAATGTAAATATCCTTATCGATTCCGAAAAAACTAATTCCAATACTATTTGCTTTATTTATCACCTTATTTGCTATCTTTTTAACGTAGTTGATTGCATCGATCACACCACCGCATCAGACCAATGGGAACCGGTAAATAACACGATAGAATGACATTGTGAAGTGTACGTAAATTATACCAGTTTTCTAATACCTGGTATAATTAAACATTTACTTCTTATCTCTGTCCTGATTTATCTAAATCGTTTTGCACTTCGGGAAATGTGGAAATTCGATTAAAATCTTGTACATTTTGTTGGATATTTTCCAAGTATTCAATATTATGACTCTCACTTTTCAAAAGTTTCTGAATAATTATGACAGTTTGATTAAAATATAAATTCGTCATATATGATTTGAGATTTTCACCGACAAAAGAATTATGGTGATTTATTTTTGGATTAATAAATAAAACCTTTATTGAAAGTCAGCCACTCGCCTATTCATTTCCTTTTCGATTTATTTTGTGTACCATTTGCAATGAAAAATTGGCCTTCCAGAGCTAATTTTTTTTACAATTTATTTTACCGATAAACCAGTTATCTGCATTTTTTATAGTACAAAATGTTGAAATATAATATCGCGTATTAGTTTCTATTATTTATTTAACTGCTTCTTTCGTGATTTCAGATATAATTTAACCAAAATTAAAATATTTCTTTGTTTTAACCACTTTTAATGTCTATAAAAAAATTTCTCATTTAAAAATATTTTCTTATTATAATATTTGGATTTGAATTTATGGTCTTTCTTATTTCCAATTTATCCAACTGAACGCTATTAAAATTACAACGTAATAATTAGTTTCCACTATTAAAATCCAATGTGTGACTAATCTCCAATAAGTGATTGGCAAACTCTGAGAATCTATTATTATTTTAATATTTCATATGTTCCTTTATCCGATATCAAAGTTTCTCGCAGTTTTACCTGTATAAAAGAAACACAATCATTACACTTCAATATTAACAAAACAGTAAGTGCAGGTTTCTTTCACCTGTCAAATCCGATCTTTAAGGAGAAATATTTGGACTACTGCTCCAGCTCCGTTCCGACATCGAAATATCTGCACCATATTGATTCCGACTTCAAAATATGTGCTCTAGTTCAATTCCAACATCAAATTAGCTCCTCCAGCTACATTCCAACATCAAAATACATGCTCCAGCTTCGTTTCGACATCAAAATATCTGCTCCATCTTTATTATACATAAAAATACATGCTATAGCTCCATTACAACTTTACACTAGCTGCTCCAGCTCCATTCCAACATCAAAATAGTTCCTCCAGTTCCATTCCAACATCAAAATACATGCTCCAGCTCCGTTCCAATGTCAAACTATCTGCTCCATCTCCATTATAAATAAAAAGAATACTTGCTCTAGCTCTATTACAACATCAAGCTCCATTCCATTATCAAAATAGCTGCTCCAGCTCCATCCAACATCGATATGTGTATAACCGACCCCAGGTTCATTTCGGCACCAGAATACACGCCCTAGCTCCGTTCCAACATTAGCGTACGTGCTCCAACATCACTGTTTCAACATCAATATATATATAACTCTATTCAGAAAATTTAAATAATTACTCGTTATATTCGTTACGACATTAAAATCTCCAATTTCTGCTCCAGATTCTTTGTCGCATCATAATACATCCTTCATAACATCTTGGACCATAAATTCAAATGACTCCCGATATTTATGGCTGAAAATCGTCCCATTGTCCGGTAATTACATTTTGTAAATAATTTTTAATCTTTTTTCACTGTACACGTGATCAATTTATAATTAAAATATTCTCGTTAGCATTATTAAAGCGTAATAAATTATTGTTTATCTCTGCAGAATAACCATCGTTAATAATGTGTTTGACTAGGTATGCACTTTTATTGTATAGCGTGAGTGCTTTGTGGTCCCACTTTATTGGCCAATGGTAAGCCCTCGGCATATCTGTGTAATAATGTGAATGTACCCACAATACAAAAACAGTATGCAATACTCAAATACAAGCGCAAAATCAATATAATTTTTAATCAGATAATTTTGTGACGTATTTATTATTTTCTTTGTAAATAATAAAAGCCCTTAAATTCAAAGGATAATCAAACCAAGCTTCATCCATGTTTTAAAATTGTTCAATAAAGTGGTATAGTCTGCAACATTATATTTATTTAATTTTAGGTACATTAAAGTTATTTTGTTTTGAAGAGTTTTACTTTCCATGTACATAATTGAACACAAAGTTATAAAATTAAACCACCATTTTTGATTGGGTTATATACGGCATTACTAATAAACGTGGTGAAGATTTTATACAATTGATAAACAACCGTATGTGTGAAACCTTACTCATGTAGAAATTGGCGTAAAATAGTTTGTGGAAAGATGTAATACATTGCTTATTTATTTATTTATTTATTTATTATTACATTTATTACATACAAGAAATAACAATATAAAAGGAAGCTTTGACTGCCCAACTAGGAAGGTTTCCCGTTTTAGGACAGTCAACTTGGCAGGTTGCGTGTACATAATTTCACATTAGTGGATTCAATAATAAATAACAATAATGGTACATATTGGGGGAGTTACTCAGATATTAGGTACAATATCGGATATAAGTTGTGTTATTCTAGGTATACAGCAGTAATAAACAATAAAATCCAGATAGGTACATGTAAAATATAAAGTAAAATCCAGATAGGTACTTGTAAAATATAAAGTAGAACTAAAATATAACAAATGTAAGAAAGAAAAATAATAAAAAAAAGATTTTTTTTTTTTTATGAAAATACAGTTTAGCAGTAATAAGCAATAAAATCCAGGTAGGTATATGTAAAATATAGAATAAAAATATAATATATAAATATAAGAAAGAAAAATAAAAAAGAAAAACAAAGAAGAAAATAATTTATAGGAAAATACAAATACAAAATCGAAGAAATCAACTCAGACTACGTTTTTTAATAATTTTTCGGAATCTGTCCTACCTAAGTCTAATAACCAGTTTGTAATTTTAGTACCGAAGGATGATAATTCACACAGTTTCAATTGAGAGGGGATTTTGTTGTATATTTTTGGTCCCAGGTATGAGAAAACTTTTTGATAAGCCGCAGTATTGCTTGTTGGAATAGAAAGGTCGTTTCTGCTTTTACTTCTGGTTTGATGATTATGATCGATTGTTATCGTTTTGTTTTTATTTTTATGGACGCAGATTGTTATTTTTTTTATGTAACATTGTCGAACATCAAGCACCTTAAACTCCTTGAAGAGAGCGTCGCTCGAGTATCTGAAGGGTTTCTTCATAATGACGCGTAGAATGGATTTCTGTGCCTTCAGTAGCGGGTATAATGTTGTTATACCTGTTCCACCCCATCCAATGCAACCGTAGGTTATGACGGAGTTACAGAGCCCGTAGTATAATTTTTTAATGTCTTGAGTTTTTATAATTTCCCGCAATCCTATAAATATATAAATAAGCTTGCGCACTTTATTAGCTGTGTTTTCAATTTGTTGTTTCCATTTAAGGTGGTTATCCACTATTATACCTAAATATTTAATAGATTTAACACATTCAAGGGTTTCGCATTTACAAGTATGGTTATTATTTCCAAGGCTACACTTAATATTATGTATTGTGAGGTGATGAGGTGTTTTGGGTTGACCTGCAAGGGTAGCGCTAAATGTGAGATATTTTGTTTTTTGTATGTTTAGTGTAAGCAAATTAGTGTCCAGCCACTGTTTTACTCTGTTTATACCCGTGTTCGCAAGGTGGTGTGTTTCTTTCCAATCATCTCCTTCAAACAAAATAACTGTATCGTCAGCGAACGTGATAATTTTGCCACCAATGTGTTGGTTACAAAGTTCGTTTATGTATATAATAAAGAGAAGGGGCCCAAGTGTACTTCCTTGTGGTACCCCAAAAGTGTATTTTAGTGAAGTGCTAATAGCCTCGTTAATTCTGGTTTGTTGAAATCTATTAGATATATAACTTTCTATCCATTGAAAAGCTTTTCCTTTTATTCCTATGTTTCTAAGTCTCTGTAAAAGAATTTTGTGAGATATTGTGTCAAATGCCTTGGCCAGGTCCAGGAAAAGGGCAATAGTTTTCTTGCCACGGTTCATATTCCCTGCAATAGTTTCAGTGAGACATGCGATGGCATCATCCGTTCCCTTACCCGACCGACCAACCAAAGATTGTTTCCCTGTTGTATAAACTGTTATCTATCTATCTTCTACCTTCTTCTTCTATCTATCTTCTTCTAAGGAATCGCCTAAATGTATGTACGCGTACAACTGCACCAAATTGGATAATTATATTTTTTGTGTTCGTTATTGTCAGGTCAAGGATTGTATAAAACTACTGGTGAGCTCTGGCATTATGAAATTTGTATTAAAAAAATGCAATTGGTAGCACGCAAGCTGTTTGAAAACTGAATGCAACGGGAATGAATGTATGGAATGCGGGAGGTTGGTGAGGCGAGGGGGAAGGTAGGGGGGAGGGAGACGTGGGTATAGGTTTCGCGGGAGGGGGGTGGAGAACCCAGGAGGGGGAGGGGAACTTAGGAGGGGGGTGTAGAGAGGGAAGGTGGAGGAGGCGGAGTGGGTACCAGCCAGTTTATAATAATTTCTCATCGAATTTCGGAATTTTTCCTAGGTATTTTTAATGTCCTATATATTTCTTATTTTTGAAAATTTTAGAAAGTAAATAAAATGACCTACTAGATTTTTGTATTTGAAATATACACATTTTAATATTTAAAAATTGCAACATTATAATTTCAAATATGAACAAAAATCTAAGTTTCTTAATTGTAAACCCTTCGTGTTTGCATATAAATTTTTTAACCCTTTATTTATATCAAAATGATGATTTGTTTCCAAAGAATGGTTGGACAAAAAACAAAAGACACGATTTTTATTTAAAAATAATAAGTATGTCTTTCGTTTGTACAATAACTTGTAATAAGTGGGTATGCACTCATATAATAAATATGTATAACAATGCAGGTGCATGTTAAACATAATTTATATAAATATCTTGTGATGTATGTAATCTCTTACTAAATAAACTTTGATTAGAGCACTATGACCACTGACAATGCTGACCGCAGAATGTCAAAGACAATTATTATTGATTATTAGTTATTATTTATCTAGTACCTACCAATCAGAATAATTAATAAAGACTGACGTACGTAAATTCACACAATGGTTACAAATTTTACAATCAAGATAAATCATATTGTATTTAATTAATATATTTTTTAAATATTATAGTCCTTCGTGGACAAGGATACTAACGATCCCCCGTAAAGATTAACCTCCCCATATTGCAGATGCAGACATGTCCCCTTGCAAATTTTTTTTAACAAACTCTAAATTATATATTTTTTTTCTACATCCAACTAATCTAAACTCGTGATGAAAGAGAAAGAGGCCTTTTTGGCCCGGAGCTCTTTATGCCAGTATATCAAAAGTCATAAATACTAAAAAAAATATCTTTTATTATTTACCATGTTGTACTTGTGTAGTTAAAATTCCAATGAACAGGGTTATTTTTTAATGTTTTTATTCGGCTTCGTGGAATGATTATAATTTATAATCTTACCACTTCAAGTTTAGCATTTTTTTGTATGCCTCATACATTTATGTATTCCATAATGTGAAGAATTTTTTATTTGGAAAAAAAGTCCCGTTGCGTTAAAACTTTTGAGATTAAATATATTTTTTGTATTCAATTATTAATGTTTTATTATCCGGTCATGCAGAACCTACGTAACAGAATAATACAAATATGTGGTGTATGACGTGTATGTACGTATAAAGTATACGTAGTATCTACGTATACGTAAAGGCTTAATACGATCAAAGTCAAACTTGGAACAACGTAAGCAGGTACTTAGTTCCTGCCTTTATATTAAAAAAAAACGTTTTGTATGTTCGCTAGCGGTGGAAAAGTTAAATAGTTACCTACCAAGGTTCGTAGAAAATGCATTTAACAAGGTTTGCTCGTATATGTGCCTTTTTAGAAAAAAAAACTCATCGGTCCGCTTTCGAAATTTCGAACGCGTGACGTAGCTTAAAGTAAAACACTCCCACTTGTATTGCAGTTAATTCAAGTCTCCCAGTGAAACATGGACTTCAAGCTACGTCACGATTTTTTAATCAATCACCGCTTTACCCCCTCGATGGGGTACCTACCTACCTATTTTTAAATATTATTTTGTTTTGATCGTTCTGCTAGCTTTTTAAAAGTGAGAATAGATAGGTAGGTACTAATTTGAATGTTTATGGTAGGTACCTGCGCAACTTTAAAAATATGTAATTCGATTCCTAACCTAACTAAAACCCCGCGAGAATACCCGTGACTCAAGGGTAATAGGTGGGGCCGCTTGTATAAAATTAGCATGCCAAATTTGTAGGTTTTTTTATACCGTTTTCATTTTCGTTATCTGACGTCTGCTTCGTTCGTGCACATTTTTATTTATACTTTCCAGTCTTTCTGCTTCGCGCGATATTGCGGAAACAAAAAAATGCTTTTTTGTAGTAGGTACCTATTTAACACCATTTTTCACAAGGCGAGACAACGAATACTGCGATGCCCAATACGTTTCTAAATCAAAATGTACTGGTGTGTATGGTTCTGCCTCTAAGAGCTCCGTTATTGCCTTCCTTTCTGTAAAGTCTATTGTGTAGGTGCACAAATGTGTAATGCAAATAAATATTTAGTACAAAAAAATGGGAGGCCCACACTAGTGACGTCAACGTTCTAGAATTCTGACCCCCAAAAGTAACTTGACCGTTACAGAAGTATAATTTTAACATTTTTTTGCGATTTTAATCTACTAAAATGATTATTTTTCAACAATATTCCACGTCAAAATGCGTTTTTCTGTAAATATGTTTTTTTATTCGTATTTGTCATTTTAACCGTATAGTTAATTTCACCATTATTTTGTATTGGAAGGGTTAAAGTCTGGTCTGGAGTTCTGAAGGGAGATTTTTTTTTACCACTTTACATTAGATCAGAGGCTTCCAATCTGTGGCTCGCAAAATAATTACTCTGGCCAACAAACATTTTGGTACCTTGGGTTTTTCAAAAACTGTTTTTGTCTAATTTTGGCATGCAGAATCAAACAAAGAGAGCAAAGTCATTAGTTATCTTCATCGCCTAGTAATTGTCTTTTTATATATGGTTTTCTTATATGTGGCGTAAAAATGTATATTTTTTTATAAATGCTCTAAATTTCCTTTATTTAATTGATTTATTTTTCGAAGAAGTTCAAATTTTGTCAAGAAATAAAGTTTCTATGAAAAAGAGTTTTTTTAGGAATCAGCACATCAAAAATATTCAAAATAAATGTTACGTTCCTGTCACCAAAAGATATCTCAAGAATCTTAAAAACTTACAAAAAAAGTAAATTTAAAAAATATGTTATTTTCGTAGGTACCTATATTTACATATTTATCAATCAAAGAAACAAAATACCTTTTATTTACAGTTATTTGATTTAAACCATTTCAGTTTTATTAAAACATCGCTTGGTTCGCAAAAAAAATGTTTTTGAAGGATGTCGTGATGGTAACAGTTTGGGAACCACTGTACCCCAAGTACTATAGTCATACTATCGTAAGTGGAAGGGTGACGCGACTTTTGGGCGCCTTTTATAAACGGTGCAACCATTTATGTATAATACTTCTCCTAATCCAATTTATATTATTATGACTCGCTCTTCGTGCCCTAACTCGACGCCCACATTGTAAATCTCTATTAAATTGATGGCACGGGTATCCCTAACGAGTTTTGAGATGATTTTGGAATTTCGACTGGAAGCGCATTTTCTGATGACGTCGTCTAAAAGCCCCCATAGCTTATTATTTTGATTAGTCAGTGGCGAAAGGGGAAAATTGTAGAAAATTTTATTAAATTATCTAGACACTTACATAGGTATACGTATACTGTACTCCCAATTTTTGTTAACGTAGCTAATTCTATGGATTAAAAAAATATTTTTATGCATGTTTTATTATCTTTTGATTATTAGTAAGATTAGTTGGCCGCCTAATCAGAACTTCCTCGAAAATTCCCGCTGTGCAGGATACGACAATATTGATATAAAACAATTCGATAAGGCAACCGCAATATGGCGTGATCTTTTAGCATTTTCTGTGTTTTTGCAATATTTTTATTTTAAGTCTCGTTTAAAAAAATAGTGATATAGAGTGAATACATTGTCCTCTTCCTAACTTATGAGAATGCTTTGGCTATAGATCGCTCCTTCTGAAATAACCCTTTAGACGTGGATAAGAGAATTTAAAAAATATATTGTTTGTCATGAACATGGGATTTTCACCGTTTTTTTTATTTTCGGAAAAAATACGATAATGAAGGTATTTTTATTTTATCTTTACGTTGATGAATAAATTTTCTATAATGATTTAAAATGTGCCCATTTTCGATTTGCCGCCAAAACGAAATGTTCGTTTTTATTTGTGAATTCGGCGGCATTGACGTCACGCTGGGCGTTATGACAGCCGTCTTACCAGCCAGTGGCGGTTGTGTGTCATGTTCTATGAACCGTTTCGAAATATGCCGTTTTTTCAAATCAATAATTATGAATGAAAATATTAAAATTACACATTTTTATTACAATGATTACATTAAAAATTTTAACTTTAAATTTTCCACATATTTTTTTACGTGTGTAAAATACCCCATCGACTAAATAACATGTATAACATGCTGCACAATTGCTTCTAAATTCCGGAATACAATAAAACAAGTTTTAAACTACGGATGACGTATTACGGGAGTAAAAAAAAAATAATTACTTAAATTGAAAAATCTTTTTTTAAATTTTTAACCCATTTCGGTTATTTCCCCTGATTTTCCGACCTCTACATTGAAACACGCTATTTCGACTTTACCCAAAATGACACAAGTGTGTCAATCATAATAACAATTTAAACGAAAGACTCCTCAGACATTTTCGGTTACGAATAACCTGACTTTTTTTTTTAATTCTCCCTACTTTCATCATAAAACAACTGAAATGAGTGCTTGTGCAATGAATGATAGAGGAAATTAGTGAACCTGAAATGCTTTAATCACTCGGTTACAAACCGTATTATGGATGATGAAATAACTATAACTATTGTTTTAACTATAACTATTATTATTGTTTGTTTTTTATGATTTTTCTATTGTTTTTTTTCTCTTCTTTCCAGGAATCTTAACGGACATTAAAGACGACTTTGGTATCGGTGATGACAGGGTGGGACTGCTGCAGACCGTGTTTGTGATATCGTATATGATATTCGCGCCGCTGTTTGGCTACCTGGGCGACCGCCAGTCCAGAACTAAGATCATGGCTGCCGGCATCTTCCTGTGGAGTCTCACCACCCTGATAGGCTCATTTATGACGGTGAGTTGCTTATTTTCAAAATCCATATCTTTTAGAAGTCGGGATACCTGAGGAGGTCATGGCGTTATGAAACTATTAAAATACTCCATGATGCAATGTTTAGTTAGCTTAGCATTTTGTCTGTGTTTCATGGAGTCAGTAGTTTATGGTGGTCCTAGGTCTAGTCATTCATTTTGACCCAATTGCGAACCACCAATGGATAGATCGGGTCAAATTTTCAAAGAAGATTCAATCATTTAGTCGATGAGCTGCCAGCTCAGTTAGCACCCGTGATGGGCGTGGCGAGCGACCATCGATATATATCGTTCTCGCGACCGAAAAATTATAGATAGTAGATACCTGAAATCTGAAAAAGGCTCTCATTTCAGTTCCAGCTCGATTTCAGATTAAACATCTATGTTCCTGTGTTGAGAGAACAAGACTCGAGTCACCCAGTCTACACAATTTATTCGTCTATGGTCTACGACTATCTATCTATAGCAGTTTCTCTATATTTAAATCAAAGATTGGGTACTTTTGTCCTATCCACTTCGCCAGTGGTTCGTCTAAAATGGTCTAAAATAATGAGATGAAAAAATAATATGAAATCAATCAACAGTTTCATTTCATTAGTTAATTAGAGGTTAGATAATTTTGTTTTTTTAGTTTCAATAATGTTTTTTATTTGCAGAATTTCTGGTGGTTCATCTTCTTCCGAGCGTTGGTGGGTGTGGGAGAAGCCTCCTATTCAACCATTGCCCCCACCATCATCAGCGATCTCTTTGTGAAGGACGTTAGATCAAAGATGCTGGCTGTCTTCTATTTCGCCATTCCTGTTGGAAGGTGAGAATGAGTCTCCTAAGAATTAGACTTGTGGTTGAGAACCAGTGTTCCTTGAATCACCAGTGTTCTTACATTTGTTACAAGTGTTACGTTAAAAAAGTACAATGTGCATAATATTATGTTTCATTTTTTAAGGATAGTCAACAATTCCCTAGTTACGAATAACCCGCCAATGTGTATTTGAATTCTCTCTAATTTTGTCATAAAAGCTGAAATTGTTGCTTGCGCTCTTATAGAGGACATAGCTAGCAGAAGATTGAACAGCGAAGCCTGAGTGCTTGACTACAAGCCGATCTTAAAAAAATCCAATATATTTTCATCATTTTGTTATTACAGAACATTTTGTTAAAACGGAACAATTTATTTTAACAACACTATTGAAGGTAAAATTTCAAGTTATTTTTTTCAATTTCCTTTCTTAAAAATATAAATTTTCAATTAAATATATAAATTTTATTTATTTTTATTTACACTGCTTGTTATATAAACCATAAAATTGTTATATAAACCATATAAGTTATAAAAACTCAGGTATTATTCAAATATATAAATATGTATATAGGTGCATAAAATTTCAAAAATCTTCTCAGCCAAAGAATACAATTATTCTTGCTGAAATTTTGCATGCTTTTATCATTTAGTAATCAATACAATTCTTTAATTTTGTCTGTTAAAACCATTGATGTATGATATCTAGACGAGCCCTGTGAAATTCAAAATGACGCAAGAAGCCAGCAAAAGCAGGCTCAAGGCCAATTTATGAAAAAGTGCCTGCATTGTTTTGCACCGTTCAGATCGCATAGTGCTTTGTGTTGTATCTTTTATCGGTCTACAAGATCTACACTGAAACTAATTTGTGTGTCAGCCGTCCGGACCGAGTTAATTTTTTTAAAACACAAAAATATACCACTTCCGAATATTGTACAAGGTACACACCGCGTACTTTATTTTTGAAAATGTAGTCAGCTATCTGAATACAACAAAAAAAATATACTTTACAGATGTCTTTTAGGCAGCGTTTCAATAAACGTAATAATGTTAAAGAAATTACTTTTGGTCGAGCAATATTTCTGACGTCATGCCACGTAGCCCGGTTCGTTCACTAATACATTGACATACAGGCTCAAAACAAAACATAACGGCTTGTTTAAAATTAAAAGACCACATCTTGTCACACACTGAACGCCCTCGGGTTATTTCTTCAAGCGACTTAGCGAGCGTGTACGGCTAGTTTATACCAAGTAGGAGTGATAAATTCAACTCCACAATACGTGTCGCGTGATATTCAAGGCATCTGATTGGTTGATGAATGTCAAAACTACATAATGGGATTTGAGAACGAACTTTGTGTTTTAGGAACTGGCTTCTCTAGGCTTTTTGAGCGAGGCGGTGGAATACGATGAAGAGTTGTATTGTTAACATTAATATCATGGCGTCATTATTCACAGGCAAGTTAGTTAGGTAGGGCTTATCTAGACTTAATTGATCGAAGGTTAAAACCAAAGATATTGAAATATGAGGGAGATGTGCTATCCGCAGTTTTTACTAGGTGAGACTGCGCTTCCGGGTGTCGCCGATATTGTTTACCGATTAACGAATAAACCAAATGAACGAATAATTAACGGATAAACTAAACGAACGTTAAACTAAATGAACAAACTCTTTCCGTATTCAAACTATACTGTTAACCAATACTAACGCACACCTTAAAAAAATCAACGAAATGAACAAATTATTTTGTATGCAAACTACGCTTATTAGGTCGTAGTCCGCCGACAGTCGCGCCTACATCATATTGTATCTCTTTTGTATTTAAATATCTTTGGTTAAAACTGACCTCCATGACTTGTGTAAATAGATTGCAAACAAATATGTATATCAACGGTCCCGAAGAACAATGTCGGATCTGCTAAAAATTGAAAATCGTTCTGTTGGCTTATTTATTCGCTTATTTTATTGATTTAAAAGTCTGTATTTCAGGAATTTTGAATGAAATGCCAAATTTCAAAACAACACTGTCTTTCTTGATTTCAAAAACAGTAAAAATGCAGAAACGAAACATCAAACACTCTCCTGCAAAACTACAAAATCGCACATCCGACATTGTTCTTCGGGACCGTCGATATTATGTTACATTGATATTTATTATTAAATTTTTCAGCGGGCTGGGCTACATAGTGGGGTCTGAGGCGGCCAAGGCCTTCGGAGGCTGGCAGTGGGGGCTCCGCGTGACCCCCGTGCTGGGCGCCGTGGCCGTGATACTGATGCAGGTGGTCATGAGGGACCCCCAGCGGGGACACGCCGAGGGGGGCACCCACGTCCGCACGGGCTCCTACAAGGATGACATCAAGGCCCTGGCTAAGAAGTAAGAAATTCCCGAATAGTGTTGATGCTTGAATCTTGTGGTTCTGAAGTTGAGAGCACATTTATGACCTCTCTCTCTTGATAACGATATCGGGCTAAGGGGTAAGAAATTCCTATCATAAACTAGCTGGCAGACCCGATATGTGGTTCAATTCCAGTAGCTTCTGCTAGGGGGATCACATCCAAAATGTCTGTAATTTGATGTCATTCCCGAGCATGGTTGCAGATCACCAACGAACAGACTGCAGTTCACAGTGCATGTTGACTAAAATGCGTATGTTAGTTGACTTGTACTGTTGATTGTTCGTTGATGATTTGCAGTCGTGCTCAGATGTGAAAACAAGTTACTGACATAATTATAAAACTATGTGTTGGTGTTAGGGACGATTCTGGTTCTACTTAAAAGGATAAGGAATTGTTGTCCTTAACCCTGAAATTTATTACTTTTTTGCGGCTATCCAATAGAACTGGAATCGTAGTTAACAAAAAAGTTATTAATTTTAAGGTTGAGGACAATTCTCCTTATCTTTAAGTTAAACCGGAATCACTCCTCTGGGTCAGTAAAGTGGCTTGGCTAGTATATTTGTCAAACGGTGCTTGTCATCATTTTGTAATTATTCTACTCTTCTATACAACCTACGTCTACAGTACTGATGGTCAACCTTTTTATCCATTTTCAATTTGTTCGAGGGCGGCAGGGGGTGGGGTACCTACAGATTGACATTGTTAAATTTGCAGTCGGTGGTGGTGTTGCAAACTTCTTTGTGTTTTCTAAAAGGTAATTTTTTGATAAAACAACTGTAGAATGTGAATAATGCAATTTTAGGCAAATGCTGATTTTTTCATTTGAAAATTTGGAAACAAAATGCAGTGAAAAAATCTTTTGGTATTTTATAAACAGAAATCTTTAAAATGCATCAAACATGGATCTGAACTTCTGCGCTGCAAAGGTGTTTTTTTTGTGTTTCAAAAGTTTGACGAAGGGCTGAAATTTTCCATTAAACCCTTGGTTTCAACAGAAACCGTTGAATATTCAGAACTACAAATGAGGTACCTATGAAATCTCCGGCCGCGGATATCTTATCACTGGTCTACATCTTACTTTTGAAACAAAAAATGGTGATTAATTTTATATTTCATACTTTATCTAAGCTGAAGAATTAAACGTGTTTTCTGTTTCCAGTACTTCGTTCATGCTGTCCACCGCAGGTTTCACCTGTGTGGCCTTTGTGGCTGGAGCCCTGGCCTGGTGGGGCCCCCAATTCATCTTCCTCGGCCTCAAACTGCAAGCCGAAGACAGCGGCAGTGTTTCATTTAGCGAGTGAGTTCCCATTCCTTACTAAATACCTAGCTTTGAATTGCTTTTGCCTAATGTCCGATTCTGGATTATCTACGATACTAATACTAAAGAACCTAAACATTCAGATTGATTTTTCAAATAAATCTATTTGAATTAATATGTAATACTTAATGGTATTCCTTCCTCTGTGGATTCAATGGTGTCCATTTGCATATTTCTTTTATCACAGTTCCATCACCAAATCCGACATATAAAAGCTAATGAAATAGCGAATGTATATCCATGTGTCTTTACATTATTGTAAGTTCTAAACTTTTTTGTTTTACGAGTGTGTGAATCGGGCATAGAGGTATTATCGTTTTCTGAATCTTTATACGGCATATTGAAGTTATACTTCACAAAATTTGTATTTCGAGTTCTTTGGATCACTACATCAGTTTATTCCATTATTTTTAAGGTTTTTTCAGTTCGTTTAAACTTTTTGTGAAAGAGCGTCTTCTTTATGGCGATCGGAAGAGTGATAATACCTGTATGATAGCCAGTGTGTGTATGCTGTGTGCGATCCTCAACTCATCATGAAACTATAGGCGTGAACTATGAATGTCTGAACATGTGTGGTTATTGGTTGTTTCCGCTAGCGTGTCCTACAAGTTTGGCTTGGTTTCGATGGCGGCCGGCATCGTGGGGGTCCCCCTGGGGTCCCTGATAGCCCAGAGGCTGCGACCGCGGTACCCCGACTGTGACCCCATTATCTGCGGGTTCGGCCTCATCACTTCCGCACCCATCGTATTCCTCGCCCTGGTGCTGGCCTCCAGTCACGCCATGTGGTGCCTGACCCTCGTGTTCTTGGGAGAAGTGTTCCTCAACCTCACGTGGTCCATCATAGCCGACATGCTGCTGGTGAGGCTTCACCGAGGAATACAGACAAAGCTTGGAACGACATTGCAAACAAAACTACCTGTTAGACTTGAATGTCCTGTTTTTGATTTGAGAGAATATTTTTTCACAATGATGGGGTCCCGCAATCGTGCATGCTGTTTGTAAACATATTTAAAATGATATTTGTTCATCAGTTGATCATCCATAACTGGGTACTTATAAATGCATGAAATGCTTAGTAATGTTAACAAAACTCATACATATTTACTTTTAAGTTTTAGAGCTACTTTTTGTCTCATTCTAATTACATTATGTTCATTAATTTGTTCCATGAAGCTTTGAACATCTTTCATCAATAATAATAATAATCTAATCAAATTGTACGAATTTCAACATGTTCAAATAATTCATTTTTAAATTTCAACTTTTGCCGGTTCTAATGCTCAAAACTGAATCCAAATCTTCATTCCTTCAATAATGAATTGTCAGACACTCTCATGTTGTCTCCTGTCACATGTCACACTCACAGTTTTCACTTGTTACCCAGTTGATGTCCAACCTGTTGAAAGTAACTGAAGAAACCATTTATGTCCATTTTGTTGAAGATGACCGAAGATTAATGTCTCCTTTTCTCCCCTTTGTCGTGTGTAGCGTTTCGTTAACTTTTGGAGTCATAGCCATGACGGCCGGAATAATCGGAGTCCCGCTGGGCACGGCTCTCGGCGAGGTGATGATCAAGAGGTTTCCTTTTATCCACCCGGTCATTTGCGGGATGGGCTTGTTCCTCAGCGCCGGTTTCTTTGTCTTCGCACTCCTTTTGATGGAGACACAAACCGTAGCCCCGTTAGTGTTGATGTTTTTGGGGCAATTGGCACTTAATTTGAATTGGGCCGTCGTGTGCGATATGTCATTGGTAAGAATTATTCACCGCTATTATTTTTATCTGTTACCTTTCCTTGTTTTCTCGCTTTTCTTTTCCATTATTTTCTTTGCTCTCATTCTATTTTATGTTTACACCACTGAAGAGATAAACCTATAGAAGTGTGTTGTGGGCGTGAAGATATGTCCGTAGTAGGTAAGATCAATTTTTTTCTTACTTCTAGTGAAGTTGAAGACTTTTATTCAAATATTAAAATTCACGGGAACTAGTCGTAAACCATCTCCGCAAAGAAAAAAAAAACAGTCGAAAGGTCTTATGTAGATCACACTTCTACTGATTTACTATTCAGTGGTTTTACTAACACTTTATACATTTTTCACATACTTTGTTAACAATCTACCTATTATTTGCCTTTAATTATCATTACTGCATCAGTAATATATCTAAACCTTATTTTCTGCCAAAAAAATATTTTTTTAAATGAATCATTACTGTATTCATTTTCACATTACATTATTTTTTTAATTCATTATTTTAAGTTTATTATATTATCAAGTCTTGCATTTTTGCTAAAAATAGAGTATGGAATAGTAAAGATTATAGCCATCATATGGAAAAAATATTCTCTCTTATCGAAACAATTAATTTCACATTCAGCTATTATTATATTATTATTATTACTGCCTGCAAATTTACGAATAATGTAGACAGGTTCAGTTGTTGCGAAAATTTTGCTACTAGTGACATCTTTTGAATGTTTCCAATATCTGTTGCAAGCTTTTTCTGTACGTTTACAAATTAACATTTGTTTTCAAATTTCTTCCATAGATGGCAGTTTTTTTTTATCTACAAAAATTTTTTTTAAATAATATTATCATTATTCTATACCCTCATAAATAATATTATGATATAATTAAGTTTTTTTACATTTAAACGTTATTAATAAACAAAGTCCTTCGTTGCATGTCACTAACACTTTTAAAATATTTACAATAACTTTTGCTTTGATTTCAATCACTTTTTGTGGTTTTCTTATTTTTAAAATATCAGCAATTATTAATGTATAACCACTGGAGCGATTATGGTTGAAAAATGGTCCAATTTTATTTTTCTGCTTTGGACCACATTTTCCTACCATTCGTAAAACATTTATTGTAATTATTTAAAACATTTCCCCGGCCAGCCATTTATTTTAAAACGAAGCTATTGAAATGCTTTATCTATTATGACCATAGATAATGTCGCTAATCCGAACTTCGTAGACTTTAGAACGATGTTAAAAATAATTTTTTTCATGTCGAATTTTTGATCAGCTGTTTACGGTTAAAATTAATTAAAAGTCTTTTTTCCATAGATATGCAACTTTCATTATCAAGTATACCACAAACAACATACAAAAAACGAAAATATTCTATGTTGACTCGAATAAGTAAATACCTCTCACGCAGTTTCAAAGTAACAAACACGCAGTTCCTATAAATATGAGATAAACGGTAAAATACAAGTTAATTCATTTGCAATAAAAATAAAATAAAAACTTATTATTCACTATAATAAGTTTTTATGTTTCCATGAATTCGAAGGTATGATTCTTTTTAATGTTGGCGAAAAATTAAAAAAAATTATCTTCTAGGAAACCGCGAGCAATCGAGGCAATTTTAATTAATTTCACGTGGTCGCTCCAGTGGTTAAATAGTTAAGCATCTACATTATAATATTAAATTATTCATAATATCGTGATACAATTTACAATTTTATCTGAATTTTAACAATTAATTGAATTTCAAATTCTGTAAAGATGCTATTCAAGTGCTGTTATTATATCATTATTGGCCAGTTTAACACATAACTGAAATAATAACAACACTTGAAAATTAACTTTGAAATTTGATGAATTGGTCGAATTCTGTGAAACAGCCCATTCTTGGTGTATTTCTGAAAGTTACTATAATTAACTTTATTTTCTCCAACTCTTGCAATTTTTATACTCTATATTATTGTATTTTTCAGTATGTTGTTATTCCAACGAGAAGATCTACGGCAGAAGCATTCCAAATTTTGGTTTCTCATGCCTTTGGCGATGCAGGCAGTCCATACCTAGTCGGAGTAGTAAGTGATATAGATAATTATTTTGATAAACTTATTTAAATAAATTCATCAACAAATAAAAACAATACCAAATAAGGCCAAAAATCCAAAATTGGCCAAATACACCTACAGCAAAATTTATTGCGATTTTATATATACAGTACAATCTCACTAATCCAGCACTATTAAAAACCTGAGGGTGTGCTGGATTATTGGAATGTTCCAATTACTGGATTATAGAGAAAAGATCATAATAAATAAAACAAAGCATTTCATAAAGAGAATATAATGTACCTAATGTATGTAGGTACATATTTGTGTTTTTATTTGACAGGTTTTATTGTAACTGTAACATATCTCAAAATTATATAGTTTTAAAATACTCCTTAATCGGGTATTTCCACAAACAAGGGATTCTGTTGAAAATGTACGGAATATTTAAAAATCATTTTTCTGATTTTAATCATCCTACTAAAAATGTTTGTTTTTTATGTTTTCATTAAATATTATTGATTTTAAAAACGCTCTAAAACTGACAAAATCAAAACGGCCCGTTTTTTGCAAATGGGTTTGTGACATCACAAGTGTAGCTCAGCTGAACCAGCATAAATAAACACTGTCATTGAGCGTCCGCACTCATGACATCACACAATAGCCACTCCTAAAAATATCGTTATAGCGGTAATTCAATAATGAGGAACTTTAACTCGCTGTAGAAAATTTATTCATCAACATAAAAATAAAATAAAAATGCTTTTTAATCATCGTAATTTTTTTAAGCTATAAAAAAAACATAAAAATACCCCATTGACGTCTGCTTTTGTGCTACTTGTAGTCCTCTTAAAAACCTTTTCTCGCATGTTTCGAATAATTATAATATCTTTGGCAGATATGCCGTTTTCTTTTGCCCATGTTATGCAGGTATTGAAACAATCAAATGCTTTATCTGTATTAGTTTTGAGGTTTGATTGCCAGACGACGACGTGTGGAGGGTGCTGGATTATTGGACGTATCGGCCTATTGAAGTGCCGGATTAGTGAGATTGTACTGTATTAATAAATAAAGTCATATTATGAAACTATGCATGGTGCCTGGAGATTAGTGTTACAAAAGGAAAACTGGCAAATTTGCTTCACATTTGGAGTCAATTTTATGGTATTACTTTTTTGATTTAAACTCATAGAAATCGTTTTTGTCTCCCTTACTATCATGGTGAGAAATATTATCTAAATGGTTTTAGAAAGAAAAACACCACGCTTTGTATTAAAATCTAAAAGTTAACCACAAAATAATTAAAAATTTTGAAACCAAAGTTTTCGACCGCAATTTGAAATGAATTAACGAAACTTTAGGTATTTTTTGTTAATTATTTTTACATGAAATAACAAAAAAAATTGCCTATCGGTAATGTTGTTTCGAAAAAAAAAACGTAAGCTGAGGCATTTTTAAAACTTTTTTATCTTTGCTTTCAAATTTCTTATTTTGCAAAAATTTATATATTTATTTCGAATTATAAAATTTTCATCACCTTTCAAAATTCAGTTTTTGTTTTTAAATACGTTTAGAAATATTAAATTTTTTTGGATTTTATTGCAAAACGGAAATATTTTGACAAATATGTCCAAGGACTAAGAGGTTAAAATGTATTCAGTATGAAGGTGAAATTATTGGCAATTAGCAATTTCATCCAACCAACCCGATATTTTAATATTTATTTCTAATGTTGTTTTTCTTTGTCAACAGATATCCGAAGCTCTGAAAATCTATTTACTTCCGGGACAGAGTAAATCCGTAGCTAATTTTTCCGTAGACAATAGCACTGTAGTTAAGACGGTATTTGAGGATGACACGGTCAACTTTAAGGCCCTCCAGTACGCCCTTTTCACAACGAGCTTTGTGGAGGTGCTGGGCGGAGCGCTGTTCCTTGTGACAGCCCTTTACATTGTCAAGGACAAGATGCGCGTAGAAAAAGTTGTATCAGGTAAGAAAAAAATAACTTGTTAGTTTGAATTTTATTTTTGCCCCTTTTATTACCACCGCACCAAAAAAAAAAAACCCAACGAGTAAACATTTTTTTAGCATTTTGTCCCTTTTTATTTTGCAAATCTATAACTGCTTGACACGGTTAACTTTGCAGTTGCTGGTGTATTTTTTTGATTAAAAAAAGAATGGATTTAAAGAATTAAGATAAATTATTAAAAAAATATATTAGTAGGTGTGCCCGGATTCCTGCGGTGACGTTTGTTCAGGTCTTGGCGACCGATGAGTCTGTCCACTTGCTGCGTGGTGTGCAGGATCGAGAGAGACTGGTTGAAGGAGGTCTTTTATCCTCTCCAGCCAGAATCTCTCGACCATCGCCTTGCACCGCAGTTAGGGTGATGGATTCATACGTCCGTCACTCTTGGACACAATGACCCCCAGTTTCCTACCCATCCATTATATCCTTTTCCTTCCCAGAACTTTCTCTCCTCCCTTTCCTAAAAAGACTCCACAAAGCTTCCCCAAAGATGGCATAGGACTTGAGGGGAATTATTTTTCTTGGGGCCTCCTAAATGGAGCTAATGAAGAAAGAACATCATAATTAAGATATTGAATGAGTTTGATGAATTATTTTTTGTGTTTTTTTTTTGTATTTTTGGTTTAGTTATAGGATTTTTTTAGTTATGGAACTCTATCGATTACCTTACTAAGCTTGTGACCATATCATGAATGTGTTTTCAATGACTATTACTAACTATCGTTAGCGAACGTATACTGTATTTCTACTGTTTTTCTTTCTTTGTTTCAGCTTATTCTAAAATTGTATGACACAAAATAAATGTTAAAGCCACCTATTAATTCTTTTTAGGTGAGTTTGTAGACTAAATTTTTTGGGTATTTATAATATATTATTATAGTAACAACTTCCTTAGCAAAATCTCTATGAAAATCAACATTAAGCGAAACAATGGCATGACATGACATTTTTATGTTTGTATTTTTATATCTGAAAAAGTAAAAAATTATGATTATTTTTTACTTTTTTTTCGGGTAAATTTCGAAAATGCCACTGGCATTTTGTTATTTGTAAAATATCCTTGAGGTGATATTCCTCAAAAAGTGTTATTTCTATGTAATAATTACATTATTTAATTTAACCTAATTTTGGGAGGCGGATATACATATGGCAGTGGCGGTCCGTGAGTTTTCAGTGAGCCAGAGTGCTAAGATTGATAAATATGACGTTATTGATGTTGTTATAGCTGAAAATGTTTTTTTTTTCAAAATTTCAACCTTTTGTATGAAGATATATTGATATGTGGATGCGGCACATCCCCAAACTGAAATAATCTTGAAAATCTTCAAACAAAATATTGATTATGAAAAAAAAAAATCATTTTCAGCTGCAACAACAATGTCGTATTTTTCAATCTTAGCCACTGAAAACTCATGGACCACCACTGATCATATGGGTTTGCTGCACCCTGGGAATCATTTATTGGATAATCAACACCTTTGTGGTAGGTCACCCCCAAGTGTTTTGCTACTTTTGGTGACTTAACAGGGGTGTCCGGTTTCACGGGGTGAGGTTTGTCGAGGTCTTAGCGGCGGACGCGTCTGCATCCAATTGGTGGCAGGCCGGACTGGGAGAAGCTGGTTAAAAGACACCCTTTGACCTCTCCAACCGGATTCCCTCAACCCATCACCTTGCACTGCAGAGTAATTCATACGTCCGTTACTCCTGAACCCCAGATCCCAACCCACCCCTCATACCTTTGTCCTTCCCAGAACTTCCTCTCTTTCCTTTCCCTAAAAATACCATCCACGCAGCATCCCCAAAGATGGCATAGGCCGAGGGAAATTTTTTTCCTCAGAGCATCCCGTTTGGAGATGATGTAAAAAAAAAATTCACATTTCTCGTTTTAATCATTGAAAAAAAATTTTCACTATGTCATTTTATAATATTTGTAAAATAAATAATTCTTATTTGTTTTTAATGTTTGTTTCAGAAAGTTCAGCTCAGCCCACACACCGTTTTGCAGAAGACACTGAAAGCCGTCCCAGAGTTGTGAACATTGACTTGTGAAATACAATAACGGAAGATATTACCATGTAATTTTTTCCACAACGAGACTGAAATCGACATTCATTTTAAACTACCGTCGTTATTGTTGTTATGACAGTGTCGATGTCACTGAATGAAAATATCTTGTCAATAGAATTTTGGACGAATGGCGAAAGACATAAAAATTGCATGTAAGGCTATCTTTACACTCGTTAGTGTTTTCCCGTAAATCACTCACATAAGCGATTTATGGACAATTTACCAAAAGTAAACGACACCCAAAGTCACTAAACATAATTTATAGCAAGTTACAGAAGTTGGTCTTTCGCGAGTTTTTTGACAAGTCTAATCGCGTCCGCATGAACTTCCAAACCTTCTCACAACTTATAAAATCAGTTTGATTGAGAGACTAGCCGCAAGAAATGGTACCAAATTGCGCCGTTGCGAGATGTCAAAAATTAAAAGACAGTTGTTTTTGTTGGATTTTTTCTCCTATAAAACTAGTATTTTAGTATTTATTTACACTTATTTAAGTTTTCTATTCAATTATCGGTTTCATCCTTTCTAATCTCAATGTTTCTATTTTTAACATTACGTATTTGAATTCGAAGCCGGTTGCTGTCGGTAGCTGTCATTCGGATAAAATGAAAGAACTCCATTCATTTCCGCTTTTGATGGCACAAAAGCGCGTGGAGAATTGTTTAATTAAAGCAAAATTCTATTTTAAACATTGGGCCTTTTCGTCTTTATTGACAAAATAGCGTAAATTTGACCATAGCAGCTTGTTGTTGATAGGAAATCATCTTACCGCAAATAAATTTACAGATGTAAATGGTCGCATGAGCATTTACACATGTTGAACTTCCGAACAGCTTATGTGAGCATTAATTACCAGAAGTCGGATGCATATGTTAACGCTCCTGGGACATGTCAAAAACTTATGTTAAGTCATAAATTTTACTTACGAGTGTAATGCTAGCCTAATGAAGTATGTATGTGACACTGTTATTGTTGATTGAGTCACAATTTCAGGATTCCTGGCTAAGATCCTAAAGATAAACTTAATCCATGCAGACTTTTAGATAAATAATAATACTTATTCTCTTCTTATTATAAATCTCTAATAGTTTCAATCTTTCTATTTGTCCGGCAGCTTTTAGTAATCTTAAAGAAGTTTCCCACGATAGCATGTGATCCTAGATTGAATATTAGGTGACAGGACAACTCAGAATCAATTCAACTCAACACCTCCTTTGAAAAGTCACTAAAAGTGTTCGGTCAAATAGGTTATGGATTCTTTTTCTTTTTTTTTTTCATAGCTTTTAGTGACTTTTCAGAGTTTTTGAGTTGAGTTGATTCTGAGCTGTCATGGAACCGAATATTATGAGTTTAAAATAATATTGTTTTTGTTTTAATTTCACTTGGGTTGGGTTAAATCGACTATCAGCGTCATTTTGATTTATTTGAAATTTAAACGATACCTGTTAAATCTCGACTTGTCCATTTGATCTAATTGTCACAAATAATGGTTTTTATGATTGTTAATTAACCACAATTGATTCAAAAGCTAAAACGGACAGAGAATTAGCGTTTAACTGGGACTGTTCAAATATCAAACATTTAAAATAGTGTTGATCGTGGATTCGATGGTCATTAAATATTATGAGAATTTGAAACACCCCGATCTTTGTTTTTTTTTTTGTTCATACTAGCACATTGAATGTATTCCCTAAGTTATTATAATTTACCACTCGACACATTGTAGAAAGGATTCAGTCCCTATTAATTTTAATATTGTAATTGTATACTTATGTACTTGGCCATCGAAATGTAATCTATTTGATGATGGATTCTCACACCAGTCTCCGTCCTGTACTAAAACTTCCACAATCTTTTGGATCTAATCATACCTAGCTTATTACGTACATATGTTTCACTTATTTATGTGTTGTACCCATTTTTTTAAGATGATAATATCATTTAATAATAATTACTTATTGCTTTTAAAATGTTCCGATTTAAAAATGCTTTATGTTCAAGGTCCAAAAATTGTTTAACTAGTGCAATTCAGGTTTACAATGCCAATACATACTTTGTATTTTCACAAATTTCACAATAACATCCATTGTGTGTTTAAACATAGTTAATTCCAATTACATTACAAACATGTAGACATGTTTTTGTCTCATTCTTAAATATTCGTAAATTCTTAATTTAAATGCTCATTTATGTATGACAAAGACAGATATTCAAAGAATATGTATGTAAGAACAAAATAGATATAGGACCCGGCAGCATTTACGTCCAATGCAATGTTATTCCTGAATTTTACTAATGTTTGACGTTTAATGGAAACGCTTTCTCATCACACACATTGACGCAATTTGGTTAGAGATGGCACATGATCTCACGCGATGCGTGACAGTTTGGTACCAAATCGAAAGGAAGGCAATTACCATATCTTTTGCTCACCAATTTGAGATCTCTACAACATGTCTATAAGTTTTGTAATGTCATTAGTTAATTTTTTTTCATATTATTTATTAAGTATGCTTTTTGCAACCATTTGTCAGGTCCTGTACGGGGGTCTTGCTGTTGTTATGCACTGTTTTATATTAGTTCATCATTTCATTTAATATATAGTTGAAGGGTCAAAATTAAAGAATCATAGGGTCATCTTTAAATATAAATATTATGAATTTTGTGTGGTGGTTCCTATTTCGTTTTCATTGCCAATAAATAGATTTCAACGCCAAACATTATGTAAGCAGCTTCTTGCGTAATATGAGGGTTTTGCAATTTAAACTTTAGCTATACATTTTTCAAATATGTACTTTCCTAGACCATTCATCGCTCCTGTTAATACGCATAAGACAATTTATGACATTTTAACAAAATTTCTCAAAAAATGATTATATAGTATTAGGCTATACAAAATCACTTTTTGCAATTAAAAAAAAAGTTTTTGACAATGAATTATGAATGAATGAAAATTGGTGGTTCATGTGAAATTTTCCGATATAAATATATTGTTTAATATGAAAAGTCATTGACTTTCAAATTCATGCCTCAAAAGACTGATAATTTTATAAATATTATATAAGTTAATTTATTATAAAGAAAACATAAAATTTATTGTATGATCCCATTGTTTTGTTAAATAATTAAAATCAGTGAAAAAAAAGCAAGCACTGAATTAAATAAAAAATATATTTTTTGTAAAAAATTGTTTTTATTCATAATCATAGTAAGTATTTAACAAAATATCCATTGTATTTAACAATATAAAAATAAGAACACGTCAATTACGTAAACATGGTTACACTTACAGGTATTAAAAAAAAAAAATAACGATTCACACAATTCACCACAACAAAAAGCTTAGAATGTCAAATTCAGATTTGAACTCAATACAGTGAAACCCTCTTAACCACTCGGACCCATAAGCTTGTTTACACGACAATGTAACTTTACTAGGCGTACGTATGACAAATGAGACGTACCCGAGTTATTGAGAAGTTTGGTTTTTTCGGTCCCTCGGCCCAAAATTGGTCCAATTTTTCCCACACAAGGTTTTCCTGCTTAAGAAATTTGTTTTTTCTGGTCCCTTCTTAAGAGGGTTTCATTGTATTTTGAATGTAACGTGGATAGAATTTGACCTAGTTCAGCGGAAGGAACTGTTTTTGTACCTTTCATGTGACAAAATAGAAAGTTTACAGAAAAGTGGAAAAACTGATTTTGTTAGGAGACTGGTTCGTATTTCTTTGGAATGTTTTAGAGGCAATGTGGAATCCCAACACATAAAAGGGTCGGGGAGTCAATGGGTAAATAAGCCCAGTGACTACATATTTCTTTTTTACAAATTGTGATGAAAAGCATTTTTGGAATTTAAGTACTTTACGATTAGCGCTTGCTATTCATTAAACTTCACAACATTAAAACTGATAGGTACTTAGTATAATAATATTAACAAAACTATTTGTAATGTCTTGGTGTGCATTCATAGAGTAAAAGTGGTTCATAATTAGGTTAATACAAAATGGCACATAAATCACATCTCTGTAGTAATAAAGTATCTCTTTAAGCCTAATTTTTAATCCTATAAAACAAATCTCACAACGTCAGGTAAACAGTTAACAATGAAATCAAAACACTTACATCAATATGTAACAATAATAATGTATCTTTACTTAGAATATTAATTTTGTTCTAACAGATGGTTACCTCCATCCACTGAGAATTTTTTTCCATTGTAGAAAAATGATGAAATTAACAATATTAAAAATACACATTGACTTACGTAATGTATTTTCTGCTTTTTTCATGAGAAATCCCTGTGGTGGCAATACATTTTTGGGAATTTTGAATACATACACAGGACCAATATGAAGTTTACATGCTCTAAACCGATTATTGAGCAAAACAAACATTGTTTTTACAGTAAACCAGATATTTGCTTAAATTATCATCATATTATGTAGGTACATAGTCCTATGCATCTAAAAAAACTATTTTAACAATACTATACATATCAGGTCTTACAATCACTTTTGCCAATCAATCTGAGAGTTCACCAAGTTACGAGGGCTGTCCGTAAAATAAGGTCTCCAAGGTTCTGTGGTCGCGAGGAACGATTTTACACGCGATCCGGCAACACTGGTCTGCCGGATCACCTGTCAATCAAATCGTCTAGCCTGGTTTCCCCTTGCCAAATCCCCACCATGCTGAACCCTCTGTGATGCTTATTATCGACGTGGCAGCTGTTCGCGATAGAGCTTCCAATCACCGCACCCGCTAGGCGTGAGTTAAGCTCTGTAATTCAATTTTAAACTTTGCTTCAGCGTATCTGAATGACGCCACTGACGAGATTTTTCGTTTGTCTTTTTTGTCGTGTAGTATACCCAGGTCTCGTCCCCAGTCACAATTAAATCTAAGGATTCTTCGCCATCGATGTCGTAGCACTCAAGGAATTCGCGGGCTGCTTCAACCCGTTGTGGTTTGTGATCTTCGGTGAGCATTTTGGGACCCACCTTAGGGCAGACCTTGTAGTCTCCCAAATTTTCTGTCAAAATCTTGTCAATAGTAGTCTTACTGACAAATGGATCATGTCACAGAGCTCCCCAACCGTCACCCGTCGATCTGCAATCATTGCTTTTTCCACTTTGGCAATTGTTTCGTCTAAAACCGATAGCCGTCCGGCACTCTTTTAAATTCTCTGCACCATTTGCGCATGTCTTTTGCACTCATACTCATTTTTTCTGTACACTTCAAGCCTCTAAGAATGAATGTCTACGGGGTTTTGTAAAAAATTAATTATGGAGCGTAATTCACACCTGGCGGGTTCGGTGAGTGGAAGCTCCATCTCAAACGGCTGCTACGCCGAGACTAAGTGGCGCGGAGAGCGCAGCGTGGTGGGGATTTGGCAGAGGAGAACCAGGCTACAAGCCAGTGTTGCCGGATCTGGCTTAAAATTGTTCCTCGCGACCTCAGCACCTTGGAGACCTTATTTTACAGACAGGCCTCGTAAAATGTAGCACAAATGCACAATCTCGGTTTCATCACTTGATTGGCAATTTTCATTCGGGGTTACACTAAAAGTTAAATATATTTATATGTAATAAACTCTGCCGTGTTGTTTGATCCGTTAAAGTGACATCCACAAAGAATTTAAAAAATTTACTTTGATAAAATTATGCCTAAATTGAACTGGTAATCCTTTTCCAAATCTTCCGCTAAGGGCCCAGTTGTTTTACACATCTGAAATAATAACAGAGCTTGAATAGAACCTTTGCAGAACTTGAAAATTGACTTTGAAATTAGACAAATTCTGTGAAACAACAGGGGACCTAAGAGTAAATGCTTACAGAAATTTCCAGAAGAATATATTGTTTTTTTCAATGGTAAATTTTGTAATCAATTAATTAATACTTTATATGCATCTATGAAATGACAAAACTGTTGTGACTATCGTTTAGAGCCTCTGCTATTTATTATCGGAACATATAGAAACAATCAATTAAATATTCACTAACTACATTATTATATTTATAACACTGGATTGACTTACTTCTAAAAGTAACGAGGTAAACAATAAGATAATAAAATATTGAGTAAGAATAATTAAAATAGGAAAACTTCACAAGACAACAATATCACATAAAAATAAAACAACTGCAATCCATAATATCTTATCAACACACAAAGCCTAAGATTGGTTTGTATCAGCCAGGGTTTGTAGAATAGAACAATGTTTCATCCTAAAGCCAGAAGAGAGTTCAAAACAAAAAAATTTAATAGAACAATGTTTCATTCTAAAGCCAGAACCGAGTTCAAAACATTGAATAGAAGAACATTGTTTCATCCTAAAGTCAAAACCAAGTTCAAAACATGGGGTTTTGGAAAAGCAACAGTTTTATTATGGAAAAACCTCGTGTTAATGAAATATGATATATATTAGATTCAGTGCCTTTATTCGATACATATTTATCCATCGTCGTAAATCTATACAGGCAGACCTATATATTGCCTCTGGTAAGGACGAATGTTAAATGGAATGCCAAGTCAAAGCCTCGTGAGTGCGCAGAATGGCACCTCTACCTGGCCTTGATAAAATGCCACTTGAGAAATGGACCCACATTTTTGCCACAATGAGTCAAGTACACATTGTGGCACTCACTCACATAAGCTAATCTCTAATCCACCTGGATGTCTAGTCCAAATAACACCAAACAAAAGATTCGTCTATAAAAAATATTAATAAATGGTTACATTACTTACTGAACTAAATACGTTACTAAAAAAAACATTTGGAAGGAAAAAATTGCAAAAAAGTGGTGAAATTTTTACGATTTTTCAAACAAAGTTTTTAGATGGAATTTTTATTTTAACTTTTTGTATGGAAATACAAGATTTTCAGTTTTTTCCATACAAAAAGTTTTAAGTCAAAAAAATATCGCCCAAACTATTTTTTGAAAAACAGAAAAATGTCACCGCATGCCGTTGCCATCTGGTTATTTCTGGTCGAGGTAACAATTGGAATTCCAACCACGGAGGTAAAATTTGGTCTTGCCAATATTGTCAGGCAAATTAATATTAGGTTTGTACAAAATATTGTTATCAATGCACATGTGTTAGAACAAACACATTGAATTAGAGGACTATCAATGGGGATACTGACAGATAGTTGTAAAAAGGTTTCCGGAAATTATTTATTAAAAAATATCTGTTTTTAAATGTATTTGTTAACAAACTTTTGTATAAGATGTGATACACAAGACAGCGCTTGCCGCAAGTATAACTGTGAAGAATTGTGAAAAGTTGCTACAGAAACCATCGGAAAAAATGTCAGAAACTGTAATAAAAAGATTGAGTTATGAATCCAGGCCTGCTGGGTGGCCCATCGCCAAATTTACCTTCATCTCCTCTGGTATTATTCAGACTAGTAATATAATATTAAAGATCATGAATTGAAAGATAATGATTCAACAGACAGTTCGTCAACTGTATCGTCACTGGAAGTGGTAGGCACAACCACTGTCGCCATCACAACTCCTTCCACCATGACCTTTCTTCTTTTTGGTGACGGGTCAGCCCCCCTACCGGCTTCCGAGAGGTTCCTCTTGAATGCTGAACTGTCACTGGTCACGGTTATGTGGCTTAAATCTCTCTCAGAGTCTGATGCAGATTTATGTTCCATCAGCCAATTAACTTTGTCAATCACAGACTCATCCTGAAAAAGAAATGATTGTACAATTGAAAAATTTACATAATTATTATTAGGCAGGTCAACATCACAATGTGATCATTTCGACGGTCGCGAAGAATAATGTCGGATCTGCTAAAAATTGAAAATCGTTCTGTTGGCCTATTTATTGGCTTATTTTGTTGATTTAAAAGTCTGTTCTTTCGAAATTTTGAATTAAATTAAATGAAATGCCAAATATCAAAACAACACTATCTTTCTTGATCTCAAAAACAGTCAAAATACAGAAACGAAACTTTAAACATCTCTACTGCAAAACTACAAAATCGCACATCCGACATTGTTCTTTCGGACCGTCGATTTTTTTGATTAAAAAAAATGTATGAAGTTATAACAATAGGGTTTTAAACCAGTCCCGGAAAGAGCTTGTGCGAACATTCTCTCGCTGGGATTAGTATATTCTTAATAATAATAATAATAATAACATAGTATTTATATAGCGCAGTTTTGTGATATTTCACTTCAAATGCGCTCAATTATAATAAGCTTAAGATTAATTATATGGTGTTCCTTACGAGTCCTTACAAAATTGATTAAATAGTGTGAAACAAAGAATATACAGTATATACAAAACAATTCCTAAAGAACAATATTAACAACAATAGTGAGTGCACATGCCAATAGATATTGATCCCATTGAAACCATAACGTTGCCATTCAACAGGAATCATTAAAAACTAAAATATACTACAGAACAGGAAACAGTTTACCTTTAGAAATAATACAAATTCGGAGTGCACATAAAACTATAGTAAGGAGGTAATCGAAACCAAACAATTACTGGAAAATTGAGGAACATGGTTTATTATAGTTTTTTGAAAAGGAGTTAAAAATTCATGAAAGGTATGATTTTTTAAATAAGTTTGTTTTTAAAGCCCTTTTGAATTCAGCCAAGTTCTGGATATTAGTAAGAACTGAGGGAAGTTTGCTCCAAATGAGCGGGCCAGTTACACGAAAAGATCGATCATAGTAAACGGCTCGATTTGACCTAGAAAGTTCGATTAAACGATTAGTAACATCTTGATCTGCTGACCTTAGAGTAAGCTGTCTATCGCTTAAGTTTTGTCGGACACATAGTTCTGATATATAGGCTGGCGCCATTCCTTGTAATGCTTTGAAGGTCATTAAGCAGATCTTGAACTCTATTCTTTCAGGGCATCGAAGCCAATGAAGGCGATCCCTTAGAAGCGGGGTTATACGGCAATACTTAGATTCACCAAAAATCATTCTCGCCGCAGCATTGAAAACGGACTGGATTCTATTGAATTGTTTTTTAGGTAAGCCAGTATATGCACTATTACAATAGTCCATACGTGAGACAACGAACGAATTTATGAGTGACTTTGCTCCATCAGAGGGAAGGCAACGCCTGATTGATTTTATCTGCCTTAGATGGAAAAAGCCTGAACTTACAGATTTTGAAATTTGTGATTCAAGAGAAAGACTATTGTCTATTGTGAAACCCAGAAATTTTATTTCTGTAGAAGGGATTATATCTGTACCCTGAATATGGATTGGGTTAGAGTCGATGAGGGCTTGCCTTCCAGGAGAAGCTATCCAAATAAATTCCGTCTTGGTCGGATTAAGTTTGAGTTTATTGACAGACATCCAACTTGAGACTGTGTTAATGAAACTAACCACCTCGTTTTTAAGGACGTCTTTTTCATCCGGGGAACAAAACTTGAAAATGAAACGATCGTCTGCATAGCCTTGTGATTCAAAGCCAGCTGATTGAATGAGTTTCTCGAGGCGATTCGTATAGAGAATGAAGAGAATGGGACCCAAGACAGAACCCTGGGGAACTCCACATTCTATGGGAGTTTCAGGTGAAGTACAATTATTGAAAATTACTGAGGCTACTCGTCCAGACAGGTATGATGTCATCCATTGGAGTACATCACCTCGAACGCCAAATTCGGTTTCAAGCACATTTAATAAAATACTATGATCTACCGTGTCAAATGCCGCACTCATGTCAAGAACAGATACCAAACCCAACTTACCTGCTTCCATCCCGATGATCAAGTCTGAAATCAACCGCAGAAGAACAGTTTACGTTGAATGAAACTGTCGATAAGCTGATTGATTTTTGGCAAATAGACCGGCAGAGTTCAAATACCCCACCAATTGTTTGGCAACGATTTTCTCAAGCAGCTTAGAAAGGAACGGTAGATTGGATATTGGCCTGTAATTATCCGTATTGTCAGAATCAAGATTTTGTTTTTTTAGAATCGGAGTTATGATTGATTTTTTAAGTGTTCCCGGTACAAGTGAATTTACTAGTGACTTCTGGATAATTGCGGTAATTACAGGCGCTATATCAGGAAGACACTGTTTTAAAAGCCAGGTAGGTATGGGGTCTTGAGCAAATTGCTTGTTAGGACAAGATTTTATCGCACGCGTGACATCTTCTTCCGTTACTGCTGCAAAAGTAGTGAATTCACTCGAGAGCGGACTTGATGCTGCGACAGAGGACGATCCTACCACACTGAGGGCCCGAATTTTTTCAACCTTACTTCTGAAGTATGTTGCGAGGCTGTTTGCTTCAAGAGAGGAATCAACCTTGTTGTTGCTCTCTCCAGACAGAGTCCTTACGTTTTGCCAAAGTTTTCGGGGGTCCTTTTCTGTCTCAATTTGCTCACACCAAAAGTTAGATTTCTTCTGGGTGACTTCTTCTTTGTAACCTTTTTGCTTGGTAATCCAAAGCTGCCGATTGCTGAAAGTCGGGTTTCGTCTGTAGATCCTTTCAAATTTCCGCATTTCCCTCTTTTTTTGAAGACATTCAGCATCGAACCATTTGCTGCAATTCCTAACGCGGCAGACCTTCTCTGTGAAAGGAGCATTTTTATCGAGTAATGCCCGTAGAGTAGAATTATATAGAGTTACTAACTCTTCTACATGGCTCTCGCTATACTTTTCCTTATCACAGAGAGGCGACGCTTTCAATTCACTGCAAAATGCCTCGAAGTCGAATTCTCTCCAATTTCTGGAGACAACGGATTTGAATTCTAATTTCGGAGGATCGAAGGCAAACTCGGATGTGACGAGACGATGATCTGATAGTCCAATGTCAGTAACATTTACGTTATTCGGGGGAAACCCAACCCGGGAAATGATTACATCTAGTGTGCCTCCTGCATCATGAGTAGCTGAGTTCACCCACTGGTCGCAGCCGAAGTCACGCAGAATTCTGCTGAATTTTATGGACATGGGATTAGTTTTGTTTTCCAAATGAATATTTATATCTCCTAGAATAATAATCTCGCAGTTGTAGTTGGAGGTGCATTCTAGGAGAGACCTGAATTCGTTGAAAAAATTTGCAGTCGGTGTGCACGACCCGGGACGGTAGATGGAGATTATCACGAGGGATGCACCATTAGCAGAAGCCTTGCAGCCGACAAACTCAAAAGTTGTATACACCTGACGTATCCCTATACTGTCTAAGCGAATACCATTTTGCGCTACAATTGCAACTCCCCCGTGATTTGTAAAATTAATATTGTTTGTTTCGGTTTTGATCGGCCTTGCAGCTTCATATACTGAGAACCCACTTGTCCGAAGGGTTTTGATGGAGTGGGAATTTGCATTTTCATGCCAAGTTTCCGTTAGCGCTAAAATGTGAATACCCTTGCCACGAATGAGATCCACAATGTCCTCGTGTTTATTCGCAATAGATCTAGCATTCCAAGCGGCAATTGTTAGAGACTTGGGCGAACGCAAATTCCTGTTTCGTGCTAACCGCAGGTTTTTGACCAATCTCACCTTCCTTCCGGCTCGACATCCTCTTTTTCTTCCCTTACGTTGGGGAAAAGGTACACTATAGTTATTGTTATTATCACTATTATTATTGTTTATTACCGGCAAGGGTCGTAAAGCGTACAGTTCGTCCAAAGTAAATCTGATCATGATTTATGACCTTACAGCCCATTACAAAAAGTTCACACAAAAAATAAAGGCAACCTTGTATCAGTCATTACTTCACCCCGGCAGAAAACATGTGGCAGCATCTGTGAACCCACACTGCACTGTTAAACAACACTATGTCCGTTAAAAGCTTTTTGAATAAAACTTTTACTTGTATTATTTGAAATTGTCCTATCTATTAGAATTAACACTATACAACTATTTTAACTTAAAAAACACAACAATTGGGATATTTCACTAATAGGGACCGACTTTCAGAACACTAATATAAGAACTACCCATTCAAGAGAATTAAAGTCCGGGAGCTTAAATAAATACGTGTCTGCAGCTACTAAGCGCAAACAGACGATTCTTCATAACTTTATTACATTCGACAAGCAGTAAAAGCGCTAACTCTGGACCAATGACTAAATACTGACTTAAAAAATCAAAAAATCATGGAACAGGATATAGTAGTCCCAGAGAGAGGTTTACAATAACATTTAATCGTGAACCCCTATGAAATGGAACTCATTCAAAATACCAACACACAGCATCCCCAAAGATGGCACAGGCCCTGAGGGAATTTATTTTGTTCAGTGCCTCATGTGTAGATAATGTTAACAAACAAAAAATCTTCAGATCGCCGTGTTTTTTGACCGAACACCAAGTCAGAAACTTCCCAACCTCTTTCCTATCTCCAACCCCCTTCAGCCTTCCCCAAATTGTGCATGTCATAGTCCTACAGGATCTGGGCACTTGGGAATCATGTTTGGAATTCACAAAATACATAGTTTTTTAAAATCCTATTCTCTTTTTGCATAAAACAACATTCTCCAATAATTAAGGGTGCCGTAGTCCCACTTACTAAGAGCAGTGTGTCTCTTTTGACGTTAAAAAAATGAGTACCTGCATCCACCTATCCTCCAAAATGTTGTCGAGGGTGACCCTTTTCTCGGGGTTGACTTGGAGCATCTTCAGCATGAGCTTCCTAGCTGGGAGTCCCACCCCCTCCCAGTGTTTGGGGGAGAACATGTACTTCCCGTTGAGGATCTGGTCGCGGAGTGATCCCTTGTACTTTTGGGAGAAAGGCAGGTATCCCGAGAGACTGAAAATAAACATTATCATTTATGATTTCACATTCAAAGGATAATATTAATTCTGTTAACTCAGGCCTTCACCATATTTTGTCAGAAGGTCAAAATATTTCCGCTTTGCAATGAAATCCAAATAACTGGAATATTTCTGAACACCTTTCAAAAACAGCTTTTGAAAGGTGATGAAATACGCTTTCAAATTTTATAAATAGAAATAAACATATAATTTTTGGAATATAAACAATTTGCATGCAAACATAAAAAAGTTTTAAAAATGGCTCATCTTACGTTTTTTCAAAATAAAATTACTGGTGACAAAAAAAATAACAACACATACATATTTTATTCAACTAATGTATTATAAACGTTATTGTCATCTCACTTTTTTTGTCGTTCCACGAAAAAATTATAATTCCCAAAGTTTAAGTTGGGAGATGGGCAATAATAATTACCATATAAACAGAATTACGCCGAGACTCCACACGTCCACCTGCGGCCCGTAGCCGTTCTTCCCCTCGGCCAGCAGAACCTCGGGGGCCACGTACAGCGGGGTGCCGCACATAGTCTTCATGAAGCTCTCTTCGCCCACCAACTTGCTGAGCCCAAAGTCCGTCAGCTTCACCAATGGCTCCTCGTCCGCGTTGTGAAGGAGGACGTTCTCGGGCTGTTGTCGTTTAAACAATTAAACAAAAATTATCACAATCCACAATTTCCAACCCCGGGTTGGAATTATTCCAGCAGTAAACCCGCATTTCAGATGATGGAAACAAAAGGGAGATATATTATAATGGCGTGGAAGTGTGCCTGAACACATGGAAATCACCCTCCATCCCCCGTACAACCCGGACTTGGCTCCGTCTGATTTCCATCTCTTCAATTACAAGTAGTTTAGGACCCAACACTTCAATGACGATAAATGTCTTCAAAATGCTGTGACAGGTTGGCTACTCTCTCAAGCAGTCAAGTTTCATGTAGTAGGAATTTGCAAATTGATGAAACGGTATGAAAAGTGCTTGAATTTTAATGGCAACTATTGTTATATAGTAGTTTTTACAATACGCTGATACAATAATAATCCTTTTTAAAAACAATTAAATTTAAAATCTCACGCTGGGTGGTGAAATGAAACCATGTTTTTAACAATGTAAATGCTGTGTAGTGCTCATGTACCCGGTCGATTGGCACGATGACTGTTGCCTTTGGCCCACATTCGAAATAACTGTAAATTCCTTCTAGATTACTTATCTAATATTACTATTGTAGTACTAGGTATAAAAATACCTAGTAGTACAATAGTAATATTATTCACCTTCAAGTCTCTGTGCGTGATACCCTGGTCATGCAGATACTTGACGGCCAGCACCATCTGCCTGAAGATGATCTTGACGCAGCGCTCCGACAGTCTGCCGCTTGCAGACACACGGTCAAACAATTCACCCCCCTCCATCAGTTCCAGGATGATGTAAACGGCTTGGGGAGTGTCCACCACTTCCTCCGTTGATATGATGCAAGGCTAGAACAGATATTTTATAAGGTGTACATCAGTGGCAGTCGGTGACTTTTTATTTATGGGATGCTGAAGTATATACCTACCTAATATGAAAAATAAATACCTGCAGACTAACCCACGAACAAGATGCGATTACTGACAAAAATAGTATGTCAAATTAGCTCTATAAATCCTGTATATTAATTATTACAGTTCTTAAATTAATTAAATAGAAATTCAAAAGGTATTTAACTTATCAATCGGCATCTGTTATTCAAGCCAAATTGTCAAAATGGTTGCGCGAACAAATTCTCTAAAATGTACCGAATTAATCTAAGCGCTCTGTTATGCTATTCTGTGCACTATGCCTATGCGCTTTAAAGTCATTTTCTGCGCGTTGGAGACTACAATCAAAGGCATTTACTGCTTCGGGCAAAACTTGGTAGACAGTAAACGCGCATGCGCAAATATCAAACTATTTCTAACATTGTGGATGCGGAATGGAGCAGAGAATCCACTGTTGCTGGTATTGGTGCGTTTATGTGACATTCGACACACTAGCATCGAGAATGGTGTTATTATTATGTATTTCGGTGCGCGTCGAGTTTTGTTGTTTTTGGCCGCTGAGGTTGGGACGGTGACGTTAAATTGCAGTATTTATTGCTGTTCATGGCTAAAAAAAATAAGCTCAAAGCTTTTTTTAATGCGGAATAAATAAACAACAATTATTATTTTATTTATTATACGCCTCAAAAGGAAGGGAAGCGCCACATCCACAACATGTATGGAGGGACCGAGGTCATTCTTTTTGTCATGGCACTGTACAGTATTTGTTTTATCATCATGTTAGGTGGCAAAAAGTCCTTTGTATTTATGTTACTGAAAATTAAGCAACTTACGTGTTTGAGTGCCTTTAAAATGGTGACTTCATTCATTATTTTGTCGGGGTCATTTAGCGGATGAACTTGTCCATTTGTGAGGCGCTTTTTGGTGATCACTTTCATCGCAAACTTTTTGCAAGTCATCTGTAAACACATTCACAAATAAATCTATGGTTTTTGCAATAAAATTACCAATTAATTAAAACATGTTAAGAGGAACAGCTGCGTGGCCTGTTTCATACAGAACTTAATTTTGGATTTGAGGCCAAAATACCCAACCAAACTGAATAGTATATTTTTTCAATTTTTATTAGAACTCTCTTTTTATAACTTTTATGAAGGTTATTCCCATCAATGTAATACATCATTGAAGAAGATAACACTAATAATCTAAACTAAAATATGAAAGAGAACAAGACACAGAAAAATAGAACCCAGAACCTTTTGTCTTACCGGGACAAATGCCTTACCAATTCAGCTAATGCAACCTCTTGTTTGAATGTCTTATTTGTCAATTGCACATTTCAAATTTTAGAGTTAACAATATTATCTTTGATTATTCTTTTTTCCATATTATTGGCAACTACCTTTTTCATTGGAAACAAGTGTTCTAAGAAGTGGTTTGTAACCTAGATAGTGTGTCGGATAAATATATCCGATTTTTAAGAGTCCCAGTTGAGTCCTTTTTTTGTATATACATATACCAAAATCCAAAACACAGAAAACTTCATTTTTGGTAGAAAAAAATTTCAACTGGGCCGCATGCGGCAATTTGGGAGGCGGGGATAGGTACCGTCACCCCGGGAACATTTATAGGATAACCAACACCTCTGCCATAGGTTACCCTAAGCCAGCTCTTCCGTGCGGCCCGCGACGCTCTTACTGCGGCCTGCGGTCGTGTCCGACGAATTTTTTAAAAAGTATAGGGTACTTCAGAATGCCTTTAAAATCACATTTAAGTTATTAAAACCAATAAAGTGTCTATAATTACACCAAAAGCTTATATTCTACTGATATATATTTCCCATGCATAACTGCTCGAGAACTCGCAGTCTTCTTGCAGTGTTAAACATGAAATTAATCAACCTACAATGCAATATTGAACTAAAAAATATATACCCCACGATTCCAAAAATTGAATTTTATAATAAATACATAACAAACAACAGAATTTCCCAATATAAGATGTTTTGCACAAAAAATATTAGTGCCTTTGGATCTACATAATACGTTTGTGAAGCTTTTTTTTTCTAAAATGAAATATAATAAAAATAAAAATAGGGCGTCAATAACAGATGTAAATCTGGAAAACCAGTTAAGAGTGCATAACCAGAGAAACCAGAAATATGACATTTTTAAATCAGTGGTTAGACGTATTGACTCTTTTCCATAAGAAATTATAAATTGATTTCAAAAGATTGTTCTTTTATCTAGTAAACGTATATTTTAAATTTTGAGAAAAAATGTTTATTTTTAGTATAATTAGGTTATACCATAGGTCGTTGGCAGATTTGTTAAATTTTCAAAAAAGTAGATGTATTATACAACACCCATTTCAAATCATATAATCATGCAGTAAAATAAATCAATACATTATCTGGTAAACGTATGTGTCAGAATTTTAATTTTAGTTTAAATAAAATTATTAAAAAATATATACGTACATGTGTTTCTTGACGAAAATTGGTCCGTTTGTTTATTTATTTGCGCACTTACAAACTAATATATTTCAGATTTTTTTACATACTTATTTTGCTAAGACATTATTGACAAATCATAAATAATTTTGATGGAAAAATAACAAACACGAGAATCGGGTATGGGTACCACCGCCCCGGGAACCAATTATTAGATAACCAACACGTCTGCCATAGGTCATCCCAAGTGGTTCGTAACATTTGGTGGCTAGCAGGGGTGCCTGGGTTCAAGGGGGTGAGGTTTGTTTAGGTCTTGGCGGCGGATGCGTCTGCCCACCAGCTGCATGGCAGGTTGGATCTGGAAAAGTTAAGGGAGTCCCTTTGACTTCTCCACCCTTACTCTCTCGGAACATCGCCTTGCACCGCAGTGGGAGGGATGGATTCATACATCCGATCTCCTGGACACGCTGACCCCCAGATTTCTACCCACCCCTAATACCCCTTTCCTTCTTCGAAGTTCCTCTTCTTCCTTTCCCTAAAACGACCCTCCACACAGCATTCCCAAAGAAGAGATAAGCAGTGTGTCGAGCGAGTGTAAAAAAAACGGTCTCTCCCGATCCGGCCTTCCATGTAGTTGGTGGATGTACCTTCCAAATTACTGATACTACCTATTGACGGCCGGCGTGGTCAAGGGGTAAGGCTCTTGACTCGCAATCCGAAGGTCGTGGGATCGAATCCCGGCATGGGCAAATAAATTTTATTTGACTAATTTGGGTTATTTCACAATTATTTAATTTAAAAATAATATATTTGCGTCACGTTCCAGAGTAAAAGATACTTTCAGTATCACCCTGGTGTAAGACCACCATTCAGAGTTGAAACGTTGTTTAGTGACCAGATCTGAATAGCCATGTAATTCCTCGCCTTCCTCTTCCCCCACCACCTTCAGCCTCACAATATACCCCATAGTCACGTCATAGTCTCACTGGCTCCAGTAGGAGCATTTGGGTCTCTTGTGCGGTATTCACATAAATATAAAATAAAAAATTGTGCATACCAATAAATATTTCAAAATGAGACATTTTTTACAATCCAACTGAATATTACACTTTTTTTCATAAATATACCGCACAAGAGTCCCAACTGCTCCCGTCTGGAGCCAGTGGGACTATGGCATCCCCAATTGGGATATGTTGTAAGACTGAAGGTAGTGGGGAGGGTAAAATATAGGGAAGAGGAAGGTGGGGAAGTACCTGGCTATTCAGATCTGGTCACCAAACACGGCTAAAGACATTTCAAGCAACGTTTCAAATCTTAATGGTGGTCTTACACCAGGGTGATACTGAGATATCTTCCGCTCTAATGGCCGTAAAATAAAATTAAAAAACAAAAAACCAAAATATTAAAAAGAATATAACACATTGTTTATTCATGTAGGTATCTACTTAATACCTACTGGGTTTACGCATTTTACTTGTATCTATTTATGTTTATGCACTTCGATATACAAATTACAAATAACTACTACTAATTAAAATTCTGGAAGCGAGAATATAAGCATACTGTAGCCCTGTAGCCGCCCTAGCTCCGCGCGATACACAAAGCCCGGTTTACAGCGGAACGTAATCTAATTCCAAAAACGTCCGCTAACGAGCTCTGATGTGAGAGCGCTGGCGCAGGAATCAGAATTATGATTAGCTGGTTACATACTCTTAAGGGTGCAACTTCAACTATTGAAATAGATTTAGAAAAATTAAGTAAGTGAAAAGAAACTCAAATCTCGCACTGAAAGAAATGGTCATGATAATTGATTTAATTTCAAATAAAACAAATAATATTTATTGATTTATGTGTCTTAAGAGTGTATTACCAGAGAAACCAGAAATATGTCATTTTTAAATCAGTGGTTAGACGTATTGACTCTTTTCCACAAAAAACTATAAATGGATTTCAAAAGATTGTTCTTTTATCTAGTAAACGTATATTTTAGATTTTGAGAAAAAATGTTTATTTTTAGAATAATAAGGTTATACCATAAGTCGTTCGCAGATTTGTTCAATTTTCAAAAAAGTACATTTATTATACAACACCCATTTCAAATCATATAATCATGCAGTAAAATAAATCAATACATTATCTGGTAAAGGTATGTTTCAGAATTTTTATTTTAGTTTAAATAAAATTATTAAAAAATATATACGGACATGTGTTTCTTGACGAAAATTGGTCGGTTTGTGCATTTATTTGTGCACTTACAAACAAATATATTTCGGATTTTTTTAAATACTTATTTTGCTAAGACGTTATTGACAAATCATAAATAATTTGATCGTAAAATAATTTCAGGAAGTATTTAATTTTAAATAATTTTGAACATCGCATTTCACCATTTTTATCGCAGCCCGTAAACACAAATTTCAGATTTCATTACGGGCCCAAACGCGGCCAGGAGAGCACGTCTTCGCGACGCTTTGAATAATAATATTTGGAAATGAAATTTGAAAACAAAATTTGAAATAAACACGAATTCCTTGATTCATGTTTGTTAAATCTACAGGGTTGCCCGAACGCAATTTTTCATGTTCATTGAATATTTTTATGCAAAAATTTTTATAATTTCGAATATTTTTTTTTATTTTAAATTATTCTTGTGTGAATACCGCACAAGAGTCCCAACTGCTCCAAAATATTTTTTGGGGTAAATCTTTTTTACGCACGCTCGACACTTGGGGGTAAACTGGTGAATGGGTTACGAAAAGTGGTGATTGTTACGAAAAATGACATGCGAACGGTAATCAATGCGAACGGTGATCGATTGCTCGGCGGGTCGGGCCTTTACGCACGCTTGTTTTTCGTGTTATTGTTATATTGTTAATGGACTATTTGTCCATAAATAAATAAATAAATTATAAACAGCGGGTACCCGGCATGCGTTTCAAGGGCACTGTAACCTTGCGGTCAACTAAACTGGTTCCATCACAAGTCCCGGGAATTATAATGCAAGCGCCTGCACTATATAACATTATACACAGCGGGTACCCGGCATGCGTTGCAAGGCCACTCAAAGAAAGAAAGGGTTTGTGCGCTTTAATTCTGTTTGTTGAAGTGCTTATTATTAATTATGCACACAAATAAATATTTCAAAATGCGACATTTTTTACAATCCAACTGAATATTACTCGTTTTTTTCATGAATACCGCACAAGAGTCCCAACTGCTCTCGTCTGGAGCCAGTGGGACTATTGCATCCCCAATTTGGGGTATGTTGTAAGACTGAAGGTAGTGGGGAGGGGAAGGATATAGGGAAGAGGAAGGTGGGGAAGTACCTGGCTATTCAGATCTGGCCAATAAACACGGCTAAAGCCATTTCAAGCAACGTTTCAATTCTTAATGGTGGTCTTACACCAGGGCGATACTGAGAGTATCTTCCACTCTAATGGCCGTAAAATACAATTAAAAAACAAAAAACCAAAATATTAAAAAGAATATAACAAATTGTTTATTCATGTAGGTATCTACTTAATACCTACTGTGTTTACGCATTTCACTTGTATCTATTTATGTTTATGCACTTCGATATACAAATTACAAATAACTACTACTAATTAAAATTCTGGAAGCGAGAATAGTAGTAATAATAGTAGCGGGTAGCCCTAGCTCGCGTGAACAAAACCCTCAAAACTCGGATTGCCGCGGAACGAAATTTAGTTCTGAAAACGCCCGCTCGCGAGCCCTGATGTGTTAGCGCTAGTGTCGGAATCGAAGTTGTCATGTGCTGGTTATTCACTCTTAATTAAAACCCCTCAAAAAATTGGCATCTTTTTCGGTTGATCAAAATATTTTCGCTTTACAATAAAATGCAAATATTTGGAATATTTCTGAGCACATTCAAAAATTAAAAACTGTTTTAGAAAGGTGATGAAATACACTTTCAAATTATATAATTCGAAATAAACATATATTTTTTTAATTATAAAATTTTGGCACACAAACATAAAAAAGTTTTAAAAATGGCTCATCTTACGTTTTTTCTAACTCAAGTTACAGATAATTAAAAGAAATAAAAACACATACATATTTTATTAGACAAACGTATAACAAACACATATTGTTATCTCACTTTTTGTCGCTCTATGTAAAAATAATTTATAAAAAATTCTCGAAGTTTTAAATTTTTTTTTCAATTTGCGATTCAAAACTTTGTATACATAAAAGTGTACATTTTACTTTTTTGGTGGCTATTTTATAGATTGGAATATAAAGCGTGGTATTTTCCCTTTCTAACACCGTTTAGAACATATTTCTCAATATGATAATAAGGGAGTTACAGCGTTTTATACAAGACCTATGTGCGTTGGGACAAATATGGTCTCCTGCCATTCTAAGGGTTAATAATTTTGATTGTTAAAAATGTTAATTATTATAAAAATACATTTTTTGTTGGTTCAATGTGTGTTTTCTTTTCACATCTAACTATAGTATTGTTTTTTTTTAACAATTAACCTGATTGTACTTTCAGATTACCTCTGCATTCAAATTGTTTATAATACTTTTAAAAAAAGAAATAAGTATTTATTTACTTATAAAGTGTGTGTTACATAATTAACACATTTGGATAGAGTAGATACAGTATGCAATTCGTTGGAATAAAAAAATGTTGTTATTTTTGTATAATATCTGTATTGGGAAAATTATAGGTTATAGGAAAATTATAATGCGGCACGGTGTGCAATTTGGGTTGGCCAGGGCTGCCCTATGTGGTTCGCTACGTTTGGTGACTTAGCAGGAGGTGCTCAGGTTCATGGGGTGAAGTTTATCTAGGCCGAATTGGCAGAGTATAGTTGAGGGAGTCCCTTTGACTTCTACAGCCGTACTCTATCGGAACATCGCCTTGCACCGCAGTGGGAGGGATGGATTCATAAGTCCATCACTCCTGGACGCACTGACCCCCAGATCCCTACCCACCCCTAGTACCCCTTTCCTTCCCAGAACTTCTTTTCTTAAAAAGACCCTCCACACAGCATCCCTAAAGATGACCATAGGCCCTGAGGGGAATTATTTTACTCAGGGCCTCCTGTGTGGAGATAATGTAAAAAAAGGACCGCAGGTTGGACATGCCTGGTCTAATTAAACTGTTATCACAATAATAAATACTGTACACGTAAGATGAGGCATCTTCATACAAAACTAATTTTAAAAAATTTGAATGTTAATAATATGCACAAACCTTATTGTAGACAAGTTTTACAACACCGCAAGCTCCAACACCAAGTTGTTTTGATAAATAGTATTTTTTCGATATCTGTAATGGTACTTGGTCTTGATCGTTCTTAAATAAATCCATGAAGACAAACACTGCAAAAATTAGTTATTCACATGTAAACACACTTTTATAAATAGTAAATATTAAAACACAGAGAACACTTAAAATAAAACCACGGTAAATAAATTAGTTAAAAGGTTCATGTTAGTTAAAACTTTGTTGCAGACTGTTCTAGGCTGAAAAACAATGCAACCTAAAAAAATGCTTTAATCTTAATACGAGGGCTGTCCATAAAATAAGGTCTCCAAGGTGTAGTGGTCGCGAGGAACAATTTTAAGCGAAATCCGGCAACACTGGCGTGTAGCCTGGTTTCCCTACGCCAAATTCCCACTACGTTGCACTCACTGCGACACTTAGTCTCGGCATGATGGCGCTTTCGCTCTCTGCACCCGCCAGAAGTGAATTACGCTATAGTTTTCTTTTATTTGCGCAAAGAACAAAACCCCCCGTAGAAATTCATTCTCAGCTACTTGAAGTGTACGGAAAACAGTGTAATGGTGCAGAGAATTTAAAAGCGTGCGGCCATCGGTTTGAGACAAAAAAATTTCCAAAGTGGAAAAAACAATGATTGCAGATCGACAGGTGACGGTTCAAGAGCTCTGTAATATGATCCCTGATGTCAGTAATACCACTATTGCCAACATTTTGACAGAACATTCGGGAGAACACAGGGTCTGCACAAGTTGGGTCCCAAAAACGGGTTGATGCAGCCTGCGAATTCCTTGAGTGCTAAGACATCTATGGCGAAGAATTCTTGGATTCAATTGTGACCGAGGACGAGACCTAGATACACTACACGACACCAGAGATAAAGGAATAATTCCAGTGGCGTCATTCAGATTTGCCGAAGCAAAGTTTAAAAACAAATTACAGAGCGCAACTCACACCTGGCGGGTGCGGCGAGTAGAAGCTCCATCACGAACGGCTGCCACACCGAGACTAAGAGTCACAGAGGGTGGCAGCATGGTGGGGATTTGGCATGGGGAAACCGGGCTACACGCGAGTGTTGCCGGATTGCACAAAAAATCGTTCCTCGCGACTGCAGCACTTTGGAGACCTTAATTTACGGACAGCCCTCGTATATAAAAATTAATGTTTCTTTGTTTGTCCCTTATGCGGTCCCTAAACCGTCCGATTGCGATGAAACTTTGGTGAGTTGTTGTGCGCACGCCCATGATGATTTTTATGTAGAGTGATGAGATCTGGCATTATGAAATTTGTATAAAAAATTGCAATATATAGCATGAAAACTGAACACAACGGGATTCAATGTATAATAATAATAATAATGATTACAAACATCTAAGGATAATGATATCCTCACTGGGATTTCCCGTGCTGAGGATTTCATTTACATATTATAATTTAATTATAAGAAATTAATATGAATTAGTAATAAACATAAAGGTATCATGTAGTATTTTTTTAAGTAATTAAAAATTAAATAAAAGTGTGTTTTTTTTTATAATTCAGTTCAGTAGATTCGGTTTTAGTCTGTATTTGATATCAGTATATTTTCTATTTCTGTTCTCCCTATATTTAGTATCCAGCTTTTTATTTTAGATTTAAATGTTATACTGTTGAGGTTTTTAAGTGAGAGTGGTATTTTATTGTAAAGTTTAATACCATAATACAAGAAGCTTTTTTGCCCAAATGTTGTGTTGTATGGAATGTGGGAGATGGAAGGGGAATACGGGAGGGTGGTTCGGAAGGATGGGGAAGCGGGAGAGGGGAGAGGGAAGGTGGAGGGGGAACGTGAGAGGGAAGGTGGAGGGGAACGTGAGAGGGGAAGGGGACACTGGAGGGGAAGGAGAGACGGAAGGGGAACGGGACGAATGGGAAAGGACAAGCAGGGAGAAACAATTTCTTTATTAAATGGCATTGCAATGCATGCTACAATTCTTACTTTTAGCAGAGGGCTGCGCGATGGATATCTCATCTTTATTTTCCAGGATCCGTTTATTTCCTTTTCCTATTTTGAAGCCATTTACAAATGTTCCATTGTACGATAAATCATGCAGAATGACAGGGGAATGTTGCTCACTACAATTAATATAAAAACAGTTAAGACATTAAATGTGGTAATCTTTTAGGATCACTGACCACACTTAATACCAATATTTTAATAATTTTAAAATAGCCCATAACTCTAACCTAACGTAACCTATTTAACCAATTTTTTATAAATTTTTTTCATCACTTTTCTGAGGTGGTTCTGAGTTGGTTTCATTCTGACTTGTCCGGTCACCCTTTTATAGTAATTATAGCTGAAGAATTTTTCTAAAAAAATATACATATTAGCATGTCCAGTAGCGATGTGTCTGTTCAGCTGGAATGGGCTCATGTGATCCGCTCCTTTGCGGAAAGCGGTTCCTAATCCCACTCCTTTTTCAAATCGACTACTCCAAGAGAATCCTGTCCCGGAACTCGGGCTCGTTCCCAAACCCGAAACTCGGATGCCTCCACCGGCCGGCGGGCGCCGCCATGTTCGCCGCGAGTACTCCGGTACTAGTGAGTAGTAGGAACTAGGAACCACCGTCCGGCGTCCCCGACGCCTTCCACTATCCACTCCACTCCCGAGTCGCGAGTCTCGGGTCCTCGGAACTGCGTGAACCGTGAAACACTCCCCGCAACCCGCCAACTATGACACTTCCCCTTGAGTCACGACACGTCGCGACCGGTGGGGCGGTGGGTGGGCGGTCATTCGATCACTGTCCGCTGCTCGACACACACGTGCGTGACTGCTTCGGCTAGACACGGAGTCGTTTTTAATTAGAGCGTGTTATCTGGTATTGTTAATCAATGGGTGAAGTGCATTATAAAATAATAGTTTATAATAAAGCATTACAGCTTACAGCTAATTTACTTATTTAAATTCTCAATAAAAGACCTTGCAATGTAGGTACATTTAATGACGGGTTCAAAGAACTCGGAGCCAGGACCTACTCGTAGAACCCGCACGAGAACTCAGAACCCCGGAGCCGGACAAGACCCGCACGAGGGCTAGGACCCGTCACCCGTGCAATGTAGGTACTTTTTTTTTTTTTAAATAAAAAAAAGTACCTACATTGCACGGGTGACGGGTCCTAGCCCTCGTGCGGGTCTTGTCCGGCTCCGGGGTTCTGAGTTCTCGTGCGGGTTCTACGAGTAGGTCCTGGCTCCGAGTTCTTTGAACCCGTGCGTCGCGGTTCGGTGCGCCGCAACAATACCCAGTGCTCAGTCCGCACCTAAGAACTTGGACCCGGGACCTGCTCCTAGAACTCGTGTACTTTTAAAAGGAAGCAAGTCTCGGAGGCTTCCAGCAAAATGCAGAACTTACCCACCTCTAATGTCCAGTGATTTCGAAAGTTTACTGTAATTTTAAATACAATATTTTCCATTCCCCCTGGATACAAATAGTTGTCTTTTATAGTAATTAAGGTGAATCAAAGTGTTTTTTCTAAAAAAGATTTGTATGAAACGTGGCCAGCGATCCTAACAGTTTACCTTAAATTTGTTTAAAGAGAGGAAAAGTAAAATTACATGGGTTTACATTTTCACAATAACTTACCATGTTTCCCTCGAAATAACGAAATGTTCTTTGCTTACACTTTTCAAAACCTCTTCTTTTACTAGACCTTTCTTTACCACTAGATCGCAGTTTAAGGACCTTCCCAGTTTAAAGTGGGGTTCTGACAGATCTGCAAAACATATTATATTTAATTACAAGGAAGTCGCCAAACAGACTACGATACATTTGGACAAAATAAAACAATTTTTACCGATGTAATCAGTGAAGGAGTGCAAGGATTCCGTACTTATATTTCGGCAGATACCAAGCGTTTTGAAAGATTCTTTCGTAGGATACAGCCTACCCCACATCGTCGGAATAATTGGTGGCGTATCCTGGGTCCATTCTAACTGCGATCCCTGTGTCTGCGTATCAGGAAGACTGCATGCAATATCGTCCGCCATGTTAGGAATGTTACCGTAATTTGCTAGAGCTGAGATTTTCAACCCATTTGAAAAGTTTTCGGTCACAAATCCTCAAGTTAAAATAATGACAATGATGCTATAAAGGACATACAGCGACAGAAAATCTCAAACCCCGTAAAAATTTATACAAAACAAAGTTTCAAAATGTCAAAAGCCAGCGCCACTGCGAATGTGAATTTTCATTTAATCTAAGCTTTTTGCTACGATGTTCATGTTCTATGCATATGAATCTTTATTGTTTATGAAAGACAACTAAAAGTAAAGTGTATCATTCACGACAGTGAAAAGTGATGATTTTTTATAATAAAAGCCAAATTTTATTAATTGATGCATGCAATATTTCAGAAATGTACAAACATCTTTTTATATTCTACCGTCTACATATCGTAGTGACATAGAGGATTATTTTATTTATGAAGAGAACAGACAACGCTTAAATTTTGTGGGGTTAAAATCTGATTGGACAATTTTTTTCATCACGTCAAACGACAAATTGTCTAGAAAGCTCCCCCAATGTCCAAAACCTGGGAAATTAGTAGTAATTAGTATATTGAAGTGAAATAACATGAAACTGCGCTATATAAATATTACGTTATTATTATTACTTTTAACATGGAGAAGTATTGAAAATGCACTCCTGATTTATCAAGATTTAAAAAATGTGATAACGATATTTTAAAGTTTTGTGGTAAAAAAATAATATAGAGGGATACTTCATTTACCTGGTTAAATTATTTGTAATCCACGAACATGGTCCGGTGCTCAAATGTCGAACCCGCAAATTATTTTCCCCCAATTAAAAAACATTTGTTATAGTTATGTACCCATCATTTCTCATAATATATGTATACCATGCAGTATGTACGTTATCAAACGATTGGCTGTTATTGTTAACATTTTAATTTAAAACTTTGACACACCGAAAGTCATTGGAAAGCGGGTGATGCTGATTTACAGTGCGGCAGAGTAACAATTTGTGATGTAAATGTTTTTTAGTCCATTTTTTTAAGAACTTAAAAACAAGGTAGGTACTTATTTACTCTTTTCTTTTAGTTTTCCAAATCCCACGCTGTAGAAATGACATATTTAGCTCAATTTAATCTCATTTGACAATTTTTCATTTGAAACTATCGGTTAGTTAACAAATTAATGTGAGTGCGAAAATCAAGCAATTTCCCGATTCGGTTTCATTGTGCAACATGTGTTTTTTCAACACTTTATAAAAAAGTAATTTCCTCATTGCTTATGGCAAATTCTTAATTTTATGAATCGAGATGGCTGCCGTCGACGACGTTTATGAAAGCTGGGAAGATATGGACGATATAGGGGTTAGTTTCACTATTTGCACGATTCGGTACATATTGGAATGTGTTAGCTTCTTTTGAGACTGACATATTCATTGAGTTATATCGTTGTACGGTACATTTGCCTGCTGAAATATTTTGCATAACACCTGTCAATTTTCTTACAGTTAGACCGTAAATTCACAAATTTTCTACCTGCCGCCGCAGAACAGTGCCCTAAGAAAAGTCAAATTATATCCAACGGGTCTGTGAAAGTACTCATCGACATGAACGGCTCCATCGGGGCTCAACTGATGGCCCAACAACCCGCTGTCAAAATTCTCAAACGTCCTGTCGGGATAAATGGCTCTAATTCCAATGGCGAGTGCAAGGCGCGGCCTGTGAAGACCCTTCAACAGCGACAACAAGAATACGAGCAAGCCAGACTCAGGATATTGGGGGAAGCAAGATCTCCAGAAGATGTAGCCGAAGAAAAGTGAGTAATTTCAACGAATTGTCTATTGAAAAGGGTTAGGAAATCGTTGAAATCTGCCAGTCGCTGTCATTTGTTATCTTTGCCAAATGATATCATAAAAATATTGTATCATTTCTTGACACAAGTCCACAGATCTTTTTCAAATGATTTCCATTTAAACCCAAATGCCCTCCAGAGGTTTTTTTTAACATCAACAGGAAGTGATTTGGAGGCAAAGTGAAAGTCTCAGTTTCAATAACAAAAACTACATTTAGAAATAAATGGTTGCTATACAATTTGATACCTTTAGAAATTTATATATTTTCGGTAAAATTTGGATAGGGCCTGACACGCTTATTACGAATAATTTTTAGAAAAAAACTTTATATTCGCCTTAATTACTATAAAAGGAAACTTTTTGCATTCCGGGAGGCGGAAAATTATGCATTTTAATTTTCAATTGCGTAAATCCAAAATTCACTTCGAACCGGTCGGCGACTGTCAGCGGCCATTAGATACGTCACTGTTATGTTGGTATCACTGATGCATTAACAAGAGCTAAATACGACCGTAGCCATCTTCGTGGGTAACACAAAGAGGCGCGGAATTATGAAAAACAGCGCATTAGGAATAAATAATGTAGATAAACGAACCTCTAATCAGAATCACTTCAGAGTCTAGCTGAGGCACTGGAATCATGTGTTGGATTTCATCGTCATTATAGTTGGAGGTGTTGGTATTCGTCGCATTAATAATTGAAGAATAGAAATAATAATAATAATAATAATAGCCATCTTCGTGGGTAACACAAAGAGGCGTGGAATTATGAAAACACAACAGAATTATAATATTAACAAACCTCTATTCGTATATTATATTATGTATATTTATTATTACCATAAAATAACGATTAGCTAGAAGTTACGTAAAATAAAAAAAAAAAAAATAAATAAAAAATAAAAAATAAAATAATAAAAATAAAATAATAAATAGCAGCGTATGAAATGGACGAACGATGTCAATATGTTCATCGTTCGTTCATATTTTTATGTAACTAAATTAGAAACAGATATGTTATTGTATAGGAAAAAATTACATTTAATTTTCTCACAAAATTATCCGATTGCCCAAGTAAACGAACAAAGATTAGCAGACCAAAAGAGGGCAATTTTCAAAAATAATTTAATTCCTGTAGTAACATTAGATCAGATAAAAAAGGAAGTAGCAGATAGATTGCAATTAGAAAATAATTTAGAGCAAGTTAATACGAGTAGTAATGTTATATCAGATTCATTGAACGTAGATAGTTCAGATAATATTCTAGTCGAAGAATCCAATGATATTACAGTAGACTCAAATAACTTAGACGTTATTTATAATCTTAGGGAAATCAACATTGCAAATTTAAACTTACTAAATGAAAATATTATAGAATTAGCTAACTTACTTCATAATAATATAAATAGATATATAGATATAGAGCCCACAGTTAGACCAAAATTACCAAAATTACATACGTCAAAGAAATTATCTAAATTAATTTCTGAATTAAATAATATAATTTTACCAAAAATTATATTTGATGACATTAGTTTTTTAGATCTTCATACAATAGTGTACGCTAGTGCTATCACTATATGTAATAAGTTAGGAGTTAAATTAACGTCTTCTGATGATAGATCATATAATTATAGAAAACCAGAATGGCAGAGTAGATTAGAAAATGATGTAGTATTTTTAAGAAGTAGCATAGCTAGAGTAATAGAGTATAAAAATGGAAATAGAAGTAGGAATATTTTGAGACATGTAGATGTAATTGGGAGAAAATTTGGTTATAGCATTGGTAGTAATAATAATGAAAATATAATCAATGATTTATTAGATTTGTTAAAACAAAAATTAGGTGTAAAAGCTAGTAGATTAAAAAGATATAATTATACGTATAATAAAAAAAATAATAATAGATTATTTCAGAAAAATGAGAAAATATTTTATTCCAAACTTGACGATAAACAAAATATTATTTCGAATAATAATAATCCGTTGCCATCTGAATCAGATATGCGCGATTTTTGGACAAATATTTGGAGTAAAGATATAAAACATAATGAGTCAGGTCCGTGGATAGAAAATGAAGAACTCAATTGTTCAGACATTGAACAAATGAGTTTTTCTGATATATCGGTTGAATTGTTAGCCAAAATTATAAAAAAATACTCATAACTGGAAAGCCACGGGTTGCGATTGGATACATAATTTTTGGTATAAACGTCTGACTACTTTACATCCCCTTTTGGCAAAAAATCTTTCAAAATTTGTCAGAGAACCTCAAAATTTTCCAAATTTTCTAACTAAGGGCATTACTTATATGTTGCCTAAAAGCGAACATATTAATAATCCCTCTCAGTATAGACCCATTACATGTTTACCGACAATATATAAAATTTTAACCTCTTGCTTGACAGATTTAATATACACTCATTTAGATGAAAAAAATGTTTTATCTGAACAACAAAAAGGTTGTCGCAGAAAACATATGGGATGTAAAGAACAATTAGTTATTGATTCTGTAATTCTAAAACAGATTCAAACCCAAAAACCTAATTTACATATTTGTTATATAGATTACCAAAAAGCTTATGATAGTGTCCCGCACTCGTGGCTGATAAAAGTTTTAAATATATACAAAATTAACCCAATTATTATTAGCTTTTTGGAAAAAATTATGGCATTTTGGAATACCGATTTGCTTTTGAATTTGAAAGATAAGAAAATTATAGTACCGGGCATTTCAATAAAAAGAGGGATTTTTCAAGGAGACTCATTGAGTCCTCTTTGGTTTTGCTTAGCATTAAATCCTCTATCTAAAATGTTAATTAAAAGCAAGTTTGGAATAAAAATTAAAGGTAATACTAGAGAGAGAAATATAATTTCTCATTTATTATTTATGGATGATTTAAAATTATATTCAAATTCTGAACCAAATTTAGAGAAAATGATTAAAGTAGTTAAAATTTTTTCAGATGATATTAAAATGACTTTTGGTTTAGATAAATGTAGAACGATCCATATAGAGAAAGGTAAAATTGTAGATGGAGACGAGGGTATATTTAGAAATTTCAAAATTGAAAGTATGAAAGGGGGTGAGGTTTATAAATATTTAGGATATCCGCAATCAAATAGATTAGATCATACTAGTATTAAAAATGATATTAGGATTAAATTTAAAACTAGGATCAGAAAAATTTTGAAATGCAATCTATCTGCTAAAAATTTAGTAAAGGCGATAAATACTTGGGCAATACCTCTATTAACTTACTCATTTGGCATAATTAAATGGTCTAATACAGATTTAGATAGCTTAGAACGATTAATTAGAACTACATTAACTAAATTTCATTGCCATCATCCAAATTCAGCTATAGAACGTATTAATTTACCCAGAAATTTAGGAGGTAGAGGTATAGTCAAAATAACATCTTTAAAACATAATCAGGTAGAAATGCTAAGAAATTTTTTCCATAGGAAAGCTGATAGTTCAGAAATGCACAAAATAATATGCAAGGCAGATAGAAATATTTCACCATTAAATTTATACGACGAGAATGCCAGCATTCTTATAAATACCAACCAGGAATTATTAGATTCCTGGTCAAATAAAATTCTTCACGCAAAACACTTCAATTATCTCAACCAAACATATGTTGACAAATTTTCGTCAAACAAATGGTTGAGTATTGGAGAGTTGAGCGCAGAAATAGAAGGCTTTATGCTTGCCATACAAGATAGAGTCATTAATACTAAAAATTATAGGAAGCATATCATCAAAGATGCAAATCAAATTGATGATTTATGTAGAAAATGTTTGGCTTTTCCGGAAACTATAGAACATATTATATCGGGATGTTCTGTATTAGCGCCGTCCAAGTATACATTTAGGCACAATCAAGTTTTAAAAATAATTCACCAAAATTTGGTAATTAAACATAACTTGATTGACTGCCGTAATGTACCATATTATGAATATGAACCAAATTCATTTTTAGAAAATGAATTTTATAAAATTTATTATGATAAAACTATTCTGACAGACAGAACAATTAGTCATAATAGACCCGATATAGTTTTACATGACAAAATTAAGAAAATAACTTATATCATTGATGTCGCTATACCAAATTCTTGTAATATTCAGAAAACTGTTTCTGAAAAAATAAGAAAATATACAGATTTAGGAAATGAAATTAAAAGAATTTGGCATTCTCAGACTATAAAAATATTACCATTTGTTATTTCGGCTACTGGCATTATACCTAGCTCTCTCATTCAAAATTTAGGCGTATTAGATTTGTCAAAAAATTTGTACATAAAAATGCAAAAGTCGGTCATTTTAAATACATGTAGGATTACGAAAGATTTTTTAAATATTTATATTGAGGGATCAGTAGGATTTATCGGACCAGTTAGGATTTCATCAGAGCCGAACCCTCTGATATGAAAATATCTGGAGTCGGTGAAATATTTTCCCATTATGTTTCTGGTGGATTGACGTATTGTTCTTGTATTGTTTTATTCTTATATAGTGCAATTACATTGCGTTAATTTACTAGATATTCATTTGTGGAAAAGTGTGTGGAAGGGTTTAGTCTTTCATTTGGGAAAGATTCAACCCGGACATGAAATCTGGAGCACCGTAAAAAAAAATATAATATACGAATAGAGGTTTGTTAATATTATAATTCTGTTGTGTTTTCATAATTCCGCGCCTCTTTGTGTTACCCACGAAGATGGCTACGGTCGTATTTAGCTCTTGTTAATGCATCAGGGATACCAACATAACAGTGACGTACCTAATGCCCGCTGACAGCCGCCGGTCGCTTCGCGAAGTGAATTTTGGGTTTACGCAATTGAAAATTAAAATGCATAATTTTCCGCCTCCCGGAATGCAGAAAGTTTCCACTTATAGTAATTAAGGCGAATCTAAAGTTTTTTTCTAAAAAATATTCATAATAAGCGTGTCAGGCCCTATCCAAAAATTACCATATTTTCTTCAACAGTGGGTCTTTTTTTTATAATATTCGTTTTTTAGTGAGCCTTCTATCATAGGGAAAGATATGAATTGTCTTCTTTCTTTGGCGGTAGATAAAAAACTGAAAACATGAATGAAACACACTTGCTAAATTTACTTTTATACCTATTTTGTTACTTTTTGTGTTCTCTGACAAACATTATGTTTGCACTTCAATTTAAATTTCCAAGCAAAAAAAGCCAATCATTCTCACACCAACACGAACATTTTTCAAATCATTTTCTTTTCAGTTCCCGTTTTGCATACTAAAACACACTAAAAATCTAACAGAAGAATTTCACAACAATTGGTTAAATTAGGTTCTTAGGCATTTTTTTTCATCGCTTTTAATGACTTAACGTCTTGATAGCTGACGAAAAATATTCGCCGCACACAGGTGGTTCTTTTTTTGTAATAACCAACTTTTGTTGTGCAAAATTATGTTTTGTAAATTTTACCGTCTTACCATGTCTTGGTAAGAAGTAGAAGAAGTCGGGGCGCCCGAGAAAGACATAGCACGACCAAGTGAATCAGATACTTGAGTCGGGCCATGTCAAGAGTCAGAATAATAGAAAAGCATGTATGAGACGAAGTATGAATGTGAACGAGGCAAGGAGTGTGTGCCAAGACCGAGTTGTTTGGCGGTCCGTCCTCTCTGCCTACCCCTGCGGTGAAACGGCGTGATGGTTAGTTAGTTAGTTAGTTACCATGTCTTCTCTCGACAGGCCAAGATGCCAAACATAACGTCCGTAACCATGTGGGTCGGCCAATGACCCCATGCATTTGGCTGTCTTATGAGCATTTACTAGGGTTGTCCCAAAAGTACCCGACCTAACAAATAAAACACAAGAAAATTGGGAAATTTTATAAACATAGTCTCCTTTCAGCTCAACACACTTTTCCCAGCGTTGTTCAATCGCTTGGATACCCTGGTTATAGTGAAAACCATCGAGCACCTCAAAATATCCATCAACTGCAGATTCCACCTCTTCATTGTTTTTTTTTTTATTTATTAATCTTAAGTTAGCTCACATGTTTGTGTGTGCTAATATTTTATAAAGATATAAACATTTACATTGGTTGGCAAACATAATCATTCTTTAAATATTACACATAAATAAAGACATTAATAATTGAGGTAGACATACTTTCGTAATTCTTTTTTAAACTTATTTATATTTTCTATTTCAGTAATTTCATTCGGGATGTTGTTATACAGTTGGACGGCCTGGTACATCAGAGATTTCTGTGTGCTTGATTTTTTTCTTGTCGGCAGTCTAATTTGCTTTGAATTTCTTGTCCCGTGTCCGTGTGTTTCATTATTATAATGTACTTTTCTTTTTAGTTCCTTAGACATCATCACCATGTTAATTTCATGTAAAAAAATAAGTACATTCAAATACACAGCTTGCTTCACCGTCAACATATTTAGCTCTTTTAGCGTGTCTCGTATCCGTGTGTATGTGTTGCGCTTAAGTATTATTCGCATTGCTTTATTTTTTTAATTTTGCAGTATTTGCATTTTTTTCATTTTCTCTTCATTGCAGAGAAAAAGCATACTTGAACAGTAATTAAAAGTGTGGTGATATAATTGTAATTTATATTATCTGGCATGTTTCTTTATTTACGTTGTTTCAGAGACTACCAAGAAATGATATTTTTTTGCAATTTTTTTAATTGTGTAATCTGCATTTTTTGAGAAGTTCAATTTTGAGTCTATGATGACACCAAGATACATATTTAATTTCTTCCACTTTTTTTTATGATTTCTCCATTTATAGAAACCTTTGGTTCATCATGCGTATTTGTTCTACCTATATGCATGTATTTTGTCTTATTTACATTTAGTTTCAATTTATTTAATTTGAGCCATTTTGACAAAGTTTCCAAGTCACTATTTATCTTTTTGATTGTGTTCTCTGTTGGCAAATCTTTTACCACCGAGCCATTTTTTCATGTTTGGAAAAATAAAATAATGCTGGGGTTAAATCTGGCGAACAGGGTGCGTGAGGAAGCAATTCGAACTTTAATTCATTGATTTTGGCCATCGGGATAACGAATGTTTGAACTAGTGCAGTGGTCTTCAACCTTTTTGAACCGGCGTACCCCTTGTCTCTTACTACAAATTTGTTGTTCCCCGTACCCTCTATCTATATTTTTTACACGTGTAATAAAAGACGTGTTTCATATTTAATTTTTAATACTCTCATAATTACATGAATTTAGCAATCAAGTCCCACAAATACAATTAAGTAATGCAATTTTATACAGAGTGTAACACAACTTCGGGCATTTTAACCAGTGATTCTACGTGCGTGCCACGTTATTGTGTACCCCCAAATTTGCTTCGCGTACCCCCAGGGGTACGCGTACCACAGGTTGAAAACCACTGAACTAGTGCATTAAATATATATATATATATATATATATATATATATATATATATATACATACATATATATGTAAATAAATAAATTGTCATGATGAAACAACACTTTCTTTTTCGCCAAATGCCGCCGTTTTTTCTTGATTTAATCACTCAAATGCTGCAATAAGTTCGCATAATACTCACTATTGATTGTTTTTCTTTTTGAAGATAATCAATAAAAATTGTCCCATGAGCATCCCAAAAAACTGATGCCATGACCTTGCCTGCTGATAGAACTGTCTTTGCCTTTTTTGCAGCCAATTCTCCCCTTTTAGTCCATTGTTTTTAATGTTCCTTCATCTCAGGTGTGAAGTGATGGACCCATGTTTCATCCATGGATTTGAATCGACGCAAAGACTCGGCTTTATTGCTGTGAAACATCGTCAAACACTCGATTGAAACATCCTCACGACGCTGTTACGCTGGATAATTTTAAAAGGGGCGATTCTTTCAATAGGGTTAAGAAACACTGGTCTAAACGGTGTTAGAAAGAGAAAATACCACACTTTATATTCAAATCTATAAGTTAACTGCATAATAATAGGCCACTTGCATGGATTTCATAACGACTTAGAAAAAATCGTGTGGATAGATATTTTTTTACTAAGATTACGAAAACGTTAGTAAATTTTTTTAGAAATGTATAGTTTTTTTATTTTTAAATTAATAAATCCATTATTTGAGCTCGTGACGTCACTACATGAAAATGTCCCGTCTCCGATTATGTTCTATTAATTTTGTAAAATTCCACACAGATTTTTTTTTTTTATATGGCAACATTTTGATTTCAGGCGAATTTTTGAATTTGATGTTTAACATTCACTAGATTTATTGTTTGTTCTCTGCGAACTTATTATTTGGTTTGACAATTTTATAAAGAAGGCTGTGTTTTGACAGATGTTACGAAGAGAACCCCGTACATTTTATCGCCATTGGTGTAAAAAACGTTATTTTTTAAAAATGATTTTCGGCTATGTAATTATCGTATTTTCGCACCCATAAAATTATGTCCCGTCTTTCCGGTTTATAAAAAATGGTATGATTTTTCGGATTGAAATTTTCAAAAAATCGCCAGGGTTTCAAAAATGATAAAAAAAAAAAATACGGAATGTCTTAAAATATTTGCCTAAACTGGAATTTTTTTTTTTATGTGATGCAAGTGGCCTATTTAAATGTACATCTCTATTAATCCAAAGTTTCCCACAGCAGTTTGAAAAAAATTTATGAAACTTTGGGAATTTTTTATTACATAATTATTTTTATATGAAATGACAAAAAACCGTTTATAATACTTTTGCCTAATAAAGTATCTGTGTGTTTTTTTTTTCATTGTCAGTAATTTTCATTAGAAAAAACGTAAGTTAGGCCATTTAAAAAAAAATGTATGTTTGCATTATAAAAATTTATATTTCAAAAATTATATGTTTAGTTCGAATTATAAAATTTGAAAGCATATTTCATCATCTTTCCAAAACAGTTTTTAGTTTTCGAATGCGTTTTATTGCAAAGCGGAAATATTTTGACCTTCCGACAAAATAGGGCCGAGGGGTTAATGTGTTAAACATATATTTATTAAAATATATATGTAGTTCCCTAGAAGAGCTATTTATATTCAGAGAAATGATTTTTTAATAGCATCAAAGCTGGCGTTCGAGAGGTTATTTCTAGAGAAGCCACATATTTGGCTACTATTCGGTATTCGGCTACTTTTTTTACTATTCGGTATTCGGCCGAATATCGTGAACCATTCGGCCGAATACCAAATAATGAAAGAAAAACAAACTGCCAGTTTATTGTCTACATTACAAATTTCATAATATTCCCAAAGAGGTGATTTTTTCATTAAATGGTGGTGGATTAAATTTTCGCGAGCAAACTGATATTTTTGATATAGGTATACACTACAAGTAACACAATTTGATATAACAACCAACAAAAAATGCGTGTTGTGACACGATCTACTCGCAAATGAAACGTATATGCCCACCGCGTTTTTACCACATGCACTTCAATGATGCAGATCGGAACCTGTCTCCCGCGAAATGTACTAAAGTGTCGACGAATATTCGGCCACCGAATATTCGGTATTCGGCCGAGAGCCTAGCCGAATATTCGGTATTTGGCAAAATCACTATTCGTGGCATCTCTAGTTATATCACTTTTCAAAATAGTGCTGTATTGTCACTGTTTTCATATTTTGTCATGGAACCTGTTTATTGATAATATTATTGAGAGAGAATCTAATACGAAATTCTTTTCTTTCCAGTATTACAAACCTGCAAATAAAGATGGAAGCCAGTTGCATCCAGCCCGTAAACAGGATAAAGGAAAAAAACCCCGTAGAAATTCTCTCGCCCAAAGTTAGTTTGACAAACGGCCATTCACCGGCCGCCAATTCACCCAGCACCCACTCATCAAACCCGAGTTCCACAAACTCCAGTTGGACAAATGCCAGTCCACAGAATACCGGTTCACCATCCACAAGTTCTCCCGCACACACGCCCCAGCTCCGAGTATTGTCCCCCCAGCCTGTGAACCTCGTCAGTCTGTTGCGAACTCCCAGGGGACCAGACGGGACACGAGGGTTTACTCTCATAAGATAGCGGCTTATCTCCTGCAGCTCCGCATCCGGAACTTGTACATTTAAAATGTTCTTGCTTCACCTAAAAACACGTCAACATTTGGAGTGTGTCTTATTTTAAATAGATATTCTAACCTAACCTCTCATCGTCAGACTATGATTATTGATAACCAATTTACTTAGCCGCCCGAACACACTAGATAACACTGCCAACATTTTTAGTATTGACAACATTGAGTGATATGATTTAAGATTCTTGAAGGAATATTATGATGATTGATTTTTGGGTTAAAAGCCATGTTGCAATATTATGATGATTGATTTTTGGGTTAAAAGCCATGTTGCAATATTATGATGATTGATTTTTGGGTTAAAAGCCACGTTGCAATATTATGATGATTGATTTATGGGTTAAAAGCCACGTTGCAATATTATGATGATTGATTTTGGGGTTAAAAGCCATGTTGCATTTTGTCCTCTTTTAGCCAAAGTTTCGAATAGTCTTGTAGATGGCAACACGGTATTACTTGTACACAAATAAAAACACTTTTCGCCACAGTTTACACACCTGCCCTGATGATGGACTCTAAAAGCGCAATATGGCTTATTACCTCAAAAATCAGTCGATACTATCGAGTGTTAACGCACTCTCATAATATTATATTGATGAATAGATAGAAACATCAATAATACTCTTTAGTATTGACAGTTGATTGTGGTGGACCGCACGTGAATTAATGTGTTTTTATTCAACATTTGCAGCCATTGTTTATTTTTTGTGTTGAATATCAAACCAAGCATTTAATTTGTTTCCGGAAGTTTTAATTATCTTTCTGCTGTAATCAAAGGATCAATGATGAAAGCTGTCTGACTTTGGGTTTTTAGTTGTATCAATGACATTGTGTGCTGATATTAATTTGTAACTTGATTTTTCTAATTGCATTCAGGCTTGTAACAATATTCATGTGTACCAGATCAATGATTTTTTATTAGATATTTAATTTCAGTTAGAAAGTTTTCCTTAAGTATTTAATACACAGTTGCTGCAGACCAGTATAAAAGAAATAGTTTTTTTTTAAATATAATTTGATCATTTGTTGCATTAAAAGTCCATTAATTAAAAAAATCATTGATTCAATCATTCTTCAGAAATTCAACATTAATTTCAAATTGCTTAAGTAGCTGAAATATAATCTTGGTAGTTAATCTACACCTCATTTCAATTTTAAATACTGCTTTGAAAAACACAAATGATCGGAATTTAGAAATCTGTTTTCTATGTTCATCCTACGGTGATTCAAACCAATGCTGTCCATGTTAAGTGTTAGAAATACGTTGCGTTTTACTTTTAAATGGATATATATTTTGGCCTGCTTGTTGATTTTGGATGTCTAAATATCGGAATGTATACATATTATTTATTATGTAATTTTAAGAATTTTAACACCATTGTAATGAATATTGCAAATTTCTGGATTCTTGTGTAGATTTTTTATCAAATATTATTATTATATTTCAAGTTTTAGTGGATATTTATTTAGTGTTATAATATTTTATACCTAAGAAGTCATATTTATTTAGTCCGCTTTGTAATAAGTATTTTCAACAGTCTGAGCCAAGCGAAATGTAATTATTCTGTATGAAAGAAATACTTGATATTCTTGGCTCTTAATTTAATGGACGTTTTGGTTGATTTCATTCCTGTTGGATGATAGAACCATTCATTAAATCAGACTGTGATATTTTAATATAGTGGATCACTAATATTAACATAAGGATTTACTTGTTAAGCTCTTTAAGATGGATTTATATTTGTCTGACGTGTCGTGATGTGCTCTGACGTGATGGCTAGCTTTTACATCTATATGTCGCATTCGGATGCCTTCTGACGATATTTTGAATCATTAGTCGTAGCTTTCGGAGAGATCATACGTTCCCAATGTTTTCCCATGAATCAGATCATCCATACCTTTAAATTTAATAAAATTTTATATTTATAAAAATAACACGCAGTTCTGACGCGTCACAGAGCAAGAGCCCGTGACGATCAGACCTTCGTTATTTTATAAAACCTGAAAGTTTTTCTGTTTATGTCCCTAATACAGATAAAGACAATCCCCGACTATGAAGTTTGGGTCACGGCGGCCTTGAAAGATAGCAGGTTGCAAAGGTATATAAAATTGCACCACAATTTCAAGAGCAATTTGCTCGCACTTTTACAAGGTAGTCTGCTAGCGTCGAAATTTCGCGCTGTTTCACTCCCACCCGTTTGCATGTATATATCACGCTCGCACCTACGGAAGACTTTTAATGTGTCTGAGAAGGTGAAGGAACCATCGAAACTGTCTGATAACTGAGAAAACATATGTTGATAGTTCCTCAAATAACATATATAAAATTCAGCTTTTATACTTTAACACAAGTACAATTATAATTAATTAATATAATATCTTTCAAATCCACCGTGATCCAAACTTAATAGTCGGAGATCGTCTTTACCTGTATTAGAGACGTACACTGAGAAACTTTCAGGTTTTATAAAATAACGAAGGTCTGATCGTCACGGGCTCTTGGACTATCACAACACAGCATTGGCATGTGCACATTTGTTTGATCTGTCACAACATTACAACACATTGCGGCACACTAATATAAATCTCATCATACTAAATGTATGAAACTGATACCATTCTGACGCGTCACGACACGACACGTCAGACAAATATAAATCCGCCTTTAGCTATGTAATTGTTCTTCTTGTTCATCGGGGAAACTGTGGCCAAAACTATAGACGAAACTTGATATTGACACTGACCAAATACTTGTCCACTTTCTTACTGAGAACAAGTTAGTGTTTACGATGAGTTGATGAACTGTTGAATTAACTCAGCCATACTTGTTATTCCCAGTTAAAGGCCAAGTGTTACCAGTTGATAAAACAGACAAAGTGTAAAGGAGTTTTGTATTGACAAAGTGATAAGAATTGATAGTGAAATGTTTAAGATGGTAAGATGGTCTCTTGTACTAGTTGATATTTAGAAAAGCGCCAGAGCGAAGGACATCCAAAGACTTATCGACAATTTAATTGATATTTTGTCCAACAAAACTGACCATCGGAGAGAAAACACGTTTTCTTTTAGATTGCCAGAAAACGTTTGATGAAATATTGATGATATATGGATCTTATAGCTTAAGATGTGGACATTTTTTATAAAAATGTTGATTTTGTGGTCTCGTCTTTATTAGAGATTGTGACGGAGTATTCTCATCTGTAAAAATGAATGAGAATTTTCATCTTGAGAAATATTTTCTTACGAAGGTTCAAGTATTTCTACTAGAGAATTTATTTTGGATTTCTCGAGGATCATCTTGGAATTGAAAATTTCTATGGATTTCTTGAGAATTGATGAGAATTTCCAATCACAATCTCTAGTTGGTCATGTATGTGAAAATATGAGGGTAATCCAAAATATTTTAGGTTTTTTGTGTACAAAAGTTACACCCTAATTTTATTGAAGCTTTTGAGACTAAGGTATACTAATAAATTATAATTTTTTTTCACCTTGTATTAATAATTAGATTAATGTTTATAAACCATTTACTATGCTTAGTTGATTTTATTATTTTTCACTAATTAGTAAAAAGACAAATATTTAAGATAAGGAGTAAAGTGAAACATGAGATTGTGGGGTAATTTTATGAATGTCTTGTGGGATATAAATGTTTTCTTAAACCTCACCTCTTTGAGCCGTCTATCTTTTGTAATGAAGATTGTACTCATTTAATGATTTCATAGCCGTTTTATAATCTTGATATCAATCAAGAATCATTTGAATTCAATAATCCCAAATAAAACTTTACATATTTGAAATGAATTCTCAGTTAAGCGACGCTATGGGGTAATTTATTTGTGCGATAAAAGGTTTACTTGATTTTCCCACCTATGACTAATAAATATCATAGCTAGCTGGACAAGATGCATTGGAAATAATTTATTTTTTTTGTCTCAATAAAATGGATTTCAAAAAATACACATAAATGTTTGCATAATTAAAACAAGTACAGTTGATCCGACAAACGTTGTGCAAGGCGGTGTCGGGTGATCGATTTTTTCCGAGTATAAAGTACTGTCACTGACCGAAGCCTTTGCGTCACGTGTAGATATGCGTTGTACGATGCGATAGCAATATATAAACGCCCGCAATCACATTCACAACCAAACTGAGACAATATGTGTCGAGCAAAAGTCACGGTGCCGCGAACAAGTCAACGTGTTTAAATATGTTTGATGAAAATTTGCCGCAATAAATATACTTTGTATGTGCATACTGTTATAGGCATAGAGGGTGCCGAATTAGACAGGGGCCGGATAACCGCGGGTCAACTGTAATTTGTAATTCAGTTTGTGTGTTACAATATTATTAAAGGGATATGTATATACGATGGCTGTCCGTAACATAAGATCTCCAATGTGCTGCGGTCGCGAGGAATGATTTTACAAGCGATCCGGCAACCCCAAATACCCACCACGCTGCACTCTCTGTGATGCTCAGTCCCGGCATGGCAGCCGTTCGCGATGGAGCTTCCGATCACTAGGTGTGAATGTCGCTCTGTAATTCGTTTTTCGAAGTTCTGTCATATGATATAAGAGTGAGATACTTTTTTTAGATTTTCACGTCAGTACGACCACCATTGACAAGATTTCGACAGAACATTTGGGATACCACAAGGTCTGCGCAAAGTCGGTCCCAAAAATGCTCACCAAAGATCTCAAACAACAACGGGTTGAAGGAGCCTGAATTCCTTGAGTGGTACAGCATCGATTAAGAGAAATTCTTGGAATCAATTGTGACTGGGAACGAGATCTTTTAAACCAACCTTTCGCGCCCATACACTTTTTTTCCATACACTTTATGCAGCTGAGAATGAATGTGTACCAGGATATAGTCCTTTGCACACAAAAAAACGAATTACAGGGCATAACTCACACCTGGCGGGGACGGCGCGCGGAAGCTCGGTCGCAAACGGTTCTCACACCGTGACTAAGCGTCACAGTAAGTGCCCATCGTGGTGGGCATTTGGCATGAAGGATCCAGGCTACACGCCAGTGTTGCCAGATCGCGCGTAAAATCGTTCCTCGCGACCACAACACCTTGCATCGATATAGGAATCCTAGATGGGTCTTCTAGTATTGAAGCATTTCTTGACTATTGAGTACTCCCGAGCTACTGAAGATCCACAGTTTTAATACGGTTGGTTGTTCCTGAGATTATGTCTCAAGTCATGTTTGGTATAGTGAGGTCTGATCTATTTATTCTATATCTTGGTTTTTTCAAAATTTTACAATACAATAATGAAAGTGCAATAACTTTGGGAGGCAAAGAAATGAATATTTTGAGATTCTAATAGTTTAATAAAAATATTTCAGTTGTCATCGTTAGGCAATGTTACTAGCTATGTAGCTAAACAACATGTTAACATTGGATAAGTTCACTTTCATTGTTAATGGTTGTGTTTTCTTATGAATAGAGAAAAATAAATTACTTACATAAAGTTATTTTAGTTTGCAAGTGGAATCTATTTCAAAGTTATTGCACTTTAACAAAACCTTGTATAATACTGTAATAGTGCTTGAATTCTGCTCATTGTTAGTTAATTACTTTTAATTTCCCAATACGTATAATTTTGTAACTTTGTAACCATCATAAGTTTTATCGGATATAATTAATCAAAATATAGATAAGAAATATAGATTTGTTTTTTATTTACTCACTGATTTTCCTTCACTTGAATTTGACTGTTTTCATGAATTCGAAACTCGCTCTTGGAATACATTAAGAGAGATACTCTTGTTTCTAAGGTTACCTGCTGATTCAAATTATACAAACATGTTTTAAAACAGGCTTTTGAATAAATTAACAGTTCTCGTAACATTAAATTGTTTACTATTTTACATAGAATGTTTTTGATTCAGTGTGCTTCTTGTTTTTATTGTGTGTTTTACATCGATCTGAGAATGTCCATCTTACCAGAGCTTAGTGATCGAGACAAAGCTATTCTTAATAGTATTTTTAATCCATCACTGCCGTTGGGCGAAGGAGTTTTTGCAGATCAATTCGATGATAAAGACAATGATGATGGTAAAACCATTTTATATTAATTTGAAACATAATTTAGTCATTTCATTTACCGTACAAATTATTATAATATGATGCTCTTTATTCAGTCTGTTTGTTCTTTGATCAGATAACCTCGAAGAGGAATCTCAAGACAGCGATTTGGTAAAATGTGAAATAGAAGCAATACAAATGGCTGAGAATGGAAAATATGAAGAATCATTGGTGTTATTCGATAGATGTATTGAAATGTCTCCAAGCAGAGCTTCTACGTTTAACAATAGAGCGCAGGTTTACCAACTGCAAGGAGATACAAAAGGTAAGTAAATTATTGATTTTCATAGAAGAATCTGTTTTTACTTTTAATCATAGGAGTATGAAACATCCAATGATAGAAGAACTCCAATTTACATTGCTATCAGTTGTCAGGCGCATGTAATCATTTACATTACCCAATTTAAAATATGTACTTGCATAATGTAGTTGCCCTTGCAAGACTGGGCTATGTGAGTTTACCAAATATGTAATTGCAAAAAACTTCCCAGCTTTGTATTCAACAAACTACATTTGAATGAGTGTTTGTTTTTATAAAATACCTGTTTTAATTTTTAACACACTTTGTATGTAGATCATCCAGTTGATTAGTCATGCATCTCCGAAAAATCAAAATTTGAGTTGAGTGCAATTATATGTAAAAGTGTACCCTCTTATCTGGTACAATAATTGTAAATACTCATAAATACCACCAAATCAATTGGAACGCTGAAAAAGCTGTAGTGAAGTAAACTAATTTTGATGTTTTCTGGGTCACTAGTAGGATATTTCAAAGTGTCAAACTAATGTACCAGACCGTTATGCCTCCCGGTGTTATTTTATAGCGTATTTAATATGTAAAACATGGGCTTGTGTAAATAATATTGGATTTATAGTGAGCATTGGGATATTACTTTCCTCATTATCTCAAAACGTAGTATTTGGAGATGTCTGACTGATCAACTGATGTATGCTCTATAATCTGCCGTTTTTACTAATTGACACTTGGATAGTTTTTGGGGTGGCGGAGAGCAGTGGCGTAGCGAGGGGAGGGGGGGCAGCCTGCCCCGGGTACCACCCGACCAAGTGTCACCCCCCAAGAGCACAATTCTCTAGCCACCCCCACCCCCGCCAGGACGGACCATTTTTTATGAAGTCGTACTGTATTATGAAAATGATCATAATCATTTAATGATATTATTAACACACAAATTTGTTTTAGAATACAATTGTAAAATAATTACTTTCAATATCCCCAATCGTAATTATTGGGAATGAAATTGATAGACAGGTTGCAAATCCTCATTATTTTCCATTACTTGCGTAGCTTTCTTATAAACCATAGGTTCTCAACGTGGGTGATAACGCCCCCTTGGGGGCGTTTCAGACCTTCAGGGGGGCGGTAGAAGAGCAAGAGAAAATTGGGGGCGTTTCAGACTTCCAGGGGGGTGGTAGGAGACCAGGAGAAACCCATTCCACCCCATCTTATCTTACTTTTTTTCCTATCCCATTACGCCCCCTCCGTTGTGGCAAATGTAACTCGTCGTGGTATCCCATTACGCCCCCTCCGTTCGGATTCACGAGTTAGGGGGGGCTGGAAATAAAAATATTCTTATAGTGGGCGGTGGCCAAAAAAAGGTTAAGAATCTGTGTTGTAAACCTATCATTTTATTTAAAATTAAATTTGTAGCCTGTCTGGATGACTTATCGAAAGCTATTGAGCTCAGCAATGGAAAAAGCAAGGCGGGGGGTCAAGCATTTTGCCAAAGGGGAGTGATGTTCAGAAAGGAAGGAAACATCGAAGAGGCAAGGAAAGACTTCCAAAAAGCAGCCAAGCTCGGAAGTGCTTTTGCAAAGCAACAGGTAATGATTCATATTTTGGCAATTATTTGTTGTTTTGTCATTTTTATCGATTTCATATTCAATATTCCCATATTTTTGGCTGCTATCTTTTTGTATGATCACAAAGTTCTACCTGAAAATATTATTTGCAACTTGTGTTTTTTTTTTTCAATGAGATTTGTTATTTTCTTCTTCAATGATTACATAAATATTACAATGAGGTTTTAAAGGTTCAATAAAGTATTCCAATAAATTGAATATTTGTCAGCTTGCTGTAAAACAGCAATGTATTTTGTACATACATACCTTTATCTTTATACAATAGTAATGAAAAACTTCTTTCCAGTTGGTAGAGTTGAATCCGTATGCAGCTCTTTGTAATCAGATGCTGAGCCAAGTAATGCACAAACTCAATTAAATTGCATGCGAAGAGGAACAGTATAAAATAAATTAAAATTATATTAATATTTGTTTATTACCACAATAATCATACAAGGATAACATTAACATGTCATTTACATAATAACTGGTTATAAAGAGTAGTGTTAGTCGGTTATACGTAAATGCAAAAGAAAATGTGACTTACAAAAAAGTAAATGTACATACAAGAAAAAAAAATGAAATTTTTTATGATACATTCATCATGGGGTTTTTTTGGACAAGAATGGAGAAACCGGATACATATTATAAATAAACAAAAAGGTACTCCTACATATAAAATAATATTCTTTGAAAATAAATAAAGTCAAACAACATAAAATAAAGTTTTATTTTTTTTTATCTTCGGTTGGAATGCAATACTGCTAATGTGACAGTTTTTCAAAACGTTTTGATGCTGTCCAGAAATATTAATTTGATTAAAGGAAGTGAGGAACAATATATGTATTTCTATGAGAGAATAATGTATTTTATTCAATGGGGTATTTTCACAAACTATGGAAGATTTAGGGCCTTCATTCATGGAGAAATAAAAAAAAAAACAGTTGTCGACGCAATCGCAATCAACCTTCTGAACAAAATTGATATTTTTCTGATCTGACATGTCAAAACTTGACAGGTTGCCATGGTAGCGGCTCGCGAACTGTCAAGTTTTGGAGTAATCTGCGATATGTCAAATTAGAAAAATATCGATTTTTTTCAGGATGTTGATTGCGATTGTGTCGACAACTGGATTTTTTTTCAGTTTCTCCATGAGCCTTAAGTTTATTTTCTGATTCTGATTATTATTCTAAAAACGTGTAATTTTAATAAAATATTTTCATTCATAATTATTGATTTGAAAAACTGCACATTCCGAAACGGTTCCAACTGGCAACAACGTCATTGTGACATACAAACCGCCACTGGCTGGTAAGACGGCTGTCAACGCCGCCGAAATCATGAATAAAAGCGAACATGTCATTATGAAGGCAAATCGAAATTGGCACATTTTAAATCATTGTAGATAATTTATTTGTCAACATAAAAATAAATAAAAAAAACCTTTTTTTTCATTTTTAATTAGCCAGAGAAAATACCCCATTCAGATAGATATTGTGTATTTTTTATAAATAATTCAAGTTTTATTTTCCAATGAAATTCTGAAAGTCTACTGGGAACAAAAATTTGGATTATGTCATATTGCAGTATTGAACGCTGACCACCATAATATTTAGGTTTACTTTACAAGTGTGTTTTAAATATGATTTTTAATGACAAAATTCTTCAATGAATTCATTGAATACACTAATTTCCTCTTAAGAAGTTTTTCAAGAGACCAGAAAAAACAAACTTCTTATGCGGAAAAACCTTATGTGTGGGAAAAATTAGGCCAATTTTGGGCCGAGGGACCAAAAAACCAGACTCCTAAAGCCACGAAACTTCGAGGGTTTCTCTGTATTAAATTTCGTAAAGTTGAATAATAAAGTTACTTTTTTAAATAATATTATAATAATTTCACAATAATATATTATGTAATTCAAAACTTCGTAGAGCGATAAATTAAATAAATTGGCAACCCATTAATTACAGATATTATTTGTAATTTAGAAGCAAAAAAGGTTAGTATTTTTAAGAAGAAAAAAAAAAACCACCAAGTGTTTGAAAAATTATAAGTATCTATCATTAACAATATTATATTAAATAAGCATAAAGTCATTCCATATACATGTTATATTACGAATATAAGGCATACGATATCATCACAGGAAACAATATTTTTTTTGATTTGAGTAGGCCTTCAGTTCGGTAAAGCTTTTAGCCTGTTTTAACATTTGACTGCTAACAGCAGTATTGTTTTTCTGTGACGATAACATTATAATAATAGACTTAATTTATTCTGACTAATATCAATGGTTCTTATTTGTCGAATTCATTAGCGGATCCATAAAACTTCCTTTGACGGCGTTGCACTAAATTGCTGAAATAAAAGAGATTTGAAAAATTAGGAATAGATTTTTTTATTTTTAACTTTATGAGTAAAACCTCAAATTGTAATATTTTTAAATGCAGACAATATTAGCGAAACCTAATCGAAAATCTGGAGACAGAAAAATCATAAAAAGATTTTGGCATCTCTGGGACTTGAACCCAGGACTTTCGTCTTTCCGGCCGCTGCGCTACCAACTGCGCTAAGGTGTCCCAATCCAATTTGGTCATTTTTACTGTATCATACTTCGACTAAGAACCACCAACATTATCTTTATTTTTCTTAACGCATATTTCCATGAAGGTCCTTGGTTCGAGTCCCAGATTTTCGATTGGGTTTCTCTAATATGTCTTCATTTAATTAAAATTAAGTTTTTTATTTATATATGTACATATTTTCAGGTCTTGATGTGGACGCATGTCTATTGAAAACATATTAACCCATAGGTTCTCAACATGGGCGATAACGCCCTCTTGGGGGCGTTTCAGACCTTCAGGGGGGGGCGGTAGAAGACCAAGAGAAAATTGGGGGGCGTTTCAGACTTTTAGGGGGGCGGTAGGAGACCCAGAGAAACCTGTTCTATCTTGCCTCATCCCATCCCATTAGGGGCCATACATCCACAACCATTATGCCCCCTTCGTCGTGTAGGTCAAAGGGGGCACTAGAAATAAACATACATATTCTCAAAGTGGGAGGTGGGCAAAAAAGGTTTAAAATCTAAGCCTTTACCCTTATAGGACGAGTAACATTTATTAAATATCTCAAAGCCAAATGAAATAATGAAAATTATATTTGAAATAAAAGACAAACTTCTACAATATCAACATTTTTTACTTTGGAATTTTCCTAAAACCTAGTTTTACATCTTGCAAACTGCAGTGCACCTCAAGGTAGTCATTATTTCACTGGACTAGCTATAGGGGTTATTGAACGAGATTATGATAAAATTATTCCACTACGGATTTACCTCTTTTGAGATATAGAGTCTGTCAAAAAAGAGTAGAAAATAAATAAAATGGAACTAAGATATTTTTAGGCTGACAACACCAATTTATCTGTCAAATATTCTTTAAAAGTGCAATGACACTGAAAATTCAAAACACTGTAAACACATTTAAAAAAACATTTTTTTATTCTTAAAAAAAAAATTAAATCGAATAAGCACTATTGTGAAGGTACCTACTAAATGACATAAATTTGATTAAATTGTGTTTTACAAAGTGATTGGCTTTCATTTAATTTAACATAGATTTGAATTTAACAGTAGGTGGAAAGGAAGAATCATTAATGGTGAGTTTAGTCACGCTACTTTTAGATCTGAATGAGTTAAATATATTCAGATTTAAAATTCGAGGCATGATCTAAAGCCCGGGCAACGCTAGGTACTTAAGCTAGAATTAAATAAATGTGATCAATTTCTAAAGTGTGCTTTATATTTTATTATACAGTGAAACCCGAATTTTACGTCCCCAGATTTTACGTTTTCCCGCCAATTACGTGTAATTATTTCGGTCCCGATATATTTTAGTACATTCATACCCTCTTTTTACGTTTTTTTCCCGCAATTTACGTCGAAAATATTCAAAATATGAGAGTTACGCGCGCTTGACACGGCCAAGCAGTGGTTGGTCGGCAAACTGCGCGAAACGTGGTGATTGGCCGACATCTTTCCATTTTTAGCCGGCCGTTATTGGTCGGCGTACTGCTCGCATCGCGGCGATTGGCCGACATCTTTCAACTTTAGCCATGTTTAAAATGCTACAGCATCTGTCAGTTTGTTTATTTACGCATCTGTCATTTGGTTTTGACTCGATATGTGATTTGAGACGCTTTTTTCCGACATTATACACACGTTTACGTTTCTTGTTTTGTTCGTAATGTCTCAACAAAGAAAAACTGTCAGTTCAGTGCGAGGAAAAGAACATTCTCGAAAAAGTTGATAAAACAAGTTGGTTAGTTTTAAATTGAATCGGTTTACACTAGAATGTCGTATTTTTACAAATTTACTTCGTACATATGAATTTAAATGGCCGGCTGCGGCGGAAATCGGCTGCAAAAATTCGATTTACGAGAAAATTTATCATATTTTTACAAATTTAATTTACGCGGACATTATGCGGAATTTTTACAAATTTATTTCAAAGAGGTATCTAAATTTAGAGAGTCGGCCGCGAAATTTCGATTTATGCGGAAATATATCGTATTTCGACGAATTTACTTAGAATATCTATACCCCCTATTTTTTCATGTATTGAAGAAAAGAACATTTTATTTTTTATTAAAAAAATCACATAGATTAGTTTGTTACATTTTTTTCTGTTCTAATTCTTTTTCAATCATGTATACACATTTAAAAGTTCCGTCTTGAAAGCAAACAATGCTGGAAAAAACAGATTTTAAGACCCTCAACGTACTTTATTGCTTCTTCTTTTGTTGGAATAACATTTTTCTCTCCATATACATGATTATATTAATAAAAAATAAAATTTAAAGGGTTCTTTTCTTCAATTCACCAATATACATGATTGAATAAATAAAAAAACAAAATTTATAATGTTCTTTTCTTCAATACCCCCCATTTACATTTTCCCTCCGTTTAGGTTTTTTTTTTTCGGTCCCTTAAAAAACGTAAAATAGGGGTTTTACTGTAATATCGTTATTCTTCATTATGTTAACACAAAATTGCAAATATATAATAATAATATACCTAAATGCAATTCTAATTTTGAGATCAGTGGGTATCTAGCAATGAAAAAAAAATATTTTTCACTTTAATGCCTTTTTAATTTTTAATAAAAATGTAGGTTACACCGCTTTAGATTAAAACCATGGTTATATTTTTAGTATTGCCATTTGGGCAACGGTGGCGCCCTCATTTATTTTCTACTCTTATTTGACAAACTGTATGGTATTGATTAAATGAGTTGTAAAAATAGTTAATTCTCATGTTTCAATTGTGAACCGTGAGGGCAAGAGTTTCAACAAAAGAATGTACTGGTAGTATAATACAGTGGAACCTTCTTAAGAAGTTTTCCAAGGAAACCCGAAAAAACAAACTTCTTAAGCAAGAAAACCTTATATGTGGGAAAAATTGGGCCAATTTTGAGTCAAATGACCGAAAAAACCAAACTTCTAAAGAGGGTTTCACTGTAGATAAGTTTTTAGAAGGCTTATAGAAGGAGGTAGCGCAACACGGCATAACACCCCAAAAACTAACAACAAAAAAAAGGGTTTCACTGTAGTTCAATTCAGGACCATCAGCTTTAACCAATTCAATGCGGATCCCCACAATAGTGGGGTTACGAATGAAGTAAATGCTTTAAATTTAGACTTAAAAATTAGGAATATTTACAATTTAAAATATTCACATTAATATTGCAAACATTGTTTATCGACGGGGGAACAAAGTCTTACAAATTTTGAATTTGAGGCCAAAATACCCAACCAAACTGAAAAATTGCTATGTAATCAAAGGGTATATTAAATATCTAGTACGTATTCATGCTACTTTATTTATTTGTTTAAAATTATAAAATATAGGCCAGATTTTAATATTTCATGATTTTAGAGATAATTTATATATTTACTTGTACAACGCCCTTGAGGTGATTTCTCACAAAAACGGCGCTTTATAAATTAGCCACGTTATTATTTTAACTTGGGCAATGGCAGGATATTTTGAGTAGTTCACAAATCGACACCAGTTGGCGCTAGTGTAAATTTAGACCTAAATACGAAAAGAGACCTGTCAAAAGTTTGTTTCGTAAATTTTTGTCTGTTTTCTGTAGGTTCGAAGCGATTATTTTTGTGAATTCTGACATTCATAACAATGCACCAAACAATTTTCTTCATTAATAGAAACAACTAAAGCTACCAAAAATATTCCTTCATCATATTGTATCCTTTCCTGTGAACTGCTGCATACATTGTTATTCCTTCCTGCCCTTTGTAAACTTGAAGAAAGTGTTGGTTTATATGAACTATATCTATTTGTGGCAATACAGGCGAATCCTGTATGCTGTAAAATGATTCATCTGGGGGCCTACATATACCTACATGGCCTACATATACCCACTATCTCACTTTCATACTCAAAATCATTTATTTCCATAAAGTTATAATTCCAGTCATAGGCAGCCAATCTGGAATTAATAATTATGATTATTGGATACATTATAAATAAGCAACGTAAGCTAAAGTACCTATAATTATTACAAATAATACACAATTAATGTGTTTTAGAAGTACAAGAATGAGGTTATGTTCCAACCACTTAGCTTACATATCGATTAGAACTTCTTTCTTGCCAACACATTTTGCCTTTCTATTCTTTAATTCTTTTTTTAACTCCTTCACAGTCCAGCTACCGTATTCATCCACCATTTTTTAATATTACTTCCAAAATGCACACGCAAGCCAGATACAAAGCAATATTAATTATCAATGACGGTCTACAACTACACCAGCGCCGCCAAGCGGGAGAAGTTTAGCACAGCATTCTGCCATTATTTATGATTAAATGATAAACATTGCGCATGCCCGTGAAGGTTATAGGCTGCATATAATGGAAAGCTCTGACATTATGAAATTTGTGTAAATGAAAATGTGTATTTCATATATTTTAGCGGCAGAGAGGAAAGGCAGGAGGGCGTGGGGAACGGGGTAGGTGGGGTTCGAGAGAGGGGTGATGAGGAAGGGGGAAGGTGGAAGGGGAATGCTGGAGGGGAAGGGACTCGGGAGGTGAACAGGGACGCACGGGAAAGGATGTGCAGGGAGAATCAATTTATATATTAGAATGGCATTGCAACGGATGAAGCATAAAATAAAAAAAATGAATTATCAAAAGAAAGCATGTTGATAGATGTAAATTTAAATTACAAAGACCTATTTACATCAGAACACAAATTTTTCATATATTAATTAAAATAACTATCCAAAAAATGCATTTTTTACTATGTTTTATTTTTTATTACATTAACACAATAGATAAGGCAAGATATATTTTTAAATAATTATAATTAACTTACAAAAAAAAATCCAAAGTTGTATCCAAAACGAAGCAAAATTGAATTCTTTAATTACCTTTATATCATCATTTAAAACAAAAATAAATAAAATAGCATATACCTATCCGTACTAGACATTTAATAAAACTTTAATTAAAAAAAATTATTATTCAGTTTAGTTAGGTAGTTCCCTTTAACTCTAAGAAATAGAATGTACCTGAATGCTAAATCCTTTGTACTTTATATTCAATTTGGGAGGCGGGTACGGGTACCGCCACCCCGGGAACCATTTATTGAATAACCAACACCTCTGCCATAGATCGCCCCAAGTGGTTCGCTACGTTTGGTGATTTAGCAGGAGTTCATGGGGTGAGGTTGTCCAGGTCTTAGAGGCCGATTTGTCTGCCCAGCTGCTGCATGGTGGGCAGGATCGAGAGACTGATTGAGGGAGGTCTGTTATCCTCTCCAGCCAGAATCTTTCGACCCACCGCCTTGCACCGCAGTTGAAGGGATGGATTCATACGCCTGTCAGTCCTGGACACACTGACCCTCAGATTCCTACTCACCCCTCACACCTTTTTCCTTCCCAGAACTTCCTATCTTTCCCTTTCTTAAAAAGATCCTCCACACAGCATCCCCTAAGATGACATACGCCCTGAGGAAAACTATTTTACTCAGGGCCTCGTGAGAAAAAAATGCCAAGCTTTAAAAAGGTAAATAATCATCATTTTTCAGTACACGCACTACACAAGGGGTCTGTAATATCTGTGGCTACGATTCAACCAATATCATATTATTTCTGGTACCTGTCCTGCGAAGAAGAGTTGTAGAAGAAGCCCCGCTTGGACTTAGAGTCACTGGGCGTGTGTCGCGCAAAGGTGGAGCGAGGCGTCGTGCCGTGGGAGGGGCCGGGCATGGTGCTGAGCCGGGGGCGCAGGGAGGGGGTGCGAAGGACGCTGGAGGGGGGAGTGGCGGCCACCGAGGACCCGTCCGAAGACAGAACGCCCGTGAAGCGAGCCCAGTAGTCGGAGCTGATGTCCAGCAGGCGCATCATTACCTGAAATTATTCAATACAATAAAAGTTGCGAATGTTTTTCATGTGTGCCTCACATCTCATAAGCACGCATACAAATTATTTAATACAAATTTATTGGAAATTTTTTTGTTTTTTCTTTTTGTATGACATAAATAATCATTATAAAAAAATACATATTTGTAATTATTTTTGTATTAATTTACATTTTTGTAGATTTATTTAGTGTTATAAGGAATTTTAAAAAAAACCTCTATAATTTTTTTTTTATGTTTAACCCTTTTAATTTGTTCGCTTACTATTACAGTGATAAATATGATCTAAACGGTGACCGGCCAACTCAGAATGAAACCAACTCAGAAGCACCTCAGAAAGGTCATTAAGAGTGAGGATAATTTTTTTTTTTAAATTGGTTAAATAGGCTTAGGTTAGGGTTACTGGCTATTTTAAAAATATTTTTTCATAGCTTTTAATGACCTTTCTGGGGTGTTTCTGAGTTCATTCTGAGTTGGCATGGAACCGATCTAAACGGTGTTAGAAAGAGAAAATACCGAGCTTTTAATTTAAAAATTAATCAAAAAAGAAGTAAAATGTACAACTTTATGAAACCAAAAGTTCAGATCGCAATTTGAAAAAAAAAATTATGAACCTTTGAGAATTTTTTATTACATAATTATTTTTACTTGGAATGACAAAAAAGCGAGGAGATAATATCATTAACAATATATTTTACAAAATACATACCTATGTGTTTTTATTTTTTTCATTATTAGTAATTTTAGTTAGCGAAAATGTAAGGTGAGCCATTTTTAAAACATTTTAAAGTTTACATGCAAAATTTTTATATTTAAAAAAAATTATATGTGTATTTCGAATTATAAAATTTTATAGCGTATTTTATCACCTTTCAAAAACAGTTTTTTGGTTTTTGGGTACATTCAGATATATGTACGTATTCCATTTATTCGAATTTTATTGCAAAGTGGAAATATTTTCGACACTCAAATGGCCGAGGCCTAAGGGTTAAAACTTCTAAACCCAGCTCTATACACTTTTTTTTTCAGTGCACCTCGAGGTAATTATTAATTCACTGAACTGCAAATGTAGCCAGCCGCACCACGCGGGTTAATATATACGGATCTTTAAACAAAAACAACAACGGCAACACTCACAGCATATTGTTGCATGGTCTGCTTGTACATGTAGTTGGGCTCCGGGTCTCCGTCTGAATATCCCACGATGGTGGGCCCAAACACCTTGGCCAGGTTTTCTGTGGGCATTTTGCACTCGACGCATTCCGCAACTCTGGAACAAAATATTGCATCAGTAACATGCAGGTAGATTGTAATGGTGACCAGGAAACTCAGAATCATGCAACTTTAACACCTCCTTTGAAAAGTTATTAAAGGTGAAAATTGGTTAAATAGGGAATAAAAAACTTTGTTATATAGGTCATGTTAGGTTAAGTTATGGGGTTTTTTTTTTTCCATAACTTTTCAAAGGGTTTTTTTTTTACATTAGCTCCACAGGAGACCATGAGAAAAATTATGTGTGGTGAGTTTTTTAAGGAAAGGAAGAAGAGGAAGTTCTGGGAAGGAAATAGGTATGAGGGGTGGGTAAGAATCTGGAGGTCAGTGTGTCCAGGAGTGACAGACGTATGAATACATTCCTTAAATTGCGGTGCAAGGCAATGGGTCGAGGGATTCTGGCTGGAGGTCAAAAGACCTCCTCAACCCGTCTCAGTAGGTAGGCAGACACATTGGTTGGCACAATCTTAACAAACCTCACTCCATGAACACGGGCACCTCTGCTTAGTCACCAAACGTAGCGAACCACTTGGGGTGACCCATGGCAGAGGTGTTGATTATCCAATAAATGGTTCCCAAAGCAGCGGTACCCATTCCCGCCTTCCAAATTGTTGGGTTTTGAAATTAAAATAAACTGATTGAAAGTTTGTTCCCCTCACCTGTAATACCATACTATGTGTTATTTCTTTTCTTAGTCTGTAATAATATAAGTGAGTGGATTACCTTTGTAAATGCAGCATCATAAAGGCGAGGGTGTCCCTGTTAGGCTGGGGCAGCTCGCTGATGGCCTGATACGTGGCGGCCACACTATCACACTTCTCCTCCATTTGGGTGGCAGATACGAAATCTGAAAGATTTGCGATTGTGCATTAGATTTAGACATTTTTTGTTTTTTTAACATGTTACATAATCTGCCCTAGGCCCTTTGCAAAAGGTCCTAGCGATTACCAAACCAGCAGAGCGGTTCCGTATCTTTTGTGGGATCGTTATTGGATAACGAACGTTATCTCCTGTCAGATTTGTGTGATTTTTACGGCTGTTTTTAGCTTTTTCTATGTACAACGTACATTAAATGAATAAATAATCATTCGTACTTGCAGGAATTCATGTTTTTTTTTTTTTTTTTATCTTTATTTATCAAGTTACATAGGTGATTGTACTGTGCCTGTCTCACTAGGAATTCCTGTGTTGAGAGCAGGCGCATTTTAACATAAGTAGTTTAATATAAAAAGAAGAATAAGGATAACAACAACAATGTTATATACATTTAAAGGTACAAGGACAATCAGCATTGTACCAAAGGGAAAGTATGCACTAGGAGGTTATAAAAATATTGTTAATATATGATCTGTCTTTGCTAGTGATCCAAGACTTGGTATCTGATTTGTATTTTACATAATTAGTGTGCTGTCTAATGGTCAGTGGAAGTGTATTATAAAGTTTAGTTGCAAAGTATCTGAAGTTTCTTTGACCAAACGTTGTTTTGGCGAAAGGGATAATTAAATCGATCTAAACTAAAATATGTGTTAGTGAATATGTAAAAATTACACAAATCTGACGGGAGATAACGTCCGTTATCCAATAACGATCCCACAGAAGATACGGAATCGCTCGGCAGATACAGGCCTGTATTATGATGGTTGTGAAACACAGTGTGGTTAGCACATGTACAGTGAAACTCTCTGATAAAGTTCCCATTTAAGGTAGATTTCCGACCATGACATCAGTGAAAATGCTTCAGTGTTGCCGCATCACTGAAGCGCTAGTCAATTACTCGCTGGCGGACTCAAGTCATTACGTCCAGTTGTTTCCCAGAAATTCACATATGACAAAGTCATCAAATGGCCATTCAGCGACATTTTGGTTTTCGACATTTGAAAGGTCCCCATTAAACGCCTTTTCAAGTGCATTTTCGCTTTCCTTCATGCTTAAAAATATTAATAAAAAAACAATCATACATTTTTCTGTTATCAATGTCAAATAAACGTGTTAATTCATTCTGAATCTGAAAATTCAATTAGACTTACCAGACCAGAGAGTGTAAGTGACCAGCGGCTCCTTCAAAGACCTGAGGAAGTCTTTGATGCAGCCACAAATGACGTTGATGTCAATGTTGGTCAGTGGAGGGGTCCCCTTGCCCCGCATGAACCTCTCCTTCAGGGCCTTCACCTCCTTCTCCGAACCCGGCACCCGGTACAGGCCCACCTCTGCTAGCCCGCGTGCCTCCACCTCGTTGACGCAGTGGATGATGAGAGCCGGTATCATGGGGCTCACGTTAGGAGTGAAGTCAGCAATTGTGCCCTGGAAGGTAAAAAATATGGTTAAAAAAAAAACAGAGTGTGCAATTCACATGAAACTTTCAGAAAACTAAAGTAGACGGGAGTTGAGAGACTACGAAGCACTGCACAAAGAGGAGACCAATAAGTTGCAAAGCACCGCACAAAGAGGAGACCGATTACACTATCTCATTCTCTCGCAGGCTAAATCCTGAAGATGCATGTGCTTGTCTCTTTTTAGTGTTGCTATTTTTCGTTTCATCGAGTTTCAAATCACAAAGGTGCTAAAGTTTTTGCTTAAAAAAATACAGTGAAATTCGAGAAGTTACCACATGAAATTACTACAGAAGTTACCACAGAAAATTTCATATAAGAAGTTTTGTATCATCTACCGATGAAGAAGATGCTTCTTGAAACATGAAGTAAAAAATATGGGTTAATTTATCAGTCCATTTTTTTATAATCAAATATTTTAAATAGTGAAACTTGCTTTTCCCACTGAAGATGTTTTCCTGCAAGAAGTTTGGTTTTTCCGGTCAGCTGAATTTTAAAAATGGCTCAATTTATCCCACTTATACAGTGAAACCCTCTTAAGAAGTTTCATAGCTTAAGTTTGGTTTTTTCACTCCCTCGGCCCAAAGTTGGCCCAATTTTTCCCAAATACATATAAGGTTTTCCTGCTTAAGAAGTTTGTTTTTTCCGGTCCCTTGGTTAAGAGGGTTTCACTGTATAAGGTTTTCCCGCTTAAGAAGATTTTTTTCGGTCCCTTGGCAAACCTTATAAGAGAGTACATGAATAAGGCATCCCCAATTGGGGTATGAAGGGAATAAGAAAAAGAAAGGTTGAAAAGTACTTATCATTTCAGATCTGGTCACTAAACATTGCTAAAGCCATTTAAAACCACATTTCGATTCTGAGTGGTAGTCTTTCACCGGGGCAATAACTAATAATAATTAGCAGTGAACAGATCAGAATAGCCAGGTACTTCCCACAACCTTCCTCATCCCTACACCTTCCAGTTTTACAATAGTCCCACACATGATTCTGGTTTTGGGCAATTGGGAGTCTTGTGTGATGTTAGACTTACAATATGGTTGGAATTGGCACTGGGCGTCAGGTGGCTGGGGACACAGGGCAGGGGCAGCCGCTCCTTGCACTCCAAGTGACACACGGCTCTGCAGTCACTGCACTTCACTACGGCCTTTGCAAATCTTATACTGAAAGACAACAAAACATCACTCAATTAATAACCCCCTCAGGAATATTTCCGCTGTGCAATAAAATCCAAATAAATGGAATATTTGTGATCTTATCCGAAAATTAAAAACTGTTTTTGAAAGATGAAATAAGCTTTTAAATTTTATTATTAGAAATAACTAGAGATGCCACGAATATTCGGTTACTATTCGTTATGTGGCCTATTCGGCTACTGCTTATACACATGTATATACAGTACAGCACAATCTCACTAACCCGGCACTTCAATAGACCGAAACGTCCAATAAACCAGCACTCTCAGCCCGCGCCTCCCTCGCCCCTCTACGCCTATGCGCTCCATCGCCGCGTCGTCGTCTAGCAGTCTAACCTCAAAACTTATCATGTGCATGTGCGTACGTATTTACGTGTTGTTTTGAAGTAAAGTTTTATGAAATGCTTTGTTTTATTTATTATGATGTTTTTCTCTATAATCCAGTAATCCAAACATTCCAATAATCCGGCACCCTCTGGTTTGTAATAGTGCCGGATTAGTGAGATTGTACTGTATATATTTATTGTCTTCACTACAAATTTCTTAAGTTCTATTTTAAGAAATTTGGTTTTTTCGGTCCCTCGGCCCAAAATTGGCCTAATTTTTTCCACGTATAAGATTTTCCTGCTTAAGAAGTTTATTTTTTCCGGTCCCTTAGAAAACTTCTTGAGAGGGTTTCACTGTATAGGTACATATTATACTTATTAGAAATCATATTATTCACAAGTGCAGAAAGTGAACCATTCTCATAAATATATATACAGTGAAACCCTCTTAACACTTCCACCCCGGACCGGAGTAACGCACTCACACTAACGAGAGTTTTACGCTGTTTAAGTTGTTTTTTAAATCACATACTCAATAATTTAGGTAATCCTAGAAAAACTATTCGGTTATCGATCTGCATTTAAAAAAATAATATCGCATTACTATTTTTTTTAAATATTTAATAAATTCTATCAAATTCCGGCGGAGTTTCTGTTCCACCCGCCCCACTTCCCCTCTGATATATCGCCTGACATTTCCCCGTGCCTATGTTTTAGCTATGAAGATTCCGGAGTCTAGTAGCCGATCTGTAAAAGTTGAATTTTAGTGGAAAGGTCTGTGTCGTACTAACTGAGTCACGCTGGCTTTCTTAATATCACTTTTACCATTTTGCTTTACGAAAATGGGCGTGAGTATAACTGGACAATTCTAAGCGGATAGCAAGTAATTATTAAGTTATTGGTAGAAAGGACTCAATCCCGTTCGCTCACTCTGCGCATCTCGTATGCTCTTTTTACAACGCTAATATAATATCCGCTTGCCGGTCCAAGATCATTCTGTCTGGATCACTTCCTGTAAACAATAGAGTTCACATATTTTAAATAAAATTCCGTCTCGGTTTGCCACGTGAAATATATATAAATTAGAAAGAGACAAATATGTAATATAATTAGTTGGAGGAATTTGGAAAAAATGAACTTGAACAAAGTACAGGACGGTTAAAATCTACAGCGAATAAAAAGTGTTAAATTGTGTTTTCGGTTTTAATTGCGAACTTGTTTAGTTTTGGTGATAAAATTTAATTTGGGAGGCGGATATGGGTACCGCCGCCCCGGAAACCATTTATTGGATAACCAACACCTCTGCCATAGCTCACCCCAAGTGGCTCGCTATGTTTGGTGACTAAACAGGGGTGCCCGGGTTCATAGGGTGAGGCTTGTCCGGGTCTTGGCAGCGGATGCGTCTGCCCACCAGCTGCATGGTAGGCCGGATTGGGAGAGACTGGTTGAGGGCGACTTTTTGATATCTCCAGCAGGACTCTCTTGGAATAACTCCTTGCATCGCAGTGGGAGGGATGGAGTCATCCGTACATCACTCCTGGACACACTTACCCCCAGATTCCTACCCACCCCTCATACCCCATTCCTTTCCTGAACGTTTTCTTCTTCCTTTTATAAAAAGAAACCCTCCACCCAGCATCCCCAAAGATGACATAGGCACTGAGGGAAATTTATTCCCATGTATCGGTCCGTTTGATAAATTCTCCCACCTTAACAGACGGATTGCAATCTTTAGAGCACAGGCATCGGGTGGGAATGCTATCCTTGTTCTACCGGTATTACAATGGAAGATGCTCCGAGGAACTGGCGTCATTGATCCCTTCGGCACCGGTGCATAGTCAGGAAACATGCCAAACGCGTGCCCAACATATGCACACGGTTCACATTTGTCACATGAGAACGGGTCGCTTCTTCGACTCGTGTTCTCGTGAATCTTGTGTTCAACAGCTCGGCCGTGGAACGATTTGCCGGCCTTTGTGTTTCCTCCTTCCTACAACAAGGGTCTCTTCAAGACCAATGTTCATTACTTCCTCTCAAAAAGATCCTCTTCATAGCATGTCCGATGACATAGGCCCTCAATTATTTTCCTCAGGGCCTCCTGTATGGAGTTAAAGTAAAAAAAAAAAGCCTAACGGAATAATTTCAGGGGTTGCTGTGTGGAGGGTATTTTTAAGGAAACGGAGGAGAGGAAGTTCTGGAAAGGAAAAAGGTATGAGGAATGGGTAGGAATCTGGGGGTCAGTGTGTTCAGGTGTGATGAATCCATCCCTCTATCTACGGTGCAAGGGGATGAGTCGAGAGAGTCCAGTTGGAGAGTTCAAAATGCCTTCCTCAACCAGTCTCAGGCTCAACACAAGGTGAGCAGACGTATCCGCCGCCATGATCTATATGAACCCGGGCACCCCTGCTAAGTCACCACACGTATTTTACTATTTTCCAAAAATAGTTTTTTTTTTTTTCAGACATCATTACAGAGTTGCCAGACCGCGTTTATTTGATGTTCTCTGCAGGGCAAAACCGTTCACCATTTAAAATATATTATAATGTATCTACTTAAATGGACCGGTTAAAACTAAAAGCTAAATATCTACCTATGCAAACCAACGCATCATTTATGATATGGATATATAACAGCAATCATAAATTGGGATATCAAATTTAATACCTATATTAAATTTCTAGGTATACTATAAGTTTCAAAACACTTAACATCAGTAGCTAGTTTAGTAATATGTAGGTAGTAGTTTTCAACAGCTGAAAAAGTTAAACAAATATATATCCATCATTTACAGATCACCTGTGCAACAAACTAGCCATAAACGCGGAAGATGTTATCGCCAATCACCAGTCGAGATTCGGAAACAAGAAGTTATGTTGGCTATCGGCCCGCCTTCTCTGTTTTCTATGGAAAAATACGCATTATGGTCTATATTCATTAGAATATTAATTATGACTTTATTTTTCAAACGATTTTGATAATGACTACTGAAATATGATGAATATACTTCCCTCTTATTATTACCAAAACAAATTACAGAAAATTATGTCATTAACACCCTTTAATAAGCAAATCAAATTGGGGGACCCTAGTGACCCCCCCTCCGGATGATGTGTGATTTTTTTCTTTCCGAGACGAAAAGGTTAAGAAGTTCTCTCTTAAGAAGTTTTGTGGCTCAAGAAGTTTTTTCGGTCCCTCGGCCTAAAATTAGCCTAATTTTTCCCACATATAAGGTTTTCCTGTTTAAGAAGTTTGTTTTTTCCGGTCCCTTGGAAAACTTCTTAAGAGGGTTTCACTGTATATATATTTTTTTGAAATAGGCAATTTACCCTATAAAGAGTGCTATGTATAAATATCATTTAAAGAACGATTGAAAGATAAACTTGTGGCAATCACTGAAGAGGTAAACCAACAGAAGTAGGTTGTGGTCGTGTATGTTTGCCCAAAGTAACATCAATTTTATCTTACTTCGGAAGAAATTGATCACACATTGTCAAAATTCGAAAATTTACTGGCCAATATTCTTTTTTTTTACATTAACTCCACACAGTAGGCCTTGAGGAAAATAATTTCCTCTGATGCTGTGTGGAGAGTCTTTTTGAAGAAACCCATGCTGTAGGAAGGAGGAAACACCGGCCGGCAATCGTTCCACAGCCGAGCTGTTGAACTCAAGAACGAGTCGAAGAAGAGACAGTTCTCATGTGACAAATGACAACCGTGTACATATTTTATTAATTTATCAGAAATGTAAAGGGATCTAGGGATTGTTCAGTGGAGTGAATGGTGTTACCGATTCCCGCAAGTGGTGCAGGGCTCCGGCCTGATGATGGTCTTGCTGACGAAGGTGTGCTGACGCAGTCTCACAGTGCCCCGCGGACTGCACACCCCCGCTCCACTGCTCATGGTGCCGGTGCCACCCCAGTTGTGCTTCTCCATGTCTGAAATACCAAATCACCCAGAATTATTGAAAAGAACTGGTGATAGAAGGTCCTAAGAAGATGATGTGATTTTCAGTCTTTCTTTCCCCTATAATATGACACTGTCTCCAGTGCCAATAAGATTCTTGGAATGGAATATAGTTCCATCATTTGGGCTCCCTCAGAAAAGCGTAAAAATGATTTGTGCACAATCTGTGAGAGAGTACACACTTTGTAATCATTTTTATTTCTTTCATTATGTTTTATTCTAGAATGTTTTCGTTTTTAGAAAATTTTTTACTAAACATTAAAAAAAATACCTTCACTATTGAATTTTTTTTTAGATGAAAAAAAAAGTGGAAATAACCTTGATTAAGTCATTCATTAAGTGAACCAAGTTGGACAATGGCACCATCAAAAGTTACAAGCTCGGGAGGCAATGTGGTAAAGACGGTTTACACAGAAACCATACATTTTTATAGTATATTCACCATCCACCAAATCAGAATGCAGTCTCGTTCATATATTTACACACGTTCCCTCACAATAATGTATGGAAATAAGTTGCAAGTTAACAAGACAATTGCCAGAAGTAAACATGAACCAATAAAACTTACCAGGTTTCAACACCGGAGCGGAAGGAGTGAAGCTCTTGATGTTAGTGCCATAGAAGCCATCGTTCTTGGATTCAATCTTGATATTGTACTCCGACTTGACTGCCTTTGGTGTGGCTGGCTCTTGTTTCGGTGGCGCATGGATTTCCACATCGCCTCCTGAAGTGCTTGGATACCCCTGAAAATATTAAATAACAATTCAGTGAAACCCACTCATAAAGTTCTCTTCCAGAAAAATACCTTGAAAACAGAAATTAAACCCTCAACAAATTGAAAATGTATAAATTGGCGATCCGGCTAAAAAGGTTGATCATCATTGTTCTAGATCAGGGGTCTCCAAACTTTCTAGCCTTAGGGCCATACTAATAAGTATGATACTTACTCCAGTAAGTTCCAAGGGCCAATTGGGTGCAAAATTCGCTTTTCGCGGGCCGGATTGATGACACTGGAGGGCCGGATGTGGCCCGCGGGCCAGTTTGGAGACCCCTGTTCTAGATAGTGCCATAGCCGTAGAGATGAATAACAAAATGAATATGTAGTTGATTGATTACCTCGATGGTGGAAGAGGCTATGATACGTCCATTGGCGGAGCAGTTGGCCGAGCAGCGGTCCACCGTGACCGTGGTGGTGGCCACCACACGACCCGATACACTCACACCACCACTGCCCCCGTTTGTGTTAGTTTCCAACTGCGGGTTGGGGAGAGGAAACTAAATGAAAAATTGTTAGATACATTATAAATAAGAAAAGGAGCGTGAGATAGAAAGAAGTAGAGATAACAAGCTTGTGAAAATGTTTGAGAGAAAGAAAATGAAGTCAGAGAGCAAGCGAAAAATTAAGTAAAATATAAATAACCAAAAAGTAATTCCACATCTTTGTAGTCACAATTGGGGTCTGACGAATCAGGTATTTATTATTGAAGAAGAAGATAACACTAATAATCTAAATGAAAATATGAAAGAGAACAAGACACAGAAAAATAAAAAGATATATTTATCCGAGGCACTATCTAGATTACAAACCAGTTAATCGAACAATTGTTTCCAATGAAAAAGATAGTTGCCAATAAAATGAAGAAAAAAAATTTGTCATATATAATATTGTTAATTCTGAAAATTGAAATATGAGATTGACAAGTAAGAGGTGGCAGTAGCTGAATTGGTAAGGCCTTTGACCAGAGGTTCTGGGTTCGAGACCCAGTTGCGACCGTTATCTTTTTATTTTTCTGTATCTTATATTTTCGTTTAGATTATTAGTGTTATCTTCTTCTTCAATGAAATATTAAATTGATGGGATTAACCTTAAAAAGTTATAAAAAGAGAATTGTTTTAATAAAAATCAAGCATTTATTGTAAATGTGTTTTATTTAAAAGCAGAAGAGGCGAAAATAACCGCAGATACAAACTAGAAGACAAAATACTAAATACAGTTATGTAATAGCTTTAACTTTTTAAAGACTATGTCGTTAAAGAATTTGCGATACCTGTGGACTGGTATTTCAAATTCTCGTACACATGCATCATGTATAGATGACGCTCGTCTAAAAAAGGTTAAGGGTCCTAAATAATAAGATTTAGGCAAGGTTTATTTAATAAGCAAGGATAGGGGGAAACTTGGTAACAATGTAGCATTGAAACAATAACTCTGAAGGACAAATGTAGGTCTCAACTTTAGTAAAAAGAACTGAAAAGATGCTGCCAGGAATCTCCAGTTATTCAAATCTACCAGATGAAAATCAATCTTGCAACTGTAGAAAGTCAAGTGTCCATACCATTTCAGTAAGGGTGCCGAAAATGGAAGATTGGAGAGATATTTTTAATAAGAATAGTGAAATAAAAGAGAGGTTAGTATAAACCATAATAGCATTAAGTAAGCTTTTGAAATTCAAGTTGAGGATGGCGCCAAGATAAACATTTAGATATTTACCTTTCCATTGGATGAAGACCTCCTCTTCTTAGTGGGAGGATGGTCCTCTACCAGCGGCGGAGGCATGGCCCCCGAGGGTCTGTGCCTCCGCCACGAGCGCCGCCCGTTGACCATAGACTCGTCCAGGTCATCCTCGGAACGGGAGAAACTCTGGTCTGATAAGAGATTGCCTGAAATTCAAATAATGCTCTTATAGTTAGACATGTACATCTCTTGCCACGCCCAAAAAAGGATGCGATTTATTATTAGTTTGATAGCATTCGTTGGTGACACTGCAATTATTCTGGATGATGCCAAGGAACATTTTTATTTTCTAACTATAGATAACAGTTTATTTATAGTTTAGTTTGGATTTACAGGTTAAGGCGACCACGTTACAGACGACCAGCGTAGTGCAGAGGTAAGGCGCTTAACTAGCACACCGAAGGTCGCGGGATCGAATCCCGGCGTGGCAAATAAATTTTATTTGTGTTATTTCACAATTAATTAATTTAAAATAATATATAGTATATTTGCGGCACGTTCCAGAGTGGAAGATACTCTCAGTATCGCCCTGGTGTAAGACCACCATTCAGAATTGAAACATTGCTTGAAATGGCTTTAGCCGTGTTTGGTGACCAGATCTGAATAGCCAGGTACTTCCCCACCTTCCTCTTCCCTTTCTCCTTCCCTTCCCCACTACCTTCAGCCTCACAACATACCCCAATTTTGGGATGCCATAGTCTCACTGGCTTCAGGTGGGAGCAGTCGGGACTCTTGTGCGGTATTCATGTAAAAAAAAAAAAAAAAACAATAAAAATGGTAATTAATTAATTTTGCCCCACGGTTGAATTTGACAGTCGACTCTGGTCTGGAGCTCCAAAACACCTGAAAAAACTCTCGACTCTGTCCAGAAACGGGCGGTCCGTTTGATAGATTCTCCCATCTTAATAAACTGGATTGCAATCTTTAGAGCACAGGCTTCAGGTGGGAATGTTATCCTTGTTCTACCGGTATTTCAATAGAAGATGGTCCGAAGAACTAGAGTCATTGATCCCCTTGGCACTGGTGCATTGTAAGGAAACACGCCAAACTCGCACCCAACATATGTCATTTAACACGATTGATGAGAACGGGTCGCTTCTTTGACTCGCCCTTAAGTTCAACAGCTAGGCTGTGGAATGATTTGTCGGCCTCGTTGTTTCTTCCTTCCTACAACGTGGGTCTCTTCAAGACCAATGTTCACTCCTTCCTCTCCTCAAAAAGACCCTCCACACAGCATCTTAAATGACATAGGCCCCAAGGGAAATTATTTTCCTCAGGGCCACCTGTGTGAAGTTAATGTAAAAAAAAATTTTAACAAAACGTGTGTATAAGACAAACAGAAGATGTAAGGAAGAGTCCTTTGAAATTCTTAGAAATAACACCAATTAAGGCCCAGGTAAAAAGGTTGAAATTAGCATAAACTTTCTCAGAATTTTGGCATCATTATTGACCATTCAAATGTAATACACATATGTTTAAGTGGGAAATTAATGGGTTTTTCTGGTAAAAAAAAAAACCGAATGCTCTCTTAGATAGTATTATGCATTATTTGTATTATGCACTCATTGCATTGTAATTATCCACACAATAAAAATTGTTATCACTTCCCCACAACAAACTAATTATGGTACCAAGAATACAAAATTTGGCTGTTATTTTTACAAAAACTGGCGATATCCAAATTAACAAATTATTACATATTATGAAAATTGACCACTATCAAAAAACTCATTAATTCTCAACTAGATAATTTGTCAAAAATTCTTGATAATTTCTGATATTCCTGGTTTTCCCAGTTCATGATGTAAAAATAATGAATCAAACAAATTGTATTTAACTAATTCTTGCAGTCAGTCACTGGTCCCACATTGCACTGAGGTCACCGAAATAGATCTTGTGCGTAGGTCCATGGGAATGAGATCCTGATATGGACTTGTTATAAATCTGACCTGTGGAGTTCATCTCGTTGATAGTGTTGAGTCTAGCGTATCCCTGGTCCAGCCCGTGGGATGAGGAGACTCGGTTGGTTGTGGTGTTGTTGAGGAAGGCCAACTTTTCCAGGGTCTCGTTGTTCAACTTCTCCCTGTTGTCGTTGAAGAGAAGCTCTCGGGCCATTACAATCTGTTTGTCCTGTTGTTGAAAAAACTAATTTTACATTCTTTGCAGCATGTGATTGGTTCAAATAAGAGAACAGGAAAAATGCGTACAGTTAATTGTATTTAACAATAACAATATAGGATACAAGGTAGGTTTGTAAGTAAAAAACGAATTAAGATAACAGGTACAGACTAATGAAACGAAGTGGAAATATCTATAGCGAAAATTTGAAATGCTGTAAAGGACAATAAATCCAAAAATGGATTAAATATGTCTTTCTCCGTTTTTTCTCTCTTTCGATCAGAGTCATCGAAATATTTTTAGGAAAATAATTTTGTCTTTTACGATGTGCATTTTAAGAGGATTTTTTTCTGAAAAATTAAAAACTGTTTTTTAAGAATATTACAATTTTTTTTAAGTATTCTGAAAGATCTATTTAATGTTATTTTATAATTAAAAAAAAATCATAATTGTAGGTCTATAAAAACAGGATATATGATTTATTGAAAAAAAAAAAAATCTTTCCGCTCTCCTGAACAATTAACATTTTTGTCCTTAACCACTGGAACGATTTCGGTCGAAAAATCGACCACTTTTATTTTTCTCCGATTGATGTCGGTCCAAAAACGGACCGATTTTTCTACCATTCGTAAAACATTTATTGTAATTATTTAAAACCTTTACATGGGCAGCTACTTATATTATCGAATAGTTGATAAAATATTCTTTCAGTCTATGACCTTATTGATTGTCTTTGAAGTATGCTATAACAAGTTTTGGCGGGTTTTTAATAGCGTCCTGTCAGAAATCAACTTGCAAGTTTTCAATATTTCAACGAATTTTGGTCTCTGCTTAAAATGCCGTAAGTAATTCATTTATTGTGTTTTTAACATATAATTATATATCAGTGTAATTGTGATTGAATAATCTATCTTTGAAATGTGTTTTTAATTTGTTTGTTCCTAATATATTGTCTCGGTGGAAGTTTTTTTGTAAAAATGCATCAACTGAAAATGTCATCGTTTTTGATTTGCAAAAATATTAATAATTACTGCTTTTGTGTATTTGAAATATAGTTATTTAATCAGAGTGATTCATAACAAAGAGATAAATATAAGTTTTATATGGATTGGTTCATTATTAATGCAGATATTTGCTTATCCAATTATTTATGTCATATGTCAAAAAAGCGACAACTTTCGTAGTCAATATTGACATAAAGCTTCTGTCACACAATAAAAATTTAGTTATTTCGTTGTATACCAATTAATTAATTGATTTTCTTTTACCAAAATTGTGCAGAAACAGCAATCGTCAAGGAAAAGAAGGGAGCACTCCACGAACCAGGTTTAAATAATTTTTTTTCATATTTTATATTAGTGCAGTATACAAAATTTAAACATTTGTATATTATGAAGTGTTTTCAATTTAAAATATATAGAGTAGTGCTGACTGGAAGAGGAGGCAGAGGAAGAGGGAGAGGTGCAGAAAGAGCTGGTGCCGGACTAACTGCCCGTGGACGCGGGAGTCAACGCAGAGCTGCATTGGCTGCGCGGTCTGGAGTGTGAGTATTTTTTAATGTTTTTTTATGAAAGTACGTCGTTGTGGCCGTTGAACTCATCATATATTTTTGTTTATTTTAACAGTGACCCTGCTTTGCTACTGGTGCGAGATGATCGGGTTAAGGCCCTAAAGGCTGTTAGGGCTCTGTCTGCTTCCTTCCAGCTAGAGCTGGAAAGCCGAAAATTTAGGAAGCAGGCGGCGCGCATTTTGCTCCCTACCGCAATTGCAAGAAAAACTAAACAAAAGTAAGTTATCGTATTTAGATGCTTGATACAATATTATTGTTTTTTCTCCGACAGCATTCCACTATTACAGTGAGAGTTCGTTAAATCAGCGCTCTGTGCATTATGCAGTACATAATGTACAGAGTTCTAATTTTATTGTTTATTTATTTACTGTGCTTACTGTTTCACGAGTGAATGAGAACGATTCACATGATTTATGTATATGTTTTCAGAATTCCATCTCCGGAGAGAATACCGTGTCCCTTTTCACAAGGGACACCTTCACCGTTGCCAAGACCCGTCCCACCACCGTGGATGTCCACTCCCGCACAGACCCAGTCAATGGTTCCCAATCTTCCAATTCCGCCTGCTGCACCAATCCGGGCGGCATCTCCGGAGCCCTTACCTGGGACATCGCGGGGTGGGGAACTCAAGCGTGGCGAACTCTTCTCTCCGGAGGGCGGCTACCACAGTGAGCTGTGGGTGGACGTGCCGTTCTACCAAGAATTGTTGGAGTTTGAGAACGGTGAGTCTATTTTTTGAAATGTCATACATACCAGGGGCTCTAGTATGGTGAAATCGATAAGTTTGCAATATCGGATAGATAATTGATTTTATATTGATATCCCTAGCACAGTTTCACTGTTGGTATATTGGCAGGAAATAAGCATAGTACTTAAAAATTCCACATAACAAACATACATAATGTATTGTAATCCGAAAAGATACAATGTACCTACGTTCTATGCAAGTAAATATGTAGTTGCTAAAGTAGAAAGTCTGAAATTTGAGTTTGTTTTTGGCCAATTTTTGTTTGATAGTAAGAACTTCGCACAGCATTGGGAATACCGAAATCATAGTTTTACACTGTAACAAAGCATGATCTATTTGTTCTCGAGATAATGTCCTGACACGTTTACATTTCAAAAGATTGGCATTAAACAGGGATATTATAGAATGAGACACGCCGAACTCCTTTGCGAGGGTACATTTGATTTACCGGCTTCTAAATGGTGTAATATAGGACTTTTTTCTTCAATTGAAAAAACACTTTTGTTTCACGGAACTCATTTTGTCGAGCTTCCTAGTCACTTCCAAGCGAGGTGCGGGGCGGTGCGGTATTGGTGGGTGGGTTTTGAAACCAGACGAATTATCTTTAAAATAGGTTGCTTTAAGTAGTTGGTCGCTTTAAACGGATACGTTTTCCTACTAAAAGCTATGAAACCTAACTTTAGTTTACATTATCGTCACTTAAAACGGTAGGCCGTTATATGCAAAGTTATTATATCCGAATTCTATTGTAAATTTGTGTTTTCTATTATTTCAGAGACAGACATGGACAGCACCAATGTAGACGAGGCAGCTCTCTATCAAGAAGAGTCGATAATTGAAAACCGTGAGTTATAAAACTAACTAACTTACCTTCACGCCATTTCCCTGCAGGGGTAGGCAGAGAGGATGGACCGCCAGACAACTTGGTCTTGGCACACACACACTCTTTTCTTCATTCAAATTCATCCATACCTACCTGACTATGCTATTCTGACTCCTGAAATTGCCCGCCTCAAGTATTTGATTAACAGGATCGTACCAAGATTTCATTATTTTGAAACGTTGTACCAGAGGCAGCGGGTAATCGTAATATAGACACGTTTAATTAATTTGGGTTTTCTGTTGTTGCAGAAATGGATATGGACAGAAAAAGTGACGTGGACGATGAAGCGAGCGACGGCGACCACGAAGAGAGCGATGGGGATACTTTCTGCATGCCACCAATACCTTATCATAATATTATCAACGTTTCACCTTATTCCGCTATGGATATAGACTTTAGTAAACAAGACCAGGTAGATAGTGAGGCAATGCGTTCGATTCTGCCGCCTGATGGTTACTCTTTCGATTGGTCCAGCGATATCTCACGTTTTACTGGGATAAGGGAGACATTTACAGGTACGCCAGGACCAACTTTCAATACCGACGAAATGGGCAAACCTGTGGATGCCTTTCTTAAAATCTTCGATGCAGATTTCGTTGAACTGATCGCGAGAGAGACCAACAGGTATGCAGATCAATGGATTGCGAAAAAACAGTTTCAGCGCCATGCGCGTACCAATAAATGGGCTCCCACGAATAAACGGGAAATATACGTATTCTTGGCAATTTTAATGTATCAAGGTATCTCTCCCCTTCCCGTTGAAAAAGACTACTTCTATTCAAAAAAAATCACCGCCATGCCTTATTTCAGCCGAGCCATGGATTATAATCGTTTTCTTCTAATAAAAAAATTCCTTCACTTCACCAACAATGAAAGTCTTTCAGTTACAAAAGATTCAGCCCGTCTTGGACCACCTCTCAAATAAGTTTGAGACTTTATACCTGCCCGAGCAAGACATCTCTCTGGATGAATCCTTACTCTGCTATAAAGGCCGTTTGGGATTCGTCCAGATGATCAAAACCAAAGCGGCCAGCGCGGGTATAAAATCTTACGAGCTTTGTGAGTCCAAGTCTGGCTATCTTTGGAAATTCCAAATTTATACGGGGAAGACCATTTCTATACAGGCTGAATCGACAAATCCAGACCAGGAAGACATGACGGAAGACATAACAGAAGATATGACAGACAACATGACATAGGTCAACTTTTCGGGTGCTCACAATATCTGCCCAGTTGGGGCCACTGCAAAGATAGTATACGACCTGGCCAGCCCTCTGTTTAACAAGGGGTATACGCTAGTAATGGACAACTTTTATAATAGTCCATTATTGGCGCGATGCCTCAAAAGAAATGGAATGGACTGCATGGGCACATTGCGGTTAAACCGAGAATTTGTGCCCTCTGCATTTAAGTCCCATCTCCGGACAAAACTGAGGGAAGGTGAGCTTGTATACTCGAACTGCGGGGACCTCAATGTTATGGTTTGGTTGGACAAAAACCTGGTAAGTATGTTGTCCACCTACCATAAGGCAGAAATTGGGGCTGTTGAAAAGTTTGGTACCTGGACATACAAACCTCAACTGGTACTAGACTATAACAAAGTAATGGGGGGGTCGACCGAAAAGATCAGCTTTTGGCAGGCTTCCCCATTGAACGACAGCGAAACCTGATCTGGTACAAGAAGCTTTTCAGGAGACTACTAAGCGTTTCGGTGCAGAATGCGTATATATTGTACAGCTCAAAGCTCCGCAAGGAAAATAAACACATTTTGTACCGAAACTTCAGGAGTGAGGTTGCGGATGATCTTCTTCTGTTGTTCTGTCGTAGTCAAATTGACACGACTGTGCGGACCATTGGCCTAATAGCTGAAGGAAAGATTTTGCGACCTATCCTGAAAGGCAACCACTTCGTAGTCCGTAGCGGGAAAAAGGTGAAATGTGTGTGGTGCAACATAAATAACATTTTCAAAAGGACCCTCACAAAGTGTGATGTTTGTGAAGTGGCTTTATGCTCTGATTGCATGAAGCCATATCACACTACAATATAGAATTGCTGGTGGTTTTTATATTTCATGTTTTTCTTTTCTTGTTTTTTAGTTGTGTAATTCTAATTTATAAATTTAATTAACTTTGTCTGAACATCAATTATGATGGCCTGGATGGCTGGACCAAGTCATTTCTTTCCGCATACTCACATCATATGTTATGTTGTCCTCGAAGGTTCTATCTGATAAGGTTCGGTGGACATTTAATATGTATATTTCAATTCTGATCATTGAAATATGCATGTTAACAAATGCACAGGTATTCTCATTTTTCCCTGTTTATTGTACACATTTAAATAACTTGTTTTATTTTTATGTCTTATTTATATTTTGTCAATTTTTCTGTAAAGAGGCTTTTTCAGATCTAGTCACTTAACATAACTAAGCCATTTCAAACAATGTTCAATTCTGAATGGTTGTCTCTCACCAGAACGATACTGAGAGTATTTCTCTAGAGCGAGGTATAATGATTATTATGTATTGAGATATACTTAAATTATGAAAAAACCAATATAAATTGAGTATATTTTTATTACGACAAAATGTGTAAACAATGTTTAAATCGATATACTGTTCTTCCATTGTAACCATACAACTGTAATATTAATTTAATTAATGTAAAAGCCTATTAGGGCTTAAATAAATAAATAAATCAATTATTTGTTCCATCAATTATTTTCCCTTCCACTATTTTTTTTCCATATCTTTGCTTTTAAATATAAAATTATCATTATGATTTTATTTGCCATGCAAAAACGCTTATGCAGAAGGTTTGATATATATACAGTTTTATCATCATCATCATTTTACATATTCTGATTTACCCCTGTGTGTGTGGACCTTAAGATGGCTGTCAGTAGTGTTTTTTTGTCGAATATTTGCAGATTTCATCAATTTCAAAGTATCCCCCTGAAATATTGGCAAAGTGTATATCTATGAGATATGTTTTATTTTAAATCGTATTTCTTGCTTTACCACGAAATATAAAAACATGGTTACAAATCTCCAGGTATGATTTGCAATTATTTAAAAAGTAGCACCATGATTTTGACAACGTAAAATAGGCTCTCAGTATAATTCGTCAAATGATTCAAATACAGCAAACACGGCAACTATTCTTATTGATAATTGTAGGCAGTTAATGTATCTTCCTAATGTAATACCAGGTTTTTGTGGTAAATTTATTAAATAGTATAATGTATTGATTTCAATTTTGACACTTCGCGCACTCAAATTCTATAAAATAATTTTCTAATCAAACTTTTGGATAGATCGTAACAGATAAAAAAATCGTTTTCTAGTATATACTTGCATCTGTGGTTATCAAATAGGCCATAGAGAACATAAAACCGTAGAAAATATTCAATATAGATATTTAAAACCGCCACTAGCGGCAATTTCAAATCAGTAAAACACAAATTTCGCGCATTTATAAAGTTAAAGATTTTTTAATAATTTATCTATCAATTCTAAAAATATAGAATAATTAGTACAATATAGGTGAATTCATTGGCTGTATAGCACCATAATCAGTTTTTGTGTCTCCATATTAAAATTCGGAGGTATGATTTTTTTAATGTGGGCGGAAAATATTCAAAATCGTCTCTAAAAAACCGCGAGCAATCCGAGAAAAAAAAAAAAAAACCGCGCGATCGTTCGAGTGGTTATCAGCATTTCAAATTTCCATGATCTATATTATTCTGGTACATTGACAAGTAGTGGAATTGTGTAGTTGCTCCCTTTATTACAAGGCATGAATCTGTATTTAATAAATACAATATTTCTCTATGCATTATAAGAATTACTGGATCGTATAACAATGATTTCACACAGATAGGCAAAGAAAAAACTTATCTGGGAAACTATATTATGCTATCAATAAAATGATCAATTACCAAAGCATCTCTTTCATTCTCGGCTCTAATCCTCAGCTTCTTCTCGGCATCAAGCACTTTGCGAGCATGCGTGAATTTGGCCTCCCACACGGAGATGGCTTTGAGGGAGTCCTGTAGCTCCTTCTGCAGCCTGGTGGCTTCCGACTCTGCAGCCGCAAAGCGCGTCTGACAGCTTTGGGCAATCTCCAGGGAGCGGAGGAAGTCTGAAGTCATAAGTTGAGTTGGTAATTAGCATTAGAAACTGGAAGAAAATAGCTGTAAAAGTTGTTCACATACAATAAAGATAGCCATTCACAGAATGTGTGTGTATAAACGACATAGATATAGGACCGGGCGGCATTTTCGTATTTGCGTCGAATACTACATTCTACATCACGGGTATGACTGAGATGCCAAATTACGTTTACTCACTTACACTAAGATGACTGATTTGATGACGATTTGACCACTCAGTGGTTGAGTGGGCACCGCGTTTGGGTCCCACCCAGGCATTCCATGTTCGATTCCTCGGGTCCTTTTCGAGTCCTCCATCACGACTCAAGCAACAATTTCCACTTACTGTGGTGGTAGGAGGAGATTTTCAAATATTGTCGTGTTATTCATAATCCGGGAATTTATTTTTATTTTTTTTTATTTAGGAAACAAACAGTCATACAAAATGATAATATAACAATGAACATTCATATGTTGTAGACCAATTAAGTTCCATTAAGTTAAAATTTTGATATAGTTTTTTTTTTTTTTTTATCTACTCAACTTATGTGACAAAAAAATAAACATAATAAGGAACAACATAAAAAAGAAAAACATAAAACGTAATAAAGAAAAAAAGTAAAGTTATTAACAAACATAGTTATACTATTTACTACGGATAATAATATTATAAATTTTCACAAAAAAGAAAAAAAAGTATTTTAAGTTATTAATATATTAAGCTGCATTTTATATGATTTCAAATCATGGTTGAAAATGTCTACATCTCGTAAGGCATTGTAAGTTTCACAGATACGTATTATTACAGAGTTTTGGGCGTATTTGGATTTACTGTGTGGTATTCTAAATAAATCGTTCGATCTGGTATTTTGTTAGGGGCAACGAAATGCAATATTTTCTAACAGATATGATGAATCAACAAGGCAGTTCATGATTTTGTATAAGAATAATGCAACAGAGATTTTTCTGCGTTTATATAAGGGTCAAATTGATGATCACTAAAGCGATACGATAGGTGTTTTATAAATTGTTTCTGGATATTTTCAATGTGATGAATATATGTTTGATATTGAGGATTCCAAATTACTGAGGCTTAAATTGAATATTTGTCTTTCTTTTTTTTATAAAAAAAATGAATACCGAATGCTGTATGAGACGACCTACTGTCCTAGATTATCCTTATACTGAATTGTTGTTATGTTTGCTATCTCACAATGGCGCTTAATAATTTTTGGAAAAAAATCGTATTTCTTATAATAATAAATAATTTGCGTGTATTTAGAGATGAAATGTAATTCCTTGGCTTTTACTACTGTTTGCCGAGTAATGGAAACATTTTCTCATCACACACGAGGGCATTTTGGCACTTTGCAGTTTAGTACTAAAACTACGAAGTCGAGTATAATGCAATTGCCTTGTTTTTGGCTTACCACTTTGAGATTTCTACCACGCGTCTATGTATGATGTATATAACGTCATTGTATATGTATTATATAAACAACTATGTAGTTGTTTACAAAGCGGCTTATAAAAAAATCAAGATGAGTCATAAGTCGGGATTTGAAAGTTTTTGGCAGTTGACAGCAAACTAATATACGAGTTATTATTATTTGAAGCAAATGGTTGGTTATAGTTATTAGTTGATTACTTGACTAGGTACTCACATTCCTCCGCCACGCCATCATTTAATATGTTATTGCAGCGATTTAAATCGTCAAATTCCGCCAACAGCGAAAGCATGTGTGGTCGTCCGTCCTCGGATATGTCTGACATTTTGAAGTTGGTTGTTTATTATCTGCGTTTGAAAAAAAAAACATTGCATTGTAATTGCTGGTAATAGTAATAATAATATAACAAAGTTTAATTCTGTAGTAGTAATGTCGTTAAAATAACAACCCCTGTGAAAACCAAACAGACCATGAAATCTGGAAGATTTTACAGGAAATTGAAATGATCATATTCAGTGTCATGGAAAAGGGTTCGCTATATCAATTTAACAAAATGGAGAATAATAATACTACTTTTTTCTTCTTTCTTATGGTTGGGAGGTCAGAAGGGGACATCTAGATCTGCGAGAAAGTCTACAACCCTTTGGAACGCATCGATCCCACGAATGGAGCGGGCATTCTTTGACCTTATGTTTGGTGGTTTGCACCGCACCGCATTCACACATCGCCGACTCTTCTTTAGTCCAACCTATGCATCATGCGGATACAGCGACTATTCTTCCATAGCCTTTAGGTCAGAAATAAAGATCTCTCCTGTTGCTTTAAGGGTTTTGGCTTAGACTGTGGCGGCGATGTCACCTGAGTAAGCAAATTTTCTTCCTTCGGTGATAGGAAGGTCTTGAGGACGGAGCCAGCCCTGAGCCTTGCCAACTGCTGCGCGCATAGGTGGTGTCCGCCGCCCTGTTCGTGATGTCGCCGGCACGTATATTGTTACCGTCCGTGCAGGTAGTGCAGGCACCCAAATTAAGAAGTAGGCCTCCGACTACATATTACTACGTTAAGAATGCGGCCCTGGATTGTTTTAAAACGATCATGGAACGATATGACTTACCGTTGGTACATAAACTTATATTATAACATCACTGACAGCGAAATTGCATAACAATTAACTACACACACGTAAGAATAATACACACTACAAATGACAAGTAATTTCACAGTTGTTTTTATATACGTATTGTTAAATAACTGACGATATCGCTGAAAAACTTCACAATTCAGTATTTTCACGCGAATGAAAATCAAAACCAGAAAACAGTTGACTTTGGTTGCTTTTAAATTTAAACCAATCAGATGCGAGGATTGGGCCAGCAGTGTTCGTAACCGTTTAAAAATGACCATAGGCAACGACGCAATAATATATAGTGCTGCGTTCACACACGGATGATCCTACTTATTTTATTGTCGAGGAGTGGCCCAAGGTTTGTTGAAAAAGTATTTAATAAACAAGGCCCGCTCACTCATCCAATTTTCGGAAAAAAAAAATTATTGGGCCGCTCGCAATCGCGACGTAACTTGAAGTCCAGGAATTATCTTTTTCATTTTTCACTAGGTAAATAATATTATTTATTACTAAGATAATTTCCTCGCACTTATGTTTATACACACCAGTCTAATTAATCTTAATAACAGGGCCGGATCTACGAAATCTGGCGCCCTGTGCAGTAGGTACCGATGGCGCCCCCCCCCCCCCTACATTTTTATTTTGATTAAAAATTCGTTCACCCCAATTTTTTTTTCATTAATTTATCAAATAAAATCAAGACATATATTTTTTATCGGTGCTGTAGAAATTGGAATAAAAAAATTCCCAATGGAAACGAGTTTTTTATGTCATTCTGCTCTTTAATTCTACGTTTTAAATTCTGCGAGCCTGAAAGTTTTTTTAAAATTATTATTCTATTTATTGTAATCCACAGTACTTTTATAACCTCTTAAAACCAATAGAAATTTAGTTATAAATTTAACAATCTAATAAGAATATGACCTCAACTTTGTACCTTGCATTTCCCCTGTGTTGAGCGAACAAACACCAAATTGAGCGAACAAACACTAAACACTGACGTATGGTATCAACGGCTTACGAAAGACGCTTACACTGACACCGTAAAATAACAAATCTAATAGATATTAATTATACATTTAACGAACATCAAATAACTGTCAACACGTTCAACCTGCAAATCCTGTAAACCGTGCGATGCTTTTGTTAATGGAATTTACTGAAGATTTCATAAGAAAATGGTCTTTAACTACCTTTACCTAGAGACTTAAATCATACAAAATAAAACAATAGCGAGCGAACGGACAACACACTAACAAAAAATGTCAGCATTTTGAAAGGTGCAAGTCGGTTTGTTTGATTCACAGGAACAAAAAAACTGCGCTGGAAAAAAACTGGTTATTGAATTTGGATCGCACCCATTCGTTGTAAAAGATATATGGAAAAATAGATTTTACGTTTAAACTAAATATATGGAATTTGTAAAAAAAATCTGTTACTGACTATAAATTCGTAAGCCGTTGATTTCAACCTGATGCTGCGCATTCTGTTTCTTTGGAAAGTGTTGCTAGAGCGTAATAATTATTTCGTACTATGGGTAATTTTTAAACGATTCAGGGAATATTATAACTAAATTTTAATTCAATATTTATTTTATCACGGCGCCCCTTCGGAGTTGGCGCCAGGTTTTTGCACGTTTTTGAACGTATGGCAGATCCGGCGCTGCTTAATAAACAAAGTTATTTGTCTTTTTATTAAAATAATTAATGCCATCACAAAGTGAAAACCTTTCCGAAGAAGCCGCTGCCACTGCTGCCAGTCGTTCTTCGGTGGACGGTATAACTTTAATATTACAAATTCGTCGACTGCCGTATTGTCACCGTGATGTCAAAAATAACAACGCGAAAATGCATATTATATTTTATTTGGGAGGCTCGGGCGTAAATTTATTTTTTTTTGCGATTATCATAAAAGAAATTAAATTTGCCACATTAAACAATAAAACCATACCCGAAATGGGGTTTTTAAATACGAGAGTTCGGACTTCAAAGCGTTTTTTATAGACCTTATATATTTTTTTTCTAGGCTTATTAAAAGACTTATAAAAAAATATCCGATACTTTTAAGGGCCAAGATATGTTCAACACGCAGTATTTAATTGAAGCTTCTATAATACTTCTAACCGATCAATTTTTCAAAACAAAAACGTATGATTTTGTATGATTTTGCATTATTTAGTATGGCTTCTTAAGTTAAATATTTTCTAATATTGAAACCCAATTATTTTTCAAGTATTTTAATTGGGAAAAATAAAATTATTCTTTTTTTCTCAATTATTTTTCGAAGATGAAGAATAATTAGTTTTTGTTCAAATAAAAATAAATACGCTTAAGTAACTGCACAAAGTGATTCGGTGTTCCATATAAATCTTTCGTTACAATATTAGTAATAATTTCAATAATATAACTAAATCACGCATTACAGCTTAGTATTTTCATAAACCTGCTTATAAGGGTTGCATTATACTGAGGGAAACCGAGTCGACAGCGTGATAAGCTTTCGAAACGCTATAACGCAATTATAACGTAATTCTTGCCATCCCTACAGCAAGTATAGTGAGGTAAAAGTACGCACGCGCAGATTTCGAAATTTCCAGTGCTGACACCTTGGAGGCGCCACATGTTCGATCAAGTTGTTTGGGTTCTTGCAGGTTCCTGCCTCATATGTCAGTGGGGCGCATGCGCTGTTTGGCGGGCAGTTTGTCTCGGCTCTACGCTCGGCTCCTTGCGAAGTAAACATTGTGCATGTATTTTATTTATATTGTTCCCAGACGGTTTTGACGTTTGGTCGTGAGCGCACCGTGCGTTCGCTTGGTGCGCCTCTCTGGGCGGGAGTTATCAGTTCTGCAAACGCAACCAGTTCTAAGTTAAGTGAATCCTGTGAAAGAAAATGATGGCAGAGGATAATAATTGTGATGAGGGAGGTGCGGATGCGTCGCTCGGCTTCCGCCTCCGAGGCCGGAAAGGCGCGCTCAAGAAGAAGAATGTTTACAACATCAAAGGCCACAAGTTCATGCCGAGGTTCTTCAAGCAGCCGACGTTCTGCTCCCACTGCAAAGATTTCATCTGGTAAGTCTCACTTTTCACGTATTAATAAAAAAAATGCCACAGAAAATAGGTCTACATTTCTATTCCCGTCAATAATTTTCAATTTCCAATTTGACAGCTAAAAACAAATTTGTTCCAGAGCACTTTACTAAGTCAAGTTAAATTAAATATCTGTCTTAAATTTAGTAAACTGGCTTTTATATTTATTAGGCGGATTCATTCATCTCAACATTCTTGTTTATCGATATTCCCACGCAAAAAAATCACTTATTTATACAACCGCTCAATTTAACATAATCTTGTAAGATTCCACTAAGAAAAAAAGTGGTCCGTTGACAAAATTACCCACTTAGATCGAAAGTGATTACTGATAACTGGCTACTGGGTACCTACCTCAATAATAAAATATATTTTTTTATCAAATAAAATAGCGCTCTCTGCAAGTAATAATAATTTTGTATTGTTTATAAACGATTACTTTCACAGTCGAATAAAAAATACATATTTTTTATGTAAATGCTCGTGAAATTTTTTATTTTTTTAAAATTCTACAAGGAAATAGTGATGTTTTAACAATGGTACCTACCTACTGAATGACTTTATATTTGCAGAATCGTTGTATTAACTTGTAAAACGTTACTCGAAATAATCATTTCATTAATCAGGATGTACATATAGGTCCCTTATTTTGAGATCGATATTACGAATATATTATAATATTATATGTGTACTGTAGCGGAAAAAAATACGGTTTGAATATCTTTTCATTATTTTAAATAAATTTTCATTGGAAAGGTTTTATTTTTTGCATTTTCACGATACAAAAAGAGATCATTAATAGCTTTTTTTTCTCTATTTGACGATTAGCTTTTAAACTATTATGAGGAAACCGGGCAGCGTTTTTTCCATACAAACGTAATCCCCAATTTCCTCTTTGGATTTTGAAACTTCTGCAAATATCTTTTGAATATAATATAGAATATAGAAATAGACCACTAGCGTGTCGGTACGTTTTGCTTTTTTTGATAAGATACTAATTGTTGAAATGAAGTGTGATTTCCATAATCTGTGCTTAAAAGAGCGGCGGCTTTTTCACAAATTACTGATACTTCTTATAGGAGTTATGACCCCCCGAAAATCGTTAAAATTTCCTGGTTTGAACGCCATCAACAGACATTCAGTATGCAAACAAGACAATGTATTTTTTAAAAAAGCTAAACGTAAACACATATAGTATTTTCTTCTGATGCAGTTAGTAAAAAAAATCTTAAAAATCGTTCCAGTTTTGGAGGAGAAAAATAGGGAATATTAAACCTCGATTTTGATGATTTTATTTAGATATTATCAGACTGTTGTGCAGTTGTCCCTTTCGCTCTGTATTCGAAGGAGTAAGAGCGACAGTGACAGCAACAAAATACCTATTGTTCATATATTATAATAAAACGAATATAAAATTTATAAATTTAAGTGGAAAAAGGTTTTATTATAATATATTACTTATAATGAAAATCCACCATGAATTGTCAATCTCAAAAATAGACCTATCGTTCAATTTTCTCCGCGACCGGGCCTTTTCCTAGAGAAAAGCAATCTCTTTCTAATAATCCAAAAATTCCGACGCACTTCTTTAAAATATTAATTGCAAATTTTTGTATGGCGGTATAATAGTATTTCCTCCTTTAAGGTTTCGTAATAGAAGCATGGTAGATAAAATAAATGTAACGAATCATGCAAATTGGTAATGTGATCTCTTAACCCTAGATAATGTCGACAAAAATGCATTAACGTTCTAAGGAGCCCACAAATTTACTAATAAAAAATAGTCTAGTTGCCATATTTCTCACTTTTAAAGTTAAAACTTCTTTAGCACCGTTGTTATTTGAAACTCGATGAAACGGAAGCGAGCGACACTAAAAATAGACAAACACATATATCTATAGAATTTAGCCTGCGAGAGAATGAAATAGCAATAAAATATTTATTTATTGCACGTGTATTCGGTTCCAATATAATACGATAAATCCACGGTCCCACTTCTACAGTCCAGTGGCACAAAGCGACTGACAAATCTTAGCGGTCAGACATTCAGAAGACCAATTATCGAATCCTATTACTTAAATAAATAAAAAATAAACATTTTTATTTTTGGATAATCAATATCCAATCTTCAAACCACTCCAAAATGAACAGGCAAAGAAAACACGAAAGAAAGCGACATCTAGCGACTCCGAAGAAGAAAACAATTAAGATGTCTATATAAGTATAGGTAGGGAAAGGTGCACTGGAATTCGACGACAAAATTATGGAAAAAATCTTCCTTCACATTGATAAAAAAGTGTTTCGTAGTCTCCCCACTCTTGTCTACTCTAGTTTTCTGAAGGCTTCACTTCTACTGCGTGTAAAGTGCACACTCTATTTTTTTAAATTGTTCAATCAGAAAAAATGATTAAGATAAAATACTTGAAATCTCAGGTGAAGAAGCCGAACAGTTAAACCGCCATTAAATAGTAAATAACTGATTTTAATTAATGTTATTATTTATTATTATTACAAAGAGATTATGTAATCCAAGAGATAAAACAAGTCTCGAGTCAAACAGAAATTGTAACACAAAGTCATACGCTTTTGTCGTAATTCATAATAATGTAACATTATCTTCGCGTATCGCTCACGATTGTTTTGTTATGATTCAATTCAATTCAATTCAATTTTTTCATTTAGAAAATTAAAAACATTACAAAATTAGAATTTCAAGGCGTTTTAAGAGAAAAATATTAAGATTACATAAGCAGATTTAAGTAATTTAAACATCGATGAAGCACAATTAGACTAACAGCAACAAAGCTTGCCGTCTAAATTGTGCTTCATTGATGTTAAACATATCAATATTCGAAGCGATTCGACAGGTCTCACGACTGGCATGATCATTGGCAGGTTAGTTCTGCTAGCCGAGAGATACGAGTGAAACAGTCTATCCTGTCGCTGACGAAGATAACCGTCAGGAACATAGAAACTAATACTCTTCATTATAGTCGACTTTTCGAACCATCCACGAATCAGCCTGAAGAAATGTGTTAATTGTAATAGCATCCCTTCTGACCCGTAGACCACTTACTTTTTGAACGTTCCTCGTAGGTATAATAAATGTTTTCTAAATGAATAAACAGATTTGGCTCCCATTTTTTTTTTGAATCGTTGTAATGTTAATTTTTGGCTCTTTGGCTAATAGTTTGCCGACCCCTGGCCTATAACCTGGCGGGCGTGCTCACAACATATCACCAAAGTTTCACCACAATCGGATGAACGGTATGGCAGCGCATAAAATATGAACAAACAAATATTGATTTTTATGTATAAAGAATGATTAAGTACTTATGATTTAACATTTTTTGACTAATCGATGAACAACTTCTAAATTTGTTACCACTTCTGTCCGGGGGCATTTTGAGGGATTGCCTATAAATTTTCACATTTCAGAGGCTTCTGTCTTTTGTGTTAGGCTTGTTTTAGTGTTCTGGTTTCCATGTATTACAGAAGAATAGAGAACAAATAATAACGATGAACTATTTTGAATCTCAAAACACATTATCTATCCTACCTGTCCTTATTTTTATTATATAAATTAAATCCACATTTCAAAGGTTTCTATCTTCGTGTCGATTATTATTTTAGTGTCCAATTTTCCAGAAGAAACTTACACTTTAATGGTCCCGGTTAAACATCGATTTTTCGAACCGTTTCAGCTTTTGATCAAATTGTGATTGGTCGCCAAGCATAAAAGATCTTGTTATGCTTGCCAGCTGATCACGATTTGATTCAAAGTTTAAACGGTCTGCGTTTAATGGATGAACAATAAAAAAATGGCGCCAAGAAAAGTGATCTTTGTTCTTTAAAATTATATATTTTCCTCAAATTTTGGAATTTAATGGCAACATTTGCTTGTAAAATTGTGGAATTTAATCGCAACATCTGCTGAAATGAAGGAATTTAATATCTTAGCATTCAGCCGGCGACCCGTGTAAAATGATCAGCGAAATCGTATCTTGTGTTTGCCGGATTGTTAATGGTCGCCCTAATTGCCGAAACAAAATGGAGGACGCGGGAATTGGGGGAATCTCCATTTATTTACAATTTACTTCAACGGAAGATGAATAGGCCCACCCTAAACAGGGTGGACTGTAAAATATTGTAGGATCTATTTAATTATTCTCTATCCGGATACCGCTCGTTTATGCGAGATACGTTTCACCACAGAATAATGGTAAATAATAAAATACATGAATGTACAAACCGTACATTTTTATTATATTGCGTAAGTGGTGACCGTTTCGGGACATTTAAAACAAGTTGACATTATGATATTAATTATTGTTGAAGAAATAATTATTAATTTACTCTACAAGACTACAGCATTTAAATGTGAAAACATACAACACTTATAAAAATGTAAAGCAACTTGGATTACTACCAATGATACAAATATTTAGTTGCTGTAACTTCTATACAAATTTTTAATATTTAATTAACTAGTTTTTTGAAAACTTCTTAGCACCGTTGTGATTTAAAACTCGATGAAACGAAAAATAGCTACAGTAAAAAGAGACAAACACATACATCTATAGTCTGTAGGATTCAGCCTGTGATAGAATGAGATAGACCATAGGTTCTCAACGTGGGCGATAACGCCCCCTTGGGGGCGTTTGAGACCTTCAGGGGGGCGGTAGAAGATCCAGAAACAATTGGGGGGCGTTGAGATGGCACAGGGGGGGCGTTGGCAAGTAAAAAAAATATGGTCTAAAAAAGACAAACAAAACACTCTAATCACATAATAAAGCAAAGTAAACTTTAATATTGGTTAATTTTTGTTATTAAAAACCCATGTCGGAAGTAAAAAAGAAGATACGGCAATATGGCGTGGATTATATTAAATACGGATTTATCAAAAATCCCACAAATCATCATCGCCATTGTTCCTTATTTGTCGAAAAACATTTTCAAATGAAGCGATGAAGCCTTCTAGGCTTCAAGACATAGACATATGAATATTCATATGTCTATGCTTCAAGATCATTTTAATAAAATCCAGCCGGACAAGAAAGACAAAGATGTGACCCATTTTCAAGACATGAAAAATAAGTACAAAATTCAGCTAACAATTTTTAACAGCTTCTAAGCATGGCGATGATGGACTTCGAGCTTCGTACAATATCTCATTGTTGATTGCTAAAACAGGCAAACCACATACTATTGGGGACGATTTAATTTTACCAGCAGTAAAATAAGTAATAACCACTGTGCTCCATAAACCAGCTGCAGATATTATCTGAAAAATTCATTTGAGTAATAGTTTTGTGCAAAGACGAATTGATGAACTGGATGAAAACATTGGAGAATCATTGTGCAATCATCTGCAGTCTTGTCGATTTTCAATTCAGCTGGATGAGTCCACTTTACCAACCAATGAAGCCTTGTTATTGTCATACGTGAGGTTCATCAAAGATGAGAAAATATGTCAAGAACTATTGTTTGTTACAAATTTGGAAACAGATACAAAAGGAGAAACCATATTTAATACACTGTTTAAGATTTTTTTGACGAAAAGAAAATTCCTTTTAATAATATTTTGTCAGCTGCTACAGATGGCGCCCCAGCTATGACAGGGCGTCACAAAGGCTTCATAACGTGCTTAAAAAATAAAGTTCATGACTTGCTTGCTGTGAATTGCGTAATTCATCGCCAGAGTGGAAGATACTATCAGTATCGCCCTGGTGTAAGACCACCATTCAGAATTGAAACGTTGCTTGAAAATGGCTTTAGCCGTGTTTGGTGATCAGATCTGAATAGCCAGGTACTTCCCAACCTTCCTCTTCCCCACCTCCTTCCCCATCCCACTACCTTCAGCCTCACAACATACCCCAATTGGGGATGCCATAGTCTCACTGGCCCCAGACGGGAGCAGTTGAGATTATTGTGCGGTATTCACTGTAAAAAAAAAAAAAGCATTTGGTTGCGAAAAATCTGAGTGAACGTCTCCATACATCACTGCAATATGTTATCAGAGCAGTTAATAAAATCAGAAGTAACTCATTGAACGACATATTATTTAGTCAGCTTTGCATTGCCAATGATGAAGATTTCAACCGATTGCTGCTTCACACAGAGGTGCGCTTGCTGTCAAAAGGTTCTTGTTTGACTCGATTTTACAATCTGTTGAAAACAACAAATACACAGATTGCGCGACAATCTCACCTCATCGAAGAACGATATTGCGTACTTGACAGGCCAGTATAAATTGTTTAATAATGTCAATCTCCAAATTCAAGGCAACTTAAATTTGATTAAGACAAAAAATTGTGTTGCAGCTTTTGTATCCAAACTGCTGTTATACAAAAGAAATATCGGCAGACGGGAATTTAATAACTTCCCAAATTTATCAGCAGTATCATTTAAGATCGACGACTTGCTTGTTTAGTGTCAACACTTGGAAAACCTCCACACTGATTTCAAGGAACGATTCCAGGATATTTTAAACATGGATATACCACACTGAGTTTTGGATCCTTTTTCAAATGTCAACACAGTAGGATCATCCCCGTTAGAAGAAGAACTAATAGAACTGATAACAAATGTGGAATTAAAAATTAAATTTAAGAATAGCTACGAAGAGTTTTGGCTGCAGAAGCCGATTTCGCAACTATACCTAGGATTATGGTCGATAGTTCAACGATTTTTAATAGCATTCCCATCGTCCTATTTAGCTGAACGTGGATTCAGTGCTGTAGCAACGTTGATAACCAAAAAGAAAAATAGGCTCCATATTACTGAACGCGGCGACTTACGTTTGTTTTTAAGTAAAATCGAGCCTAATATAAACAAACTTCTTAAAACGCATCAAATTCAACCATCTCATTAGATAACTTATAAATTCAATATCTTTTCAATGTTAATAAAAATACTTCTCTATACATGCGCTTAATTGTTCTCATTGAAACAATCTTCTTCTCAGAAATAGGATAGGAATCGTAGCCTTTCTTACAATTACGTAATATTACAGTGTAATTACATATTTAAACATAATCGTGGCAATAGCTGTTTCAGATTCGCGACTATTTATTTCATACTAGGTACCTAGTATGTAAAAATATAAAGGACTTTCAGGAAACCCAGAGAAACCCATCGCCCCCCCCCCTAAGATAGTATGTAAAAGCAGTTGGGGGGGGCGCTAGAAAAAAACATATTGTCAAAGTGGGCGGTGGGCAAAAAAAGGTTGAGAATCTATGAGATAGACTAATCGGTCTCCTCTTTGTGCGGTGCTTCATAGCCCCCCATACTGAAGGTTTCACTTTTATCGCGTGTGAACTGCACGCTCTGATTTTTTGCATTGTAATTGTGTAAATATGGATTTAAAAAAAAAGTTTTCTACATGTAATGTACGAATGCATGTTTAAATAAAAGCAATTAGCACATAAGTAAATTTAACTGCTTTACAAAAAATACCTATACCCACAAACTGGCTATGCCTATGTAATATTTTTTAATATGCAATATTGTATTTTTTCGTTGTTAAAACATCTGTTTTTTAATCTTTTATTTGTATAATTTTATTGTTATTTCTTTTTATTCATATATCTACAAATTAAATTTGCATGACAAAAAATAATTACTTAATCTATATATATAAATGAATCCCTGTTTCCCTTGGTCACGCCATAATTTCAGAACGATTTTACTTACATATTTCATTCATCTTTTTTAAAAATTTTCTAATACTTTGCAGAAGGTTCTCACGGAAAGAAAAATTAAGATTGCACAGAAAACTGAATAATTTCAGAAAACTTAACGACTATTTTAACTTCGCACGTTTGACAGTTCGCGCGTTTGATGAAATTGAATTTAACAGGCAGCTGTCTTTTAATCAGCTGATTTTTTAAATTATAGATATTTTAAATAGGTGTACCTATGTTAGGTACCAAATTTGATTGATTTTTCTTATACTTAATATACAAACATGAATATTTGTAAGTAATATACGAACAATGAAAATTTGAATAAAAAAATTGTAATAGGTGGCACGCGATCTGTTTGAAAACTGAATGTACTGGGACTGAATACATATAACGCGGGAGGGAAAGGGGACGCGGGAGAGGAACGGGGACGCACGAGAAACGACATGCAGGGAGAAAGAAATTATTTCTTTGAATATGGCATTGCAATGCATGCCGGGTACCATCTAGTATTTAATAAAAATTAATTGTAATTATCAATACGTTAATATTTTGAATTGTGCACTTGTAAAATTGTTCAACTCTGTGACCTGGTTTCTAGATTTTACCCCATGTGGTTTACTTCATTAAAACAGCTTGCCCATTGGATTCAACTCTTGCTGCGGCTTAAGAGTAATGGTTTCCTAGAATTTAATTCCTATTATTCATGATTGTTCGAAAAATGTGAATTATTAATTCGTTGGAAGCTAAATTGCCAACTGTATTTACGATTTGGTGCGCAATGTTATTTTCAGATTCCTTTGAATTTTTTTTTGAACTTGGAAAAAAAATGAAAATTATTTCTTAGGAAGTTGGATAAAGATCGTTGTTACACGGGAAGTGATTTATTTATCTATACCCAACTGCGTTTTGCGCCCAATGTATAAAAAATAGTGTGATACATGCGTGAAAGTAAATATAAACACAGTATCGCTAATATCGGCACATTGTTTCAGCACGTTGAGATCGTTCGCCCACGATATGCTGAAATTGGCAAAGCTATGAGAGTATAGCACTCGTATGAGACCTGGTAGGTCTAGGCATGGTGGATCGATAAAACCCTATATCAATACGATATTCTCAAACCCAAATCTAACCCGTCATCTATGGTCAGTTAACAATATTTGCGAGCACGGTCTACGATTGTTAACAGATATTCCGACCTACGATTGATAAATTTTAGCACGACCTCCATAGTATCAGATAAGTTTCGGTAAACTATCAATATACACTATTTTTTTTTAAAAGATGTCGGTCATTATGCACAATTGCTGACTTACTTAATGAACGTATTGAACTAACGAAGCTCTTAGAAATGAAAGAAATCGTATAAGCGATCCATAGACTTAAACAATGCATCTAAGACGCAATCAATTTATTCCGTCCGATCTTTGAGAAATGAAAATGGTGAAAATATGAATAAAGACTTCATAAACTAATTAACTCATGTTCAATGTCAAATAGTATTTTTTTAAATAAATATGGTGAACAATAAAATTTAATAAAATAAAACATTGTTAAAATGCATTTTTTGGGTAGGTAGTAATTTTAAGATATAAACGACATTTTTTTGTTCAGCCGTGAAAAGGTAATTTGTATTTTAAATGTATATCCAATGATTTCTTTTATTAATTTTTATTTTTTATTTCATATATAATCATATTTTATTAATTATTTTTTTATGTTTTTCATTTGCTCACAAAAACTTAATTGACTAAATTTCCCCTAAAATCATGAAACATTAAAATATTAAATCGCCTATATCTTAGAATTTAAAGCAAAAATAAATAAAGTAGCTCATATCCGTAAATTTGATGTACCTTTGGATTACAAAAATAATTTTTCAGTTTGGTTGGGTATTTTGATCTCAAATCCAAAATTAAGATTTGCGTTGAACGTTCCGAAACGGGCCGGTTAAATTTTTTTCGGTTTTGTTATCCTTCAAAACATGGTTTTCGTTTCCTTGAAAACATGATTTTTAATCCTTTAAAACACAGTAAAACATGGTTTTTTATCCTTCAAAACATAATTTTTACCTCCTAAACATATTTTTTTTTGGGGACATGGCACCACTGCCTGTATGTAATATTTTAAACCCCCGTAGTTATAAACGTCTTTATTTTAAAGTTATTATATTCTTTATCTAGTAAGCATCTGATAGTAATAATACGCTAGCGTCTGTACGGCTGAAATGTAATAAGCCGACTTCGAGTTCATCTCTGACGCCGTGCCTTACGCAAAACCATTTTCGTACAAGATTGTTACAAAGCTACAACGCCTGCAGGGCTTAGCGGCAAAAAAACCCGCTCAGCGGGATTTTAACTGCTAGTATTTAATCGTCGATATATTATTGGCCACAAAACGCCACCCATGTCATATTGGCATTATCGGCACTATCCCGTCTCAAGAGGAATAAAAATACGTAGTACCTTATTCTATTCCAAACAAAAATGGCTTTATTTACTCCCACAAGGAAAACACGAATCTCGAAAAAAGTCTATCAGAGATGGATATACGAGTATTATTATTATTGATTCATTGTGGTCACTGAACAGCCAATCTCTAGAAATGTCATCTATGTCGATTTGAAACGAAACCAATGTCACCAATTTACATATCGATCGTCCAGTTGGTTAGTCAGATATCTCCAAATACTGAGAAACCGCATAGATTTTAGGCTTCATAAAACAAATTTATCGGGAACACAACAATATTTATTATAAAGGTTGTTCAATGACCTCCCCGCAAATGTTAAGGAGGCTAAAAGTTTTGCAGTTTTTTGTGGATTATGTCTTAATGTTGTGAGGTCCAAATTTCAATAAGTAGGTAGTAAATAATATTATAGTAGTTTTAGAAAAGAATATATTAGATATAAAATGTTAAATTTTATAACTTAATTATATATACTTAAAATTTTTTTTTTTGAGATAATGAGGAAGCAATATTCGAATGCTCACCATAAATCAAATATTATTTTCACGTGTCTGTGTTTTACATATTAAATATTCCATAAAATAATACCGGGAGTACAATGGTCCGGTAATTATGTAGTAATAATGGTCCGGTACATTAGTATAACATTTTCAAATATCCTACTTGTGACCCAGAAGACATCAAGATTTTGTTTAATTCACTAAAAGCTTTTCTGCATTACAATTTATTTGGTGGTGTTTACGAGTAATCTGAGTATTGCACCGAATAAAGGGTAGGTACACTTTTACGTATAACTGCGTACTCAACTTAAATTTCGATTTTTCGGAGTTATCTAACTAATCAACTAAAGGGGTCTCCACACGGTGCTGCCGCAGTACCAACTGCCGCAGAACTGTAGTTGACTGTAGTCAAAAGCGCCAGCCGTATTGTTATTATAATAACAATACGGCTGGCGCTTTTGACTACAGTTCTGCGGCAGTTGGTACTGCGGCAGACCCCTTAACAATTCGAGAAAAGTCAACAACTCAGGCCAAATAAAATGTTTATCTGCTAACAAAAACATTATTTAATGTTTGATAAATTTCGGCAGAAGTAGGTACCTAAGTAAAAATTGTGCTTAGTTTCGGCGAACTGACACGCCTAGAACACGCTTCTATCGATTTTTCTCTCCAGTGAATGTACGATTGTGGTATTTGCACAGAAACTTTGCATAGCCATTATTAAATATCGCCTGGTAAATTTGGGCACACAAGACGCGATTGTGTGCCTACTTGTGTTTTTTTCTTCTATTTGTTAAAGAGTTGCCAGGACTGAAGATTTTAGGTAAACTCGCATATTATCTGAGCGATACAGTCGGCTTCATTGACGAACCGAACAGTTCGAATTTGTGTATTATGACAAAACAGAATGGTGATAAAATATAACACTTTTGAAAAAAAAAACTAATCTGACCTTACATTTTTTAAAAATGTATTTAATATTTGAATGTTTTTACAATAAGTATACATTTTTTTACATGTTTATACAGTGTTTTAAAGGAATATAAAAATAGCCTTTCCTCACCATAAAGCGAAGGAGCTCTTGTGTTGTGGTGAGGGAATTCATGCTCAATTATATGCGATGTAAATTATAAAATATTGCAACTAATAACAATAAAAAAAATAAGTAAGAAAAACTCAAGATATATCAATAAATACATTTGAAGATTTAAAAGATATAATAATAATAGATATGAACTCCTGCAGTAGTTTCAGGTAATTTTTCAATTTATGTTGGAATATCGAATTACATAAACTAACCTAACCTATTACTTAATATTGTTCTATTTTGTCATTGTTTTGTAATTTTTCGGTTTTGTCCGATTACCTAATATGTTTGGATAAAATGTCAATGTCCATTCAAAGAAAACATGGCGAATCGTTTTTTATTTTATTTTTACATTTACTCCACACACGAGGTCCCGAGGAAAATAATTTCCCTCAGGGCATGTGTCATCTTTTAAGATGCTGTGTAGGGGGTCTTTTTGAGGAGAGGAATGGTAAAGCCGAGTAAATTAACAACTGCATTTTTTATAACGTTAAAATACAGAAAGGAAGGTCTTGAAGAGACCCATGTTGTAGAAGGGAGGATACACAGAGGCCGGCAAATCATTTCACAGTCGAGCTGTTGAACTCAAGAACGAGTCGTTGAAGCGACCCGTTGGCATATTAAAATATATTTTTATTTATTTATTTAATTATAATGTATTACAAAAACATGGCAAGTAACACATTATTCCCAATGAGTTGAGAAAAAAAAACTCATTACGGGAAGGACAGATAGACAATAAGTACATTTTACACGGATATCACGTTTAAAAAATACAACATATTGGAAAGGAAAAAAAAATGCATTGTCAAGAATAGAGATTTTAAAAATACTGAGAGACATCCATACACATTAAACATAAAAAAAAGAAATGTATGAAGGCGAGCCAATATTTACTGGTTTAAAAACATTTTCAGGAAATATTCTTTAAGCGTTTTCACTAATATTTTTTTGTAAGGTACTGATTGCTTAATTTCATTAGGTAATGCATTGTATTGTCTATATGCAATATATTGTAATGAGTTAATACCAAATTTGGTTGTGCGGGTAGATGATGCTAAGTGTATTTGATTTTGGGATCGTGTTTTGTGCTGGTGTATGTCTGTATTAAAGGCTGGTCTGATGTTGGTGTGTGAGGATCTATGTATGATTTGTAATATTGCACTAGTGATATTGTATTTAGGTAGAACCGTAAAAGGAAGTATGTTTGTCTTTGAATATATATGTTTGATATGTGTATCCCACGGTAGATGGTAGATATTCCTTATAGCTCGATTTTGAATCACCTGTATCTCTGATATTTGTTTTTTAGTAATAGTGCCCCAGATACTAACTAAATAACTCAGATGGGAGTGAATCATCGCATAGTAAGTGGCACGTAGTAGAGATATGGAGAGAAGACCTTGGAGTCGGTACAGTACACCGGTAATTGGGGAAATTTTCGATTTTACATGCTCAACATGGGAATTCCACGAGAGTTTAGAGTCTATTAACAGCCCTAAATATTTCGTAACTTCCATATTTTGGAGTTTATCAGTTCCAAGTGAGATATTCATGGACACATAATCCTTATTACCGAATGTTAGGTAGTGCGTTTTTTTTATGTTGAGGCTCAATTTATTAATACGGAGCCAATTAGCTAAAATTGAGACATCTGCATTCATTAGAGACTCAAGGTCACTCAGGCTTTTACTGTGATAGTAGATTACAGTATCATCCGCATAAAGTTGGAGTTTTCCAGAGATACCACATTTAGTTATGTCATTGACATATAGCAAGAATAGCAGAGGGCCAAGAATTGATCCCTGTGGCACTCCACATGTGATTCTACCTAAGCCACTCGAGACCCCTTTGACTTCAACAAGACAAAATCTATCATCTAAGTAGCTTCGGAGGAGATTTAGGGGCTTCCCAACAATTCCCAAATATTCCAATTTCTTTAAGAGTATTTCATGATTGACCGTATCAAAGGCTTTTTTGAGATCTATAAATATGGCTGCCACATATTCACCCTGGTCTATATACTGTTGAAGGGTAGAGATAAAATCAAAGGCGGCACATTGAGTACTAGAATTTTTCCGAAAGCCATATTGTTGTGGTGTAAGGATATTATTCGCAGATATGTATTTTAGGAGTCTATTTTTGATTATGGTCTCAAATACTTTTGAAAATACCGATAGAAGTGATATAGGACGATAGTTAGAAATACATGTTTTACAGTCTCCTTTGTGTATAGGTATTATTTTCGCAAGCTTTAATTCATTTGGAAACTTTCCCGAGGACAGAGACCAATTAAAAAGTTCTGCTAGGTGACCCGCTAATTCTTCTTTACAAGCCTTAAGAACTGATGGTGTTACTCCATCGAGTCCCGGTGCTGCTTTCAGCTTTGTTTTAGAGATGATCCTCATTACCTCATCTTTGTTTGTCCTAGCCATGTATAAGGATTGGCAAGCCTTCGGTTCCATAATTGTTCGGTTTTATAATTGAGGTGTGTAAAAGCAACGGCAGCAATCTCCTTTGATTAATGCATTGTGTAATGCATATTTATACCTACATTTATAATGGTTCCATGCCAACTCAGAATGAAACCAACTCAGAAAGGTCATTAAAAGCTATGAAAAAATAATTTTAAAATAGCCGGTAACCCTAACCTAACTTAACCTTTGTAACCATTTTATTTTTATTTTTTTATCATCACTCTTAATGACCTTTCTGAGATGCTTCTGAGTTGGTTGCTTTCTGAGTTGTTTGGTCACCATTTATAATACATGGGCACTGTCAGATCTCACCTTACGCACGAACAGCTGTTGTAAGGTAGGAACACTGATCAACGTCCTCTAAAAATAAATTCCGTCGTTATGCAAGATACGTGAATATCCTGAATTCTTCTTTTTTTCGTTTGGCAATTGAGGAAGGTCACTGTGCGCATGCCAGGTACAAAAAAGCTGAACAATTTTTCTAAGTGGAATCCGGAGGTGTTTGCGTGGCGATTTCGACCTTAATAAGATAGTCAGGATTTGCCGAATCTCACATGATTTATCATGTCTCTCGAGAGACGTTCGAACTCCGGGCGAGCGTGCCACCACTAGGGTAATCGATCAATTCTACAAACCATTTAAATGGACCTCAAACCTCACGATAAAGGTTGGCTGGCATGAATTTGATGCCAGCCGTGATGTATGATCTATATATTGTGTAACTAATCAACCATCACGCCGTTTCCCCGTAGGGTAGGCAGAGAGGACGGACCGCCAAATAATAATCGGTCTTGGCACACACGCTCCATTCTTCATTCGCATTCATACATCGTCTCTTACATACATTTTTGTTATGTCTACTCTTGACACGGCAGGACTCAATATTTAACCATGTCGTGTCTTCCTCGGGCGTCCCCGACTTCTTCGGGACGCCCTGTAGGAGGTTTTGCTTCTTCTCTCTCGCGTCATAATAATCTCCCTACACTCCGTTCTTTGTTCATTTGCTCTACATGCCCAAACCATTTAGGCATCCCTTTCCTAATCTTACTCTTTAAGCTTACATAAGCCTATTGTAGTATTTGCGAATCTCCAAATTTTACACAATCATTCGTGATTTTACCATATGTATTCTTGTGGTAGGTACTATGCGCCTGCTACACAACAATATCGTAATAAAGCGTATAAGGTAAAGTTATCGTTATTCACTATTATTTATTGTGATTGTTAGTTTTCAGATTCCTGAAGTTTTAATAAGATTTCTGTTAAATTATGAGTTATTATTTCGCCAACTATCGAGACGTTCATAGGAGAAAATTCTCAACCACAACCCCTGATTTCTGATTCAACATGATCGAAGGAAATATCATTCCCTGAAGGAAGACTTAATTAAAATACAGAGTTACCTCTGGTGAAATTCTTGTTTAAGGAAATTCTATCCTTTCCGTTAAATTTAAGCATTGTTGTGATTCTTCCGTTGGAGTTAAAAGATCTTTAAATTTAATGAATTGTATTGGGCAGTCACCACCCAAATGAAATCCCAAGTCGGAAAAATGCTGATCTTGGACTTGGAGGTTAAAAACCAGATTTTCACCCTTTCGATTTTTTGTTTGGTATCTTTGCTATTGAGAAATATAACATTTTTTCGCAATTTTTTAAAATTTGTGATACACGCGCTAAATAGAATTCTGCTGAACTATGGCGTCTTGTCTTATTCATAGAAAGATTTGTAATTCAATGCTCCATAACCCGCTATGGAAATATCATTACGATCTTAAATTTTTACTTAAGGGGTCGCAACTCGAATTTCTATCGATTTCTTACATATCTCCCTTAAACATGTGAAGTTTTTAAGCTCTTAAAAAAAAATATGTTATTTTTGAAGATAATGTCTAGATCATAGGTTCTCAACGTGGGCGATAACGCCCCCTTGGGGGCGTTTGAGACCTTCAGGGGGGCGGTAGAAGATCCAGAGACAATTGGGGGGCGTTGAGATGGCACAGGGGGGCGTTTACAAGAAAAAAAAATTATGGTCTAAAAAAGACAAACAAAACAAGCTAATCACATACTAATAAATAAAAAATGAAAGTATTCTAGAATATGAATATACATATGTATTATTTTACCAACAGAATAGTCAACACAATAATTCACTATAATTTACTATAATTTACATGTAAAAACATTATCATACTGGAATGTCCTAAAACGGGCAATTGCCTAGTTGGACATTTTAAGTTAACTATATTGTATTATGTAATATTTACAAACAATAAATAAATAAATAAATAAAAAAATAAAATAAAAAAATAAAGCAAAGTAAACTTTAATGGGTAATTTTTGTTATTGTGTGTATTTTAATCATTTTTATCACGTTTGCGAAAATTCATTCGAGAATTCGGGAAGTGAATGAAAATTGAACTGATAGATTACGTTACATTCAGATCTACATTAAATTTTATTATTGAAAATTTTAATTTGTTGATTAGAATAATTTTTTTTTTTAAATTAAAATCTTCCGATTTCACGTGAAATATCTCATACATACATAAATACAGGCGAAGTTAATAAAAGCCTGTTAATAAATAAAAAGTTTTTAGCTATTAAATTATAACGTTTTTTGTTAAATAACGGGATTTTTGCAATCCTGCAAGAATTGACAGTATTATCTGTGTATTGATCTAACTTGCTCAGTGTCGTCAATGCATTCGGGAGTCAACGAGTGAGCTTGCATGCGTCGACAAGACGGTCCCTTAGCCCCCGATCCATTCTGTTCCTGCGTCGCCTTTGTCTCCGCGACAAGCCCGCGTTTTATTTCTGCGCCGGATGGCGTATTTACAAAACCTATACCGGTTCAGTCACGGCGGCGACTGAAATGGAATTTTTTTTTGTGCAAAATCATCAACAAACCTAATACCATTTCAGTCGCCAACGCGCTTCGTTGCTCTATCTATCTGTTTCAGAGACTGTGGGGACCGTAATTATAGAGTAGCTTCTGTTGGTGTTGGTGCTGGTGCATTTCCATGGTTATATAAGTATTTATTTCGTAAATTTATAAAAACGTGTACAATTCATAGCTTGCATTATATTCTCAAAAGGTATGAAACTCATGGGTGAACTCAAACTATGTTGGATCATAAGTGCAGTCGCAGTACATTTTGACACATAATTAAAACTAGCAATACATATTTTGTCATTTACCGCATACTCCTTGCTTCACTGACATTCCTACATAGTTAAATTTACGTACAAGTCCAAACCTACCAGTTCAGCCATCCCAACAGACTTTAATACCGTCAGATAGTTTAACCGCAGGGGAAGGCAGAGATGGTGGATCGCCAAATAACTCGGTCACACTGCTTGCTTTAACCACATTTATACATCGTCTTGTTTACTAGTCTTTATTATATACCCACAATTTCAGTTATGGTAGCTAATAACATCAGGCCGTTTCTCTAATAACATCAGGCTGCTTCCCGCAGAGGGAGGCAGAGAGGATAGACCGCCAAACAACTCGGTTCCATTGCTGGCTTAATCACATTTATATGTATGAGAATAGATACATCTTACTAATATTTTAGCCATTGGTATTTAATAGTTGTTTGGCGGTCATCCTATCTCCTACCCATGCGGTAAAAATATCTGATGGTATTGTAGTTTTTGAGATGTAGGTACTAGTAGGAATGGACTTGTATGTTTGAATGTTATTGTAGAAAACAGTGTAACTGAAGCAGAGAGAGCAACGAAACGAAGCAAACGAAACAGTTTTTTTAGGGTTTGTTGATGATTTTGCACAACAAACCCTATCCCATTTCAGCTGCCGCGGCCGCTGCGACTGAACCGGTGTAGGTTTTGTAAATACGCGACCGGGTGCTGAAAGCGAGTCACTGCGTGTTTATTTTATTCCTGTCGAAGCGTGTTATATGTCTCCAACCTATATAAAGGCACTGATTTATCATTTTATGTTCATTAACATTAACGCGCGTCATTAATAACAGGGTTTTAAGAGTTAATCTTTTACTCACGAACCTATCTCTAAATGTCGGAAGTAAAAAAGAAGATACGGCAATATGGTGTGGATTATATTAAATACGGATTTATCGAAAATCCTACAAATCCATCATCGCCAATGTGCCTTATTTGTCGAAAAACATTTTCAAATGAAGCGATGAAGCCTTCTAGGCTTCAAGATCATTTTAATAAAATCCACCCGGATAAGAAAGACAAAGATGTGACCTATTTTCAAGACATGAAAAAGAAGTACGAAATTCAGCCAACTATATCAAAACAATTTTCGACAGCTTCTAAGCAAGACGATGATGGACTTCGAGCTTCGTACAATATCTCATTGTTGATTGCTAGAACAGGCAAACCACATACTATAGGGGAAGATTTAATTTTACCAGCAGTAAAAGAAGTTATAACCACTGTGCTCCATAAACCAGCTGCAGATATTATCAGAAAAATTCCTTTGAGCAATAGTTCTGTGCAAAGACGAATTGATGAAATGGCTGAAAACATTGAAGAATCATTGTTCAATCATCTGCAGTCTTGTCGATTTTCAATTCAGCTGGATGAGTCCACTTTACCAACCAATGAAGCATTGTTATTGTCATACGTGAGATTCATCAAAGTTGAGAAAATATGTCAAGAATTATTGTTTGTTACAAATTTGGAAACAGATACAAAAGGAGAAACCATATTTAATACACTGGAAAAGTTTTGTGACGAAAAGAAAATTCCTTTAAATAATATTTTGTCAGCTGCTACGGATGGCGCCCCAGCTATGACAGGGCGCCACAAAGGCTTCATAGCGTGCTTAAAAACTAAAGTTCCTGACTTGCTTGCTGTGCATTGCGTAATTCATCGCCAGCATTTGGTTGCGAAAAATCTGAGTGAACGCCTCCATACATCACTGCAATATGTTATCAGAGCAGTTAATAAAATCAGAAGTAACTCATTGAATGACAGATTATTTCGACAGCTTTGCATTGCCAATGATGAAGATTTCAACCGATTGCTGCTTCACACAGAGGTGCGCTGGCTGTCAAAAGGTTCATGTTTGACTCGATTTTACAATCTGTTTGAGTCTGTGATAGAGTTCCTAGAAAACAAAGACACAGAATTGCGCGACAACCTCACCTCATCGAAGAACGATATTGCGTACTTGACAGACCTGTATAAATTGTTTAATGATGTCAATCTCCAACTTCAAGGCGACGACTTAAATTTGATTAAGACAAAAAATTGTGTTGCAGCTTTTGTATCCAAACTGCTATTATACAAAAGAAATATCGGCAGACGGGAATTTAATAACTTCCCAAATTTATCAGCAGTATCATTCAAGAACGACGACTTGCTTGTTTACAGTCAACACTTGGAAAACCTCCACATTGATTTCAAGGAACGATTCCAGGATATTTTAAACATGGACATACCAGATTGGGTTTTGGATCCTTTTTCAAATGTCAACACAGCAGGATCATCCCAGTTAGAAGAAGAACTAATAGAACTGACGACAAATGAGGAATTAAAAATTAAATTTAAGAATGGGTACCAAGAGTTTTGGCTGCAGAAGCCGATTTTGCAACTGTACCCAGGATTATGGTCGGTAGTTTTTTAATAGCATTCCCATCGTCTTATTTAGCTGAACGTGGATTCAGTGCTGTAGCAACGTTGGTAACCAAAAAGAGAAATAGGCTCCATATTACAGAACGCGGCGACTTACGTTTGTTTTTAAGTAAAATCAAGCCTAATATAAACAAACTTCTTAAAACGCATCAAATTCAACCATCTCATTAAATAAGTTATAAATTCAATACCTTTTCTATGTCAATAAAAATACTTCTCTATATAATTAAGTACGCGTTTTAATTAACAATCTTCTTCTCAGAAATAGGATAAGAGCCATAACCCATCTCCCCCCCCCCCCCAAGATGGTATGTAAAAACAGTTGGGGGGCGCCAGAAAAAAAAATAATGTCAAAGGGGGCGGTGGGCAAAAAAAGGTTGAGAATCTATGGTCTAGATGCTTCCCAAGCCGAAACGCAAATTATATGAAATTCCCTCGATAGAAAAAAATCGCAAAGTATGCTCCAAAAATTATTAAAAACAAGTCTGTTTCTATTATCTTATAAATTATATTTGTGAAAAAATTCACAATGTTTCTTTAATTGATACTAAAGATGCTCCCCAAGAGATTTTTGCTCTATTTTAAACGAGTCGTGTTTTATTAAACATTTTCGCGATTTTCGCATCAATTTTGGCGCTGTAAATGTTAGCGCTCTCCTCTAACATTCGTAATTTCGTATCTCTCCATCTTCTTCTTTTCGAGCCTGGTTGCGGAGCCTTAACCTAGAAATTTCAGGACATCAGAAAAAACATGCATTCTTATGTCGCCAGTGCTCACTTTATGAATGATACGGAAGAACATGCAAACAGACTACAGTCGTAGGAACGACCCGTTCTCCCTACACATTTGTATACTGATTAAATGTGATGCATTTGTAAGCTTAGCATTGTAGGTTTGAAATATTTGTAGATGTAGATGCTGTAAATTAATGTTTCAAAGTGGTTTTATTTAAACAGGTTTTGATTATTACATTCTTGGTCTGAGAGGTAATTTAAATTGAAAAGTCTGTAGCTATGCCTCTTTTAAGATGGTAATAATTTGATTACTAATAGTCACTTATTGCCTCATGTTAGTTGTCCTATACTTACGGCCGTTGTTCCCATCTTTTCGTTCGACCAATCTCCGATCAGCTAAGTGATTTGTTTAGTAAAGGTGAATTCAGACGTTTCACTCTGAAGAAGGTTTACTCGATGAAATGTTCCATTCTCGTTTCACCGCGTGTTCAGACGGTTCCTTCGAAATAAGAGTTCACTCGACATTCTCACTACAAAGTCGTCGAGCGCTGTCGCACGCGTCGGTCGGCGCTGACCTCTAATTCGGGAATATTTACGATTTCAAATGGACATTTCTGATAACGTCGAACTAAATTACGAGAAATTGGCGATTCTTGTAAACAGTAAATAAATATCATCACCATAAAATGATCATATGGTTAAATAATAACCTGAAAACAGATATCTACTAGTATTTTTGCACCATGAAATTTTTTTTATTCCAAAATAGGCCTCGGCTTGCAATAAAATCCATATAAATGGAATATTTATTAAGGTATCCAAAAACAAAAAACTGTTTTCGAAAGGTGATGAAATATGCTTCCAAAATTTATTATTAGAAATAACAATGTAATTTTTTAAATAGAATAATTTTTAATGTAAACTTTTAAAAGTTCTAAAAATGACTCTCCTTGCGTTTAGTCTAACTAAAATTGCAGGTAACAAAAAAAATATAAAGGCACATACTTATTACAACTGAATTATACACGTTTTTATCACCTCACTTTTTTGTCGTTTCATATAAAAATAATTCATAAATAAATCACAAAGTTTCATAATTATTTTTCAAATTTCGATCGTAAACTTTGGTTCCATAAAAGTGTACATTCGTATTATTTTGTTGTTAATTGTTAGATTGAATATGAAGCGTTATTTTTTCTTTCCAATACCGTTTAGATCATATTTTTCGCTATGATAGTAAGGGAGAAACAACGATTTCTATGAGACGTGTAGGAGTTATTTCGAAAAGCGAACAAAACGGAGTATTTTGACGTTTATGCCGCTCCGGCCATGCCAGAACATTCTCGGCCGACTAATTCGCGAGTGAAAGACTGTTCATTTGAGTGTTCACACACATCATTCGCGTCACGTGATGTTGTCACGCGATGAGTTCCGGTTGCGAGTGAAAAGTGCGCGAATGAAGCGATCCAACATTGTTGGCACTGTCTCTTTTCACTTTCGTTTCATCGCGTGTTCAGACGCGTCATTTCGAGGGAAAGAGGCGGAATGAAATTCAATTCAATTCAATTTATTTATTCTTTTAAAAACATTACAAAATTAAACATTTTAATGAGTTTTTAAAATACAATTGTAAGAGTATTACATTAAACATAAATATAAATATAAAACAAATGGTAGGCAAAAACTATACAAGCATTAATAGAGCTTGCTTTTTAAAAGCAGCTTCACTAACGCTAAATATGTCGATATCCGAATTAATTCTGTTCAACAGCAAGATTGCTCTCCCGATCGGCATGACCATTGGCAAGTTAGTCCTGCAAGCCGGAAGATAGAACAGTCTATGCTGTCGGTGACGAAGATAACCATCGGGAACATATAAGTGAATGCTCTCCAAGATAGCTGTATTTTCAAACCATCCACGAATCAATCTGAAGAAATGCGTAGCAATGTGTACATCCCTTCTGACCCGTAGATGGTGCATTCCGAGCATACCCAAAAGAAAGTCGGTAGGATAGAGCCACGGGTAATAGCCATACTCCCTCATGTACAAAAATCTCAGAAATTTTTTCTGAACTCTCTCCAAATGAGGAAATGAACGATAAATGAATCGTCTGAATTCAGCTTAACGATAGATTCGTCTGTTGGTCGGAGCGTTTCGTTGGGAAGAGCGTATTTTGCAGCTAAAATTTAAGCTCAACTGTTGATTGGAAATAACGGCCCTTGATGAATATTTTGGTTATTTAGCGTTGGCTTTCTCATCTCCTGTAAATAAACAATGGTTGAGTTTCCGACCTTTAATAAAAGTTAACAGCTAAATTGCATGAAAGTTTGAAAATATCAGAACTTTTCTCGAATACGCGAGAAAAAATATTCTAGAAATCTCAGAAACCACACTTTGTAGTTTTAATCTTATACTTAGAGCGTGGGTACTTGTATTCCGAGCTAAAACCGCACAAGTGCGCTTGAGTTGCACTCGCCTTCACTACATTTGTACGGCATTTCAGGCATTTGCATTTCCCACACCGGGCTGCGGTTTGACGCTTTACAATCGGTGTGAAGTTTTTCCACATGACGAGACTAGGCATCACATTATCACACTATGTGAATAATTGGTTGTCAACTGAACAGAAAATATCTGAATTGAGTTGTGTAGAATCTGTCAATAATATCATCAGGGACATTTTTTCATTTGAATGATCTAATACTTCTCTTTTTATTTACTGATGACTCCTCAAGACTATTCTAACTGTAGTATAGGTATTATTTTTTAAGCGAAAACCACTTCAGCACCGTTGTGATTTGAAACTTGATGAAACGGAAACCAGCGACACTAAAAAGAGACAAACAAATACATACACATGTTTTTGTTTAGTCTGCGAGAGAACGAGATAGCAATAAAATATTTATTTATTACTCGGGTACTCGGTTCCAATACAATACCATAAATCCACAGTTCCACGCATCCAATCGCCAGACATTCAGGGGACCAAGGATCGAATCCTATTAAATCCAAAAACAAAATAAACATTTTTATTTTTGTAAAATCAATGTCCAATCTTCAAACCACTCCAAAATGAACAGGCAAGGAAAATACAAAAGAAAGCGACTCCGAATAAGAAAACACAAATACTAATAAGATGACCAAATATATAGGAAAAGGTGCACTGGAATTCGACGACCAAAATATGAAATAAAATCATCCTTCATATTGATAAAAAAAGTGCTTCGTAGTCTCCCCACTCTTGTCTACTTTAGTTTTCTGAAGGTTTTACTTCTACCGCGTGTGAATTGCACACCCTGATTTTTTTGTCACAACAGTTCTAATAACAGAATATTTCATTTAATTTCAAAGCAATTTTCAATATTTGCAGCCGAGTTCATTGCAATAATTGAATGTCAACCCTCAAATAATTTCGAACATATCTTTTTTCTGTCAGTTCCCCCGAATTATTAAATCCAGGCCTCTTATTTATCCTGACGATCTGGGACGCTGGGCAGGTCCACGACGCAGGATATTTAGCAAGGAAGAAATATAGCGGATACACCAACTGTCTTCTGTGCAATAAACCTGATCGATGAATTAATTTTGGGAGACCTAAACACAGCGGGACTGTACGTTGTGAAAGCAAACACCGTATCCTTATGCTGGATATAATCATGTAGGTATTACCGCGAGCCAACCCACGATTTATGGAAAAGGAGCGAAGGAAGTGCAAGTTTCGCGCCGTTCACGGTTGCTTCATTCCTTTACTCCTTATTCCTGTACTCTTCGATTTCTTTCTTGGAATAAAACGGTAAGATTTTGTCATTTAAAAAAAAGTTATTTTTACGTTAGCTCCACACAGGAGGCCCTGAGGAAAATAGTTTCTCTCATGGCCTATGTCATCTTCTCAAGGGAGGAGAGGAAGTTTTGGAATGGAAATAGATATAAGGGATGGGTAGGAATATGGGGCTTGGTGTATCCAGGAGAGATGGACATATAAATCCATCCCTCCAACTGCGGTGCAAGGCCAGGGTCGAGAGATACTGACTGGAGGATAAAAGATCTCCCTCAATTAGTTTCTCTCGATCTTGCCCACCATGCAGCAGGTGGGCAGACGTATCGGCCACCAAACCTGGACAAACCTCACCTCATGAACCCTGGCACCCCTGCTAAGTCACCAAACGTAGCTTAACACTTGGGGTGACCAATTTTTTTCTATTTCTTGGGCATTAAATATGTATTAATTTCTAGAAATTTTGTTTTAAGAGTTTTAATTTCCATGTACAATATGTTACTTAATTTTTAATTTATCTGCTTCCAGTTTCGATATATCAGTGTCATTCAATAGCAAACCTTAAACTAACTTAACATTGTATAAGTACAGAAGTGATTAGATTCTTCCTTCTTTAGTCAAAGTTTCGGACAGCGTTACAGTGTATTTCGTCGGAGCAGATGTGCATATTGTGATACTGTGATGCGCGTTTCAATCATCTTGTATTTTTTGGCGTTTAGTTTCGGCGTAGCCGTCAAGTAACGGATTTCAAGAACCACTAAGCCTAGCTCGACGTCTCAATTATTATTTACGGGATTTTTATCCGAAACGTTGACTAAAGAAGAAGGAAGCACAACACGGCATAATACCCCAAAAAATAAATCACGATCAAAATGAAATTTCTAATCCTATCTTATAAAAAGGTTATTTGAATTGTGCAATATTGTACACCATTTAATGGACATTTCATTCTTATAAATACACGTTTTGTGGGTGTTTACAAACCTTTTATTTTTTAAATGTTGATTGATTTACGTTACGGTTGATATAATTAACTAATACCATTAATCATTGCTGGACGTTATGTGCGGTGTTTTAAGTCATTTCACAATATTGCGTTATCAGTATATACTTGGTTAATGTATTAAAAGAATGTGGTTTAACACATTAATTTATGATTAAGGCTCAGATAACCGCACGAAAAATTTCGATTTGGACCAGTCGTGATATTTAGTTTTAAAACGGCTTCATAGGAGGTGTATCGAATAGCGCAGATAATAATTAGCGTGCCTCATTAGAGACATCTATGAAAATGACAGCAAACTAAATATGAGTTGATATATTGTGGTTGTGTTCTCCGGGCGGTCTTCATGTTCAACGAAGATTCACAAACTGTGGAATGAATTAAATATTTTTTAAATTTTATAATAAAATGAAACTTAATATATTTAAAAAAAAAATCGAAATTAATGAAAGTTTTTCTTATTAGGTTATCTATACAGGGTGTCCGGGTGCAAAGTGCACAAACTTCAGAAGGAGATCCTACATGACGAATGAAGTAAAATACAACTTTTTTCGAAATTTAAATGTTTTTTTTTCCTTTATAAAAATATTTTTTCATGGAAGAATATACCTTTTTCTATACAAACAATTCAATTTTTTACCCGAAAACTAGCTTAAAACGTTAGAATTTCGAAAAAAGTTATTTGATTTTATCTCTTTTACTTGAACTATCATGTAATGGGATGGTCCGATGCTCTGTGGGGAACCCGCTTGCACAGCGTGGGTGTAAACTGTGTGCCCTAAAGTTAAAACTTAGACTTACAGATTTCAATACTTCGTTTGTATGGAAACACTATGATATGAAAATCACCTTCCTTGCGCGCTTTACCCCCGGACACCTTGTATAAAGAATATAATATATGTATATTCATAAATTATCTACTTTTGAACATTTATATAAATTATATACACTCACACATTTTTGATGCTTATCATATTTTATTTGTATAACGAAGATAATTTATTCATATAAAAAAAATGAAATTTCGAAAAAAGTTGTTCATCTTTTTTACTTCTACCATCATGTAGAATCATCTTATAAAGTTTCTGCACTTTAACCCCAGATATCCTGTCCATTATTCTAATATGAGATATAGAAGATATTATTACAATCGAAGATATTACTCGTAACAAACTAACTAACCATCACTGAATCCCGGCGTGGCAAATAATGATTAATTTGTGTTTTCACAATTTATTAAAAAAATAGTATATTTGTGGCACGTTCCAGAGTGAAAGATACTCTCAGTATCGCTCTGGTGTAAGACCACCATTCAGAATTCGTTGCTTGAAATGGCACTAGCCGTGTTTGGTGACCAGATCTGAATAGCCAGGTACTTCCCCACCTTCCTCTTCCCCATCTCCTTACCCTCTCCACTACCTTCAGCCTCACAACATACCCCAATTGGGGTCGCCATAGTCTCACTGGCTCCAGACGGGAGCAGCTGAGACTCTTGTGAGGTATTACTATAAAAAAATTATTTATATATTTAAAGTTTTTTTTTCATGTCAAAAGGTTTTGCATACTAGGTACAGCCGTGTACTTGTACTCCAACAGAATTCGTTTTTGTGATTATTTAAAAAGCTGGGGCATTATTTATGCACATTGGCGAGAAATGTAGTTTCTACTATTTTTAAGAGTTTAAGTTTTCAGAGTGCTGTCAATTTTATTTCGAATTCTTTTTGGTTATATTTTTAGATGTTATTTTAAGTTTTTCTATGTTTCATTATTTAATTTGTCAAAAATATTCATTTAACTATACACATGTAATAATTTATAGACGTCAGCAACAACAGGTGCATTAACGTGTTCATGTTCGGTAGAAAAGGCACCGAGGTTGATTCTAAAATTCATTCTACGAAAACCATCTACGGGGTCCGCCAAATAACTTTTTTTTTTTTTTAACTTGGCGCAAAACATCGAGTGTAGCTTCGGCTGTGTGGCACGTAGCGCCGTCCTGTTGAAACCAAATGTTGCCAATATCCTCCTCTTCAATTTTTGTGAACAAAAATTCGTTCAACATGGCCCGATAACGATCGCCATTGACTGTAACGGCCACTCCTTGCTCATTTTCAAAGAAAAATGGCCCAATTATGCCTCTGGACCAAAATCCGCACCAAACAGTGACTCGTTTTGGGTGTACCGGCTTTTCAATGTATGCGTGCGGGTTTTCTGTGCCCCAAATACGACAATTTTGCTTGTTTACATACCCGCCAAGATCAAAATGAGCTTCATCCGAAAAGATGATTTTTTTGGCAAAATCGGCATCTTCTGTAAGTCGATCGCAGGCCCACTCAGCGAAGCGAAAACGCATTGGATGGTCAGTTGGCTTCAACTCCTGAACCAATTGGACTTTGTATGGCGTCATACCAAGGTCTTTATGCAAAATTCGTCTCAATGATGTCTCCGAAATGTTCAATTGTTGAGAACGACGGTGAATTGATGTTGATGGCGCTTCACGCACACTTTCTGCCACAGCATCGATATTCTCGGGTGTACGCACTGTTTTTGGCTTTTCACGCTTTGGTTTATCGATGAGGATGCCAGTTTCTTTCACTTTTTTCACAAGATAACGAACATACGGAGCTGACGGTGCTTCTCTTCTTCCAAAAACCGTACGCAATTTTCGCACACATTCTGCAACATTACCATGATTTTCAAAGTAATGTCGCAATATTTCCCAGCGTTGTTCAAGCGTATACACAACCATATTCGCTCAGCGGAAGGATAAAACTAATTATCTGTCAAATCAGACATGAGCTAAGTGTTACCATTCACGAAATAAGCACTAGTTGAAAAAAAAAACTTTAGATGGCGGACCCTATATATTTCCAACTATACAGTTATTTAACTCCTTCAGGGTTCTTAGTTTAAATAAAATTTTCAAAAAAAACTCACTGTTACAAACACACAAAGATCAATTCAATACTATAACAACAATCACAAAAATAAGTAAACGATCACAATCACGTGGCAACATAGAAATTCCAAAATATAAAACAAGTGCTTCTCAACTCCATTATACTTATCAAGGTATAAAAAATTTTAATGCTCTCCTATATAAAATCAAATCTGAAGAAAATTATAAAGCCTTTAAATCACAAATCAAAATACTACTAGATCAACCCAACACTAATTATAAGTTTTAATTACATAGAGCGAATTTCTACGTTTATTTTTATTACATTGCACCTACTAGTAATAATTGATCAAGTGTTAATTATAATATTATGTACTTAAGTTTAAAATTAAATATTTAATTTCATCATTAATTTTACAAAAAAAAAATGTCTTTCTCTGTTTTAACATATCCTCTTAAAATATTTTACCAGCATTTCAAAGTATAATCAAAGATTATTGTCGCAAAATATTATTATGTACCTAGTCTTACAATATTATCGGGTAATTCCATTATAACTGAATCATATTTATGTACCTACTTACCACCTACCTACCTATTAATTGAAATGTAATAATATTTTTATTTTACTAGTACACCTATATCCTAACTTTTATGTATCTATGTACCGTACATCTAACTGTTAAGTTAGTAAATTTCTATATTTGTTATCATTCCTATAAGTTTTATTTTATTTCTTACATCAAACAAAAACAAAGGTTTAATGTAATGACACGACCCCCCAATTTAAACACGAGAAATGTTTTTCTTTATTAAATTGGGTAATTTCATTAACAAAAAAATTACTTTATTGTAATTAGTTCCTTGTATTTTTCTTCTGTAAATCTGTCATATGTATGTATTTCAAATAATAAAAAAAATAATAAAATGACGAATGAAACTAAGTAAAATGACAACCTAGAAATAACGCTTGTTATTTGTTGGGACCATTATAAAGAATAAGACTGGGACCATTACATGAACCGCTAGGCCAATACAAACGAAAACGTAAATTGAATTTTATAAATGTATTTATAAATTTTATAAAAGTATATGTAAAAGTTACATTTTAATTAACCGTATTATTAATCTTTAAAAAATCATAATTCATAATCAAGATTTCTGATTCCCCACAGTTTAACAGTATATCAGCGGCGCAGAATATGCTGGCCGCACGCAAGTCGCAAGCCCCGACGGAAGAATAAAATCTGACTGCGAGAGCCAATATCGAGTTTGGTAAAAAATATGTATTCTACTCTACGACAAATCAGTTAAAAATCCGGGCATAGGTCCGCTATGCAAGCTCTCCTGGTAGCGACTGGCGGATATTTGAAAGGCACATATGTTACACGCGCGTTAGACAGAGACGGCCTGTAATAATGATCTTCAGAATTAAAAAACGCAAGCGCCTGTTGTTAAAATATTTAATTAAACACGACTTACTTAAAAAAGTGCAAAAATCTCGCGATAATTGTCTTTAATTTTATTTAAAGAAACGCTGTGAATTTTTTCATACATATAACTTGTAAAATAACTGAAACAAACGTGTTTATAATAATTTTTGGAGTATACTTTGCGATTTTTTTCTATCGAGGGAATTTTTTATAATTTGCGTTTCGGCGCGATAAACCACTAGATATTATCTTCAAGAATAACATATATTTTTTTAAGAGCTCAAAATCTTCAAATGTTTAAGGGAGGTTTGCTAGAAATCGGTAGAAATTCGGAGAACCGTCTCTTAAACCGCAGAAGTAAGATGAAACTAAACCGATATCAATCCTTGCTAATAGAGTTCTCATTTCAGAATGCGCACTAAACATGCGCACTGCAGCTGGTCTGTGTTCGTGTTTTATAAGCGTATCTTTTCTAGTCTGCGTATACGTTGATTAAAATGTTAATTTGAAGATTGGATTCTGTGTTCACTGAATTAATAAATTGAATGTTCTGGTAATCTACTTTTAAACCGTTTAATCACAGTACACCAAATTTGTCCCAGCTCAGAAAGGCATCATATAAATCGTTGTATCTGCCTTACTGTCACGGTGAGAAATCTGAGAAGCGATTCTTTATCTTTTGTGGATACTGAAAAGATTCCATACGGAATCAGAAATATGATCTGAGGAGCGATTCTTTATCTTTTGTGGATGCTGAAAAGATTCCATACGGAATCGGCTTTTAAATTTGTGTAATTTTATATGGCTGTCAATTGTTTTTTTAATGGGTGATGTCGGCAGTCGCCGATTTTAACTAGTTTGAAACACGGAATACTGTAAGTATACATGATTATTTATACATTTACGAAATGTGGGTTTTTATGTTTTAGATTTGTACGAAATTATAAATTTTTTGATTTTAAGTTTTTACGAAGTTTGGAGGCAGGTATGGGTACCGCCGCCCCTAGAACCATTTATTGGATAACCGACACCTCTGCCATAGGTCATCCCAAGTGGTTCGCTACGTTTGGTGACTAAGCAGGGATGCCTGAGTTCATGGGGTGAGATTTTTCCATAACTTGGCGACGGATGTGTTTGCCCACCTACTGCGTGGCGGGAAGGATCAAGAGAGACTGGTTGAGGGAGACCTTTTGACCTCTCCAGCCGGACTCTCTCGCCCATCGCCTTGCACCGCAGTGGGATGGATTCATGCATTCGTCATTCCTGGACACATTGAACCCACCTACCCACATGAAAAAGACCCTCCACACAGCATCTCCAAAGATGACATAGGCCCTGAGGGGAATTTTGTTTTCCTCAGGGCTTCCTGTGCGGAACCAAAAACATTATTTGGAAATATGTTTTATGCAAGCATTGCACCTGTACGAGTACCGTTTTCGTCTCAGCTATGTATAAAATAATAATTTTGTACAAGTACATATTTGATTAAATATTATTTCTTTTCAAAACTGCCATCTCGACTAAGTTCATCGCAACGTAGCGTAGAAAAAACATCGATTTGTCGATTACCGATTGCGAAAACAATAATTCAAAGTTAATAGTTATCGGAATATGCTACATTATGTATGCTCGAACGTGGATCAGAAATTTCTTAATAGAAACCTCATATTGTGCCATACATACACAAGGCTCACGTAATTTTGTTTAACTTATCGCTCGATTTTTCTTTTACGACTTTTCACTGTTTTTGCACGGTTTCTGTCGCAAACTCGCAAGAACTTCTATTATATGTAGATACACGAATTGTTCTAGTAATTTAGAATACTAATGTTTTATTTAACTCATCTAAAGTCGCAAAAAACTCTACATTTTTATATGAATACCCCACAAAAGTCCCAACTGCTCCCGTCTGATGCCAGTGAGACTATGGCATCCCCAATTGGGGTATGCTATGAGGCTGAAGGTAGTGGGGAGGGGAAGGATATAGGGAAGAGGAAGGTGGGGAAGTACCTGGCTATTCAGATCTGGTCACCAAATACGGCTAGTGCCATTTAAAGCAACGTTTCAATTCTGAATGGAGTTCTATTGAAGAAAATTATTTTTAAGAGGAACTAAAAACTCTCGAAGGATGATCTCTGGCGTGATGTAATTTGGCGAGAGGATGAGGCCCTGAGAAAAAAAAATCCCTCAGGACCTATGTCATCTTTGGGGGTGCTGCGTGGAGGGTCTTTTTTAGGGAAATAAGGAGAAGAGATTCTGGGAAGGGAAAAGGTATGAGAGGTGGGTAGGAGTCAATGTGTTCAGGATTGACGAAATAATTAACCCATCCCTCCCACCAAGGCGATGGGTCGAGAGAGATGGAGAGGTCAAAAGGTCTCCCTCAACCAGTCTCTCCCGATCTGACCCGCCAAGCATTAGGTGGGTAAAAGCATCCGACGCCAAGATATTGACAAACCTCACCCCATTAACCAGGGCACCCCTGCTATTAGGGGGCATCCATTAATTACGTGAGCACAAACGAGGGGGGGGGGTCCAGCAAAATCTCACGTTTCTTGAAAATATATACGAATTGGCCCAAATTTATCTCACCGAGAGGGAGGGGGTCTAGATTGGAAGAAAAACTGCTCACGTAATTAATGGATGCCCTCTTGTTGGTTTTGGTTGTTGTTGGTTTTCCAATAAATGGTTCCACCTCCCAAATTTTTTTTTATTTTTTTTATTTTTTTTATTTTAGCGACTATATAAAATAATTGTTACATACAAGATATAATGGTGAAATTAAGTATAAATTATTGTATTTCTTAGTCCTCCTCACCGAGTCCTGTGCCGAGGCGGACTAAAGTTATTTAAATATGGTTTATTTGTCTTCTATGTCGTTTTTTATGTCTTCATTAGGGTATAATTGAAACTATTACTAAACTTTACCATTTATTATTTATGGTAGAAAATTGTGTTTTAGAGGAACCAAAAATTCTCGAAGGATGATCTCTGACGTGACGTAATTTTACTAAGTTTTCCCAAAATTATTATCGTCAAGAGCTATGCAGTTTTGAAATATCTATTTCAAAATATCATAAAGTTAGACTAGACGGGTGCCCGGGTACATGGGGTGAGGTTTGTCCGTGTTTTGGTTACGGATGATTCTGCCCAGCAGTTGCGTGGCTGTAAGACGGAAGAGGGAAACCCTTCGGCCCTTACAGCAGGACACTCTCGACCCCAACGCCTTACACTGCAGAGGGCGGAGTGGATTCATACGTCACTCCTGGACACACTGACCCCTAGATTTCTACTCACCCTAATATATTTTTATTTGCCATAATTTTTTCTCTTTCTTTCCCTTAAATAGTCCCTCTGCACAGCATACCCAAAGATGACAAGGCCCTGAGGGAAATTATTTTCAACAGGGTCACCTGTGTATGTGTTTTCCATGTTTTCAATTGTTCATTTAGAACGACAGAAAGCTGCAACTCAGGCAAAATCATTATTTTAACGCTAGTGTTTAATAGTTTACAGCAGAATATCTGTTTCCTGTAGAACCAAAAACGCCTTAATGAGCTCCAACGTCATTAAATTTGCACATTTTGTTTGTGTACCTAAATAAATATATAATTCACATCAACTATTTTCAAATGGCAACGTTTAATATAATTGAAATAAAATTACCAAAAAAGAAGACTTCATATTGCTTGTTCGCTATTTTTTAACGTCCAATTAGAAAAAAAGAGTTTTAAAATAAATTCTGCCATAGGCCATCCCTAGTGGTTCGCTACGTTTAGTGACTTAGCAGGGGTGCAGAGAGAGACTGGTTGAGGGAGGTCTTTTGACTTCTCCCGCCAGAATCCCTCGCCTTGCATCGCAGTTGTAGGGATGGATTCATACGTCTGTCACTCCTGGACACACTGACCCCCAGACCCTCATACCTATTTCCTTCCCAGAATTTCCTTTCTCTCCGTAAAAAAATCCTCCACATAGCACCCCCTAAGATGACATAAGCCATGATGAAAATTATTTTCCTCTGCACCTCCTGTGTTTGCTAATGTAAAAAAAACTTTGTAATATGTGTATATATATTTATTTATTTATTTAAACGCCATACATTTGGCTTTTAAATTCAAGTGATACATGATACAATGGTTCACAGGAGGATATCAGTATGTTAAAAATAACAGAAATGAAATAGTTAAGCAATATTGAAATAATATGCGAGGTTAATATAAGACCTAACATAAAAAAATGTGAAGTATGTATGATAAAAGCTAGTAATATACATAGGTATATGATACAAATATGTGTTACAACCAAAAAAAATAATGTGGGCATTAACATTATATTTGCGCAGAATAAAAATATGTAAAATAAAAGTGGCTTGTTAGCAAGTAGAATCGAGCAAAGTCAGGTATATCATACATTCGCATTTATTTGAAAATCTGGGAGTTGGTTATTAATAGAATAATTTTGTAGAGAGTTTATTGTTACCTTAGAAATTAACTTTGCTTAAAATGACTGGGCATATATGTACCTATCTGTATGTGTGTATGAGTGTGTTCACATATATGTGTATAGCGTCCACACGTATGCATGTATATGTTTATATTAATTGGAATCATCGCTATAATCATAATGAAAATGTTAATTACTGTAAAAATTATGTGGTGGATTCTATTGGCGAGCCAATAAATAAATAAATTATTAAAAAAATAATAATCACCTAGTACGTGGCTGGTATTGCTTGAAAAATAATTATTCCTACCACCACTATGAAAAATATTGAATTGAAAAGCGAATTATGCCACACAAACGGTCGGCAACCAATCGTGCCATACGTTTTCCTCTAATTCGATTAGCTCTGCGGCCAGTGGGCAGGGGGTGTAGGGTGGAGGGTGGAGGGGTAGTGTGGAGGTAGGGGCGACTTATCTGCGGCCTTAAGCGCCACCGTAGGGCTTCCAGCTGACAATACAGGGAATAAATAGGCCGAATGCCAGAGGGCTGGAGTACTTTGGTGACTGCTAGTACCCAAGGAAAGCGGTAAAGACTATGTAACAGAAACTACCCCACGGTTTATATGTTATGTTTTCCATTTGTATATTTTGCAAGCTTTATCGATGATAATTAGCAATATTCTATATTTTGGGTCAATGGACAATATGTTTACTTTGGTGACTGCTACTACCCAAGTAAAGCGGTAAAGACTATGTTACAGAAACTACCCCACGGTTTATATGTTATGTTTTCCATTTGTGTATTTTGCAAGCTTTATCGATGATAATTAGGAATATTCTATATTTTGGGTCAATGGACAATATGTTTACTTTGGTGACTGCTAGTACCCAAGTAAAGCGGTAAAGACTATGTAACAGAAACTACCCCACGGTTTATATGTTATGTTTTCCATTTGTGTATTTTGCAAGCTTTATCGATGATAATCAGCAATATTCTATATTTTGGGTCAATGGACAATATGTTTTGTATGTCCCTGATAAATCTTAAGCAGTCAACGTGTATTGTTCAGGTTTTTCGATCTATGGTAAAGTAGCAAATTTCGTAATTTTTTTGAAGTAAAACTTCTTCACACACGCTTAACTTAGGGAGTAAGCTGGTGAATGCGTGACGAGAGCGTTACGAAAAGTGTGATCTGGCGAGGCGAACGGAAATTGAGAGGGAGATATATGTTAGAAAGAGAGAGAGTTACGTTTCGTATATTACTGTAGGGGCAAGATAGAGAGGTGCGAGCACACATTTTCTTTCTCTCTTCCTTCGGGGGGGGGAGGGGGGGGAGGTCCAGCAAAATCTCACGTTACTTGAAAAGAATATACGAACTGGCCCAAAGTTATCTCACCGAGGGGGGGTCTATATTGGAAGAAAATCTGCTCACGTAATTAATAGATGCCCCCTAAGATGACATTGGCCTTGAGAACATTTTCCTCAGGGCCTCCTGTGTGATGGAGTTACTGTAAAAAAACATAACTTTTGTTGAAAAATACTCTCGCTCTTGCGGAAAAATAACACCGTGAATTTAAAAATTTAAAAATAACCCCGAATAACAAATTTCGCCTAAAAATAACTCTAAATTTTCTGGTCCAAATGGTCATGTCGGTAGGAAGGACTGAACTCTCTTCTGAACATCATATCCTTGGAAGTTCACATATTGTCGTTGTTGCATTTTTTTTCTTCTTTTTTTTTCTTTATTCATTGCATACATAATATGGTTACATTATTAGTGCATTTTTCTACCACCATGCTAGGCTGATGCCCGTGCTATGGTGGTCAATGTTACTGTGGTCGCATTAAATGACTTTTGTTATATATTTAGAAATCAGATCTAAACAACTGGTACTTCCCAATCTTTCTATTTGTTTTTTTTTCATAAAGTTATTAAAATATTACTTTGTGGTAAGACATAATATTCGTGGCTAAATACAAAGTGTTTGTTTTATTTTTATAACTTTCTATTTGTATTCTTATTTCTTTCACCCACTTACTTCAGCTTCCCATTCCCATGTCATTCGTACGATGTCCCATAAAGAATAAGAGACCAAGGTCAACAAACGATTTTATTTACTTTCCACAATTTTATTATTCCACTTCTTCAATACCGCGACCTGTCGAATTAAAAATAAAAACTAAATTTTCGGTTGGATTTTCGAAACCATATTTTAAATATGTACATATTTCCAAAATTTTGGCAATCTGTTAAAAATATCACGTAATTTTTTTTTAACCCAACAATGTTTGAAAATCTCCTACTACCACCACAGAAAGCCAAAAATGTTGCTTGTGTTGTGATGGAGGACTTAGCCAGCCGAGGAATCGAACATGCGACGCCCGGGTGGGACCCAAGCGCTATGCCCACTCAACCAGTGACCGGTCGATGAAACAATTGTTAGTTATTTAGTGTTATGTTAACAATAAGATATCTATTCGTTTATTGGGCAAGGAGTGTTATAATGTAGAAGTAAATCCGTTGTGATGTTATTTTAAAATTACGTTGTTTTGTAGCAAATGTATTATTAGTGCCATCCCTTACCGTTCTAGACTCCATTTCGCATACGCTGCCACATAAAATCGACAAATAAACTTTCATATAACAGTAACGGGTCGAGGTTTGTTTTGGCCTCGTGAAATTTCACGTCTTCGGTTATCATCAGTACCTTAGACTCCTAGATCAGGCGACGGACCGCGGCTCGCGAACCGCATGCGGCGCGGCGTTTGCGGCTCTTCAGACAGCAACTCCAATTTAACCTCAAAGCAATCAGTCTTATGAGATGGAGCCGTCAAACGAATTTCGACTTGGACAACATCAGTGATGACAACTCAGCTCTTTTAGAGCTTATTTAGCACTTATAGATCATCAGTTCTTGAGGAACTGTTTTTTTTTTCAAAAAATTTCTCCTTCACCCCTCGGATTATATGGATCTCAGATACATTTGTTATCCTTGTCAATTTATTTGTTTTCATGTTCAAGTGTTTTTTTTTCAAAAATTTCTCCTTCACCCCTCGGATTATATGGATCTCAGATACATTTGTTATCCTTGTCAATTTATTTGTTTTCATGTTCAAGTGTTTTTTTTTTTCAAAAATTTCTCCTTAACCCCTCGGATTATATGGATCTCAGATACATTTTTTATCCTTGTCAATTTATTTGTTTTCATTGTTCTTGATAATTCATGGCTCTTCTCACTTGAAATTCTGCCGACCCCAGCCCTAGATCGGAGGGGTTTAGAAGTAATGGAACTTTATTTCAGTGAAATGTGTGTTTACATGTGTAGAAGTGTTACAGTATTGTTAGCGTTAATCCGCTTAATGTGGTTTTCAGCGTTTAGTTTTGCAAGAGTAGATTGTAGTGAAATGTGTGTTTATACGTATATAAGTGATATCGTGTTGCTAGCGTTATTCCTCTTAATGAGACTTTTTGAGTTTAGTTTTGTAAGATTAGATTGTAGTAAAGTGTGCGTTTATGTGTGTATAAGTGATACCGTGCTGCAGACGTTAATCCTCTTAATGTGGTTTTCTGTATTAAGTTTTGATGTGCCATCAAATTCCGGATACCAAGAACTGTTAAGCTTAGGCGCGCTCGATACGTTTTGGGCCTTCGCAACACGAATCCAAATTAATGGCCGGTTTCAATTGCCGATTTATCCTGATGGCGTAGTTAGCACACTCAAAATTGTTCTGAGATCATTTTGGAGATGGTCCGTTCTGTCCGGCCTTATTATTGTATGTTATTACATCCCGAACAGCTGAGTTTATGAACTCCATATGTCTCAAGTGGAACTTCTTCAAACACAGCAAACTTATTATGTGACACAATTTTAATTCAAAATTAATAGATTGCTACTCTTAATTTTGAATTCTCAAGTAGCAATTTAATTTTTGCAGGCCTAAGAAGGTAGCCGAAGAAAAATTGTTGGCTCATTCCTCTAGCCGGCCCTGTTTAATCGTATGACAGTTCGTAATAACGTTATGTAATGTGTGCGTACAAATCTGGTAGGATTTTGCAGGCTTTTCATTCTGGGCCAGGCGAATAGGGGTGGTACTGTACTGTAACCGGGTTGGGGTCGCTGCCTATTACGTGGTATTAGCTAAATACGATATTACGTGTAATGGCCATGTTCTATGTTACGTTTGTAAATACAATCATGCATATTGTACAAGCGTAATGCTAAGAAAATTATAAAGGGATTTAAACCCAACCACAATCACATACATGTTTGTGAATTATTTTATAGGTAGTTACCCTATACCTTAGGTAGCGCTGGTAGAATTATTAGAGGCCGTACAGTAGCGGTGAGCTGTGTCATCTTTAAATTTGTATAGCCCTTTCTATCTGGATTATTATTCAATACTACTGTTGGCCTACACCGTCATTTCCTCATGAGTTTTAGAGGCCTGACATATCATTTAGCTTTGCATTTTTTTTATGAGAACGTTTTTGATTATATGGATTCGAAATAAAAAGGATTCAATCCTCTGCTAAGTCCTCCATCACGACACAAGAAACATTTTTTGCTTATTATGATGGCAATAGGAGTAATCCAATAGTTTATCTTTTTTTAATTTGGGAAACGGTGTGGGTACAGCCGCCCCGGATACCATTTATTAGATAATCAACACCCCTGCCATAGTGAACCCAAGTGGTTCGCTACGGTTGGTGACTTAGGAGAGGTGCCCGGGTTCATGGGGTGAGGTTTGTCTAAGTCTCGATAGCGGATTCGTCTGCCCACTTACTGCGTGGCTGGCCGGATCTGGAGAGACTGATCGAGGGAGATCTTTTGACCTCTCCAGCCGGACTCATGATTCATCGCATTGCGCCGCTGTAGAAATAATGAATTCATACATCCGTCACTCCTGAACACACTGACCCACAGATTCCTACCCACCCCTATTTTTTACGTAATATTAATCATAATATATAACCTACGCTAAACAATCGCGATGCAAAATGTAATTTTTTATTATTTTAGGGGTTAAATAACTTTTGTTTTGAAAATCTCACGATTCTGATAAAATACATATTTATAAGTTGAAGCAAAGGTTAATTTATAAATGAATTAATATAATTAATTGTACATATCGATTGTGTTTTGCTAAAACCCTTCAAGTCTCATTTTTTGGGAATGTTATTTTTCATTGGTTTCATGTAGAACAGTCGTCGACCATAATTCGACCATAATTGGTAATGCGTGCATTTGTTTAATACGGTAGACACCTTAAATAAACTTTTTTTAAATCGTATAAAGTTACGTGGATGCTCCCGTGTGAAAGCCTCCACCCTCTCAAGGGATTATCAGAGGCTGTTGACAGTATTGACTAAGGGAAAAGGACATTGCGATACACGTGGGGCTGATCCCACAATAAAGGTTCCACCGCTGTAACTTGTCAGACAGACGTGCTATCATTAATTATTATCAACGCGATTCTCATTCGCAGGTAGTAGGTACTATACTATACCGGAGCCCTTTACGAAAATCCGGATTTTCGGATTTCATAAAGTTCAAAATCCGGAAATAAAAAATGAAAAATTGTAAAAATTTCAACGGTCGAAGGCTATAAAATATGACAATAAAAAGTATTTTATGACATTAGAAGTGTTTAAACGGTGATTCACTGCAGTTTGAAAAGACCCACTTTCAAGCACTCTAATTAGGGCGCATTATCATATTTGCATTCACCCATACAATTTTCTTTAGTCAAAACAAAGTAAAAACAAGTCTTTATGTTTAATTAAATGAAAGACAAACATTCCCGGGTTACGAATAACCTGACAATATTTGAAAATCTCCTATTACCACCACAATAAGCGGAAAACGTTGCTTGTGTTGTGGTGGAGGACTTAGCCAGCCGAGAATACACGCGACGCCTAGGTGAGACGCAAACGCGATGCCAACTAAGCCATTGACTGGTCAAATAAAAAATTGTATTCTATTCCTTTTTTTATTTTCTCAAGTCATCCCGAATTCTTCACTCAATCAGTTTAAATTTTGAAAAAGGACAAAAAAATTCAAAACAAATTTGAGTTTATTGAAGCAGAGTTGCACAGCCAGACAGACACACAACCGAATTTGTATTTTGATGTTGAGTTTTTATGTTAGGCATTGGATATTTTAAATAGTTATGGTAAGAACATTATCATGAAGAATTTTTAAATGCTAAAAAATATCTCAGCGATTGCAATATTAATTGAATTTACTGCATGTCCTTTCAAATAAACTTTTTTTCATTTTCATAATATGTCCGGATAATTCGGATTTTATATAAGAAAATCCGGATTCTAAAATTAAAATTAAAAATTATTGTTCAAGTCTTATTTGCGTTCACTTTCACCGTGAAATCGAGTGGTAGCTTTGTAAGCTTTTCCTGGGAATTTGTCGATTTGCCACTGTTTACCCTGCTAAATAATATTGGCTGGTATTAAATTAACGAGCGTCTAGAATGATAATTATTATTTAGTTCAAACAAAGGCGTAAAGTTGCTGCGCTGTTTGCAAAGCAGAAATGAACCCGAAACAGCGAGAGAATTCAATCTTTAATTATTTCGTTTCCTAAGTAAATTAAAACTCTGGGAATTAAGTATTCAATGCTAACAAGCTGGAGAAGTAATCCTTAGGGGGCTTCCAGTAATTACATGAGCACAAACAGGGGGGGGGGGGGGGGGGGGGGGGTCCAGCAAAATCTAACGTTACTTGAAAAAAATATACGAATTGGCCCAAATTTATCTCACCGAGGGGGAGGGGGGGTCTAGATTGGAAGAAAAACTGCTCACGTAATTAATGGATGGCCCCTTAGGCCTTCATATATTTTATACTAGGGTCAGTCAAAAAGTAACGCCTCCTATGTTTTTCTTTTTTAATTGACAAATAATAAAAATGCAATTACATGGGTTGAAAACCACACTCTTGACGATTAATTTGTTACTTTTCAATATAATCTCCGTCCATTTCCACAGCTTCGGTTCATCTTTTAATAAGAACATGTATCAGTGTTGTAAAAAGCACGGTCACATCCAGAACACAATCGCCTTAACTTTCCCCGCCGATCGCACAGTTTTGAATTTTTTGTCCTTTGTGAGTTTGTGTGATGCCATTCCACTGAAAATGAACCCATATTTCGTCTCCGGTCACAATTTTTTTCATAAACTAAGCGCTGCAAGTGTTGTGAGGCTATTGTTTTTCCTGTTTCTTTATTCTGGCCGGTTAACCAAGGTGGGTTAACCAAAAATGTTTGTTGAATCAGTTGTCGAATAATCATCACACTGCCTTTACTGAGGGAGAGAATGCGACATCTGTAGTTGTCTGGGGTCACCACGAATGATGTCACCAACTCGCTCAATGTTGCGTGCAGTCACTGCCTGCCACTCCGCTTTTCATCAGCCAGCGGTTTTTGTCCTTCAGCATCGTTACAGCGACGTTACAGCATCGTTATCTGCTTTATTGAATAAAATTTGTTTTGCTTTATTAAATACAATTTTACCTGCTTTATTTAATACAATTTTATCTGCTTTATTAAATACATTTTTTCTGCTTTCTTCAATACAGTTTTATTTGCATTATTTAATAAAATTTTATCTACTTTATTTAATACAATTTTTTCTGCTTTATAATTACGAAAAATAATAAAGAAAAGTATTTTGAGTGAGTTTTATTTTTTGCAAAGTTACCTTGAATTTGATATGCCCCAGAAATTATACTGCATTTAGAAATTTATTAACATGTTATTATGATTGTTTTTTGCGGTGACTGGTACAACGGTATATACATTTGTACATTTTATAAACAAACATAAGAATCGCCTGATTGTTACCGGTCAACAACATCGCGAAAACCTCAAATATTTTTCTTTTTCATTGCTGCTATAATATCTGATCACATATTGTAGATTCATAAATTAACACCTCAGAATTGTTTTGAATTTTCTAGCGGACCGATTTCCTTTCGCGACATTGTTCACCAAAATACAAAAGGAATTAATCTTTTGCAGGAGTAAAATTTTTATTTTTTTATTAATGTGATTTTTACAAGATTTGCACAAGAGTTCCAACTGTCTGCGTTGGGGTAGGTACGATATTTAAATAAAAAAACTCCATAAAGGAGTGTGCTGTTGATGATCTGTCATCTTTGTGAATGCTGCCTTAGGAGAAAACCGGGCGGCGTTTTGTCTATACAAACGTATTCCACAATTTCCTCACTGGATTTTGACACTAGTGCAAATATTTGTTTAATATAATATAGATATCGACGATAAGCACGTCGGTATGTTTAGATTTTTTTGTACGTTATTTCTAATAGGATTTAGGACCCTTCAAAAATCTACTAAACGTACACAAACTAGACAACGTATATATATATAAAAAAAACGTACAGAAATACAGTTGGTAAAAAAAAAAAAAAAAATCGGTCCAGTTTTGGAAGAGAAAAATGGGGAATTCATAACCTCGATTTTGACTATTTTATACAGGTATTTAGGTCCATGAGTTTTTAGTCAGCCAGAGTGCTAAGATTGAAAAATACGACGTTATTGACGTTATAGCTGATTTTTTTTTTTTTTCGTAATTTCAATATTTTGTATGTAGATTTTCAGGATTCTTTCAGTTTGGGGATGCGCCGCATCCACATTTCAGTATATTTTCATGCAAAAAGTTGAAATTTTGAAAAAAAAATGTTTTCAGCTACAACAACATCAATAACGTTGTATTTTTCAATCTTAGCACTCTAGCTCACTGAAAACTCACGGACTCCCGCTGGTATTATCAGCCTGAGGTGCTATTGTCCTTTTCGCTCAGTATTCGGGAGGTAACAGCGACGGTGATAGCAACAGTTTGGTAAAATACCTATTATTAAAATTTCTCGGCGACTGGGTTTCTTCTTATGGGGGAACAAAGATGTGCATGAAGACAGTCGGGAATAAATGATTTATCACATCTGTTCACTTAACTGGCTAAAGCCATTTGAAGCAACCTTTCGATTCTGCATGATGGTATCTCACCGGAGGGGTACTAGGAGTAGATACTCGTATGTACCCCTCTGGAACATATATTAAATTAAGTTTGCAGAGAAAACAGCAAACATTATTTTTTATTGATTTCCGTCTTATTGAGATATAATTATTTAATGTCGGGCCAAAATGATCATAAAAATTGGTAGTTTAAATCGGAAAAACCCCAATATTTATAATTTGTCTATTTTGTTTGAAGATTTAATACTGATCGTATAATTTGATTGTTTTGTGTTCGTATTTTTAATGAGATTGAATGTATAAAATATTTAAATGTAAACATTGACATAATTAAGTTTGCGGTAATATTCTTGTATATTTGTGTGCAAAATTACCTCTTTATGAAAATGTTGCTTTTGATACAATACTTCCAGATGTTGGCTATTTATATTAACGTTTTAGTCATGCGTTCAGAATGTCATTCCTATAAATAAATTCTTGCAAAACTATTATTAGATGTATTAATTCGTAATGTTTTTTTTTAAATAAAAGGTGTATTCGGTTATGATTTGAGATTTTTATGCCGTGTTGCGCATCAATCTGGTTACACATCTGCCTTGATGAAGGACATTGTAATGCTGCCCGAAACGTTGGCTAAAAAATGAGGTGGGTTTAGGATTTGCAATTTTGGAGGTGGGTATGGGTACCGCCGCCCCGGAACTCCAAGTGGTTCGCTACGTTTGGTGACTTGGCAAGGGTGCCCGGGCTTATGGGGTGAGGTTTGACTAGGTCTTGGCTGCACGTGTGTTTGCCCACCCACTGCTTGGCGGGCCGGATCGGGAGAGAATAGTTAAGGGAGAACTACAGCCGGACTCTCGACCGGACTGTAGTGGGAAGAATGGAATCATGCGTCCGTCACTCCTGGACACGTTGGCCCTCCAGACACCCCACCCCTACCCACCCTTCGTACCTTTTTCCTTCCCAAAACTTCCTTTCTATAAAAATACCCTCCACACAGGCCCCGAGGGAAATTGTTTTCCTTAGGGCCTCTTTTGTGGAGCTAATGTCATTTCTGTAGTACTATAATATTATGAAATATTAAAAATCAACCCGTAAAAACAGTTATTTTACTATATTTATTTTCAAATGTCTTTTAAATTTTTTTTGTTTATTTTTTTTTTGACTGAGGATTGAACTTTCATTACCCAGGGAACTGGAGTTAACTAAGCTCAGAGCTGAACCTAATGCCGAATGGATAAAAACAACATTTATTTATAAAATACATGTTACATAAATAAGACATTTACATAGAGTAGATACATTAAATCACCATACTTAGCGGCTGCCTGTTTCATGGTGACCAATGGAGGATAGTTACTTTGAATGAAGTCTAGTGTAAAAATATAGTACTAGTACGTAATGATTTTGAAAATTGGTAAAATTATAAAAAAAAGTAGAAAATAGAAAAGAGAAAAAGAAGTGCTAAGGATAAGATTATGAAAATGTACATAACCTTATTTTAAATATTATATTTATTTTTATATGTGTGCGTGCATATGCACATGTATATACAATGGTGCACACATCATACAAACATGAACACAGATACACACACACATAGGCACCTAAGTACATGAATACATACATACATATACATGCATGCACACAATATTAGCACATTCACATACAGTGAACATTTCATACATTAAGTGTTCGCGTGTTTGTGCGTGATTGCCACCAAAAGTAAATATAACATGCGTTGTCATCGACAACGAGCCTCTCTGCCAAGTTTCAACTCGATCTGATGTCGGGAACAGGGTTAATTTCCACTTCCAAAATTCTACTTCATTCATACATTCATGCAATCAAGAAGACAAAAGTGAAATTCAAATAGATGTACTTAAAAAAGTACTAATTTCGGTTGTGACTCCGTCTCTACGTAACTTCGGTTCAATGAATTATAGAACTTTTACTTTGAATTTAAGTGTCATTTTCAAAATTGTTTGTTTGGAGGATTCAGAGAAACCATAAAGTAGGTACCTTAGGGATATTTTATATCCTCTAGGGATATTTTGTTCAGTGTCTTGAGTCGATCAAGGTCCAGCACGTGTTGAGATTCCGGAGCGCGGATTAAAAATACCTCGGATTTAATTGGCATTGTTGGCAACGCCGGAAAATGCCGAGAGTGAACTTTCCGCGGGAAATGCAAAGGACCTTGCGGTTTTGAGTCAGAATTGGTCCATGTTTTGTGTTAACGATCTATTAATCGATTCATCGTCTTTTATATTTATTATTGGAAGCAAAAAGTAGGTGGATTCCTTCTCGTATGCTTCATTGATTTTCCATGCTACGACCTCGTAGTTAATGTAAAAAATTGTAAAAGTAAAAATGTTGTTAAGATAGGGAAATCTATCGAAAGCGCTGCCCATTTTTGCACAGAGTCAAGGGTTTTCTTATATGTAATACCTTGGGGCTCCAGATCAGAGGTAGCTCAAAAAGCGAAAATTGTTTAATAAAACACGACTCGTTTGAAATAGAGCAAAAATCTCTTGACCAATGCGTTGGTGTTGCTTTTAAAGATACAATGTGAAAATGTTCATTCTCATAACTAGACATCGGATTATATGCACTAACAAAGTGCCAAAATATGCATGCAAATATGCACTAAAAAAGGCCGAAATATGCACTAAAAACTCTTGATATGCCTAAAATATGCACAATGCAAAATCAAAATACCATTTTTATTAATAATAAATAAGTGTTGGTAATAATAAGTTATTGGTAATAATAAATAAGTGGAACAAAGTGAAAAAGTTTTTTAATTTCAATTCTATTACAATGGAATTCCACCACGAATTAACAGTGCAAAAACTAGACTCATTTTTATTTTTGTATATTTTAATTAAAGACGATACAAAAACAGCGAAATATTCTTAAAATTATGCATTGTTTTTGTGACAATATATAATTAAGTATTTTTCCAAATTTTAGGGCAAAAATTTTTGATGTTTGTCACCCAATATGCCGAAAACGACATCTCTACGTCAACTGACGTCATCCGACAAAATTTAAAAAATTTGGCGCCATTTCTGGAGATACCTGTTGAGGCAGGGTATGTATGAGCTGTGCCGTTGATGTAGGCATTAAAGTTCTTCACGTCTTCAAAACTCGGATTTTTAAACAAAATAGCCTCTAACTTTTCACGAATCTTTTCTGATATTGAATTGGGAAGGGCGTTGGCGAGTTCAATCATTGTTTCCAGTATTTCGATTGATTTAAATAGAGGACGGTTTTTTGTTTCCAATTTTTCTATGGCATTTGGTAACTTGTGGAAATGTGTTGAGATGAGGGCGATATTCTGTTTAATGGATGCCTCTTCAAATGCTAAATATGCACGATTGGGAAAAAAGGCTAAAATATGCATTAACGCCGTAATTAGAGAGTTATATGCATTTGCATATGCAAATATGCAAATGCATATAATCAATCCGATGTCTACTCATAACATTATAGCAGAACAAAATGTGTTTTTAATAATTTTCGAAGCATGCTTTGCGATATTTTTCTATCAAGGGAATTTCATGTAATTACCGTTTCTGCTCTACTACAAAGGTACAGATATTATCTTAAAAAATAACATATTTTTTTAGAAACTTAAAAACTTTGAGTGTTCAAGAGAAATATGTTATAAAACGGTAGAAATTCGGAATGTGGGGGCTTAAGTAAACTCAAATGAATAGTAATTATTGTACCTTATTATTATTTTGTTAAAGATTCCACAGTCCGATAATGTTGGCGATTTTCATATATATTTTTTTAATGAGTTAATACGCATATTACCTGTGCTCAGTGGCGTAGCGACAAATAATTGGATGAGTTTTTGTGCTGTGGCGAATTATTTTTAATGGGGTTTGGTTTAAATTTAATGAAAACGTACTTACTCTTACATCTATTTTTATCGTACATGTATTATATGGGGTGAGGTTTGTCCGGGTCTTGGCGGTGGATGTGTCTGCTCACCATCTGCATGGCAGGCCGGATCGGGAGAGAATGGTTAAAGGAGTCCCCTTGGATTTCTCCAGCCATACTCTCTCAAAACATCGCCTTGCACTGCTGCGGGAGGGATAGATTCATACGTTCGTCACTCCTGGACATACTGACCCCCAGAATGCTACCCACCCCTAATACCCTTTTCCTTCCCAGAACTTCCTATCCTCCCTTTCCTAAAAAGACCCTCCACACAGCACCCCAAAGATGAAAAAGGCCTTAAGGGGATTTACTTTCCTCAGGGCCTCCTGTTTGGAGCTAATGTAAAAAAAAAACTATATGCATTATATTATATCGTATGTGTAGGCATTATATTATATGTTTAACCACAACAACTCGCATTTGATGTATAATCGAAAACACTAATTTTTGTGGTCTGTGCTTCCTGTACATCGCTGATTTAGTTTACTCAAATTTGATTTAAATTTAAGTATTTTTGAAATTGGATTTGACTTTTCAAGAATTCAGATTCTTCAGAATCAGAATCTCGTGATTTTTCAAGTATAGTATATATATGGTAACTCAGAATCATGCAATTTTATCACCGCTTTGAAGAACCATTAAAAGTTTTGAAAAAAATATTGAAAAAGAGCCCATAACCTAAAATAACTTAACCTATTTAATCAATATTTTCATCACTTTTAATGTCTTTTCAAATGAGGTGTTGAAGCTGCATGATTTTGAGTTGTCCGGTAGCCATATCTATATACAATTTAGTGTTAATAATAATATTTGTTTAGCACGTAACAAAGCCACAGGCAAAGTTTTAGGTATAATAAATTACGATTGTTTATCTCCCTTCCACTCTAGTTTAGGTTACTGGTTTTACGATTCCAAGGAACGAACTGTTAGTAAGTTCCCGTAGGTACGGGAACAGGTATTCAAGTCGCCCGCCGCGCCCAGGCGAACACTACGCCTTTTGTAGGCCTTTTATGTCAAACCTTTCCTAATAAACAAGGCGGTAATAAAATATATTTTTAAAAATATCTCAATCCGATAAAACTTGTTGACATATTTACGAAAGGTTTTGAAGAATTACGCACAGGTAAATTAAACAGTAAAAATTGGACTTACCATATTAAAAAAATGTCTTCAGAATTTTATTAATCACCAGCGAGTTCCCGGCATGTGTTGCTATACCACTTAATAAATAAACAGTTTCTCCCTGCGTGTCCTTTCCCATTCGTCCCGTTCCTCTTCCGCCTCCTATTGTCTCCCGCGTCCCCTTCCCTTCACGAATTCCCACTCCGCCTTCTCTCTTCCCACTCCCCTCTCCTGTTTCCCCCGTCCCGCGAGCCTCTCTCCCCCGTCCCGCATTCCATACATTCAGTCCCGGTACAATCAATTGTCAAACAGCTCGCGTGCTACCTATTGCAATTTTTATATACAAATTTCACAATGCCAGAGCTCACCAGTATATATAGAAACCATCGCGGGCATGCACACATCAAATCCCCAAAGTTTCATCGCAATCGGATGAATGGTTAGCAACGCATAATTTCATGATACCAGAACTACTTTTGTGTATACAAACCATCACGGGAATGCGCACATCAAATTACAAAAGTTTCATCGCAATCGGATGAATGGTTTAGCAACGCATAGACATATATGCATAAACAGAAGCAAACATATTTTGATTTTTATACATTCAATTTATTTATGCTTTCAAAAACATTCCTAAATTTTACACGTTTTTAAAATACATTTGTAAGAGATTACATTAAACATAAGTGGTAGGTATACCTACAAACTATACTAGCATTAATAGAGGCAGCTTCACTAACGCTAAATATGTAAATATCCGAATTAATTCTGTTCAACAACAAGATTGCTCTCCCGACTGACATGTCCTTTGGCAAGTTAGTCCTGCAGGCTGGGAGATAGAACAGTCTATGCTGTCAGCGGCGAAGATAATCATCTTAGTGTAATTGTTATTCTAATTTAATTATGGTGTTCCTAGCGCAGACCCGTGAAAAATCACGGGATAGTCTTAAGTTCTTCCCACGTTGCGTCAGTTAAAATTTAAAAAATGACACCTAAAATAATTTTCTGTTAAAATATTATATTACGCATATGTACTCTATCGCTTTTCCGTATACTTGACATAATCGGTTACACTTAAATTCAAAACAAATCAGAGTTCATTGATCCAGAGTTACAATCACTGACAGAGTGACAGACCCCAACCGAAGTTAGTATGTTTGATGCTAAAGTGATACGGGACCCGCTGTAGAATTCAATCTCGTTCCACCGGAGATATTCGAAACTTTTTAAGAAAGACGAGGGATTTTTCCAAGTCTTTCTTTCAAAATCATGATCACGCAAAAAGTATTTTTTTCTAATAATTTTACCGGGTGGATAAACGTGCTTTCCCCTGATTTTGGTAATTCCGCCGTCTATGAATAAGTTTACATTGTATAAATAATTTTTTAACTATTTTTAGTTCGTTGAAATCAAATAAAATATCTTCGACATTTCTCCAGCTGTCAAAAATTGATGCAATTTTTTACCTTTGACTGCTCCAATTGCTGTTTGCCTTTTGTAGTACCTATCTATATTTAATATTAGTTAGTGACCAGATCTTAATTGCCAGGTACTTCTTAACCTTCCTCAACCCATTTCCTTCGCATCCCCTCTTCTTTCAGCCTCGTTACGCTTGTTTTTACAATATATTATAATAAAACGAATATACTTGTTTTTACTTTGAATTCGCTACGTTTAGTGACTTAGCATGGATGCCTGGGTTCATGGATTAAGGTTTGTCTTGGTTTTGAGCTGCTTGGTGGGCCGGGCTCTTTGCCTCTCCAGACGGACTCTCTTGACCCATGGCATCGTCTTTCACGGGTGATAGCAGGGATGGATTCATACATCCGCCATTCTTGAACACACTGATCCAGAATGCCACTCAGTCTACCCACCCTCATACTTTTTCCTTCCCCGAACTTTCTCTCAATATCATTTAAAATACCCTTGGCATGTATGACATTGGCCTTGAAGGAATTAATTTTCCCAGTGTGAAGTTAATGGGAAAAAACTAAATATGGTAAATTTGAAAATCCAATGTCCCACTATGCAAATTATAAAAATGCCAATTAAAAGCGTTGTGAAAATTGAACAAAAAGTATCCTCTGTATTTTTATTTTTTAAAGAAAGACTAACATTCCCAGGTAACGAATAACCTGAATATTTTAAAATCTCCTAGTACCTCCACAGTAAGCGGAAAATATTGCTTGTATTGTGATAGAGGACTTGGCCAGCCGAGGAAGCAAACACGTGACGCCTGGGTGGGACCCAAACACGATGCCAACTCAGCCACCGACGGACTTGAATTTATGTGAACTTGGATGAATGTGAAAAATGAGCTTGGACCGATCTTGCTGCTGAGAACTCGCTTGTATATTATCAGTATATCTTTCTTCATTCTTCGTTTATGAGAAAAAAACAGTTAGGTTATATTTTATTCGTCCATATAGACACTAATGCCTTACTAATATGAATATATGTTCACGTAAATATGTCGCCTGAAGTCATGTAAAACATACATTATTATTAAAAAAAACATATCAGTTTTATGAAGGAGATTTATTAATTTAATTAATATTCAAACAAACAAGCGTATATTGTGTTCGACCCCTTTTGCGATTCGATGTGATTTGACAGTTAATGTGATGTGAGTTAACTTTTTAAATGATATAAAATTAAATCAATTATAGTCCGTAGGTAATAAATAATTTACAAGTTAATAACCTCCGGGCAAACTATTGAATAGAAATATATTTACAAGTTCTTGTCTATCTATACATTACACGAGTTCATTATTATATGTTGTGGCTTAAAAAAAACTCATATAACATCAAACGTTCAATTTTTAATTCCAGCTGCAAGATGCTGGTGCGGGTTTGATTCCCAACATTCGCAAATAAATTCTTTTTATATATGTTATTTCACGAATGAAAATAATATAGTATAGTAAGTATCCATAATATTTATGAGATACTCTCATGGTAAAAGATAACCATTTAAATCGAAACGTTGCTTGAAATGGCTTTAGCCATGTTAAGTGACCAGATTTGAAAAGGCAGGTACTTCCTAACTTTCTCTCCCCCATCTCCTCTCCTTCCTCACATCCATTTAGCCTCGCAACATACCTACTGCAATTGGGGATGCCGAAGTCCTACTGATTCTCGTCGGTGGGGAGCAGTTGGGACCCTTGTGCGATGTTTACATTCCCCTTATTTAATTTGTTAGCTTTTCGTTACAACTCATATAGATCTCATAGAAATCGTTGTCTCTCTCTTACTATCATGGTTAGAAATATGATCTACATAAAGAGTGTTAGAAAGAGAAAACCCACGCTTTGTAATCAAAACTAAACATTAACCACAAAATAATTAAAATGAAAATCTTTATGAAGCCAAAGTTTCCAATCGCAAATTAAAAAAAAAAGTAAAGTTTGGGAATTTTTTATTGATTATTTTTACGTGAAACTACCAAAAAGTGAGTTGACGATGACCTTTCAGTAATTAATAGGGTGAGGCATTTTTTTTATTTTTTTGTTTACAAAATTTTTTTGTTACAAAATTTGATATTTCAAAAATTATATGTTGTTTTGAAATATAAGATTTGAAAACATATTTTATCACTGTTTTTAGTTTTTGGATGCATTCAGAAATATTCCATTTACTTGGATTTTATTGCAAAGCGGAAATTTTCTGAGCTTCTGACAGAATATGCCCGAGATCTGATGGATTAAAATTAGTTTTAACCATATTAATTGACCAGATATAACAGGTACTTCGCAATCTTCCAATTCCCACATTCCTCCCCTCTCCACTTACCGAAATACAATTACCCGCAAAGTCAGCCAAGTTCCTAATTATTTAGAGGCATACGTCAGAGTTAATGGATCGCCAGGTAAAGAATCCCTTAGTGCTAAATCAGGTGAACGTGTCGGCCATAACTCAGGCCCTCCGAGGGTATCCAGCGACCGGAAGAAAGGTGTTGAGATAATCACGAACGAGGTTGCATAATGGCAAGGTGCTCCTTCCTGCTGAAAGAATACGGTGTCGAGAATGAAAAATGGGTTCTTTTCGATCGACGAGTTTTTTAAGAATGTTCTCTAAGAATAAATGTTCGTATATTGATAATATAATGTAATTGCAGACCTTAGTTTTGCAGTAAGATCTTCTTTAGATGTTTTTTAATGTAATTCCCAACAAAAACCTGGAAAATAATGTGAATTAAAACTTTTCAAAATAAAATGTATAGAAATTGTTACATAGTAGTAAATGCCCAAGAAATACAACTATAATTAATTAATAGATACACTTAAGACTACAAGAAGATGTTGTTCGAACCTAACTAAAAAAAAAAAAAAAATACTACTCATTCCATTTAAATTTATTTTTTTGAAAAAAGTATTAAAAAACGACGCAAAGTAACATCGGTTTACTAAACCTAGAAACAGATAAAATTACCTACCGAATAACTAAATAATATACACTCGTAAAGTTTTTCTGTTTTCATATTTAAAATTAAAATTTGCAAGAGATTTCAAAAGTCAAGCTTAGTTTGAGACCTCTTCTACGGCCAACCGCGTCCATGTAAATAGGCCACTTGCGTCACATTTAAAAAAAAAAATCCTGTTTAGGCAAATATTCTAAGACATTCTGTATTTTTTTTTATTCTCATTTTTGAAACCCTGGCATTTTTTGAAAATTTTAATTTGAAAATCAGACCATTTTTTATAAACCGGAAAGACGGGACATAATTTTATGGGTGCGAAAAAACGTTAATTACATTGCCGAAAATCATTTTAAAAAAAGAACGTTTTCTATACGAATAGCAATAAATTGTAAGGGGTTCTCTTCGTAACATCTGTAAAAACACCGCCATCTTTATCAAAAAATCAAACCAAAGGATAAGTTCGCATAGAACAAACAATAAATCTAGTGAACGTTAAACGCAAATTCAAAAATTCGCCAAAAATCAAAGTGTTGCCATATAAAAAAAAAATTAATCAGTGTGGAATTTTACAAAATTAAGGGAACATAATCGGAGACGGGACATTTTCATTTAGTGACGTCACGAGCTCAAATAATGAATTTATTTATTTAAAAATAAAAAAAACTATACATTTCTAAATTTTTTTTTAACATTTTCGTAATCTTAGTAAAAAAATCTATCCACACGATTTTTTCCAAGTCGTTATGAAATCCATGCAAGTGAGGGCGACAATTATAAATAATAGTGTTATTTATGTGTAACGACCGTGTATGAAACAGACGGCATTCGAGAGCCAGAAGAAACGACTGTAAAGGAGTCTGCCACGAGATAATAATGTGTTACAATATTTTGACTATTATTCCGCCATCCTAGTTAACAGAATATAAATAATGCAATAAAGAAAATACAAGGACCTTACATTACGATACGTACTAGGCGATCGCTCAGTTTGATTGGCGAAAGCGGTTCTCAATGTTAGTTACACAACTTGTTCACTAGATGTTTTGAACTCATCCATCCTTGTACCTCCTTCTTGAAGTTTAAATGAAAAAAATAACTCAGTTAGAAGAGCGAACTGACCGTTTCCTCGAAATACAAATGTACACTAGACCGCGTGAAGAAAGTCGACAAATTTAAGAACACTTGACAGCTAGACACTTTGATCACTTTTCTTAGTGTTTTCTGGGAAGGAGGGGTGAATTGAAACTAGCAACTACTAGGAAAATACAGAATAAGGTATCTACTTATGTCCACTTTTAGTAAATATTGCAAACGGAGGACAGTTTGAGAGAAAATAGACAATAGATCTAAAAGGCACTATAAAATATCCACAACACTACAAAGTTTTTGTTATAAAATACATAAATTTGGACTATGACATTTCAATTACGATATAATTGTGTCGTGTATCTTTATTGAACTTAAAAAAGCCAGAAGAGGCTAAAATAAACCAGTGAAACCAAGCACGAGCTCTTAGAAAAAGCAAAAAGAAGCATACAGAAGCAAGAAAGAACAAGGTGAAGCTAGAAGAAACAAAAGGAATCAAAATAACAAGACAGAATAAGAATAAGCAAAAAGAAGGTAGACACAGCAAGAAAAAGAAAGAAAAAATGAAAAGGAGAAGAAACAAAGCTTAACTCAACCCATCATCCCTACATCTATTTATTTATTTGGAATTTCACGCCCGGCTGGGCTTTTACATGCATTTTTTTTAAACAAAGAACATTAAATCTAAATGTGCATAACAAAATAAAAAAACAAAATCATAAACAAAACAAAATCAATATCAAAATCAAAATCAAAATCAAAATCAGAATCAGAATCAATATCAAAATCAAAATCAAAATCAAAATAATAATCAAATCTGTAACAAAAATAGAGTAAAAAACAAATTGAAATAAAAAAAAAATACTCCACCATGCAAGATGGAAAAACTGTAAACTGGGAAAAGTGCAATACATGTGAAATAATACGAAGCAGAGCTATGCAGTTGGATAAATGAAATTAGTGGTTCTTCTTTCTGATATAAATTCTAATATGGCTTGTTTATATTTAGTGAATGATGTGTTAAATATGTCAACAACATCTTTATAGTCATTACCCAAATTTTGTATACGGCGAACGGAGGTATACAATTGTGATTCTGTGTTGGAGTTGTCACAATAGAATGGTAGATAGTGCCTCGATGTTGAATTGCGAGGTATATGGAAAGAAATCAAGTATAAAAGTTCAGGGCTGTCAATTATTGAATTTATGATTTTATGTAAACATGTTAGGTCATATACTATTCTACGTTCGGATAATTTTAATAAATTAAGTTGACATAGTAGATAATCATAGTTGATACATTCCCTTGTTTTACCCATTCTGAAATTAATATATCTTTTTTGAATTCTTTCTATCGTGAGTGAATATGACTAGCATAATTAGGTGCCCATACTGTCGAGTTGTACTCGATTTGACTCCTAACCAATGACATGTACAATTTTTTAATGGTTTGAATATTCTTAAATTGGCTGCAAATTCTTATTACAAAACCCAGCATTTTCAAAGCTTTATTTGATATAATTTCAATATGATTTATTAATTTCAGTTTTTGATCAAAGTTTACACCTAAATCATTCACCTCGGTTACAGCTGTTAGTACTACATCATTAATGGAGTATTCATAAATTATTGGATTTTTTATTCTATGAAATCTCATAATAAGACATTTACTTAAATTTAGTTGTAGATAGTTCTCTTGCCACCAAACAAAAAGTTTAAACAAGTTATTAGACAATATTTGACAGTCATTAATATTTCTTATAGCTTTATATATTTTCATATCGTCCGCAAACATTAAAACTTGAACATCGTTGAAAATAGAAAGAACATCGTTCACAAAAATCAATAAACATATATATACATCCAAAGATATTGCCTACATCCCGTACATCACCTGATTAAATCCCAAATTCCTAACCATTCTCAGAGCACACGTTCCAACACGGCCAAATTTACCGGTTGCACCGGGACAGGATTACTCCTTTCTGGGGCGGTACAATCGCATCGAGTCGTTACTGGACTTTTATGAAAATTATCTAGGAGAAAAAATCGCCTTTTCATAGTCACACATCTCATCGCTTTTTGCTCAAACTTTCATTAATTTGTGAGAAATTGTTTTCGACGATTTTCAAGGATGAAGCAAACGGGGAGTAAAATTAGATTTCTAACAAGTATCTTTAGAACTCACTGGGAATATTTACCACTTAATTCGAATCAGACATTATTGCACTAGTTTACTAAAAAAACATGGCCCATGTAATAATACCAGTCTTAAGTTTTATTACTAATATTGATGTGATACTAGAGACTGGCAGATTTGCTGCTAAGGCGGTTTTGTTGGGCTTTGCCGAATTTATTAAATGGAGAGTTTTGCCCCTCTGTATGTACTCCAGCAATTATTAGAACGTGTCCAAAAATTAACTTGTCACAAACATATTCAATTTTCTATCCAAATAAAAACCATTTGTGAATGCCTACGTAGTATGTGTTATATAAATGTCGTATAATGTCTATAATTCTTCTTCGTTATTATTCAACGTATAACTAATTTGAACTTCGTCGTATAATTTGAATAATGTATAACGTAACATTTTTGTAAAGCTCAGTTTTGTGACTTCAAGTGCGCGTTACTATAATAAACTTAAAAGTGACCCTACAGTGCTCTTTACGAGTCCTTACAAAATATTGATCAAATAATATGAAAAAAATAATATACTGTATACAAGCAATGCCAAGAGAACAAAATCAAAAGTAATAATACTGATTTGGCACAGGACAATAGAAAATGATAAACAATAATGGTGCTATTAAAACAAGAATCATTAAAACTAAAATATAATATAATACAGGAACAGAAATGAAATTCACTGGACGAATGGAAACTGATTTCTAAATTGTGAAGGGATCGGGAAATTGTATTAAAGTTTTTGAAACAGAGAAAATCAAAGTTTTGTTAATTTTATTTTTGATATTTTTTCATCTGGGATGCTGTTTGAAACTCCAACGGGTCTTTTTGAAAATAAAAGATAGCGCCATTTCCGTTCACAATAATCTAAAATGAACAATCCTTCAGATAATAGTACTACTATCAGAAGATATCGTACCAGTATATTTTTGTTAATTTGCGGCTCAAGACAATAATAATAATTCCCTTACACTCATTTTAGTCCAGGCGAGTCAAAATATGTTGGACGCCCAAGCAAAAAGCTTTTAAAAATTAAAACAGTGATCACAAATTTCTTGATCAATCTTCTGACACATTTTTTGAATTGAAAACATCTTTAGCACCGTTGTGATTTGAACACGATAAAATAAAATATCACTCTTAAAAGAGACGAACACATACATCTGTGCGAGAGAATGAGATAGTATAATTGGTCTCCTCTTTGTGCGGTGCTTTGTAGCCTTCCCACTCTTGTCTACTTTAGTTTTCTGAAGGTTTAATTTCAACCACTTGTGAATTGCACTCCCTGTTTCTTTTACATACCTAGACAAAATAAGTTTTCCGTGACAAATAATAGAATGAATTTTTTATTTTATTTTACAAATTATAGGATAAAGGTCACGTCTATTCAAACCAAGCGATTATTATGTAATGCAAATACAACAGCATTCCAAAATTCCTTATTATTGTCACGTTCTGTGTTAGGAGTATTTCTTCGCTGTCATCTTAGACGTCCGGAGCGCACTTATTCAACTCGCGGCCCACTTTGTCTATTGCTGTGGACCGCGGTTTTACACTATTATTATTTTTTTTATGTGAATACCTCACAAGAGTCCCAACGGCTCCCGTCAGTAGTCAGTGAGACTATGGCATCTCCAATTGGGGTATGTTGTGAGGCTGAAGGTAAGTAAGAAGGGGAAGGAGATGGGGGAGAGGAAGGTGGGAAAGTACCTGGCTATTCAGATCTAGTCGCCAAACACGGCCAAAGCCATTTCAAGCAACGTTTTAATTCTGAATTATAGTCTTATTTTATTAATTTTCGTTTATTATTACGTATAGTTTCAGTTTTTGGTTTAAAATTTTTAATTTTTAAAGGCATGTCGAATTTGTGTTCCAACGTAAACGTTTGCAATTTAATTTAACTCTATTAATACTTTTTTTAGTCCTTATATTTTATATTTTAAAACATAGATGAATAAAATTACTTATATCCGTACTAGATTTTTGCTGTACATTATGGTTTAAAAGAAATATTCAACTTGGTTGGGTATTTTGGCCTCAAATCCTAAATTAAGTTTTGTATGAAAAATTCCGCGCAGTCGTTCCTCTTAAGATTTTTACATGTCCTAAACATCTTGTGATTCTGAACAAATTTAAAATTACATTTGCCGTGCGGATGGCCTATATTAGAATTTGTTAGCCGCCTGTAGCGACGCACATACAGTCATGATGTATGGACGAAATTGGTGTCTCCTGAAATAGAATAATGAATCAATAAATTTTGTCTATCGGCTTTAGAATCCATTGCAGCTGCCGTGTATTGGGTTCGGTGCTAACACGGCACAGTGAAATTATTATTACTATAATTATAATGACTTGCTGCTTAAAAACAGTTCCAGCCCGGTTTGCTTCTATTACTGGACGACTATCGTTTCTGATTTTACTTCCAGTCTATACTAATGACTAAACTAACTAATTAACCATCACGCCGGCCGTTTCCCTGAAAAGGTTGGTAGAAAGGGCGGACCGCTAAACTACTCGATCTTGGCACACACTCCTTGCTTCGTTAACATTCATACATCGTCTCATACATGCTCTTCTATTATTCTGACTCTTGACATGTCCCGACATAAGTATCTGATTCACTTGGTCGTGCCATGTCTTCCTCGGGCGTTCTCGACTTCTTCTACCTTTCACATCTGCGTCAAATAGTCTCCTAATATGTGCACTAATAACATTTACGAGTATCAATACGTTGTAATCTTATCTTTGTTATTTAGAAGAAATTTCAATTTTGACTGAGTAACATCTACATTTTAACCACTCTCAAGTTGAAAAGTTCACCAAGTGACCACTAGGTGGGTAATCTAACATAACCTCCAGTGTCGATTTTCAAAATAAAGATTCTGAGAAGACATAAACCGGTTCCTTCGGATTTTCACATATCCTTAAAAAAAAGAAAAACAAGTCGTAAAAAAATTCACCGGAGGCCAAAATTTTATTAACATTTTTTACTCCAAATAATTCAGGACCAAAAAAATTGAAATACTTTGGTCAGGACTCACTGGCGGAAGTAAGTCAAGTGCATCCCTTAACACCCTGTATTTAGAATAAATATTTCACAAAAAATCATTTTCTTTTTCTGTATTTAAAATAAATATTTCACAAAAAATCATTTTCTTTTTAATTCCTTCATAATTTGTCCCTGAGGGGTAATGTAACGAAAATTAATTAATTTGAAATAATATCCGGGCGGGTATAAAATAAATGATAAGAATGGTTATAAAATTTTCTGGATATAATGATGTTAAGCTGTCAGTTTGACGTGTCCATTAAATTTTACAGTTTAAATGTGTAGCTAACTTTAGGCGATTACAGTCAGTAATTCATATTTGAAATTCTGATATTTAATTTAATTTTAATAAGTAAGTGGATCAGATCAGATTTATGAAGTAGAATTTACAGATCGATATTTTAAGAAATAGGCGCTTTCACGCCGTGACTTAAGAGCTTTATTTTTTTTATTTATTTCTATTCTCGTACGTATAATTTAAATAATAAGTACCTACCGGAAATACAAAATTTTTTAATAATCGGTAAATGTATGGGATAGTAGTAGTGTTTTGTGAATGAGCATGTTTTAGAAGTGTTATTATGCCGTAGTAAGTAAAAAAACAGCATCATCCTTGAGATTCTCAAGGAGGGTACTGTGATTCCAGCCATGGCGGCAGTATTGTATATTAGGTTAGTAGTAGTTCAAGTAGGTACATAATAATATTACGTGGATACAATTTTGGGAATAGTAAAGGATACTACATGAAGTGAACTTAATGAAGCAGAAGACAAAAAGAGAATAAACAAACAAAAAATATCTGATAATTTATTTTTTCACATTAGCTCTACAGGAGGCCCTGAGAAAAAATCGTTTCCTTCAGGGCCTATGTCAGCTTTAGGGATTACAATATATATATAGTGTGGAAGGTATTTTTAGAATTCATATCATTCATATTAAGGATATGTTGGCACACAAGAGGTTAATAGACATTATTACAAAAATAATAATGATAAGCGGAAAATGGTAGAGTACTTAGCTAGCGGAGAAACTTAACCCACGACCTGGATTGGAAGCCGACGCATTTGTACACTCATCCTACGCCAGAGAGGATGAAACACACAACTACTGTAAGATAAGCTGGAGGTCTCAATCTACGGAGGCTCAAGATGTCGGGAGAACGTCGTCTCTTTTGCCCGCTTTAGAGCTGGTCTGCGATGATGTAATGACTCCTTACATGTGAGCTAGCCGGGTCGGGTCCAGAGAGTGGTAGGGTAATCCGTGGTCCAAGGTCAGGCGATGATCAGTAAAAAAATATGAGAATGGATGCAGGGTTAGAGGGAGGTCGAGCGGGCAAGCAGAGCGAGTTGTTGACGAGACGAGTGTTACTGGTGAACTGATGTTTTATTTATTAGATATACAACATAATCAACACAACACCCGTACAATACAAATTACCCGTCGTTTTTGAATATTTTAAATATCCCAACTTTAGAAAACAGACGAAAAATAAACGACCTAACCTTTTTATTAAAATTATTAAACTCTAAATTCAACTGTTGTGAACTCCGGCAATTAATTAATCTACATGTACCTACACGAACAACTAGACAAACATTAACATTTTATATACGTACATCTCATTCCAACTATGATTTGCATTCTCCCATACAACGTTTACATAGTCTTAGTAACAAATACTTAAACAATGTGGATGTTCAATTTTTATAAGAAAAACTTTCTTTTTATACTTTTTTGAAGGTTATTCCCATCAGTGAAATATATTGAAATGTGGATGTATTTGACAATTATTTGAACTTGGCAAACTTCAAACGCCATTTTTATTTTATTTAATTATTTATTTATTTCAAGAATTTTGTTTTAACATTACAAATGATTACATGTGCAAGGTTATACAACATTTATTTTTTTTATTCTACTACTCCTTAAGTTGAGCTCTAGGAGCTCGTGTTTATGGGAGGAGTATTTATTTACATGCAAAAAAAAATATATATATATGTGCCAACTATGTATTTCTACCTATCCCATACTAATGAGAACAACAATTTTAAACATTAGGTATCTACTTTATGTCAACTCCTATATTTTATGGACTATATTGTGTTTCTCATATCTTATGTTACCTGTATTTTGTTAACTCATTATTTTCACTGTAATAAAAAAAAACGTGTACTGCATTCTATGTAAAACCCCTACGGGCGTTTAAATAAATAAAATAAAATGAATAAATACATTTTTTAAGTGACCCTCGGTTACGTTGAGCTACGTCATATACGGCGGTCCAGCTTCTCTGCAGTGAGTCCGTCACACATCCTTTAACCGGTCGTTAAAGTAATTACGCATAGATTTCTTGAATCGAGCTTCACAGGCCCCTTTCCAGCCGGTGTTCATCAAACGCGATAGCCGGCTAAATAAATCGCGCCCCGAGTGCAAATCAAATAAACGCCGAGTGATCAATACGGCTTCATTAGGCCGTGGGTCACACAATTAACGTGGGTAACACGGCGACTGTATATTTGTGCATTGTATATGCTCATTAACCCATTATCTTTTCAGCGTGTACGTTGCTGTCGAGTGGTCGATGTGTGCGTCTGAGTGGCCACTTTAACGGGCTTACTTGATACATTCCGGAATTATTGGGGATTTACGAGCTGTCTGTTTGACGAGATAGGCCCAGTATATCAGCCAGGCCGTAACCTTGCTATGCACGACATTCCTCGCTCCAATTTAAGCGGGCTTAATCCACCGACCAAGCTTTGATAAGCCTAAGAATAGTTCATATTTTAATCGCCGAGGCGCTAGCAGTTACACGCCAAATCTGACATTTACTTAAAAAATATTTGAATACTACCAAAATTTACGTATATTGCCTAATTTTATAAGTATAGACTATTATATGCATCGAGTGATGAGGAATGACGACGTTTTTAATTGATACTCAATTTTAAATAGTCTGATAAGGGATTTAAAAAGTTTCAACGTCAGGACAGTTTGTTTTCAGCGGTTATTTTAATAGTGCACTGACTGTTGACACCAACAAATACTAATTAAAATTATTACCATGCTGAGTGAAGTGGGGAACTTAATAAAAAATTAGCTCGTAAATTAAGCCCGCCTAAAAATAAACTGCCGTCATTTTTGAAATATTGCGATCATAATATCGCGTGATATCGCGTTTTCCCGGTGCATAGAGATGTCCCGATGAAGATGACAATAGAGAGCACACTACACATGTCGACAATAGATTTTTTATTTCAAAGAAAAAAGAAAAAAAAATCTTTATTAAATTCATAGACAATACACGTTATATCTACGCTGATAACTAGGCTTTCGACCTTTATAAGGATTAATTTGTGCTAAGCTCGAAATTCCAACTCAGCTTATAATCAACTGATTTAACGGGCCATATAAGTACGAGGAAATGCTAAATTGTTTAGAATAATATTAATCCTTGTGAGAGACTAAGAGAGTTGCTTGAAATGGGTTAAGCCGTGTTAAGCCACCAAATCTGAATTACAAGGTGAATATAAAATATCAAAACAAATTATGTTTGTTAAAAAACTAGTCAAATGTAAACATGGAGTTCTGATGAAGTTATCAATTAGCTCATCTCACAGGCGGAGAAAGTATTTATTTGGAGTTGTCGTGAGCTGTGAAAAGCTTCGGACATCTGCGATAAACAAAATGGTGAACTAGTTATTAAAATAAGGTTTTACTTTTATAATTTAACACACTTTATGGTGTATTAAAAAATAACACGTATGGATAATGGATAACTTCTGAGATCTTTAGTGAAACAGGTATTAAAATTTCGAGTGTCAGTGCATGGGTGTATTTGTGATTTGAAATTGTATTCCTGCGTTACACGTAAATTTATTTAAATTCGATGATCTATTATTTTCAAATTTGATAAATATTAATCATATCGGACAAGTGACAAAGTAGGTATCAAAATGATGTTTTTAATTAACAATTCTTGGTTCTAAATGTGTATTTCATTTGTTTAAATGTTTGACAGATCAATACCTGAATTACTAATGATTTTTAAAGTTTACTAATGGTGTTCATTCAAAGGATTCTGGTCTTTCAAAAGAATATAATTATATTATAAAGAGAATTGGCATTACATGTTTTGGATAGGCAATGATCCTGTGATAAATATTTTCATCTTCACAAATCTTACAATTTTTCCTCTACAAAAACTATCAAAATCTTACAATTATTGGTTCTTTTTAAGGAAAGGAAGGAGGGAAAGTTCTGGGAAGGAAAATGGTTGAGAGGTGGGTGGTAATCTAGGGATCAGTGTATTCGAAGTGACGGACGTACGAATCTGTCCCTCCCGCTGCGGTGCAAAACTATGGGTCGTTCGACTCTGGCTGGATGCAGCTCACCCGATGAATCCTGGCACTCCTGCTAATTTGCCAATTTTCAAACCTATTTTCATTTGTATATTTTGCTTGGAATCGATTACGCAGCACAAGTCTAAACAATCAGTTTTAGAAGGCATTGGAAAAGATTTCTTTTTTTAAAACTGTTGCTTCGTGGTTTTCACAATGTTTCAACTCGAAATAAGCTATTTTGGAGCGGAATAAACCTACGGAAGTTCTCAAATATTTGTATAGCAGGTACCTATTTTCAGCAGCTTTATTACCTGCTGTGTAGATCAGGCATGCCCAACCTGTGGCCCAATTGAAGATCTTTTTCGGCCCAAAATTAAATTTTCAGCTTTTTTAGGTTTTGGATTTTGATATTCATACAAAAAGAGAAAAAAAAAGTTCGTAAATTTATCACATTTATATTATATTTTGTGAAATAAGAACTTTCGTGTTAGTAGACCTCGGACTCTCGATGGATGTTTTGATTTATTGCTCGAAAAGTGCCAGGTGCGTAGCCGCATTAGGAATTTATTTTCGCGATCAATTCCAACCAGTATATTTTTTCCGCACCTTTGTCGGAAGATTGAATGCAACTGACCTGATTTTAACAAGTGGAGGGTGAGTGCAAAGGACCCACATAGGCGCGTGTATAGTCAGTTTAAGCCTTCTAGCATTTAAGGTCGCGGTTTCACAATAACAGCATTTATGGACACCTATTTACCGGTAAAAATTAACGGTAACATCCGCCGTAATTGAGTAGGTACACCCAGCTTCTGAGATGTAGGTAGGTACATATATAGATTTTAATAAAGATGTGATGGTAAATTTCCATCCATTAAAAAACAAACGAAACAATTCATAAAACTTTTATGTACACAAACATGAAGCATTACAGTGTAATTTTAAGACGCATGATATATCGCCGAGCTTGTAAATTGTTTTTAAAGCCCACTTTAATGGTCCGGCATTCCACGTACAAAATAGTTTCTGTACGAAAATAGTTCAGACGTTACGAGGTACAAGTATTTTATTATGAGTGTAAGTCAATGTTTTTGAATTTTACTACTAAACGGACTAGTTAATTTTTTTTTTTGCATTTTATATAACTTATTATTTGACAGGTTGTTCAAGATGGCGGATAGTTTGATGTAAGGTTACTTAGGGTGGCCACATTCCTGTAATCCTGGAAAAATGCTATTATGCCTAATTACGAGTAAATGGGAACTTTCGACTGTTTTCGAGACCAGGCAATTCTTATTGTGTAGGTATACATATGTTTTTTTATTTTTTTTACAGTGTCAAGAATCTCAACTGCTCCCGTCTGGAGCCAGTGAGACTATGGCATCCCTAATTGGGGTATGTTGTGAGGCTGAAGGTAGTGGGGAGGGGAAGGAGGTGGGGAAGAGGAAGGTTGGGAAGTACCTGGCTATTCAGATCTGGTCACCAAACACGGCTAAAGCCATTTTCAAGCAACGTTTCAATTTTAAGTTGTTTTACACCAGGGCGATACTGATAGTATCTTCCACTCTGGAACGTGCCGCAAATATACTATATATTATTTTAAATGAATTAATTGTGAAATAACACAAATTAATCAAATAAAATTTATTTGCGCACGCCGGGTTCGAACCCGCGACCTCCGGATTGTGAGTCAAGAGTCTTAGCCACTGGACTACGGAGATCGTCTCTCATATGTGTACATATTTAAAAGAAACCTTTAAAACATATCAACTTACTCGGCAAGTAGCCGAGTGCACAAATGCGTCGGATTCCCACCCAGGCGTCGCGAATTCAGTCCAATGCTAGATAAGTGCTGAAATAGATATGTGGTGTATGCCCAATGTGAATCACTTTGGTACCTAACTGGGGCCCCCTCCGAAGTTGAGGCTCTACGGAAAATTTGACATATTATTTTCCGAATCCTGTGTGCTCAAAATGTACCATTTTCACTGCACCCCAAAAGATGATAAATTTTAGATATTTATTTTTGTTATACGCCCATAGGGGCTTTTACTTTAAATTATGCCTTATGGAACTTATTTCCTATCGGGGCCTCCAGTCATCCATAACCACAATATTATTGTGATGACGTGTTATGTTTTAAGTAACCTTTTACGTTGGGGTTGCCATATAATGGGTAAACTAGGAAAATTACCAAATTCAAAGGAATCCAATTAATTTAGTCCAGGTGAAAAAATGTCAGGAAATCAGGCAATTGATATTTTGATACAATATCCTGTTTAAGGTATATTTTACGAAATATTTCTTTATTGCCATTGAAAGCATATAAATTATTATTTATGAGTATAAATTGTTTTTACTTTTTTTGTTCTAAAAAAAATACGATGTTAAAGGTATCTTTATTTTATTTTTATTTTGACGAATAAATTTTCTACAAAGTTTTAAAATATGTCATTTTAGGTTTGCCGTCAAAACGACATGTTCATTTTTGAACACACCAGCCGTCGAGGACTGCCGTCGAGGACTGCCGTCTTAGCAGGCAGTAATGTTTTCTACGTCATTATGACAGTTTAGCCACTTGAAACCATTTCGGAATGTGCGGTTTTAGATCGTTTTTAAAATCAATGATTATTATTATTGATGATGATTATTAGTACGAACATCAGATTCAGAAAAATAAACTTTAAATTTTCCGCCCAGTTTAAACTGTATTCATAGTGTTTGTGAAAATACACCGATTATATGATATAACTTTTTTTTTGCAAATACAAGATATCCTCACTAGGCTAAAATGGTGACATTTTGGTGATTTAAAATAATGATTTGCCAATATTGTATTTTGCTCTGTGTTGAATTAATTTCAGTGCAAGATTAAACAGGGAAAACATAGTTAAATAATTTATTTTAAAAAAATTACAAGCGTGACCTAGCGCCTATTACTTTTAAAGCGCCCCAAGGTTATAATATGTTGTCTTTATAACGTTTGGCTTTCTGTTTATTTATTAAATGGCTTATCATCACGAATATCACGATCAACGGCATAATTTTGGCGATGAAGTCCAGTAAGGGTAATAAGTCAAAAGGACTTATTACCACTTCATTGCAATAATATCCGGTCGCACCGTCTGCATTCTGCATCTATTTTGAACCTGTCTTAGCTGAAAACTGTACAAACTTACTGTTCTTACACTTACGTTAGATCCAATATTGCTTAATTTTCACTCAGCTTCAGCTTCAGCGTTTAGTTTAAAATGCATCTATTTTATTTTTTTAATCTTTTTTTGAAGTGAAACTTCTTTAGGAGTCTCCCCGTTTTGATTTGGAATTCGGATGAAACGGAAATGACGCATTACAGCACCTGCGAAGCGTCAAACTGCGTCCATTGGCCGTTTTGTTTATGATGTCACTTTTCAAGGCTTCTGCTGGTTGAGATATGAAACGGAAATGATGTTAGGTCTGAGCTCATTGGCCCCTCTGATTATGACCCCACTTTTTCCTATTGGTTGAGATTAGTTGTTTTGGTAAAGTTTCGCTTCTATTGCATGTTAATTGGACACTCCGATTTTTTTGATATCCGATCTAGCAGAAACTCGTCAGATACACTCGTTGTTGATGGCAATACTTTCTATCAATATCCAATATTCAAACCACTTCAAAATGAATAGTCAAAGAAAACAAAAAAGAAAGCGACTCCGAAGAAGAAAACACAAATACTAATAAGATGACCAAATGCAGTGGCGTACCGTGGGTATCAGCCGCCCGGGGCGGAGGAAAATTTTGCCGCCCCCCCCCCTATATAGGTACTTCTTCAGGGAGGGGGGGGGGGGGGTAGTGATCCTTTTTTAAATTTTTTTTTTTATTTTAAATATTAATTAATTAAATCTGTATGCGGTGAATTAAAACTACACTCAGAACGTGAAAACGGTTTTTCTTTGGTTCTGGCAGCACATAAATTGTCTGCAACTAGAATTTTATATTTGCACTTCGAAAAAAGTTATGTTTTCCTTCGAAATATGTCAGCAGATGAATACACAATTGGAATTTTACATTCTGAACAATAAAACTGGCTTAAATTTTATCTGTGTGCAGTGAATTAAAACTACACTCAGAACATGAAAAAGGTTTTTATTTGACTCTGGCGGCACATAACTTGTCTGGAAGAATTTTATTAAGCACTTCAAATAAGTTTTTTCTTCGAAATGTGTCGTCGGATGAATTCACAACTGGAATTTTACATTCTGAACACAAAAGGGGTTTTAATTAAATCTCTAAGCGGTGAATTAAGACTACACTCAGAACATGAAAATGTTTTTTCTTTGATTCTGGCGGCACATAAATTGTCTGCAAGAATTTTATAAAGCACTTTAAATAATATAATGTTTTCCTTCGAAATGTGTCGTCAGATGAATCCACAACTGGAATTATACATTTTGAACACAAAAAAGCTTTTAATTAAATATGTATGCGGTGAATTAAAACTTCACTCAGAACATAAAAATGGTTTTTCTTTGATTCTGGCAGCACATAGATAGTGTGCATCTAGAATTTTATAACTGCAATTCGAATAAGTATGCACACACCTGTCAGCTATTTAACTTTTCTGTGATAATAAATTTAAAATATATCACCGTGATATATACGTGGAAGAAAACCGTATAAGTGTAATTTTTTGTGCGCTTTCAGCAGGGCGCACAAAGCTTCACGAATATAAAACACAAATCGACTATCAATTCGAGCTAAAATGATACTGTTGCCATTTACATTTTTATTTAAAAATAATGTATGTGTTAGAAATAAAAACAAAACGTCTGTCATTAATATTTTGCTTTTAACAGTATATAAAACTTAAGAAAGATGTTAAGAAACTATAAACTAGAAAAAACTTTTAAGTCCTGACGCGAGAATAGAACCCGCGACTTCCCCAATCCAAATTTTTACAAGATGATTATTGATTGTGAAATTTTGCCGCCCCCCCAAAAGTGCCGCCCGGGGCGGGCCGCCCCCCCCGCCCCCCCCACGGTACGCCACTGACCAAATGTAAAGGAAAATGTGCACTGGAATTCGACGACAAAAATATGGAAAAAATCATCCTTCACATTCATAAAAAAGTGCTACGTAGTCTCCCCACTCTTGTTCATTTTACTTTTCTGAATTTTTTTTCACTTCTACCTTATATGAATTGCACACTCTGATTTTTTTTTACGTTACTAAAAAAATCCCTCAGGGCCTCTCATCTTTGCCGATGCTGCTGCTGATTTCAGGGAATGGAAGGAGAAGAAGTTCTGAGAAGGAAAAAGATACCAAGGGTAGAAGAAGAAGAACTAATTATTGAAACTGATTGTAAGTTCCTACTCGGCCAACACAGAAATTTGAATAATATTCGATATAAAGTAACTACCGTTTTATCGTAATAATTTATTACGTTTCCTATTAGTTATGGATTCCCCGGTTGATACAAACAACCCTATCGTAATGGCGTAACTTGTTCGGTTTAATATCTGACCGGAATACCTTCACACCTTCAACAACTGGCCGATATAGCATCAGATTAGATTTGTGACAAGACCACGAACTAAAACCCGGTGTTTGGGATAATTTCACTTGACTTTATTGTTGTTTATTGAGGAGCTAATTAGTTGGAAACAGTTAGGTTAAGGGCCTTTAACCAGCTAGCGGCCGAAAATCCACATTTCGTCGAAAGATGTTCTTACGATCGTACAGGGCGGTACCAATGAGAAAGATTAATTATTCTCCGTATCAGCTTTTTAAAATTATAACTCAATATCGATTTTAAATCATTCAAAATTTGCTTTAATTTATACCTACATCCAAAAATGCTGAAAGAGGTCATGATAAAATTATGTACTTTTTGTAATATTTTTTTTCATCATAAGTATTTATAATTTTCCAATAATGTCTAAGCAAAATAAATGTGCAAAAACAATATTAATTTGTAAGACCGTAAATAAATAGACAAAATAGAGAATTTTTGTCATAAATAAGTGTTCGGATATTTTTTTAATGATTTTATTTGAACTAAAATTAAAATTTTGAAACATGCGTTTACTAGACAGCGTGTTGATTTATAATAATGTATGATTACATGATATTTTGTAAAATAAGATTTTTCGATTAAACATTTTTTCTCAAAATTTAAAACATGCGTTTAGTAGATAAAATAACAATCTTTCGAAATCAATTTATAATTTTTTGTTGAAAAGAGACAATACGTCTAAAATTTGATTTAAAAATCACGTATTTCCGGTTTTCTCTGGTTATACCCCCTTAAGAGTTAACCGGGCGGCGTTTTTTCATTCAAACCTATTCCTCTCTGGATTTTGAAACTAAATATTTTTATTATAATATAGGGTTCCATGACCCCTTTCCCCCGGCCCACTTATTTAAAATGTGCAATCGCTTTAGGGAAAATACGTCATACCTAATTACACAAAATATAACTAAGTGACCACGTAGGGATGTGCAGAGAGGATGTACCGCCGAATAACAAAAGATCAAGGAAAAATCTGCGTCTATATTTACTGCATGTACCAGCGCATACGTAAAAAAATCGATAGGTTGGTACTTTGTATAAATTATGATTTTGTGTGATATTCATACCAACTAATTATTATTTGTTAAATGTATTTTTGAAGTCGAACTGAATAGCTTTTACGTTTGAAATTAATAAATAAAGCACAAAAAAATATAATTTTGTAGTAAATATAATTTTCTGGGGATCAACTGTCGGCTCACCATGATATGGATATCGAGCACTAGCGTATCGGTACGTTTTGGTTTTTTTGATAAGTTATTTCTTATACAAGTAAGAACCCTCCAAAAATCGTTATAATTGCCCGGTTTGAACGTCATCAACAGACGTTCAGTGTATAAACTAGACAATGTATTTAAAAAAAAAGTGAAACATACACACACAGAGTATTTTCTTCTAATAAAAGATAGTTAAAAAAATCTTTAAAATCGGTCCAGTTTTGGTGGACAAAAATGGGGAATACAAAACCACGATTTTGATGATTTTATTTAAATATTATCAGTCTGAGGTGCAATTGTCCATTTCGCTCAGTATTCAGTGGAGTAAGGGCGACAGTGACAGCAATGGTTTGGTAAATAGTGGTTTAGTATTGCTCAGATTTCTCGACGACCGGGTTCCTTTCCTCTTAACCTTGAAATATTTGACAGAAAAGACAGACAAAGATTTCTGACAGATTTTAAATTTTTCACACAATCAGACTTCTCCTAAGATTATAAATATCTACTAAATAATAGGTTTTGCTGCTTTTTCTAAAGTGTATTTTATTAAGGTATTTTTTTAAACATTTTATATCTAACAATACTATAATAATATTCTATCATCTATACGTAGATACTAAATTTTGACATTACAACATTGAGACTTAACCCACGAAAAACTGCGAGTATTTCAGCTCCCTCATTTAAAGGGAGTTCATTGAACTTTTTAAAATCTTTATAATAAACATTGTTTTGGTTCCCGATAAATTTGTCTAAGGAAGTCTAAAATCGTTGCAACGACTTCCTGCGGGCGGCTTTTTGGGCTTTGCCGGTCTGTTGTCTAATTTTCGGACAAAACAGCGTTCAATTTGTCCATTTTACTTCCTTCCTAATCGGTTGAAAATTAACCGAATAGTGTTCGTTCAGTTATCAAATGTGGAAAATATCACCATTCTTTGTCATATCGGTGTCATATTTTATATAACGAAGCTCCCATCGGTATGCCATTAATCTTATAATTCCGCTGTAACCTCTCGCCATTCTCACAAACAACGCGTGTAACAGAAAGAGAGGTTACCACGGATCTCTCAGCGACAAGATCATACCCCAACAGGTGAGTTCTGGCTCCTGGGAACTGTAAAAAGTCAAATGGTTAACCGTGGGCGGTTTGAAAGGTATGGGGCTCTTTCTTACCGCCGCCGTTTGACCTTTGAGCTCAAATTGCCCGGGCATGTTCCTCAAGTTCAGTGCCTTATTTATACGGAGTGCGATCATTGTCGGTGAGGGAAATTCACCCGTAACGTTCTTCCCAAACGCTTTATTTTTCATTTACTGAATTTATATTCGGATTTGAGAAAATGTCGGTTGATTTTGTGTATTGTCTAACTATTTTGGTTTACAGCGATGTCAGCATTTTCCACCTTCTATTTTATTCAACTCTTGAAAACATCTGCTTCTTTCTGATGTTTTCCGAGAAAGGAAGGATTGCTCCTAAACAGACTTTTTAACTGTAGTGGTTTAACTCATGGTGGGCCGATGCAAATTTTTCGCCGTGCGCCATCTTATTCTAATTTCAGAGGCTCAAGAGATCAGAGAGACACACATAGAGACACAAGTGATACATAATACAATATAATAGTCATAGACATACAAATAACTAGACGAGAACTTACAGATGAGGGGTAAAAACCAACTATGGCGGGGCGAAGAGAGGAAAGAGACTTGTGATTCGCCAAGTCTTCTTCATTGTCTAAGTATGTGTTTCATAGACATACAGCGTCCGCGCGTAAAATGTACGACGAGAGCACGACATTGGTCCGGACACGCCCAGCCGGTTCCGAAAAATGGTTCCAATGGGAGGGGGAAATAACACGTTTTTTAACACGTAAGGGCATGTCCATATATTTTGTACGTCCGTGATAATAGTATATTATGTATGTCTATAATAATGTATTATAAATATAAAATATTTATAAAAAATGTTTTTAAGGTTTTTCTGCTAGGCCCTGTGGGCGGCGGGCGATTCGACAGTAGCTTTGTAACAACTTTCATGTACGAAAATGGTTTTGCATAAGGCGCGGCGTCAGAGATGTACTCGTAGTCGAATTCACAAATTTCAATCTAACACACGCTAGCATGTTAATACTATCAGATAACTAGCATATTAATACTGTCAGATAATAATTTATTCTTGGATTTGGGGAGGATAGTGCAATCCCACAAGTTATACACACATTTACATAGTAAATTTTGAGTAAAGAAACAATTACAAGGAATAGTATATAATCTACCTATATAGTTTCCCCAGAATAGCTATTTATGTAGAATGGAAAATGTTTTTTTCGGTTCTATGACAACTCAGAATCAACTCAACACCTCTTTGAAAACTCATTAAAAAACTATGAAAAAATGAAAAATAGCCCGTAACCTAATCTAACTTAACCTATTTAAACAACTTTTTTTTTTTCGTGTCTTTTAATGACTATTCAAAGGAGATGTTGACTTGAATTCATTCTGAGTTGTCCGGCCACCGTCACTTAAGGATACGCTGGCGTTCAAAAGGTTAAATAAAGCTCTATTTTTTATGTCTTACGTCACTGGAAAACTCCAATTTTCCTAGCTTTATCATATTTTTGAAAATTTATAAATCAGTGTTTCGAATTGCTGCAAACTACACACATAATAATTATTATCAATTGATTTTACTGTTGCTATGAAACCTACTGAAAATGTTCATGCTTGAGACTTCGTCTCGTTTTTATGCCTTGCTTTTTAAAATGAAAATTCATATATATATTAAGGTTTTCAAAACTAGAGACCTCGTCGTTATCGTAGCTCTTGGACTACACCTAATAAATTCATTCCGGGAGATATCTTTCTCACAATCTCAGTCATCCGGCATTTTTTTTTTTTACATTAACTCCACACAGGAGGCCCTGAGGAAAATAATTTCCCTCAGGGCCTATGTCATCATCTTTGAGGAGCTGTATAGAGGGTCTTTTTGAGGAAAGGAAGGAGTGAACATGGGTCTTGAAGAGACCCATGTTGTAGGAGGGAGGAAACACAGAGGCTTGTAAATCGTTCCACATCCGAGCTGTTGAACTCAAGAACGAGTCGTAAAAACGACCCGTTCTCATGTGACTAATGTCAACCGTGTACAAATGTTGGGCGCGTGTTTCCCGACTATGCACCGGTGCCGAGGGGATCAACGACGCTAGTTCCTCGGAGCATTTTCCATCGTAATACCGATAGAACAAGGACAGCATTCCCACCTGACGCCTGTGCTCTAAAGACTGCAATCCGTCTGTTAAGATGGGAGAATCTATCAAACGGACCGCCCGTTTCTGCATAGAGTCAAGGGTTTTTTTAAGGTATTTTGGAGCTCCAGACCAGAGGTGGCTGCCAAATTCAACCGTGGGGCGCACTTGCGATTTGTAAAGGGCTAGCAGTTGTGTACTATTAAAGTATCTGCGGGCCCTGTACAGTACGCCCAGTTTCTGAGAAGCTAATGTAACTCTGGTTTCGATGGAGCCCCCATACCGGAGCTGGTCACTTAGAGTAACACCAAACAGAGGTCCTGTTCGGAAGAATGCTTCCGTTGAAGGAGACTAGATTATCATTTCGATCCCTTTTAGACGTTATCAAACATGATTGGGTCTTTGAAACATTAAATTCGACGAGGTTATTCTTACCCCAAGAGAAAACACTCTCGAGGTAACCGTCCATTCTCTGCTTCAAAGCCCTCCGAGCTATTGGGGTTTGTGTGCTCTTTGGAGGCTTGTCAAACAAAAAGCTATCATGGACTGTACTGTCATCCGCGTAACAATGAATCGGTGCACATGACAAGAGGTCGTTGATGTGCAACAGAAACAAAGTCGGAGACAGAACCGATTCCTGTGGGACGCCAGCATTTATCGAATGCGAGGAAGAGGTGAAACCGTCAGCAACCGCCTGAATCGACCTCCCCCTCAAAAAGTCGGCAATCCACGCACACAAGGATGCCGGAAGTCCGTACGAAAGCAGTTTGTTGACAAGCGCTCGATGCCAAACCCGGTCAAAGGTCTTGGAAATGTCCAGTCCAACCGTTTGGGTCTCACCAAAACGTTCCAGGCACCGTCCCCAAACATGCGTCACGTACGCGAGAAGATCACCGCACGAGCGGTTCCGCCGGAATCCGTATTGACGGTCGTTAATAATTTTGTTCTTCTCGAGGTATGTGAGCAGTTTGTCGTTGATCACACGTTCCATTACTCGTGCTTTGTGTTGATGTGTTGACCTTGGATCAAAGAGCACGAATATTTAATAATTTGGGTCCCTAATATTTAACTTAATCAATGCTTCAATCTTTTAGGTCTCTTCTCGTTTAATGGAATCATGATGTACATCTGTTAAAATCATCAGTCAGCCAAAGCAAATTGTTTCAGGGGATGTAATTATTTGTTTTCCTAGGTTAACACCTCGGGACACGCCACGTTTTGTCAGAGGGTAAAATATTTCAGCCATGCAATAAAATCCAAACCAATGGAATATTTCTGTAAGTATCTAAAAACTGTTTTTGAAAAGTGATAAAATACGCTTTCAAATTTTATGATTCGAAATAAACACATCATTTTTGAAGTAGATATACAAATTTTGCTTGCAAACATAAAAAGTTTTAAAAATGGCTCAGCTTACGTATTTTATAACTAAAATTACTGATAACGAACAAAAATAAAAACAAGAACATATTTTATTGGACAAATGTATTATTATTAACGTTATTATCACCTCACTTTTTTATGGTTCCATGTAAAAATATTTAATAAAAAATTCCTAAAGTAAATTTTTCGTAAAGGCGTACATTTTTCTTCTTTTGTGGTTAATTTTTAGATTTGAATCTAAAGCATTGTGTTTTCTCTTTCTAAGACCGTTTAGATTATATTTCTCACTATTAAAGTAATGAAAAAGAGACAAAGATTTCTACGAGACCTATATGAGTTATTCCGAATTATATAGTTTATTTAGAATTATAAAATTTTAAAGCGTATTTTATCACCTTTCAAAAACAATTTTTATAGTTTTGAGATACATTCAGAAATATTCCATTTATTTAGATTTTATTGCAAAGCAGAAATGTTTTGACCCTGTATGTTCGAGGGCCGAGTGGTTAAAGGGGTGTTTCTACAATACATTGAATATTACTAATAAACGTTCGTTAGTTGCGTCCTAACAAAACAAAAAGCGACTATATTAACAGTTGAACACATTAACCAGCGCCTATTGTTTGAATATTTCTAGAATTATCACCGTTGTTCGTAGTGAAAATATACTTTGCAAATATTTAACTTAGCAGACATCCTGTGTACTGAACATTGGTGTGCATTACTTTACTGAATTCTAAGAATTGTTGATGTAAAATGGATTCGATGACTATTAGATACACCTGGATTTTGTTCTAGACAACTAATAAATGCTATATATTATGTTTGATGTCTTAACATTATTCACAGAAACTGACTTGGCATACCCGCCATCACTAATTTGTTGCCTTCGTCCTGATGTTCGTTTTCACCAATCAAATTGAGCGAGTTAGAGAGCTTTATTAAAATGTAGCTCAAATGTAAAATTTGAGGTCGCCGCTGTGACTAAGCTATTTTTTTGCTCAGGGGTGCACTTATGTCCTTTCGTGTGAAATTATTTTTAGTCTCTTAATTCTGAAACGTAGAATAAAACGGATTTTCAACGAAAATAACCTATTTTTTTACTGTAATCCACACAGGAGTTCCTGAGGAAAATAATTTCACTCAGGGCCTATGTCATCTTAGGGAATGCTGTGTGGAGGGTCTTTTTAAGTAATGGAAGGATAGGAAGTTCTGGGAAAAAAGGTATGAGGGATGGATAGTAATCAGGGATCAGTTTGTCCAGGAGTGACGGACGTATGAGCTCCATCCCTCCAACAGCGTTGCAAAGCGATGGGTCGAGAGATTCTGGCTGGAGAGAAAAAAACTCCCTCAACCAGTCTCTCTCGATCCTGTCCACTACGCAGCAATAGTATTATGTATTATAATGTAGTATAATCTCTCTAAACACGAGAATTTCTCAATTAGGGAGGTATTGTTACCACCAATATTGTATATTATATATATTTTGTTTAATTGTATATTATATGCATATTGGTTAATAAAAATAAAAATAAAATTATAATATATATAACAGAATCATAATAAATTGTTAAAATTCTCTTGATTGAATTAAATTAAACCTTAACAGAAAAAAAAAAAAAATATATATATATATAATAATATTGCTGTATAATTCATCAGATTGCGATAAAACGTTTGTGAGTTGTTGTGCTCACGCCCACGAAAGTTTCTGTATATAAAAGTGAACTCTGGTGTTATGAAATTTGTATAAAAAAATTACATTTTGTTTTGAAGAGTTTTAATTTTCAATGTACATTTGTTATTTGATTTTAAATTTTCTTCGACCGGTTTCGACACATCCGTGTCATTCACGTGAATGTTATGTGAAATTTAAAAACAATAATGATATAAAAATCTTTCTCTACTGTACTACGCCTGCTTAAAAAATATTAAATAAACACATGTTTGTAAATGGCACTTTGTGCCGTAAATTTAAATAAATAAATAAATCAAAATGTCTAGAAATTGTTACATAGTTAATGCCTAAGAAATTTAAACAAAAAAATAAAAAAAATTACTATTGGTGGTGCGCGAATAGTTTGAAGAATGTGTGTATGTCTTGTAGTTTAGCTGCAGGGAGAGAGGGCGGAAGGGGTAGGGGAGTCAGAGATGGGTGGAGGGGAAGGCGGAGAGGATGGGGACGTGGGAGGCGAAGGGGAGGCGAAAGGGAGAACGGAGAATCTATTTTGATGAAGCATGACTATTTTGTCAATGCTACTTTTTCTGTATATGATTCGCAATTTATTGAAAACATTGTGTGGTGTAACGCCCACTAGCATCGTGTTCCAATCTTTTCTCACAACATCGTATCATTTTATTTATTTAGGTTTTCCGCAAAGGTTAAAGTTGAACTGAATCCGATAAACGAAAGTATCTATCATAAAAGTTTGTAGAATCATCTCTTTTCGAAAAATACTATTAGTTTCTGAACACCGTTTGGTTAATGTAGATAAATGTGTTGGATCAGTGTGCTTTTTAAAAATTTCTTTCATTTTCCCATGAATTTATGTTCATTTAAAACTTTTCTATGAGATTTCATAATTGTGCCCTATATATTCATTGGGTTAAATTTAGAGTCGCGACTTAAGATTATAATATATATTATAGTGTGTAATTTCTACATTAATATTATTATTATTTTATTTATTGGCTCGCTAACAGAATACCTGTACCCGAGTAACATACGGATGCAAGTCAAAAATTTGAAAAAAAATAGTTTTTGATGCAGACTTGAAGTAAATTATCATGTTTATCAGTGGCAGATAGATAAAGGTCCTATCGTGAAGAAAAATAGAATTTTCAAAAATGTATTCGGATGCAAGAACCTTTGATGCAACAATTATCTTAGAAGCAGGAAGATGTACCACGGACTTGCATCTTTATGATTTTGTTGCATTTTGAATAGGTATTATGACTCAAATCCTTCGTATTATGTGGTATTGACTCAAATTATTATAATAAAGGTATTACTACAGTCCCTGGCCAAATTATTAGACGCACTGCAAGATTTCATGTAAAATATTAATTACCGGGTGATATTGTACCGTTTTATTATTTTAGATTGATTTGTTTTTTTTTTTAAATTTTTATATTATCCAATCAATTACCGATTTATTTGACATAAATAAGACAGCAATTAATGTTAGTATAAGTCAATATTTAGTTGAGCCACCTTTGGCCGCTATCAAAGCTTTAATTCTGCGCGGCATGCTAACAATGCAAGACTGTACTGTCTCCTGAATTTGAGGATGATGATTCCACACATAAATAATCTTTTCTAGGAGCTGGGTTTTGTTAGTAATCACATCTTTAGCCACTTCTCTTTTCATCAGCTCCCACACATTTTCAATCGGGTTCATATCAGGGCTATTACCCGGCCAATCCAACAGAGGGATACTTTTTTCTGCCAAAAAAGCTTTAACAGACCGAGCAGTGTGGCAGGGAGCTCCATCTTGCAGGAAACTTAATGGTTCCAAATAAAATACAGTGCGTCTAATAATTTGGCCAGGGACTGTACGCTTTCTATGGAAGTAAACAATTTTCAAACATTGATCCTTTCATAATACACCGCATGTCATAACAAAAAATTCCACTTCATTTTAAAGCAGAAGTCCGTGTTTTTGTTTCTCAAGTCAGCGTTTTTTTAAAAACAATATTTTTAAAGGCTTTGCACATAAAATATTTCGTTTATTTGCTCGTTTTTAAAACTAAACTAATTGATTTAATAAGTACTTTTTTTGTTATCTATCAGCATGGATATCCGAAGAAGTTAAGAGACCATAGTTAGAGAAAAAATAGTTTTTTGGCTCTCCTGAACATATACCTTTTTAGACTTCCATCCGTAGGCTTCTCGGGTACAGATACCTCCCATTATAATTATTATTTTCAATATGGTTATAGCGATGATTCCTATTATACATAAGGGCACCATATAGAAATATGGGAACAATCAACGCCCGGGCGAGTCTCATATTGGTGGTCTTTGTTATAACTCTATCACTATACATACTCGTACATGCACTCCGCCACTAACTATGCATATTTATTTATTTATTTATTTGGAAATTCACGCTACATACATTATTTTTAAAACAAAGAACATCTAAATCTAAATGTGCATAACAAAATAAAAAACCAAATCATAAACAAAACAAAATCAAAATCAAAATCGAAATCGAAATCAAAATCAAAATCAAAATCAAAATCAAAATCAAAATCAAAATCAGAATCAAAATCAAAATCAAAATAAAAATCAGAATCAATATCAAAATCAAAATCATGACCAAATCTAAAACAAAAATAGAGTAAAAAAACAAATTGAAATAAAAACAAAATACTCCACCATGCAAGATGGAAAAACTGTAGACTGGGAAAAGTGCAATACATGTGAAATAATTCGAAGCAGAGCTATGCAGTTGGAATTATTAAATTTGTGGTTCTTCTTTCTGATATAAATTTTACTATGACTTGTTTATATTTAGTGAATGATGTGTTAAATATGTCAACAACATCTTTATAGTCATTAGCCAAATTTTGTATACGGCGAACAGGGGTATACAATTGTGATTCTGTGTTGGAGTTGTCACGAAAGAATGGTAGATAGTGCCTCGATGTTGAATTGCGAGGTATATGGAAAGAAATCAAGTATAATAGTTCTGGGCTGTCAATTATTGAATTTATGATTTTATGTAAACATTTATTTATTTATTTATTTATTTATTTATTTATTGTTTGAAAATATTACATAATACAATATAGTGAACTTAAAATGTCCAACTAGGCAATTGCCCGTTTTAGGACATTCCAGTATGATAATGTTTTTACATGTAAATTATAGTAAATTATAGTGTTGACTATTCTGTTGGTAAAATAATACATATGTATATTCATATTCTAGAATACTTTCAGTTATACCACGACATTTTTTACTATTGTTTAGCTGACATAATAAACTAAAGAAATATTAATAGATAAAACAAGAAAAATGAATTTGAAAATGAAAATGAATGAAGAAATTCTGTTGGTAAAATAATACATATATGTATATATTCATAATCTAGTATACTTTCAGTTATATCACGACATTTTTTTGCTATTGTTTAGCTGACATAATAAACTAAAGAGATGTTAATAGATAAAACAAGGAAATGAAAAATAAAAATGAAAGTAAAGAAGGAACTTTTCCTTTAAGGAAAAATATCACGAATAAAATAATAACATGTTAGGTCATTTACTATTCTACGTTCGGATAATTTTAATAAATTAAGTTGACATAGTAGATAATCATAGTTGACACATTCCCTTGTTATACCCATTCTGAAATTAATATATGAATGACTAGCATAGCCCATACTGTCGAGTTGTACTCGATTTGACTCCTAACCAATGACATGTGCAATTTTTTAATGGTTTGAATATTTTTAAATTGGCTGCAAATTCTTATCACAAAACCCAACATTTTCAAAGCTTTATTTGATGTAATTTCAATATGATTTATAAATTTCAGTTTTTGATCAAAGTTTACACCTAAATCATTCACCCCGGTTACAGTTGTTAGAACTACGTCATTAATAGAGTATTCATAAATTATTGGATTTTTTATTCTATGAAATCTCATAATAAAACATTTACTTAAATTTAGTTGTAGATGGTTCTCTTGGCACCAAACAAAAAGTTTAAACAAGTTATTAGACAATGTTTGACAGTCATTAATACTTTTTATAGCTTTATATATTTTCATATCGTCTGCAAACATTAAGACTTGGACATCGTTGAAAATAGAAAGAACATCATTCACAAATAACAAAAATAAAATTGGTCCCAAATGTGACCCTTGTGGAACGCCGCTGGTAGCGATAAATATATATGAAGTAAAGCCGTCAATTTTGAATTGATTCGGCGAATGGGTTCGGATATATAGTTTTGGTAAATTAAAAGATTAGACAAGGTAGATTTTCCTGAAGTGAAACCATGTTGGTTAGGTAATATTAATAGCTTGATACAGTGGATGATTGTATTTAAAATAAGTTTCTCAAACAATTTTGGGATGGTTGATAACAGGCAGATCGGTCTATAATTGCTCACCTCGTTTTTGTCACCCTTTTTAAATATAGGGGTGAGGAAACTGTATTTCCATTTTTCAGGAAAATGTCCCGTTTGTAACGACTGGTTGAAAAGAAAATGTAGTGGATATGAAAGAGTGGTGGCGCAATTCTTTAAGAAAACAGGTGGGATATTATCAGGACCACCGCTCTTACTTTGGTCCAGTTGTTTTAGCTGATTCAGTACATCGTTATATTCAATTGTTACATTAGATAAATTTAAATAATGATCTGAGGAAAAACTGGGCGAGCAATCATTGACTGCTGTTGAGTCACGGACATAAACACTTTTAAAAAAGTCTGCAAATAGGTGAGCTATGTTTTGAGTGTCGTTGGCTCCTTTTCCTTCGTAGAACATGTTAGAGGGTATACTATCGTCATAATTTTTCATTGACTTTGTAAAATTCCAAAAATGTTTTATGTCACCATTAATTGAATTTTCTACTTTATTTATATAATTGTTGTAACAGATTTTTGACAAATGTTTGCATTCTTTTCTTATTTTATTAAACTCTACATAATTTGTAAGGGATCTCTCTTCTTTATATGTTTTATGTATTTTTTTTTTTTAGCTATTAGTTGGATTAATTCCTTACTGAACCATTTTGGATGCTTTGATTCTTTGTATTCAATTAATGGTATGCAGTCTACGATAATGGCATTGATTTTGGAATAAAACGAATCTATGTTATAGCTCATATCGCTTTTCTCGAGAAATGACCAATCCACTTTGCTGAGATGTTCATTGATTTCATTGTAACTGGCATTTTTAAAATTATAACTAGAACTTGTTAGTTTATTACTTCTTTTTACATTGTTTGGAATAATTACTGACAGTGGAGGATGATGATTATCTATGGGAAGGATAGATTCTGATGCTTTACTAACTACTATGTCTTCTTCATTTGAAAAAACAAGATCTAGTAGGCGATTACTCAAATTATGTACATTATTAAATTGGGTGAGATTTAAAAATATTGACATATCTAAGATTTCCCTTTCGCATAATGTTATTGATTGGGAATCAATACAGTTGAAATCACAATTTGGAAGATTGTAATCTCCGAAAATTATGAATTTATGTTTTTTATATTTTGATTTTAAAAGTTCAACATCTTCGGAATGGTTTTTATATATAGATATATTAGCTGAGGGAGGAATGTACACGCAACCAATGACGTAATTTTGATTTTTATCGTTTACCATAATGAAAATTTGTTCAACATCACGATTTTTAGTTTTTAACACTTTTGAGGACATTTTTTTGCGTACTGCTATAAGAACCCCTCCACCTCTGGATCTGGAACTGGTGTTGATATTTCTGTCGAGCCGGTAGACCTGATGAAAGGGTAGACCGAGCTCCGCTGAGTGGATCTCGTCTAATTTTGTATTTCTCTTGTTTCAGGTAAGATTTTTCACCCTATTTTCGCATTAGAGAGAATATCAGCGTTGCGGATGTAATTATACCATTAAGGGTGAGTTTTGTTGGTATTTTAACGCTGACTCACCATAATAAATAATAGCCTGTTTCCATGAATTTAAGAAGCTTCTTACTTCCATGTTGCCATGACTATATTTTCCGCCCTCTTTAAAAGTTAGTTTATTAATGTGTAACTAATGTTAATATTTATCTAGTAACTACCTAAATATAATAATAGCAGGTCTCAGAATAGACAATGTCTGGTGACATGTATAAAGTACCTGCACGTGCAGGGAAATAATAAATTAATAAACTCTCGGTTAGGTGGTAATGAAATGAGATCATATCAAATGAAAAGATATCTGGAACGGGCCAAATTTACCTGAAGGATTTTTTCCTTTATTGCTTCGGTGAGTAAAATATGAAATAGTAATAATATAATAAAATACATATAAAATTTATTTTCACTTAATTTGTTTTTGACCATAACCGGTTTCAGCTTGTAAAAGCCAACTTCAGACTAGTAAAAATAATCCTTAATCAAAAGTTTATAAACATAATAGATGGTGGAGAGGAAGGGGGGGGGGGGGAGGGGGGTAGTCTACAAGGACTTTATTCAATTTCTATGGTTTTTCCATATTTGTTGCCATGTCCTCTTTGATGATTGGATTTTTAGTTATTTGGCTACTAGTAGTGGACAGAATTATCTCGGGTTTATAGATTACTTTAACTAAATAACTAAAAATCTAATCGTCAAAGGCGACATGGCAACAAATATGGAAAAACCATGTAAATTGAATAAAGTCCTTGTAGACTACCCCCTCCATCTCCCCTACATGTTATGTATATAAACTGTAGATTAAGAAACAATTGTACCAGTCTGAAGATGGCTTTTACAGGTTGAAACCGGGTACGGTTAAAAATAAATTAATTGAAAATAAGTTTTAAATGTGTTGTATTATATTATAATAGATTTCTACCACGAATTGTCAATATATAGAAATATTAAGAAATAAGCAGTTTTTGTATTTTATAAGCAAACATTTCAAATAACTAATAGTAAATATATCATTGAAGAAGAAGATAACAATAATAATCTAAACGAAACTTTGAAAGAGAACAAGACACAGAAAAACTGAAAAAGAGAATGGTCGCAACTGGGACTCGAACCCAGAACCTCTCATTTAACCGGGACGTGCGCGTTTACCAGTTCCGCCATTGTCACCCTCTGTCAAACCGTCGTATTAGTTAATCTCATATTTCAAATTTTAGTATTATTGTTATATTCTTCTTCAATGATATATTTCATTGATGGGAATAACCTTCAAAAGTTATAAAAAGAGAGTTTTTCTTATAATTTTTTTTTTAATATTAACTATGTTCGTTTGACAGGATCTTGGCAAAATTTGGTAATATTTTATTGCCTCGAAGAAATTCGATTCAAATTCAAATATTTACTCAGTCTGTACGTCGAAAGTTGGGACAACTCCCAAAACCTTTGAATTATTGAATTTCTTTGTTCCTTATACTTGCCAAGCATTTATATACCTACTGGAGAACCGAATCGCCTGTAAAAGATAAAATACACAGCCGAGATGATAGAATATTACATCAGTGAAAACCTGTTATTGGTTAAATTTTTATACACATGTATTTCATCAAACATTATTGTTATTAACTGTTGGTTTTCCAAATAAAATAAAATAAAAAAATAAAATAATAAGTTATCCATCGACACAAACTCAAATGACCAATCGTTCCAATTAAATTAATTTTATCTAGGTAATATTTTCTTTGTAAATATAGTTCTATACCTTAATTGAGTGATTAAACAGCTTAGCAAATAGTTGCTATAGGTAAATAAATTATTACTTTATTTCGAAATGATCGATAATAATTTATTCAAATGAATTAGTAATTTAGATAATATTCAATATTAATTTGCTTTTAATTATAAACTACTTGAAATAATCAAACATTCTTTGTATTCGATCGATTGATGAAATAAATCTATTATTAATGAATGATTCGTAATTAATAAAATTTTCGATGTCTATGTTCGAAATCTTCGTATCATATTTTTAAATCAAGGTTTAGCAGTTTTTTTTCGTTATTTTTTATAAGTACGTCTTAACTAGCGAGTTCCCGGCATGCGTTGCACTGCCACTTAATTAAGAAGTTGTTTCTCCCTGCATGTCCTTTCTCATTCGACATTCCCCTTTCGCCTCCCCTCCCCCTCCCGCGTCCCCCTCCCTCACGCGTTCTCCCTCCACTTTTCTCGTCTTCCCTCTCCCTTCTTCCGCTTCCCCCATCCCACGAACCCTCCTCCCGCTTTCCATACATCCAGTCCCGGTTCAATCAGTTTTGAAACAGCTCTTTGCCACCTATTGCAATTTTTTTATACAAATTTCATAATGCCAAAGCCCACCAATATATACAGAAACCATCGTGGGTGTGCGTACAACAACTCGCATCTTCATCGCAATCGAATACATGGTTTAGGGACCGCATAAAGGACAAACAAAGAAACATTAATTTTTATATTTTAAGATTACGAAGGTCCATACATTGCTTCGTCATTGTCTTAAACTGTGGTTTTTTCACCCCCGATCCAGTTAAATCCCACAATAAGTTTAAAATATACCATTCTCAAGATGCCCTTAGTAGTGTCAAATCTGTCCGGTCAAAAATAAATACGAACTAAGAACCAATTTGCCTTAATTCTGTCACACGGGCACGCCCACGCATCCAACACACTCATGTAGATTTATATCTTCCAGAGCTCTAAATGGACAATGTTGATCATTGCCAAAACCAGTGGCCGTTTTCTCTAAAGTGCATTTGTGCAGGTACTCCCAGAAAAAAAGATAAGAAAATGAAATAAATCTAAATTATAATTTTATTTTGCGCGCCAGTCAAATTCCATGGTAAAAAATCCGTACGTTAGAATAATGATTGTATCTACTGCCTAAGAGCGAGTCAGATATGAAACCCAAATCCCATAGGTGCGTTATGAATATCAGCACCTACGGAACCATCCATCATATTTCTCAGGTTCATACAATACATACTAGTGGCGCCAGAGCTGTAGACCTGCAAACCTTGAGAATCTGCTATCTCCATGAGTGCGTAGCACCTATGACCAAATTTGCACGGATTGGTATTTTGAAAGAATCTAATTCTGTAGTAATTAAAGATCAGGGCAGTATCTTTTCATACAACCGTGGGAATTTTTTAATTTCCTGTACTTTTCCCAATTTTTACATTTGGTACATGTATACACACAATTAAGATTAAGTATTGAGGTAGTTTAGTTGTCACTTGAATTTTTTTCGGTAGAAGATTGAAAGTACGAGACCTAAGAAAACTTGTAACATATCTATTTCGTGAGCAGGTACTGCGCAAAGTAGGGACTGTTTATTGTCTATTGATTATTATTTTTTTTTCTGATTTTAACTTTGTTGGTTGGCAAAACTGGAAGGAGACCGGAAAGGGATTCTTTCAGGGAATCATGGCAGGAGAGATAACTTAGATTTTGTGCAGGGGGAGTGTTTTTCGGGGCGATTGGGAGGATAAAGTGAGATACTAGTGCTATGTAGCCTAGAAATATTATTTTTAAACGTCGCGTGAGTGTGTGACGACTCAAATGGCATTGAAGCCTATTTATTTTGTTTAATCCCTCGCCGGATGCCGCGAGATAGATTAATCCGCGTGCCGAGGTCAATTTAGACCGGAATCCACGGGTGATGTACTGCCCGCAAGGGTTCTTTTGCTGGTGGTTCCTTTGGCCGGTGAGATTTGCTCATGCCGCTTGATGGGTGAGAATCTGCTGTGCCTGTTTTGTTGGGTGGATTCCCTTTATTAATGGAGCGGCTCCTAGACTCTGGTTGGACCCGCCAATATTCCTTTGCTGTTCCTTTGGCTGGTGAGATTGGCTCATGCCGCTTGATGGGTGAGAATCGGCTGTGCCTGTTTGTTGGGAGGACTCCCTTTAACCGAGCGGCCTCATGACGTGCTGGAAGACGTTTTGGGGATTGCTGTTGTCGTTAGGAGGAGAATCACGACGACGGGACGTATGCGGTATTAATAACTAAACGAAATTTTGAATTAACTCTCTCTCTCCAAATCTATTGATAGATGCTAAAGGTATTTATGTTCTTTTTGATAAGCCTTCTTTGGTATGTTTTCCTTGCAAAGTGCAATAAAATATTATAAATTTCACTAGAAAAATAAGTGTTTCAAATATATTCATGACCTCAAATCCCTGACTCCACCATCCTGAGAAGGATGTTCTTTTGCTCTAGGATAAGCTGTCGGATGACAAAGGTGGGTTTCCTACATTCTCCCAAGTATTACAAACTGCTGTGTGTTTGCGCTTGTTTGGTATTCGTTCGAAGACTGAATAGTTTAGATTCTTTGTTTAATGTCTTAATCTTTCGAAAATGTTCTATTTCTATTATACATAACTTTGAAAATTTAATTTTGAGTTATTTGTAAAGGTCTTATAAATGCATCAAGCGCACCACCCCATCCTATTATACCGTACATGATTGACATTATTTCTCCTTTTTAATCTCCGATTGAAATCCCAATGAGATATTACATTAACCGCCAATGGCCAAAACCAATCAAATTTCATACCGATCGATCCATGTAATATTTTGATAAGTCATGTAAAGTGTTTCATTTTGGGTAGGTAAAGCAACACGCCGTCAATTTAAACGTTTTCACATGTTTTTGGCACCGAATCTGGAGCAGGCCTCTTATCTTTTAGCAAATGCAGCCAACTGCGTTCTGCGTACAAACAATCCGTGCAATTATTATTTCTGATCGCTTTGATACCGCGCCGGCTGCTGTTTTGAAAATTTTATTTCGGGAAAGCAAACCTGTGAACTGGGGACTGTGGAAGTGTGGAATCCGAACCGCCTTCCATTCCAGATTCACTTGTGGAAAAGTGGTCCGGCGACTGGCATCCAAACGAATTAGGCCCCGTTTATAAAATATTTCAAAATTTGAAAAATATTTCTGTAAATTTTTAGGTTCCATGCTAACTCAGAATCAATTCAAGTCAACTCCCCTTAAGTCAGGGTCATAAAAAGTTAAAAAAAAAATTATAACTGCCCGTAGCCCTAACCTAACGTAAAGTTTTAACCAATTTTTTATATTTTTATTTTATTTCTTAATAACTTTTCAAAGGTGGTTCTGATTTGATTTCATTCTGTGTTATCCGTTCACCACATTTTTAATACATAAAGCACAAATGGGTTTATTTTAACATGAATACTGCAACGAGTCCCAACTGCTCCCAAACGTCTGGAGACTCCAGACTCAATCTGAGACTCCCAATTGGGGTATGTTGTGAAACTGAAAATAGTGGAGAGAAGGAGATGGAGTAAAGGAAGAAGTGTCTGGCTATTCAGATCTGGTCACCAAACGCGGCTAAAAACATTTCAAGCAACGCAGCGTTTCGATTCTGAATGTTGGGACTTTTACCAGAGCGATACTGAAAGTATTTACCACTCTGGAACATGCCTCAAATATACATAGGTAGTGTGGTACTCCCAGTGAGAGCTCATACCTACGTCATCGACGATTGGCCTCTTCCTTCTCACACGTCTTGTATAAAATCGAAGAAACGGCGACGTCGCATACGACCTCTCGCTGAGACTATATATTATTTGAAATTAATGGATTGCGAAATGACACACTGAGATTTAAAACCGCGACATTCGGATTCGAAGCCACTATCGTAACCGCTCAACCACGAAGGCCGTCACGTAATCACAAAAGCCTTGTCTCTTTATGTTGAGGAAAAGCTATTATTATTCTTCTTTACAATTAACATGTAAAAAAAATAAAATTCATTGTAAAATATACGTATTGTATTACTTGTATTTAAAAAAAACACAAATTTCCTTAATTGCAGTGCTGTTAACCTAAGAAAACAAAGTAGTATCGTTAAATATAATGGGTAATATAGTAATTTAGAGAGTAAACATCGTTTTACCCACTACGTCACCAAACGTAGCGAACCATTTGGAGTGACGTATAGAGGTATATTAGTTATCCAGTAAATGGTACCCATACCGCCTCCCAAGTTAGATCGACTACCAGTAAGATTAAATTGAGCTTATTTCCTGCAGAGGAAAACGGTCATAACGACGCTTTAGAGCACTCGACCAACTAACCGCATTTTATCGCTGCTTATAATGAATATATATATAAAATAACCATTCTGGACTAAATTGAAATGAGTTAAATCTCACACATGAAAATAAAACTTAATGGCAAGAAAATATGATGTAATTGAAAAACCGGTCTCGCAGCAAAAAGTGTCTGTTCGCCCCGGGCCGGGGGGGTTGTTGGGGAAAGGGGGTAGGTTCAGAGAGGGTGAGGTAGCGGGGAGGGGGAGGGGGGCATGAACCCCATTTTTCCACATGAGCAACCCCCGCTCGGCCCTTTCCAGCCTGCTCGATGCGATGGACCGTTTGAGGCTTCGTTTTGGTTTATTTAGTTTATTTATGTTCGTCGCCCAAAGAGAAAGCTGTCACATAAATGTCGGCCGTTTGTTTTTTGGTGGCATTTAGCACATGTTAAGTTTTGACAATCATATTTACTAACAAATCTCCTTACAAAAGTCTTTTAAATTTTACACAAAGTATAATTAATTATTGTACCTATCGTAAGTGGTTGTTTTCAGTTGTGTAAAATTTATATCACGTTTATCAGTAAGGGGATTTGTTATTTCATTTTCTCTACCTGTCGTTTTATATTTAAATTCATCTTGATTAATTCCCGTCTATGGACTCTTTTATTTTTAATTTAACGTCTGTGTTTCATTTTATCTCAATATTCTATAACAAATTTGTCTTTATAGTATTTTGTCTATGATTTTACTCGAAGCAAAGTGTCAACTCACTTGTTTTTAATTTTTTTAAATACAGATAATTCACTTTAGTCGGTAGAGATCACACTTCGTTATCACATCATTATTAGAGTAATTAACATTTCCAATATGATTCAAATTGTAGGTAAGCACACCATTCTTTCCATACATTCTTTGTTCAACGATAAGTTTAAAGTACAAGAACGTAAAAGAAAGAGGACCAAAATCAAATATTAGTAAATACACACATACACATTTACTATATGTTTGTTTATATGTCTGAATGTACACACCCACATGCCCACACATATACGTACATACATGTATTATAGAGCCAATGCATACATAGGTAATAATAATATTTTGATGATTTGCATAGCGCCGTTTTTGTGAAAAATCACCTCACTGCGCTGTACAAATTAAAAATATATTTCTACAATTTTACTTCTAATTACAAACTAGAAAAAACATTATAACAACTTATGGCTAAAATATTGCATCCACCGGTCCTTCAATCACTGATGTAAAACTATACATATGTACAGTGCATTTGACCAATGAACCCAATGCTGCGTAAAAATTTTTTTTTTTTTTTAATCATATTAGCATCATAAAGGTAAGTAAGTACTTAAATTAACATGATAATATATATTTCAAATTAATTATAAACTAGACATGTTTTATTTTTATTTATATATTTTATTTATTCTCTGGACAGAGGAAAATTTACAGGACCATACTTACCTGGTATGAGATATATATACACTTGAGATTAACAAATTTTATTTAGATACACTTTACAGGTGCATGATGCAATAATTACAAAGTGTCTCTAAGTGAGGAGATCATCAGGTATATGCAAGTATAAGTTCCTCCTGAAGCTAGTGATTGAATTAAATTCAAAATAACATTATTTATTATATAATGGAGTCTTTCATGACGTGCGTTGATTTGAAAAAAACTTTTATTACCACGATAAGTACCGATCCAAAAGGTATATCTGCTATATTATCTGCTAAAATCATATTGTCTCAGGAGAAATTTCTTAGTGTGGTATGTGGAATAGTCGTTCCGATATAGAATTTACGATTCGGTTGTAAACCTGAAGTTGGCCCGTCATTCTGAGAGCTGTATCGTTTATTCCTATACCAAATTAAACTTTTTCTAAATGTTCCTACAAATTATCGTATGACATGGAGCTGGGTTAAAGTTCATATTCAATATGAAATGTTATAATCAATTTATATTTCTTATTTTATTTGTATTTTACGGGAATTTTATTTTATTATTATGTAATACTGGTAAATTACATGTCTTACTCATTTTTCAATAAAGTGAGCCATATCTTTTACTGCATTTTCACTCGACGATATAGGTATTATCGCATACGAAAATTATAGACGGAAAACAAACAAAAAACGAGATAAATCGCGCTCATATCCACAAAGTCGAGATGCTTCGGAATAAAGTTATTTTTTAATATCAATGTTAGTTTGTTTACTTGTTTGTTTGTATTTTATGCGCTGCCATACCGTTCATCCGATTGCGATGAAACTTTAGCGATTTGTTGTGCGCATGCCCGCGAAGGTTATAGTAAGCTCTGGCGTTATGAAATGTAATTGTATAAATGAAAATGTGTGTATTTAATATATTTTCGCGGAAGGGAGAAAAGGCTGGAATGGGAGGTAGGGTTCGCGGGAGGGGTGACGAGGGATAGGGATGGCGGGGAAGGTAGAAAGGGAACGCGTGAGAGGAAGGGGACTCAGGGGGTGAACGAGGACGCACGGGAAAGGACATTTTTTTATTTATTTTTTTTTTTTTTTATTGAGTAAATTTTTTACAATAAGTTTATTTCATTCTAATATTACATATTTTATATACTCTCCTAATAAAGCTAGTGCTTGTGTTTAGGAGAGGACAACTTGATAATAACTTTTTTTTTTTTTTTCAAAACCTTATAACAAACTTAAGAACTTAACTTATGAATAGATTTAGACTTAATAACATATTTTAAGATTATAAGGGTAATTAAACAAAATATATATAGGATATACATAAAACCTTTGGAATAACAAACAGTCAAAAACATATCTAATAAAAGTAAAAATTATATGGTGGGACTACCAAAATATGATTTAATTTTTTTTTTATATTTGTCGTAATTTTTTTCTGTTCGCATATCGGCAGGTAATTGATTAAATAATTTTATTCCTTTATATACATAGTGATTCTGTGCTGTTGTGGTTCGTATGGGTGGTATAGGGAGAATCAATGTATTTCTCTGAATGGCATTGCAACGCATGCCGGGTACCAGCTAGTTATAAATAAAAGTAATTGAAGCAAAATTATATAAAATTTTTAAACTTAAGAAAAGCTGTTTTTAGACGACAATAATTTTTTTTCTTTTTTTACACATTTACGAAAAGTATTTTTATGAAATTATTCTTCGAAAAAATACAATTCTTTAACAAAAAGCCAAAGGGCGAAATAATAATATACAAACAACCCAGACAAGATACAGCTTATTTGAAAAATTAATAACTTTTGAGTAGGCAGATGTTATTATGACAAAAATAAAGCTACGGGGAAAACCGAAGCTAACGAATTCAAGGAGGAGATGTTACGTTTATGTAAAGTTACGTTTTATTTATTAGGTTTACAATATGATTTTATATTTTTTTGGTTTTTAATACCGGTTTTCTAATTTTTTAAATTCTAATTCAGCAATATTTTAGACATTAACAAGAGTGGGGGGGGGGGGAGGTGTTTGTTCCCTGATATGAATAAGCCAAAGAACACCTAGACCTAGACTCTACAGGCCCGGTGTATTACTTGGTCCGTACCTTCGCTATGTACGACATTCCTCGCTCAAATTTAAGTTGGCTAAATGGGCCTCTCAATCCTTGATAAGCTGCAAAGTAGTTTGAGAAAATCGTCAATTATACGCCCGTGAAAAACTCCGGTCGTTGATATTTTGAAATATCGCATTGACAGTAGTTTGAATATGCAAAGTAAAGAGAAACACATTCCTATATTAAAATCACAAACAATTCGTGTAATGTTTGTGATATATTTGCTTATGACCTATATTGTATGCGCTATGTGCTAAGCTCGACATTTCAACCAAATATTAATATAGAATTTAGTTTGTTTTTAACTTGGCACAACTTCTTCACAACCATGTCAAAAACTTAAATTGTTTAGTTCCGTTGTGGTCCTGCCGCTGAGAGCGCCGTTGTAACCATCCCTTTCTGCTACTTCCACCGTTTGTGAGAAAGAGGGAGATATTTAAAGTTTCAAGCTATCAGTGGTATGTTTACAATTGTGCGTGATTGCATGCAAAAAGTAGTTATTATTTTAAAATTCCTATGATTTATTTGGTGCGTATTTATTGTCGCTTGGACATGTTTTAATAAATACCTTTGTTTTAGGGTGTAATGTGTTCATTAATAACACAAAATTCACAAAATGGAATTAATTCAAATTTGAAGGTGGGCGTACAGAATACAATCAGATACTGAGGTAGGTATTTCAACGTCGAACTCACTTGTATATAATTTCCGCTGATGGCGAATTCACCAGATTAACCTATACGGTTGGTAAAACGACCATTATATCGATAATGAGGTATTTATAATGTTCTCTTCTTTATTTACCATTAATAGATACGTCTTCAAGTCAGTGCCATCGAGCAATGACGTTTGCAAAAGGCAACAATTGTTGTTGTTAGGCACTCGTTACTGCCGATTTGTGTGTTGCTTTACCGCTACTTTTAGAAACTGTCTTGGAAATTACACAATCGTAAACATCGCGTACCTTTATTTCACTCCCGAAAATTACATGGCGATGAATTTACAAACATTTTTAGACGAATTAACAAATTTGTACATGGAAAGACTTATTATCTTAAATTACAACTACTGGAATTACACACGTCAAAAAACCTATTTTTAAAAGGTTTAAATTTTAGAGTGTTTGTATTTAAGGTAGATGAATTTCATTTATTACCCATTAAATTATTCCATAATATACTGATGATTGCATCATTTATTTATTTCGACATATACGGCACAACATGTGCCATTAACATAGTTAACTTATAAATAATACAAAAATCAATATTACTCCAATGTCATTCTTTTGAAATCATCTATATTATTTAGACGTTTACGTAAGTCAAAAACCTACGTTTACTTGCAAGCTTTTCTACCTGATTTGTCCATTTGAGTTTTTTTAAAATTATTTATTAACTAATTCCTAATTCAACACACGCGATTTAATACAATATAAATAGAGGTGGCAGAAATTTAATCTAATTTTGTTAGAAAATTGAAAAGAAATGAAATACAAAATAGATGAGAAAAAAAGATGAAATAAAGAAAAAAAAATTAAAGGAAAATCTAAAAAATGCATGCGTTGAGTGTGTTGTTATATTGTAGAAGTTATCTGCCCGCAGTATGCAATACCTTTGATGACTATCCACGTAAGAATTTTATGTTTTAAATTTGTCACGTGAATATCTTTTTCAATTTAATTAAAAAAAATGAACCAGATTACGGTAATGTCTTTGTCCAAATGTAGTATTTATCTTCGGAGTCATGTATTGATGTATATGTCTCTTGTCGTAATTGTGTTGTGTAGTATGATGGTTTTGGTAATGTATAAATATAAATTTTGATTTGGCGATGCATTTTAATTCCTAAGTATTTGACTGTATTCCTTAAGTTGGTCGTCTTGTGAATTCTTTCTCATTGCACACCACCTGCGAGATGAATATCAATCTGTAGATGTTTGCGGAGCTTAATTAATTCCATACCCACTTTAAATATGTACAAAATATTTATTTAAACGCGTGGGTTTGCCAATCGTAAATGATTCCGCTTGAACGGTTACGAGTAGAGTATTTCAAATGATCATAATTATTTACGAATATTGTACCAATTTATTAATGCAGAATAATAATTATAGTTGATATGTATTTAGTTATGATGGCATCAGAAATCGTGGTTTCCCCCAGGTTTCACCCAGATTTCTCATATAATTCTCTCAACTTTTCTCAAGGTTTCTTTCATTTTTTTCTTTCCATTACTTTATCATTTTACTAAATTCACTTTCATTAATTGATTATTGACTTATTTGTTATTATTAAGTAATAATTTTATACTATTCCAATTACTATTAGCCGACGAAGGCGGCAAGGATCGGACGCCCTGTTGTGAATTCATTAAAACATCTGTTGCTAAAGAATATAATATCGCAAAGTTACAAAAATTGTTTTAAATACGAAAATCAGAATTAACGCAGGACAAAACTGCTTTTTTAAATATAAAAAGTAAGTAAATAAAAAAAATCAGAGTGTGCAATTCACACGCAGTAAGTGATTCTTTCAGAAAACTAAAGTAGACAAGAGTGGGGAGACTACGAAGCACTTTTTTTTATCAATGTGAAGGATGATTTTTTTCCATATTTTCGTCGTCGAATTCCAGTGCACCTTTTCCTATACATTTGGTCATCTTTTTAGTATTTGTGTTTTCTTCTCCGGAGTCGCTAAATTGTCGCTTTTTTTGTGTTTTATTTGCCTGTTCATTGTGGAGTAGTTTGAAGGTTGTATATTGATTTTACAAAAAAATAAATATATAAAAAAAACTTTTGGATTTCGTTAGATTTGATACTTGGTCCGCTGAATGTCTGGCCGCTGAGGTTCGTCAGGCTCTTTTTACAGCTAGACTAAAGGAGACTTGCATGGTACTGTGGATTTATCGTATTATATTGGAACCGAGTACCCGATAAGTAAATCAATATTTTATTGCTATCTCATTAGTGTCGCTCGCTTCCTTTTCATCGAGTTTCAAATCACAACCGTACTAAAGAAATTTTCACTTCAAAAACTTAAAACACTATTATCACAGAAAATAAACTGTTGATTCTTGCAAAACACTATTCCAAGTAGTTGTAGTCTGAAATATATTTTCACGAAATGTATATTTTACAAAAAACGTAAATCGCTCTAGCAATCTCTATAATGCAGTTGAGGTTCCCCTAAACTAGGCTTGCGCAGTGACATGTTTTTTTCATTGCACCAAAAATTTATAATGCACTCTATCAGACTATAGAAAAAACATATCCTCTTACAGCATATACAAAAAAATAATAAAGACTTGGATAACTACAAACGACACAAATACACACCTGCTATAACATCCTACCTGTTGTAACTTTACAAATCCCTATTTTTTATTTAACCTTTTTTGTTTTTTATATATTTTATTCTTAATTTTAGTTTTGTAAATGCGGAATTATTTTTTCTATAGATATTTTAAAACATGATCATGTAATTTACTTATAATCTTAAAACTGCATAAAAAATTTAAAAAAACTTAAGTATACCCACGAACTGGCGATGCCTATGTGGGATTATTTTTTTTGATATCATATCTACTTATATGCATCTATATCTTTTTTGTTTCATTGTATTATTGTTTATCTTAAAGCTACCTATTTAATTTTATAGTTCCTTCTTTTTTACTCTATATCAAAAGAAATGTTTTTTGTAATATATGTAGGTATATATTTTTATGTATGTAACAAAATTTTTTCTAAATAAAAATAAATAAAAATTTTTGTTAGCAAATATTACCGCGCACTCTGGCAGCTAATAAATTTTCAAGGTTTGTAGGTCTACTTCTCTGACGCCACTAATGTTTTGTATGAACCTAAGAAATATGACGGAAGGTTCCATAGGTGCTGATATTCATACCGCACCTATGGGATTTATGATTCTTTATGACTTGCTCTTGCTTGGTAAAATTATAATACATACAAGTTTTTCTTATTATCTTCTGTTATTTGCACACTCGCACTTGATACAAAACCGCCACTGATTAGGGTCCATCATCTGGGTATAATCTGGGTGTTCTTACATTATACTTTTAGTTTCTCCTGTTTATCAGTGTTCACTATTTAACTTCCACGTTAAAACACAAGTATCAAAAATACTATCTGACTTCATGAGAGCTCCACATAGGAGGCCTTGAGTAAAATAATAACCATAAGAGCCTATGTCGTCTTTGGGGATACTATGTGGAGGGTTTTTTTAAGAAAAAAGGAAGTTCTGAGAAGGAAAAAGGGATGAGGAGTGGGTGGGAATCAGGGGGTCATTGTGTCCAGGAGTAACGGACGTATAAATCGAACCCTCCCATTGCGGTGCAAGGCGATGTTTCCGAGAGTTCTATTGGAGAGATCCAAAGGTCTCCCTCAACCAGTCTCTCCTGATCCGGCCTACCACGCAGCTCATGGGAAGAAGCAAGACCCGAACAAACCTCACCCGGGCACCCCTGCTAAGTCACCATACTTAACGAACCACGTAGATGGAACTGTGGCGAAAGTGTTGGTTATCCAATAAATATTACCCGTACCCGCTTTCCAAATTAACCAGTTATTTCTTCTTAGGCAAACTTATTATGTAATTCAAATTAATAAAATACTTAGTTTTTACCACTTTTATTGTTTATAAAAACCAACATGTTTCGAGAGCAACGCTTACTTCTTCAGGGTTTTAATAATACTATTTAAACAAGTGTTATTAAAACCCTGAAGAAGTGAGCGTTGCTCACGAAACATGTTGGTTTTTATAAACAATAAAAGTGGTAAAAACTAAGTATTTTATTAATTTGAATTTCTTAATTTTTAAGAGTAGGCGTCTTTGTTCTACACACCTGTTTCGCAATATTGTACGTACATTGTAAATGTACAAGTTCCATTTAGACTTTAATGATTTGAAACGGAACGGATGCATTAACATTGCGCTCTTTAATACTCCTTATTATACGAGTATACTCTACGAGAAGTAGCGCCGAGTAGCTCCGCATTATATTTCGTGTCAAGGAACATAATAAAGCAAGTGACGAAGCTTTTAGTGCTGATGCAATTATGTGTATGCAATGTCCTCTGGAAAATGCATTATTTTATTTCTCGTATCTCTTATAATTTCCCTCTCTTGGGGTTTAATGGAGTGGAACATTAATGGAAAAACACTAACAAATCGACTGTGAGGTGCTGAACAAGAATACGCTCTCTATCGACTTGCCCAACTTGCGTGCGTTTTGACACAATTTTTTTCGAAATGTAAGCTTATTATGTTATTATCATATTCTCCAGGATGCGTTTTCACGGTAACTGGACAAATCGGAACACTTCTCAAAAGTTATGAAAAATAATTATTACTCGCAAATTATTTTAGATTTTCACGGCCAAAAGTATTTTCGTTATTTATTTTTGCTGTGTTACGCTACCTCCTTTTTTAGCCACGCTTTCCAAAAAAATTGACTAAAGTAGTCGGTAGCGCAGCACGGCATAAATAAATAACCAATGTAGATGGAGGGTTTGATCCTTAAAACCACTGGAAACACCGACCCCCAGATTCGTACCCACGTATCCTTTTCCTTTCAAGAACTTTCTTTCCCTACTTTCGCTAAAAAGACTCTCCACACAACGCCCCCAAAGATGACATAGTCCTCGTGGGGAATTGAGAACAGATTTAAAAATGGCTTGATTTACTTTTTTTCAAACAAAGATTACTGGTAATAATAAAAACACACATTATGTATTAGACAAATGTATTACAAACGTCATAATCAGGTCACTTTTTTGTTGTTTCATGTAAAAACAATTTGAAATATTAGACAAATGTATTACAAACGTCATAATCACCTAATTTTTTTGTCGTTTCATTTAAAAATAATTTGAAATATTAGATAAATGTATTAGAAACCTCATAATCACCTCACGTTTTTGTCGTTTCATGTAAAAATAATAAAAAAAAAATCATAAAGTTTCATAATTATTTTTGTGTTCGGAAATTTTGGTTAAATAAAATTCGACTGGTCAGTGGTTGAGTGGGCATCGCATTAGGGTCCCACGTCCTCCACGGGTCCTCCATCACGACTCAAGCAACATTTTCTGCTTACTGTGGTGGTAGTAGGAGATTTTCAAATATTGTCGGGTTATTCATAAATCGGTAATGTTTGTCTTTCTTTGTAAAAAATAAATAGTGTTCATTTTAATTACGTTGTGGTTAACTTTGATTTAAATACACAGCGTGGTGTTTTCTCTTTCCAATACCGTTTAGATCATACTTCTCACTAGGATAGTAAGGGAGATAAAATGATTTCTATGAGACCCATATGCATTGTTCCCAAAAACGAACAAATTACCCTGAGGGGTTTAACTAATTAATTTGAATATATTTGTATCGACAATATTAGTCTCGATGCCGTCTCGTATATATTATTTAGCATTAAGTTTACAAGTTTAATTGATTAGTGTCATTACTCTGGTAATGATGTTCTATAAAGGATGATAGTTTTTTCAGATCTCGCTAGTCCCACACGAATACCATCGCGTGCCGCGTTCACATTAGAGTCAATTAATTTGTCTTCCGAATGGACAACCATCGTTAAGTCGAACAAATTAAGGAGTCGGTGATGTCACAGCTAAATAAATCCTTATTAGGTATACCGTTTTATTTTCGGTGCTGATTGGTTATGACTTATGACTGTTATGAGTTTATAGAAATAGATGAACGCTGTTCGATGTTTTGGTACATACATACTAGTTGCTTGAAATCCTCTAAAAACGCTATTTTTTACATTAGCTCCACACTCAGGAGGTCCTGAGGAAAATAATTCCCCTCAAGACCTATGTCATCTTTGGGGATGCTGTCTGGAGGGTCTTTTTAGGGAAAGGAAGGAGAGGTAGTTCTGGTAAGGAAAAGTGTATCAGGGGTGGGTAGGAATCTGGGGGTCGGTGTGTCCAGGAGTGACGGATGTATGAATCCATCCCTCTCACTGCGGTGCAAGGCGATGTTCCGAGAGAGTACGACTGGAGAAGTCAAAAGGACTCTCTCAATCACTTTCCCGATCCGGCCTGACATGCAGTTGGTGGACAGACGCATCCGCCGCCAAAACCTGGACAAACCTGACCACATGAACCCGGGCACCCCTGCTAAGGCACCAAACGTGAAACGAAACGCGAAGCACTTGGGCTGATCTATGACAGAGGTGTTGGTTATCCAACAAATGGCTCCGGGGGTGGGGTACCCAAATTGAAATTAGCTGCGGCATTCCGAATTTCTACCGTTTCGTAACATATTTCTCTTGAACACTTATAGTTTTTAAGTTTCTAAAAAAATATGTGTTATTTTTGAAGATCTATACATTTGCCACGCCGAAACGGTAATTATATGAAATTCCCTCGATAGAAAAAAAAAATCACAATGTATGCTCCGATAATTATTACAAACACGTTTTTTGTTGTTATTATATTAGTTATATGTATGAAAAATTCACAATGTTTCTTTAAATGCTATTTAGGACATTTCCCACGAGATTTTCGCTATATTTTAAATTCGTGTTTTATTAAACATTTTCGCTTAAATATTATCGTTTTTAATATTAACGCGCTCCCTCTAATATTAATTTTTACATGTCTCCCCTTCTTATTTCTGAACGCTTACTACCGGGCCTTAATCCGCAGATTCAAAACGCTTTTTAAAAAAAGATGTGAATATTTCAACTTGTCCCAACCGTTTCACAACATAACCCAATTAGTGTATGTTGTGAGGCTGAAGGTAACGGGGAGGGGAAAGAGATCGGGAAGAAGAAGGTAGGGGAAGTACCAGATCTGGTCCCTAAACACGGCTAAAGCCATTTCAAGCAACGTTTCAATTCTGAATGGTGGTCTTACACCAGGGCGATACTGAGAAGATCTTTTACACTTCATGTTGATTGTAACATTCGACTGACCTTATAAAGGTGGCCTTACGGTCGTAGTTGTTCTGACGAACAGTGATCAAAATCAAAACAATGTAATTATGGACATCCATTATATGAAATACAATAGACAAAGAGTCTTCGAAGAGTATAATTTACATACTTGGCTGGACGCAGTAAAGTAATTAGAAGGCACTATGTAAAAATGATTCACAGTTTTCCACGGTAGAATTGTATATTATATGTACATAATATCGGTACTTTTTGAATGAGAGTAAAAATTGCTTGTATTGAGATGAGGAATGATACTAAACTTAGCTGTACCCATAGAATGAAGAATAATATAACACTAGTAGTGCCTTACGTACAAACTTAATTGGAAACAAATGTGCAAAAATTTGGTTCTAGACCATTTATCATGCGGCGTGTCTCTCTTACACTTGTCTGAAATTGTATATTGCCATCTCTTTTGAATTTCGTAATCATGGTAAAACAAAGTTTTGTATGGAAATATAGGCCAAATCAGGCCTATAATCGGATCACGAAACACGCCCATTAGTCACTTCTTGTGTTATTCTTTACTCGTTGCTGTACCCGTTTATATCAATGTTTCATTTCTGAGTTGTGGTAACTTACCTTAGCTCCCACTCTGGATCGAGAAGAAACTACCTGTATTATATTTTAATTTATACAATTTCTACATTCGTTCATGTAAAGCAAATCATTCAATACTTGGTTTTAATATCTTATTTATTCCATTTTAGTATTATTTTATTATTTCATTTTTATTAAATTGTAAAGTGGGGGTCTCGGCACGGATAAAGCACTCAGTGAGGCTCACAATATTAAATAATGTTTTCAAACTGTAAAGTTTATTATACTTAACAACAAAAAAGAATTTGATGTAGCCTCCTTCATAATTATAACAGAATTGGATAAGGTTAATTATTTTTGTGGAATAATAACAATTATTCGTCGAGTAATTTCATTTCAAAATTTTCAATTCTCCAAAAACGCGTGAGCTGAATCTTGATATGAAAATTGGCGGTTAATTATTCACAGTTCCGCCGACGCGACGCGACGACGTGTAGATGCGTAGCTGCGCTATGACCTCTCTCTCTCTCTCTCGCTTCCTCACAAGTGAAGCGTGAACCTATCAGAAAGAGACGTCACAACACAGCCGTGGCCTCATGTAACTACTGGTGTAAAAGCGAGTTCCCCAATTCCACATTATTCCTAATGAGTTACCAAACAATTTCCCTTTAAAATTCCACTTCACCTGTCGTACATATGTACTATGCTTCAGATTAAAATTTCAGCATATTTCAGAATTTCAGTACGGTATAACAGGGGTGTAAGCGGAAATTTTGGCTTTTGCACTTAAAGGTTGGCTCGTACGACCTGATTATAATGTAGTTAGTTCGTCTGATTAATTATTAAGACGATTCCCTAAAAGAATTCCCTCAGAATCTTAACGACGTAAATGAAGAAAAGGTGTATAGAAATATACCGCACGGCCCGGCATATTGGACTTACGGTTAGTCACCGGGACAAAGTAACCGCGACAGGCAATGACGTCATATCTAATATATAGCCACGTGACACTATTATTCACAACAACTCTTAAGTATTACCAATAACGTCAATCTTTCCATATCCGGAGAGATACTCAAATTTACAAATACGTAGTACTTATACCTGCCAGGGGCACGTCCTCAAGCGATCTGCTAACGTAAGTGGCGTCATCCTTTAACGAATTATTGAATTCGAAACCGAATTACAAAAGTAGATTTTTAAGAAAATTTTAGTACGAAGATGGTTTTGTGTACAGCGCGGCATCAGAGTTGCATTCTAAGCCGGATTCTTAAATTTCAACCGTACAGACGTTAGCGTAATAATAAGGTTCGATTATTATCTTCTTAATATATAAAACAAAGTCGGGTTAGTTACACCATTTATAACTCAAGAACGGCTGGAACGATTTATATGATCTTTGATTTGTCTCCGCCCGGAATAGCAGAATAACTATTAAAACATCGAAAAAAAAGTTATGAAGAAAATTCTTTTCCTAATACATTTTGTATGTAACGAATTCTCATCTTTTGAGCATTATTGTGATAAGTACAATATTGAATAGTGAGTGAATTCCAAAATTTCAAAAACATGAAATGTCAATGCGCTGATTATTTTGCTTTCGTTCTTAAACATGTAATGATGCCCCTCTTTCTTACGCATTAAATGTCAATAGTCGAAAATGAGACAAACGGTGAACGTACGTCTGTACCCCTCCAAAGGAAAAATACAATAATTATAATAAATCTCCATTACACGTATAAAGAAAATGAAACGCAATTCCTGTAAATTTCAACACACGAAAAATATTTATCTGTACATAACGCCATCTCTGATACTGACAAAAAACAAAACACGGACATTTGCGCATCGATAATTGCTCCATTGTGTAATTTTTAACGTAGTAAAAAACTGAATTTAATTCAGCTAATAAGTTAACACAACAGTTATTGATTCTGAGGCGGTACGAAGTTCGTCGGGCCAGCTAGTTTTTCATAGAAAAACGAATGAAACGAAATATGGCTAACAATGAAGTTCTCAAAGAGAGGACCATACTGCACTTTACGATAGGAAATCCTTTCATCTTATTTGCCCCAACATGCAAAGCTTACGTTACGTTAACAAGAGATAACCCCTTGCCAAGTGTTATCTTAAATCTCAAAAGAAGAACTCGATTTATCTACAAGTGGCCAGTGAAAGCAATGCCGGAAGGTTTGGGACATTTTATTCTGAAAATGGACCGGCTCATTTCAGGAACTGATCGTAAAAATGTATTTTTGAAATACTTGCACAGCCGAGCAATATTTTCATAACTTATGTAGGTCAGCGTGTCCGAAACGGTAACAACGATTATTTTTGTTCTACGCTGTCTTTTTCATCAAACATAATGCTAGAGTTATGAAAACAACGGTTATGAAAGTGAACGGATTGTGTCTGTTGTGTGATTTAATCCTATTAAGTATTAGATTACATGCATTATTAAAATCAACAAATTAAGAAGTCTCGCAGTTCTAAAAGAGTATTTTTAAGGCGATGCAATGCGAAGTAATGCAAAATCGTGTGTTTTTGATTTGAAAATTTGTTCGCCCAAAAATATTATAGAATGAAGGAATCGTGAACAAACTTGTAATTTCAATTAAATCAGAGCTCACTTATTATTATGTAGAAACCTCTGCGGGAGTGAGCACAACAAATCACCAAAGTTTCATCTCAATAGGATGTATAATATAGGAAAACATACGGGAAAAATAAAAATAAACATTGTACATATGTAAAGATTTTGAAAAACCAGATGCTAAAATACTTTGGATGTCTTTAAACGTCTGTCACTCCTGGACACACTGACCCCCAGATCCCTACCCACCCCTATCACCCTTTTCATTCCCAAAACTTCCTCTCCTTCATTTTCTAAGAAGACCCTCCGCACATCATCCCTAAAGATGACATAGGCCCTGAGGGGATTTTTTTTCCTCAAGTTGTTGATAATGTTGCTAATGTTGACAAAATAAATTAACGTTGTCAAAGCTTCGCCGATTCCACAAGGCAATTAAAATAGCTTAAATAGGTTTTTCGCCGCTAACCCGATACATTTTCTCATAATTGGGTTCCGCAGCGAACTCTCTCGCTGTCTTCTGTTAAGGTGTAATTTGCCTTCCATTACGAGCGTGTCCCAGCAGCTATCTACCCAGTACAGCACATAACGCCATCTACCGGCAAAGATAACGTTATTACCCCTGAGTGGCTCTCAGACCGTTTCATTGAATGGGACAGCCGTGGGAAATGCGAGGAAAACAAAGAAAAACACTTGACTAACTTTTCAATTTAAATTTCCATCCACCCCGTGTATTATAATTTATACATCATTCCACGTATAATTATAATGTAAATTTGTATTATTATGAATTCACGTTCATGTTTTACGTATGAAATTTAGTTGCTGAAAAGTTTTCCCTCTCGGAAAGGTTTACTCATAAGTTTTTAATAAGGTATTAAAACACAAGTTTGTGATTTGTGAAACTTGTTTGTAAGACTTCGCTTTTACATTTACATGGCATAGAAAGACAAAGTTGTTTTGTGGAACATAAATATGTTGCTCACTTATACACTTGATAGCACCAAACAAGATATTATATATTTACTAGCAATTTCTCGAAATGCATTGCAATGCTACTTAATAAAGAAATTATTTCTCCCTAAGTGTCCTTTCCCATTCGTCCGTCCCCCTTCCGCCGCCCCTTCCCCTCCCATGTCCCCTTTCCCTCACGTGTTCATCCACCTTCCCGCCTTTCCTCACCCCTAAACCACTTTCCGTCCCGCCAACCCCTCTCCCGCGTTCCATACATTCATTTTTCAAACAGCTTGCGTAACACCTATTAGGTTCAATTTTTTTATTCTAATTTTCATTTTTCATGTACCAATTACAAATATTCACTTTTGTATATTATAAGAAAAATCCACCAAATTTGGTACCTATTTAAAATACGTATAATTCTTACTTAGTACTTCAAGTAAATTCATTTATTTAAAGAGTTTATTCGAAAATTGAATTTTGATTGAACAATCGATGGTTTGCAAAATGTCATTCCCAAATTGTGACATTTTGGACAGTTTCGTAAGAGTTTTCGTAATGTTTAAAAAACTTTTCAGATGTTTTGTCGTTTGGTTGTAATAATCCAGCAACCTTCGCGAGGGTGGAAATAAGGTATTTTGATATAGCAAAGCATAAACAACTTACATACATACATATAACAAAGCATATTTTTATTTTTATATATATGTAAAGATTTAATAACATATTTGCTTATATCGTACGATTTCATTATCTTTACCGAAATTATATGAAAATTTCGTATGATAATTGGGTTCGTGACATATTAGGAACCTTATGACGACCTCTCTGTATTTTGATAATATATGAGACATTACGGGTCTTTTCCTTTCACTTTCTATGTTCCGATCCCCCTTGAAGATTACGCAACTTCTTCTATGTGATCTATTACGCTTTTAGTCACAGGAAATCAAAGCAATCTCCTTCAGTAAAAGTTGATGTAGTCAAGAGTCGAGACGAAGTTCTAATTCATGTGAAGTTCCGTTTAGAAAGGCATTACAAAGAAGATGTCTGCACTACTGGAATGGAAATTTGATAGTAATCTCACGACAAAGGTTCAAGTAATTACCGTACTTATATTTTAAGGAAATATGATTGAAGACGGAATAGTTTCATTCTTATTATGTATTTCTTTATGGAATAATGAGTGCACTATTTCAGAGCTCTTTTCCGCCACCGCATTTGAAGCCTATGGCTCAGGCTACGCCAATCCAAGAATACCATCATCACCGCCATGGCTGCCTAAATAGAGTCCTCCCTGTTTGCTCTTTTTGAGATCAAATATCCTCTTTAAACGTCTGTCTACTTGCACAATTTCTAATATATATTTTTTTTACTTATTTTCCGTTTTTATTTTATGTATTGTAATTTTGTTTATTTTATTACTTCGAATTTATTTCGTTGCAGTGTCTCTACACAACCTTCTGGAATAAATTATAATATTGTTAAAATACACTGTATCTACATAACATGTATATACAGTGTCTTTTGACAATGCGCAAACTGCTCGTGATACTAGAACCGAAGGGCATAATCTCTTATCCCTTTCGCAAAAACATCTTTTGGCCGAAGAAATTTTAGATACTTTGCAACAAAGCTATACAATGCACTTCCACTTGCCTATAGACAGAACTCAACTTATTTAAAATAATGTACATCAGACACCAAGTCTTGAATCACCAGCCAAGACAGATCTAACATCAAAGATTTTATCAAAACCAATCTATGAGAATACATTTTCAATGGTTCGATGAGGATTTTATTTTATTTTAAACGTAACATTAGTATTTTTATGCGTTGTTATTAGTATTTTTGTTATAAACTGCGCCTCCACTTATAAGTTTGCATATCCTAGGTATGATTCTGATTGCCTTGTATTTTAAATGTAATATTGTGTTGTTGTTTTAAATGTTATAAACTGCGCCTCAATATATATTATACAAGAAAGTGTACGTGTGCGGCTAAAACTCAGAAACAAGTCCAGGTACGATCGAAGGAGTTGCACGGTGTGTTAGCCCTCTATCACCCACCCATGAAGAAGCTTCCTGTTTTAACCTGAAGGTCGTGCTTTTGAAGATAAAATTGCTGGAAGTTTCGCTCTATAGAAATTTCTAGAATAGTCCAGAACATTCGAGAGCACTCCATAATATTCTGGAATGTTGTGGAAGATTTGGGAATAGTCTGAAATGTTCAGGAACATCCCGGAACATCCCAGATCATTGTGGAACATTCCAGAACACTCTAGAATGTTGTGACCATTCGAAGCATTTTTTTATGGGTAGCGTTACCCATTGGTAGGGGTATATACCTTAAGCAAGATCCGTCGTGGGTTAGAACGTCAGTTCAATCCAAAGATATTCAAATACAAAAGAGATATGATATGATGTCCGCGCGACTGTCGCCGAACTACGACCTAATGAGCGTAGTTTGCATACAGAAACAATTTGTTCATTTTCTTATTTTTTTGAAGGTGTGCATTATTATTGGTGTTTATTTATTTTTATTTTTTTATTTCTATATATTACTGTTTTTCCCTTATATTTAATATTTTTACATAATATATTTTGAAAACATTTTTCATATTAATATTACATTTTATTATGTTGGGTGTAAGGTAGGTTTGAGAAGGTGAAACTGTTAGTTGATAATGTTGTATGTTTCGTGAACACCTCACTAGGAAAACCTGTGCTGAGGTTTTTACGTGGCTATGATTCAGTGTGACAAGTACAGGTATGTACGTTGTAGTAGAAAGTTAGTTTTTTTTCTTTATTTTTTTTTTAACATTTAATGGTTATTATATAAAGTATATATATAAAGTATATATAAATATATATGACTATATGAATAGTTGGTAAATTCTTGAAAGACATGTTTATTTATTTTACTAGGTGATATCAGTGCCAATATTTTAAAAATAGTTATGCAATATTAATCAATTTTGTAGATCTAGTGGTTTAATTTAAATACCAAGTGAATTTTTATGTATGGTTTGGAGTAAATAGGTTTTGGAAAAATAGTGTTCCTTTAGTTGTTAACAATATAGTTTGAATACGGAAAGAATTCGTTCGTTTAGTTTAGCGTTCGTTTAGTTTATTCGTTAATTATTCGTTCCTTTAGTTTATTCGTTAATTGGTAAACAACACCGGCGACACCCGGAAGCGCAGTCTCACCTATTACAAACTGCGGATAGCACATCTCCTTATATTTCAATGTCTTTGGTTCAATCTCATATCAACTTCCTGAGCGAAGCCGGGTACCCTTGCTAGAATTAATAAAGTGAATGAATAAAAAAATAAAAAGAATTTAGATACCTACTGAACAACTCACACATCATATCCAACAATCCAACTAAAGTAAATTCTGAGTGAATTTGTAAACAATATCATTTCGAATTTTATTTAAGGAAAATATATCGCATTACATATTAATTTCGCAACGTATTTGTTTCAGGATTATTTACTTTATCCACTCGTAATAATGTGTATTTTTTATTCCCAGCGGAAACGTGTTTTTCTTACTTATCGTTTCCAATTTCACAAATTCGGCTTTGCATCTTATGTTTCGTATTAAACATTTAACAAGATTTAAAACACGCTTGATTTACAGCCTTCCTTTATGGGGAAAACACTGAAATTCTTAAAAATATATCAAGTTTCCTTTACCAATTAAGTAATTAAGTACTGGAAGACGTTAAAACAATATTTCTTTATATAAGTACGACTAAAATGGTTTTAGCATCTAATTAAAAAATGGCATGATTTTAGCTCAAATTAAGCGGAGGTTTTAGAAAGCTTTGAAAACCCAATGAATCATAATTATTATGTGTCTGGACCTGTACCATGTTTTTATAATTTTTATAACCTAACCGTTTTATTTTGTGAACACGTAAATTATTCCTGACGTGAATACCCGATAACAACTCATCACAAAGTAAAATGGGGCGACGTTGATAAATTTTGAAACTAAATAATTTTTCCATAAAATCATTTGCGCAAGTTTTTTTGTCATTTTCAAAATTGGAACTGATTTGTCAAGAATTCGGACTATCTCGCAATTTTTTAGTTAATATAATAATAATAATGTTTTGTTTTGGTTTGAGTACTATGTTTTCATAATATGTTCTGAAATGCAAAAAATACCACCCGAGTATTAAGAGGAACGGCTGCGCGGCCTTTTACACACAGAACTTAAAATTTGGATTTGATGCCAAAATACTTGACCAAACTGAATATTTATTTTTTTTTAAATCAAAAGATATAGCAAATATCTAATGCGAATATGTGCTATTTTATTTATTTTAAATTTTAAATTATAAAATATAGGCCGTAAAACAATTCAATTTATTAATATAAATATATTTTTTTACTGTAAATTAATAAAGTAGCACAATCCGTGCAAGATAGTTTTTATAACTTTCATTTAAAAATAATAATTATTTGGTTTAAGCCAAAAATACCTAATATTGTTGCCTATTAATAATTATCAGGTTTTTTCTTTTTCCGCGCTGCCATTCCTCTTAATATGAAGATTAGTTGGGATTAAAATTCACAAATACCCCACACTTTCTTTGAAATTTTCACAAATTGGTGGTCCAGGGTTCCAGCCAATCGTATACTACAAAAAAAGCCAAACTCTTCTGTTTATTTTTATACGAGTAGGTACAAGGGCTCTGTAAATGTGTGAGTAAATATTTAATTAATAACAATGTGCGGTCTACTAAGGAGGTCGCATGCAGCACCTAATTGCATTGGTAAGAGAAATCGCACATTGAAACTATTTCTGCATCTTTAGCTTGAGAGGAAACCCGATCGCTGATAAATTTAGTAATAGTAGGGATTTTACCAAACTGTTGTTGTGACTGTCGCTCTTACTTTCCCGAATGAGCGAAAGGAACAACTGCGGCTGACAATACCTAAATAATTCCATCAAAGTCGAGGTTTTGTATTCCCAATTTTTCTCCTCTAAAACTGGACCGATTTTAAATATTTTTTAACTAACTATATTAGAAGAAAATACTGTGGGTGTTTTAAAAGAATACATTGTCTAGTTTGTGTACTGAACGTCATGTCTGATGGCGTACAAACCAGGCAATTTTAACGATTTTTGGCGGGTCCTTACATCTACAGTGAGTAACTTATAAAAAAGAGAAAACGTACCGCCACGCTAGTGGCCGCACGTATCTATAATATTACATTGAACAATATTTTTAGTAGTTTCTAAAATTTTGTTTAATGTGCATACTTCACAAGAGTCCCAGCTTATTTCTGCTTTATACCTAGTAGGTACAATATGAAGAGGTGGGTGGTTTCGCCGGTAGTTACAAAAATAATATTCCTGCTTTTTTGCTGTCATAAAATCTCAAATCTGGGTATTAATTTGTGCCCGGAAAGAGCTACATAACATAATATCTGCTGTGAATTATATCACATCTACCGGGTGTTATAACCGACTCTCGACGCCACAGAATACCGACTATTTTTAGACCCCGTTTAGCACCTCTCCACTACGATTAGCAACTGAGATCTGAGAGAATGGAGTCTGCAGCGGCATTGTTCGGAAGAAAGCCGCTGTCAATCACTATACCAAAAACCTTTTAATTTATTATCTGCCAGAGTAAAAATCTCCGCTATTTACGATCTAAACCTGATTGACTGCCGTTCTGCTGGATCAGTAAAAAATAAAATTTAATACTCTAACAGATTTTATGTTAGAAATTTAGATAATTAAATATGAAATACGACGTCTCAGGAATAAAAATTCTGTTTTTAACTGTTTAATTCTGCTGTAGAAATGAGATCCCTGAGGCGAATGTGTGGTAAAACCATGTACGATCGTGAGAGAAACGTGGATATCCGCAAAGAATGCAAGGCTGACGTAAGCGTGATGTGTAAGATTAAGAAAGGGACTCTCCGATGGTTTGGGCATGTAGAGCGAATGAACGAGGAAAGGAGTGTAAGGAGAATATATGATGCAAATGTGAATGGTAGAAGAAGTCGGGGACGCCCGAGGAAAACATGGCACGACCAAGTGAATCAGATACTTGAGTCGGGCCATGTGAAGAGTCGGAATAATAGAAGAGCATGTATGAGACGATGTATGAATGTGAACGAGGCAAAGAGTGTGTGCCAAGATCGAGTTGTGTGGCGGTCCGTCCTCTCTGCCTACCCCTGCGGGGAAACGGCGTGATGGTTAGTTAGTTAGTTAGTTAGTTAATTCTGTAGCAGTATGTAATTCTTTTGTAAATATCTTCATTTGCCTGGTTTGTTCGGTTTTCGAAACAATTCACATGGGTCATATAGAAATCATTATGTCTCCCTTACTATCATGGTTAGATATATGTTCTAAACGGTGTTAGAAAGAGAACATACCATGCTTTGTATTGAAATATAAAGCATGGTATGTTCTTCGTGAGAAAAAGTTGACCGCAAAATAATTGAAATGTACACCTTTATGAAATTAAAGTTTCCGACCAAAATTAAAAAAAAAAAAAAAACTATGAAACTTTAGGAATTTTGTTTGAATTATTTTACATGAAACTAAAATACATCTATGTATAACATTTTATTCGTTTGCCTCATAAGATACGTGTGTGTGTGTTTTTTTGTATTTTTTTTTATCAGTAATTTTAGTTAGAAAAAACGTAAGGTAAGGAGCCAATTTTAAAACTTTCTTATATTTGCATTAAAAAATTTTACATAAAAAAAATTATTTGATTTATTTCTATACGTATGTTTATTACATTTGAAAGCGTATTTCATCACCTCTCAAACACAGTTTTTAATTTTCGGATGCGTTCAGAAATATTCCATTTTTTTGGATTTTATTTGCAAGGCGGATTATATGATATTTATAGGCGGAAATATTTTGAACTTTCGACAAAATAGACCGAAGGAGACAAAATAGACTCCTGTGTGGAGTTAATGTAAAAAAAGGTGTAGGTTTAAGCCTGAGGGTTAAGCAGTATGCGTAGGCGCGGTTTACAACCTTTTATAATTTAAAAATGGAAGTTATTTAATACCTAACCAAAAAGATTTTGTTACTAAATTATTACTTTTTTTAAATAAGAAAAAGTTTACGGCTTATTCTGAGATTTTTTTTCAATGCAAAAGTTGAAATGTCAATTTTTTCGGCTGGAAAAACACCTACCTACTATTGATTGGTTTTCCAAGACGGTGGAAGAAAAAAACCTCTGAAATACACTCCATTGTTTTAACTGCTCCAGAACAACTTTTGTAATTTCTAAATGTATAATGTCTAATAATTTAAACACTCGAGGTCACAACACTCTAATCAGCCCCGTAATAATGAATTAACAGTCTTACTATTTTGTGCCTTGTGCGGGAATCGAATCCGCAAGTTTTTGAATCAAATTCAAATGCGTTGACCACCACCTTTTATAACCACGACATTTTAAGTGATTTTGATGAAGCAAACATAATATGAAATTACATAAAAGTAATGTTTTCCGTATACACAATTCAATATTCTACGCCAGTGTTACTCAACTTTGTTTCAAATACCTCCTGTGTAGAGCTAATGTAAAAAAATGTTTGTAGTACTGAATATTTTGTATATATATTGTCTATTGTAAATACTTTGAATATTGAAAATATTTTTTCAGCAGAAAATGTACATGGTTTTTTCATGATAACCTTGATTATTAATCTTCGAACTATTTTGAGAGGATTTAAAATAACATCACATGTTCCTCCCCGTCCAATAATACCGTATTGTAATATAGATTGAACTCTTTTTAGGTTTTGCAGTATAAGAATATCTCCTGATTCTTTTGACAAGTTCAGAAATATGTGTTTTCCATTTAAAATGTTGATCTATATATACACCAAGATATTTAATTTTGTAATGTATATTTAGTAAATACCGGGTGATGTGTGTAGTGGGAAGGTGTGTGTGTGTGAGTCGTATGTATGTGCATTGAACAAATTATATTATTAACATGATGCTCTTTTTAAATTTAGGCAGTGAATCATGATAATGTCAAATATACACTTTTAAACTTTAGTACGTCTTTAACACGTAATTTAACGATCTTCAACGTAGGTCAAAATAAGATTATCTTTCTAGGGTTTATATCTCAAATCTTGGGAAAATCGGTTCATCACATAGACATATGAATATTAAATCAATATTGTCATGGGTTAAATTTACTTGAAGAAGTAATGAATGGGGGTAGGGCCACAGGACACGAAAGGTTGACAGTCAATGTTCTATGCCACCTCTGTGTAACCCATATGAATTATTAATTAGTATGTCTTTCATTCGCTTGGCCCATTGACGGTTTGACAGTTTATTGACAGGGCAATTCTGAATATTGAAGACGTAACTAACATGTTAACTGGTGAAAATATTTATACTTCAAATATAACACGTCTGCCTAATCATCCCTACTACAAAGCTATATTGTGCCCTTTATTATTTATGAGCTCCTCGTATTGAATACTATATTTAATTAAATAATATTATTAGCGATCGAATTGTTCTGGAATTTAATGCAGACGTTGAATTATTGTTAATTAATTATTCCCAAATCTAAAACTATTGTTGTAGTGATACTAAATCAGCCAATGTTAATTAATATAGGGTACAATTTCAAATTAAACACAGGGTTTTAACAGTTCATGGCCCTTCAGATAACCGCCTAATAATCGATATGGAGTTACGGCCCAAAAATTTTTTTGTAAGGAAAGGAAATGACGAAAGGGAAAGAAAAGCCAAAGTTGTTCGTATACTTCCTATATTTCAATTTGCTGATATGGGTACCGCCGCCCTAGGAACCAATTATATTGGACAACCAACACTTCTGCCACAGATCACCCTAAGTGGTGATTTATCAGGGGTACCCGGATTCAGCAAGCTCGTGCAACCTTTATCCGCATGAAAAAGATGTTCTGCAGTCATGATCTCAACCTTGGATTACGAATGCGAATGGTCAGATGCTACATGTTTTCGATATTATTTTATGGAATGGAAGCATGGACGCTTACTGAAGAACTAATTAGGTGATTTGAGGCATTCGAGATGTGGATCTACAGAAGAATACTTAAAATAAGCTGGAGGGACAGGGTGACGAATGCTATGGTTCGGATGAATAAAGAAAACGAAATTATTAAAACTATGAAAATCCGAAAACTTCAATATCTTTGTCATGTGATGAGACATCTTGCATCTCATAATACAGGGAAATATTGCCGGAAGACGGGGCCCTGGAAGAAAGAGAACCTCATGGCTGAAAAACCTGAGACAGTGGTTTGGCCAGTCTACTGTAGAGCTGTTCCGGGCCGCAGTAAACAAAGTCCGCACAGCCAACATGATAGCCAACGTTCGTTGAATTATCAGGGCACAAGAAGAAGAATAAGACCCGGATTAATTTGGTGAAGTTTGCCCACATATTGCGTGGCGGGCCGGATCGGGAGAGACTTGTTGAGAGAGACCTAACCTAGACCTCTCCAGCCGGACCTTTTGGACCCACAGTATCGTCTTGCACTGCGGTTGGAATGATGGATTCGTATCTCCGTATATCCTGCACTCCTGGACAATTTGATCAGATTCCTACCCACCCTTTATACCTCTTACTTTCTATAACTTCCTCTCCCTCCATTCCCTAAATATACCCTCCACACAGCATCCCCAAGGATGAATATGCCCTGTGGGATTTTTTTTTCTTTAGGGCCTCCTGTGTGGAGCAAATATAAAAAAACTTAAATATGATCGATATTCATTTTTGGGGTGTTATACCTTGTGTAACAAACATCTGCCTTGATGATGGACACCGTAAGGCTGTCCGAAACATTGGCTAAAGAAGGTAGTAGCGGAACACGTCATAACACCTCAAAAATAAATAATAATTTGGACCGTGAATATCAAAAATCATGTTTAACTATAAATATTGTTCACAAACCCCTTTACTTACGCGGCGCCTAAGTTCGGAATAGTGAAAAACTTGACTTGTTTCCAAGACGTAGATGTAGTTCGACGGCCAGCGTAGTCTAGCGGTAAGGCTTTTGACTCGTAATCATAAGGTCGCGGGATCGAATCCCAGCGTGGGGAAATAAATTTTATTTGATTAATTATTTCACGATTAATTAATTAAAAATAACATATAGTATTTTTGGCACATTCCAGAGTGGAAGATACTCTTAGTATCGTCCTGGTGTAAGACCATCATTCGGAACTGAAACGTTGTTTGAAATGGCTCTAGCCGTGATTGGTGACCAGATCTGAATAGCCAGGTACTTCCCTACCTTTCTCTTTCACGTCTCCGTCCCTTCCCCACTGCCTTCAGCCTCATAACATACCCCAATTAGGGATGCAATAGACTCACTGGCTCCAGACGGCAGCAGCTGGGACTGTTGTAAGGTATTCATATAAAAAATATTTAAAAAAAGTTAAAGTTAAGTTTTATTACGAGGTGGAAAGATATGGAGAAAGGAACAAAAATTGTTTATGTAAAATTGAAATAATTAAACATGCAAAATTACTCTTTTAAATTCCATTCCGTTGAACTTGTAGCCTCTGCATAATAACACCAGTAATCTAAAAGTCGTGAATAACTATTGTGAGTTATATATTAATTTTGTTTGTACCGTTTGTCCCAACTGCTCGACCACGGAGGACGTCTTATAACTTTGGGGAACTTGACAACTGTTTCACCTTTTAAAGATAATTCGATAATCGTATTGAACGAAAAACGTCAACAACCCAGAATCAACCCACACTTTCTTTGAAAAGTCATTAAAAGTGATGAAAAAAATGTATAAGTACAAAATTGGTTAAATAGGTTAGGCTATGAGATATTTTTCAATTTTTTTTCATAGTTGAGTTGATTCTGGGTTGTCATGGAATCAAAATAACTAGCAGAATTTAATTTGGTTTAATTTTTATATTGAACATTAAAAATACAAACGACTTATAAAACAACGCGCACGGCACACTAAAAGGCATTATTTATCCATAGAACGAGATTAATCCTTCGATTACGTGAATTAATTTGATCATCATCTATAAAATAAACACAAAAAATTTACTACCAATCAACTTTAATTATATACGTTCATTTCGCTACTGTATTTTGCGCAGCGGTAATAAACCAATTCTGTAATAGTTAGGTGGATACATACACATAGGTACTTATCTACACTAGGGTGGGTACTTAATTTTTTTTTTTTCAAAAATTGATTACTTCAAAGGTCTTAAATCTTAATTTCACCAAAAATGCAATTCCGTTCTACCTTCCGTACGCCTTGAACCGGAGGGAAATTTTTCCACAATAATGTTTTTTTTATTTCCCAATTTAAATAATCTAAAAAAGCATTCACAATTATAAATAACTAGCTTTTGCCCCCCGGCTTCGCTCGCATAATTTTGAAATATTTTTAAAAACTTCCGCGATCTTTGATTCGCATAAAAATGCAGTTTATAAAATACATAGATGTCTCTATTATTTTGCGTCTACGATTTACTAGAAAGATCTAAAAAAGATGTATTTCGCGTTGTTGACAATTTTTTTTTCATTTAAACTGACAGCCGTGTGTTTGCTTAGAATGACTTGAAAGTGATTGTTTTAATTGATTTTTATTACGTGTTTATGTACGACAGTTCCCGCAATTCAATTATCCATATATTTAACTTGTTTTGAATTCGTTCAAATTAAAAATTAGTGCCTTTTTACATGTTTTACGTAAGTGAAATTTAGAATTTAAATTTCCTCCGATTTTTGTGTTTAATTTTACAATTATCGACCTAATTGCTTGACGTGTGCATTGGAACTATAGTTTATCAATAAGAAGAATTCTTAAGAAAGATATACGTGTAAATTTCAATTAGTTTTGAAAAGTTTTAATCCAGTATGTGACAACCAAAGCCAGCTGTCAGATGCATATTTTGTCACAATGGAAATTGCTAAACTCAACAAAATTCATGTAAGTATTGCGAAAGGTTAGTACCTACTACGTATTCTTACGATATATGTATATCTTATTAAAAACCTTGTATCTGGTTTTACTACGTTATATAAAAACATGGTGATAAATATCTAATGTTACCTAGGTCACAAATGTTTATAAAGCTGAAGTCTGATTTTGATATTGTGATTTAGGGTGTATTTGTAAAACGATTATTTTAGTTAAATAAAGCAAAATCACGTTAATTCTTATTGATAATTGTAGACAATGAAAGCATCCTTCTAATTTCATACAGTTTCTTTGTGGTAAATTTATTTAAATATAATAAAAAGTGGATTTCATTTTGACACTCCGTTATCTCAAAAATCTATAAAAATATCCGATCAGCTCTTTGCAGTTAAAAGATTTTAAATGTAGGTATGTTTGCTTATGTGGTTATCAAGTAGGCCATAGATAGCGTGTAAAAATCGAAAATATCCAATGTTGACTTGAAAATACTTTTGGAAAAACTAGAAGACATAGGTCTTTCTGACGTAGCTCTGAATCTATTCAAAGAATATCTCCAGGAAAGAAAACAGGTAACGAAAGTTGAAAGCTCAGAATCAGAACCGATAGAAAACAACCTTGGTGTTCCGCAAGGGTCGGTACTAGGTCCAATTCTATTTATAATTTACATAAATGATATTATTAAAACTATTAAACATTGCAAAATTAGACTATTTGCAGACGATACCTTAATCTATATTTCGTGTGAAGATTACATAGATGCAATTAACAAAATAAAGGAAGACCTACAAAATATATCAAAATGGCTGATATTAAACAAATTGAAACTGAACGTAAACAAAACAAAATATATGGAAATAGGCAATAAAAAACGTAACACAGGGTTAAATTTGACAATTAATGGTGAAAAAATTGGAAAAGTAAATGAAATCAAATACCTGGGTGTAATACTCGATTCAAAACTGTCTTTCACAGCAAACTTTGAATATGTGCTTAAAAAGGTGTCAAAAAAGGTAAATTTTCTTAGAAGACTAAGACATAAATTAAATAGAAACACTACGGAGCTCATTTATAAAACTATTGTTGCTCCACATTTGGATTACTGCTCTACAATGTTATATTTGGCCAATGAAGGAAATTTAAACAAAATAGAAGTTATGCAGAACAGAGCTATGAGATGTTTACTGGGAAAAGGCAGATACGCAAGGATTAATAAAATGAGAGAGGAGCTAAATTGGATTCCAATAAAAAAAAGACTACTATTTAATGTATTATTTTTTGTGCATAAAATTATGAAAAACCAAATGCCAAAATACTTTAAGGATGAAATTGTTTTTAATAGAGACGTACATAATTATGAAACAAGAAATATAAACAGAGTTCGATTGCCACAAATGAAGAAATCAAAATCACAGAACTGCCTAATGTATAGAGGACTAAAGATGTATGATGAAATGCCTGAAAGTATGAAGAATGAAGAAATAATGAATGTATGTAAAAATAAATGTTATGCTTACTGTAAAAATATTTAAATTTATCAAATGAAATTGTTACATTGTGCTTATTAGTTTATATTCATGTAGTATAAACTAACTCAATAAATAATAAAAAAAAATAAAAAAAAAGAAAAAGTAACATTTATGGCAATTTCAAGGAACTAACAGGCAGGATTCGCCCGTTTTTAAAGTTTACGATTTTATAATATTTTTTTTAATACCTACGAATATGTGATAGTAGAAAAAAGATAGGTGAATTCATTGGCTTTATAGAACTACAATCAGTTTTTATGTCTCTATATTAAAATTCAGAGGTATGATTTTTTCAATATCGGCGGAAAATATTCAAAATGGACACGAAAATGTTACGAGTAATCCGAGGCAAAAGTAAAAAATCGCGCTGTCGCTCCAGTGGTTATGGTTACCGTAGTCTCATTGACTCATGTAACGCCCAGAGGGCTTTTACATAATCCAAGACATCTTTAAGGCGATACATAATTAGTTTGAATATGAAAAAAGTAAATACAAACTAAAAATAAAATAACAAAAAATACATGAAATTAAAATAAGAGAAAATTATAAATATTATGTACTACAACTATTTTTACAATATTCAATGTAGTCAAATCAATTATTCAAATGTTTAAAGAAAAACAGTTAAATAACATTCAAGTATCTGCAAAATATCAGAATAAAATTATATTTACAAAAATGAACACTATCTTGGAATAATTTGCTTACATCGTGTCTTTAAATTTGATTAAAAAAAAACATTTTTGAATTTCGGCTTAAATTGAAAAATTACTTACTCAAACTTACTATAAATGTCTTGCTATAAGTGGTTCGCTACTTTTGTTAACTTAGCAGGGGTGCCCGGGTTGATGGGGTGAGGTTTATCTAGATCTTGGCGGCCAATGCGTTTACACACCTACCGAGTGATCAAACCTAAACCTCTCCAGCCGTTCTCTTTAGATCCATCGCCTTGCGCAGCAGCGGGAGGGATGGATTCATACGTCCGTTACTCCTAGACACATTGACCCCCAGATTCCTACCTACTCGTCATATATTTTTCCTTCCCAGAACTTCCTCTCCTTCCTTTCCCTGAAAATACCCTCCATGCAGCATCTCCAAAGATGACATAGGCCCTGAGGGAAATTATTATTTTTCTCAGGGCCTCCTATGTGGAGCCAATGTAAAAAAATAAATAATTACCTACATTAAACAAAACATAGTCGATCCACTCTAACGTACACCGGACCAACAAACTTTTAATTTATTCGAATATTCGATTCAGTTCGGTGATAAATAGTAATCTACTTGAATGAATGTTCTATTATTAACCGCCTTTGAATCGAGTTAAGTGACGCCATCGTTCATGCCGTTTGATTCAATGATAACAAACTTTCAATCATACACCATACCTCGCTTCTTTCCTTTCATCGAGTGAGTGTACTTACGTAAACCCTGTCATATATTTAGTGGTAAATTTAAAAAAAATGTATTTTTGAAGTGTAAACTTCTTTAACGCCGTTGTGATTTGAAAATCGATGAAACATACACGAGTGATACTAAAAAGAGACAAACACATACATCTATAGGATTGAGCCTGCGAGAGAATGAGATAAAATGACGAAGCGTCGCGCTCTGTCAAGCTATCTTTTATGCAGATGATACAACGTTTTAATAAATCCGTCGGAAGACAAAATATAATCGTCGTAAAAAGCTAACATGTGTAAAAGTTTTACATGTGGTAGTGTTCTCCGGTGATTTTTTAAAACAATTTTGTTTTCTTTTTTAATATTACAAACCTTTAATTTCATTGTTTCCCTATCCGAGGTGTTGCGTACAACGATCCAAATGCGCACATTGGCCGCTTTGATTATGAGCTCACTTTTCAAGGGTTGATTTTGTGATACCTCTTGTTTATATATTAAAACCAATTTTTGAAGTGAAAACTTCTTTAACGCCGTTGTGATTTGAAACTCGATGAAACGTAAAATAGCGACCCTAAAAATAGACAATCACATACATCTATAGGATTTAGCCTGCGAGAGTCTCCTCTTTGTGCGGGACTTTGTAGCCTCACCACTCTTTTATACTTTAGTTTTCTGAAGATCTCATTTCTACCGCGTATGAAGTGGAGTTAATGTAAAAAAATATAATAATTTATTGTTATACTGAGAAAATGCTAATGAAGTTGAGCCAAGTTGGGTTAAGTTAGGTTGCGTTGTAATTATTCAATGCGACAAAACTGTACAACGCTCTACCAACTCAAACAAAAAAATAACAGAAATAAATAAATTTTAAACAAAAGTAAAAATATGGTTGAGAAAACAAGGTGAAAATGAACTATCCAACCTACTGAAGACCATGTAAAGACAACTGGATACTAAATACAAATGTGGAAAAACTACAGGCCGCCTCAGAACAGGAAACCCTAGTGAGGAGGACTGAAAAAAAAGTGCTTTATAATACCTCAATATAATATAATTTATTAATACATTATGTACAAATTTTGCTATAGATACTAATAAAAAAAGAAAAAAAAAAGAGTAAATTTGCCGGTTCACAATACCTACAATGTTTGATGCTTGTCGTCAGTATTATTAGTACGAAAAATCCTTTTGTAACGCGTTACCTACGTATAATGTTATATTATTCAATTCAACATTTCATGTTCATTGTTAAGCCATGGCCAATGTTAATATAATACTCGTACTAGGTAGAGTTATGTCGGCTTTAAATTCGCCGGTTTACAATATCTACAATGTCTGCTGCAAAGTCGGGGTCAGTCTTACGAAATTGGTATCTCCAAGTACCTTCATAATACAGTCTATACCGCTTAATTGGTACACCGGTTTGTTGGGACAGTCGGTTATTTGGGATAAAACCCAAGGAACAGAAATCAAATGACGAAATTAATATAAATTTACTTTGATTCCGTTTTATTGTGACAAATTCTGATCTGCAGTCGATGCGAAACGTGTCTCAAGTAAACGAATTTTATTTAAATAGGGCAGACATGCAATGGTGTGAAAAATAATATTTTATAAGAAATTGAAAAAAATAATTTTGAAGCATGGAAATGAATACCTACTTCAAATAATATTTATTTATATTAATAATTAATGAACAAACAAAAGTTTAAAAAATGGAAGTCTCCTTTCACGTCCTTGCTTAAAAATGTGTTTTTCACTCGCAAAAATACTTACCAAAATGATTATTTTAACACATTGGAGATATTTAAAATAAGAGCCCCAACTGCTCCCGTCTCAAGCCAGTGGGACTATGGTATCCCCAATTGGGGTATGTTGTGAGTCTGAAGGTAGTGGAGAGGGAAAGGAGATGGGGTAGAGGAAAGTGGGGAAGTACCTGGCTATTCAGATCTAGTCACCAAACACGGCTAAAGCCATTTCAATCAACGTTTCAATTCTTTTCTCTTATCTTCAACTCCGGAACGTGCCGTAAATACACCATGTATTATTTTTAATTAATTAATTATCAAATATTATCACAAATTAAATGTTATTTGCGCACGCCGGGATTCGATCCTGTAGTTAAAATTGTACCATAGTTATAGTACCATTATAGGAATTTTTTTTAAATTTATAAAAGTTTAAAAACACATTTGTGAGCAAAAAGCACAATAATTGTTTTTTTTTATCTCATTTAAACTACGCTTATTTGAGACAGCCGCTTAATTGGGACAAACTGCTTGGGTGTGTTCCATTTAACCGGAATCGACTGTATATTATGTGTCATGAATGCAGTTAGAATGGCATAACTCTGTTTAATGAATGCCAGATGAATTATTGAACAAAGAATTATGTTTTGTTTATTCTTTTGATTTTTTGATAAAATGTTATTATTTATCGTTAGATTTTATTACCGTAGGCAGAGGGGCTTAGTTATTGATATTAATGTCGGCTTCCGTTATTTAGTCTAGTAGTTTACCATGCTGGTTACGGATTCGGTTACTTACCAGCTTTGTGAGATTGTCTGAATTTAGATTCGAGACGTTGCGCTGCTTTTAACAGATTTAACCATATTTAGTTAGATCTAAATAGTACTCCTCAACCTTCCTATTCCCATCCCCACACTCTTACTTACTTAATTTAGTATCCGGGCAGTTGGGACTCTTGTGCAATATAGTAATAATTAATATATGTAAGTATCCCACTGAATAGAAAATATGCACTAGAAATGTCTTGCCATTTATATTTGAATAGAAATCAATGCCGCCACCGGCCACCGACTGAATACTTTTGGTTTCAGTCCTTGCATCTTATATTGTCATCCCATTTTATTTTTCAGTCCATTTAGCACGCATCGTATATTGCCAACCCATTTGAATTTCGAATAAAAAAGGTGTATTCGAAATTTAAATCTGGCTTTTTGGTCAGACTTTTGAAGCACAAACCACGCCCACTTCGAATTTCTTAAGTTCTTCTTTATTCTATGATACAGACATTTTGGCGAGCATATTTTTTTTTTTTTTGTATTATTGTATTTCATATTTTTATTATGGATTAATTTACTGAGTAAAACCTCAAAGTGGATCATGCAGTTATTGAATATACCTTTAACAACTCTCACACGAAAAATCCGCATCCTTAATTTGATTGAATCTTTTTTTTTATTGTTTTGTGTCCATTTTTCGCCCGAGTAAATTATTAAAATAAATATTATTGTATGATTACTTTTTGATGTTATATTATAATAATTATAAAAGTAAATGGTCAACTAACAGGCCCGGCTTCCCGCATTTCTACCGATTTATTACTTATTTTTCTTAAACACTTTAAGTTTTAAAACTCTTAAAAAATATATGTTTTTCTTGAGGATAATATCTATACACTCTCTACGCCGAAAAAATGGCAATTATACGAAATTCCCTCGATGGAAAAAAATCGCAAAGTATGCTACGAAAATTATTATAAACACGTTTTTTTCAGTTATTTTACAAGTTATATGTAAAAAAAAAATCACAGTGTTTCTTCAAATACTATTTCAGACATTCCCCACAAGGTTTTTTGCTCTATTTTAAGCGAATCGTGTTTTATTAAACATTTTCACAATTTTCGCTCAAATATTATCGTTTTTAATATTAGCGCGCTCCCTCTAACATTCGTATTTACATATCTCTCCTTCTTCTTTTTGAGCGGGTACTACCGGGCCTTAGCGCCGTTTTGTGATAAAATTACCTGAAGGATGCTTAATTTCTCTTTAATCTAATGATATATTTCTCTTGTTTCAGGTAAGATTCTTCAATTTATTTTCTGTTTGGAGAGAATTTCTACTTTGCGGGTGGTGAGTTTTATTTGTAAGCGTCTAAAAGAAGTTCAAACGTTTGCACCTGAAGTTGTAAACAAAATTGTTAAAATACAATGAGATTAACAGCCGTCGTTCCCAATCTTACCGATCGAGCCGAAATTTCGGCTAAACTTTCCACAAATACACTCTTCCCAACGCAACTCTCGAGCGTTACTAAACAATCGATCGAAAAGTTGAAAACAACGGCCGTTAGTTATTGTTTTTGCGAAACGTAACGTGTGCATAATCAAAACAAACAAAAAAGTCTAGTAAAAAAAAATTACATAATGCGTGTAAATAGGTGAATTCTGAATAAAATCCACGCTATTGGGATACCAAATTATGTAATTTATAAAAAAACTAGATGGGAATGTTATTTTGAATATTTTATGTCGTTTTTGTCGATGATATCATTCTGTTTACGGTTTTTACCTTACGAAGAATTATGTTTTAAAACTGTCCGTCTTAATTTGAATAAATGTTTCGTCACTAGGAAACCTTACCGATCTAATCTCTTCACACTTTTTGGAGTGAAAAATTATATCCATAATTCATAAGTTTCGATGGGAAATGAAGTGAAGGGATTTTTTGTACAAGATTGACTTACGACGATGACTGAATGTGATGTGTAGAGCATTAAAAAATCCTGTGATCTATAATAAATTACAATATTAATAACAATGCTTCTGAGAGAAAAACCAATTAAACACTTAGGAATCACTTTTCAATCAAATCTTTCATTTGTAAACCACAAATCTCTAATAAGGGCTTACAGAAATTGGAATTTATAACTAGGCTAATTAGAAACTTCAGCAATATTAAATATATTAAGCTGTTATATTTTGCTTTTGTTAGAATTAAACTTGAGTACAATTCTTCCGTCTGGAACCCAAATTATAATATTCATGTACAAACAAAATTCTTACGTTTTACAAATTTAAAAATTGGTATTCCAGCGATTATGTTGAACTACAACACTTTTAAATGATATGAATTTGTTTAAATTGTGATGAATAAATAAATAATTTCGCACGTTAAAATTTAATTTTTCCCTACTTATAATGATTGACGTAGAATTTGAAACCTTAATAGTAACGGAACACTCGTTCACAGTTGATGTTGAATTCATGAGATCAGGTCGTTTCTTCGACTCGTTTTTTGTGTAAGTCGGTTTTTTTTGTGGAACGGGCTACCACGCTACCAGTATCTGTTTTTCCTCCTTCGTGTAATCCGGGCTTCTTCAAGATCCGCATTAACTTGGTGGCTACATAGCGCCCTTGTGATGTGTCACATTAAAAAATCAGTGTTGTTGTAAAATAAAACTATTCAAAAACATAATACTTTTTTTACATTAACTCCACACAGGAGGCCCTCAGGAAAATAATTTCCCTCAGGGCCTATGCCATCTGGGATGCTGTGTGGAGGGTCTTTTTGAGGAGAGGAAGGAGTGAACATGGGTCTTGAAGAGACCCACGTTGTAGGAGGGAGGAAACACAGAGGCCGGTAAATCGTTCCACATCCGAGCTGTTGAACTCAAGAACGAGTCGTAAAAACGACCCGTTCTCATGTGACTAATGTCCACCGTGTACAAATGTTGGGCGCGTGTTTGGCGTGTTTCCCGAATATGCACCGGTGCAGAAGGGATCAATGACGCTAGTTCCTCGAAGCATCTTCCATTGTAATACCGGCAGAAAAAGGATAGCATTCCCACCCGACGCCTGTGCTCTAAAGATTGCAATCCATCTCAAACGGACCGCTCGTTTCTGCACAGAGTCGATAGTATTTTTCAGGTATTTTGGAGCTCCAGACCAGAGGTGACTGCCGAATTCAACCGTGGGGCACACTTTTAAAATAAATAATTAAATCTAAAAGATAATACCATATTTTTATAGCACATTAAAGGTAAATCCTACTCTTGGCATTGGTTACATGTGACTTGTGGCACTTCTTCAAATGCTTCTGGAACGGTCTATTTCTGTCCAAGCCCGATGTTTTAATTCCACCATAACCAATTGTCTAGTATTCAACGATCTATTGTTACACACAATACATCTATGAAATGTGTGCGTGCTACTTTACATATACATACATAGAACGGATAGTTCTGTGGACAGTGGACCTCCCGTCCAAAAAGTGGGTTTCTAAAATTCGCTCATTTAATAAATCAAATCATAAATTTCCTCTGAAATACTAAGTTTTTTAATTAGGTATTTTAATACCTACCTACCTAGTTACCTACTTAACTATAAAATAATAGATTTTGCTTAACTTTTTTTTTCAAACTAGCGAGTTCCCAGCATGCGTTGCGATGCCATTTAAATAAAGAAATGGTTTCTCTCTGCGTGTCCTTTCCCATTCGTCCCCGTTCCCGTTCTCCTTCCGCCTCCCTCCTTCCGTCCTTTCTGAACTTTATGAAATACACCCATTTTTCAAACAACTCACGCATCACCTATTGCAATATTTTTATACAAATTTTATAACGCCGGATCTCACTTTTATAAATAGAAACATTCGCGGGTGTGCGCATAACAGTTCACTAAAGTTTCATCACAATAGGATGAATAGTATATTTCATAACGCCGGAGCTCACTATTGTTTTCGGTTTTCGTGCAATACTACTTTTCATAGGTTTTCCCATTTGTAAGGCTTTTCGCGATGGAAACAAAACTGGGAAGGAACTCTATTGAAAATACAGGGTTATTCGAAACGATGGACTCAATTTCACAACTCTATATTTCAAACTGCCAACTTGTGACAAATATAAAAGAAATTACAACTTTATTTTTGTACCTTGATAAAATGATGAAATAGTTATGTAAAATTTATATTAAAAAATAAATAAATAATATAAATAATAAAGTTAAATGATACATTTGTTAAATGTTCAATGTGACCATAGCTTCCTGCACGGCAAACATCTAATCGTTAGCTGAACTCGTTCCACATCCGATTTCCAATTGAGTTCACCGCTGCTGTGATACGGTTCCACAGGTCGTTTGGCTAGAGTAGTTGGTAAAGTGGAAGTGGTACATAAACTGCTTCTTCAGTGAACCCTCATAAGAAAAAAGACGTGTTGAGATCAGGAGATTTTGGGGGCTTGCAGGAAACCTCTATCATCCCGATTTCAATAAGATGAAGGGAGCTCCGTCATGTTGAAGGGAATGGAGACCTGCTCTTCAGTTTTGGCCCCCGAGATCGCCTAATCTCACGCCTTGTGACTTTTTTTAATTGCGGGGATTCATAAAAGTTGCAATAATTGGTGGTACATAAATTATTTATTACCATCTCTACCAAACGATCTGTCGAACCGTATGTCATCCGCGGTGAACTCAGTAAAACCTTCGGGTGTGGTACGAGTTCGACCACCGATTAGATGATTGTCGTGCAGTCAGAACATGTATAACTTTATTGTTCTAGTATCGTCCAATGTAATTTACATCATACGTGTTTGAAGACAGGTGGCTTTGCTGAGGGAAGTTGACGTAGTTATCGTCGTGTACTGCCATCTGTCAAACGACACCATTCCAAATTTCAGACTGATTAATAGGTTGGTTCTTATTTGGCAGCCATTTGTATCACACGTGTTTCCTGTTTTTCGATAAAATGGAAAAAAACAACATCAATACGTAATTCGGTTTTTATTTTTGGATGTAAAAGCATGCGAAGTTACGAAAGCTGATACTGTTTCTGAGGTTCCTTCACCATCTATGACAACCGTGAGATATTGGTTCAACGAATTTAAACGTAGTCTTACGTTTTTGAAACGTATCTATTTTTTTTTTTTTTTTTTTTTCGTTGTTAGTTAGACACATCGTCGAATCTACCGGATCTGCCCTGATGATGGACACTGCAACGCTGTCCGAAACGTCGGCTATAGTAGGAGGTAGCGCAACACGGCATAACACCCCAAAAACTAACAACGAAAATGCTTTTGGCCGTGAAAATCTAAAAACTTATCGTATCTATTTTTGATTAGGAGCGACCAGGATACTCGGCAGACGTGGTTGCCTAGGAAATCGTTGAAAAGATGTATGACATGATTCTTGCTGATCGCCGAACTAAAGTGCGTGAAGCAGCAGAGGCCGTACGCGTGACTTACGGAACGGCAATCAATACTTTACCTGATAAGTTAAATGTGAGAAAGGTGTCGGCCCAATGCCGGGTGCCGCGTTTGCTCACGGTGGACACCAAGCGGATAACGCACCAGCACATTCATCCATGGCAAAATTTCATGAATTGCTCTACAAATTACTGCCGCACCCACTATACTCGCCCGACCTGGCTCCCTGCGACTTCTTTCTGTTCCCCAACATGAAAACATGGCAGGGGGAAAAATCAGCTAAATTGAGGAGGTTATCGCCGAAAGAGAAGCGCATTTTAAAGAATTTCTTCTTCTTGGTGTGCCCTATCAGGTCCCCCCGACATTGGCGATCACTTTGGAAAATGTCTCTCTGTCTTGCGCTGCCCGGAATAGCTCCTCCACACTTCTAATACCGGTCCACTCTCGTACATTTCGCAGCCAAGACATTTTCTTAAAGTATTAAACAAATCGTATTTTTTGGAGAGGTTAAAAAAATGGCAAAAACGTTACGAAAAATGTTTCATCGTATTAAAAGAAGAAACGTTGAAAAAAAGAATCGTGAAATGCTTGCATATTCATTCCTAACACGTGTATTTATTGATCCACAGTGGTATTTTTCACTAGTTTTGAATAAAGAGTTACGAAAATGAGTCCCATTATTTGAATAACCCTGTAGTTAGATTACTAAATAACAACAAAAACATTGCGTATTTAGTTACTCTTTTGGCTGCGTACATGTGTGTACACATATTGTATATATGTGTATTATTTTGTATTTAACTTGTTTTCTGTTGCAATATATTGCAAGGTTTTTTGTTTGTTAACACTGCTCGTTTATCGAGTAGAGCTCTTATCAATATCCTTGTAAAACCTGCGGTTTTTTTACCAAATTTACAATAAAATTTGACTCATAAAGGTAGTCGTTTGTTGATGTATTGCGCGCTCTGTGTGCCTTATCGCTTATTTTGATAGTGCTATCGAAGTTCATTCACTGAGAAAAAATACTATAAACCGTTTGCATTGTTGAAATCATATTGTTTGCTTTACAAATGATAAACTCGTGTTCAAAATTGTAACCCTTTGACGACAACAATAGTACATAATGTTTTTAGTTTTTATTTTTAATTGATAAACTAACGTTTAAACAAGATTTTTATGCATAGCACAAAGGGTAGATAACAAATATTATAATCAATAATTATCAGCCTGAAACACTCATCTACATTGAAAAAATCTTCCGAGAAAAGATACTGGCCGCCAACGGGAATTGAACCCGTGACCATCTGATTGCCGGTCAGCAGCTCTGACCACTGAGCGATGGCGGCTTATCTAATACCCGCCAAATAATTCAATATATACTAGTGTTTCATTCGACAACTACTTATTATTACATTTTTCCAACTGAAAACAACCAACTTTATTTTTGTGAGAGAGGTATTTTTAATTCTAAATCTCCCGCTAGGTGGCGTCGAGACTAATTATGTCTGCATTTTTTGCTGAAATACTTTAACTTGTCAAATATTAATTATTATTTTTAATTGATAAACTAACGTTTAAACAAGATTTTTATGCATAGCACAAAGGGTAGATAATTATAATTATCAGCCTGAAACACTCATCTACATTGAAAAAATCTTCCTTGTTTTCAGTTGGAAAAATGTAAAAATAAGTAGTTGTCGAATGAAACACTAGTATATATTGAATTATTTGGCGGGTATTTGATAAGGGTATTTAGGCTGAAAGGGTTGGGAAAGGGAAGGGGAAGGTTATGAAGTATCTGGTTTTTCAAATCCAGTCACCAAACATGGGAAGAACCATTTATTATAAATGCGTTTTGAAATATTGAAATAAGTTAATAAATAGATACATTTCAAACAACGTTTCGATCTTTCATCAAGGCGAAAACCCCGAGATTCACTTGTTTTTCAAATTATACAATTATCGTTCAGGAAACTACGAGGTACCTACTTAAATAAAGGCGCGAATCAGTTATACGAGTAGGTACAATACATCGATAGCGTGCCATGGAAAAAATTGACAATCTTTATTTATTACTTACGTAGACCATGAAAAATCACGGGATGTTCTGATTTTTTTACAAATCCGGTCCAATTTTATAAAATAAAGGGGGTAGGGGTACCGCTGCCCCGTGACCCAGTTATTGGATAACCAACCTCTGCCATAAGTCACCACAAGTGGTTAGCTACGTTTGGTGACATAGCTGGTGTGCTCGGGTTCATCGGGAGACCCTTCGATCTCTCTAGATCTAAATATTTCTCAACTCATCGTCTTGCAGCTCAGCGGGAGGGATTCATACTTCTATCACTCGTGGACACACTGACCCCTAGATTCCTCATACCTTTTAACTCTCTTTCATGTCCTTAAAAAGGGACAGCTCCACACCTCATCTCCAAATATGGCATTATTTTGAGGGAAGTTATTTTCCTCAGGGCCTCCTTCCTGTATGGGGTTAATGAAAAAAATAATTATGTAGATGCATAATTGCTTACCCGAATTTTTCACACAATCAGTTCCAATTTTGAAAATGACGCTTAAAGTCAAATTCCGAGTTCATCGAACCAGAGTTATACGGATACAACTGAAATTAGTAGTTTTAATTATAAACATTTTATTTTATTTTTACAGCGCTTCATGATTTAAAAACGATTTTTTCACGTAATTGTCTGGCTAGTGTCTTTACTACCGCCATTTTTGGTATTCTCCTTTTATGCTAAACAATTATCTTCTCCGCTGCCTTTCTGGTACAACATCTCAGTGTATCATTTTAATGATCCTTTTTCAAAGTGTCTTCCTGTCACTGTCACGTGCGACGTTTCGCTACTTCCGTTTGCAAGAGTTCCTACTTCCTACCCACGCACACAACACACACGCCACCTATTCAATATACCTACATACACACCGGCACTCTATATCTATCTGCTATCCCAGAGATGCGGAGACTTGGATGAAGGTGGAGGTAAAATTATTAGGAGGTAAACGATTATCTATGTAACTATGTTAAAACATTTAACAAACTAAATACATTGTGCCGTTTCCCCTGAGGAGTGGCACAAATTTTTCTTTGCATACGCTCCTTACTCCATTCTAATTCATACATGCTGCCATGGTAAGTAAATACAAAGTAATTCCGTAAGTCTTTCTCAAATTAATTCATTCATTCTCAAATTTATTCATTGGACAAAAGTTACAATCATAGACAGAACCGCAACGGAAATTAATATTTTTAATAGTTGAATTATTCAATCCATCTACATATATCAGCGTCCCTTTCTTAGGCTAACTTTACACTCGTAAGTTTTTTCCCGTAAATCGCTCACGTAAGCGATTTATGGCCAAATTACCGATGTAAAAGACATCAAAAGTCACTTAACGTAATTCATAGCAAGTTACAGAAGCTGTTCTTTCGCGAGTTTTTTGACAGGTCTAATCGCGTCCGCGCGAACTTTCAGCCTTCTCACAGCTTATAAAATCAGTTTGATAAGCTGAGAGACTTGCCTCAAGACATAGTACAAAAATGCGCCGTTGCGAAATGCCAAAAATTAAAAGACAGTTGTTTTCGTATGATTTTTTCTATAAAACTAGTATTTACTTAAGTTTTCTGAAAATGAGCATCCTTCTATTTAATTCAATTATCGGTCCAAGCCTTTCTAATTTCAATATTTCTTTTTTTTAACATTACGTATTTGAATTCGAAGTCAGTGGCTGTCATTCGAATAAAATGAAAGAACTTCATTAATTTCCGCCTTTGACGGCACTAAAGCGCGTGGAGAATTGTTTAATTAAAACTTAATTCTATTTCAACACTTTATTTGACCCTTTTCGCCTTTATTGATGAAATCGCGTACATTTGACAGTTGCAGATCGTTGTTGTCAAAAAAAGTCATCTTACCAAATAAATTTACAGATGTAAACGGTCGCATGAGCATTTACACAGGTTGAACTTCCGAACAACTTCCGTGGGCATTAATTACCACAAGTCGGATGCATATGTAAACGCTTCTGTGAGTAAGTAACCTGTCAAAAACTTTCGTTAAGTTACTTAGTTTAAAGCTAGTCTTAATCATGTTCCTTGTGCTTACTACATCTTTGCATTATTTTCGGATTGTTACATTCGTAATACGGTGTTACCACAAATACGGGTCAGATATCTCATTTCTACAGCATTCAGTCTACTTTGGTTATTATTTTTCTTTGATGCCCCAGCATGACATTGTATATTATTGTACCCAAATAATGTGAATTTTGCAGAGGAAGAATAAAATGAACAATAAAAATCGTACCTTGTGTGAAAAACATCATACATAGGTAATAATATTGTTTTGTCGCTCTTGAACTATCGGGTAAACATGGCACATTACTAATGCCTTGGCTACACAAGTATGTAGGTATAAAAACCCAACATGATTAAAATGATTGCTTGGAGATGGAGCCTGGGCTGCAATATGAACAAAACGAGATACATTCCTTAGAATTAGAAGGTCAACCTGACCACAGTTTAACATTTGATTATCACATTCAAGTTTAGTTTTACGCGCGATCTTTTCCTCTTGACAGCTGAATGGTTTGTGCCTCATGAAAATACCGGTTTCGTTGGCCTCTAATTCGATATCATTAAAGACCTTATATGCTCGCTTGGCCAGCTTCTTTTTACTTCTCACCTCGAAAATATTCTTCGTCTTAGATCAGTGGTCTCAAACCTTTTTGACGTCGCGGACCGGTCAACGTTTGATAATTTTACCGCGGACCGCGGAGGGGGGACGATGATTGTTTATATTTTAGTTTGTTCATCTAAAACCGCTACGATATCACAATATTTGCTCATGCGCGGTATTGGTGCGGCTTAGGTGACGTACAAGTATCTCAGCTCCAGGTTAACCTTTCCTTACCGGTGATGTATAACTAGTACTCATCGCCTCAAAATATGTTAATATCTCTTAAAATATAGTAAATACGTGATTCTGCTTTTTGCTAATCCTTCATTATTGAATTGATAAGCTTCCGGATTCCGTTACGTAATACTAGTTACATTAGATTTATTTCAGTGCAGAAATTCTAGAACTCTTTACCCAGAATACTAATGGAGGGAAATAATTATACGAAGTCAGTGGACATCTTCAATTTATCTTTAAACAAATACAAAATACTGTTACTGTGGCTGTTCAGTTATGTACAATAAATACTTAATATTTGTTTGTAAAAGAAATTAATAGTATTTATATTTTATTAAATTTGTAAATTTGTTAATTTCTTATGTAAAAAAAGCCCCGAAAAAGGGCGTAAATAAATAAATTATACCTACGTTGAATTTATTAAAATATTTTTAAACATACCTAGTCAATAGTAATAAGACAAATAAGTTATCGTTGGTCGCAATAAAAATATTTTGTTGAAAAAGGGAATTAATTCACCAATACAATCAAATGCGTGTTATTATGTCACATTTTCTCAAAAAAACAATTCCGCTTGCATTTGGGCAAGCACAAAATAAGAGTTGTGACTTACATCGTTGCGCCTCACTCGAGCTCACGTCATATAATACCTAGTGTGCAAGATGGAAACCCAGTCGTGTTTTTACTTCGGTATTATGCCGGCGGTAACTTGGCGTGAAGGGGTTCTCTTATTTTTTGTAGATCATTATAAACTTTTTTATTTGGTATCTATGCTCGATTTTTTTAAACCTAAATTTGATTTTTAAGCAGGGCCTTGGGCGGCCCGGTACCATTTGATCCATGGACGGGTACCGGTTCGCGGCCCGGGGTTTGGGGACCACTGTCTTAGATGACCAAGGTCAAACGCAGCTGCCGTGGGAGACGTTTATATTTGGATTTGACCTTTTTCTAAGATTTTTTGTTATTTGCCCTCTGATGTTATAATATTAAAAAAAAACCTTTTTTATTAAAGCATCGATACAGCGAGGTTAAAAAATAATGAACCGTTTGAACTTTTCGTGTTGACTTTTCAGATTTAGAAGAATAGATCTGTGTAGATGCTTTTGTAAATAAAATTTTCGTAAAATCGTGCGAACGAAAATGATTTTGCTTCCCGAAAAATATCATTCTTTTATCCTTTTTTTCACATACGGGATTCTCTGATGATGAGTGCTGCAAGTCTTTCTGTCACTGGAAAATTATTCAATATTGGACTTTATAATTATCACCCTAATGTTAACCTCTTATATAAGTTACGGAAAATTCTGTCTTTAGACGTACACTGAAAAGTAGTTTAATTCTATGTGATAGTCGATTAATTAAAAATATAGTCATGTATCTTTTATATTTATTTTACAATCTTTTTCTACGTTTTTCTTCTGTTATTTATGAGAAGTAAGCTATTAATTTACTAAGCTATTAACCCATCAGGTTTCAGGCATTTTCTCTCGAAAGGTCGGAAAATTTTCGCTTTGCAATAAAATCCAAAAATCGGAATATTTCAGAATGTATCCGAAAACTAAAATTTGATTTTGAAAGGTGAAAGAATATACTTTTAAATGTTATTATTAGAAATAAACATAATTTCTAAAATATTAAAATTTTTATCCCAAACCTAAAAAGTTCTAAAATTGGCTTACTTTATGTTTTTTCTATCTTAAATTACTGATACGGAAAAAAAGAAAAACACAAACATATTTTAGTAGGCAAATGTATTATAAACATCATTATCACCGCACGTTTTGTCGTTTCATAAAAAAAAAGTATTAAAAATTCTCAAAATTTTATAAATTTTTCTCAAATTGGTATCGGAAACTTTGTTTTCATAGAGGTGACATAAGTTTTTTTTTCTATGGTTAACTTATATTCTAAGAGTTTGAATATAAAGCGTGGAGTTTTCTCTTTCTTAAACCCTTTAGATCATATTTCTCACCATGACAGTAAGGGAGATACAACGATTTATGTGAGACTTATGTGAGCTTGGGCAAATTTTGTCTCCTGTGATTATACTGGTTAATGTCCACAATGTTTTTCAGTATCTACTACAGTACGGTTTTCATCAGTTTTCATCTAATGTAATAACGTGTTATATAGCATTCAATTTTACACCCATTAATCAACAACATTGAATAGATAATTTCATAATTTTAATTGATTGGTTATTAATTGCATTTTGTTAGTTATGTTATAAGCTTTAAGTATTACGCTAATTAACATTGTTGCTAAATGTGTTATCCATCTAGGTTTTCAAACGCTTCAAAATAAGTAGGTTATAATAATTTACATGTCAAATTTGTAAAGGACAAAAATATTATTTAGTTTTATATCTAATATGTTTTATGTTATTAATTATAAACTCTTCGTTGAGTGACATTAAAATTAAACTATTACAATTACTTAGTTTTACCACACTTTTATCATACGAACACACATTTTGTATGCATAATAATGGCCTTTATTTAGACAGTAAATTACGTTACATTATTTATAATATTTATTTATTTATTTATTTACGCCCTTTTTCGGGGCTTTTACATATACAATTTAAAAATTACACTTGATTAAATAAAATATAAATACTGTATATTTCTTTTACCAATAAATATAAAATGTATATATTTCTTTTATTAAGAAATATACAGTATTTATTTCACATAACTGAACTGCCTCAGTAACAGCATTTTGTATTTGTCTAAAGATAAATTGAAGATGTCCACAGACTTGGTAAAATTATTTCCCTCCATTAGTATTCTGGGCAAAGAGGAATACATATGGTAGTTAGTTCCAGAATTTCTGCACTGAAATAAATCCTGACTTCTAGTATTACGTAGAGGAATCCGGAAGCTTATTAATTCAAGTAATAATGGACTATCAACTAAATCATTTAGAATTTTATAAAGAAATACCATGTCTGTGAAAATTCTTCTGTCTGATAATTTGAGCATATTCATATCATTTAAAATAGTGTTGTAGTTCAACATAATTGCTGGAATACCCATTTTAAAATTTAGAAAACGTAAGAATTTATTTTGTATTCTTTCAACAGCTTGTACATGTGTATTATAATATGGGTTACAGACGGGAGAATTGTACTCAAGTTGACTTCTAACAAATGCAAAATATAACAGTTTAATACATTTTATATTTTTAAAATTTCTAGTTAGCCTAGTTATAAATCCCAACATTTTTAAGCCCTTATTAGAAATTTCTGTTATGTGGTTAACAAATGAAAGATTTGATTGAAAAGTGATGCCTAAGTCTTTAATTTGTGTTAATGTCTCAAGAGTATTGTTATCAATGTTGTAATTAAAGATCACTGGATTTTTTATTCGAGAAAATCTAACTACTTGACATTTTGATATATTTAAATAGAGTCTATTTTCATTACACCAAATCAACAATTTATTGATATTATCTTGAAGAATGTTGCAATGGTAAATATTTTTAATAATTCTAAACATTTTGAGATCATCAGCAAAAAGTAAGAAAAATACATCATGAAATACTTTTGTTAGATCATTTATAAACAAGATAAATAAGACTGGGCCAAGGTGTGAACCCTATATTTATAACACTTATCATGCATCGACTCCCTGTCTGTATGTCACTAGTTGACAAAGGCCTCCTCCAACTGTCGCCATTTCTCTCTATCATTAGCTACTCTTGTCCATGTACCAACTGCTATGGCTTTGATGTCGTCAACCCACCGTCTAAATGGTTTACCTCGTTTTCTCTTCTTGTCACTTGTGAACCAATTTATGACTAATTTTGACCATTTTTCACTTCCTCTGATTGTGTGGTCTGACCATTTCCACTTTAGCTTTTTATTGTTTTTATGACATCTTTTGTTCTTGTTTGTTTCTTAATGGTTTCAATTTTTATTCTATCGCACAGTCTTTTCCCTGTCATACTTCTTTCATTTCTTTGTATACATACATAGTATTTATTTATTTTGGGGTATTATACCGTGTTGCACTACCTCCTTCTTTAGCCAACTTTTCGGACAGCGTTACAGTGTCCATCATCAGGGCAAATGTGTTATTAATAGTGGTGAAGCGTGTGCTAATGTAAGTAGAAGCGATACCGCTCCACTCCCCTCGACCTGGTATTACAGTATACCTACATCAAAATGGTTTTCTTCGTTTAGCTTTGGTGTAGCCGTCAATTTACAGATACCTACCAAAAACTATTGAGCTATCAATTAAAAATGACTGAGAAATGAAACGATGTATATAATATATTATGTTATTAATTTAAATTGACGACGATGAAAAATAAATATTCAAGATTTAGTTTTAATTAAGTACCAAAAAATTCAGAATAGAGTAATACGCATTTGCTGTGGTCTTTCTGCAATATTAATATTATTTAAAAATCTACAAAGCGTTCGTGTAATATATAGGTGTTTTACGTTCATGACATTACATCTGTATATGTATATAAAAAATAAAATATATTTGCTTGGGGATATATACGTAAATGAGTAAGTTATGAGATGTCATGTATTGCTATATTAAGCATAGGAAACGTTTGAAACTTTCAAAATACCTTCTCTCCACCCCCGCGAATGTTTCTGAATGACAATACTTCTGAAAATAATCAAAACAAAACTCTTGCGAATCTGTCAAAAATTACACAATTTGAGAATGACATTTTGCAAAACAAAGATGTTCAATCAAAATTCAATTTTTGAAACTCTTTAAAATAATAATTTATTTGAAGTACCTCACCTCATAATTTGAATCTGAATCGGGTTGGCGTGCAAAATTCCTGATTATTACCATATATTGTAAATACACTATATTGGTTATTTTTATCACTTTGCAAAAACAAAAATTGTTCTAAAATCTACATAAAATTATCTTTCCAATGTGTACATTACAAATTAATAATCTTATTTTTAAATATCTAAATTTTGATATTGAAAATGTAAATTGTGGCTCCCGCGACTGAACCGGTGTAGGTTTTGGAAATACGCGCCCGGCAAGGCAAAGGTCCTGGATTCAATTCCTAAATGTTACCCTATATTTTTCTGTTATTAGATTTTAGATTGAGTATATATCGCTTATGTTGTCTTCATTAATTAAATATTACCAAGTAATTTGTTTCATTTATTTTCATTATTGTATCGAACTAATTTTTGAAAAATTTAATATGTTTCCTCGTTTGCCCTATTTCATCCAGCAAGTTATGCGTTCAGATTTTGCAATGCATTTCGATGTTTTCATGCATTATATTGTTTTAGTGTGTTGGAATATTGTGTGGGCGATACGCGCCGATACGTCAACATCAATTATTCAATGATAATGTAATGATGTTGTGGTAATCACTCTGCAAATTAACTCCAGATCTATATTGACCGAATGAGGGGCGTTGCATTGGGATTTTGATTACTTTTACCCATGTTATTTTATTCATATTGTATTGCACCTACCACCGAAAAATTACTATTTTTAGATAATGTAATGAAATTTAAAAATGGTATAAGAATTGTGACAGTAATATCGTACCTTATTTGGAAAAAAATAAATAAGTTTCTGATAAATATTTGACATTTACTGATTCTTTTACCAATATTATTGCGATAAAGTTTTTTCTTTCTTTTTGCCATTAAATTCACAACTGAGATTATTGAACGATAAAAAAAATATTTGGGTGCAGTTCACACGCGATGGAAGAGAAACCTTCAGAAAACTAATAAAGTAGACAAGAGTGGGGACGCTACGAAGCACCACACAAAGAGGAGGCCGCTTAGTCTATCTCATTCTCTCGCAGGCAATTTTTTTTTAATTAGCTCCACACAGGAGACCCTGAGGAAAATAATTTTCCTCAGGGCCTATGTCATCTTAGGGGATGCTGTGTGGAGGTCCTTTTTAAGGAAGGGAAGGGTAAGAATCTGGGGGGGTCCGTGTGTCCAGGAGTGACAAACGTTTGTATCCTTCCCTCCCACTGCGGTGCAAGGCGATGTCCCGAAAGAGTACGGCTGGAGTAGTCAAAGGGCTCCCTCAACCATTCTCTCTCGATCCGGCCTGCCATGCAGCTGGTGACGTCAGAGAAACCATTTGGAGGTTTTCAGCTTCAGAAAGTATATGAAAGTAATGGTATCTCCAATTCTCCGAAAGGAATTTTTTTGTAAATAATACCTGACTTTTTCATATTCTAATCCTAACTATCCTTACTAATTTTATAAATGAGATAGTGTGTTTGTTTGTTTATCATTCCTTCATGTCGCAACAGAGTGACTGATTGACGTGATTTTTTTGTACAGGGATAGTTGGAGGGCTAGGAAGTGACGTAGGCTACTTTTCATCCCGTAAAAATATTTTATCTCGTGGGAAAATTCACAGTTCAGTAATTTCTCTCTAATACCACGCGAGCGAAGCCACCGGTAAAAGCTAGTAATTAATATTACGTATAGGGGCATACATTCATTAGGTGAGCAGTTTTTCTTCCAATCTAGACCCCCCCACCCCTTGGTGAGATAAATTTGGGCCACTTCGTATTTTATTTTCAAGTAACGTGAGATTTTGCTGGACCCCCCTCCTTTTGAGTTCACGTAATTAATGTATGCTATCTATCATGAATAATATGTGTGCGGAATTATGTGTGTTTGAAATTTTTCATGTGTGGAATCATGGTGTGTGGAATTATCTGTGTGCAAAATTCGAGGTCGGAATAGTCACCGAACAACTTCTTAAAGTATTCTATTATCAATTTTCGCATTCTACAATTCTGACATAGGAGATAGGCCACAAATTTATTGGTAACTTTCATGCCATAATTTATTATTATATATTTATCTTATTGTAACATTATTTCATCTAAGCGGCCTGCCGTGGTCGAAGGATAAGGGTCTTGACTAAAAATCCGAAGGTCGCGGGATTGAATCCCGGCGTGTGCAAATAATTTTTATTTGATTAATTTGTTATTTCACAATTAATTAATTAATTCTGTATATCTGCGGCACGTTCCAGAGTGGAAGATACTCTCAATATTGCCCTGGTGTAAGTTAACCACCGTTCAGAATTGAAACGTTGTTTGAAATGGGTTTAGCCGTGTTTGGTGATCAGATATAGGTAAATTTTTTTTATAATGCCGGCAACCCGGGCGTTTATTGAAATAATTATATATCATACAAACAATTAAATAACCCGCCTCACTAGACTAATTCTGTTCCGAGACGGGTACGAGGTATACGGGTACGACGGGTAAGGTATGCATAGCCAGGTACTTCCCCACCATCCTCCTTCCCCTCCCCACTACCTTCAGCCTTACAACACCCCAATTGGTGATGCTTTAGTATCACTGGCTCCAGACGGGAGCAGCTGGGACTCTTGTGAGGTATTCACATAAAAAAATCTGAAGCAATAATAATAACATTGGTATTTTTTGGCCACGTGTCCTTTTTTTACATCGAATCCACACAGGAGGCCCTGAGGAAAACAATATTCCTCAGGGTAAGTTATCTTCAATGTTCTCCGGCAGATTCAAGCCTAGAATAGTACTCGTATTTTTTAAAGGTCCACTTAAGTATCACAGATAAAACAAAAGCTGTACTTGGAAAAAAATTACTATCCGCAATGCTGCATCATATTACACTCTCAATTTCAAAATGTCACTTAAAATAATGGTAGTTCCCACGTAGGCGGAAAAAATTATTTTGTAGTACGAATCATTAATTCTTAGAATAATGGTATTTTTATTTTCTTGTACATATTTTGAGGACGAACATCTCAAGGGCGCTTTGTTATTAAGAAATATGATATTTATGTTTATTGATACTGACAATTCGAGGTGGTATAATAATACTATAATAAAACCCATATAAAACTTATTTTAGCTTAATTTACTTGTGACCGTAACCGGTTTCAGCCTGGTGCCATCGTCAGACTGATACAAATGTTTCTTAAGAGCGCGCAGGAGCGCCGAGAAATTTTAACGATAGGTATTTGTAAAAATTATTTCTATTTCGTTCATCTCAGCGGGGACAGCAAAAGCGCTATCGGTGTATTGGTGAACCCCAATGCGTGTGTGTGCGTGGCTGCAGGTGTTGGAAGCACGAATCGCCGCGCCGCGCCCGCCAGCGACTTCGCGTTCTTATTATTTCATTTACTGTTATTCATTTATTCCAAAAATTAAGTAGGTGCCTAGGTACATATTCGTAATAAAATAGCGAGGTCTACATTATTTAATATTGTATTGTACTTAACTTTATTATTATTATTACTTACTACAAATACATGTGACTGCCTGCTCCGAGCTCATCTTCTGCACACGCACAAGTCAATGAGACTTGTGGGTGCGTGTATACAGGTTGCTGCCTGCTGCAACAGATAAGTCAATACGCGTCGCGACTTGAGCGTGCGTATTCCTATATAATAGATATCTTCTGCGCTCATAGTTCATTCATCTTGTTACTATTAGTAAAGTAAGATGCACGCTGTTTTGGTTTAGTAATATCGGGAGATTCATACCATCTTTTTTTATAAAACGGCAGCATAGGCGCAGTAGGTACATCACGTACTTTGTGATTGTATAGTGTTTTTATTTTTCGCTGGCTGCATCACTCTACTGTTTTTGACTAGCCTTTTTACTGGAAACTATTCTACGTCAAATACAGACCTTCGAATTTTGACCCTGAAACCCCCTTGAATATTGAAATCTGTTTGGTCATTTCTCACGATTTACACATATAGGACATATGGTGAGTAGATACCTACTAAACTATTCATAAATTATTCATAAACTATTATTATAAACATAAACTATTCATTCATAAAAACTCAATATTATAACACAATTTCCTTTTTTAATTAAACATATAAATATCGCTAAAAATGTTGTTGTTTTTTGGCTCTCCCTGAATAACGTAAATTCATCAGTTTTGACTGTATGCATAAAGTGCATTAGTGCAAGTCGGTACATTTGTTAACATATCTAGTAACCTATAATAAATATTATTCTACGTCTTAGGCTGCGTATACACACGCCAGCCGAACAACGGATTATGGGAAAGGAACGAAGCAAAAGCAAACTGCCCGAAACGCTGCGCCGCTTGCGGTTGCTTCGTACCTTTACCATAATTCGTGGTTCGGCTCGCGTCTCTGTCCGCAAAGAGTGGCGTGCACTGATTTTTCAGTGGGCTAGAATCCTAAGATTGAAAATACGACATTAATGATGTTGTCGAAGCTGAAAATTATTTTTTTTCCGAAATTTCAATTTTCAAATTCTGTGCACGCCACTATTCGCAAATATATACGTAGCATAAGATATGTGTATTTAGAAATTAAGTTACATAAAATCGACTACTATATTACCTACCTTCAACTCAAAAAATTTTTTCTTACAGATAAATAATGGGTAAAAGAAATGGAAACAAAGCGCGTTTGTTTTTATCTGCTAGACGAAAAAAACCGATTATTAGTATCAAACGACAGATTCATGTTGCACCACGTTCGACATCTAGGTAAGTCGAAATATCGCTTTCCTGTCACTCTTACTACTGAACCTTCCTAAGGTTACCTTTACGTACGTAAAGTTTTTTTTCCCGTAAGTTGCTCACATAAGAGAGTTATGGCAAAATTACCAATGGGTATCGTTTACATTGATAATTTTGCCATAACTCTCTTACGTGAGCGACTTACGAGAAAAACCTAAAGATTTATGCTATGAGAGCCGTGTATTATGTAGCATGTATAACGGGAAAATGGGATGGACAAATTTAAATAAATAAATCATTTGCATTTACAGGGATATGGATGTCATCGATACTACTTTTGGAAACTTAACTACATCTTCACTAATGCATGAAACTTCCATGGATGAATCATTTGCTCCAAATATAGACGAAAACGCAAGTTCATCATCATCAACAACGCTTGATGATTTGGTGATAGAACCAGACCATATTGATGAAACCGATAATTTCGAAGGTCGCAGAATTGTGGATATAAAATATTTGTTTTCGGAGATATCAAATATAAAGCACGAACACACCAACTGCACATTTTCCGATTTAAAATTTATGAAGGAACGACGAAATGGTCTTCTAAGCCAGTATGTTTTCGAGTGCAAAATGTGCAAGAAAATAGAATACATTCACTCCGAAGACCCGAAACGGAAAATGTCTATAAATACTGCTGTCGTCGAAGGAGTGATGTGTACAGGAAATGGGTATTCACAATGGAATGAAATTTGTGGGGTTTTAAATATGCCAAATATGGATTGTAAGACTTACACGAACATAGAACAATGTTTAGCGCCAACAATTGAAGAATGTGCCTTAGAAGAAATGATCGCAGCTGGTGAAGAAGAAAAAAGGCTAGCCATTTTAAACGGTGACGTAGACGAGGGTGGCTATCCTTTGGTAACGGTGGTTGCAGATGGCTCCTGGGCAAAGAGGTCGTACAAAAGTGGATTTAGCTCCTCATCTGGCGCAGGGTGCATAGTTGGACTACGAACTAAAAAGGTTTTATTTCTGGGAGTGCGAAACTCATACTGCTGCATATGTGCTAGAGCTACTAAACTACACATAGTTGCTTCTGAGCACAGGTGATTCATAAACTGGCGTGACAGTGCTAATGCCATGGAAGCCCACATTATAGCAGAAGGGTTCTCGAGAAGCATGGAAATGCATGGATTGAAATTTAACAAACTAGTTGGTGATGGCGACTCCAGCATCATGAAAAAAATAATGCAACAAATGCCATATGGTCCTAACCTTATAGTACAAAAAATAGAGTGCAAAAATCACTTACTCCGCAATTTTTGCAACAAAATGAAAGCACTTGGAAAAAAAACCAACAACGCTAAAGGCTTTGTACCAGTTCATATAAGGAAAAAGGTTGAAGCAAACGTTTTACGCATGAGAAGAGCTGTAGTTGGAGCAATAAATTACAGGAAAGAGCAAGAAAACACAGTACAAAGTGATAAAATAAAAAATTTGAAAATGGACACAAAAAATACCGCAAATCATGTGTTTGGTGATCATAAAAATTGTGCATCGTACTATTGCAAGCCGGAGAAGTATACTGATGATCCAAATTTAGTAAGCGATCTTCGAGATTGTGGAATATGGACTGATATCCAACAATTCTTATTGTCTCTAATAGCAAATGCAGAAAGTCTTATTATTGACGTGACAAATAACACTGTGGAGCAATTCAACAACGTTATCGCCAAATTTATAGGTGGAAAAAGGGTAAATTTTACTACAAGAGGATCTTACCAAGCAAGATGTTTTGGAGCAGTAACTTCGTGGAATAGTGAATTGGCAACCCATTCAAGAATACAAAAGAAAATCCAAGGCCACAGTCCCGGCAAATACACGAAGCACTTTATAGAGAGAAAACGACGTTCGAAGGAGAATAAACGAATGTGTCGAAAAAAAAAACTAAAGTATAATGAAAATACGACAGAAAAAAGAAAAAAAGTTACAGGGCCCGATGAAAATTATGGTCAATTGGAATTAGAACCAGATATGCCACCTGAAATATTTGAAACGAAAAAAGAGGAATTTCTCAAAGAATTATCTTCAACCAATAAGGAAGAGCTCGAACGGAATACGGTAGGCCAAAGCAATAACAATCTGTGGGCAATTGAAAGACGTAAGCGGATAACGGCGTCTAACTTTGGAAAAATATATAAGCTTCGGCAAAAAACTTCAGTTACGGGAGTACTAAACTCTTTACTGTACTCACAATTCAAAGGAACTATGGCCACAAATTATGGAAAAGAAAATGAAAGCCTAGCAATAGAGCAATTTTCAAAAAAAAAACAAGTTTTCAGGTATCCGCTTGTGGGCTATTTATCGATAAAACCAAAAACTTTTTAGCGGCAAGTCCGGATGGCCTTATCGGTGAGGATTCTATAATTGAAATTAAATGCCCTTATAGTATAGCAAATATGTCACCAGAAGAGGGAATTGCACAAAAGATAATTGATTACTGTAAATTGGAAGACCATTCTTTAACATTAAAACGGAATCATAATTACTTCTACCAAGTACAAGGCCAGTTACATATTACTCGTCGTAATTATTGTTATTTTTTTGTGTGGAGTCCAAAAGGTTTGCTGTATGAAAAAATTGAGAGGGACGATGAAATCTGGCAAAAAATCGTTCCACTGTTAGAAAATTTCTACCACCAATGCCTTTTACCAGAAATAATTGACGGTCGCATACCAAGAAATTTACCGGCGAGGGAAAGGTCTGGACCATAAATTGTTTTAATTTCATTGTGTAGATGTTAAACAGTAATTTTTTTTACAATAAAGCGTTTAAAAACAAAAAATATTAGATCATTGAAGAAGATTGAAAATGTCAAGTGATGTAGGAGGTATTCCCAAAAGTGCATTTTTCTGTAATAATATAACGTATTAAAAAAGTTAAATAAAAACTAAACTAGTTATGTGTATGTACCTAATATGTAGCACAATAAACAATATGGTGCCTCTTATACATAGATTTCAATATTCATTTGTATAATATGATATTATAATAACATAATCGATTCAACAACATGTGGTAGATGCATGTACCACTGAACATACGCTGTACCAGCATTCCATCAAACGATCAGTGGTGTATGTACTTACCATCACACATTTTCTTGTAAAATATAATTTTTTTGAAAAAAAAATCTAGAACAATATATTTAGTCAAATATAAAAGTTTTTTTTTGGTTCGGTAGTTGTATCTTAAAAAAAGTGTCCTATAAAGGGATAATATTATGTTGAGTACAACCTTCAAAAGTTATCAAAAAATATTTTAATTAATTTTTGTGTTCCATATCCAACTCGGCAATACGGAACGGAATCATCTCGGGGTCTGTCTGTAACAGGTGTTTTTTTTCAATTTTTTTCCATTAATTTATTTGACGTAAACAAATTAAATTTGTCACAATAACTTTAGTAAATAAGCTCGGTAAGTATTGGCACACTCAAAATAAGTCACCAAACAGAAAAATAATTTAAAAAAAACATCGATAACTCGGGACATGACAACACTAGTGGACTAGTGTATCGATATAATTATTGAGAATGTCACATCACTTCGTTGACTGTATACGTATTCAACAAAACCCTCTCCGCCCCCCCTCACCCCCGAATACTGAGAGAAAGGGACACATGCACCTCAGCCTGATAATACCCAAATAAAATTGTCAAAATCGAGGTTTTGTAGTCCTCATTTTTCTACTCCAAAACTGAACCAATTTCCAAGATTTTTTTTACCAAATGTATTGGAAGAAAACATTCTATGTCTGTACCTTTTGCTTTTTTTAAAAATACATCGTCTAATTTGTATACTGAACGTTTGTTGATGGCGTTAAAAAAAGGCAATTTTAACAATTTTTGAAGGGTTATAACTCCTATAAAAAGTAACTTATCAAAAAAATCAAAACGTACCGACACGCTTGCGGTCAATATTCATATTATGTAAAAAAAATATTTTCTCTAGTGTCAAAATTCAGAGAGGGAAATGAGGAATACGTTTGTATGGAAAAAACACCACCCGGTTTCCTCTTAATCTACAGTTTACATATGCGGGAGAGGGAGAGGGAGAGGGAGAGGGAGAGGGAGAGGGAGAGGGAGAGGGAGAGGGAGAGGGAGAGGGAGAGGGAGAGGGAGAGGGAGAGGGAGAGGGAGAGGGAGAGGGATAGGGAGAGGGATAGGGATAGGGATAGGGAGAGGGAGAGGGAGAGGGAGAGGGAGAGGGAGAGGGGAGGGAGAGGGGGAGGGAGAGGGGAGGGAGAGGGGGAGGGTGAGGGAGAGGGGGAGGGAGAGGGAGAGGGGGAGGGAGAGGGGTAGTCCACAAGGATTTTATTACATATATATTTGTTTTTTTCCATATTTGTTTTCATTTCATCTTTGACGATTAGATTTTTAATTATTTGGCTATTAGCAGTACACATAATTATCTCGGGTGAGATAATTATGTGTACTGCTAAAATGATGACTTCAACCTTGTCTGGGGAACACTTTAGTTATAAGTAATTTTTTGCTTAATTTGCATTTTTTTTTAAAATTAGGTCTTCTCGAGAGTCTCTGAGTGGAGCAAGTTCTAGGAAGGAAAAAGGTATGAGAGGTGAAACATGGGCAAACCTCACCCATGAACCCGGGCATTCCTGCTAAGTCACCAAGCATTGCGTAACTTTAAGTGACCTACGGCAGAGATGTTGGTTATCTAACAAATGGTTCCAGGGGTGCAATAAATATCTGTAGTGAAATTCTTATATGTGGTGGACTTTAGTACTTGTGGGTTGGGTAGGTACTTGTGGTTCGCCCAACGGCCTACATATTTTTTTACTTGTGGTTAGGTTAATAGGTTAGGTTAGGTTAGTTTAGTTTAGGTTAAGTATATTTAGATAATTTTCAAATATGAAAAATATGTTGTGAGCCATTACGCTTAAATACCAGAAAATAAATTCAATCCTATTTTTTTAATGCAACTTTTATCGAACCCGAAATCTCACGTCTTAATGTCAAGTTCGCATTTTAAAGGCGACTACAAGGTCGCCTTTGATATACTTTATTTAAAAATCATGGCCATCAATCAAGAAAATAAAAATAGAAGTAAAAAAAGCTTCCCAGTCTCTGTCGTAACTCATTAGCTAAGGCGTGATATTTTCAACGTAATTTTTATGGCAAAGCAGTTACGTTTTTTGACAAAAGCCGCCATATTTTAAAGATAAAACAGTATTATTTTCCAAAGTTGATTGCAGAAAGGAAAGCATTAGGAGTTTGAAGAAAAAAGTGACATTGAGTAATAATGCTAGATAATAAAAATACAAAACTCGGTGGTGTGTCTCTGTGTCTATCTGTAACTCCGGTTGAATAAACTCTATAACTAGGATTTGTTTGATTTTCAAAGTTGTAACTGATTATGGGTACAATTTATTTTATTTTAATTAATTAATATTTTTACAGTTGAAATGTGTATTTCATGTGTTAAAATTTTTGACAGATGTTTACTAACAGTGTGCATTCGAAATATAAACTTATAATTTGTTTTTGAAAGGTGATGATCCAGAGGCAGATATTTTTATTAATACATATTTTCAACTTCATTAATCTTACAGTTATAATATCCCGTGGTTTTTTTCAAGTATAATATCCGTGTTTTCTTCATCTTAACATTTAGGAGAACATCTGCATAAGTAGTGAAGAATTAGAACCGTCAAATTATGAGCTATGGCTTCATGAAATTTTAATAAATTTCTCTCTTTGAAATGACTAGCTCAATGTAACTCTTGCTCGCGACATCATTTCTGTCATGGTATTTTGAAATATTCATTTAAATAAAGAAATTCAGGGAATTCATAAAAAAAAAACAAATTAATTAACGGAATTAAAATACTTTACAATGCCACCAAAAATAAGGTAAATCTTCACGTGTTGTGTTGTATAAAAATTATTTATTCTAAAGATTGTTTATTCTGTCAACGTTGTACTTTTTCCCGTAATGAAAACCGATTTTTTTGTCTCTGCTATTTAACATATTTCTCTTTACCTAAACATGCGCACCTTAACCTCATTAGAATAATTATGAAAATGAACGTGTTAAAAAACCTGTATAAGTTAAGAAACAGTAGAACCAATAATTCCCTTCCTAATTTTCAATAAGTGAAATTCGCGCAGTTGTCTCGATACACTACGAACAATTTATTATTTTACATATTTTTTTACGTTATTAGGGAATTTTCGCCAAAATTTGTATATTGCGTTTTTGACATGTCTAACGTTTTTTATTGAATTTTTCATAGTTTTGTATTATGGAATATTAGCTAGTATCCGGTATGCGTTGCAATGCCACTGAAATAATGAAATTGCATGTCATTTCCAAACAATCAGCGGGAGCGGGGTAGTCTACAAGTGAGTGGGGTAGTCTACAAGGGTTTTATTCTATTTGTATAATTGTACCATATTTGCTGCCATGTCGTCTTTGACTATTAGATTTCTAGTGTTTTGGCTATTAAAATACGGCATGGCAACAAGTATGGAAAAATCATATAAATTGAATAAAATCCTTGTAGACTAGCCCCCTCTCTCTCCCCATATGTTATGTTTACAAACAGTAGATTAAGAGACATTAGTACCAATCTTGAAACAGGCTGAAACCGGTTAGGGTAAAAAAATAAAATACCTAAATGAAAATAAGTCTTAAATGTATTTTATTAGATTAATTTTTTTATTTGTTTTGATTCTGGCTTGTAGTCATTTACTAATACAATATTTAGTCTGAATATCTCTGACTGTGATTAGTCATCATCATCTTCTTCCCCTTATCCTATTCGGATCGGGGACCCATTTCATCGAAAAGGCGCCTCCATCCGTCCATGTCTTCCGCTGTTCGGCTTCCGTCCATGGCAGTCTCACTCGACTTTACTGGAGGTTCCTCACTGGAGGGTGAAGCCGTTACTGAACATACTGATTTCAAGGGAGTTTTTAAGATTTCCTTGAGGTGACCTCGACTAAGGTCGATTGGAGGAGGTCTCGAGGAACCGACTATGCATATGGGTGTAACAGTGTTTCGGTGTTTAGATCGTCTCGGATCGTCGAGTTTCTTATTTGATCCCATTTCGTAACTCCTGCCACTCCTCTCAAGTAGGTACCTCATTTCGGCAGCTGTGATGAGTCACTATTTATAAATACTTTTATAAAATAACGTGAAGAAAATTGCCAGACTGATCCCAGACGTTAACTAACAAGTATTTGTAACCTTGGATTTGCAAACAAATACTATTAGTGAGTGAAATCAGTGTTCAAAAGGCGAGTTTAATTGCTTTAAAATGCAAATGTTACCAATCCAACTCGGTTCAAAGCCCGAGCCGTGACAGCTAGTCAATCAAGATGAGAAATTATCAATTATCAAACATACCAATATGTCTGTGCGGTGCGTTAGTCCTGCGTAAAATTAAATTCAATTATTTTTTACATTAGCTCCACACAGGAGGTCCTGAGAAAAATAATTTCCCTCAGGGCCTATCTCATCTTTGGGGATGCCGTGTGGAGGGTCTTTTTAAGGAAAGTAAGTAGAGAAAGTTATGGGAAGGCAAAAGTTAAGTGGGGTGGGTAGGAATCTAGAGTTCAATCCGCCGCCAGATCCAGACAAACATAACCCCATGAACCCGGACACCCCTGCTAAGTCACCAAACGTAGCGAACCACTTGGGGTGATCTGTGACAGAGGTGTTGATTATCCAATAATGGTTGCCGGGGCGGCGGTACCTATTCCCGACTCCCTTCAAAGAACTCAAATTTGCTTTGAATGTATGTGTCATGTTCAAAATTGCAAATGACTGTTTGAAGAATTCAGACAAGCGAGAACTACCTATCTTTGATAATTTTTTTTTACGGAATGATATTTTTATTACTATTTTTACTATGCAACTAATTATTCAAGAAATCTCACTTTCCCGTGATTTTTCACGGGTGTGCGCTATTTATTATATGACTAGTTATTTTTATGTGTCACAAAGACAGGGGAATTATGTCGCCACCCGGTTGGGCAGCGTTGTGAGGCCATTTTAGGCAGGGGCGGTTGGAAGAAATTTATTAATTGATGGTGCGTCTATAATTATTTTAGAGAAAAACGCTTTCTACAAGTTATGCTGTAAAATATTAAGATGAATTAATGTGTTTATCCCCGTACATACACAATATGAATATGAATAAGTTGTTTTGTCACCTTAAGGCAATATCAACCACTTGGATGACTAGTTCCATGGTAACTCTTATGTGGAATAATACCTACATATTTTCCTTTTTCCAGCACAAAAAGCATTTTTTTTTTCTTATTAGAAGTTTATGTATGGAAAAACTGAAAACTCTTATTTTTCCGACCTCAGACAACTGTTAATAGTTTAATACACCCAAAAACATAAATTTTGAAAATAAAATTATCTGACACTCAATAAAAATTCTCTTGCAACGCCATCTACCATCTAAATCAGGCATGCTAAACCTGCGGTCCAATTGAAGATTTTTTGCGGCCCAAAATAAAGTTTTCAACTTTCTATATTTTAGATTTTCATACAAAAAAAATAAAAAAATCGTTCTCGTTAATTTATCACATTTGTATTATATTTTGTTAAATTAGAACTTTATTCTTATTAGACTAGATAAATTAATTATTCCACTAACCCCCGCACTTTTAGGCACGGATTTTAGGAATTACACTTCATTTCAACAATTACTTTAAGAAACAACTATTTACACCCACACAATAGTTTATTTGGTTCTTAATTTGGGCAAATCCATGGTATACAACTTTAAACGTACGTTAAATGAATAAATCATTATGTGTACTTACCGCATTTCGTGTTTTAAACTAGTTGAAAAAGCAATTGCAAGCCATAGACAATCACACAAACTTGACAGTTAGGCATTTGGAATCGATTGATGCAGCCTGAGATGCAGTTGTCCCTTTCATTTTGTATTCGGGGGAGTCAGAGCAACGGTGACAGCAACAGTTTGGTAAAATATCTATCGTTAAAATTTCTCGGTAGTTTGGGTTGGGCACCCCTGAAATACATCTTTCATCATCCCACTTTTATTATATTCTCCATTAAAATATTATATCGCGCAGATAAAAACGAACGTTAACTGTTTTATAATACAAAACAGAGGTGTTTGGTCACTAAATTAATTTGGCAGTATCGTTGTCATGAATAATTGTGTAAACACAAGAACGTAATAGTAGTGTTATAAGCTACGTTCTCGTGGTGTAATATGTGTTTCGTATGATACCTTCATTAATGCTACCTAGTCATAATTTTCAATATGTGAATGCTTCAAATGATCTACCCATTATAAATTCCGTTGCACGTTGTAAACGTAAGGTAAACTTGATTTTTAAATAACTTGTTTTTTATTTTTATTTTTTTATAGATTTAATTACATCTGATCTAAAGTTGGTAGCCAAACTTTTATATACTACATACTGACATCAGTTATTCACGGACTTTTGTATTTTTCATATTTAACCCTTTGAATCACAGGAGACTATATTTGTCCCAGCTCACATAAATCGTTATATCTCCCTTACTATCATGGTGAGAAATATGACTGTAACGGTGTTAGAAAGAGAAAACACCACGCTTTATATTCATTCTAAAAGTTAACCACACAATAAGTAAAATGTACATCTTTACGAAACCAAAGTTTCGGATCTCAACTTGAAAAAAATTATGAAGCTTCGGGATTTTTTTATTAATTTTTTTTACGCGGAACGACAAAAAAGTTATGTGACAATAACGTTTTTAATTCATTTATCCAATACAATACAATTTTTTTTTCGTTTTAAAAATAACGAAAATAATGATAATAATGAGAATGATAATATATTCGTACAGATTTTGACCATTCTCGTCCGAATATCTATTAGGACTCCGTTTCCTGTTAATTAATTCGTGTTGTTACGATAAATTAACGGTAAAGCGGAAATATTTTGACCCTCTGACAAAATATGGTCGAGGCGTGAGAGGTTAAAGGCATTAAACCTAGGTGGATGTTAAAATGTTAAAGTCTAGCTTAAATATAAGTTTTTCGAACTAAGCTTGACTTTTGAAAGTTTGGGTTTGCAACTTAACGTTTTAAATATTAACATGGGAAAACTTAACGGGCTTACATTCTTTAGAGTGGTTTGCTTGTTCTTTTCTAGTTTTTAGAGTATAAACCATAGATTTTCAACCTTTTTTTGCCCACCGCCGACTTTGAGAGTATTTTTTTTTCTAGCGCCCCCTAACTCGTGAATCTGAAACAGTAATTGTCGTCACGATTATATTTACCTTCTCTGGGTCTCCTACCGCCCCCCTGAAAGTCTGAAACGCCCCTTAATTTTCTCTTGGCCTTCTACCGCCCCCTGAAGGTCTGAAACGCCCCCTAGACCCCTAGATGGTGTTTTCGCCCACGTATTACCTATGGTATGAACAACCTAATAGTTTTCCCACAACTTTATTTCTTAATATTCTGCATGAAAGCTGTGAAGTCACTTTTGGAAAGTTAACATTCAGCATCACAACCACCAGACTGACGTACCTATCCATTTTAGATATAAAAAAATACAATTTAAATTATTTACTAATAAGGCACTTAACCATTAAGGCCTCGGGCATATTTTGTCAGAAGGACAAAATATTTCCGCTTTGCTATTAAAATCGAAATACATGGAATATTTATTATGAACGTATCCGAAAACTAAAAACGGTTCTGAAAGGTGGTGAAATATGATTTAAAATGTTATAATTAATAAATTTATAATCTTAGAAATGTAAAAAATTTAATGCAAACATAAAATAAGTTTTAAAAATGGTTCTTCCTACGTTTTTTCTTACTAAAATTACTGATAAAAAAACATGCACACACACACACATTTTATCAAAATGTTATCGTTCCCTAACTTTTTTGTCGATTCACTTAAAAATAATTAACGAAAACTTTTTTAAAGTTTCATAATTTTTTTCAATTTCAACTTTCCCAAACGCGAACAAATTAGACTGAGGGGTTAAGAAATCTCGGTTCCGCTGAAGATGGTCAAGGAAATATCATTGAATACAGATCCGTGTATTGCCACTTTTTATACTGTAACTATCAGATCTTTTTGATTTAAGTAATAATATTAATTAAAAATTACATATAAACCTGAAATATACTCGAAAATTGTGAAAGTTTATGCCCTTGTTTATATTAACATATTAAATTCGCAGTAAAACATTTTCCACTGTCTGCGGGAATCCAGTTCACAAGTCAAATACTTATACCATTCCACTACGGAGGCCTTCAAGATTTAATATTTTTTTCAAGTACTTTCTTAAACTCCTTAGCCTCTTAGCCGTCTTTTAAGCAATATTTCAAAGTCGATGTATTTTCTTTCATTTGAAATTTGCTCAGATCTCAATTTACGACATTATCTTTGAATTTGACATTCGAGCATTTTTCGCTGTCAAACAATCTTGCTGAATAACCAAACGTAAAAAAATAGCGGCAGAATTAAGAGTCCTCTGTCATTCCGTGATTCAATTTATGACACAGATAATATTTATTTCGTAGAACAAGTCCGTGACATGTTTTTATTGTTTTGGAATTCGAAATTTTGCCTCGAGTATATTTGTTATACTTTTCCCCACTTTTTGGCAGAATAGGTAAGGCTCTAGAAAAGATTAGAGATCAAAATAAATGAGAAGCGGCGGTAAGTCCTAAAAAAACATTCAAGATGAGCCAAGAAGAGATAAGACGAGTCAAAAATGGGGGAGATGATGCAAGAAGAGGCAAGAATAGCTAAGAAAAGACTCTATCCCTCTGCGATGGCGCTACAGCCCATGTCGAGCTTCGGTATCCTGCAACAGTCGCCTCCAACTCCTCCTGTCCTCAGCGGCTGACTTCAAGTTTTTTACCTGGAGAAGCTGTGTTGCATCCCCTCTTAACTCTTCTTCCCACCTTCCCACCTCATTCTGGGTCTTCCCACTTTTCTCTTTTCGAATGGGTTTCCAGTCATAATCCTTTTTGAGACGCGTGTGTCCGGCATTCTTTGTACATGCCCAGCCATCTTAACCTGAGGAGTATCATATGGGATGTTAGGGACCTGATATATTTCGTACAGTTCTTTGTTGTGCTGGATGCGCCAGTGTTCCCCCCTTTCACGGGTCCACATATTCTTCTCAGCACTTTCCTTTCAAAAGTATCCAGTATTTCAGCCATCTTTGCCTCACAGATGTGAGGCGCTGACACTGACATCTTTGCTGTCAGTGTCAGCGCCTCACATCTGTGTGCCAATACTGTTCTGACAATGGTCTTATATATGGTTTTTCTGTGGACGCTACGTGACTTAAACACTGACAGCAAAGAGAAGTATGTTTTGTTGGCTGCTGTGATTCTCCTTCTGAGACAATACGAGATACGGAAGGTAAGAAGTAAGAATGTGCATGAAAATATAAAAAAGAACTAAGCTCAGCCAAAAAGGGGCAAGAAGAGCCAAGAGAAAATATAAGAAACAAGAAAAGACGTGATGAACCAGGAAGAGTCAAAAAGTTGCAATACATTGTAAGAAGAGGCAAAAAGAAGGAAGACATAAAGAAGAAAGACATAAAGAAGAAAAAACAACGCTCAATCAATTCCTTTATTTCACAAGAAAAAACGAGAAGAGGCAAGAAAAAGGAAGGACAAAAATCATAACGCAAACCATTCCTTTATTCCTGCCCATCCTAAATTCCAATATTGGCTTATTAGGTTGCCATGTATACTGGTCGATTAAACCCCTGCTACATACCGCTATAAAAGATAAAAGATCATCGCACGCCCAATATCGATGTCTATACAATCCCATCAGACCTGTCATACTTAAGCAGTTTATGCGCAGATCAACTGTAGACAACACAGATCTTACGCCGTAATGAGTTGAGGCGATATGCGAAAAGTTATGCGACACGAGAGGGGGTCATTTTAATTACGGAGCTGCTTAAACGTGCGGATGACAGCTGTCAAGTTGATAAATTCAGTACAAAGAAATGGAATTTCGTGGCAGCTCTGTTATTCAACTGATCCCCTTTCCTACCATAGGAAGAAATATTTGATAGCGTCGTGTGACGGTACAACACATAAGCGCGGTTCAATAGATATCTGCTCGCGTTTTTATAGCTGTATGTATCACTTACATTTAACTCCAACCTCCTTCCCATCCTCAGAGCACGTGTTTAAAGTCCTAACAAATCAATGCCCCTTGTGTACCGGTCTCACCCGGACAGGCTGGGGTGGTACCTACAACAGTATCGCATCGCTTTGTGGTAGAATAAGGCTTTCATTGCCCGACCTTGGGAATTACACCTCAAACACTTTTCTGGTCAGATATTTGAGTGGCTTCGTATAAGAAACTGTCTACTACGTTAATGCCAGAAGAAAGACATTCTATTGGCCGAGACAGTCTCGAGATTAAGTGTAGTAATTACGAACTGACATTTGCCGAGTCGAAAACAAGATTTATTTCTCGGTAATGTCAATTAGCTACTGATTTTTTGCTGCTTAAGTTGACTAACATCTATGTACGAGTTCTCGTGCAATATAATGATATAATTTAATACATGTACTGATTATAGCGAACAGTCAAAACTCTTGTAACTTGAAAAGAGTAAAAAAAACATCGTCTGGTCATGATGACATCATTGTTGTTTTTATTGTATTGTGAGACCTTGTTCACATAAAGCGATTTCTGTGGCGCGATTCCGAACGACTGCAACTTTATTCATGAAACCCTGTGCGTCCTAATTGAAAATGTTTTTTTTTAAATATTATGTATGAGCATCAAATTGACAGCACACTTTTACCACCAAAATTATGTATGAGAATCAAAATTGGGCAGCAATATATAGATTATTTATCGATTACCTACCAGGAGGCGGGTTTGGGTAACCGATACTCCTGCCGTAGGTCACCCTAAGTGGCGCCCTGCGTTTGATGACTTTAGCAGGGATTTCCGGGTTCATGGGGTTAGGTGTGCGTGCATAGTGGCGGGCCGGATGTGAGACTGGTTGAGGTAACTTAGATCTCTCCAGCCGGACTATTCTCGACCCATCGCATTGCCTCCCAGTGAGAGGGATGGATTCGCATGTCCGTCACTCTCTGTCTGACCCCCAGATACCTACCAACCCCTCATACCTTTTTCCTTGCCAGAACTTCCTTTCTAAAAAGACCGTCCGCACAGCATCCCCAGGGATGACATAGGACCAGATCGATTTTTTTTCCTTTGGGCCTCCTGTGTGGAGCTATTGTAAATTAAAATCATCGTGTTTGTTAATATTCTCGAATGAAATTCCGCCGATGCTTCCGCCGTTGGAACCGAACCCACAAATAAACTGATTTCTAAGCTCCACGATGTCACTACTCATTGTATAGCATTACCAAACTGAACTGCTCTCGAAAACATAGTAATTTCCCATTTTTTTTATCGCGTTTCTTGCTATAAGAATCCTATCGTCTGGATAAACCGTACGAGATTAAGTTTGCAAGCATTAACAAAGGATTAATTTATTAATCCACGATTAAGATTAAGGATACCTGTTTAAGTGACAGGCCCCATTAAGACTGAATTTAAAGGAGCCTATAATATTCTGTAATGTATTTTATATCGCAAACTGTACCTAAATAAATTATCATTGTTCTGGCGTGTTAAGGGGGAATCTGGTCCAGTTTTTGGAAGTGAAAACTTCTTTAGCACCGTTGTGATTTGAAACTCGATAAAATGAAAAATAGCGTTACTAAAAAGAGATAAACACATACATCGATACCGGTATATAGATATAGACAATATTATCATTTAGTGTTGACGTATTTCTGGGCCTGCTTCAAATCATCAAATATTCTACAATCTAAACAGTAGAGACGTAAACAAAAGTGGTCAATTCCTCTAAGTCGGAGATTTCGCTCTGTGCTGGCGTATATATTTTTCCCAAAAAGTGTATCGTTTGACCGCGAAAAAAGATTTGTTTTTCTGGGACTTGTCACAATTTTTACCAATAATACATTCATTAGAGAATTTAGCCCGCGAGAGAATGAGATAGTATAATCGGTCTCCTCTTTGTGCGGTGCTTCGTAGCCTCCCCACTCTTTTCAACTTTAGTTTGCTGAAAGTAAAGTTGATAAGAGTTCACTTCTATCCCTAGTGAACCGCTCACCCTGAGTTTTTTTTTCAATGCGTTTTTTGTAAAGATAAAATTTATTTTGGTTCACGAAAATTTTGTTACTTCTAAGAGTACATTTGAACAAGAAAAAACACTATTGAAAGTTTGATTTGAATATGTCTATATATGTACAGATGTAGCGGCCGCAATCGGGGGGTCCGACTAAATCGGCAGGAGTCCTTGGAAATCATTTGAAATATGAAATTTAAAAAAAAAATGTAGAATGCGCTTGAACCAAAGTTTGCAAACGGTTATTGATTGCAAAAATGGCGGACATAAAATGAAAATTGGCGAAATAAAAAAGGTCTTAATTTTGGAATAGACGTTGTTCATTCGAATATGAGTTAAATTTTTTTTTGGTTTGAATGTAGGGAATCGGATGAAAATTCGACGAGCCAGATTCCAGCTAATTTGAAAAACGTTGTTATGAGAAAAAACAATTCGAGTTTGATGCTATAACTTCGGGAATGTAGTCTAGGTATACATGTTCAGGAAGATTTTTAGGCAATAAAAAAGTCGATTTTTTGGATCGGCTGGATCGGACTCCCCCTTTAAAGTAATTTCTTGTACCTTAATGATAATGTCAAAAAATATTACCGAACAAAAACCTGTCAGTAATATTGTGAAAAAAAAAACGGTTAAGAAAATACCGACAGTGATCATTTAATAGAAATTTGACCGGACCTTGTTATATTACAAAAGTTAATTTTAGTAAAAAAATATAATCATATAGATGCTGTGGAAAATAATTTGTTTTGTCTATTACATTTTTTATGATTCACTCATACGATTGACATATCCATTCATGACAAATTCAGAACCACATACAAGACAACTTCTTATTATTGTTTTACTTCATATTCAATTTGTTCATCTTACTAATGTACCTATATTATTTTTTCTTTTTTATGTTTACCGAGGACTATTATTCATGTTATTACAACCTAAACTTGCTCACCTTAGAGCAGGTTAATGGTGAACATCGCAGTATATGACGAATAAAAAACTATTATTGTAGGAGTAAATCTATAAATAAGATAATTAATTACGTTTGATTGTAAATTGCGCATTCGAAAATAAGGATTACTGGTCCAAACACCTTTTCAATTATTCGTATTCGTTTGAGGCTTTCCATAATTATTATAATACATATATATATGTATATGTATTATATATATATAAACTAATTATTATAATAACCAATTTAATTTAATATATTGTCATTAATATGTTTAAAACTACGTTTTTATGTTATCCTGATAATGTAAGGGCACTTTCAAAACCGTTCGACTATTATATTAAATAATGTGAAACAAATTAGTATGTGTGTGTGTTTTTTTTTAATAAAGACGTTCATTCCCGGGTAACGGATAACCGGACAATATTTGAAAATCTCCTTCTACCATCAGAGTAAGTGGAAAATTTACTTGTTTCGTGATGGAGGACCAGTCGAAGAATTAAACCCACGACGCGCCTGGATGGGATCCAAACGCGATACCATCTCAGCCACTGACAGGTTATGTTTTTAATTATTCTTTACTTAATAATTTTTCTTTAAAAAAATACAATTTTTTTTTTTTTTTTAAAAAGAAAGACAAACATTCCCGGGTTACGAATAACCCAACAATGTTTGAAAATCTCCTACTACCACCACAGAAAGCCGAAAATGTTGCTTGTGTTGTGATGGAGGACTTAGCCAACAGAGGAATCGAACATGCGACGCCCGGGTGGGACCCAAGCGCTATGCCCACTCAACCACTGACCGGTCAATTCTGTTCATACCGCTAAAAATAATCCCCGTGAAGGAAAGTTGTAGACCAACGTTTTTAATCTACTATCGACAGCGGAGCGTCGATCGCAAACGGATGCAAAAATCGCACTGAAGCAGCAACCAAGCCGGATCACCACTCGTTTTTTAGGGGAAAGCCATCATACTTTGAGTAAATACGAAGCTTTGCTCCTACAGATATTCCAACAGATAGCAGTTAATAATAATAACGTAATATTTGTAAAGCGCAGTTTTGTCTCATTTCACTTCAAGTTCAGTATGATATCAGAAAAGTACTATCTATCGTCTTCGTGTCTTAGGTATGAACAGTTACGATGATTGCCGAAGGTATCGGCAAGTTTGGCGGCCACCTCCAGTCCGCCCGCGGGAGTAATAGTACGAGAGCCCACGACCAAAATTTTTGTCTCATAGCAATACGGCCAAAACCGCATCAAATCGATAGATACGATTATCCTGAACTCGAAAATACCAATATCAGACATTTTCCGCGTAGCGTTTGATCTGACCGAATTTTCAAAATTGTCAAAGAATTTTACCGAACTGCATCATAGCAATATGTCTGATTTGCAGACTGTAGTTGAATGATAGTTCTGAGATACCGGAAACATATTTTTCAGACGTTAGTGGTGTAGCGCAAACCCGTAAAATCACTTAAAAAAATTAAAAATGAGACAAAAAAAATGTCTCATAGCAATACGTCTGAAAATCTTTTTTATTAGTAAATTTTGGTTATTTGATGCGAACAAAACAATTTTCAGACGGAAATGTGAACGCATTAAATTTTGAGACCGTTTTGAAAATGTTAACAAATTTTACCGATCGGTATCATAGCAATATGTCTGAAATTTGTTGGACATGATAAAATAAGTTGTCCACATGTGCAAAAAATTTATATCAGACAAATTAAGTGTAGCACCTTCTCTATCAGACAACTTTTCGATACTCAGATATCATTTAAAAATCTTATTGAGGCATCTTGAATTTTCTGTTACAAACCAATGAATACGTTGCGACCCTGAATTTATTAGATGATAATTAACAAAGAATTTACCCGAAACCGTAACATTGAAGTTGAAGGACTGAAATAAATCGCACAAAAGGAAACTGGGATGAAGTTGAAAAAAATACGGTTTATTCAAAGTTACAAAATATTCTCGTATTCAATCGCTGTAGGATTCGGAATCGTCGTCTTCGAAATCACTCTCGACGTCGCTCGGGAGATCTTCAACGTCCTCTTCTGTAAAATAAACATCGTTAGTGAAAATCACGAACTTATTTATGAAATTAACAGCAAAAGCCATGTAAACTGTACCTGTTGTGGATGATGATGAAGATGTGGATGAAGAAATAAGTAATGACATCTGTCATCTGTCAAAGTACATATAATAGACAAGGGAGATTCTTGAATATCTATGAAGGCTGTAAATTTAAAAAAACATTTAACAGAGGCGTCGGCCAGGCGACTCCGAAACGTTATTTTCGTTTTTGGGAGTATATGCTACACTTAAAGTGTCTGAAAACAGGTTTTTGGTAATCATGGCAGCAATACGAAAAGTTGAAAAAAAAAATTATCCGTATTGCTATGATACAGGTCGGCTAAATTTGTTGACATTTTCAAAAATGCGCTCAGGCTATATGCTACGCGCAAAATGTCTGAAAACAAACTTTTTCGTAATACAATTATAAAATCTATGTACATTTTCACTATCAGACGTATTGCTATAATACCGACTGTCTTTTTTTTTTGACACAGCAGAAATGGCCTCCCACGCAGTTGCTACACTTTCGACCGTTACTACACACCTAGTCGCGTTCAGAATCATACAATCTAACGATTTTATAGGGTTTTTGCCGTATTGCTATGAGACATGGTTTTGGTCGTGGGCTCTCGTACTATAACGAATTACTTAGTAAGGACTTCTGTCCAGTTTAATATTAATTGTAAATATTTATGATAACTAAATGAATCAACTTGTAATCAAACAAACTACAAACTTATTTGGAAGATACTTATTTATTTATTAATATAAAATATTTGTCTAGGTTTGCAAATTTTTTAATAATTTTTTTCACATAAAATGAAAAAAACGTGTGATAATTAAATTTACAAAATTACAAAATTTCTGCAGAATTTTCCCATCGCTCAATTATTTTCGTCAAATATTTATAAATACAAAGTTCTCGTGGTTTTATCTAGGCAGAGGGTGAAATCATAATGGATATTATCATCAATAACAAAGTTTTAATTAATTCCAAATGCGATGGGAATCTCCTCCGGCGGTTATTCATTATTGTTATTTCACGGGCACTGAAAACATCTGTTGGTCTGTAATTTTAGTTAAATTTTCTCTACCAAAGTTCCGGGTAGAGAATTAATATCATTTATTTACAACGTAGAAGCGGGTCAACAGTGGCTGGGAAAATGAGCATTTTACTCACGTAATTAAGAAAAAAAACCTTAAAATCTCAAATAGTTTTTAATGTGTTTTACAATAATTCAAATGAAATGTATATAATATAATATTATGTAATCAAAAGTGAAAAATTACGGAAAAGCCTGTCTAATGTGATTGATTTGTTTAGTAATACGTATATAGCGTATTATTTTGGTGGCACTGTGACGCACAGAAAACGCGAAACACGGTGGACGGAATAAATCATCGGAAGAACAAGGAGCGCAGAAATAGCACTGGGTATCTGTTAACTCGCCACTCTCAATTAACACTGGATGAGAGTGTTGGCGGTGCGCCTAGCGCCTGGTGATTAGGAGTATGGTATCACACATACCATTTGACACACTGCGGGACAGTATGTACCTACTCGTATTCTGTTTTATATATATTTTACACACCTAAGGGGAATTAATGGACAGTATGCAATATATATATATATATGTCTAATTTAAGTATGTTTTGAAAGTAAGTTTTTTTTTCAACAAAATTTCCACACAGAGGAAAACAATGTCCTCCAAGGTTGCTGTGTGGAGGGTCTTTTTAAGGAAGGGAGTCAGAGGAGGAAATTTTGGGAATGAAAAAGTTGTGAATTAGAAATTAGACAGTCTAAAACGACTTAGTAACAAATGTAATTAAAATCCTTGTAGACAACTCCTCTTCCCCTCCCCCATATGTTATTTATATAAGCAGTAGATAATTTGTAACAGTCTGAAGATGGCTTTAACAAGCTGAAACCAGTTATGGTCACTAAAATTAAGTGGAAAATAGTTTCATATTTATTTTATTATAATATATTCGTGTGAAGGGTGTTAAGCAATCTGGAGGTCAGAGTGTCAGACAGGCAAATCGAATGTTAAGACTTGAACAAGCTTCACCGTGGCGAACCACTTGGGATGGCCTATGTTAGAGGTGTTGATAATCCAATAAATGGTTCCAACCATATTTAGTATCAAAATGCTGCGGTAAGTGGTGGGAAAAGGGAGCGGGGTGGTTTTTCATTTTCGAAATCCTAAGTAAACAGTAACCGTCCTCCCTTTTGATGGTCAAGAGTGCAAAATTTCGGAAATAATTTATTTATTTATATTTTGTTATCTGAATACCGCACAAGAGTCCCAACTGCTCCCGTCTGAAGCCAGTGAGACTATGACATCCCCAATTGGGGTATGTTGTGAGGCTGAGGGTAGTGGGGAGGGGAAGGAGATAGGAAAGAGGAAGGTGGGGAAGTACTTGGCTATTCAGATCTGGTCACCAAACACGGCTAATGCCATTTCAAGCAACGTTTCAATTTTGAATGGTGGTCTTACACCAGGGCGATACAGTGGGTATCTTCTACTCTGGAACGTGTCGCAAATATACTATATATTATTTTAAATGAATAAATTGTGAAATAACACAAATTAATCAAATAAAATTTATTTGCCACGCCGGGATTCGATCCCGCGACCTTCGGTGTCAAGGGTCTTACCGCTGCGCTGCGCCGGTCGCAGCCACTCTTTTTTATTTAAATAGATTATATATATAGTTACATATATGTAATAATTACCTAACTAATTGAATTAGCCAAAGCATCTATCAACGTCAATGTTCCACGATAGTAGTACTCTTAATAATATGATTAGAAATACTTGCATAAATGCACTTTGCACAAATGCCATGCCTTACCACCAAGCCGTTTCCCCGCCGGGGAGGGCAGCTAGATTGGATGAACCACCAAAAAACTCGGTATCGGTGCACACTCCTTGATTCATTCATATTCATACGTTGCCTTATACATACTCTTATTCTGACTGTTGATATGTTGATATGGCCCGACTCATGAGATGGGTATCATATATTTTTTAAAAATCTTTATTAAATTTTTTTCACTCTTTCTTTTTTAATGTTTGACTTGAGGTTAAGGACTCCTGCACCGATTGTAAAAAACTTTTAAATGTTTCAAAAGCAATTATACTGCAAATTAATTTGCTTTTAGTTCAGTCGTTCATATCCCGCAATATACGAAAACAACTTACCGACTACTTTTTATCAAAATGTCATTTGTTCAAACTATGCGGGGAATTTGTTTGCAGGCTCATAAATAATATCAGATAGCCGGTAACCATATTTTTATCTAGTTTAAAGCGAGATACATTTAGTACAAGTTTAGTAAAGTAATTTATAATTATTAGTGACTACCCGCTTTATACATCTAACCAAACAAACACTTTTAAATAAATAAACAGATAGCTACTTCATAACTCTTAAGAAATATCTTTTCAATCTTGATAATTATATTGATATTCTTAACAGAATTCCATGTAATACGAGTAGTAGAATTCAATAAATTAAGAGAAACATTTTTTTCCTTCCAAACCTTTTTTTGTATTTCAGAATAACCATATTATGATAACATTTACACAATTATGTCCTTCTACAGATCTAAAAATCCGATCGTTTTCGAATACAAACTAAATAATAATTGCCTAACAACTGTTCAATATATTAAAGACCTTGGTGTCATTCTTGATAGCAAGCTTTCTTTTCGGGAACATTTAAATGTGATTATTAATAAATCTCTCAAACTACTTGGTTTCATCACTAGAATCACTTCCGACTTCAAAAACATAAATACCTTACGAACTCTTTACTGCTCCTTGGTTCGCCCCCATCTTGAATATGCTTGTGTTATATGGTCTCCTTTTTATCCTGTCCATATTCGTCATATTGAATCCGTTCAACATAGGTTCCTAAAAGGGATTGCTAGGAGGCTAGGATTAGAGCGAGGCAATTATTCGTATGCTGAAATTGAAAAAAACTCTAAACCTTTCTCCTTTAGAAGACCGTCGGAAAAAATCCGATCTCATCTGTTTCTTCAAAATTATTAACTGCATAATCGATTCACCTACATTACTACAACTCATCCCATTCAATATACCTTCTAGTAGACTCAGAAATAAAGACCTACTCTTCCTCAATCAGCACTCCACTAATTATGGTTACAACTCACCACTGTCCAGAATGTGTAGAATGGTCAACTCACGACAAGACCTTGATTTTTTTGGTATAAGCTTGAATGAATTCTGTCGCTCTTTAAATAAATGATGTTATTTTATATTTACTGTAATTTTTGCAAAGTCTTGACTTGACTTGACACTTCTATTTTCTGTTTGTCTTTGCTCTCATGTACCATTTTCACCCTTACAATGTACATTCCCAAATTTTCGTTATACTATGTTGTAAAAAATAAATAAATAAATAAACATTGTTTTGTGTTTTTGGTAAATCGGTCTGATAACTCCGCAAAGCCAATATCTATCTTATTCTCACAGCTTTCCTTCAACGATTTATTAAATACTGGTAGGTATTATAAATAAATAACTTCCGGATACTGTTTCTTTTTGTATTGGTTTTTAGTGTAACTTTTGTTCAAAGCAGAAGCTATTCCAGAACGTTTTAAAGTTTTTTGTTCATCTGAATACCGCACAAGAGGCCCAACTGCTCCCAACCGTCGAGAGCCAGTGTAACGATGGCATCTCCAATTGGGATATGTTGTGAGGCTCGAGGTATTGTATAAGTTGGGAGAGAAAGGAGATGGGGTAGGTATCTGATTCTTCAGATCTGGTCAATAAACACATCTAAAGCGATTTCAAGTAACGTTTCGATTCTAAATGTTGGTCTTTCACCAGAACGATACCGAAAGTATCTACCACTCTGGTTAGTACCGTAGTAGATCATTTACTAGTAGAATCGCAATTAACGGAGAACATATGAAGAACTTCTTCGCGGCATCCTGGAATATATCTCCTTTTTTTGGTCCCTTTCTGAATAAAGCGTATCCTATAAATATCTATATGGGACGTTGGGATTGCATTATCCTCCTCACATCGAATAAAAAATATTATTATTAACCCACCTATGTTGAAAGAGGTTAACTTTTATGTGCATCGCATTCACTTTTTATGCTCCGAAAGCGAGGACTTCTGTCTATCAGAAGACGCCAATCAACAGAACGACGCAACTGCTTAACGATTCTGCATTGACCGTCGACATTTTCAACTTCACTTACAAACAATTCAGCAAATATCTTTTATCTTTTGACGCATGTCACAAGATAGTTAAACTGCCCCCATGACCTTTTTATACTTATATGTACCTCGAATGTATAATCTTCTCCGTAATATATTGGTACATAACTGTTTTATGGAGTACAGGAAAAAATAAATAAATCATTGTACTATTTTATGCAAACCGGTTCAATTATGCGGAACTGGACTCAACTAATCATAGCAGATTACAACGTCAAGCCACGACACGACTTTCGGCGTTTTCCCCTGCTTTGTCTTTTTAAAAATAATATATAAAAGTTTATTCTTAAATTTTCACTTAAAATTCTGCGTGTTTTTCATGACATTTGTATTAGTTATATAGGACAACGAGCACAAAGGATAGGTACGGCATATAGAAAATTCGAATAAGGCATTGTATTCCTCGGATCTTTTCCGCAAGCCAAGAGTTATCCTATATGTCAACCAAGGTAACACAATTCGTGCGTTTTCATCCCAAATTTATCACAAGGATTATTTGCGAAAACCCTCGTCCCGGAATTACCTGAAAAGATGACAAAGGACGCCCCTAAGCAAGCAGAAACTTCCTAATGCTTTGTTATCTTATCCGTGTAATTTGTTTCAGGGGATTTGACCCCTTTTCCATCGTGGAATTATTATTATAATTTTTTTAAAGTCGCTTCCTAACATCTTGAATTGGTCTTAAATTTAGTAAATTCGACGAATGCCGTGTAGTTTTTTATGTAGTTTTTTATGGTTATTTTAATGCCATTAGATTTTCGAAGCCGAATTTACACTACGCAACTGGTAAGGCACAAATTGTTTCATGACATTAGTTGCACTGCTAGTTTCACGTGTAAACATAATATTATTTCATCAGGCATGCATTAGTTGTATACCACAAAATAACCTGACGTAACCTATTTAACCAATTTTTTATAATTTTTTTTCATAACTTCTAATGGCTTTTCTGAGGTGGTTCTGAGTTGGTTTCATTCTGACTTGTCCGGTCAGCCATTTATGGATATAAGATGAAGCAGTGAACAAGCGAAAAAATACCTACACGCAATAAATATTTAAAACATATTTTTCTCAATTCGTGAGGCGGAGGGTATCGCCGCCTCAAGGACCATGTATTGGATAACCATATTATATTGTCATAGGTCACCGCAAACGGTTCGCTACTTTAGGTGACTGATCAAGGGTATCGGCAAGGAGTGCATGATTTCGCCACATTCCAAATTGAGGTGGGTCGCCTTAGTGGAATATTTCAGTCGGGGCATGACAATATTCGAAGTATAACAGGAAAGTATTTGCTAAACGATGTATGCATGTCGATGAAACTAGGAGTTTATGCCTCTCTGTGGAAATCGACATGTTGTACTGTAGCTAGATAGAGGGTCTCGAGAGGGTCCGGTTGTGTTGTTTGCGTGATCGCAACTCCATTACCCTGACATTGCGTGACTAAATGGTTGTTTCTTTAACAGACCTTTGTTTGTTAGGTTCGTGGCTATTAACACTTTTTACACTATAATAATGATTATTTATACAATTCAGCTCGAGTTATATCGGTAAAAACCAGTTTTACAAGGTACCTATTTGTTGTTTTTTTTTCATAATATTATTGATAAATTTATAAGCAGGTATTAAGCATATCTTATGCTACATGAAGAGTATAAATGCATTTAATAACTAAATCAACAAATAATTGGGTATAATTAATCGCCTGTTCGATTCCTCGGCTGGTTAAGTCCTCCAATACAAGCAACATTTTTCATCAATCACAACATAAGCAACATTTTTCCGCTTACTGTGTTGATTGTAGGAGATTTTCAAATATTGTCAGGTTATTTGTAACCCGGGAATGCTTGTCTTTCTTTTTAAATTAAAAATAAATAAATATATATTTTCAAATCAAACGTATTTGCAACGTATATTTAGAGCAGGGGTGGAGAACATGCGGCCCGCAAGGCCTTTTGGTGCGGCCCGCGGGCACTTATAGTGCGGCCTGCTGAAAGAACCACAAAAAATTACACAGGATGGGATGGTTTTTTCACCGTGTTTCAGATGTATTTTTAAGACGTTATTACAAAATCTTTACTAGAAAGTAGTTTAGATACAAATAAACACTTGATACAACATCCCCTTTTACTTTTATTTATTGTGAAACGAAAGTGAAATTCCATAGGCACTTTCTTGAACGCGACTGTTTCTATATTTCAGTATTGATGGTAACTGTATTCGGAGGTTAATCTTAGGCAGTCTGTCATAAACATTATTATCTGTTCATCGTTGCGGAAGTAAAGTGGATAGTAAATCATTAAAATCCTTATAAAGACTACAAATGCAACTACGAAGAAAAGATAAGTTGAAGCTGAGCAAAACGTGAAATCATTTGAAACTAAATTAAGGCTGTGGAAAGTGCAACTCGAAATGAATAACACGAAACATTTTACAACACTGCAAGGATAAAAGCTTTCTACATCGTTTGAATACGCTAGTTAAGCGAAATTAAGTGAAGCATTTAATGAGCGATTTAAGGACGTGAAAAGCAAGCAAACGGATTTGAACACCGTTCAACGTGGAATCACCGAATTTGCTTGATAATCTCGTAATACTTTTATTTTCGTATTTTTATGTATGTTAAAATGGGTTAGAATTCCTATTTAAAGTTTTGATAAGCTTTTCAAAGGAAACCGTTCTTGCATTCCGACTGCAAAAAATCGGATAAAAACCATTTTGGCGTTCTAGGTTACGTATTAATTAAAGCTGGGAACAATTCAATTCGCTCTAGCGGTAAAACCTGTTTTGTGTTAAAAAATTCGATGAAAAAATTCGACGTGTGGTTTCATCTGCTTATGCATTTCGTTATAATATAATAATAATTGTTATTCCGAAATAAATATTATCGTGACATATTCTTTAAAAGAATATTAAAGTCATTGTTGGATGAAGAATTTGAATTGTTTTTTTCTTAAATATAAACAAACGTTTTGGCCTTGTTCATTTTATTACCCAAATTTTCCTCACTTTATTTGAAATTTATGGGACATAGTAACACAATCTTCTAAGCCAGGGGTCGGCAAAATCATTAGCCAAAGAGCCAAATATGTACATTACAACGATTCAAAAAAAAATTCGGAGCCAAATCTGTTTATTTATTTAGAAAACATTTATTATACGAGGGATGTGCAAAAAGTAAGTGTACTGTGACTATAACGGGCTGTGTTTTTTTTGTTTTTTGGGGGGTTGGCAGCACTGAGTGGTAGAGAGGGTCTCCCGACCAGAGTGAGCATCGCAGGAACATTGTAGTACGTAAACTCATGTTGTAGCGTCCAGTCGCGTGGAAGATCGCGTCCAGTCGCGTCCTGATCCGCTTTTTACTCACGGAAGGAATAACACCTACAAGAAAAAAGGTGACGATTTCTGAGCTCTATTGTGAATGGAGATGATAGTGGGTTACCTACTCATTATACGCCTGGGGAAAAAAACCACAATTTCGGGCAAAAAAATCATGGCTTCAGTGTTTCGGGACCGAAAAGGCATCATTTTGGTCGAATTTCTGCCTCAGGTGGAGACCATTAATGCAACGATATTGTGATACCCTAAAAAAAATCAAAAGACATTCAAATTTAGAACTCGAAATTTCCTTGTTTTTTAAATCCAGCAATCGTATTTCAAAGTTAGATACCAACGTCAAAACCAAACATAGAAAATTTCAAATCTGTTATCGAAGCATTAAGAGGATGTATGAAGACTAAGGTCGCTCTGCTGTTTTTAAATTCCTGAAACCTGCTGAAAAATGCTTCCCTCATATTTAAAATGGTTGTTATGAAATAGTGTTTATCAATGGAGTAATTATTTTCTTTGCAATGATTTAGCAGACTCGGTAGCTGAAACAATGTTTCCCTAAAAATCTTGAGCAAAAAGGATACCATCGGTGCGTCTTGCGCCCCTGTTCTTCGACATTTGTGCCAGAGCCGCACTTAACACACTACGGTCCACCGGAGAGGTCTATGCCTGCGCAGGTAGACCGGGCAAAATCGAAAATCAATTCTTTCGAAACGAACCTGCACAGGCAGACCTGCACAGGCAGACCTGCACAGGTCGCCTCTCCGATAGACCGGAGCGTGTATGGCCTACATAAGAGCCGCACTTCGCCGACCTCTGTTCTAAGCGATATCTAATTAATAGTGATTTTTTTATGTATACCTCTCGTGTTTTTGTTATAATATTACAAAACAATCGACTTGGCGGTGTAGATTTGATTTGTATGCAAATTTCCAGGTTTATTTTGAGACTTATGAAAATGAAACTTGACTTTCAAAACAAGAGGAAGGTCACTATCTCCATTAGATTTTTTCTATTGTGTTAAACCCAGGTGACGCTGGGACTTCAGCTTCTACTTTATAATATAAAAAAAAACGCCAGGATTAGTTTTTACATAGATAGCATTTTATTATTTTTTTTTATATTACTTCACACAGGAGACCCTCAGGAAAATAATTTCCTGAAAGGCCTATGTCATCTTGCTGATGCTGCATGGAGGAAATAGGTATGAGGGGCGGATAGGAATCTCGGGGTCGGTGTGTCCAGTAGTGACGACATATTAATCCATCTCTTCAACTGCGGTGCAAGACAATGTTCCGAAAGAGTCCTGCCGGAGAGGTCAAAAGACCTCCTCAACCAGTCTCTCTCACCAGGCAGACACATCGGCCGCCAAGACCTTGACAAACCTCACCCCATGAACCCGGGCCCCCCTGATAAGTCACCAAATGTTTTGAACCACTTGGGGTGACCTACGGCAGAGGTGTTGGTCATCCAATAATACGGCGGTACCAGCCTCCCAAAATTCAAAATTTATTAAGTAAATAAAAAAACTTAATTTGCGACCATCCCGAAGTTGTCTCGTTGTGTTCCAAAATTTTTAAACCACCCCCGTCAATCACTATTATATACTCTTCGTTTATACAAAGTTATATCATAGTTCTCTGTTTTCCACATATGTCACCCCTTCGACGCAACTGACAGCCGCAGTCAGGCGCCGCGTCCCGTGGATCGGTGCAATTATTAATAAAAACCAACGCAGTCATCGTGTCACACGCCGCGGCCGCGACACATTGCTGCAATACGACTGCAGAATAGTGCATTGAGTGACTTTTATTTGCTATTTCCGTGAGTGGTGTTGAGTCAGTGATTTGTGTAACCAGTCGGTGGTGCAAACGAACAATTATAGTAGATAATATTATTTATTAAGAGTGTATTACCAGAAAACACCAGAAATATGTCATTTTTAAATCAGTGTTTAGACGTATTGACTCTTTTCCACATAAAAATATAAATTGGTTTTGAAAGATTGTTCTTTAATCTAGTAAACGTATGTTTTAAATTTTCAGAAAAAATCATAATTTTTAGTATAATAAAGTTATACCATAGGTCGTTGGCGGATTTGTTAAATTTTCAAAAAAGTACATGTATTATACAACACCCATTTCAAATCATATAATCATGCAGTAAAATAAATCAATATATTATCTGGTAAACGTATGTAACAGAATTTTAATTTTAGTTTAAATAAAATTATTAAAAAATATATAAGTACATGTGTTTCTTGACGAAAATTGGTCCGTTTGTGCATTTATTTGCGCACTTACAGACTAATATATTTCAGATTTTTTTTACATTCTAATTTTGCTAAGACATTATTGAAAAATGATAAATACTTACGATCAAAAAATAATTACAAAAAGTACATAATTTTAATAGTTTTATCGTCACGCCTTTCAGCATTTTTGGATGCAGGTATAAATTAAAGCAACTTTGGAATGAAGTAAAATCGATATTGAGTTATAATTTTAAAAAGCTGGTACGGAGAATACCTTATCTTTCTCATTGGAACCGCCTTGTACGATCGTAAGAACATATTTCGACGAAATGTGGATTTTCGTCCGCTGGCTGGTTATGCGCTCTTAAGGGCCTTTAACCAGCCAGCATTGAAGCTTTCACCCACCTATTCCCACCCCGGTATAGGCGACTTATGGTCGCCCCTTCGGAGTTCTCGCAAGAATCTAATTTTTTTTGAATGAACGACTCTATATTTAAAATATGAAACGATTCTAGAACTTCAATGTCCCCGCATACGTTGTTAGAGGGCGGTATGCAGGCGCACCTACAGGAATGTACTGTGATGGTCAATTCTACAATTCTTAAGCCCATGAAGATAATCACTGCTAAAGCAGTGAGCCCCATGGACAGTCAAACAAGGTGTTAGTAACAAAACTAGGTAATAGAGAAAATATAAGGAAAAAAAACAAAATGAACGACAACCGTCATGAGTGGGAAGCTCATGGCGGCGAAGGACCACACAATGATCCAGCAGGGAGCACCGTGCACTGTACATAAAAAATGGAAGAAAAAATAAACATATATACAATGTAGAACTGGTGACACCGAAATCCAGCCACCGGCAGTCCCAGAGACAGTAAAGAAGGCTGGTTGTCAGGCCTCCCGATAACCGCCAGCGTCGTCCGTAAGCCAGCTACCCGGTGGTGCCTAGACGAGGAGTGTGTGGAAATCAAAAAGAAGACCCTAGGGAGAGAAGCGTCGGGTCGCTGGAGGCGGGACGGACAGCTTTCGGATGACGTTTAGCCCTCTCCCCAACCTCTTCATGTCACGGGGGGTAGCGCGGTGGACGGGTGCAGCCCCACCAGTTCCAAGAGATCGGCCATGGCACGTACACGGGGACACGTTCTAGGGTCCGACCCCTTAAATGGGGATAAGGACGATACAAAACGGGCAACGGAGTTCAGTTCTCTCTCGTTAAACAAAACTAAAAGAAATGAAGAAAAAAAAAAACAGTAAAGCAATCAAGAAAACCAAAATAATATGAAATAGGCATGTGCGTTTAATTACGCTATATGTATCCGGAACCAAAAAACCTAAAGTATAAATAAAAATGGCAAAAAATAAGTGAAAAAAAAAGGAAGAAGACATGAGCGTAAAATCACGCGGACATGTGTGAACATGATAGTGCTAATAGGAAAATCAAGATGTAAAAAATAAAAACAGCATAAAATTACATATGTAAAAAAAAGCAAACTGTAAAAAAAAACATGAAAAATATACATATTGTACAGTATTCAATTATAAAAGTCGAGGGTATAAACAATAAACATAAAAGTGTAAAATAAAAAACGAAGAAAAAAAAAACAAACAAACTGTCATCCTTGGCAAATTAAGATGATAGAGTAATATGGGATAGTCCGTGGTAAAACAGGAACAGGTACACCTGGTGTCAAAGTCAACTAGTCAGCGACTCTAAGCTCAGGCCATCTCTCAACCCAGATCCTTGCAAATTTCTTCAGACACTCGAAGTTCGTCTTATTCGAAACCAGATCAGTATTCCATACTGGTCTGATAGGTACATCCAAACCATCGAGCATTTCCTCTCTCACATCCGTCAAGATCTCACAGTGCCACAGAATGTGCTCGGCTGAAATTTAGTCGAAAGATGTTCTTAAGATCGTTCAGGGCGGTTCCAATGAGAAAGATTAATTATTCTCTGTACCAGCTTTTTAAAATTATAACTCAGTATCGATTTTATTTCATTCCAAATTTGCTTTTATTTAAACCTACATTCAAAAATGCTGAAAGCGTGATGATAAAACTATTACAAGTACTTTTTGTAATGATTTTTTTATCATAATTATTTATAATTTTTCAATAATTTCTAAGCAAAATAAATGTAAAAAAAAATCCGAAATACATTAATTTGTAGGAACGTAAATACGTCTTGTAAAATAAGATTTTTCGTTTGAAAATTTAACAAATCTGCCAACGACCTGTGGTAGTACCTTATTATACTATAAAAAAACATTTTTCTCAATATTTGAAACATGCGTTTACTAGATAAACGAACAATCTTTCGAAATCAATTTATAATTTTTTGTGGAAAAGAGTCAATACGTCTAAAATTTGATTTAAAAATTATATATATCCGTTTTTTTTCTGGTTATACCCTCTTAAGGTTTAACTGAACCTACGTTATAATCTACACATTCACAGATGGCGACAATATAATTATTTTAAAATGATATGAAATTTATGCTACAATGATAGGAAAAGTCGACATGTGAATGAAATAATATAGATTCAATGTGTAAAGACAACGGTAAAAGCAGTTTTAGAGTTAGTCAAAAATGTATACTACCTGAAAATTCATAAGTTTAGTCATAGTACGTAATCAAATAAAACTTTGTATGATTTCACAGGAGACCTAAATGGCTTCTTGATTACACCGGATTATATATACCTAACACAATTGTTGCATCACACATGTTCTGGTATTCTCTGTCGTAGTTATGATGTTAATAATTTATTTAATAATTACAAAAACTACAAATAATCGAAAATATAGCAATGACACAAATTTTGATTAAATATAGATCAATACAGAAAATATTCATGGAATTAGATAGGTACAATGCGTATAAACCAAATAATTTTCTATGACGTTTTAATTTTTAACTAATAAGTGTTTAATAATTTGCTACCAACTTTGGAATCAAACTACATGAGCTTCAAAGTAATACGCAAACAACCGACTCTCGCGACTTCTGGGCGTGTATTTCACATACCGAGCACTATCAGAATTACCCACAGATGGAATAAAGGACGAAATTACACCTACTAGAATTATATACGTCGAAAAAGTATATGGAGTGTTTATGTGACCTAAATAAATTTCATATTTGAAAGATATGTAAATGCTAGGGTAGTGTGGTGTATTGTAGTTTCATCTTATTTCAATATATGTCGATAGGTTAGTTAGTAATACGAAGTTTTGCTATGTCCCAACAGACGGCAGCTGAGTTAGTTATCAGAAGAGTACCACCTATCGAAGTTCGTGTCTTAGGCACAAACGGTTAGAATAGTGGCCGAAAGCTTCAATGAGATTGGGCGGGTTACCCCAGTCAGCCCGCCGCGGCCGTCGCGTCAGAGCAATAGGACTAAGAGTCTAGCCTAGTAAGGACGCCTGTCCAGATTAATATTCATTGTAAATATTCACTACAACCAAATAAACAAACTAGTAATCATAACCTTAAACTTATTGGAAAATACCAAACACATCTCAAGTTGTCTTACTATTGGAAGTTAAGAGACATAATAGTTACAAGCACACTTTGTTTTTTACGGGTTTATTTTTTTTTATTTGTATGAAACTGTAAAAATCACATCTTAATAAAGGCCGATTTATCGGTACTGAATTGAAAACTTCTCCATATTGTTGGCATTTCAGTAGAGTATGAGTACCTATTGCATTTAGTCAGAAAAACACATGGCCTGGTTATCTATTCTCTATCAATGTTGGGGATTATGGTACTAACTTAACTGGCCTAAATCTACACAATTTAATAGGTCGATAATAACGGGTTTATTATAATGGGCTTGGCATAAAGAAGAACACTAGAAAGGCGATGTGGGCGTGTTTCGTGATCCAAAAGTCAGACCATTCTTTGCTTAAATTTCAAATAAAGATCTATGCTCTTTTTATAAATTTATTTAATTACCGCACAAGAGACTCAACTTTTTTGTTTTTAAGTTAGTTTCACACAGGAGGTCCTGAGGAAAACAATTTCCCTCAGGGCCTATGTCATTTTTGAGGATGCTGTGTGGAGGATTTTTCAGGGAAACGAAGGAAAGGAAGTTCTGGGAAGGAATAAGATATGAGGGGTGGGTAGGAATCTGGCGGTCAGTGTGTCTAGGAGTGACGAACGTATGAATCCATTCCTCCCACTGCCGATGTTCCGAGAGAGTCCGGCTGAAGAGGTCAAAAGATCTTCCCCAACCAGTCTTTCCTGATCCGGCCCGCCCCGCAGTAGGTAGGCAAATGCATCCGCTGTCAAGGCCTAGACAAATCTCACCCCATGAATCCGAGCACCCCTGCTAAGTCACTAAACATAGTGATCCATTTAGGGTGGCCTATGGCAAGGGTGTTGGTTATCCAATAAATGGTTCCCGGAGTGGCAGCACCCATATACACCTTCTAAATTGATATTATATAATATTAAATATAATATTTTTTAAATTAATTCATTATGAAGTAACACTAATTACTTAGGATTAAAATCAGTGACCTATGGATTCGTAGTCGAGAGCCTCACCCCTCGACCACAGAGGCCGTCAATCATCATGATTATGAAATAAATGTATCATCATTATGACATTTTCATTTCAATCAAATGGGATGGCGATGGTCAGCCAAGTGTAAAAGAGGCAGAGCGACTGCTAAATGGACTGGGACCAAAATGTAATAAGTCAGTGGCGACATTGGTTTCCATTTGACGACCGGCGTGGTCTAGGGATAAGGCTCTTGACTCGCAATTCGAAGGTCGCGGGATCGAATCCCGGCGTAGAACAATAAATTTTATTTGATTAATGTGTGTTATTTCACAATTAAATCATTTAAAATAATATATAGTATATTTTCGGCACGTTCCAGAGTGGAAGATACTTTCAGTATCTCCCCGGAGTAAGACCACCATTCAGAATTGAAAAGTTTGCTTGAAATGGCTTTCGTCGTGTTTGGTGACCAGATCTTAATAGCCAAGTACTTCCCCACCTTCCTCATTCCCATTTCCTTTCCCTCCCCACTTCCTTCAGCTCACAACATACCCCAATTGGGGATGCCATAGTCTCATAGAGCAGCTGAGGCTATTGTGAGGTATTGACATAAAAAATTCAAATTGCATGGATGTCATTTCTAGTGTGTATTAAAATTATTCAGTGATAATGGCAATTTTTTTTACCTTGTCGGGAAATCAACTACTTGTATAGCGTAATCCCTACTGGGCGACCTTCGAGTTAGCTGGATATAATTAATAAACATTTATTTAATTTGTTTTCCATATAATTACACATTATCGTCTCTGCAGACCAATATTATGTTTCACGATAAAGAATTAATGTAATTGTAATTTTTTAAATTAAAAATATACCTTCTTCAGGTACTTTCAGTGGGTGTCAAAATTACTGGTAACACTAGAGTTTTTCTTTTTATTTAAGAACTAGCGAGTGTCCGGCATGTGTTGCAATTCCACTCAAAGAAAGAAATTGTTTCCTCTCCCGCTTTCCCTCCTTGTCGCTGAACTATATTAAATACACACGTTTTTCAAACAACTCGCGCGCCACCTATAGTAAATTTTGTAATCAAATTTCATTTGACGTTGACAACTCATTTGAAATTTCATTTGACGCCACTCCCTTCCTTCTTAAAATTTGATATCAAAGCAGAAATCATCAAAACTTCTTCAGAATCTTCACGCATGTTTCTTTGACTGTTTAAAACGCACTTCCAATCCATACATCTCTCCGGCGATAAACGATGCTGAATCCCGAAATTAACAATTAAACTCGATTCATTCCCTCGTCGGTCAAAATAAAATCAATAACTCATACTCCCATTAAAACGGATTCCAAAATCCTCCCTAAAAACTCCTACTCTGACCGAAACGTCAAAGCACGTCTCAGGCCATCATGTCCTTTTCTGCAGTTTCCTCCTTCAGCTTTCAAAACTCCAAGCTTTTTACCAGTTGCACCAACTTGCAAATATCTATCTAAATAATTAATCAGTTTCTACACATACGAAAAAAGGACTAATTATTATTTATACGGTACAACCTTTCAAACTGAGTTTGTTTAAAACACATCTCCTGTCATCAATTTGCATGGATTAACCCCCGCTAAGCGTTGAACTGTCATGAATAACAGAAATCCTCATTCTCTTGTGAATGTCTCTTTTTGAAGTTGTTAATTATTATTATTATTCGTTTTGGCATTTCATTGTGCCTCTATGAATTAAAAACTTTACTCGTAAAACCTTTTCCACTTGTTAATTTTAGACCGGACGGGTTTCGCCATTTAGGGAGTGTTTTTATTCATAATATTTTTTATCCCTCGTCTCTATTTTGGTCCTGGCAGTAGAAGTTGCTGAGTTAATGTCACATAAGAAGTAACATTTTTTATAATTTTTTATTATAATCTTTATTTATCAAATTACATAGTTGATTGTGCTGTGCCTGTCTCACTGGGAATTCTTGGGTTGAGAGCAGGCGCATTTTGGCACAAGTAGTTTAACACAAAAATATGGATAACAACAACAATCTTATTTACATTTTAAGTAAAAGTACAAGGACAATCAGCATCGTACCAATGGGAAAGCATGCATTATTTAATATTTTAAATATATGATCTGTCTTTGCTAGTGATCCAAGACTTGGTATTTGATTTGTATTTTACATAATAAGTGTGCTGTCTAATGGTCAGTGGAAGTGTATTATAAAGTTTTGTTGCAAAATACCTGAAGTTTATTTGACCAAACGTTGTTTTGGCGAAAGGAATAAGTAAGAGATGTTGCCCTTTGGTTCTCGTATCACGAACAGTTTGAATATTGTCAAAAATAGTTCTATGTTTGAATATATAAGTTATTATATTTTTTACATGAAGTTGCCTAATGTCCAAAACACCGATTCTCCTAAAGATTTCATCCGAACTGTTTGTGATTGGTAGTTTTAGAATAATTTTTATAATTGGTTTCTGGGCTTTAGAGACCGGATCAATGGCAGCAGCGTTTGCTCCCCCCCAGGCTATGATACCATACTCGATTAGAGATTGACATAGTTCATAGTAAATTGTTTTGAGTTGGTTCAAGTTAAGAAAGTTACGAGTTTGTCTAAAGAAGTATATAGATTTTCTAAGTTTGTTTGCTGTTGTGATAATATGTTCTTTCCACTTTAAATTACTGTCAAAAATAATACCCAAGTGTTTGATTTTTGTAACACGTTCTAGATAGGGGCAATCACTTGTATTAGCATTTGACAGGAGGCAAGCACATATTTGAATATTATTTTCTGGGTTACTTAGGGACGGATTAATACTAAACTCAATGTGTTTGGTTTTTGACACATTCATTGTTAATGTATTATTGTCTAACCATCTTTCAACAATAGCTACGCCCCTGTTTGCTTTTATGTAAACATTGTACCAGTTACTTGATTTGAAGAGGAGAATTGTATCATCAGCGAAACTTACGATTTTGGCTTCTATTGGCAGATTACACAATTCATTTATGTACATTGTAGTAATATGCAAGGAACCTGGGGAGATAATGGAGAAGTGATAAAAAATTACATGGGGGTATGGCAAGGTGCTGTTTAATATTTTTTATGTACTGGCAATTTGCCGGACAAGCGGAACTTTAGTTTCAAATTCTACCGCTCGACATTCCGTTCCGAATTGTCCTAGTGTCCAGCTGTCAGATTTAGCCTCGCAACTTTCTGAGATACAATATTGTGTCACGATTGTGTTTGACGACCTCCGTAGTCCAGTGGCTAAGACTCTTGACTCACAATCCGGAGGTCGCGGGTTCGAACCCGGCGTGCGCAAATAAATTTTATTTGATTAATTTGTGTTATTTCACAATTAATTAATTAAAAATAATATATAGTATATTTGCGGCACGTTCCAGAGTGGAAAATACTATCAGTATCGCCCTGGTGTAAGACCACCATTCAGAATTGAAAATGGCTTTAGCCGTGTTTGGTGACCAGATCTGAATAGCCAGGTACTTCGCAACCTTCCTCCTCCCCACCTCCTTCCCCTCCCCACTACCTTCAGCCTCACAACATACCCCAATTGGGGATGCCATAGTCTCACTGGCTCCAGACGGGAGCAGTTGAGATTCTTGTGCGGTATTCTCTGTAAAAAAAAAACTATTATTAAATAAAAAGTGTATCTGTTAAATGAATGCCTTCTAATCATTTATTAAACTCCCGTGACACACATATGGACGTATTGATAACTGGTAAGGTCCATATTCCCTTAGGGGCAATATATTCTCCTGCTAGGGGTCGAATAAGATGAACGCGTGGTGTAATAGGACAAGCTTTTTTGAGGGATTCAGAACTCGATTTGAGGTTTTTTTATTTTGAAGTGAAAAATTCTTTAGCACCATCATGATTTGAAACTCGATGAAACGGAAACAAGCGACACTAAAAATAGACAAACACATACATCTAAATGTAAAGGATTTATCCTGCGAGAGGACGAGATAGTAATAAAATATTTTTGTAATTCACGGGTACTCAGTTCCAATATAATACGATAAATCCATAGTCCCACGCAAGTCTCCTTTGGTGTACCGGACCAAGGCTCGACTTTTATACAAAGAAAAAATGCAAGGGGACCTATTTTTAAAACTTTTTATATTAAAAAAAGTAATATTTCAAATATCATATTTTTACTTCTAATAATGACATTTGTAAACGCATTTCATCACCCTTTAAAAACATTTTTTTGTTTTCGCATATGTTCAGAAATATTCGATTTCAATTTTCAATTTTTGATTTTCTAAAAAATACGCCCGATTTCTGAAGGGCTGGTCACGTTTGTGCCATTTTCTGTATGATATACAACCAGTTCTCACACAAGCTCGAAAAATTTCCGCCTCGAAATATTTCCCCCGCAGCTTATTTGATATTGAAAGAATGTCAGGTTAACTGTTGTACCTATAGAATTATTAGACTTTAATTAATACCAGCCGATCCGATCACCTCTGCGGCCTGTCACCCCCACCCCTACCTCCACCCTTCCTACCCCCCCGATCACGTAATTAAATCTGTGTCACGTTATCCCGTGAATAGCTCTGGGGGGTGAGGTTTTAATACTCCAGCCGTATTTTGTGAGGCTGTTTGTCTTATTTCCGAAACATTATTTAATAATTTTACATTATCTTTCGCGGTTTTCACGTTTTATGGTAAGTGTTGCAATCTCCGGGGTATCGTTTTTGAGTTAAATATTTAGTTTAACTTCTTGGGAACGTACCGTCGAACGTTCACTTAAGTTTTGTGAAATATTTAAGGGGTTGTTACATTATTAACGAACTATTAGGACGGGTTATTTGAATAAATAATTCATCATGTTTCAAATTTAATATTCAAGTTCTGTGAAAATCCTATTAATTTTATCCCGACGAAGAAACCATTGGTTTCGAAAAATGTTCGAAACAATGAACAGGAACCATTTATTGGACACCTCTGCCATATTTCACCCTAAGTGATTCGCTACGTTTGGTGACTTAGAAGGGGTGCCCGGGTTCATGAGGTGAGGTTTGTCTGGGTTTGGCGGTGGATCCGGTCCACCAGCTGTGTGTCAGGCCGGATCGGGAGGTACGGGCTGAGGGAGACCTTTTGACCTCTCTAGCAGGATTCTCTCGGAACGTCGCCTTGTACCGGAGTGGGAGGGATGGATTCATATGTCCGTAACTCATGGAGACACTGACTTTTATATGACCGTTCATTTGGCTTTATAAAAAGTCAGTAGGTGTTCCATATAAATAAAATAAATTAGAAAAAATAGTTAAAAGATATATTTTTTAAATTTCGTTGGCATGATCGTGGGCGTGTAGATTTTATTAGGTGGGGGTAGTGGGAGGGGTAATTTTGGGTGGGGGGGGGTAGATAACGGTGGGAGGAGTCAACATAACATGGGAGTATTGTCAATAAGGGTGAGTAACAGGGAGCTATTATTTACTTAACTAAATAATTTTTTTATATTTTTTTGTTTATTTCTAAGGTTTTTAAAGCGCCAAAATTAAAATATGTATTTATATTTGAATGTTTGGAAGGAATCTCTGGTCAAAGTAAGTCAAGGACGTTCCTTAACACTCTATAGGTATTCCTATACTATTTAAAGTTACTAATAATCTAAACACGCATTGAATATAACTTTTTTCTTCTCTTTTAACATGCACACCATTCGAGGTGTCCATTATTAAACCTTATTCGTTCCATAAATAGAAGGACCGTGATATTAATTAAGTCAATCAAGCCTTGTTTCGTATGCTTTGCAATAACTATTCAAATTAAACATGTCCGAGCAAATCAGCTGCAGTTTACTACAAGTGTTTCCCTGTCAGGCTGAATTATCCTCCAGTTGACCAACATTTTGCATTCAATGCCATCCGAACCCATTTTCCACCAGTGCGAAATTGACTGACATAATAGTATTTCCGACATGTTTTTGCACCAAATTACATTTGCATCCAGATGAAACATGCAATTTCCAACGTTTAAATTGCAAATAATGCAATTTTTTGTTGATTTTTCTTTTTTAAATTGGTTTAAATATACTGGTTGTCCTTGGATAAATTGCAGTACCAGCGGGAGGTGGTTATCGTAATAGTATAAGTTAAAAAAAGATAGGGGGCCGTCTATTGTATTGCTATCTCTTTCATTCATTTTTTTAAATTTCTTATATATATATATGTGTCTGTATGTAATTATCTTTAGTTAATATAATAGCCCTGATGAAGCTTGAGCTAAGCGAAACCTGGTTGGCTGTCAAATAATTATTAATTCTAATAAAGTGGTGTTTTACAAAGTGTGTTTCTTCATTTAATAAAAAAAGATATACTACTAGGGTCAGTCAATAAGTAAAGCCTCCTATTTTTTTACGAAATAAAAAATTCAAAAACACGGGCTGAAAGCCACACTATTGACGTTTAATTTGTTACCTTTCAATATAATCTCCGTCCATTTTCACAGTTTTGGTCCATCATTTAAGGCTTAGTTCCCGGCCCCAAAAAGAAGTAGACGGAGAGATATGAAATTACGAATGTTAGAAGAGCGCGCTAACATTTACAACGATAAAATCGATGCAAAAATCATGAAAATCTTTAATAAAACACGACCCGTTTAAAATAGAGCAAAAATCTCGCGATAATTGTCTTAAACAGCATTTAAAGAAACGCTGTGAATTTTTTCATACATATAACTTGTAAAATAACTGAAACAAACGTGTTTATAATAATTTTTGGAGCATGCTTTGCGATTTTTTTCTATCGAGGGAATTTTATATAATTTGCGTTTGGGCGCGGCTAATGTCTAGATATTATCTTCAAGAATAACATTTTTTTTTATGAGCTTAAAAACTTCAAATGTTTAAGGGAGGTTTGCAAGAAATCGGTAGAAATTCGAATACTGGCCTCTTGCCATGTATCACAGTGTTGTAAAAAGCACGGTCACTTCCAGAGCACCATCGTCAGGACTTTTCCCGCCCTAAACTTGTTTAGCACCGTTGGGATTTGAAACTCGATGAAACGAGCGACACTAAAAGGAGACAAACATATACATCTGTAGGATTTAGCATGCTTACTCGGTTCCAATATAAAACGATAAATTTACGGTCCCTCGGAAGTCTTCTTTGATCTAGTGGTATAAAGCACCCGACAAATATCAGCGGCCAGACATTGACAGGACCGAGGATAGAATCTTTCAAAAAAATTTTTTTTTTTTTTAAATCGATATCCAATCTTCAAACCACTTCAAAATGGACAGGCAAAAGAATGCGACATAAAGCAACTCCGAAGAAGAAAATCCATACAAATACTAATAAGAAGACCAAATGTATAGGAAAACCTGAATTCGAATTCGACGACAAAAATATTGAATAAATCGTCTCCCCTTGTATACTTTTCTGAGGGTTTTACTTCTACCGCTTGTGAATTGCACACTCTGATTTTTTTATGAAATCCTTTCATCTATATTTCCAACACTATTGTAGATGAAATATATTCGAATTCAATTTTTTGATTTCCTAACCATATATCCATTTTTTCAGCACTACAAATTTCAATTTAATCATATGAAAATTGTGATCGAGTGTGAAATCTGCGATATATTTCTTTCGCTTTATTTTATTTCGGGCCTAGCTTCCTTTGTATACGGATTTCCCTCTCAATTTTTTTCGTCTTTGTTTCCGTTTCGTATTTGGTAAATACATGAATATATTGTGCCGATCCCGAATTTATTCTTCAATACATTTTCCTTTTCAGTTTTCATTCGTTCCTGTCAACTCAGTTATTGAGTCTTTTTTGTCAAGAAATCTAGAGCGAGACTGTGTTTTCAGCGAGGCGAATACAGTCCTACGTCTGAATAATTTATTTTGAAATTCTCGGTTTTCGAAAATCCCAATGCGCGTGATGTATTAATTTCTTTACGCAAATACAAATAAACTAGATGATACTCACGAAAATTCACGGGTTATAACTTGCCAAGATGAAAAATAAGATATTTTGAAGTGAATACTTCTTTAGCACCGTTGTGATTTGAAACTCGATGAAATGAAAAATAGCGACACTAAAAAGAGACAAACACATACATCTATAGGATTTAGTCTGCGAGAGAAAGAGATAGTAAAATGGCCTTAGACGTGTTTAGTGACCACATCTGAATATCCAGATACTTCCAATCCTTCCTTCTCCTTCTCCTCCCTACTTTCTCCAACCTCATATGCCCCAATTGGATATGCCATTTTCCCACTGGCTCCGGGCAGCTGGGACTGATTTTAAAAAGGGTTCCGCCACTTTTCAACCCGCGACAAAATATCCTACGGAACATCCCCCAACAAAATATCTGCTAAAACCTAACAAAAATGGGGAAAAATATTACAGACATCCTATAAAGACAATAAATTATTGTTCAAAAATAGTTAAATCGGACAAAAATAATACAGACATCCTATAAAATTAGGTTAGGTTAAATTAGTTAAGGTTAGGTTAAGTTAAGCTAGGTTAAGTTAAGTTAGGTTAGGTTCGGTTAGGTTAGGTTAGGTTAGGTTTTAGGAGATATTTTTTGGGGGATGTTTTTTCCGTATGATATTTTGTCCGGGATGAAAACACGCATTAGTTTTAAAAAGTACACTAAAAGCAACCTACAAATTCCGATGACCTAAATTAAACACTCTAAACATTCTGCTCAAAGAAACCTCCTTTATGATGACTGCAAAAAACTGTTAGAAACGAATGAATGATGCAGAAACAGTACTTACGTACTCCGTTCATATTGCATATTTGACCTCTTTACAAGTCCCCACTTAACCCTGACACAAAGCTGTGTCGGTTTATTGAAAATCAATTAAACGATATTGTTATTTGATATATGAACTTGTAATAATTTTGTGTTCTTGAAAAGCAGTTCCTTGATGGCTTGGCAGTTTAAATGCCACAAATACATTACTTCTTCAAAGACAGCAAACTTATTTTGTGGCACCATTTTAATTTAAAATTAATGAAATACTTTGTTTTAACCAGAGGCGGCTCTACGGGTCCAGAAGATGTTATGATACAATATCAAATTAAATATGATGATATTCATTTTTTGTCATGATAATTACATTTAATATACCTAGTAAATTATTTCACGCGACAAGCGTAAAATATGCAAAATCAACCTACGTTTATCAAACCATCTCTTTCAGACGCATAATATTCAGCATGCTCTCTCTCCCTCACGGCAATGACCCAAACTGTCTTCAGAATCTTTAAAATCTTCAAAAACTTTTTACTAAGCGAGATAGTGCCATTTCTTTTATTATGTGGTGCGTAAATGATATCGGAGTTTTACATAATTTGACCCGGCCAATCATAGTTCGTGGGAAAGAAAGCTTCCATTTAAGACGTTAGATGTCACTGCTTGCCGCTGCCTGCTGTCTCGCGGTGCATTTCAAATACATTATTATAATACCAGTTGTTTTAATAATAATATTTCATAACACATTTTATGTTTTACTGTCATCTTATAATTTTGGGAGGTTTTTGACCAATTGAATTTAGGGAAGGACCGCCAATTGTTGTTTTATTGTTAAAAAAACCAACATGTTTCGCAGGTCATTGAAACAATTTTTGAAATATAAGTAAAAAATGATGTATTTTTTTAAATTTTGTACAAACACATTAATTTTTTAACTGGTTTCGGAAAGACCCTCTTTTCGTCATTGCAACAGGTCTCAAGTCGAACATAAATCTGGTGATAGTTTCAATGAAAAAGTTAATTATTTAAAATTGATTCAATGAAACTATTGTATCCCACCAAAATAAATTCATATTTAAAACATGCTTAAAAAGAAAATTGTATTAAAGTTTTTTTTAAATTAACTCCATACAGGAGGCCCTTAGAAAAATAATTTCCCTCAGGGCCGATGTCATCTGAGATGCTGTGTGGAGAGTCTTTTTGTGGAGAAGAGGGAATGAACATTGGTCTTGAAGAAACCCATGTTGTAGGAAGGAGGAAACGTAGAGGCCTGCAAATCGTTCCACAGCGAAGCTGTTGAACTAAAGAACGAATCGAAGAAGCGACCGGTTCTCATGTGACAAAAATGTCAACCTTGTACATTATATTGGGCGCTCGCTTGGCGTCACTAAATAACCGTTCGGACACGCCAAGTATTTTAGTCGGGAGGAAAGTATAATAGTAAATAAACGCGTCCGAAAATCATAATTTTAGTAGGTAGAGTGGGTAAGTCAGCTCTTTAGTAAATTTAATCCGTTTAGTTCTATTTTTTCGACGAGTAGCGACCCCCTCCTTGCGTCCCTGCGCACTGACATGCGCAAACCCGCCGTTTTAGCAGAGTTCATTTGTAGACGCGCGGAAATGTCGTGGCATTGATGGGAAGATGCAACTTTAAAATTATTTATTTATGCTGCTATTCATCTCTTTTTGTGTCCATAGTTTATTTATTTTCATCTTACTAATTTATTCTTCCACCTCATCTAAAATAATCATTAAAATAAGCTTAATATTAAAATCAGCGCCTTGAGGTGATTTTTCACAATAACGGCGCTTTATAAATTAGCCAAATATTATTATTATTAATTTTCGTATTTACTTTGTTAAGTAGCAGTCCGTCATCTTGCAACTGGCGGCGGGAACTAATATACTGTACTTGAAAGTAGTGCGAACGCTTTTTGGTGAGTTAAGTAGCAAGTTACTCACTACTTGACTAAAGGAATCTACCAATGTGAACAAACCAATGTGAGTAAGCATATCAATGGAAGGCACGTTTAGAAGATTGCTGCCGTTGAAGGAGACTATGTTTTCATTTCGATCCCTTTTAGTCGTAATCATACATGATTGGGTCTTTGAAACATTAAATTCGACATTAAACGAACTATTGGAATGTTTTTTATTGGCATTGTGGAAAACCGTTGATAATTTGTTTGACTTTAATAACGTGACTATTGTGAAATACCTGGGATTAAACTGTTTGAATTTCTACGTCTATGTTCATAATTCTACGGTATTCTCTCTTTTTATTTGCACGATGAAATGTCAATATTAACTCGCGGCAGTATGAGATTGCTTCGAGAATTACCGGATGAGCTGGGGAATATAAGCTGTTGGATTAACTTACGTTTTGGATTAATGACGTAGAATAGAGTTATACTTTTCCGTGATCGAAAATTTACGGTTCAATTTCTGCGGAAAAATACGTGGATTTTTCTTAGCATAAATGGGCGCTGTAAGATCTGTTTGACAGATCTCATAAGTATGCCTTTACAGCCGTTGCCGGTAATAATGTTCCTTGTCAAAATGTTCCCGGTCAAAATGTTCCCTGCCAAAATGTTCCCTGCCAATATGTTCCTAGTTAATAATGGTCACGCATTAAAAGAGCTCAAATAGATAACACAATAACAATACATAAACTGGCTATTCGGGTTAGGTTAGGTTACGTTAGGTACATATTTTTTTTAACATTATTTAAATTTATTGTGACATGCTGATTCTTCTGACTAACTGCCAATATAATAACATTTTATCTGTTTCTAATTGGTAACATTTTGCAAACGAACATTTTTACTGGAAAATTTTGACCGGGAACATTTTAACTGGTGATATTTTTACTGTGAACATTTTGAATAGGAACATTGTTAACAGGAAGATTATTACCTAGAACCTTACATTTACAGCTATAAGTAGTAAGAAGATTCTTTTTATTATACATAAAATTTGAATGATCGATAATTTCTTCTATTTTTTGTAGGTTTTCTTAAATAATAGTATGAATGCAACCGGGGAAAACTCTGGTGTCATCAGATTATTAAAAAATATTGCAAAAACATGATGTGATGTACGCTCACGTACCTCGAGAAGAACAAAATTATTAACGACCGTCATTACGGATTCCGGCGGAACCGTTCGTGCGGTGATCTTCTCGCGTATGTGACGCATGTTTCGGGACGGTGCCTGCACGTTTTGGTGAGACCCAAACGGTTGCACTGGACATTTCCAAGGCCTTTGACCGGGTTTGGCATCTAGCGCTCAAAAAACTGCGTTCTTACGGACTTCCCGCATTCTTGTGTGCGTGGATTGCCGACTTTTTGAGGGGGAGGTCGATTCAGGCAGTTGCTGACGGTTTCACCTCTTCCTCGCATTCGATAAATGCTGGCGTCCCACGGGGATCGGTTCTGTCTCCGACTTTGTTTCTGTTGCTCATCAACGACCTCTTGTCATGTGCACCGATTCATTGTTACGCGGATGACAATACAGTCCATGATAGCTTTTTGTTTGACAAGCCTCCACAAACCGCAATAGCTCGGAGGGCTTTGAAGCAGAGAATAGACGGTTACCTCGAGAGTGTTAACTCTTGGGGTAAGAATAACCTCGTCGAATTTAATGTTTCAAAGATCCAATCATGTTTGATAACGTCTAAAAGGGATCGAAATGATAATCTAGTCTCCTTCAACGGAAGCATTCTTCCGAACAGGACCTCCATTGATATGCTTGGTGTAACTCTAAGTGACCAGCTCAGGTATGGGGGCTCCATCGAAACCAGAGTTAAGTTAGCCTCTCAGAAACTGGGCGTACTGTACAGGGCCCGCAGATACTTTAATAGTACTCAACTGCTAACCCTGTACAAATCGCAAGTGCGCCCCACGGTTGAATTTGGTAGCCACCTCTGGTCTGGAGAAAATATTAAATTATGTAGTTAATAAGCTTTTGGAGTCCCAGAAGTCGGGATTTATTTCAGTGCGGAAATTCTGGGATTAACTACCATATTTATTCCCCTTTGCCTAGAATACTAATGGAGGGAAATAATTATACCTATTAATTGGATATCTTCAATTTATCACTAAAAAATACAAAATGATGTTACTAAAGCAGTTCAGTTATGCACAATAAATACTGTATGATTTGTACTATCCATACGTAAAAATCCATGAAAAGGGCGCTAGTAAATAAAAGAAGTTAAATTTCAAGTTCTGTGTAAATTTTTTTATTTCATGTTATTATTTCAGAGATAATAATATAACTCGAATAGAACCTTTGCATAACTTAAAAAAAACATTGAAATTTTATAAATTGTTCAAATTTTGTTAAATACCCGTCCTTAGTAATTAATAAAAAACATTCTTCTGGTTGTTGACGTAACGAAAATGTTAACTTACAAATTTAATGCAAGCTTGATTTAAATTATGAATCACTAAATTGTACTGTATACATTTGTTTTTAATGTTAATTCAAGTTAGAAAAAAGAGTCAGGTGACATCAACATAACAGCAAATTTAACGAGAAACAAACATGTTGTAAGGAAATAGAATATTCTTATTTATTTAAAACTCACTCCTACATATCCTTAGTTGACAGAGGTATCAAATTTACTTCCCTTGTATTCTTGTATTACCTATTATTCTTGTATTCCCGCTACCTCTGAGAACGCAGTTTCCTGGAGACCCGAAACCTTTGTATATTTAAAATGATTACGATAAATTATTTTGAACCAACTTGAATAGATTCAAAGAAAACAGAGAACGCTCGCTCATAAAATACATCCCGTTTTATTTGAAAACAGTTTTCCACTAAATGCCTTGTAATAACTCATGACCGTATTTCGAGGGATCTGTCTTGTTTGTGGAGAGGTAGGTGTTTTAAACCGTTCCGCGGCTTCATGCGACAAAATATCCCCAAAAAATATCCTATAGATAAAACATCACTCAATAAAATATCAACTAAAACCTAACGTAACAAAAAAGTGGAACAAAAATAATACAGACATCCTGTAAAGACAATAAATTTATTGTTATCTATATTATTTTTTACTCTATCTTTGAACGAAAATGTATCGTCTTTGTCGTTCAAAGATGGTCCCATGTCAACTCAGAATGAAACTAACTCAGAACCACCTCAGAAAGCTCAAGCTATTAAATGTAATTTTAAAATAGCCGGTAACCCTAACCTAACTGAACCTATTTAACCAATTTTTAATCATTACTCTTAATGATCTTTCTGAGGTAGTTCTGAGTTGGTTTCATTCTGACTTGGTTTTATTCTGAGTTGGCCGGTCACCTTAAAAGATAGTAAAATGGGACAAAAATAACACTAATTTACAGTCTTTACAGGATTATTTTTGTCCCATTTTTTGTTAGGTTAGGAAGGTTAGGTTAGGTTGGGTTGGGTTGGGTTAGATTAGATTAGGATAGGTAAGGTTAGGTTAAAAATAATAGAGTTAACACTAATTTATTGTCTTTACAGGATGTCTGTATTATTTTTGTTCCATTTTTTTGTTAGGTTGAGTTTTAGTAGATATTTTGTTGGAGGATGTTTTGTTCATAGGATATTTTGTCGGGGATATTTTGTCGCGAAATGAAAACGCGCAATAACGTTTTAAACATTCGTCTGTTCAAAAGATTTTTCGTAACGGCCTACCGCTGATAGATCCGGCGTAATCTCTCCATCTTTATAGTGAATGAAGCGTTTTACTGAAAGAGAGTTACAACATATTATTTCGCAGCGGTATCATTGTATTATTTGATCAAAACATGTTGATTGTTGACTTGGGGTGTCGGGGTTGATTTATTCATTTTGATATTTTCACTCGTAAATAAGGCAAATGATTAATAATGACTTTTGTACAGGTGTAAAGCCTAATTTTTGAGTTAATTTTTTTTTATTTATTTTGAAACACCTTTTTGAGTAGAACCTCAAATTGTAATATTTTACTAAAAAAAAGATAAACTAGTCTCGTTAGGTTAGGTAATTGCCTATTTTTATAATTTTATTTTCATCAATTTAAATGACTTTTCAAAGTGGTGTTGAAATGTCACTTTGTTGACTTGTCATGGAAGCATACATTTTTATACATTACTATTTTTTTTCAATAATTGTATTTAAAACTTTTAACCATTTTACGATTGAAGTGGAGTAAAAATTTTGTTTCAACTAATTTGGCATGAATTTTGTTGATTTTAAACTTAAAAAACAAAACAAAACAACTTCCTAACTTCGTATTGTTCAAAGTAAAGTAGAGCTTTTTAAAGAAAGAATATTTCTCAAATTTCATCATTCAGATTAGTTTTTTTTAAATGTGAATACCTCACAAGAGTCCCAGCTGCTCCCGTCTGGAGCCAGTGAGACTGTGCCACCCCCAATTGGAGTATGTTGTGAGGCTGAAGGTAGTGGGGAGAGAAAGAAGATAAGAAAGAGGAAGGTGGGGAACCATCTGGCTATTCAAACGTTGTCACTAAACACGGCTAACGCCATTTCAAGCAACGTTTCAATTATGAATGGTGGTCTTACACCAGGGCGACACTGAGAGTATCTTCCACTTTGGAAATATATTATATATTATTTAAATGAATAAATTGTGAAATAACACAAATTAATCCAGTTTGTTTGCCCATGCCGGGATTCGATCCCGCAACCTTCGTGTTACGAATCAAGAGCCTTACCCCACGCCTTAGGCCACGCCGGTCGACTAATTAACTTTTAATCGTCCGTTAACTTCGTTTTGTTCAAATTTAGAGAAATTAGAGCTTTTTAAAGCAAAGCATTTTTCTCAAATTTCACCATAAAAAAAGAAAATCCTGGACTCTATTTATCTAGGGTTATTCGCAGGGTCGTATCTATCAACCCTTACGATATAAATACATGTATTATCCTCACAGGTTATAACTATAGGAATATCGCGTGCGTGCCCCTATTTGCGAGTCTATACTGCTATACTACCGCCATCTAGCGAACATTTAACTAAATGTAACGCCAAGTTTACTCCCATAATCACGCGAATTACTTTCGGCTGTAAATTAACCTAACGCCTTGTTACGAGCCGCCCCATGTAGTGGAGGTTAGCGACGGCGACGCCGACGCTTAATTCACGATAATGAAGCGTTAAGTCATGTTACGTTACGTCTAAATAAAGCCAAATGTGATGAGTAATTAGGCGCTGGTAGGGACCTGCTGATTAAGTGGGAGTCATAACATGTTTCATTCACTACATATTGGAATAGTTTCACATTTTCAACAGCAAAACGTTGAGGCTTTAGTCAGCTGTAAAATGTTTTCTCTAAAGCACATAAAATCCAGACTGCTGTCCAGAAACACCAAGATAATAGTGTACAAAACACTTATTTGACCAGTGCTCACGTACGCAGATGAGATGTGGGTACTAACTAACTTTTTTGAAAGGAAAATTTTGAGGCGTATCTTCGGACCGGTTCTAGAAAATGGATTTTGGCGCAGACGTTACAAAATTTATAAAAATGGTAAGATTTCGGCGGCTGTGTAATTTATTTATTTAAATTTAAAACATATGTTATTACTAGTCCTCCTCACTAGGCATCCTCCTTTTTATTTTTTTTTAACTAAACATTGTTGTGATTTTTTTTTAAATCACATGCATTATTCGTACAAGATATTGCATGGATCTACAGATGTAGGAGCAAAGAGGAATACATATGGTGGTTGGTCCTAGAGTTCCTGTACTGAAATAAATCCTGACTAACAGCATTAAGTACAATCCGAAGGCTTGTCAGTGCGGGCAATTCTGAACCATCAACTACATCATTTAATATTTTTTGTTACCTGTCAGTGTAAATCTTTCTGTCTGATAATTTAAGCACACACCATCTAAAAGAGATGAATATCTCTTGACGAACTTACCTACATGCATATGATAAACAAGGGAAAAACATCTGAGAGAAGATATTTTCAAAACCTATTTGATGATCTGATTCGAATATTCAAGAATAAGAAAGAAGAGGCTAGAAGAAATAAGTAGTGACCGGGAAAAATAAGAAGAGCCACGAAGCAAGAATATGCAAGGGAAAGTATGAAGAACCAAAAAAATAATAAGATGCAAGAAGAGACGAGAAAGGCCCACGATAAGGAAAAAATGTCGAGATACTTACAAGAAGAAAACAGAAGAATCACGATTAAGGCAAGAAGTAAGGAGATGAAAGCAGAGACTACGAGATCCTAGAAGAGCCAAGAAAATGCAATAAGAAGTAATGAGACGGCAGAAAAATCAAGACGTTCGCAAGAAGATGCAAGCTGAGACTAGGAGAGCCAAAAAGAAGCAAGAAGAAGCAATACGAAGCCGAAGAACCAATAAGCTGAAAAGTGGCTAGTGGAAGTAAGATAATGCAAGAAGTGGAAAGAAAATAATAAAAAAAGTCAAGTAAAAACCAATAAGAGCCACGACGAAGAAATAATATGTAAGAATAGACCGGTAGAGTAGTTGGAAGCAGAAGTGAGAAGCGATGCGAGACGTTCAATAATCTCCTTTATTCCTGCACCTACGTATTGGTCGATTAAACTCCGCAAGAAGACCCAAGAAAACCAGACAAGACGATCCAAGAAGGGGGAATAAAATGCAACAAGAGCCAAATCAAACTAGAAAAGACAAGATAAGAGAAGATTCAAGATGAGACAAGACAGGCCAAGAAGAGCCAAGAAGAGACTAGAAGAGACAAGAATAGACAAGAATAGACGAGAAGAGTAGGTTAGAAGATCCGAGACGAGCCCAGAAGGGGCGAGAAGCTGCAAGAAAAGGTAACAAGAGGCAGAAAGACGCAAGAAGAGGCAAGAAGAAGCAAGAAGAGCCAAGAATAAAGAACAGGTAAGGTTCCAGAAGATCCAAGAAGAGGCAAGAAGGGAAAAGAACAAGCAGCAAGAACCGAGAAGAGACGGGAAGATTAAAAAAGTGGCAAGAAGAGCAAGCAGAGGCAAGAAGATCCAAGAAGATCCGTGAAGGTCCAAGAAGAGTCAAGAAGAAACGATAAAAATCCAGAAGAGACGAGAAGAAGCAAAAAGAGACAAGAAAAACCGAGTTGAGGCAAGAAGAAGGCATAAAAAAGAAAAAAAAATTTTTTTAGAAATTAAAAAGTCATAACGCTCTATCCATTCCTTTATTCCTGCCCATCTTAAATTCTAATATTGGCTTATTAGGTTGCCATGTATACCAGTCGATTAAACTCCAACCTCCTTCCCATCCTCAGAGCACGTGTTCCAGTCCTAACAAATCAGTGCCCCTCGGTGTACCGGTCTCACCGGGACAGGAGTGCTCCTGGCTGGGGAGTACAATCGTATCGTATCGTAGAACGTGTTGCAAATTCAAATTGAAAATCTTTCACCGATGAAAAATACCCCGCATTGCAAATATTTCTTTGCAAGCGTGGAATAAATTAGCCGCGAAGGGCCACGAATAACCATGAAGATAAGATCTACGACGAGTTAAGTGAAGACGAGAAAAAGGAGAAAAGAGGAGAAGAGACAAGAAGATTAAATAAGAGACGAGAAGATCCAAGAAGAGGCAAGAAGAGGCAAGACGAGCCAAGGAGAGGCAAGAGGATCCAAGAATATACAGGAAGTGCCAAGAAGAGACGATAATGTTCCAGAAGAGACAAGAAGAGCCGAGAAGAGAGGAGAAGATCCAATTAGATTCAAGAAGATGCAAGTAGAGCAAAGAAAAGACGAAAGGATCCAAGAAGAGACAATGAGAGACAGGAAGCAGCAAGAAGAGCCAAACAGAGCCCAGAAGAGATGAAAATATTCTAGAAGAGGTAAGAAGAGCCAGGAAGAGTCGAGAAGATCCAAGAAAAGGCGAAAGAAGCCATGAAGTGACAATAAGAACCCAGAAGAGAAGAAGGAAGAACAGCCAAGAAGAGACAACAAAAATCCTGCCAAGCGTATGGCGGAAAACATAAATAACGGGAAGACGGAATAGATAAGCTAGAAGCAGCAGGAGGCAACAACCAAAAAATACATTTATACGCCGGAAGCGGGAAGTGGGAAGATGAAAACGGAAAGCAATAAGCTGGAAGCGAGAAGAAACCGGAAGCAAAATAAGCGAAAGGCGAGAAAAGATATTTATATATATATATAGCTCAATCATTTCCTTTATTCCTGCCCATCCTATATTCCAATATTGGCTCCAGGTTGCCTTGTATACCTGTCGATTAAACTCCAACCTCCTTCCTATCCTCATAGCACGTGTTCCAGTCCTAACAAACAGTTCCCCCTGGTGTACCGGTCACACCGGGACAGGAGTGCTCCTGGCTGGGGTGGTACAATCGTATCGTTTCGTAAATCACATGCATTATTCGTTTTCTTTATTTTTAATGGAATTTAATTATAAAGCCTAATGACAATCATATTTTTTATCAGTAGTCAAACCACAGCGTTTCCTGCCTGACTTTTATTTCCTATGTTTTTTGTTGATAGTCAAATCAACCATGAAGGTTTGCCGATTTGCTGTGTTTCCCTGGATAACCTTCCAAACATAAACAAGATGTTAGCTGTATAAAAACAATGGAAACAACAATCAATAGACGGATATATGCCAAGGTCACTATTAACTGAAAATACTCGTTAAAGTTGCACTACAAACCGTTCATTTTGCATAATTATGCATTTCCAAGAAGCAGAATAATTTTATTGCCTTCCCACTTCAGAATGTCTGAGAAAACACGCATTAAACAGTAATCAGTGTTCATCTCAGTTACATAACGTAAAAAGCGTAGTGTCATTTTGCTGCCCAATGATATATTATTTCAATTAAAACCAAAAATCACAGGTCACCACCATAAAAATATCATCGGGCAAAAAAATTACATCTACATTTTTTACTCTTACTTTTATTACAATTTAATATGTTCAGAAATCGCTGGTTAAAAGCCTTCGGGTACGAGCTGCTTATGTAGATAATTAAAGTGTATATATATAGATAATGAATGAAATATAATGGATTTATCTTGTATTCATTCATAATGTAATTATCTTATAAATAACTGGATGATTGATAAAGTTATTAAATTAAAAATATAATATATAGTTTTTATAAACTGTCTTATTAATTAAAAAAAAAACATTATTTTAACAGCAATTTAATTAACAATGACAATAATGATTAAACTACAATATTGTGGTAAATTATTATTCCATTGTTATATGCCTGAATGACGGCCAATATAAAGCTATGTTCACGCGCATAATCATGCTCAACAGTTTGGCTCGATCGAACATGTTGCCTTGGAACGGAGCTCGTCGTGGCGTCCGCACGTCCCAGCTCGATACATGCCTTACTACCATACCGACACAAGACATACTATGGATACCACCGATAAGCTCAGTCAAATAGTAAATTGCTGACGAACATTGAGCAAGAACTACGGTCCTTGAATCTTTTTCGCATTGATATCGAACAAAAAAAGCACCGAGCGAGACGGTACTCACTTTGCGACATATTCGAACGAGCGTAAAACCATCGAGCATGTGAACTGGCCTATATATAATAAGTAATCATATAATAGCACATATTTGTGTTGCCTATTTATAAAGCATATATATTTTTTAATATCACCAACCTTCATTGTTTAAAGATCTTTAAAGATCTCCTCCATTTCCTTTCATTGTTGTCAGACAATTAAATTGTATTTCAACGCAGATTATCAGTTTTTATTAGTATACAACTATTTTTTATTGTTAAATTCTGCGAACCACTGCAGCACTATAAAATTTGCATTTTCTTAAGACTTCGGGACAGGATCCAAAAAAAAACAAGTGTAAAAAATCTCGAGTCGAGCGATGGCTATCCAAATCTAAGATTTCTTTCTAAGAAATCTAATCTATTTAATAGAATAAAAATAGTTATTAATTTAAAGATCATTTTTTTTTCTTAAATCCAAAAAATGGGATAAACGATGAAATTTAGGTAGATTCATTGGCTTTAAACCGAACTAAGTAGTTCATATTATGTTTCGTGTTAATATTTGGAAGTATGATATTTAAAAAATCGATTGGCCAAATCGAAAACCGAATACCCAGCACTCGAGTGGTTAATAATCTAATGCACAACACCAACCCCCCTACACACACAAACACAGCATTTTATAGGGGTACCTACTTCTTAAATTTAAATGTGGATGCAAAAGTATCTGCACAATTATAATAATTGTAAGATTGAAATGTAATAATATGAAGACATGGTTAACTTCTCTGCATCAATTATGTGTATATTTTTTAATAAATAAATTTCGTGTAAAAAGGATAATTTGGAAACAATATAAAAATGGATTAAAAAAACGAAATCTAAATGGACTTTTTTCTCGAATATACGTTAATTTTGTGCCTGTCCTTTCGATATTACCAGACGGGAAAATAATTCAGGTTTCGAAGAGTTAACTTTTAAATATTATTTAAAAAAAAAACATTTTTATAGACAAAATGTATAATGGAGGTCTGAAATTAACGTTTTCTATTCATATTTTATACAAGAACCTAAACTTTAATTAAATTGTGCTCAACTTTTTCACGTTTTGTGCGAAGTTAGGCTTTCATTCAGTTTATAAGAGATAGAGAGAGACTTTATGGATAGCAGTTTCCTGCAAAGCGGAAAAGATAATGAATAAGGTACTACTTCATTTTACACAGAATTTGAAACTCATTTTATACGGAAACCTATATGATTTATTTATCGTGCCTCCAAATCTTAATTATAAATTTATAAACGAAAGCGTCAATAAATCATGTAACGTGTGTATTTAAAAGCTTGCATCAAAAACAAGAACTCCTTTTTCGCAAAGTGAGTAGGTAATGTTATTTTATAAAGTAAGTATTATTTTCCTTAAATTTTAGGCTTAGAACGTTACGTCTTAAAATTTTATTGGTGTATTTTATGTGGCAGAAAATTGGCAGCAAAAAAGTTTTTACGATAAAATTTTACAAAATATTGAAAATCTGTACGTATGTTCCGTGAAACAAACATTTAAAAAATCATATTATTGATAAACGAATGTTGTGCTTCGTACTATTTATATAATATTTATATTGGAAATAAAGTAATTCGATATTGTTGATCACGAAAATCACAATGAAAATATTTTAGATCGTCAGCAAACAACAGGCAGCTGGAAAGATGGATGCATTCTTGAAGGTCGTTGATTAATATTAAAAAAAATAGGACAGGCCCTAGGTTTGATCCCTGTAGTATTCTATAAAATGCGTGGAATTCCCCAGACTCATAACCGTTGATTCAAACGTATTGTTGTTTGTTCCTTAAATGAATGCAAAAAATTATGATAGTTCCGTCAAATCTGATTAATATAAGCATCTTTCTGAGACGGAAAATTTCTGAAGACGTAAACGACATAGTGAGCTGAATATTGTTGCTAAAGTTATTGTAGAATTTTGTTAATGGTCCGTTTGCGAGTTTTTAGAGGGATGGATTAAATTACAATAAACACACAGCCTGAAAATGCAAGAAAAGAGGGTGTTTTAAGACCCGGTAGTAAATGCTCAAAAAGAAGAAGGGGAGATATGCAAATACGAATGTTAGAGATAGCGCGCTATATTAAAAACAATTAATATTTAATTACATATAATATTTAAAGAAAATGGTCAAATTCTTAATATATAAAACAAAGTCGGGTTAGTTACACTATTTATAACTCGAAAACGGCTGGGCCGATTTTGATGATCTTTGATTTGTTGGATTTGCCTCCGCCCGGATAACATAATAACTATTAAAAAATTAACGAAAAAATAGTTATTAAGAAAATTAAGAATTTTGTGATAAGTAGGTAACTATAATATTGAGTAGTGAGTCAGTTCCAAAAATTCAAAAATGTCAAATGTCAATGCGCTGATTGTTTTGCTTTTATTCTTTCAAACATATATACTGCCTCTCTTTCTTACACACTAAATGTCAATAGTCAAAAATGAGACAAACGGTGAACGTATCCACCCATCCAAAGGAAAGATACAATAATTATAATAAAAATCCCTCACACGTTAAAGAAAATGAAAAGCATTTTTTTTACATCAGCCACACATGAGGCCCCGAAGAAAATTATTTTCCTCAGGACCTATGTCATTTTGGGGGATGCTGTGTAGAGGGTCTTTTTAAGGAAGGGAAGGAAAGGAAGTTTTGGGAAGGTAAAAGTATGAGGGGTTGGTAGGAATCTGAGGTCAGTGTATCTGGGAGTGACGTACGTACGAATCCATTTCTCCAACTGCAGTGCAAGGCGATGGGTCGAGAGAGTCCAGCTGGAAAGGTCAAAAGACCTCCCTCAACCAGTCTCTCTCGATCCGGCCCGCCACGCGGCGGGCGGGACCCGGCCAACGTCACCCCATGAACCCGATAATCCCTGCTAAATCACCAAATGTAGCGAACCACTTGAGGTGACCTATGGGTGACGTATGACAGACGTGTTGGTTATCCAATCAGTGGTTTCCGGGACGGCGGCACCCATATCCGCCGTAAGTGGAAAAATAAGAAAATCACAAAAAATATAAATCCGTACACAATGCCATCTCTGATACTGACAAAAACAAAACACGGACAGTTGCGCATTGATGATGCTTCATTGTGTAATTTTTAACTTAATAAAAAAACTGAATTTAATTCAACAGTTGTTATTGATTCTGAGGCGGTACGAAGTTCGTCGGGTCAGCTAGTGTTTAATAAAATACGAATCGTTCAAAATAGGGCAAAAATCACGTGGGACATATTTTAAAAAGCATTTCAAGAAATACTGTGAATTTTTTCATGTAACATAACTTATAAAATAACAGAAAAAACGTGTTTATAATAATTTTCGGAGCATACTTTGCGATTTTATTTTATCGAGGATTTTTTTATGATCACCGTTTTGGCGTGGCAAATGTACAGATATTATCTTCAAAAATAATGTTCAAGAGTAGGTAGAAATTCGGAATGCCGGGGCTTAAAAAAACACGCAATTAATTCAATCACATCTGAATAAACTAAAATTGTTCCAAAATCAATGTTTCTCGGTGTTATTCAGTTCCATTTTATTAATTTTCTGCATTTTATCGTCAAACAATATATTATAAATATTCAGACATGGATTATGTATCAGAAAAATCTAATATTTTTCAAATGCTCCCCCAATTTCACATTTCATCGACAAAATACATAATATTATCCCATATTTAAACCCACCAAAGTGTTCATTTTATAATAGAAAAATGAAATACGTCGCATTAATTTGACCGATCCGACCGCCCGGAAGGGTTGCCGAAACCACCTTATATGCATTATCATCTGTTTGCCCTTCGTAAATGTAATTTCGTACAAAACAACCCCGGCCCTACGATAGCAGGGGGCGGAATGGGAATAAAAACCCCGGCCCTACAATAGCAGGGGACGGGCGGGCCTATCCGACTACGGTTCGCTTTGTGCAAAAATAAATCGCGATGAAAATTTGATGTTATATTATCTGGTCCCTTGAAGGGTTTCATCAAATTGGGTGGCGTGGCTTGTGGAATGTCTACAAATTGTATTTTATATACCTACGTTAATTTTGAAATATTTTAATATTATTCCATCTTTTTTCGGGCAAGATTTAAAAATTAATATACGAAAAAATATGTTAAATTGAATTGTTTTTATTTCTTGCTAGGTAAATCCTGACGTGTTACAGAACTTATTACAGGACAGGAGGAACGTACAATTCATTAATTTCAGTCTCTCCATACCCATTGAACAAATTAAATTTGTTAAATTAATGATAATACTTAATTTAACTGACTTATCGTGCAGAAAAACGAAGAGCGATCTGGTTATTTTATTAAAATTAGTTAATGGATCACTTGACGCACCTGACTTAACAAAACTAATAACATTCCGAGTACCAAATCGTGACACGAGACTTCCAGAGATTTTCTTTGTTTATCCGTCTAAAACTAACTATTTAATCAACTCCCCAATCCGAAGACTACATAGGCTTGGAAATATATTTATTTCCATTGATATTTTTATTTATTCCTTACCTAAATTTGTATCAGAAAAAATTCTAAAATTCTGATGTAAATTTTATTATTATTATACTAATGTTGTTTTTGTTGTTATTTCTTTTTAATTCCGCTTCCTTTCTATTAGTGTAAAGCAGTGTTTCTTAACCCTATTGAAAGAATCGCCCCCTTTACCGCAGTAAAATTATCCAGCGCCCCCCCCTCCCCCCCGTTTGCGCAATGGATTTCCTGCTGCAACTAAAAAAAACTGAAGTATACGTATATAAAACACATTATTATTACTTTGACGTTCAGTATTATGCCTAAGTATAAATTTTTGTCGGTAAAAGTGTAGTTTTTAACAGAACTTGTCAAATCGTTGCACATAAAGAAAGTGTGTTAGTGCATCTGTGTACATGGGCTTATTTTCTATATTGAGAAAATGCCCACTCGAACTTCTGCAGCGCCCCCTAAATGCCAAAAATTTAAAAACGCCCCCCCGGACCTCCAAGACGCCCACAAGGGGGTGCTGGCGCCCCCGTTAAGAATCAATGGTGTAAAGGAAGTGAAATAATACTATAACATATTTGGTATTGCATTGTTTCTATTATTACCATGTTACACGATTGATGTAAAAGCTCCCAGGGCGTAGATAAATAAATAAATAAAAATATGTGGTATCAATAGTTACAATTTACCATAGGTATTTTGATATTAAAAATATAAGTTTCATATTTCTACAGCATAGACGAAAAATAAAAGAAAGGTTAAGTATAACAACGATAGAAAACAAATAAAGAAAAAAAGAGCGAGGTTATACAAATACGAATGATTACAAATAATTGGAAAAGAAATAAGTCAGAATAGAACATGACAACAAAATTACATAGTTTCATCCTTAAACGTACTTAAAACATATATTTTTAAAAACCTTGAAAGGATGAAATTGAAATTATGTGGTGTGTAGGTAAAATACTTTTATATGGTAAGAGATTTTATCCCATATTTTTTAGTGTGTGTTTGAGGTACCTACGCTGATTTTATTGCTATTTCGAGTATTGTGAGTGTGGATGTCTTGATTTTAAAGTGGCTTGATGTTAGTGTGAGTTGATTGTTGACTAATTTGTAGGATGGTGCTTGTGATTTCATGTTTAGGAAGGATTGTGATTGGAAGAATACCGGAAATTGAATAGATGTCTCTGACATGGGCGTCCCATAGAAGTCAAAAACATTTCTGAGAGCTTGGTTTAGAACCACCTGCAGATCAGCTATCAATTTCTTTGAGGCAAAGCCTCAGATACAGCAGAGATAGGAAAGGTGTGAATGTACCATGACATGGTACACTGATATAAGTAAAGGAATAAGTCCTTAATAATAATCCTTAAACTCATAGTACATCAGTTTTGGGGGTAATTTTCTCCTTTACACGATTTATGTGGAGTTTGCATTCGAAAAGAGTGCCAGACCGTTCTAAACGTAATCAATAAGATTTTTATAATATATTTTATATTGTGTTGCATGGGAAAGATAAATTATCTAATTTATATGCTAATAATTTATTTTTCTTGTTTCAGGTAAGACTTTTCACCTTACTTTCTCATGAGAGAGAATTTAAACTTTGCGGGCATAATTTTTTGATTGGTGAGTTTTAAATGTTAGTATTTAAAAAAAATTCAACTTGTGTATAAAAAAATGAACATAAGTGGAATTAACATGTTAAATAGTAGTACTTTTATTTAGTACACGTCATATTTATTATTTATTTATGGTACACGTATCTCTGGTATTGAAAGTAATTTGAACAAAATTTTATTATTTTAATAACGAAGAAATCTATTTGTTTTTATGATGCAGAAAAATTCTCGAAACGATGAATGGAAAGTTTATCAACTTTTTCTGTCTTTAATTTCTAAGTCAATGTATATTTTTTACCTAGCAATACCGTCAATACCATCGTGAACTGTGGAGCTTGGATTTTCTATTAAAACCACTATATTTTTTGACTCTGTGTTATTTTTCATGTGCTCGAATTCATTAGGTGAAAATAATCATCAATAATATTTGCAGATACAATTCCTCCTACATTTTTTGTAGAAAAAACAATGTCAGAGGAATTATTGTCCTAATTTTTCAGATTGGTTTTTAGAGCGTTTAGATTAGATATTACTTGAATACCTGAATTAAAAAAAGCACCAAGTGCCGAAAATGTTAAATTGAGATTAAGGATTTTAACTTAACAAAAGCCCCAAATTTTTAGGTAATGTAAACATTTTAATTATTTAAAAAAATCTAAACCGCCAGATGTAGCTAATTTTATTTTGAATTTGTAGAAGGCCTCTATTCATTTTACTCGAAAGATCTATGTGCCTCATGAAAGTTACCATGAAAGCACCATGTGTGATAAAATGTAAAAATAATAGTGATGGGATACTTCATTTAATTTCCTTGGTGGCACTCAAGTCTGTATTTAATGTATTGGTAAATTTTATTTCATGCGGGTTTATATATATTTATAGGAACTGCAACCAGAATTCAGTCGAACACAGCACTCACTTAAATGCATTGCTTGCGTAAAGCATATTTAAAAATTATTAATCGACTTGAGAAAAGAAAATTCTATATATAATATTACGATGAACCCCTCGGGCTCCTGTGTCCAGTTTTTGGAACAAATCATGTAGATCTCATAAAAATCGTTGTCTCCCTTACTATCACGGTTAGAAATATAATCTAAACGGTTTTAGAAAGAGAAAACACCAAGTTATTCAAATCTTAAAATTAATCGCAAAATAATTAAAATGAACACCTTTAAGAAATCAAAGTTTACTTAAAAAAAATTGTGAAACTTTGGAAATTTTTTATTCATTATTTTCAACTCGATAACGTTTATACTTAATACATTTCATTTACCTAATAAAATATTTATGTGTTTTTATTTTTTCCGTTATCAGTAATTTTAGTAAAAAACATAAGGTGAGCCCATTTTAAAACTTTTTTTCGTTTTTTTTCGTTACTTATTTATAATATAATGAAAATGCTTTTGGCCGTGAAAATCTAAAAACATATCTTTTTTATGTTTGCTTTAAAATTTTTACATTTTAAAAAAATATGTTTATTTCCAATTATAAAATTTGAAAACTATTCAATCACCTTTATAAAATAGTATTTAGTTTTCGGATGCGTTCATAAAATTTCTATTTATTTGGATTTTATTGCAAAGCGGACATATTTTGACATTCCCATAAAATAGGCCCGAGGCTATAGGTTTAAACTCTCATTGCGCGTCTGTAATCCCCAACAATTTTTACGATTCAAATGATTCTGATCCGGGTGTATTGATTCAAATATTTAGATTTTGCCCAAGACTGAAATTTTTAATCATTAATCGTCGGCAAGAAGGACGTCTGTAAAATTGCACAATACTAGCAAATTAATCAATGTCTGGTCTGCCTTGAAAAGTCTTGCTATTGAAATAACTTGTTATCGAATGCTATTAGAAAAATAATTATGAATTGATGTGAATCGCGGAGAGTGATTGCATACTCCGTACTTCCAGCTTTTGTTACCCGGAATAGCCCGATCCACATTTATGTAGTCAGCTTCATTTATCACGAACGCCAGCAGAGAGGGACCTGAGAGGTCTGTTCAGGAAAGAAAATGAACTGTGTCTAAGTATGAAGCAGTGATTCTCAAAGTGGACTATGTCGCCCTAATGTGGCAAAATAAAGGCACTGATAAGTATAAAGCAGTGAATCATTATGTGGTCAATATCACCACCTCGAAGAGATTGAGTATGAAGCAGCGCTTCCTAAAGTGTTCGATCGGTCGAAGGGGTGGTGGTGGCTTTTGGGTAACCCTACTCAGATCAAGTTATGCCTATAGAGAATATGTGCACTATAAATCTTATGGCATATAGCTTAATTGTGACGCACAAATGTGTCTATTCTGGAAGAGCTAAGCATTCACAGTAGGCTCTCAACTATCTGTCTATACCGCATGGAGAAACTCATTGTGGAAAGCAGAAGAAGCACAGGAAGATCTCCAGTGCGCTGGAGTGATCAAGTATCATTTGCGTCCGGTATGTAAAATGGACGTTGAAGGTAGTTCAGAGGCAGCGAGGGCAGAAAGAACAGAGAAAAATCGTTTTCGCTTTTGATTAATTTGTGTTAGTTCATAATTACTTATTCATAAAAAAACAATATTTTGTATTTTTGCTGTCTTATTACAGAGTGCTAGATACTTTCAGTATTGCCCTAGTTAAAAAGCGACCATTCTGAATATAATCATTGCTTGAAATTTCTTTGGCCGTGTTTGGTGACTTAATCTGAATAACTAGGTACTTTCCCACCTTGCTTTTCCCCAACTCCTTCCCTTTTTATATTTTTTTTATTTAGGAGAAAACACAGATACCAACAGTAATTAACAAGACAATGTAATCCGATATAGACCAGCACAAAACACGATCACAAAATCAAATACTCATCGCCATCTACTCACTCGACAAAATTTGGAATTAACACCTTGCAATACACAATACAACCCATTACCTAGAAACCTAAAACTTCCATCATTAAACAGAAAAAACATTGGCAAAAGCTATAAAAGGATATTTTCTCAGCGGTTTATTAACCAGTGAGATATTTAGCTATTTTTCTTTGTAACTCTCGTATATCTTTTTAAGTGTAATTTTGAAATATTCTTCAACTAACTGTCCCAAGCGTCTAATATTTTTTTTAGATCTATGTACATACTTTTCAATAAACTTCCCTTTAAATTCGGGTTCTTGTGTAAAAATAATTTTCATTTAATTGTATAATTTTGTCCTTCCCGAAATGAGTTTTATTAAACTCACTGAGAATAATGTATTATAAATATTATGTTATGATTTTGTAATATATTACCACTAAATACAAAAAAAAAAAAAAACACTAACTGTAGAATTTATTCGCCTGCCTTTTATTTATTATTAATTCTCATGGATGTAGCAGATTATTATTACATATTATACTATTCTGAAATCATAAGATTTGTAAGTAGGTACGTGCATATATTATTTTATGCATCATAAAAAATAATTCAAATTACGAGTTATACGATTTGTCCTAAGAAATATTATTGTTTCAATGACAATTCTTTTTCAAACATTCTTCAGGCAGGTAGGCCACAATATTGAAAAAATTCTAATCAGAAAGTCGAAATAAGTCCCATGATTTTACATTGAAATAATCTTTACTAAACCAATAAAACAGCCACCGTCTTGAACTGGAAACGAAACGTGCAAACAAATTTACAGATAAACGGAATGCAAAACAGTCGAGTTAAAACTTCTTAGTTGTAGGTAGTCTTTTCCAAAGAAAAGTTTTAAAATATTGCTTTAAACCGTTTCAATTAGTAATATTGTTTTGTGATTGATTTTGCAAGCAAACGCCGTAAAACTTTTTTTTATCATTTCTACCCCTCTAATATTATTTTCTTTTTAAAATCATTAATCATTAATTTAATTATCTTATTGAAAACCCTGCATTGTTGCAATTGTTTAATTTCGTGTTCGTAAGAGAGTCACTAACTAAAAACATCTATCACTGCAATAATCATGTTGATACCAATTCGTTTATGAACTCCCTTATACCACGCATACACAAATAGGAAACCAATATGCAGAAGTAGCAAATATTTTCAATAGCACCGAAAAACTTACATAAAGCATTTCACATATTTTTTTGAAAACCGATATTAGTTTATATTTTGTTTTCAAAATTGTAAAACTATTTTGTAATCCATTTTTACATTAAATTTTTTTTTATTTGTACCATAAATAAGTAAATAAACATGCAACAAAAGGCTGATTTCACTCAGAATTCAACACGTTCTCAGCCAACCAAATATCAGCAATTTAAACATCGGTAATCCTGACAAGTAAATAGCACCTCAATACCATTTAACTTCACAGCCTTCGGTTAACGAGCAGAGATTTTCCCGGGAGCGAATATTCACGACTCGTTCCACATCTTAACTTCACGTATTTACTGTCGCCGAATTTTCCGCTCAGAAGGCGGCGGGCGGTGGTGATTTTGTGATTTTCCCATCTTCTCAAATCAGCTGATGAAAATCACGCGAGACGCCGTGGTGACGGAAATTATGTTTAAAAGGCTTAAAAAACGTCAAATCATTGAACACTTCCGTTCACAACCTTGCTTAGAAGGGGACCCTGCTTAGATTCTTAACGTTTAATTTTATTAAATTGTAATATATCAACTTTTTTAATTAGCTTTAATATAATAAAAAGGAAACATCCTCAGGTTAAATTTTTAATAAAGCCACATCACGTGATCACAATTGTTTTTATATGATTGCATAAACCAGGAGGTCAAGCATGGACGATCGATAAAACCCTTTATCAATTCAATATTGACTAAATTCGTCGTCTATGGTCAGTTATCAATATTTGCGAGCACGGTCAACAGTTGATTAAGATATTCCGTCCGACGATTGACAAATTTTAGCGCAGCCTCTTAAGCTTTTTTTTACATTAACTCCACACAGGAGGCATTGGGGAAAATAATTTCCCTTAGGGCCTCTGTCATCTTTGAAGATGCTGTGTGGAGTGTATTTTTGGGGAGAGGAAGGAGTGAAAATGGGTCTTGAAGGCCAGTAAATCCATTTTATGTTGTATTGTTAGTGGAAAATTAATTCTTTAAAAAATGATCGTAAAACATTTAAATATGTGTGCCTGTGCTTAGCAAAATAAAATAAAACACGATTTTTGGCGAATAAATCAAAACAGGCAAATGGGAATTTAAATCTTATCGCCATCTACTTAAGGAGTGTTATTGTGAGCGGCCTGATCGCGAATTTTACATGACGTGGTGCATCACCTCAATGGGAATCCCGCACAAGGGTCACAATTGCTCACAACCATCTGAATCCAATAAGACTGGCATTCCTAACTGGCGTATGTTATAAGGCTGGAGATAGTAGGCAGGGAAATGAGATGGGGTAGATGAAGGTTAGGTAGTAACTACATGGGGTTATTCAGATCTGGTCACCAAACACATTTTTAGCAGAGTTTTGATTCTAAATTACGGTCAATTACATATATTGATCAATTTTAATTTCACAAACAAAAAATTCTAACAACGTTCTACCATCGTAATAAGGTCACAAAATAAGATTATGAAAAAAATTTGTTCATCATTAAATTAATTTAACTTGTTCAAATATTACCATATTTTTTACAAGTTAAATGATTTTTATTCATGAAATATTTGGGTTTCTTGACAATATGCAAAACTAGCTCGTAGTTTATTAAAAATGAAAAAAGGTCTGTAAAATCAAACACAGGGGTCGCAAATAGTATTTGATTAACATGTCAAAATGATACAGAATTTAGAAAAAGTTAGCGATCTTTTTTTCCAGCTAACCTTTGTGGAAATTTCCAAGTTTACGTAATTCATTTGCATGTAATTTTTGAAGTGAAAACTTCTTTAAACGAAAAATAGCGACTCTAAAAAGAGACAAACACATACATCTATCTCAGGATTTAGCCTACGAGAGAATGTTCCTCTTAGTGCAGTGCTTTGTAGACTATCGGTATCCTCTTTGTGCGGTGCTTCGTAGCTTTCCCACTCTTGTCTACTTTAGTTTTCTGAACGTTTCACTTGTACTACGTGTGAATTGCATACTTGTATTTTTTTCTTAACCCTTTCATTTAGAAAAAATCCTACGTCAAAGGTGCTTTATAGAAATTAAATATGTTTGCAACTTGCAACATGTGCATAATATAGTTTATTATTTATTTACAGAGTGCTAAGCACACCATTGTGTATTTACCGGCGTAATAACTACCTTAACTACATTTGTTTAATATTGTGTCCACACATGAAAAATGTCATGGCATGATCTAGGTAAATTCACACAATTGAAATTTTAAAAAAAGTCATACAAATTTTCATTGTGTAACGGTTTTATTGTGTTTATTTTAATTACCTATGTCAATATAATAGGTACTAAATACGATGATCGGACAACTCAGAATAAATTCAACTCAACACCTCCTTTGAAAAGTCATTTAAAGTGATGAATAAAACATAAAAAAATGGTTTTAGGTTATGGGCCATTTTTCAATATTTTTTCATAACTTTTCAAAGGGGTGTTGAGTTGAGTTGATTCTGAGTTGTCATTTTTTTTTTTATTCAGAGAAAGATACATAAATTACAATAAATTCAATATAATAATTAATTACATAATATGTGTACATATTTCATTTATCCCCATAAAAAAGCAGGGCTTGTGTGTATGGGGGTGTTATTATATTGGTTTACTTGTTTTATTTTTTATATTCAGTTTAAATTTTCGGTATAATTTTTAAGGTGAGTTTTAAATTTTTTGATATTACTGTTCATGTTTCTGATTTTTTCAGGAAGTGAATTAAAAAATTTTACTCCAAGATATTTATGACTGGAATTAGATTATAATGAAATATATTTATTAATTTTGATACAGTTGTACATTTTTTCCACATTACAAAGACGATGAAATGAAATTTAACAATTTTATTTTTGATTAAAAAAATGTGTATACATTGATGCCAAATTGTCACTTGAAATAACGCCATTATGAACAAAATTCAAGCAACTCTCCCGTTGACGTACCTATTTATTTCTTCAAACAATATCATAAGATGATCATGATTAGATATTTATCATGGAACCATTCATTTCATAGTATGTTCGAAGATTTTTAATTTTTTTTTAAATGAATACAATACAATTTAGACGCCCTGGTAACCATTTATTGGATAACCAAAACCTCTGTCATAGGTCACCCCAAGTGGTTCGCTACTTTTGGTGATTTAGCAGGGGTGCCCGGGTTCATGGGGTGAGGTTTTTCCGGGTCTTGGCGGCAGATACGTCTGTCGACCAGCTGCATGGTAGGGCAGATCGGGAGAGAATGGTTGAGGTAAAAAAAAACCTCCACCCAGCATCCCCAAAGATGGCATAGGCTCTGAGGGAAATTATTTTCCTCAGGGCCTCCCGGGTGTGGAGCTAATGTTAAAAAAAATAAATGATTATTTTAACACGTTATTGGTCTGTGAATGTGTCCGGGCATGTGAACTTGTACACTAATGTTATACACTTTGAACATCGTTTTTTATCAGTAGCATTGTTTCACATTGTATTTGTATTCCTGTAAGCATCATTCAATATTTTTGTAATTTGTTTTTGGAGTGTTATGTCGTGTTACGCTATCTCCTTCTTTAGCCAACGTTTCGGACAGCGTTACAGTGTCCGTCATCAGGGCAGATGTGTGATGATGGACACTGTAACGCTGTCCGAAACGTTGGCTAAAGGAGGAGATATCGCAAAACGGCATAACACCCCAAAAAAAAACAAGAATACTTTTGGCCGTGAAAATCTAAAATCATACCGTCATTCAATATTATTCAAAAGAAGTCATATTTTTTCATTATTTTGTACCATAAATTTGGCGTGCCATAGAAAAACTCTATCGTGCCAATTGAGCACGCGTGCCACGTTTCTGCCATCGCTGGTCGATCGAGTTCGAAAAACTGTCAATGTCACCTTACGATTCTTGACATATCCGTTTACCTTGGCTGACTTCTTGAGTATGGGTATGATTTACTTGCCAAAGGGTATCCGCCCATATATTTATACCCCTATGAGATATTTTCAATTTACGTCGGAGTAAAATATGTTTTATGCTCAGGGATTTTTAGCGAAATCTTTTAGAGGTGAAATGCCATCAAAGGAAAATAATACGTGTTGATCAGAAATGTTGACAGCATTTACTCTCAAATTGAATTATATTTTATTCATTATTATTTTAAATAGGTAAACTAATGTTTAAGACAAGATTTTTAAGCATAGCACAAAGGGTACAATTATTACAAGCAATAATTATTAGCCTGAAACACTCATCAACATTGAAAAAATCTCCCGAGAAAAAAAAAAAATTACATACAGAAACCATCGCGGACATGCGCACATCAAATCACCAAAGTTTCATCGCAATCGGATGAATGGTTTAGAAACGCATTAGGGACAAACAAAGGAACATTCATTTTTACGTATTGAGATTAATTTTTACAATTTTTTTTTAAAATAAGAAATGATTTTATTTGAAATACCTTCATTATGTTTTCAATACCTTAATCCATTATAATATATTATATTCTACGACCCTGCTACGTGCAGACAAGTTGGTAATCAATTCGACTTCATTTCTGGGAATCTGGGTAAATCCCTAACATTTTATCTGCCATTATGTTTGATTCATGTGTTTTCTTATTGTTTTTCCTTTATGCCGTGATTCCGTCAAGACGTATAAAATGCTTTCACGCACTCTCGTGGGTTACTACGATTTATAGATCGTAAAATTTATCGCTGAGACTCACCTAATTCCCTACAAATAATAACTTTCCGGCCGGCGATACCTACATATAAACATTATGATCGAAGTTATGGAATTTAATTTTTCTGATAGTTTTTTTTGATATACCTACCAACAGGAGGCGTAACGGTCGCTCGGGCAGACCGGAAAAATCTCATGGGATCCGGTTTTTGAAGGGCACCTTTCCTAGGGCTTTGAAGTACCCTCCAAAAAAACTTCAATATGTTTATCTATCTACCTGTTGGAAGAATAAAAGCAAAATAAAATTCCAACGGTTTTAGTAACATTCCTCCCGATTGCGTTCTCGTTAAATATATTTCTCAACTAGTTTAATATTATTTATTAGATTTGAACTCTTTATATAATATTTTGTTTATAAGAACAACTCTCTTTTTATAGCTATTGAAGGTTATTCCCATCAATGTAATATATCATTGAAGAAGAAGATAATACTAATAATCTAAACTAAAATATGAAAGAGAACAAGACACAGAAAAATAGAAAAAGATAATGGTCGCAACTGGGACTCGAACCCAATTGATGGGAATAACCTTCAAAAGTTATAAAAAGAGAGTTTTTCTTGTAAAAAATTGAATATTCATTTAGACTTTTTAAAAAAGGACAATATATGTTCCATATAAATAAAATCGGATATATTTATTCAAGACGCTATCGAGGTTACAAACTATTTCTTAGAAATATTGTTTCCAATGAAAATGGTAGTTGCCTATGATATGGAAAATTAGTCTAAGATAATATTGTTAATTCTGAAATTTGAAAATATGAGATTGACAATTATGACGGTTTGACAGAAGGTATCAATGGCTGAATTGGTAAAAGCGCACGTCCCGGTTAGACAAGAGGTTCTGGGTTTGCGTCCCAGTTGCGACCATTATCTTTTTATATTTTTCTGTTTCTTGTTCGCTTTCATATTTTCATTTAAATTATTAGTGTTATCGTCTTCTTCTTGATATTATTTTCATATTCCTCTATTACTAGTGTCAGTTATGTGCTTTGCGAATTAATTAATTAAAATCCTGGTAATATTAACAGAGATGACGGGGCTAAGCTATATTTTTCTTAGTGTCCGATCCTTGACGTCTTACCAAAACTAAACTCCGAAAACCACTTCAATTTAGCTAATTATTATTCTGAAATACCGGCCCTAAGGAGAGTAACGCGCGTAACACAGCATCCCTTCTACATAAAGAAAAACATACTTCATCAGAATCTTCACAACTACCATGACCATGGATATTGTAATACCGTTCGAAGCGTTGGCTAAAGTCGAAGGAAGCGCAACACAACAACAACAACTGAAACATTAATCACGATAATACTTTTGGATGTGAACATATAAAATTAAAAAGTCTTTAAAACACGAAAAAATTTATCAAAATGTGTTTTTTTCCATGAATTTGGTAAGGAAATGGACGACTATTTATTTATTCAGCCAAAACAGTCAACAGACGTCGATGCCAACATGTCGGTTTTCAAATATTCAATTTGAACTTGAAAAATTACACACATCATACTACACACATCATACTACACACATCATAATACTCACACTGTACTGAAAAACGCAGATTTTTATGTTATTCTGATGAAGTATGTTCCTTCTAGACGCCACGGATTAAAATTCAAGGGTTTTTTAAAATTATTAATCGGAAAAACCTCAAATAATCGAATAGTATGTAACAACCACTTAAAGAGATTTTGACATATCAGAGCGCTATAACTCACGATGGAACATTCCAACACTCCTTTCGAGAATTTTGCTGCATCATGAACAAACACAACATATTTAAATAATAACTGATTACTTTGTATAAACCACTTTTTAATAAACAATATCGACATGTTTCAATAACAATGTTATCTTCTTCAGGATATGTTAATATATCCTGAAGAAAATAACATTGTTATTGAAACATGTCAATATTGTTTATTAAAAAGTGGTTTATACAAAGTAATCAGTTATTAATTAAATAATAAATAATGCCATAAAGTTATTTTGCAAAAAAAAAAACACAACATAACTAATCTGCTTTAGTTGAGATTACTCTTTGTTATATTACTTCAATTTCTGTTTGTTTTACGTTTAGACTACTCTTTGTTTCCAATGATTTAGTTATATACTCCATTTTCTGTTTGTTTTGCTTTTAGATTACTCTTTGTTATATTACTCCAATTTCTCTTTGTTTTACTTTTAGATTACACTTTGTAATATTACTCCATTTTCTGTTTGTTTTACTTTTAGATTACTCTTTGTTATTTTACTCCAATATCTCTTTGTTACTTTTTAGATTACTTTTTTATGTTACTCCATTTTCTGTTTGTTTTACTTTTAGATTACTCTTTGTTATATTATTTCAATTTAAACTTCAATGTAACATGTTAAAATTCTTTGTTCATAATGAGCATTAGTAACTACATAAAACTTTTCTCCCCATTATCATTGCAGGCATTTGCATAAAATCGTTAAGAATCGTGAACAAACACTCGAAGTATTTCTCCAATTCTTGTAAAATTTCAAATAATGTTTTTTCCTGTTTTCTACCTAACTTCTTTTATTTCTTTTCATCTACTCAGATGATTGTCTCAAAAGCTCCCGATGCTTTCTCGCTTAATATTAGTTCGTAGTATGAGAAACGCCTGCCGAACGTTTTGACTGTCAGAAAGAATCATTATTATTTTGTCAATATTATTTTCAGCCCAATGAATGTGTCAGATTTTTATTCTGAGTTGGGTAGCAATATCGTAAAATCATGTGATTATTTTATGGCAATATTGTAGATTTTTGATGGCGTCTGATCTAACCTTTCTGATCTAAGTTTTTTTTTAAATCTCTGATTTCATGATTTATTAAAAAGTTAATTTAATATCCTTGACGTAATGGTAGCCCTTATATTTTTATTTACAAGTTTATCTTCGTAACGTTTTCTAGCCCCGTTATTTCTTATCCTCAGTCTATTTTATTTACACGTTCATCGACATAACGTTCCCTATCGTTCCTAGCCCTAGTCTATTTTATTACAAGTACGATCGTGGCATTCTTGAACTGGCCTGTCCTGGCCCATTTTATTCCAAATTCATGATCACGGCGTTCCCGAACAAGCGTAAACGGTTCATAAACGTGACATTCTTGACCAGCGTGGTCCTAGTCTATTTAATTACAAGTTCATGACCATGTTGTTCCTGAAAAAATCGCAAAAGGTTTGTAAAGGTGACATTCTTGACCTTGCCTAGTCCTAGCAAATTTATTTATAAGTTTGTGATAATGGCGTTCCTGAACAAGCGTAGCCCTTGTATGTTCATTATTAACGGTTCATAAACGTGATATTCCTGACATAGCGTAGTCCTAGCCCATTTAATCGAAGTTCCATGTTTTTAAAGATTCATAAACGTCATATTTCTGATCTGTCGTAGTTCTATCCGATCTATGTGATTATAAGTTCGTCATTATGGCGTTCCTGAACAAGCGTTCACGTAGTATATTATTAACGGTACATAAACATGACATTCCTGACCTAGCGTAGTCCTAGCCTACTTAATTATAAGCAAATATGCACTTGCGAGTATTGACGATTCTTAGAGAACGTTCCTAACCTAAGGTAATCTTAACCTAGTGAATTAGAAGTTCGCGATCTTGGCATCCCCGAACAATCGTGTTCCTAGCATTTTCATATAAAGATTTATAGTCGCGATGTAATAAACAAATATCCTCATCATTAAATTAAATCAGTTAAATGTTTGAAAAATTCCTTGACATGAATTGGAACGAGCTGCAATATTAAAATAACAACGATCTTTTGATAAGTTGCTTCGTCGTAGAACAATGGACGGTCTTGTGACTAAATTACTTGGTTACTACTAGTAGTTCCTACGAATGACATGATAATTAAAGATTGCATCTGAAAATGCAACGAACACATCACAAGACAAAAATGTGTGTATTCTTAGTCTCCCTTATATCGATGATAGGAATAAAACTCGCTTGGTGAACAGAGTAAGGTCACGACTTTAAGTGCAAAAGTGGTTTTTATTTATTTTATGAAAAATTTTATAAGAAAAGATAATCAATTGAAACTATTACAAATGATTTTAGATTCTCTTAATTTATGATGCTGAATATCTGAAACTGAGTAAGATATATAGAAAATTAGTTTTAAAAAAAAAATAAAATCAATTTTATTCAATTTGGTAATAATTTTAGATTCTCTTGATTCTGAAAATATGAATCTGAGCTAGAAATTTAGATTTATTTTAATTTTTTTATTATAATTTTATTCAATTTGGGAGGCGGATATAGGTACCGCCGCCCCGGCAACCATTTATTGGATAACACCTCTGCCATAGGTCACCCCAAGTAGTTCGCTATGTTTGGTGAATAAGCAGGGGTGCCCGGGTTCATGGGATGAGGTTTGTCCAGGTCTGTGCATGTCCACCTGCTGAGTGGCGGGCCGGATCGTGTGAGACTGGTTAAGGGAAGCATATTGACCCTTCAAGCCGGAATCTCTTGACCTATCGCTTTGCACCGCAGTTGGAGGGATGGATTCATACGTCCGTCACTCCTGGACACACTGACCCCAGATTCCTACCCATCCTAATACCCTTTTCCTTCCTTGAAATTCATATCCTTCCCTCCCTTAAAAAGACCCTCACACGGCATCCTCTAAGATGACATAGGCCCTGACGGAAATCATTTTTCTCAGGGCCTCCTGTGTGGAACTAATGTAAACATTAAAAATAATCTTATTCTCTGTTATTTTCTGCATTTGACTAAATTACGTATTTAAGTTTGCATCACGTTAAATTTGCATTGGTTTGTATCATTCATACCGATCGAGACAGGTAGGTACTTTGAAATAACACCTTAAGAATACTATTTGTATCTCACCAATGAGATAATACCAGCACGAATGGTTCATATAAATAAACTATTCCCGCTATCTTTAATCTCATCATTCATACAGAAAATAAACTACACAATGCTCTGACAAGGCCATTCGTCTTCGTCTTCATCTTTTCTTCTCCCGTTTCTCTATTCTTCCTTCTGTTCGCCTCCCTCTTGAATACTAAACAAAACCAAACGAACATCAATAGTCTTATAAAGATATTCCCGATCTTATTGCCTTCTACCGTCAGCTGTGCTAAGAGCTGACCACTATTATAACTTCAATACTTTAGATAGTTTAGAATCTTGTCTCATATCTGAAGGAGTAAAAAGAAGAGTAAAAATTATCAAGTTATCCTATATACATCGAATGGGAAAATTTGGAATTGTAAAATTTGTAAACCGTACGTTTTTTCTAAAATTTCGGGAAAATTAATTTATTTCCTCTATATTGTCTATTCTTTCGCTCGCCAAACTAAGGACTCCAATTTTGAGAAACTTATAGTCACTGGCAAAGTGGAAGGGAGAAGAAGTAGAGGAAGTTCACCAATACGATGGAGCATTGTCGTAGGCACGGTGGGGCAAGGTAAGGCATTTGCCCCAGCCTGGATGGCCTATGCATGACTTCTGTGATTGTCGACTGAGTCGGGTTTTCAAATTTACAGCACTTTATTTGATGGTTTTTCTTACTTCCGTTCATATTCTTTATATTCATAGAGCCCAAAGCGTGAATATGTTGTAGAAGCCTACTTTATTCGGTATCTACTCTGGATTTTTATTTTTCCCCACCCTAAATCAAATCTGGCTACCCCCATGCGCTGGAGGGATCATGTGTCAAGCGTCCGGTACATTGATGTCCGCTGGTCTCCACGCAGCGCAGAACCGCAAAGAGTGGAGGAGCCTTGTCCAGCATGGAAATTGGATTAGGGGTCACGATTCTCAGCAATGAGGTACTGGCTTAAGAAGATTGAAATACTGATATAAAATGAAATGCATACGTATTTAACATAATTAATATTTTGAATTCATCTGTCCATCTATGCGGCACGCTAAAATTACGCATTTATTTTTTTCATTTAAGTTCATTTAATTTAGTTTAATTTCATTACAGTCCATTTTATTAACATACATATTTTGTATCTTGTAAAATTGAAAACGGGTATGCTAAGCACCCATGGAGGCTCACATTACCAAAAAATGTTTTATTAAAAAATACTGCTAAAATGTATCAAAAATAAAAAAAAGCATCTTTGTGCATATTTTTTATTTAGTAGATTTTATAGAGATGTTCCACAATATTATAATATTTGAAAAACTATCTCCGGATTTGTTACAGGCGACCGGATCACAGCATTTTTCGTTAGCCTAATTATTGCACAAGATAGATAGTTACGCTGTCTGATATAATACCATTTAATTTTTTTTAAAGTTGCAGAACTAAAAACATTTCCTTAAAAATGTATGGGATGCTGCCATTTATGCTCCGAATTTTGCAGCTGTCGATAGTATTTTTGTTTCTCTATACATCCACATCTAACTCAATTTAGACCAATGATGGAAGATCGCCGTCTTTGTTTCAACGCGCTTCATATGAATCTTTTCGAATATTTTACTGCATGGTGTTCAGCCACTAGCACAGATTACTGTATATCTAACACCAAGCTTAGTAATGGTATTTACGATACATGGAACTCTAGTCTCACAGAAGGAATGTAGCGATTCGCAATACATTTTCCGCTTGAATTGTTGCTTATTATTAATGCCATTATAGACTACGTTCCTTTCAACGTTATTTTTATTTTTACAGCGGGCAATACACGCCAATACGCCTGGGACATTATTTGTTTGTTTATCTATTTATTTATTTATTTGATGGCTTGATGATTGTGTGATGCTTTTTTATTCACGCGATGTTGTATGCAGTTTATAACTGAATAGGTTTTCATTACAATACCCTGATTATAAGCAATTCTCTCGCTTAATGTGTAAAACGTGCTACATTCAAATACAAGGCAGTAAATTATGCATTACCAATTGAAATTATAGAATATTATATTGAATTGTACGTCAGCCAATCATGTCAAATGACTATAAAATTCGAATAATGCCACATATACATTCATGAATTAATAGTTTTTTTGAATTGCTCGTATATTGAAAAGTAAATACGAATTTTTATAATTATATTTTAGTGTAGGCATATACTTTTTGAAACAATTATTTTTTTCTATTTATTAGCGTGAACAAACTCAAACTTTGTGTATACAACATCTCTGAAAAAATCCAATGAGTATCGTCTTGATGTTCGATTTTACCTGATTTTTTTCTGAAGAGGAGAGAGAGCACTCTTACACTGGCTTGACTGTTGCTTGGTTTCGGGGTCGTGATAACCATGACTCAATCACCAATAATAACCTAGTAAAAAAATCTGGGTTCTCTTCCAGCTGATTTTTTAAGCTGTGGCAGGCTTGAGGGCGAAGGCTCTCTTCGATCCTTAGGAAGGAGACTTTTGCATTTTCGCCGAAAGAAGAAATCTTGATTTACTTAAAATTAAACCTTGGACGAACGCGTGGACTCACAGCGACGCGGCTTCGCACACTGATAAATAATGGCCGGTCAGTGGTTGAGTGGGCATAGCGCTTGGGTCCCACCCGGGCGTCGCATGTTCGATTCCTCGGCTGGCTAAGTCCTCCATCACAACACAAGTAACATTTTTGGCTTTCTGTGGTGGTAGTAGGAGATTTTCAAACATTGTTGGGTTATTCGTAACCAGGGAATGTTTGTCTTTCTTTTAAAGAAAAAAAAAAAAAAAAAATTATGACCAAAAAATAATTACCAAAAGTACATAATTTTAATAGTTTTATCAACACGCCTTTCAGCATTTTTGGATGTAGGTATAAATTAAAGCAAATTTGGAATGAAATAAAATCGATATTGAGTTATAATTTTAAAAAGCTGGTACGGAGAGTAATTAATCTTTCTCATTGGAAACGCCCTGTACGATCGTAAGAACCTCTTGACGAAATGTGGATTTTCGGCCGCTGGCTGGTTATACGCTCTTAACTGTTACACATGATGAATAATAAGAAAATTCAATTCATTTGTGAAAGCCTCATTTATATAAAAAGTAGTTGAAAATTGCCAATTTTGACAAAAGAAAAATATCCACACATTTGAAACAAAGTTTTCACAAAGCGAAATATCTCTCACATTTTAGTTCTAAAATATTTTTTCTTATTTTAAATAAAAATAAATGTTTATTTTACGCTTCTGGCGAAAAGACATCACTGAAAAAACTTAAAAAAGCACTAAAAACGACGTACGTAGGGGGACCCAAAAGTAATGAGATTTGGGCGGTAGAGGGGAGTAGTGGAGCGATATTTTTTTACGATTTTATTTAAACTAAAATTAAAATTCTGTTACATACGTTTACTAGGTTATGTATTGATTTATTTTACTGCATGATTATATGATTTGAAATGGGTGTTGTATAATAATTGTACTTTTTGGAAAATTTTACAAATCCGCCAAAGACCTATGGTATAATTTTATTATTCTAAAAATTATCATTTGCTTTTAAAAATTTAAAACATACGTTTACTGGATAAAATAACAATTTTCGAAACCAATTTATAATTTTTTTGTGGAAAAGAGTCAATACGTCTAAACACTGATTTAAAAATGACATATTTCTGGTGTTCTCTGGTTATACGCTCTTAATCGAATGCACAATTAAATAATATTATAAAATGTTTCACTTAAAACTGTCCCACAAAGAAACAAGTTTTTTTTTTTTTAGATATTTGTGAAAACGTTCCTCAATTTATGACCCCGGAGGGAGGCTTAAATAGTTCGTAGTTTAATTTTCTTAGTTTAAAAGTTAGGTAGTTAATCCACTTTAGTTTTAGTTTAAACTTACTTTTTTAATGAACTCTCCGCTTTGCCGAGAGAAAATAATTTATAAAGTACTGGCGGAAAATGTTTTTAAACACCAAGGGATGATATACAAATAAAATAATCTGATATTTGCCTCCATCCGTCATTATTGAATATCCGACTAGTATTATCTAAGCTTTACAAGATTCCTGAAGGAAGTTAGTAAGAATTAAATAAATATTACGTAAATGTACTTGAAAATTAAATTGTGTATGTTTTTATGGTTTGGGTTTTTACTAATTAAAAAAATATTTGTGTGATTGAGATTATCTATATTTTATGCCTACGAAAACCATATTTAAAATATGTAGATCACCATATCTCCGCTCGTCTCTTTTCGACGGTACCGCTTGTTTATCAATCATAATTTTTTTTCGCTCTCCTGTAAAATTTACTTTTTTGTCTTACGACCCTTTTTCTACGGGATGTGCGATATATATTATAGTGTTATCGTTCTTAAATTAATTTGGTAACCCGGAAGATAGCAAAAAACCTACGGTTACTCAATTTCGATTTCGTAAATCTATTATGATTGATAAATCTATTATTATAATAGTTTATTCCTAAATTTGTCATTTATTTCTTTAAGCTACAAAAAATCTAGTTGCGATATTTTTAGTTCGATGTTTTTCGGTGTATTTTGAATGTTGACTAACTAAAGTAATGTTAAGTAACTAAACGGCGTTATTACTACAATCAGATGGTGCATAGTGTATACCCACCGCAATTTAGATTAAACGGTAGAATTGCATTGCTAGTAATGATAATAATGGAGATTTTGCCGGAAATTAATACCGCGCCGGGATGGAACTCTTATTGCGATGATTGAAACGAAATTTACCCATTATCGTAGAAAGTATTTTAGTGGCCCCTTGGCTAGAATGAAGACCAATAATTATTAAAGCTGGACGTTTTCGCTCCCCACGACTCGACTATTCAATTTTATAACTTTATCACCTATACACCTTTATGTACCTATATTATTTTGCAATATTCAGCAACGAACTTTAAATCGGAACCATTTGGGCTCAGGATAATTTTATTTGTTATCATTTTACCTAGGTTAATTAAAAATTACAAGTGTGCATTTCACTCGCGGTAGAAGTGAAGCTTTCAGTAAACTAAAGTGGGGAGACAAAAGTGGGAAGGCTACGAAGCTCCGCAAAAAGAGGAGACCGATTATTCTATCTCATTCTCTCGCAGGCTAAATCCTACAGATGTATGGGTTTCTCTCTTTTTAGTGTCACTTTTTCATTTCATCGAGTTTCAAATCCCAACGGTGCTGATGAAGTTTTACTTAAAAAAACGTTATCAAAAAAGCTCCATTGACTGCAATTTTTAATATATCCTTACAAATTTGTCTGTTTTGTTAAATTTTACGAAAAAAAAACACATATTTTCCTAGTCTGAGAATTAAGAAGGTCTAAACCAGAGGTTCCCATCCTTTTTATGCCCATTTCTCATTTTCAGGTACATTTATCTTCAACGCCCCCCCCCCATACAACAACAAAATTAACGCTGCCGGTGAAAATTTTACTTTGCCCAATTACAAACCAATAAATGCTGTTGATTCTTATCGTTCCGAAAGTCATATTACAAAATAATTTTTTTGTCACGAAATCTTTTACAATTTGAAAAATGTATTTATTTTTCTTTTTCTTTGAATTCTATCACACAAATTTAACAAAAACGCGCTAAATTATCTGCAGTATTTATTATACAGTAAGTGCAAAAAGTATGCCTATCGCCAAAAACGTTAAAATGGCCCCAAAGCACATGTAACTCGTGATTAGGAAACACTGGCAACTGGTTGATTAATATTACTGGACGGTGTGGAGATGGCTAGAAAATCGTAGTGAAGTGAATTTTTAGGTCCCGCTTGGATTTTACAAATGCCATAAATTCATATACATACAAAGTTCATCTTTCCCTTGTACGAATATGATAAATACATTTTTTCATCGCAGGCGTTTGTAAATCTTCCGGACCTCATCGAGTCTGGTCCCCTGGACAGGCGCGGCGGCGTCCCTCACTGTTCGGGCGGTGCTACACCACTGAAGATGTCAAAATAATTTAACGCTTATTACGGTAATATATTAATGCATTGTTATTGCAGTGTGCTCCGGCCGATATTTACCACATCCGGATGACAAAACCGCAAAGCTGAATTTGACATCAATATTTGTGGTAGGCATAAAAACTATATGTTTAACGAATGAAATAACACATTAACTTACATTTGAAACCGACAACATTCAACTCGAATTCAGTCCAGCTAATTAAATCGATTAATTTTGAATTGGCAATATATTTTTTTAAATATATAACATCTAACGAGTATGGCATGCGTTACAATCCTACTTAATAAAGAAATAATTTCTCCGTGCGTGTCCTTTCCCATTCGTCCCCTTCCTCTTCCGTGTCCTCTCCTCTTCACGCGTTCCCACTCCACTTTCTCTTCCCTCTCCCCACTCCCCCCTCCGGCTTCCCCATCGCGCGAACTCTCTCCCACGTCCCCCCTCCCGCTTTCCATACATTCAGTCCTGGTACATTCAGTTTTCAAACAGCTCGCGTGCCACCTATTGCAATTTTTTTAAATACGTTTTTGATGCCAGAGCTCACCAGTATGTATAGAAAACACCGCTAAGTATGAAAAAGATTCATTGCAATCGGATGAATAGCTAATGAAATAATTTCATAATGCCCGAGATTCAGATTTGGAAGGCGGGTCTGGGTACCGCCGCCCCGGGAACCATTTACTGGATAACCAACACCACTGTCATAGGTCACTCAAAGTGATTTGCTACGGTTAGTTATTTAGAAGGGTTGCCCGGGTTCATGACGGTGAGGTTTGTCCGGGTCCCTTTGACTTCTCCAGCCGTACTCTCGTGGAACATCGCCTTGCACCGCAGTGGGAGGGATGGATTACTTCCCACCCCTCGTACCTTTTTCCTTCCCAGAATTTCCTCTCCTTTCTTTCCCTAAAGAGACCCTCCACTTAGCATCCCCAAATATATCTCCTGTGTGGTGCCAATGTAAAAAAATCACTACCAGAATTACACACGGACATGCTTTATCTCGAAAGTTTTTTTCCTTATTTTACAATAAATTTTCAATAAGAGCAAATAGGATGTATAATGACAGTAAAAAAGAAAACATTTGATTGTAAACTAATGATTGGTTTTCTTAAACATCATATCTTAAGTCATATCATATAACATCATATCTCTCAGTACGTTTAAAAAAATGTTAAAACAATTTTGTTTTACTAAGTTCCTTAATAACTTAATAGTTCAAAAGAACAAGCTCTTATAGAGAAATTTTCTCAGCCGCCCCACTGAGCGCTATTGAAATCTTAGGGTCTTTTTATGCGCGATGAAAAATCAAGGAGTCTATTAAGTTTAACGTGGCAACCAAAGATAATAGATTATCTGTAGTGGTAACCATCAATCCACTGAACAGATTGATAATTCCTAGAAGTGTGATGTGTGCCGATTTGAAATAAAACTGTTGATGTTAAGCGTTTCCGAGACGATCAAGCGGCTTGAATCAAGCTTGTATTTTTTTTGCCTGTCCAAGCGTTTTGACAGTTTACAGCGCTTGCTTTCGGCTTGTATTATAATCTACGTTATACATTATAATCTACGTGCATTATAATCTACATTATAATCTACGTGCTTGTAAGTTGCTAATCTATAGGCTCGATGCGAATTTTTATTTTGAAGTGAAAACTTTCTTACCACCGTTATGATTTGAAACTAGATGAAACGAAACATAGCGACACTAAAAGTGCTCCCTTGAAGTGAAATGACACAAAACTGCGCTATACAAAAATAACGTAATTATAAAAAACACGAACTGTAGGATTCAAGCTGCGAGAGTATGAGATAGTATAATCGGTCTCCTCTTTCTGCGGTGCTTCGTAGCCTCCCCTCTCTTGTCTACTTTAGTTTTCTGAAGGTTTCACTTCTGCCGCGTGTGAATAGCACACTTTGTTTTTTAAATGAAAACTTAGCATCGTTGTGATTTGAAACTCGATGAAACGAAAAAGCGACACTAAAAAGACACACACACGTACACCTATAGGATTTAGCCTGCGAGATAATGAGATAGTATAATCGGTCTCCTCTTTCTGCGGTGCTTCGTAGCCTCCCCTCTCTTGTCTACTTTAGTTTTCTGAAGGTTTCACTTCTACCGCGTGTGAATTGCACACTCTGATTTTATTATCTGGTAAGGAGGTATAATTTACAAAAACATAATTTTGCAAAAATAAGTAAGTTATTACGAAAAAAGTGTCAGCCGGCCTAGAGCTGGCGATGGGCGTTTTACCCCCTGCATTCCAAACGTTAATTGATTCTGTGCAGAACTACAGGGTTTTATAAAAATAATTTAAAAGATACAAGAATACGATTGCAAAAGGTATTGAAATATTCCAAAATTCTTCTTAAAAATTAAAGCACATACAAAGGCGTCCATCTTGGACGGAACGGGAAATGGGCGGGAATGAGTCCGAAATTTCCCGACGGTAATGGCGTCAAAAGTCACGCAGTAAATATTTCATGTTAGTGTGAGCGGGATGGATTCCAAACAAGGCTGTACTGCCATGATTCTACCTAAGCGGAATATGTATTGTAATGCATGAGCATTAAATAATAGAGGAAATAGCCAGGCAGGGTTGAACCCGCGGCGGCGACGGCGACGCCAGGGTGGAATCACAATCCTTTGGACCGCACGACTGTCTGATTAATCAATGTCGTCAATTTTCATAATAATTATTGAAGTAAAACTACTTTGCGCACGCTCGACTTGGGGGTAAGCTGGTGAATGCGTTACGAAAAGTGGTGATTGTTACGAAAAGTGGTGATTGTTACGAAAAGTGTGATGAAAACGGTAAATAATCGATGCGAACGGTGATCGATGGCGAGGCGAACGGTCGGGCCTTTACGCATGCTTTACTTGGGGAGTGATAAAATAAAGATAAGGATAATAATGGTCACCCCAAGGTCCTAGGTCACCCTAAAGTCATAGGACACCCCAAGGTCGTAGGTCACCCAAAGGTCGTAGGTCACCCCAAGATCATTTTTCACTTTAATTTAATATGTCACCCCTAGGTCGTAGGTCACCCCGTTTGCATTGTAACTTAGCAGGGATACCTGGGTTCATGGGGCAAAGTTTGTCTTGTAGTTTTACTTCAGTCGTGTGATCTAAAGCACACTCGTTTTTTTTTATTTGTAATAATTTTTGGTTCTAGAAAGAATTTCGATATTTAAAAAAAAAAATTATGTACTCATTGACCGCTTTTATTAATACCGTGACGATTCACGATTACGGTACCGTGACGGCTTTAAAAAGGGCAATAAACATACGCTTCTTATCACAATAATGTTGCGGCTCTTTCAAAAGATGAGATACACAAAGTCTGTTCCTCCAAAGGAAAAAGTAATCATTTTCTTGCATCTCGCTCACACACCGCACCGTGACGCCTCCGTAGACCCCTAGAATACTACTAGCCGTGATAATAATTTTGTGAGTATAGAATATATAGTTCAAGAAAAATATTAAATTGAGAGTGCATTCCAAAAATTAAAAAAACGTCAAATGTCAAGTGCGGTGTGATGGTTTTGCTTTAGTTCTTAAACATATAATGCTGCAGCTCTTTCTTACACTCTTAATAACAACAGTCGAAAATGAGACGGTGAACGTACGTCTGCACCCCCCAAGGAAACATACAATTATTATCATACATCTCTCTCAAACGCGCAAAGAACATGAAATGCTATTACTGTCGCCGCCCGCGGCTGAGCCGTAATAAGATATATCTGTTTCCTCCAAAGGAAAAAAGTAGTTCTTTGGAGGAAAAAGTCACTCGTATTTTGTGTCTCATCCTTTGTCTCGCCAATATTTAATGTTAAAGAAAGAGTCGCAGCATTATAGCGGTAAGGAACGTATGTTTATTGCCTTTTTGCCGTCTCGGTACCGTAAACGCGGATCGTCACGGTAATAATAAAAGCGTGCATTGGTAAAGACGTTTGTTTGACTAATATCGGCCATTTTAAGACGACGGATGTCTTCGCAGTGTTCAGATTGCAAACATGTCTGCTATCCAGAAGACTATTTTTTACCTTGTAAATACCTAAAATAGAATGTTAACTGTGAAATACATACGTTGTTCTTAGATTGCTAGATAAATTTCATAAGTAAAGAAAAATTGGATTTAATTCGGCCACACTGACACGTTCACACCTTTTCTATCGTTTTTTCTCTTCGGTGGTGCGACCTAATTGTTTCCGGTAATTTCCTCGTAAATTTTCCGCTCTAATTCCTCAAAGGTTTTGCCGATAAGCCCCTATCGGATGTTCGGCAGATGAAACAGGTGTTTGAAGATCACAACAAAGGAGTATAGATAGATCTTATTACGGTTTACTCTTCCAACTTCCTACAACATAGACAGAAATTAATTAACAAATTCGAGACACTTCACAAAAAGCCTTTAATTAAGGACTTCTTTCGTCTGCGCTCGGTAATTATGAAATAACATTTTTACGAGTGACCTACATAATTAAATTCCCGGCGTTTATTTGGCTGGCTGTTGTTTTCGTCCTCGCCGATCTTCGGGAGTATTTAAACTCTCTGCTAAGGAAGCGGTCTCTTTAATTAACGCCTTTGGAGGTCTTACGGAAATATTTTTTTGATTTAAATACTTAAGACTGACTCGCCCCTAGTTCCACCGATTATGCAGGATATAACGGGACGTACTCGACGGACCTATTTCGGAGCCGTTTTTGAGTAAAAATATATAAACCGAGTAGTACACAGACACACTGACACACCATCCCTTTCCCACAACATTAGAATGTTAGGTTTGGTGCAGGGTCGGGCGATCAGTGGGCAGGCCTAAAATCCTTACCAGTGGGTGTATGGAAAGAGCTAGAAAAATGTGTATATTTATTGAAAAAAAATACCGATAGTCGATTTTATAAGCGGTTAGTTCTTTTTTCATAAAAATTGAGGGGACTGATCGTCTTCACAGACGATTTTTGGGTTCCATGATAACTCAGAATCATACAATTTCAACAAGTGATGAAAAAATTAATTGAAAACATCATAGCCCATAACCTAACCTAACATAACCCATTTAACCAATTTTAATTTTTTTTTCATCACTTACCGATTTTTTAAAGGAGGTGTTGAAGTTGCATAATTCTGAATTGTCCGGTCACCGATTTTTGTCACCCGCCGCATGCGATCTGTCATCACACGGCAAAAGTCAAAAGCTAGTCTACTTTGGCACTTTGGTCACCTTCGGCCTATCGAAACAACTATTTACACATTTCTATTTTTGATACTGACAATTCGTTGTGGAGTTCCATTATTGTTTTTATTATTTAAGGGTATTTAGGAAGCATGCAGTTGTGCATAAAGTTGTGAAATGGAGTGTGCATAAAGTTGTGGATTAAATAGTAAATATAATTTAAACCAGTAAGGTTCCATTTATAATAAATAAATAAAATAAAATCAATATGTATTATAAAAGAAAGTCCAAAAAACGTGCGGCTCGCAAAAACTCAGAAACGAGTCCCGGTACGATCAAGGGAGTTATACGGTGTGGTAGATCTCTATCCCTCCCTCCAGTATGCGTTTCCCGTTTTTACCTATATAAAGGGAACGCTTTTGAAGATACAAGGGTTGGAAGTTTTGCCCTCTTGAAATTTCTAGAAAAGTCTTCCGGAAATTTTTAGAAGCTTCCATAGAGCTCTAGAAAGTTCTGGAAGGAGTGGCGTAGTATGTCGTGGAATGTTCGGGAATAGGGAATTGGGAACATCATTGTGAAACATTCCAGAACACTCTCGAATGTTGTCCTGAGCGAAGCCGGGTAACCCAGCTAGTAGTATAATAAAACACCAGAAAAAAATGATAATGTTTTATTCCAGGATGTGGGGAGGATAGTGCAATCCCACGCGTCCCGTACATATATTTACACAACAGATTTGTATCCCATATTGTTGTAAATATATTTACACAACACTACACCTTTTTAAAAAATTTATTATGTGCATCTATATAAAAAGGTTTACATATATATTTTTTGGCCTTGCCTGTCTCACTAGGAATTCCTGTGTCGAGACAGACTAGTTTACAAATCTAACACACTATATAAAGAGGTAATATTTGTTTGTTTGTTTGTTTGTGTGTTTGTTTGCATCGAATAGGCTCCGAAACTACTGAACCGATTTGAAAAATTCTTTCGCTTTTGGGAAGCTACACTATCCCTGGGTGACATAGGCTATATTATATTAAAAAAAAATAGGCATCCTTAGTAAAACTTCAATAATGTAACCCAGGGTGTAAAAAAATTACCTAAAATATTCTTTAAATCGCGTGCGCTGCGAAAACTATTGATGATAGAATAAAAGAATGTACTACGACTTTATAGAACACATCATTATTTACAAAAAAGGTCGCGTCAGCATATGTCTAACTATTATGGTTATGCCACAATAAGTATTCTTTTATTTTAAAATTTTAATTAATATGTCGCCGCTTGAAAAGGCTCTTTATTTGTATCTTGGTTTTAATCCTTATCAAAATAAATTACTTCATATTCAAGACAGCTTCAATACCTTTATTTAACTTTTTGAATTTTTCAATTCGGATATTTAATTAGAAAGATATCACGAGTTTAAAAATGTTAGTATTAGAAAAAAGTTTCGGCTACGGGCCGCGCGGGAGAGGAGTCAAGAAATGCAGTGCCAGGGGGGTTGGCGGGACGGGGGAGCGGGAGAGCGGTGGCGGGGAAGGTGGAAGTGGAACGCTGGAGGGGAACGCACGGGAAAGGACATGTAAGGAGTAACATTTTATTTATTTGAATATGGCATGTATTATAAAAGAAAGTCCAAAAACGTGCAGCTCGCAAAAACTCAGAAACGAGTCCCGGTTCGATCAAGGGAGTTATATGGTGTGGTAGTTCTCTATCCCCCCTAGGGAATAAGGGTATCCGTTTTTACCTAAAGGCCGTGCTTTTAAAGATATAAGGGCTGAAAATTTCGCCCTCTTGAAATTTCTAGAACAGTCTTCCGGAAAGTTCTAGAAGGTTCCATAGAGCTGTAGAAAGTTGTGGAAGGAGTGGAATGATCAGGAATAGGAAATCGGGAACATCATTGTGCAACATTCCAGAACACTATCTTATCGTCCTGAGCGAAGCCGGGTAACCCAGCTAGTATTTTATAAATATTAAATAAAGTATCTACATTTTTGAATAAAGCAAAAATATTTGACAAAAATTTTCAGGTTGGTAGGTAGTGGTAACAATAATGAGATAGAGGATTATATTTGGATGAGGTTGAGGTGACTAATTATTGCACGACCTTTTTCGATTATCCATTGTTTGATCAGGATTTTGTATTTGTTAATGTTATTCGATTGTCTTGTTTTGTCAGGTAGGTTATTGTATATTTTAGACGCAATGTATTTGAAATTTCTTTTACCAAATGTTGTTTTAGGTGTTTGTATGAGTTCTTTGGTTTTGTGCCGAGTGTTTACAATATTTTGGTTATTTTCATAAAATGTATTTTTAAACAGATGAGTTAAGATTGTTTTTGTGTAAATTTGTCGATTATCTGATACATGGAATTTGTTGAATATATCTACAGTATGGGAACTCGTTATTATGGAAACTTTAAGGGGCCGCAACTCGAATTTCTACCGATTTCTTACATATCTCCCTTAAACATTTGAAGTTTTTAAGCTCTTAAAAAATATATGTTATTTTTGTAGATAATGTCTAGATGCTGCCCAAGCCGAAACACAAATTATATGAAATTCCATCGATAGAAAAAATCGCAAAGTATGCTCCAAAAATTATTAAAAACAAGTCTGTTTCTATTATCTTATAAATTATATTTGTGAAAAAATTCACAATGTTTATTGAAATGATACTTAAGATGCTCCCCATGAGATTTTTGCTCTATTTTAAACGAGTCGTGTTTTATTAAACATTTTCGCAATTTTCGCATCGATTTTGGCTCTGTAAATGTTAGTGCTCTCCTCTAACATTCGTAATTTCGTATCTCTCTATCTTCTTCTTTTCGAGTCCTGTTGTGGAGCCTTAAGAATAACTTTCATAATTATTTTTGTGCCTTCGATAATTAATCTATATCTGATAGTGTTGCACCTCCCCATGCATATTCAATGATTGATTGACAAAGAGAGTAATGAACAATTTTCGTAGATTTGGAATCTAGTATGTTTCTAATGTTTTTATATATATGTATATTTAATATATAACCGTATTATAATATATATTATAACCGTACTCTTTTAAATCATGCTACTTTTATTTGAGTAGCATTTGGTCCTTGATGTAAACTGTGAGTAAAAGCATATTCGTGTATTATTCTGAAAGGGTAGTAAATATGAAGTGCCCCTGTGTGATCTGTTATTCCAGAGTATTCTCTTTGACCTCCCGATCTTTGACAACAACTTAAAGCCCTTCGGAGAGGTTTTTCTATCGACTTACTTGTTGTTTAAAGACATTTTCTTTGTTGACTAGTCCCGCGGCATGCCTGATTTATTTATCTCAAACAATTAAAATAATATTCCCGATTTAAAAATGCCAATATCTTCTAAATCGTACCGTTTTCTCTGTTCATACGTTTTTATATATTGCTTTATTTTCTCTTTGTAATATAATATTAATGGCAATGCTGTGTCATGTTATAAAGCAATGTAATTGGATATCTTTGAACATGTTAACGTTTTTTTCTATATTTTATAAACAATATTCTTACACATGCCATTATTAAATTTTATTCCTCCAGCAATAGGTAATAAGGCGTTCTATTTTTTTATTTTTTTATTTTTTTATTTATTTAATATAGATGTATAAGTGTACAAAGGTGTTACATAAATTACATATCGGTACAGAAATTATTTAAAATTGCAATCTCATCAAAGAAGAAGCTAGTTCTTGTGCTTGATGAGCGAGTTACACTAATTATAACAGAAATAGAATAACATTATGCAAAAGGTAAGTATATAATACGAACAATTGAGCCTTCTGGATCATCAATATGTGTAGGTGTACATACATAGGATACGGTACGAAATTCGAAAAATCTAAATAAAAAGGAGATGAATATAATTTATAATAAATGGAAAGAAAGAGAAAAACTTTATTTTTGACTATTATATTTGACTTTATTATTTACTTTTGACTTTATTACTAATGTCTTACTCGGCGTCTTAGTTGATACGAAATATTTCTTATTCAAACAGTTAGATTTAGCTTTATTATCACGAAAAGTGAGTATTTATGTCGGGAGCAATGAAAAAATATGCATTTACATTTTGTTAAAATTAATTCACTTATGCGGTATACGAACTGCGCTACGCCATATTTATAATATTTAAATTACATTTCTGGGACAATCAATGCTGCCAATCATATAAAAACTATTATTGCCATTTAAAACAACAATTTACTCATTTTATGAAGTGAATCCATTATTGTCAAGTTTGAACCTGTATTTATAACAGAAGAACATGGAAAGAAAGGTATTAGAATAATTATAAAAACCCTGCTTGCCATAAAAACCGTTTAAAACCTGGGATGTATATCTTATTGATAGATGACATGTTGCTTGAACCTGAATTCAGTGATACCGGGAATAATTCGAATTAGGTAGATACTTTGTTTTTTATTTTGACGAGAATTTATTTTATAAGGTTGCCTATTACATTGTTATTTCGAGAGATTTGGGAATCACATTTGATACGCACCTAACATTTCACGTCCACATAGAAACGATATGCAACAAAGCGTTAAGAATGCTAGGATTTGTGCTAAGCAACTCCAGACATTTTTGCAGCTCGGCCGCGATTCGTGTGCTATACTATAGTCTAGTACGTAGCATTTTGAAAAGTGGTTCGGTAATATGGGGACCAGTGGATTTAACTTACTCTCAATTGATAGAGAAAGTGCAAAAGAAGTTTCTGAGATATTTATATCTTAGAGATTTCGGATATTATCCCTGGTTATATCCATTAGCCTTTTTGTCCGGCATGCTGGGTATTAATAGCCTTGCCGATAGAAGGAAAACTGCTTTGCTAATAACAGCATATAATCTTTTAAACGGTAACATCTGTATTCCCGATATAATACAAAAATTTGAGTTTTTTGTCCCCGACAACTTCACAAGAGCGCGCAGACACAGAACTTTTGTTGTTCCGAGATGCAGAACTAACTTACCATTAGTAATGCCGCTCGGAAAAATGATTCTGTTACTAAATTACCTATCCCCTGATATAGATATTTTTCAACTAAATATTAAAAAATTCAAAAACGCTATTATTAGTTAATAAAATACAATGTATGTTTATTATTGGTTATGTATAACTGTAAATGTGCATTTAAAAAAAAATAATAATTAAAAAAGAATATTCCGTATTATTCGCGTATCGAACTTCGACTTATACGTTTTTACGCAAAATTTTATTGTGCTGCTGACAGAAATTACAATTTTCCTCCTGTTGCCTACCTCATATCTTTGTAGTTATAATAGATATATTTCTGCTATAATTAATTATATAAAACATGAAATCAGTGTTATATTGGCCTACGAATCCGGAGGTTGCGGTTTCAAACAAGATATATTTAATTTTAATGGTTTTAATTTTTAAAAAGGAAGACAAACATTCCCAGGTTACGAATAACCTGACAATATTTGAAAATCTCCTACTACCACCGCTGTATGCGGAAAATGTTGCTTGCGTCGTGATCGAGGACTTAGCCAGTCAAGGAATTGATCACGCGACACCTGGATGGGACTGAAACGCGATGCCAACTCAGCCACGTAGATGTATTCAATTCAAATAAGTTTATGCTTTTTCACAATTTTATTGATTTAAAAAATATTATTTTACAGTTTATTTGCTGCACGTTTCAGAGCTGTAGATACTTTCAGTATTGCTCTGATGAAAGAAGACTAAATAATCATTTTTTGAAATGACTTTAACCATGTTTCGTGACCAGATCTGAATAGCCAGGTATTTCTTCACATTTCCTGTCCCATTTCATTCCCCTCCCCACTACCTTCAGCATCACAATATACCCCAATTGGGAATGTCATAGTCTCACTGGCTCATAACTGCTGGGAGTAGTTGGGACTCTTGTGCAGTACTCACATAAAAAAATAGTACATACTTGCAAATATATTTTTTCTGATTCCTCCTCGCTGCTAATGGTCCTCTGCTGAGGTTGACAAGATTTATTTTTGTTCTTAAATTTATTTCTTCTATAATCTATATGGAACATTCCATAAGGGCACCCAGTCCTTGAAGGCTGTGAATTTGGCCAGACCTTATGAGAAAATGATTAGCAGAGGTGTCGGTTATCCAATAAATGGTTCCCGCGGCGGCGGTACCCAAACCCGCCTCCCAAATTAAAAAATTATTTATGCTTTCCAAAGTAAACTATTTAAAGAAAATTAAGTTTCGTTTAAAATCGCATGAATGAATCGGTCGTCAGAGAAGGAAATAAGTCCATTATTGGGTAGTGAATTCATTTAATTAAAGACAGCAAATCTGACATTACCTTTCTGTTTTTCACCAAATTTATGAAGGTTGTATTTTGCAGGTGTTTATTCATTGTTTATTTTTCAAATTAATTTTTGGTAGCATTATTATTACAACGTCGAACGAGAATTTAAAATTTGTTGGCTTAATCCTGAGTTAGTAAGAATATCAAACCCAAAGTAACCTTACACGTGTCAGTATTTCGCGTCAGTATTTACTGATGAATACCATGCTGTGTTCAGGGTCTTTTAAGGAAAGAAAGGAGAGGAAGTCCTGGGAAGGAAAAGGTATGAGGGCTACGTAGGAATTTGGGGGTCGGTGTGTCTAGAAGTGACGACGAATGAATTCATCCCTTCGACTGCGGTCCCAAACCTGCTGAGAGCCCTGCTGGAAAGGCCAAAAGATCTCACTCAATCAGTCCCTCCCGAACCGGCTTTGCATCCACCGCCAGGATCCCGACAAACCTTAGCCCATGGACTCGGTACTCCTACTAGGTCACCAAAAACAAACTTGGGGTGACCTATGGCAGAGGTGTGGAAAATCTAATAAATGGTTCCCAGGGCGGCGTTACCCATTCCCGCCTCCCAAATTGAGTAGTATCTCTTTCGGACAAGGCAGCACCGTTTTGCATTGCGCTAGAAATACTGTCGTACTGATGGGACGAGCAATCACATGCATCAGGACGGCTCCCCTCATCGAGGGTTAAGGCTCTTGACTCGCAACCCGAAGGTCGCGGGGCAGAATCCGGGCTCGGGCAAATAAACTTTATTTGATAAATTTGTATTATTTCACAATCAATTCATTAAAAATAATATGTAGTACATTTGCGGCACGTTCCAGAGTGGAAGATACTCTTAGTAATGCGCCCTGATGAAAGACCACCATTCAGAATTGAAACTTGCTTGAAACGGCTTTAGCTGTGTTTGGTGACCAGCTCTGAATAACCAGATAATTAATTCCCCACCGTCCTCTGCCCCATCTCCTTCCCATCCCCAATACCTTCAGCCTCACAACATTTCTTAATTGGGGATGCCATAGTTTCATTGACTCCGAACGGGAGCAGTTGGGCCTCTTGTTCGGTATTCACATAAAAATAAATTATTTCAATCTTTACTTGATTGTTTCTTAATACTTTTACAATTATAATATTGTCGCAGAGGGCTGTTAACATGGTTATTCATCATCAATTTTGGCTCTAAAACTCCTGATGGGTCTTGACCTCCTCAAGAGTCTTCTTCCATTCATCTCGGTTTTGTGCCAGCTCTCTCCAGTTTAGAAGCTCCAAGGTAGATATGTTTGAGGACGTTGTCGCTCCATCTTAATCTTAGCCTTCCCAGGCTCCTTCGCCCTATCGGTCTTGAGTTCAGCTGGGACTTTGGTGCTAGATGCTAGGTTATTCTCTCCACATGACCCAGCCACCGATGTCTTCCCAATTTTATAAATTTTGTGACGTTCAGCTCCTTAATTAGGACATTGTCGTAACGTCTGCGCCAAAATCCATTTTCAAGAACCGGTCCGAAGATGCGCCTCAAAATGAGATTATTAAAATGTAATATAATTTAAACATACTGTAGATTATTTTAGACCATCCTTTCAAACCTGAGATAAAATTAGACCCATTACTGTAATCTATCTATTTTCAAATTAAAAGTTATATTGAAGTGATGTATCGTACCGCCACCCAAACCCGCACAATACAAACAAAACCGCGTAAGCCTTTATTAGAGACTTATTCATTAATACATCTCCTGATTTTATGAATTTCAAGCACACGCTCTGCTTTCTGTCGGGCCAGGTAGGGAGCATTAGTATTACGGGATCGGTTGGGCGGGGGCGGTCTGGTGGGGCGGGGGCGGTGGGCGGTAAGGCGGCAGGGCGGGGCGGCAGGGATCCACACTGTTAAATTAATCAGCAGGCCGCCTACAAAGGACGAATAGAGGGCTGCCGCACGCTACTCACCTGGGGACATGGCTGTCTGGTTGAACAATAGTTTTTTTAATAAATTCTTGTTTGTTATTGTTATATTATTATAATAAATTGTTATGGCTCGCCAAAATTTCTCTTCTTTGTTTTAAATTTATGTACGCTATTTCGCTTAACAGCATTTTTAAACATCGTAATGGCATTATTTATTATTTTTATTTCTTATATCTAACATTCACTTTACCGATTATTACAGTCGTAAACATTGATAATAAGATTCATCAATAAAAAAATGTTAATGATAACTGTATGTATAAATAGGTTAGTGGTAGTGTATTGTGAACACCTCACTAGGAGAACCTGTGATGAGTTTATTTTTTATTTTTAAAGAATGACAAACATTCCTGGGTTACGAATAACCCAACAATATTTGAAAATCTCCTACTACCACCACAGAAAGCCGAAAATTTTGCTTGTGTTGTGATGGAGGACTTAGCCAGCCGAGGAATCGAACACGCGACGCCCGGTTGGGACCCAAGCGCTATGCCCACTCAACCACTGACCGGTCGAAGTGTTCCCATGGTTAGAATCGTTCGAGATTCGAGGTATTCCCATGTTTAGGATCACATATAAGCTATTCTATCGACACAAGTAAAAACACCGTATCCTCCTTGATATTGTCAAGAAGGGCATGTGGGTTGACCCATGGCGGCAGTATTGTATGCATAAATTTAGGATTATTAGCAGTTAGAGTTAGATAAGTAATTGTCCTGATAAGTAGGTTTATTTTTATATGGACTACGTGCCACTGCAACTGGTTTAAATAATATTGTGGTGATATTTTCTGTCCCAAAACAAAGTTTTTTTTCATTCAATTATTCGTCATTAAATTTATTTGTTTTAGAAAAACGCTCGAGGTTCGAGGTTATTTTCCGATATTTGAACTTGTGATTAGAGCCTTATTCGAGAATTTACTCTGACCAATGAGCTATCGCTGCAACCTTTGGACTTGCCGTGTTTCTCCAATACTTGTCGACAGTAGCAAGTCCAATATTAAGTGGCAAATCGCAACTGTATATAAAATCAAAAATAGTGTAAATATTGGAATTATAATATCCCATGATTTTTACGGGTATGCGCTAGATGAAATAACAAAAGTGTAATAATACACAAGTCACATTTATGATGTATTGAAATAGTACAATTAATGCATATTTTCAAAAGGGGTTTTAGTATAGAAATTATTTTAAACTTTGACTGCCCAACTGTTTTAGGACAGTAAAAAGCAGTTTAGCGAATACGAAAACAGAAGGAATATTTTAATATTCTATTGAAAAACGTGACTTCAGGCCGTCAAAATATATATTAAAACATCTCTTTCGAATTATTGTTTCAAGTATTACTCGAAAATGCGAAAAGTGGTCCCAGAGAGAAGTCATACGTGACTTTTTTTTTTTTTTAAAACTATTTATTCACATTTCTTTGTACATATAATGGATAAAAGCAAATATTATTGTGTTTTTTGTTTTCATATTGACATATCACCGAAGATCGTCGTCGGTGACTTATCTGCAACCTCTCTCTGGAACCAGTATAATTCATCGTTGCGCAATATGTTAGGCCTTCCATATGAACTGATTAAAATTCCGTATAGTTTGGTAAATCCTCCATTAGTACACCCCGGTCGAGTTATTTTTAAGGAATATTCGTAGGTCGTTATGCATGTAAATTAGCACATTTGTGTAAGCCGCCGGACCGACATTTGGAGGTAGGAAAACCTCCTGAATTTTTGGCTCGATCCTTTGAGTCATTATTGGGGCCTCGTTTTCAGTTTTCTTAATTATTTAATTTAGTCTGGATTTTCGGTTTTAATTGATATTTTGGTTTATTACTAACTGCGATTGTATTAATTTTACCTTCTTTTCATTAATTTTAAGTTTAGTTAATTTAATATTTTTATAAGATAGCGGAGTTTTGATATGCTGTAAAGGACAATAGATCCAAAAATGACTTAATTATGTCATTTTTCTCCATTTTTTTCTCTCTTAAAACTGTGTTTTCGAATTTCTAGGAAAAAAATGCGTCTTTTACGATGTTCATTCTAAGAGGATTTTTTCCCGAAATATTAAACATACATAAAGGACTGTTTATTAAAAATTTCGAGTATTTGAAACGTATTTCAATGTTATTTTATAATAAAAATTCATACTTACAGGTTTTCGAAAACAGGAGGGACGATTTAAAAAAAAGGACACTACCTTTTCGCTCTCCTAAACAATTAACATATGTTATTTTCAATATTTAAATAAGTATGTTAATTCAGTATTTCTATGATCCATATACTCACCATTAAAGTTTAGTATTTTCTTAATTAATCTTAAATAGTGGAGAACGGCAAATCCTCCCCTCTGAGTTGCGCCTGCGGGGAGTGAAATCAGAGAATGACCTCAGAAAAAAGTTGGTAGGATATAAATAGTTGGATATATGAAATAGTATGAGAGAACTAAGTTATTCGCGGTTATATACGTCTTCTTTCGTATGATGAAGGGGTCAGAAGAGAACATATTATAGGTCTGAAAGCCAGTCTAGGGCCTCGCGTGTCGCCTTGTCGACCGCATCAATCCTGCCAATGAATCGGAATTCGGTGGTCTGCACCGCATCGCATTCACTCATCGCCGACTCTTTAAAGTTAAAGAACCATAGCCTGTTTATTACCAAGGTTTACGAGGCAATGAGAACCCAGCGGGGTGGTGTACGAGATGGGCATTTCCCACGTTGGCAGATTGCCACTCAAGTATCCACCCGTCCGCTGCGGTGAGAGGAAATCGGAAGAGCGTCTCTACTTCCATCCAAAAGGGGTTTCGGGACTTCAAGCGCAATGATGAGTGGCAGATGTCATCGTTGTGCAAAGGTATTGCATTTTTTTTCACCGCCTGCTTATATTCCCTCAATGTTACAATCTCTCGTTTGATATTCGGCGTAACATGGCGGTTATACACTTGTTCATTGCCCATCTTCCTTATTTCGATTATCTATAAGTAGATAAAGCACCGGAGGAAGATTATTTAAAGTCTGTATTTATTTCCCTATCAGTAACCACGTAAAATGTAGACATCCCACATTGGAAGCCTTTGTTTCACGTTGAAACATAGGCTTACATTAAACATCTAACTCGGCCCACTCGCTCAACCGTAGTCTTGCCTCGCGATCCGCATCCCCGGAGAAATGACAACTCTCTTGTCACGCGAATAATTTAATATCACCGCCATCTGCGTCTTGACTCGCCTAATATCTAATATTCGTATGACGAAGTCTATCTCAGGCATGATCTTCATTAATTTATGATAATGTGATGTTACAGCGTGGGCTACGCTAGGGATAGCAAATAAAATATATACGGCCTTACTAAAAAAAACCACAGCGCGACCGATTACCTGTGTTTTTGTAATATCATGGATACAACAAATTTACACTAAAACACGAAATATTACTTAAAAAGATTTTCACTCTAAAACACGTTTTAAATTTGGCAACACTGCAATTTTTCAAATTTTCTATACAATTTTTTTTGTTTTCATTCATAGCCGCTAGATGGTGATAGCGTCGCGCCTGCACATATGTACTATCTTGCCCGCGCAAAAAATAGCGGTTTAGTTTTGTATGTGGCGGGAATATTTCTAGTAAATATTGAGATTTTACTGAATGATTTCTATTATAGCGACCAATTCACTCTTCAATTCATGTAATTAATATATTTGCCGTGTTATTTATGTGGTTTCACATCAGTTTTATCAAGTTATTGCACAACAAACAGTACTTTAAAAGTTGAACTGTCAAAATATTGTTTTGGGTTACATAAAAGTTCAAATTTACGTTTTTAAATCTTTATTTTATGAGAATTTCTTAAAAGTGGTGTTTTTTTTAAATATTAATATCAAATTCACGTGTTGGTAAACTTATCAAAGAAATTAACATCTTTAGTGGTGGAAGAAATGTGTTGAAATGTCAGAGATATTTTTAAGGTTATTTTTTTGGCATTAAAAAAAACTTTGCAATTTTTTATAATTTTTTTATTGTATGCACGAGGAAAAAGTGAGGTGACAGTTTCATTTCAAATTCATTATATAAAAGGTCTGTATTTTTTAAATTTTAATTTTTTTAATATTTCTGTACACTTTCATCAAAAATGTTTTGGTAAGAAATTATTTTACATTTTTTTCCGTGTTTAAATCTTAAAATATGGCAGTTTTTTAAAACTAAAGTGTATTTCAAATACACAAATCTAAACGGTAATTTTATTTAGTTTTTAAAAATGGTATTTGTTTATACGGCACCTTTAAAAATAAGAAATATATAGAACATTCAAAATACTTAGGAAAATTCCAAATTTCGTTCAGACATCATCCCTAAAACAGAGATAAACTACCCCCCCAGGCTGTGTAAACGGCGTGTATTTTTTTCCAAGAACAATTTTTTAATTAGTAATGTTTTCACATCCGCGGCCGTTTGTCAATTGAATAAATTTTTCACAGGGTTTTTTAGTAAGGCCGTTAGTATTTTGCGTTGTCGCTAGAAGTCGCTAGAAGTTGAAATAAGTTACTAATACAGCGTAAATAACTATATATATATATATATAACATAACTATGGCACACTACATTGGTGTTTGATTATTAAGGCCAGGTTAGGCGTGACAATATGTATTTGTTTTGATCGCGATAATAATTTAAAATATTTATATCATCAAATGGTTGTTTAGCGGTCTCTATGTACTTTCAGGGACATTAAAATATGTTGTGCCTGTTGAACTACAGAAGAAACACAAACAACGTGCAGGCCTCCTTTTCGAAACGAAATTGAATTTTCAAATAATATGGAAAACAAAAATCTGCGAATTCATTGTGAATTTTGCTCTTGCTGGAACAACTTACAAAACATCTAAAGGCCACCTATGCAGCAGACAATTGCTCTATAGATTGGTGTATTTTGTTGTACATTTAAACACATGCCGATTGCCATTCTTTTATATAATTTTCTCCGCGAGTAGATTCATCAATCCATAATTTTTAGGGTATAATGCCCATCAAATTTGGGGTTATTTAAACACCCCAGGCTTACATATATACTTTTTTATGATACAAGGCCCTTCTTTCACAAGGATACATAAGTATCCGATACTCATGTAGTGTATTCACTTTGCAAACTCGCAAAATCACGGGACCCGATACCAATCATTATTGATTTCTCGAAACATTAAAACTAGAATTCTCTCATAACCTCTCACAACCAAGAAATTGCTGTAGCTGTCATTTTTATGTCCCTATAATTATTTGTAGATTGTTTTCTTATTTCCATTGATAAACCACACGTATTGTTACAAAATCTGTTGTTTAAAGCCTCGACGACACGAGTGGAGACCTCGACCAACCTTGCCCGGCTTTCAAAATGTCGGCAACGAATCTCCGCACTGATGTATGGCGGTAGACGCGAAGATACTTTAATCGTCGAGTAGGTATCGGGTATTTGCATATTTCTGTGGAAGAAGGGATTAACTCTACCTTATTATTCTTCATGAGCGTTGTGGTATTTAGGTTTGAATAATACAATAATTAAAAATGCTTGAGTTAACCAATTTTTAGTATTTCTCTAATTTTCCGCAAGGAGGGGACCTCAGATGACAAAACGGTCGCTTGTAACTTGAACCGTTCGATCGGGTTTAAAAAGCTTATCATATTATTATGACAGTCGTTATTTTAATTTTTCAGTGTTTGAATTTTCACTTTCTAATTTAAATACTAGTATTTTTACAACTATCGACTTCATAGTTAAAATAATCTTCGAAGTACGCCAAAACGATCGAAATCTGGAGGGGTAGGTACGCGTGACGTCATACGTAAATGGCTTTGTCGTTAAGTAAGGACAATCCCACTAAGATCGATATGAAATCAACATATACCAATTTAAATATTTAGCCAGATTTAAATTTTTCCATGAATTCTTTTGAAATAACTGACTTGTATTCGGCAGTAGTGAACCGTGAGCAAGTTCAATCACGGCCGGCCGACCCGTGAGGTACCGGTGTATGTTCTGTCAGAACCCGCCGACCAATCACAGTTCGTTTAAATCTCGTACAGTTTTAATTTTTTTTAAATGACGATTTATTAATTCTAACTATGATTATATGTTTTCAGAATCAGCGTTTGTTGATCTATACGGATATATTTCTTTAAACCAAAATATTTGTAAGCTTAGCTCCTTAATTTCGAATCTCTACTACATTATTCCTAATTTTTGTGGTCACCTTTATCTTAAATGTCTAAGTTTTCAAGCACAACTATATTAGACTAATATTTCATTATTTCAGTCACAATTGGTTTTACTGCACCTTTTAGCATTCGGAATAACATTCATCGCATTTTAGAAAGACTTTCTTTTCTTTTCTCTTTTTTTTATAAGCTGACCATTCTTGTTTTACGAATAACCTGACAATAATTTGTAAAATCTTCTACTACCGCCACGGTGAGCGGAAAATGTTGCTTGTGTGGTGATGTAGGATTCCTCGGCTGTGATGTAAATGTAGCTAGCTGTTTGGAAATATTTCTATCCTGTTGCCTTTCCTACATATTTCCTACATACACACTTACCTACCTACATCCTTCCTCCTACCTACGAATGACATTGCAAATCAGTGCAATGACAACTTTCAAACAAGCAAGCAGTTTATTTCCAGTGTCTATGTGTATTATTTGTATCAAATGCTAAGTCATAAGTTTATTAAAAGTCTTAAAAATTCTAACTGTTGGTGACTTAACAATATGTGCACAGATTGGAACATTTATTGGAAAGTGAATTCTTATGTGGACACCATCGAACCAGTCTGCTACATTATCCTACAGTGAGTTTTACGCTTCCTATTTTCCCACCTTCTAAGAAAGTTTCTAACACCAGCCGAGGAATTTAACTCACGAAGCCTGGATGGGAACCAGACGCGATACCAACTCAGCCACTGACCGGTCTGAAAGTGTTGAAAATTTGTGAAATTTATGGTATATTAAATATGATTGATTACTGGACAAACTTGAAATAAATTGTTAATAAATTTTTTAGAAAACTTTCGTTGTAGTAGTCCGAAAAAGTTGTAGTTAATAATTAATTATTCGATAGCAAGTATTTGCTGAAATAAAAACTAAGAACGGGTACTTAGTTTTCTTTTCACAGGACGTGAAAACTAACTTAAATATTTGATGAATCGTTCAATTTTTTATAAACAACTCTATCGTAAGCGATCTAGTAGCTACACCAATGTAATAAGATTTCAATTCTATTTGGTTTAATCCTGTTTAGAAAATGTTACATTCTATTTTCCTGCTTAATTCTTTAAACAACGTAGTTTCTTAAATTTCTCGCCAAGACTCCGATCAATCGTTCCGTGGCAACCAAAGGGTTGAACATGTCCAATTTATGAACATCACTCCCATATCTACCCTCTCGCTTTTTAGTTGATGATATCTTTATAAGGCCTGAGGGCTGTGGACTAGTGTAGAAGTGTAGAATGTGTGGAATACCGGATTCCACGCAATTGGATTCACCCTGGCGGATGTTCAGAGGGCCGCAGGGGACAACCCTTAAATGATGACTTTACGGCAAGTAGCTACGTGCAAGGTTAAAGGTCTGGGGCAGTCATTCTTAACCATTTTTTCAGGGCTACTATCGAACATACCATAGAAAAGGGTTGTAAGTCAAATTCTTATTTTTTACTCTTTATCTCTGAATGGTAAAGTAAATGCGATTATCTATGCCCCACGAAAACCGTATTTAAATTAGATCACTCCATAAGTTAGTATATGCTAGTGTTTCTTTTCGATGGGACCGCTTGTACATTATTCATTACTACTTGTTTTCGCTCTCCTATAAAATTAACTTTTTTTGACTTGCAACTCGTGCAATGGAATGTGCGATACATATATTGCACACCTTTTTTTAAATTTATTTATTTATTTGTTTTTGTTACAAAGAATACATTAGTACAAAGAAGCGTTGACTGTCCAACTAGGATTCTCCCGTTCTAGGACAGTCAAAGTACAGTCAACCTAGTACGATACAGTCGTTAATCGAACATCAAAAATGATATTTATATAGTAAGTAAAGTTGTATCGGTTGTGATATACAGGTTGTAATCAGGACGTACTCGATAGATTCTAACCAGCGATTTATTAGAATTAATTCTGCTTGCGGTGACTTTTTTCATTTAAAAACAAACATATTACAGAGTGGTTGTCAGTCTTTTACTGCAATAGTAATCGATTATACTATCTTAATAAACGGATGAGTCTACCGGTATTTCAAAGGAACTAGCGTAATTAATCCTTCAACACCGGTATTGGTTTTAGTTTATTTTATACTGTGTTGTAAAAATAGCTTGAAAAAACAAGGTTGCTTATGACTGGCCTAGTGCCTAGGGGATGGCACCCAAGGAAACGTGTGTTCCCGGTGTAACCGTCCATCGTCATTTTCTTCTTAACTTTTTTTGTGGGTATTTTTTGTTGTTTCCGTTCTGGTGTTCGCACGAATGTGTGGGTTCATGAGATAAGGCAAGCCGGGACATGAACGTAAAGAATTAAGTCTAAAATGTTTTCTGTTTATCTTTTTCTTGGTTATAAACCTAATGAAATTACACAGGCGTAAATTTAACAAACCAATATTACACTGCCAGAATTAAAAGAGTAAACTTCAATACTCTCAGTTTCTACCACTACTTGTGATCACCGTAAGTATCCAAACATTGCTTTACCCGTGTTTATTGACCTATAGGAGGTCTAGCACAGTAAAATCGCAAACTTTGAAATATCGGATCGATAGGCGTAATTTCCGATGATTTTACATTAATGTACCGTGCACGGTTTCACCGTTGATAGCCGAACCGATATTGAAAAGGAATAAAAATAAGTCGATATGCGCTGTCAACGCTGAAGGTATTTTCTATGAATTGGCACTATGGAACGTCAAACACCTAGCAATTATGTAAAAATAATCATATATTGGCAATATTGAATTGAAATACTTTTTGCTACTAAACGGGAGTTAATTGGTTAATCAGGTCTTTAGTCATTTTTTTTATTTTTTTTTTATTGAAAAAATTTTCCCTTGGTTCAATACATACAATAGATACATAAATATAATGAAAGTATATAAAAGCTTAATACAATTATAATTATTACAATTAAATATATGTATATTTTTAAATTATTCTCCCATAAAAAGCAAATGCTTGTGTGTACTGGAGGAAGTATTATTTGTTTGGTTATTTTGATTTTTTTTATTTTTTTTATTGCTGTTTTTATTTATATTTAGTGCTTTGATATTAGTTTATGTAAATAATAAGATAAATGTATGTTTATATAAATATATGCGTATATATAATTTTTATTATTATTATTTATTTATTTTTTAGGTTTTTAGTATATTTTTTTAATTGTGTTTTGAAATTTTTGAAACTGTGACAAAGGGATCTTATATTTTCTGGTAATTTATTAAAGAAATTTGTTCCCAAGTATTTGTAGTTTTGTTGGCCTAAAGTTTTTTTACAAATGGGAATTGGTAACATGTATTTTTGCCTGAGATTTACTGTGTTTTTGAAAGGTATGGTTTTGTTTAGGATATCCTCTTTGTAGACTTGTAAGGTTGAGTGATACAGAAAAAGAGTATTTAATTTTATGACTTTAAATTCTTTGAATATGAGTTAAGATGGATATAAAAATGATTTTTTTAATATTACTTTAATTATTAGTTTTTGCGCAATGTAAAGAGATTGTGTGTGAGTTTTATAGGCGCCACCCCATCCTATTATACCATATTGGATTATGGATTGACAGAAAGCGAAGTACGTCATTCTCAGTAGTTCTTTATTTAGAATGTGTCTCAAACATCTAAAAATATAGGTCAATTTTCGTACTCTGTTTTTAAGAATGGTTATATGCGGTATCCATTTTAGACATTGGTCAATAGTGATTCCTAGATATTTGGTTGAAGTTTTCATTTCAATATAAGTACACAGTAAGTTACAGTGGTGTTGTTGAGTGTTTGGTGCAGAGTGGATCCTTTTGTTAATTTCATGCGGCGTGTTTGGTTTTTTTATGAAAAATGTTATATAATGTGTTTTTTTAGAGTTTAAGGTTAGAAGGTTATTGTCAAACCATGTTTTTAATTAGTTTATGTCCGTGTTAGCCTTTTTATTCAGTTCTAACCACGTCATATTTCAAACATTTTAGTTTCTCGAAGACCGAACGGAATAAATTGATCGATTCAAACGAAGAGCTTCGTTAGTTGCATTACATTCATTAATAATCCAGTAATTTTGCATAACGAACGACACTATCCAAATAAATGCGCATAATATTAATGGTTAACCTAAACGTATCTGATTCTATGGAGGGCGCGAAAGTTTATCAATCTTCGGTAGGAATATCTGATTAACAATCGTTGACCGTGCTCGCAAATATTGATAACTGACCATTGTTGACGGATTTGGTCAATATCGTATTGATATAGGGTTTTTATCGATCTTCCATGCTAGATCGGAATAGCCAGGCACATCCAAACCTGCCTCTACCCCATATTTTTTCTCCCCACCCTATTCGGCCTAACAATGTACACAACTTGAGGATGCCATAGTCCCGCTGTAAAAAAAAACAATTCGTCAGAACAAGCGATAACCGAAATTATGTATAATAAAACAAAGGGAGTGCGTAATAAGCTATATTTCATGTAAAAGCTTCCAGCATTTTATGGCTAATGTTTATTTAAACTCTGATATAAAGCAGTCACTTTGTGGTTTGACATATTTTTTTATTTTATTTATTTATTTATTTAATATTTGTTTGTTTTTACAATAATTATACATTTTTTTTACATGTTAAACAGATTTGTAATATTAATGTAATAAAAGCCTTTCCTCACCATAAAGAGACAAGGCTCTTGTGTTTGGTGAGTGAATTCATACTCAATTATGTTATCAATGTTATCATTTGAGTAGGTGAATAATAATATTGCAACTATTAACAATAGATATAGTAAGAGAAACTTGAGATGTGTCGATTAACAGATTTAAATGAACTGAAATAGTAATGTAACTCTTACAGTTGTTTCAGGTAATTTTTTAATTTAGTGTGGAATTTACTTTTATTTTCAATAATTTTTACTTCTAATGGGAGTTTGTTGAAATAATTTATACCATGATACAGATAGGAATTTTGGATGTGCTTAGTATTAAATTTTGGGATTTTAATATTGTTTTGATATCTTGCTGAGATAATGAAATGTAATTTTTTTAGCTGTATTTCTTTGAAAGTTTGTAGAATTGAATATTTTTTATATAAATTGTCTATTGTAGTTACTTTGAATATTGAAAAGATTTTTTCGGTAGAAAATGTAGATGGTTTTTTCAATATAATCTTAATAATTAATCTTTGAACTATTTTGAGAGGATTTAAAATAACATCATATGTTCCTCCCCATCCTATAATACCGTATTGTAATATAGATTGAACAATTGCATAGTACACTCTTTTTAGGTTTTCCAGTCTAAGAATATTTCTGAGTCTTATAAATATATATATACATTTCCTAATTCTTTTGACAAGTTCACAAATATGTGTTTTCCATTTAAAATGTTGATCTATATATACACCAAGATATTTAATTTTGGAAGTTGAATTCAGTGTAGAACATTCTGGAGTGCAATTAGTTCCACTACATTTACTCTGATGTATTAGAATTTTTATTTCTGGTTTAGATTTAAATTTATTGATAGAGAATGGGATAAAGTTTGTTTTTTCGGTATTTAAAGAGAGGAGATTTTTATCGAACCAGTTTTTCAGTGTATTGATGTCAATATTCGCTAGGTTGTTCACAGTATTCCAATCAGCACCTTCAATTATTATGACAGTGTCATCAGCATAAGATATTATTTTTCCGTTTATTCTTTGTGTGAATATATCATTTACATATATGATAAACAGTAACGGCCCCAGGACTGTACCTTCAGGTATACCAAAATTACTTGTATCTTGTTGGCTAAGCACATTGTTGATTTTTACGACTTGGGGGCGTTTGAAAAGGTAGCTTTTTATCCATTCTAGAGCTGTACCGTTTAATCCAATGTTTCTTAATTTAGTTACGAGTTTGTCATGTGATATGCTGTCAAACGCTTTTTTGAGATCTATGAAAATTCCAATACATTTGAATGATTTATCTAATGAATTGAGAACAAGGCTAGTTAATTTTGCAATTGCATCCTGTGTGCTTCTACCTTCCATAAATCCAAACTGATTTTCATCAATTATTTTATTACATTTTATAAACTGGTTCATTCTTTTTTTTACTATCTTTTCAAAAATTTTTGCTATATTTGAGATTACTGATATTGGTCGGTAGTTGCTTACTTCTTCTGGATTACCAGATTTAAATATTGGAGTAATGATAGTTTGCTTGTAAATAGATGGGAACACACCGCTTTGGAAACTTAAATTTACTATATGCATTAATGGTTTAGAAATTTGATTTTTAATATTTTTTAAAATATTAACCGTAACTCCATCAAATCCCGGTGCAGAACCTCCTTTCATATCGTTTATGATAGATACTATTTCATCCTCTGTTGTGACTTGAAATGTTGCTATTTTATTTTCTGTATCAATATTGCAATCTGAAATTGGGTTGGTATTTATGTGATTTGCAAGATTTTTTCCTACGTTTGCAAAGAATGTGTTAAATATATTTGCAGCTTTTGACGGGTTTTCTTTACAGCATATTTTCGAGTTGTCGTGAGTAATAGCATTGATTTCATTATTCCTGCATTTTTTCTTATCAATTATTTCATTTATAACCGTCCACACTCTTTTACTATCATTTTCCGCCTGATCAATCTTTTGTTTATAATAACTTTCTTTTCTGTGTTTTATGATATATGAAAGTTTGTTTTTATATGCCTTAAAACTGTTTAGTAAATTTTTATTATTTGGTTGTTGGGTAGTTAACTTGTAAAGGGCTTGTTTATGTCGTACAGATATTATAAGACCATGGGTAATCCACGGTTTTATAGGCTTGTACTTAGATTGTTTGGATTTGGAAATATTAATATTTTTTGTCGAATCGTTTATGTATGTAGATATTTTTTCTTCAAACAAATTGCAGCAAATATTGACATCATTACATTGTAGTAATTTATTCCAGTTTTCTGATTCAAATTTATGTAGTAACGTATCCATATTAAGTATTTTTTTTGAGGCATTAATTTGGTTAGGTAATGGAGAAGATGGATTACTGCATTTATAATTAAATATACATGAATAATGATCAGTGATAGTCGTATGTATGACAGCTGAGGTTATATTTTTAATGCAAGGGATATTTGTAAATATATGATCTAGACACGAAGGCCGTTGACCTCGGACGTTTCTTGTATAATGATTTATGCATGATATGTAGTTTAGTTCAGCTAACATATTAAGGTAATCATCTTTATTCTTACTAGAGGAATCGTTTGCAATATTTAAATTCACATCTCCCACAAGAATATTATTTTTATTTCTAAAATTTAGTAAAATGTTTTTTAATCCATCTATAAATTGTGGTAGTATCGATTTATGTGTACGATAAATAGCAATAATATTATAATATTTATTTACATCTTTAATTTCTATATTTAAAATGTTAACATTACTAATATTAATTATCTCTCTAATATTGATAATATTATATTGGTTTGAAATGAATATTCCAGTACCAGAGTTTTTGTTAATTTTTGTTATTGTTGTATGATATGAGTACCCAGGAATAGAGTAGTTCAATTCGCCTGCAGAATGTGTTTCAGACAACACAATCAGGCCCGGGAAAAAATTTAAATCTTTTAATGATATTATTAATTCTTCTAGGTTTTTTTCTATGCTTCTAATATTTATATGAAATAGGGTAAATCCTTTTTCAGTACAAATTAAATTGAAATCTCTTAAGGAGTGACATAATTTTTCTTCTATACACATTTTTTTATCTAGTGCGTTACATAAAAAATCATTCATTTTTATTTTTTTTTAGAATAAATAAAAAATTCCAAAATTTATTCATAGTCAATGCGCTCTCTAGCAATTTGAAGCATTTGGATACAGCAATTGTTGCATATTGGCATTTTTTCTTTATTTTCACATTTTGAAAGTGTGTGCTCCTTAGTGCAATGTGGGCAAATGGGAGGCTGCGTCCTGGCGAGACATCTTTGTGCTGTGTGACCGAATTTGAGGCAATGGTAACATTGGGTGATCGGATTGCAGTCCTCTACGTACACTCTTTGGAATTTGATATTTATTTTTTTTTTATCAATAAGTATTTTTCTTAATTTACCGGTTGTTTCAATAATGTAGTTGGTGGTGTCATTTTCTTTTCCTTCATTGTACTTGTTTTTTAATTCCTTGATGAGTTTAATGTTATTTTTGTCGTCTATGGTTAATCCTTCATTTTGTTGAACAATCCCATCTATAATTTCCTCTTCAGACAATTGGCATTGTAGCCTTTTCAACATTAAGAATGGTTTCTTTTTTTTTATTTCTTCGGCTGATATTTCTTTTCCAATTACCTTATTTATTTCTTCAGTTAATTTTTCTGCTTCTTCTTTTTTTTGGCATGAAATCAGTAATTTCTGTTCTCCGATCTTTTTTACTCCATTAACTCCGACTTTTATTTTTGATAAATTAATATTTTTTTGAATTTTTATTTTTATATCCTCGGCCTTCAAGGTGTTTTTTGAGGTAACTAATATGGCATATTTCTGTTCTGTGTTGTATGATGTATTTACAAAGTTTTTATTGTCACCTGACATTTGCGTGACATTTGCATAGGATTTTTTGTTATTAGGATGAAATTCTTCAAGTTTCTGTGTGTAGTGATGATTATTTTTAATATTAATTTCTTGTAAATCTATAATCTTCTTTTGTAGACTAATTAGTTCGTGTTGAATTTTTTCTTCCAGTGTTGTAATATTTTGTTCTAGTGATGATTTTATTTTTGAGTCCTTCACAGAAGTTATTTTATTTATTAACTCTTTGATGTTTCTAAATATTACTTCTGTTTCCATATTGGTTGGTATGGATCGCCCAGATGGGCGGGTTATTAATGTATGTAATAGTAAACTATATTTATTGTTTTACTTGTCACAAAAAAATCGCGACTGTACTCCTTCGATGCGGAGCATGTAATATTTATAAAATAAAACAATCGCTTATTTATTTATAACCACGAAATTTGTTTAATGTATTAAGACCGACCGGTTCGCTTTACAGAAGCATCATCTGGGTTTCACGTAGACAGGTTTATCATCAGTTTTCGTACCCTGCATTATCATGATACCCTGAATAGAATTTGGGAAGCGGGTTAGGATAACCAATACCCCTCTCATAGGTCACCCCAAGTGGCTCGCTACGTTTGGTGACTTTTGGATTCGACTACGTTTGGATTCATGGGGTCAGGCTCGTCTAGGTATTGGCGCCAATGCGTTTGCCCACCTACTGCGTGGCGGGCTGGATTGTGAGACTCGTTGAGGGTAGACCTAACCTAGATCTCTCCAGCCGGACTCTCAACCCATAGCATTGCACCACACATTGACCCACAGATTCCTATCTACCCTTCATACCCTTTTCCTTCCAAGAACTTCCTTTCCTTCCTTACTAAAAATACCCTCCACACATCTTCCCCAAGGATGACATAGGCCCTGACCGATATTTTTGCCTCTCGGCCCCATGTGTGGAGCTAATGTAAAAAAAAACAAAGAAAAAACAGTTCTATTTAGTTTAATTGTGTGATGTTGTGCGAAACTGGCCAGTCTTAATAAATTAAACTATTTTGGTGGTTATAAACATAGTTATTGTTTTATTTCATTAAAGTTTATTTAAATAATATTTAAGAAATTTTTTTTTAAGTTCTTTTAACTCCTTTGACACAAAATCATTGTCATTTGTTTTAAATCATTTTATGAAATTACCATTTTCTCACATTATTTGAAAACAGAAGGTTTTACCAGGATGAAAGCTTCTATTGAAATAAGGATATTAGGGAGGTATCTTTTACTTAACAAAGGTATCATTTTCTCAAGGCTTTCAACTCACCATTACGATTTGATGTAGCTTATTCAATGTAGATGGATCCCTTTTCCAAGAAATTTTAGGCATATTTATTTGACTGTAGTAAATTTGCAATGATATTATTCGTAATTTATTTTTGGAATGTCGGAAAGTGTGAAGTCATTGAGAAATTCATAAAATAATATGGAATGAACGTTTGCGATTGTTTTACAATTTTGTCATTTTTTTTTTCAATTTTGTCACTTGTGATCCCCCGACAGTTACTACCCCCCCCCCCCCCCCGATAGATTTATTTTAAAATTATTGACCAATTTAAAACATAAAATCGACGTCACAAATACCTTAAATAATAAATAAATTGGCGTAAATATCAAACGAATTTATATACAGTGTTGATTTTTTTACGCGCTGTATATACAGTATATTATAGACAAGTAGTTTTAGCTGTATATACAGTATATAGACGAGTAGTTTTATCCTTGATGCATTTTAATGATAATTTATTTTACACTTTTGTTATTCGGTGGTACACCCTCTCTGCACATTGGATGGGACCCCACCACTTTCCCAACAGCGTTATAAGGAAACCTATGGTTTCCTCTTTCACCGCACCCGTCAAGAATCTATTTTATTGAACAAAGCTACATTTATTTGAACGACTCTAGACCCTCCAATGTCCATGCATACGGGGTTAGAAAGCAGTATGCATGTACTTACATTAACATAATACAAAATAATAATAACAGCCCGTGGAATAGGTCTTCTGAAATGTATGGAGAAAAATATATACAGATAAAAGTGTTGGTAAATAAAAAGAAGAAAAAAAAAGAGCAGCGCCCCTTTGAGGAAGCCTGAAATAAGAGAAAAAACGAAAAAATAACAGTAATAATATAATGCAAGTATTTACAGTAATAACAGAGAAAATAAAATGCATTAAAATAAAATATTCAGAGAAGGTATTCCACAAACCACCAGGCAGTCCCAATGACAATGTGCATGGCAATCGGCCTAACCGCAGACGAAACCCGGAGTCCGCGCCCTTTAGCCGGCTCACCGATTTTGCCTCGAAGAAATATATGTTGGAACCTCTCTGCACATTGGAGGTTATCCACCACTTACCCGCCCAGGTATTAGTAACAGATGGTTACTCCTTCAAGGCTATCGCAAGGACTCCATTTTTTTTATAGAACGAATCTGCGTTTAAGTTTGAACGAATCTAGACCTCCAGTATCCCTGCATACGGTTTTAGGAAGCAGCAAGCAAGTGCTTACATAATATACAAAATGCGAATAATATAAAGCAAGTCAGGGATAAACTAAATTAAAAAAGATAACAGATAAACATAAAAGGCGGCTGCTCGCAGGGTAATGGCATCTTGCGTATGCTGCAACCATCTGCAAGAAGAGATAATTAAAACCAGTATTGTGATATGAAGAACGCTTGTGTCGGGTGGGATACCTCTCTCGTCATCTGGCAGTAACAGACAGAATGTGTATAGTGGTCGGTCTGCCGTGAATGAATCTCAACGTCCGCACCCTTTAGCCGGTTGTGCCCTCTCTGCACAGTTGGAGTTATATAAGCGTAAGTATGTATAGCGTATTTTTCCTAAACCGACTGCATATTGTATATAAGTATGCCCAGGGGCCAACTTTCGGGGAATCAACTGTCATGGAATCATACTTCCCAAATCTTCCTATTTTCTACCTCCTTTCCTTCCCAGTCTCTTTGGTCTCACAATTACGTATCTACCCCAATTGGGAATGCCATAATCCTACTGGCTATTGGTAATTAAAACTCTTTTGAAGCGTATTCACAAAAAAACTTAGAGAAATCGTAGTTTTAAGATAATGACATCTTAAATTCACGCTAAGGCCGATATCTTTAAAAACAGTTTTCTTTGGCAACTTCCGTTGTATTAAAAGCATTGTTCTCAGTTTTCCCTCTACTTTATTGAAGTTGTTCTACATTTGGGCGGCCCATACGTAATAATACTAAATCGGCAACCTTGAACGCTAGGGGCGATATTTGGCGATATTTGGTCGCGGTCAGTCGTATACTTAGAGCCGTATCAAGATTGCTCGCCCAGCCGAGGAATTTCACCCTTATTTACTTGTGCGTGTCGCCAAGGTTAGGGTTGAAATCGTTAAGTTGAACTGCGTTGGGCGTCTTTTTTTGACCTGTATCGAATCGTGGGAAAAGACGTCGAACCTCAAGATTTGCTTCGGTTTTATGGGTTATCCTAAAGGTAGTATATATAGCGGCATAAATAACACCATGTATTTTAAACGTAATTTTCACAATGATGACACTACAGCAATAGAGAATTCACCGTTGCTTTGTGGGAAATTAAGTTATTGATCAAATCACGCCTATTTATGACATATCCAGGCTGTATCAGGACGTGCCATAGGGATTCTAACCCGCGAATTCTGAGCATATTTGGAGTAAAAATGTAGTAGTCATTTTGGTATCCGATGATATTTTTTATATTAAAAATAAAAAAATATATGTTATTCAATAATTACACTTCGCTACTGTTCCCTTCGCTATGGGATATATACCCCGTCGTGATGTGTTTGAGCGATACGCGCTGTTTCGTGTGGTAATATGCTGTTAGAACGAGACACACTGCTTATCAAGTGTTCGCTAGTATATATAAAAGCGCTACTCGTCTATCTAGTCAGTTGCGACGTGTGATGGAAAAATATTGTTAAAGTTTTTAATTTAAAAAAAAAATATCGTCGGACAATAAAATGACATCTACATTTTTTACTCCAAATATGCTCAGGAATCGCTGGATAAAATACCTCGGGTACTTGCTGTTACACCCTGTTTAAGAGATGTCATTTTCCATTTTCACGAAATACTGATGGTGTCACAAACACTGTTTTTGCAATAGTGTTGGTCTAACCTCCAAAATTTTGATTTCGGAGTTTCACTGCCATAATTATAAACGTCATTAATTTTTTGGGTTATTATGTCGTGTTGCGCTTCCCGCTTCTTTAGCCAACGTTTTGGACAGTTGTACGCTATCTATCCGGCCGTGACGAAGGACACTGGAATATTTTCCAAAAAGGATGAAGAAGGAGGAAGCGCAATACGGCAAAGTAACCCAAAAATGATAATTTTAAAATACTTCTAAAAAGGCATTCCTACCATAAACATTTTTAAATTTGGGGTTCGTGGTGATTGGCTGCACCAACTTGTAGTCATCGTTCTTTGAGAAATGAAATAATAATAATTACAGTTTTTAGTTTAATATAAGAAATTACGCATTGTAGTATTTGCCAAAATAGGATATTAACCGATATTGAAAAGATTTTTTTTAACCCAGATAGTTCTAAAACATTTTTTTATGTTTTTTTATAAAATTTGGTCTTTTTAAAAAAATATATCCCGAAATATCATTAAAATATATTTTTAATATTCATTTGATATTATGGTAGGGGAGAGGTATTCCAATATTGGCACAAAAGGGGTAAGGGCAGACATATTATACATGATGGTAGTAAAATAAACAAGTTTATTTATTAGACCTTTATTTTGAGGGTTGTCCCTACTTACATAGTTTTGATATTTACAAAAAATTTTAATAATAAAAATGATTTTTTGTATTTCTTGAGCACTAAAATTTTAATAGAAAAAAACTTTTTTTTGTATTTCTTGAGCACTAACTATGTAACAATTTCCAGACATTTTTTTTTAACAGTTTTAATTTTCAATTTACATTTGTTACTTTAAATTTAATGTAACAAATGTACTGAAAATTAACACGCTTCAAAACAAAATAGTTAAAATGAATCTATGAAACTGTGTGCTTGAAGCTTGAAGCATTCCGCTTGAAAAGTAGCATCACATTTTTCACACTTTGCGACCTGTCAAGACAACTTCGTTCTTGCATTTTGTTTTACGATCATATCATTATGATCGGTCCGATTACTTGTTAGTGGAATAGTTGATGCTCCGCGACTTGCAAAAGTTCTATTCTTTCTGTTGAATATGTTGTTGAATTAATTAGCTAACAAAATTACAGTTAAACACCAATGTGATTTAAAAAAGAGCGAATGAACATCAAAAATACCAGAAATTTATAAAAGTGTCCATACTTAAGACGACTAGTGTATGTGTGTGTGCATGTATGTGGGTTACCGGCACTGAAACTGAAAAAACTGAACTGAAACTTAAGCAATTCTCCTCCTGAATGTTAGTTGGTCTTCCTGACGCGTCTCCGACTCCTTCCATCCACTTGCTTTATTCTGCTGGTACTCAATTGCGATTCTTTCTTTAAAAAAATTATATTTATCAATTTCTTTTTTTGAACTTCTTTTTACTTCTCTCGACTACCATATTAGGTTCAAGCTCACTGAAAATATCACGAGAAAACATACAAGGTGTCCGGGGGTAAAGTGCAGAAGCTTCGGGGGTGATTTTACATGACAGTACAGTATTTACACGACATAAAAGTGTAAAAGATGAAAAAAAACTTTTTTCAAACTTCCAACGTTTTAAGGTAGTTTTCGGTTAAAAAAGTTGAATTGTTTGTAAGGAAAAAATAATACTCTTCTGTGGAAAAATATTTTTGTATGAGAAATACATTAAAAATTCGAAAAAGTTGTTTATTTTCTTAACTTCTTCCGTCGTGTAGAATCACCTCAAGAAATGTGTGCATTCTACCCCTTGACAACCTGAATATGTCGCGGAAATAATCGAGAAGGAATCTTCGACCAAGTCATCGAAGATATCGCAAAAAGACATTGCAGATCAAGTGAATCAAATGCTTGTGTCGGATCAATATAATGTATACCCACTATCTATGCTTATGCTTTATGCTTACATGTACCTTAATGTGCTTTATACATTATATTTTTATTATGACTACTAAAGGTGTAAAAACTTTACTTAAATGGTAACCAATAAAAAAATGTAAATTGATCACTCTTAACACATGAGTAGGTATGTACAATATTATTTGTTCACAACTTTTTATAAGTAAAAGTTTCACGAAAACCCCTTAAAAATCTTGGATTATCTGAATTCTCGACAAATCAGTTTTGAAATCGCCAATTAAAATTATTTTCTGTTAAAATATTATATTATTGAAACAGGTAATTTATCGTTTTTCTGAATCCTTTAAACAACAATCAGATCTAATTTTGTAAATGAAACATAAATTTAAAGCAAAATTTAGTTTGTACCACCAGATTTGACGCAAGGATAAGTAACTAACACACATCACAGGCATTTGATAATAAACGTTCACATAATATTTTATACCTGAATGTAACGCTTTACAGCCGTGTTATTTTCTTGTCCTACATTATGTTAAATTTCTCCGGTTCACAAAGTGGAAACTTTTGAAAGGAAAAAAACACAAATAATCTTCTGAAATGTTACTAAAACTTTTTTCTTCTTTTTACAGGTAAGTGACTTATGGCATTATGTTGAACTTGTGTGATGGGAATTCGGAGAATAAAGGTAAGTTTTTTTTATTGTACATTTTGAATACTTTAGCGGGTGAGGAAAGGGAAACCCGATGTTCTTTAGATTGATTTAGAATTCTTAGTGTGTTCGTGAAACTTCAGCCGATATTTATCTTCTTTTTTTTTTTTTAGAGGGTATCGTAAAATAGCGTGACTTTGCCAATTTACAGCTTTGAAACTACATAATTTTTTTATGAAATATATGGGAATTTTTTGTGTTTTATTTTTGCACATGTTTAAATCGTAATATATGTAAAAAAAAATAATTATGCTTATTTAGGGAGTAAAAAAACATGGTGACAGAAGGAACCTTTCGGAGTAAGGCGATTTTGATTTACCATCTTTTATACCGATACGCCTCATCCCAAAAAAACATGTAAAAAAATGCGAGTTCGAATATTCAAGTAATGTAATATATAAATATATTTATATGTGTGTGTGTGTGTGTGTGTGTGTGTATAGGGTGTAACAGCACGTACCTGAAGAATTTTAATCATAAATTCCTGAGTATATTTGGAGTAACAAATGTAGATGTCATTTTGCTGTCCAATAATTTTTTTTTTCAATTAAAAACATTAAATATTGTTGCTTAGCGGGTCACTTGATAAGCATTGCTTCTCGTTCCATCTGCACGGTAACACACGAAACAGCGCGTATCGCATGATCCCGTCGCGATATATACGAGGCGACGTATGATTGAAAAAAAAATTTAGGAAGATTTCCATGTTTTTTGTTGTTGTTTTTAATATGAAAACGTATCATTGGACAGCAAAACGACATCTAAATTTTTTACCCCAAAAATGCTAAGAAATCGCTGTTTAAAATTCTTCGGCGTGCTGTTACACTCTGGATGTCGATAGAAACTTTACAATATAAATGACAAGAAAGTATTGTAGTCGTTGAGGAATTAGTAAAATATTTCCCTCCGAAAATATCTGTAAATCCGTGATACCCATAATAATCTGATAATTCAACCGTCAATTTGAATATAACTAGATACCAACTAATTTGCCTATTTTTTTTTCGAGGTTTCATTGTATCCATGTTACCAGAAATAAAATCATTAAAAATAAGCGGGTAATTTCCGGGAAGTTGCGATAATTGTGCATATATCCGCAATGTTGAAGTCGCCCCCCAATTCAACAGTCACCCCTATTACGGCTCCTGCCTTCAATAACAAAAAAATAAATAAAACGATCCAAATATCCACGAACTTGTTTGTGGTTCTTCAGCAAAATCAAATGAAAGGGCTTTAATTACAGGCTTTAATTATAAATTCGTTCTCTAGTTCTTTTATTTTCCTCAAGGCCTTCCTGTGTGGAGTTATTGAAAAAAAAAAACTCGTACACAAAACCATGTACAATGTGACCTTGGAACGGGGTACCCCTGTAATGTCACATCCTTTTCAAATTTTGTAATTTTTTTTACTAAGTCATAATAAAATAACCTAAGTTAGTGCATTGTAATCCTAGCTACCCTCTTTATTGTTATATTCTCTGAAAAGTGTGACTGTACCAGAGAATGATTTCATTTGTTTTGATTTCACAAACTAATTTGTTTACATACATAAGTGTGGACATTTGGTTAGCAGATAAAAATCAATGATAACAATTGACAACGAAATGAGAGAAAGATAACAGCAATTAAGAAAGTAATACACACAGGCTAAGTTACAAAAAAACAATACGATTCATAAAAAGTAATCGAAAATGAAAACATATAAAATTGTATTACCTAATTCGAATGATCGCTGTTGTGGGGTTTAATTATTTGGATGTTGGTCTTCCCATTAACTTAACCCAATGCTGACTTCATGAAAATGTTTGCGTTGCTTCTCATTCTGTAAGCCTCGATCCCATGGGGAGGGGAGAGGTTGGTTAAAGGGGGTTTTCAGAGTGCGATCGTGGGCATGTCGATACAACCACGCAAAAGCTTACAGTTTTAATTTTCGATTGTATTGTAGGTCTGTACAATAGTCGTGTACCTTTTTTCGATGGCTATATTTTGAAAAAGTTTTGAACTCGCTGCATTAGAGTCCTTAGAAACTCCTATCCCAAATATATTTTTAAAACTATGCAGTTACCCGGCCTAATGCGCTATCGTTTAAAGTTTAAATGAAAAAAATGTTAATTCTCCTTGCTTCGAATACATGGGGAATTGGGAAGATAAAATTGAATAACCTTTTAAATGCTCCGGCGTTTTTTGTTTCATTTATCGACTAGTGGAACCCCAGGAGAACACTGAAAAATCGAAGTAACTGTAAAGGAATATTTTTTATTATATATATTATTTTAAACGTTTGCAGTTCGCGTAAATTTACAAAATAATAAACTATTCAATATACTTTCCTTGGATAACATACAAGTACTAGAGCTAAGGAAAGCTAATAAACAACAACACCAAAAAAAACTAGATATTAATTCGTACAAGTTGTTCCCTATTCTCAAAGAACACTCCCTTCCCAATCCTCTATCTACCCTTACCCCTACCTCCTCCACTGGAGCTCAGCTCTTTTTTTCAATCCACTGTGAAAGCCTAATACCTATATTATTTATAACACATGTTACTAAACTGGTTGATTTTAGTAGAGTATTATACTGCCCTGAAGTAGCTACGGTTGAAGGGAAAACCCGGTCTGCATTATCCAAAAAAGCGGTGTTTACCGAGTTATTTTTTTATTTTAAATTATAATGTCACATTACATTGTGAAGTATCTGCTTCATATGAACAAATAAAAGTTTTTACTTCAAAAGAGTTATATTATGTGTTTGGATATCTTAATATATAAAACAAAGGCAGGTTAGTTACACCATTTATAACTCAAGAACGGCTGGACCGATTTATATGATCTTTGATTTTTTTAATTTTTCTCCGCCCCAAATAGCAGAATAGCTATTACAACATCGTTTCGGCCATTTTCAAACTATTGTTTTTCAGACAGTTTGAAAATGGTCTTATGAGCCGAAATAGCTGTAACAAAAATAAATACTAAAATACCTGCAGAACTTGATATAAACATTATTAAAATTAAATATATAATACAAATAATAATAATGTCTAATCGGCGCGCACAATATGATCGAAAGATCTCTTACCTCCGTTCAGGCGGCCTGCTACTGCCTATCCTGACCGTAATACGAGTAGAATCCACTATCAAAGTTTCTATGCAAAACTTGTATAAGAAATATACTACATATGTTAGGAAACTTTCTTACAAGATGGGAAATAGAAAGCGTAAAACTCATTGTAGGCTAATGTAGCAGGCTGGTTGATGATGTCCAACATAAGATTCACATTCCACATAAAATGTTCCAAACTGTGCACAGAATGTATGATCACAAACAGTTATAAATTGAAGACTTTTAATAAACTCGTAATTTAGCATTTGATACAAATATAATACACATATGTAGACACCTAATCATGGTAATACACTGCTTGTTGGAAGTTGTCACCGCACTGATTTGCAATGTCATTCGTAGGTAGGAGAAAGTATTTATTTTTTTATTTATTAATTTTCAACGCCCTGGTGGGCTTTTACATTACATTTTTATAATACAGAGACAGGTTTTAAAAAACAAAAGATAAATTATAAAAAATAACTAGTACACGTCATACGAGTATACAGATCAATGAAGGAAAGATAATACATTACAATAAAAGAGAAAGCTTCTAAGTTGTAAATAGCATAGAAAATAAACTAGTAGGTACTCGTATGTTAGTAATTACAAAATTTACAGGTGACTGATTAATTGTGATATGTAAATACATGACAAAATGCAAGATACATAAAAATAAAACAGTAACAAGTTTTTAAATTGTGGATTAATATAGAAATATACGAATAAATGCGTTAGCCCCTATGTGATGCTCCTTAAATATCAAAATATTCTACATAAAAGTATCGTTCAGGTATTTCTTAAAAAATGGTAAACTTGTGTTAAATACATCGATATTAGAGGTGAATTAGTTTCCTAACGTGTGAATTCGAGAAATAGGTTCATGTATGTGGTAGTTCGTCCCAGTATGTAGGTAGGTAGGAATTTTGGGAAAGAAACCGATGTATTCCAAACAACAAATATACAGAAAATGTCATATTCACGCTTTGATTTTGCCACCAAATCGTTCGCTTCGCATTCCCGCCTGATGCCTTAGCACAATGACTTTACTAAGGTAATTCGGCGTATGATTATTGAATTCCTGTCCTATTCTGCTCCCCACAGCGCTGTTTTACGCCGGTCGCATCCGAAGCAGGCGTATTGTAAACGTTTGTAAGTGGTCGTATCTCGCGTCGAGTTTCGGATGTTGATTGTGCCGAAGCAGAAGCAAAGACACAATGGAATGGTGAATGTCTGTCGTTAGGCGAGCGTACATGTGGAAATTTACTGAAAACCATTTTTTTTTAATGTCTGTCGCTCCGAACTTGGTACAAATTCGCAATATTTAATTTTTTTTTGAACAAGTCCAATGATTTTAAATGTGAAAATAATCGAAAATGTGTTATGCCCTTGTTAAGTCTTTGCTTATCTACGGAATTATAGGTTTATTTTTTAATTAACGTCCTTTTTCTGGGCTTTCACATATGAATAGTAAGAAATATACAGTATTTTTTGAACTGAACTGCCTCAGTTACAATATTTCATATTGGTTTAAAGATAAATTAAGATGTAAACTGACTTGGTTTAATTTATTGTTTCCCTCCATTAGTATTCTGGGCAAAGAGGAATACATATGGTAGTTATTTCTAGAATTTCTGCACTGAAATAAATCCTGACTTCTAATATTACGTAGTGGAATCCGGAAGCTTATCAATTCAAGCAATAGCCAATAGGTTGGGTAGGATCTTACAAAAACAATATCATCTAAGTAAAAGTTTCACAAAGAATCAACTTCTCAACAGAATCACAAAATTGTTTCCAGTACCAAATGTCGATGACATATTTAAGCAAGATTCCATTACAAAAATGTGTAAAGAAAAATATATCACAGATTATCAAGAATTTTACAAACTAATGAGAAATGGATCAATGTATTACACCTAACTTTAAAACAACTCAAATGCAAAACCATTATATTTACCAAGCCATAAAAACTGTAATACTCGTAGGTACTTCTGAATTGCGCTGTATCATATAATCAACCACCACAAATAAATGAAATTAAAAAATTTCGAAAAAAAAACTTATATTAAATAGTAAATAATAAATACAAAACACATTATAACAACCTAAGTAAAAATTGTGACTCCCTTATCGGATTTTTACCCAAGAGCTCCTTGTTTCTGATAAGGTATACATTAGTACTATTTCAAAATATAACTAGCCGTTGGAAACAATAGTTATATTGTTTCAACGTCCAACGCTGTTGATAATAATTAGCGCCAACAGTTGAAATATAATACCTACATGCGAATATTATTCAACGCATTTAACGATTCAACTGCCTAATAAATAAAAAAGGGTTAAGAGTTTGCACTTCGTGAACAACATTACTCGATATTTCAAATGGTCTTTTGGTAAAGTACGTACCTACTGCACGTTTTTTTTTTTCCCATCCAATACGGCCGATACGTAGCGCCAGGGGACAATAAAATTTATCAACGACAAGCAAAAAATAACCTACGTCCGATATTAATTATCAATAGGTTGATAAATTTTATTGTCCCCTGGCGCTGAGTATCGGCCGTATTGGATGGGAAAAAAAAAACTTACCAAACTACTTTACCAAAAGACCCTTTAAAATATCGAGTAATGTTGTTCACGAAGTGCAAACTCTTAACCCTTTTTATTTATTAGGCAGTTTAATCGTTAAATGCGTTGATTTCAACAGGGTAATGTTTTCAACACCGAAACCAACGTCTTCCAACAGTTTCAACTTTCAACGTTATTATAGGATTACGTGTGTGGGCATAGAGATAATAAATATACATCAATGATCCGGGCAACCCGTTAAAAGGGATTCCCTAATACAATTTTCATCTATTTTTTGTTTGTTTTTTTGACTTAGTATCGTGTCGATCTCCTATACGTTTAGTTTGATGTTTGATTGTACCTACTGGCTTGTCGCGCGTCTATTCTTTAGTTGCGTCAACGTCGACGTTATTTTAAACAGTTATTTTCAACAGTTGAAAATCGCCAACGATAACGACGTTGGCGTTGGATGGAATTATCGTCAACGCCCAGTACTAGTATACATGACCAATGATGACCTTAAATATAATATTTTGTGTAATATACCTATGTATAAATGTAACTATGAGATTATTATTATTAAGAGACGATTTCAAAATATAGGAAACGTATTTTACTCCGGTCAGTGGCTGAGTGAATGTTTATCGACATTAATGAATATGTATATTTATCAACAAAAATCCGCGTCTATTTTGTATCTCATATAAAATAATGTCATCCCGGTGTTTATTTTATTTCCGAAATTTTTACAAAAGTGCTCAAAAGCTGTGTTTGGAGAGTTCCCTCTACAGATCAACACTCAGTTATAATTCAATTTTATTTTCGATTCTTCATTTAATAAAATCCGCCAGCATAAAATTAAAAACGATCTTCGTTTTATATTATAATGCTATCATAACATCCTCTTTTTTTTAGAGTAAAAATAATATTTTTTTGATGTTAACATCACAGAGTAGAGAACATTCTTTAACTAGGTACGGTAACATGATTGGGAAGATGTTTATCTTCCGAAAAACGCGGTGGATTGTTTTAAAACAGACGTACCCAACCTGCGGCCCAATTAAAGATTTTTTGCGGCCCAAAATGACGTTTTCAGCTTTCTACATTTTGTATTTTGGTATTTATAGAAAAAGATAAAAAATCGTTTACGTAAATTTATCACATTTATATTATACTCGCTGGTACCCGGCATGCGTTGCGGTGCCATTCAAATAAATAAATTGATTCTCCCTGTATGTCCTTTCTCGTGCGTCCCCGTTCACCTCCCGTGTCTCCTTCCCCTCCCCATCCTGCTTTTCATCCGTGCCGCTAAAATATATGAAATACACACATTTTCATACGTCCAAATTTCATAACGCCAGAGCTTACCATTATATAGCCTATAACCTTCGCGGACGTGTGCACAACATATCACCAAAGTTTCATCACAATCGGATGAACGGTATGGCAGCGCATAAAATATGAACAAACCCACAAATATTGATTTTTATATATAAGAAAGAAAGAGAAGATTTCGTGAAATTAGGAATTGTTATTAGACTTCGGAATCTCGATAAGGGTTTAGATTTATTGTTTGAAAAGCGCCCGGCGCATGGCCGCACTAGGAATTTATTTTCGCAATCAATTCCAACCAGTATTTTTATCGCACATTTCTCGGAAGATCAAATGCAGCTGACCTGATGTTGATAAGTAGATGGTGAGTGCAAAGGACACGTATAGGCGGGATGTACAGTGGAGAGCGAGAGAGCAAAAGTAGAAATTGTAAATTTACTTAAATTTTATTAATTTACCGAAATTGTAAAATTTGTTTTGAACTCGTCATTGACTTGACCACGTCCAAAATCAGATATTGTTCGCGGTTTCACGATAATAGTATTATTGGACTCCGAATTACCGGGAAAATTAACGGTACTATCCGCTATTTACCTGCATCTAGCGGTCAACATTTCAGCAAACGCTGACTGCCCTCCTCCCCCCCTTGCGTGGCCCACCTAAGTAATATTTTTAGGGCTACTTAACAATTTTGGTTGAACACCCCTGTTTTAAATTGCTTTTTCATTCCTATTAAAATTTACTTTCTAAATTTTTTTTTATGTAAAATTATTAAATTACTAATTATTCTTTAATATTTTTGGCCCATTGTTTTGAAGAATTATTTAAAAACATTTTTAATATTACGGTACAATATCGCCCCCGTATAATTGGTTTCTCATTTGCCTTTCTATAATGTCTTCACGAACATCTTTCGTTTGGTGTTTTATACAGGGTTTTAAGGGACGTACTTGACTTACTTTAACCAGTGATTCCTGACATTATTTGGAGTAAAAAATGTAAACGAAATTTTGGTTTCCGGTGACTTTTTTGATGACTTATTTTTTGGTTTTTCAAAAAATTTTTCTTCAAAATCAAATCAAAATAAATTTCTTCCGAATGTCACTCAGCCGAGTAACCGAACAACCCATAACCCCGCCTCCAACTGTTTAAAACATACCATTGTTTATGTTTTAGTAGAAAAAAAAGAAAAAAAAAACATCAAAAATTTCAGCAGATCAAAATTTTATTTACCTTTATTTCTCCAAATAATGTCAGGAATCACTGGTTCAAGTAAGTCAAGTACGTCCCTTAACACCCTGTATGTTACTCATAAAGTGGTATAAAGACTGCGATATAAAAAATAATGTTTTTTTAATTTATGCAACTGGAATGGCGGTTAACCCTTTAGGCTATTTTTGCTCGCAAAGGTTTCTGGATTATTACAACCACATGACAATACATCTGAAAAGTTTTTTTTAATCATTACAAAAACTCTTACGAAACTGTCAAAAATGTCACAATTTGAGGATGACCTTTTGCAAATCATCGCTTGTTTCAATTCAATTTTCATCAAAATTCAATTTTCGAATAAACTCTTTAAATTAATGAATTTAATTGAAGTACCTACTCACCTATGATACTAGCAAAATCGAATACTTTGAATATAATCAAGAATTATAGGTATTTTAAATAGGTATCTATGTTAAGTACCAAATATGATTGATTGTTTTATAATATACAAAAAATGAAAGCTTGTAATATATAAAAAAAAAATGCAAAAGGTGGCTCGCGAGCTGTTTAAAAACTGAATACATGGAACGCAGGAGTTGTATCTATAATAAGGGGTGACAGGACAACTCAGAATGAAATCAACTTAATACCTCCTTTGTAAAGTCATCAAAAGTAATGAAAAAAAACCATTGATTAAATAGGTATGGGCTATTTTTCAGAGATTTTAATTATTTTTCAAAGAGGTGTTGAGTTGTCATGATTCTGAGTTGGCACGGAACCATAATAAGGTACTTTCGGATAATTCATTATTATTAACCAACAGCTTTACTATCTTGAAGTAATTCAAAAGGACGAGCTTAATCTTTGTTCAAGTAGGTCAACAATGACAACGGGATCCCGACTTTACCGAGTCCAAAATGGCTATCGGAGCTTTGCAGCTACGACTGCTTAACGCTATCTTAGCTATTCCATTCGGAAAAGCTTTGAGGGGGTAAAGGAGGAAAAATGCATTCATTTTCTGAATATGCACCAACGTAATTAACGAGAATAAGAATTTAAAAAGTAATTAAAAACAAATTTGAAAATGTTTTTACACCAACAAAGCCTTAGTTTACCCAATGATTCTTAACATTATTTGGAGTAAAAAATTTAAACGTAATTTTGGTCCTCGGTGACATTTTTAATGTTTTTTTTAACCTAAGACTAAACTGGGAGATGGGTATGAGTGCCGCCGCCCCGGAACCTTTTATTGGTTAACCAACAACACTGGTGATTTAGCAGGGGTTCCCGGTTCATGGGGTGAGGTTTGTCCGTGTCTTGGCGATGGATGCGTCTGCCCACTAGCTGCATGGCAGGCCAGATCGGGAGAGAATAGTTAAGGGAGTCCCTTTGACTTCTCCGTCCCTACTCTCTCGGAACCTTGCACCGCAGTAAGAGGGATGGATTCATATGTCCGTCACTCCTCATACCCTTTTTCCTTCTCAGAACTTCCTCTTCTTCCTATCCTAAATAGACCCTCCTCACAGCATCCTCAAAGATGAGATAGGCCCCGAGGGGAATAATTTTCCTCAGGGCCTCTTGTGTGGAGTTAATGAAAAAAAACATTGAATTCATATACGTTGTGAGAAATGGGTTAGCCAAGGTATGATTTGAGATTTTCACGGCCAAAAGTAATGTCGTCATTATTTTTTGGGTAATTATGTTTTGAGTCGCACTTCCCCTTTCTTTAGCCAACGTATCGGACGGCTTTACAATGTACATCTGCCCTGACGATAGACACTATAACGTTCTCTGAAACGATGGCTAAAGAAAGGGGAAGGGCAACACGGCATAATAACACAAAAATTAATCACGATATTTTAGCCTTGGTTTAAAAACGATTTGAATTATCTTCCTAATGTCTGAAAACGGTTTGTTCACGTGCTCCCGTGAAATATGGAGGTATTTGAATTTTTTGCGACCCTTAGCGATTATTCCTTCGCATTTCTTTTGAATATTCGCTTGCTACCTTTATTATTCTACCCTTTTCATGTTTAGCCATATTAGGATATCGGGGAGAGTGGAATTGTCCAGTAAATAATCTATACTTTCTCCGGGAAATTTTTGGCTGAAAGCCAAAGTTGTAGGAAATGGCGCTTTTAATTTCTTTTAGGTTAGATAAATGTGTAAGTATTTTGATGCGTTTTATTCACTCTAATTCTCAAAAGTATTTTAAAGTAAAAAAAAAACGCGCGTTTTTTTTTTACTTCAAAAATATTTTTTTTCAATGTAAAAAAAGATTTTGTATGTGAAAAAAAAACGCGGTCCATCCTCTCTGCTTACCCTTCTATAATAACGGTCGTCACCCTCACAGAAACAGAGAGCAAAAAGCGCGAAGGCGACCGAAACGTGGTAGTGTTTGGAAGGTGATTTATGCATTCCAATCCCTAACGCATTTCAGTCGGTAGAGCGACTGAATCGCGTTAGGGATTGGGAATACGCCCCCCGGTACATAAAGATATATAAAGAGAACTTTCCACTGTTCTTTTTCCACTTATTTTTCTCACAGATGTAGAAACCATTCCAGGTGTAATAAACCGCTATGGGTCAGATAATAATATCCCCACTGCGAAATAAACAGGGATCACTTAACTGCAGGGGAAACAGAAAAAAAACTTAATTAATTATGATTTAAAAAATGTATATATAATTGATTGAGCATGGCGAAGGTCTGTTTTGACTCGATCACTTTGCATTTCGTCTGTCTGCAAATTTGTTTGTGTGTTCCGTATCCGGTCAATCCTGTCAAGATGGTAGTCGTGCTTGATAGTACATTTTTATTCCACCAGAGCGCATGAGCAGCATTGCCATTCATTTGGGGTGCTATAATCGGTAATGCGCGTTTTTGTCCCGCAAAAAAATATCCCCGACAAAATATACTACGGACAAAACATCCTCCAACAAAATATCTAGTAAAAGCTAACCTAACCTAACTTTACAAGATGTCTGTATTATCTTTCTCCCATTTAACTATTTTTGAACAATAATTTATTGTCTTTATAGTATGTCTGCATTATTTTTGTCCCGTTTTTTTGTTAGGATAGGTAAGGTTAGGTTTTAATAGATATTTTGTTGGGGGATGTTTTGTCAATTGGTTATTTTATCGATGATATTTTGTCGGGGATATTTTGTCGCGGGATGAAAAGTCGCGGAACCGCCATAATCACACCGGTTAGCTGGCCAGCCGCGCGGCGGCTCTTGACGGTTGTGAGTAGTTGGAATTTATTTGAGTCACGACGCTACGTTTCGATTCTGGATGGTGGTTTTTCACCATTCTCTATCTACGATTTTGCAAAAGATTTTAAGAAACCATATAGAAGTGAAGGGACACATCCTCTGAGAGTACTGCGAATAGACTTGGTCTGAAGAGTTCCGCTAGAACGGGCGTAATTTCTTTCTTTCGCCATTTTCCGAAAGAATTTCCCGCTTGGAATTGGCTCGCGTAGATGACGATACGCGATATTTTTAACTCTCCCGCCGCGGCTAAGTGCTTTTGCACCGTATAGAGGGGGCAACTGTTGCGTCCTGCGGCACTAAAACGCGCCTCTAAAAGGTTTAAGGTCCTTGAGGATTCAAGTTAGAGATGCGCTCGGGTTATTAGACCCTCGACTCGTGTCAGACGTGTTCTGTGACCTCTTCATGAGAAGTGGGATGATCTGATTTTTATCTCCACATTGTTCAGATCTAAAAATTTTAATATGTTACTAATAAATAGATTGTACTTTCATATTACGGAGGCTCCATCTAAGCCAGAGTCTAAGATAGTCTCTCAGAAGCCGGGGGTACTGTAGGTACACTGTTTGTATGTACAGTTAATTCATACATATGTATTGCACTTAGTATACAATAAGGATGTTGAATCCATTTTTTTTAATCATTGTTCACATTTAAACTTGAATACTATTATTTTTTTTTTAAAGTTCGTTTTCATAATTTAATTAATTCTCCAAGTTTAAATTTTATTAAGCCCGCCAAAACCTGCGTTAAGAGGCGGGGTGTGTGTGTGTGACGTCATTTGGACTCTGGAAAACACGTCGCTTTAGCATTTTGTATGGAGACTATCTTAATTTTTCAATAAGGAATTCCATTAATTTTTTTTTATCAATGTTAACCGTCTATCAGAATTAATGGTATTTAAAAAGAAAAAAATTGATCAAGATTTCATAGTAAAATTAATTTTTAAAATTAAAATTTTTGTTTCTCCCGCCAATTCTGTTGACATTTTATAGAAAAATTGAAGTCGCAGCTCGCGCCACACGCTAGCCAGTAGCGAGAATTACGATTGCTATAATAGGCTTACGAAATAGTTGAAACTTTCAAAATAACTTCTTTCCTCTTTCTGGATTATTACATGGCAATACATTCGATTTTTTTAAACCATTACAAAAACTCCTACGAAAAACCGTGTCACACTGTGAGAATGACATTTTTCAAACCATCGCTTGTTCTTAATCAAAATTCAATTTTCGAATAAACTCTTTAAATTAATGAATTTAATTGAAGTACTTACCCGTGATACTCACCCACATCGAATACCTACTTTGAATCTAATAGAGAATTTTAGGTATTTTAAATTGGTACCTATGTTAGGTACCAATTTTGATTGATTGTTCATATCTCCTTTTTCTATTATATATAAAAATAAATATATGTATGCTTGCTTGCGCGTACTTTATAAATAATATAATTTTTCTTGAAAATTGATATAATTTATCATTGGCAGAAAGTAGTACGAGTATTTGTGATTTTGAGTAACCACACGATGACAGCGAAATTGGATAGACTAATAATTGATTACATTTCCCGCCTAGGTATTTGGTTCGCGTAACAAATGATGAATGATCGATCATTCTCCTGGTAATACTGCGTCATACATACACTCTTATACACCTCTGATACCTACCAGACCTCCATACCCTACATTATTTACAGTACCAACCGGCAGTGGCTGACAATCCGTACTCATGACAAAAATATTATTAAGATGAAGCCATACTAAATAATTCAAAATCTTACGTTTTTGTTTTGAAAATATGATCGCTTGGAGGTATTATAGATACTTCAATTAAATACTGCGTTTAGAACATATCTTGGCCCTTAAAAATATCGGTCAGTTTTTTTATAAGTCTTTTAATAAGCGTAGAAAAAAATAAATTATAAGGTCTATAAAAACACTTTGAAGTCCAAACTCTCCTATTTATAAACCTCTTTTCGGATATGGTTTTATTGTTTAATGTGGAAAATTTAGTTTCTTTTATGATAATCGCAAAAAAATTTGAAATTTACGCCAGAACCTCACAAAATAAAATATAATATGCATTTTCGCGTTGTTATTTTTTACACCACGGAGACAATGCGGCAGTCGACGAATTTGTAATATCAAAGTGAACCTTATACCGTCCACCGAAGAACGACTGGCAACCGCCCCGATTTTCTGTCATTACTCCTCCGAACGGAGCGGAGAGAAGATGTGTTAGGCCCCGCGCCGCTTGTTTTCGTGAAATCAATTTAAATTCCGTTTTATTACAATAAATAATCCATAAAAAAAGGAATTAATGTTTTTACAGGCCTTAACGAAATCAACATGTAAAAAAAAATCTTTTCCAACCTTTCCAAAAGCTTTTTCTCAAGTATTTTTAAGCTCCTCCCATAAAGGGGCGTGAATTCCGACGTCGATTTTTTCCTGTACTAATGGATCGCTTTAAGCAACATTATTTTTTTTATTTCTCGGCTATTCATTGTGAAACAATTTCTAGATATTTTGTTTTGAAGAGTTTTACTTTCCATTTACCATGTTACATCAAAAATTAATTTGTTATTAACATAATTGCACTCTGTAAATCGCCATTATTAGCAATGCTCCCATGCTCGACGACCTCCGTAGGCGTGCGCAAATGAATTTTATTTGATTAATTTGTGTTATTTCACAATTAATTCATTTAAAATAATATAAAGTATATTTGCGGCACGTTCCAGAGTGGAAGATACTATCAGTATCGCCCTGGTGTAAGACCACCATTCAGAATTGAAACGTTGCTTAAAAATGGCTTTAGCCGTGTTTGGTGACCAGATCTGAATAGCCAGGTACTTCCCAACCTTCCTCTTCCCCATCTCCTTCCCCTCCCCACTACCTTCAGCCTCACAACATACCCCAATTGGGGATGCCATAGTCTCATTGGCTCCAGACGGGAGCAGTTGAGATTCTTGTGCGGTATTCACTGTAAAAAAAAAATGCTATGTTGCCATCGTTTAGAAAAATATTCTAAGACATTCCGTATTTTTTTTTTAAATCGTATTTTTGAAACCCTGGCGATTTAAAAATTTTTTTTAATTTAAAATCAACATGTAAAAAATTCCATACGAATAGCAATGAATTGTACGGGGTTCTCTTCGTAACATCTGTAAAAACACCGCCATCTTTATCAAAAAATCAAACCAAAGGATAAGTTCGCATAGAACAAACAATAAATCTAGTGAACGTTAAACGCAAATTAAAAAATTCGCCGGAAATCAAAGTGTTGCCATATAAAAAAAAAATCAGTGTGGAATTTAAAAAATTAAGGGAACATAATCGGAGACGAGACATTTTCATGTAGTGACGTCACGAGCTCAAATAATGGATTTATTTTTTTTAAATAAAAAAAAAACTATACATTTCTAAAAAATTTTACTAACATTTTCGTAATCTTAGTAAAAAAATCTATCCACACGATTTTTTCCAAGTCGTTATGAAATCCATGCAAGTGGCCTATTACTATTAACTCACAAAAATTTGTCAAAATTGCCCCTAAATCATTAAAAATCAAATTCTTTAACGACCTACATTTTATAATTTAATATTTAAATACTTGCTATATCTTTTTATTTATAAACAATTATTCTGTTTAGTATTTTGACATCAAATTTAAGTTTTGTACGAAAAAAGCAGCGCAGCCATTCCTTAACTTCAGCGGGAATCGGATAAAAACACCTTGTGACACACGAAAGACTAATATTTCGTACACATGGCGCGACGCGCCAGCAATGTTTGAGATATTAGATTCAAAAACGTAATACCACCTTAATCAAAAAGTTTAAGGACCGGCCACCGTGTGTGTCACCCGATTGGAATTCTTTTTTTTTGTTAGGTTACCACATCTGTCATTGACACTTCCCTCCAAAATTCAACGTCGTAGATTGACATTTGTAAAAGTTACGCTGTGCTGAGTACATCTACCTTTGTGCGTGTTTTAGATTTTTTTTCAAGTTTGAAAATGGCATCGTAGCACCACGATAACGCACCGTCGCACAATGCGATAGTTATCCTTGAGTTTTTGACCATAAACAACACGAATACTGTCCCGCAGCGTTCAAATTCACCTGATTTGGCTCCTTGCGACTTTTTCCTGTTCAACCGACTTTAAAAACAGCTTCGCCGAACGCGTTACAGCGCCTGAGAGGATGTCATGAAAAAATCGAAAACGACTCTGATGGACATACCGAAAATTGAGTACCAGCCGTTTCGAGGATTGGATCAAGCGCTGGCGTAAGTGCGTTGCAGTTGATGGAGAGTACTTAGAAGGGGGCCGTATCGATTTTGATAAATAATCTTGTATTTTCGATTTTATGAATAAAGTCCTAAAACTTTTTGATCAAGCTTATACTTTCCGCTTGCTATCGGTCTGCACACGTCTTCGCGCGGCGGCCAAACTACCTTGCAGAGAAGTGCTCTCCCTGATAATATTCATACGGTAGGTATTATATTCGCAAGTAATATTTTAAAATGAGTTTTATAGATGTTATAGGCTTCAGTTAAGATGTTAAAGAGTAATTTTAGGCCGTGCAGCCCCCCTTGGCTACCGGCCCGTAGTCCAGCGAACCTCCTGTACGATTCAATGAATAACTTATACGTATAGCAGCACGTCCTTTAAAACATCATTGAATTATTGACTTAACTTCACGTAATAGATTCCTCTGGGAACAAGCCTCAAACTCCTTGGAATTGCCAAAAAAATTACAATTTATTTCAAACTAGCTTTTAACCCTACTTTAATCACTATTTGTATCATTTTTAACGATGAAGAAATATGGACCAAAACTATCACAATATTTAAAATAATAAGGCGCCTAATCTCATTTTTTAAAAGTGAAATATTTTTTATTGCTTCACAGCTCATGATAGATATGACAATGGGTTGCATAGGATTTTGGGATCCCTTAATAATAATTGCACCTATATGCCTGCCGCTTATATATCTATGTATATATTTCAAGACAATTTTGATTAATAAGTGTTGTATAATATTGATTTGTTTTTATCGTATAATATATAAAACGAATTCGGGTTAGTTACACCATTTATAACTCCAGAACAGCTGGACCGATTTTTATGATCTTTGATTTGTTGGATTTGTCTTCGCCCCGAATAGCAGAATGGCTATTAACACATCCGAAAATATCACGAAAAAAAAAATTATGAAGAAAATTCTTTTCCTAATGCATTTTGTATGGAACGAATACTCATAATTCTCTTTTGAAAGAGCTGCAGCAATATTGTGATAAATATAATATTGAATAGTGTGTGAATTCCAAAAATTCAAAAACGTTAAATGTCAATGCGCTGATTGTTTTGCCTTTGTTCAAATATATAATGCTGCCCCTCTTTCTCACACTAAATGTCAATAGTCGAAAATGAGATAAACGGTGAACGTATGTCTGCATCCCTCCAAATGAAAAATACAATAATTATAATAAATCTCCCTCACACGTACAAAGAAAATGAAATGCTTTTCCCGTAAGTAAGTGGAAAAGTAAGAAAATCATAAAAAATATAAATCCGTACACAATGCCATCTCTGATACTGACAAAAATGAAACACGGACAGTTGCACATCAATAATTGCTTCATTGTGTAATTTTTAACTTACTAAAAATTTTTTTAATTCAGCTTATAAGTTAACACCACAGTTATTGATTCTGAAGCGGTACGAAGTTCGTCGGGTTAGCTAGTTTTATATAAATGACGCCACAAAAGGAACTTTGCGTTTATTGCAAAAATTACTACTAATAACTATTTTACGTACTATAAACAAAGTTATTTGTCTATTAATTAAATGACGCCACAAAGTGAACTTTGCGGTTATTGAATAAATGACTTCTAATTTTAAGTATATTAATCTTGAAGTATTCAAGACGTACGTAACTATTCTATAATTATATAAATGAATGCTGTCATTTCTTAACCACATGGATCAATACCCGCGAAGTGGAATTACGTATTGGGTAATCTCCTTTTTGCGGAGTGTAATTTCCTCACAGGAGGACGGAACAAAGAAACGGAACGGAACGGGAAAAAACCGTTATGGATCGCCGTAGCGGCCTGATCACAGGCTGCGTGTGACATTTCTGGGAAGATATGGTATCGGTATTTAATGGACACTTTTTATATCTTTACCCACAAAAACAAAATGTTTGGGCTGATATTACATCTCGTTTATGCTGGTCGTTTGTTGTGTTGGTTTAAAATACACAGTTTAGGGGCTGGGAAAACATGCGGCATTGTGATATAGTAAATAAACGTTGGGCGCTAATTTGTTATACAGGGTGTCCGGGGGGTAAAGTGCATTAACTTCGGGAGGTGATTCTACATGATGGTAGAAGTAAAAAAGATTAACAACTTTTCCGAAATTCCAACATTTTTTCCCATACAAAAAGTCGTACCTACTCAAAATCCTTTGTGTGAGGTACGATCTTACTTGCTGAGAGCCTGCCGGGCGCGATTGTGGCAACGTTTCATGATTGTACTTGGCCCGTATCGTAACAGTGGAAAATAATAAAGCTAGTGGCACACGCCGGTCTAATTATGTCTTTTTACCACAAAACTACCCTAAAAGTTTGAATTTCGAAAAAAGTTGTTTATATTTTTTTACTTATAATAATCATGTAGAATCACCTCCCGAAGTTAATGCACTTTATCCCCGGACACCCTGTATAAGATGTAAAAGGAGTTGTAAAGAGATTTTATAGGTTAGAATTACTGACCCTTGGAGAGTAGCTTTGGAAAGGGCGACATACATTTCTGCTACTCTAACTGAGTAGAGGCGAGGCTCTGAACTCTAGGGACGAGGCACTGTTTCCATAACATTCCTTGGGGGATGATCTCCACTAAATTAAACACAGTGACAAATCATAAAGTAATATATTGTTGTGATAGGTAAACAATATTCTCCCTTAAAGGTTTGTTCAACTTATAACAATAATAATAATACTTGGCTGATTTATAAAGCGCCGTTTTTGTGAAAAATCACCTCAAGGGCGCTGAACAAGATAAAACATTCACCCGAGGACCCTCTAAATGTAATGAAAACCTAGTAACTTATGTAAAATAGTACGTTATTGCTACAAAATAATAAAAAAATATTACCTATGGAGTTTTTTTTAATAATGCGCAATGCGTACGCTCCAAAAAGTGTGTAAATTATAGGTATCACTTTGGGAGGCGGGTGTGGGTACCGCCGAATCAACATCCCTGCCATAGGTCACCCCAACAGGTTCGCTACGTTTGGTGACTGAGCAGGGGTGCCCGGTTCATGGAGTGAGGTTTGTCCAGGTCTTAGAGTCTGCCCACCTGCTGCGTGGAGGGCTGGAACGAGAGATACTGATTGAGGGAGGTCTTTTGACCTCTCCAGCCAGAATACCTCGACCCTTGCACCGCAGTTGGAGGGATGGATTCATATGTCCGTTACTCCTGGAAATACTGACCCCCAGATTCGTACCCACCCCTCACGCCTATTTCCTTCCCAGAATTTCCTCTCCTTCCATTCATTAAAAAAAACCTTCACACAGCACTCCCTAAGATGACATAGGCTCTGAAGGATATTATTTTCGTCAGAGCCTTCTGTGTGAAGTTAATGTAAAAAAAAGTTATTGTTTTATTTAATTTAAAAAAAATATTATGACATACGAGTACAAAATAAATTGACATCACCTCAGATCCAAAACAAAATATTTTTTTACCAAACCATTCGGTCCTATTATTTTTTCTGGTATCCATACATAATCTTATTATTCCTCCCATGGTAAATATTTATTCAATCGGCACGGGTTCTTTGAACAACATTTGTCCCGTATTATTTAACGCGTTGACCCGTGGGACACCGAACAAATATAAATCTAGAAAGGTACCGAAATATTCTAGCTTCATTCTCCCGTATATGTGGCTAATTCTAAAATATATGTGGGTCGCGGACGAACGTGGCACAATGGAAGCGCTCGAACAGAATTGAAAATACACACATAAAATGCGGGGACACATTTTACTGCTCGGAAGCCGGATTGTCCATATATGAGTTGAAGCGGACGGAGTATATATGGTAAATAAATAAATAAAAAGCAGCAAGTTGGATACTTTCATGAAAGTTATCTTTTAAGTCGTATATTTTCAAACTGCATTATTAAACTACATAAATATATATATATATATATTTAGTTGCGAATTATATGCGAAAAACTAACATTGATTTGCGCAACCGATCCGGAAAAAATATTCCAGGAGGTCTAGCATGGTTGATCGATAAAACCCCATATCAATACGATATTGACTAAATCCGTCATCATGGTCAGTTATCAATATTTGCGAGCATGGTCTACTATTGTCAACAGATATTCCAACGATTTATAAATTTTAGCGCGGCCTCCATAGTATCAGATAAGTTTCGGTTAACTATCAATATACACATATCTTTAAATTATGTGGTTCGTATTGCAAAATTACTGACTTATTTAATGAACGTATTGAACTATCGAAGCTCTTAGAGATTAAATAAGTCGTTTACGCGATCTATAGATTTAAATATCAGCAATCGTTTATTCCGTTCGATCTTTGAGAAAAGAAAATGGTTGAAATATTAAAAAAGAACTCATTAACTAATTAACTTCCGTTTTATGTCAAAAGGTAAATTCGTTACTGCCAAAGGAGGAGTATATTGCTCCTGAACCAAATCTCCTCCGAGATTGATATATTTAGCGTCGGTGAGGAGAGATTCAAAAGGGAAATTCTTTCGATTCTTGAAAGAGTCTTTCCACACTGTGGAACGATTTGTCGGTCTCTGTGTTTCCTCCTTCCTACAACATGGGTCTCTTCATGACCAATGTTCATTTCCTTCATCTCTTCAAAAAGACCCTCCACAGAGCATCCCAGATGACATAGGCCCCGTAGGAAATTGTTTTCCTCAGGGCCTCCTGTGTGGAGTTAATGTAAAAAAAACACTAACGAAATCTTCACCACCGCCTAAGAATTTTTGAAATTGCTATATTTCTTTAAATTTTTTTATGTATAATTATTTTTAAACATTTTTAAAAATATATTTGTATGGCGTTATTTCTTACATGTAATAAATTAAAATTTGTAATAGTGTGAGAAATTAATAAAAAAATATTATTATTATTAACTTTATAGTTACATACCTACATTCACTTAAGCCCAAAAAGGGGTCAACCTCGGAATTAACAGAATAAGCTGAAAATTTTGTATTAACCTTTATTTTGGCATTCTTAATATTGTCTCAAAAGTCTCATAAGGTCACATGTGAGCTTCCTTAGATATACAAGGTCAAAGGTCGCGAAAATCAGTTTTTTTTAATATCTCGCTTTCGTATTTGCATTCATTATAAAAGTTGTAGAGTATAAAATTCTCTACAAATTTTGTCTTAAATAATTTTTATACGCTTATCTGAGTGCGCGAAAAGCTCAACCATACATGTCATAGCGCAAGGCCACTGAGATTCGCGATTTAGAATGCCAAAATAAAGATGTGAAACCCCTGATGTGACTGCACTATTACTGTGAAATTCTAGTAGAAAACTTTTATAAAATTAAATGAAGAAACTTGATTCTGCAATAATCGCAAATATTATTGAAGCGAAGTCCTGTTTTAACTCGACTAATTGAAATTTCAGCTGTCGGCTAATTTGTGTGTTACGTTCCGGTTCCGGTTTATGATGGTGACCGTCTTGGTTGCCTTTTTCATCGCGCCAGGGCTCGCGTAATTGTGGTTCCTACCACTATCAATGGTATGTACCTACCGGCCTAAAGAAAAGAATTTTCATTGAGATGGTGGCATTTCTTTGGACAAATTGTATAAAAATTAATTTTAAATTTAAAAAAAATGTAGCCTTTAATATTTTTGGTACACAATTAAGTGAATAGGTATTGAAGTTCCTACTTACACATCTTATGATATTAGGTCTAGTAAGATTGTAGGTACATTACAGCACAAAATAATCTGAATAATAAACCAATAAAATTCAGTCTATTTAGCAATTTCTGTATGATTATTATTAATATTATACATACAGAATTTAATAAAGTTCAAATTATAGGAGTTCATGAATTATTAGCTTCTAGAAAATTTAATATAAAGTTTTCCGTTTTGAAAGAAATTTAATACGCTTACTCGATGTTTTTTATGTGGCTATTAGATTTTATTATGTTTTAAAGCCTTACAAATAATTTCCAATATATTTGAGCTGAACAAACCAGGAAGTTTAGCACGGACGATCGATAAAACCCTATATCAATACTTAAGTAACTAAATCCGTCATTTATGGTCAGTTATCAATATTTGCGAGCACGGTCAACAATTGATAAGAGATACGCGGCCCACTGAGTGTCAGTTAAGCTGTCAATATATAAAACAATTTGAATAATGTCGTTCGTAATGCTAATTAACTGGCTTTTTAATGAATGGAGGTGAAATAATCAATCTATTAGCATTTAAAGTAATCGTACACGCGATCCAAAAACTTATTTAATTCATCTAAGACGCAATCAATTTATTCCGGTCGATCTTCGAGAAACAAAGTGGTTCACATATGACCAAAGAACTCATTACCTAATTAACTTTCGTTTAGTCTACAACAGTAGCTAATTTATAATGTATATTAAAGACAGTATTTCGATTCCAAATGGGCTCTTTGATGTTAATGAATATAAATCCTTAGATGGATCCGGTATTGCCGGCGTATATCGATTTCATATTAATTCTGTCAATATAAGTCTGAATAAAAACAGTGCGGCCGTGCTTTTGCTAAAACTGTATTAAAACCAAAACACCTTAAAAGCTATAAAGAAAATTACTAAAAATGGTACCTGTAATAAATATATTTTTGAAGGTCGAGTATGCAAAAATTTTCAATATCGGAATAAAACTGTAAATTTGCATAAAACACCAAACCTACACCGAGACACTCATCTTTATGACATAATATTTATGATTAATAGCATAATATATTCTTTCAAAGCAAATTTCAACACATGGTCACCCTACATTAGGGTTGCCATCTCCAAACTTTGAAATCCAGGATTTGAAGGTAGAAAAACCAGAAACCATTTCGGTGAAAAGCCAGGACTATATATGTATAAGAGCAGTACCTATTTTTTATAGTCATATTGCACTGAAAAAAGAGTCAACTTCACACGTGCGGCGCGAGCCCTGTGACAAAACGATTGGAGAGAGTATTGGCGTGCGAATTTTAAAACATAGGTCCTTAAAAGGACTCTTTAAAAACTCAGGACGATGCTTAAAAACTATCCAGGACAGCCCAGGACACCCCAAAAAACAGGACATGTTGACATGACACGACAAACAGTCCTGGGAAAACAGGACGGTTGGCAACCCTACCCTAAATGCTTACATTAATATGTATTAGCTTCTTACAGTTTATTAGGTACCCTTTATCTGTACCTATGTTGTTTTATGTTATTTTTATTTCTTTGGAAATTTATAAACATGTACAAGAACTTGTCCTAGGACGAGTTGTTTAAAAAAATTTGAACAATTCATGAAATATTTAACGCTACTTATCACGTTCTGTGTACATTATATTCGAGTTTTGTTATTATATCATTATAGTCCAGTTGCTTCATTAAACTAAAATAATCCCAGAACTTGAATAGAACTTTCACAGAACGTGAAAATTAAATTTAAATATTTGATGAATTGTTCAAATTTTTTTAAACAACCGATCCTTAGTGTAGCTCCTTTGGTAGCGTATCACGGCATAACACCCCAAATATAAATAACAGAAAAGATCCTTAGTGAGTTTAAAAATTAAATGCAAACAATAATACGTGCTATTTAAAGAAACAATAAAATAATAAACAACTATTATAAAACTACAATACGTCAATCCAATTTTTTTTTTTTAAATCGTGTTTTTGAAACCCTGGCAATTTTTTGCAAATTTCAATCCGAAAAATCAGACCATTTTTTATAAACTGGAAAGACGGGACATAACTTTATGAGTGCGAAAAAACGATAATAAAATAGCCGAAAATCATTTAAAAAAATAACGTATGGCAATAAAATGTACGGGGATCTCTTCGTAACATCTGTCAAAACAACGCCATCTTTATAAAATCGTCAAACCAAAGGATAAGTTCGCAGAGAACAAACAATAAATCTATTGAATATTAAACGTCAAATTCACAAATTCACCTGAAATCAAAGTGCTGCCATATAAAAAAAATATAACAGTGTGGAATTTTACAAAATTAATAGAACATAATCGGATACGGGACATTTTCATGTAGTGACGTCAAGAGCTCAAATAATGGATTTATTTATTTAAAAATAAAAAATAAAACTATATATTTCTAAAAAATTTTACTAATGTTTTCGTAATCGTTGTAAAAAAATCTATCAACACGAGTCTTTATGAAATCCATGCAAGCGGCCTATTCTAGTTTGAATATTCAATTTGGTAGTTATATAGAATATATCAAAATAACTGATTTATTTTACAATGTAAATGAAAAACTATACATACGGTTGAGGAATATTATTGATGAATATTAATGATTATAAAATGTATTAACATTTTTATCCGTCTGATAATGACTAAAAAATAGCTTCACCACCACACGTTTGAAAATACCAATTAGAAACCAATAAATTGACATTTATTTTCGAAGCGTCATTGCAGTCACGTTGCCTGAAAAAATCATTAAAAAAAGCGAATAATTTCAGAGTGGTTGCGAGAATTATGAAGATATCCGCGTTGATCAAAGTTGCCTCCCTATTCAAACTCTCTTTTAGAGATGGAATACCTCCCCTATCTGGCTACCATGCTCTGGATTTATCAGATCGGTAGAGATACTTCCCAGGGGCTGAAAGGTGAGCCACAGGTGAAAGCTGCTCGCCCGGTGGGGTCCAATTTCTCAAAACTACTTATAGATGCCTAAAGTTAGGTTGACTGTTGGACCAAAAGCATTAGATACCCCTACCAAGGAATGGGCCATTTTCCTCTATTTTCTGTTATGTAATTATTCAATCAACATTTTGTGTATTTTGCGATTTGATTTGTAGGTACGCACCACGATAGAGGTCAGATAAAATCGTTTAATTGATAATAAAAACACAAATTTCGGTTGTTGGTCTGTGATTCTATCAGTAATCTGAAAGTATGTTGCCTATTGTATGCTGATGATGCGGTGCTGATGATGCGGTGCTGATGATGCGGTGCTGATGATGCGGTGCTGATTTCTAACAGTATGGAAGATCTATAGTTCTACAGTGTCCCGTGTCTAGGATGAACGAAGCATGTATGAAGAATGAGTTAATGATGAATGTAAGTAAGTCTAAAGCTATGGTGTTTGAAAGAGAGAGTTCGAAAACAGTGTGCAATATAGTTGTGAATGATGAATACTTGGAGCAGGTGGATGAGTTTGTATCTGGGTAGTATGTTTACGAGAGATGGGAAGGCTAAAAGATATATTGAAAGAAGGGTTAATTAAGGTAACTGCATTAGTGGTGGACTGAATGCCGTTGGCGCTAATAAAAAAACTATCAAAAGAAGCGAAGCAAAGGCATGAACTGGCAGAGGATGGATGAAATTAAACTGAATGCTCTTAAAATGAGGTCCTTGAGGCGTATGTGTGGTAAAACCATGTATGATCGTGTGAGAAATGTGGATATCCGCAAAGCATGTAAGGCTGATGTATGCATAATGAGTAAGATGGTTTGGGCATGTAGAGCAAATGAAGAAGATAATAGTGTGAGAATAATGTATGACGCAAATGTGAATGGAAGAAGAAGCCGGGGACGCCCGAGGAAGACATGGCACGATCAAGTGAATCGAATACTTGAGTCGGGCCATGTCAAAAGTTAGAATAATAGAAGAGTATGTATGAGACGATGTATGAATGTGAGTGAGGCAAAGAGTGTGTGCCAAGACCGAGTTGTTTGGCGGTCCGTCCTCTCTGCCTACCCCTGCGGGGAAACAGTGTGATGGTTAGTTAGTTAGATCTGTGATTCTGATCCTAAATATTCATGAAAATTGTTGTTATTAAGGAGTTGCTGTTGTAAACATTTTTTCGCGTAATTTTTTTATTAATCATTCTGCAGCAATTTTCCTAATTTAGATATGTTGTCAACTTCACAAACCGTACAATTATCATATCCAGCGCTTTTTTACTGGTCTGTTCTAGTACGTTTTATTATGCAAATGTCACCACTTAAAGTTGGAATTGAATTGAATATCTCTCGGTCTTGAGAAGGCTAGATTCATGGCTCTGTACTTCTGTATTTCTGTGCTACCTATCCCGTATTATACTTTAAAAGAAATGTGATGGTTTTTTGTATCAATGTTTCCTTTAACATCAATAAAACTAAACATTTAACCACAGATACTGTCACGTCACGTCTGTTGGCTTATCTGATCTGGGACCAGCTCTGAGTAATATTAAGGGTAGTCTTTTCTAGGTCAACCCTTTTGGGTCTTTTTGGGTCTTAACTCTTGCACAAATCTCAAACTTTGAGAGGTGACTAAAATAACATTCCCCTGTCTATTCTGAAAAGGTGCAAAAGGGAGATTCATTGGTCTCTTCTGAAAGGTATTGGTTAATTTAACGCTTGAATTGAGCTGAAGAAGACGTAATATGAATGCGAAACTAATCTTAATGTCCAGGTAATATACATTTTTTTTACATTCTGTCTCTTACATGTTTACCCATTATTTATTCTTCTACATATGTATACATGGTTACCGATTTATTTTTTTATACATGTTTACCCATTTATTCTTCTTTACATGTTTACCCATTTATTGTTGTTTTTTTCGTTTTCTACAGTATGCCTTTACCGTTTGGTATATTAATTTATTTCAAGCACTTCTGCATATCTTTATCAGAACTGTTTATATTAAGTATATTGTTATGTATTTTTATTTAGATCATAAATTTGAATGTCGTTATTTTATTGGTCAATGATATAAATATTTCTAATGCTGTCGTATATGTTGTTATAGAGATTGTTTATAACGAAAATAAAAAAAAATGTCATCCAAAAAGAGGTTTACCCTTGACACTACTAGAAAGTGGTCAGTTTTAAATTCAGCCCCTCTGAAAACTCTCGGGTAACGGTTCTCAACCTAGAGTCAATTACCACAATATCAATTATTCATCTATCATTTCCTCTTTCCGACGTATTTTGGTAGATACCTTTATGATCGAAGAAAGTATTCCATAATATCAGGTTCCATTATAAACATACTTTAAGTATTCTGTTACCATTGTCATTCGTTCTTTTATCACCGTACTTACGTAAGTCTGAATAAAATCCGTCACGTCTAATTCCCACCCACTCATTCAAATCACCCGCCTTTATATTGTCACTCATCATGATTGAAAAATGAGATTGATACCAAAATTTAAAATGCGGAAATATAGTGATTTTTTAAATAATGAATATTGAATAAAAATTGACAATGAAAAGTGTTTAAAAGAAATATTAAAATTGTAGATACGCTCGGTATAGCCTTAGTGGAAACTGCAATTAAAAATGGCTTGAAATGGATTTAACCGAGTTAGTATAGTATTTAACACAATTTGGGAGGCGGGAATGGGTACTTACCTCTACCATAGGTCACCTTAAGTAGTTCCTTACGTTTGGAGATTTAGCAGGGGTGCCCGGGTTCATGGGGTGAGGTTTGTCTAGGTCTTGGAGGCGGATGACCAGGACATACTGAACCCCAGATTCCTACCCACTCCTTAAACCCTTTTCCTTCTCAGAACTCTCCTCTCCTTCCTTTCCTTAAAAAAAACCTCCACACAGCATCCCCAAAGATGACATAGGGAAATTATTTTTCTCGTGTGGAGCTCACTTTAAAAAAAAAAAAAAAAGGCCATATCTGAATAGTCAGTTAACGCCCATTCTTCCTGTTTTCCATCTCTTTTTCCCAACTTACCCCAATTGGGAATGTCCTAGTCCCAATGGCTCTAGATAGATGGATAAATTGGGACCTTTGTGCTGTGTTTACGTTAAAAAAAACACATTTTTCTGTGGTCTTGGTGTAACGACATACCGTAAAAATGTATACATAAATTAAAGTTACTTACAATTTTCGCAGAAAACTCTGATAAATTTAGATATTTAGTATGCTTAGTATCCCGTTAGTCTATGAAAAATCGGACGAACATTATGAATGTTTAATAATTTTGAAAAGATGTTTTAAAAATAATTTTCAGTCTATCTTTTTATGTGGAAGGAAACATTAGATTAAAAAAAAATAATCTTCGACTTGAAAGGTTAATCTTTTTTTCCAACAAAAAGTCAGAATTGAAAAAATACGTTATTAAAATGGGCAGGCAGCAAGTTTAAAAGGCATGTTTTTTCTAGAAAACGGGTAAAAAAGTCCCCCTAGAATTACATATTCCGCCGGGTGAAAGGCTTAGGGGCAGGTTTTCTTGTAGTTTTAAATATATTTATGTTTTAAATTTATTCAGCCGAAAGGGATAAGTTTCTCGCAATATCCTTTGTACGTAATTAATTTACTTCGAATAATAATTCTTTTCAGGACGAATAACTTTGTTTTGTAATTTCTGCCCTACATGATTATATTTACTGAGGGTCTATTTTTTTTATGAAATCGTAATAGAAAAATATATACATTAACTGGTTTTATTGCCCGACGTCCGAGTTTTGTCTTAAAAAAAAGCGTTTGTCTTTTTGTCTTGTCAGTTAAACTTGTATTTCTTAGCTCCCGAGCTCACCGTGTTAACAAGATAGGGTGTTAAAGAGTTGATTTGAAGAATATTACACAACATATATGTATACACGGTCACATGAGAACGGGTCGCTTCTACGATTCGTTCTTGATCTCAAAGCTCGGCTGTGGAACGATTTGCCGGCCTCCGTGTTTCCTCCTTCCTACAACGTGGGTCTCTTCAAAACCCATGTTCATTCGTTCATCTCCTCAAAAAGATCCTATTCACAGCATCTTCTTAGAAAATTTCCTCAGGGCCTCCCGTGTGGAGTTAATGTTAAAAAAATGGGAGGTTTTATTGGCGGAAACCATTTATTGACCCTGGGTCACACCAAGTGATTCGATACGTTTGGTGACTTAGTAGGTTTGCTCGGGTTCATGGGGCGATATTTGTTTAGGTCTATGCGGCGTCTGCCGCAATTGGAGAGATGGATTCATACGAACGTTCGTCACTCCAGGACACTCTGATCCCGATTCCTACCCGTCCCTCATACCCTTTTATTTTCCAGAACTTCCTCTCAACCCATTTCCTTAAAAAGATTCTCCACATAGCATTTTCCCTTAAGATAATAAAGTCCCAGAGGGAAATTATTTTTCTCAGGGTCTCCTGTGTACAGCTAATATAAAAAACATCGATAATTATTTTGTTTTTAGTGAGGAATGCAAAAAAAATCTGATTAAGTTGATTAAATTACGCGATTAGTTAATATTTTTACTCTTTATAATTTACTGGTACTAGAACAAGTTAAAGGAGAGCTTTATTAATTGCTATTAATTTGCCAAAAAATGTAATTATTTAATCGTTCTTGAAAGGACCTTTTACAAAGTTGGTTTTTGCGTTCTGCCAGGGTGAAGTTTTGTAGTGAGAATTTTATGCTCTAAAGCGGTTTTTAGTTTATTTTGTTGAAACTCAATTAACCATACCAGCCTAAGTGACTTTTCGGAGGTAGCTTGAAACATTGTTAATTTAATTAAATTTAAAATAATGGACAGTTGGGTACTTAACATTAGCAAGAAAGTCTACTTCTTTTGAAATCTTACTTCAAAATACTAAAATATTAAGTACCAAAACTGATAATAATCGAGGAAAAATTTTAAGAAGACTTAGGAGAAATATTAGATATTTTAAACAATATTAGGGATTCTCAATTCTCAATCGAAAATTTGAATTAGAAAAATCAGAAATATCCCCTTAGGTCATATTTAACAGTATCTTACTTCGACTAAGAATTACCTTCTTCATTTTCTTAATGTATATTTTTATTAGCTGCTTTCTTTACGTATGATTGTAAAATTCATCTCGAACTAAATGCTACCTAGATAGTGTCTTGGATAAATTTATAATTTTTTTAAATATGTGACATCTATTGACTTTTTTGCAAGTCTACGCTGAATATTAATATTAATTTTAATTTAATGAGTAAAACCTCAAATTATTTTTTTTTATCACTAAATACAATATTAGCGACACTCAATCGAATTAATCAGTTAAAAATATGACCGAAGAGGGTACGGTCCCATTAGCTCAGTGGTAGAGCAGTGCCCGAGGCAGGCTAAGGTCCTGTGCTCATATTCTAAGATGCTACCGTATCTTTTTCACCGTATGAGTAAAACCTCGTATCAATTTGAGGTTTTACTCATTACATAGGTTAAAATAAATTAAAATTACAGTATTTTTATTGTACAAAGTTACTTTTTTAAAAACTAAATATGTGACATTTGTGCTTAAAAATTGGTTATTACTTTTACTCTCAGCTTACTTTATTTCAGTTTGGCATAATATTCTAGAAATTTATTCAGTTTGTAGGCACTATATATTGTACGGCGTATAATAGCCATAAATATTACTTTATAACTTTGTAACACCAAAACCCACGCACCGAAACGGCAGTTCCGGTGAATTAGCAAAATTCGTTTTCTTCGCATTGATTCTCGAAAGGTGTGTTGGTCTTGCTGGGTCGCAAACGTGCGTCTCTTAGTTTTCACCCTTGTTAAACTTAGTATAAATTGTCGTGTATTTAAATCATAAAAATGTGAAGTTGTAAATATAACTCAATTCAGTTTAACATAACACATAACCTCTTCTCATTTATTACCCTTAATATAAGAGTCAAATGACATGGATGTATCAGCCGCAGGTAAGTATTAGTGAACAGGCCATCTAATCCTCCCAACGTTATAAGTTGTCATACTAAAAAAAAATTATCATGGCAACACCAAGCTAATTCGCTTTGTCTTTGAAATTTGTTTTTCATATTCAAATTTATTCACATTTGAGTTTAACAGTTCGTTTTAACAAACAAAGAAAAACGACATAACTTTTCACTTAGCAGATACTTTTGATATTCCCACGTTTACGGAACGACGACGGTACGAAAAGGCAATAATATGTTTATCACAATAATGCTGCAGCTTTTTCTAACACATTGAAAGGAAAATGAAACACCCAATGCATGTATGTACATATTATGTTTACATACATTGTGTGTCTCATGTTTTTTTTATCTCGGCATTATTTAATGTGTAAGAAAAAGTGAAGGAACGTTTGTTTATTGCCTTTTTTGTACCGTTGCCGTTGTAAACGTGGGAATATTAATAAAACGCCTGATGGTTTCTGAATTCAACGTTTTCTAAATTCAATGTTTTTTGGATGCCCATACAACTCAAAATAATGCAACTTCAACACTTCCTTTGAAAAGTATAAAAAAATACGGAAAATATATTTAAAAAATTGGTTAAATAGGTTTGGATTGAGTTAGGTTATGGGCTATACTTCAATTTTTTTTTCATAAGTCATTACTTTTCACAGGGGTCTTAAAATTGCAGGATTTTGAGTTGTCCTGGAACCATTTTCTGAATACAACAGTTTCTGAATTCAATGTTTTCCGAATTCAATATAATATTCTGAAATAAAATTATATAATATGAGGTCAGTGAGAATTTCTCTCAGTCTGTTGGGTTTGTTAAGTTTGTTTGCGCAGTCTCCTAAGCAGAAAGCAGACGACAATGGCATTGTAAGCCGTGAAAAGCGGAGCTCCAATTCACGTTTCGCTGATAATAACAGCCGCTTAAGGAACATTATTTAGCTACGTTTCTCGTACCATTGTCACAACAATACGGTGAAGAGAAGTAGACGTTAAAACGGTGCATTTTCATTGCGCCAGCTCTTACTACCTTATGTAAGACAAAAATGGAAAAATTTTGTAGGTAGTTGTTGCGGTAGTTTTATTTAAAAAATCGGTTAGATTCACATGTAACCATTGTCCGTATACCTGTCTATTATAGTTTTGTTGGTTCGAATGTCTATTTTAATTATTACTTTTAGTCATCAATTTTGTTAGGATTTGGTAGGGGTCTCAGGTCGTCATTTAAAACACTTTAAAACACTGTAATTATCAAACAACTACACTTTGCATATGTACGCAACCATCTAGAGTTTGCGTAAACTGTGTGGTCTACATTTTATGCAGTATATATAAACAAAATTGAATCGAATCAGAAAAAAATCATAAAATACATTTCTTATAAATCGCAAAATCGATTTAATCACGAAGCAACAAATTCTTTCAAAATTGATGCATTGAGTGAGTGTACCTAGACAATTCTCAGATGCGATGTTGCTATATAAAATTGTAAATAACATAACTGACAGTCCTGAATTATTGAACAGAATAGATTTGAAAGTACCTACATGGCACTTTCATATTTTGATCGTTTAATATTTTTAAAGAAAAACACTGTAAAATAAATTCGAACCTAAATGCTTGCTTTATAAGACTGTGTTCAACATAATATAATAAATTTCTCTCTGATATAGATATCTTCAATCGTGACGAAAATAAATAAAAAAAACTCTATCAAAAGTGTATTCAAAATGTATTAAATGAGTACAAAACTGCATAAATGTAATGATATATATTATGTACTACCTACCTCCAGTTAAAATAATGTAATATCTTTTAATTTTTGTAAGATTACTGTTTAATTTCTAGATACACAATATATTAGTATAATTGGGAAATCTATAATTGGCTTCAGTTAGGTAAATGTATAAATTAATCAAATTGTAAACTGTTGTTTTCCCAAACAAAAAAAACTCCTAGAATTTGAACTGATAGAAGATTTTCAGAAATAATATTTTAACGTGAAAAAAAAATGGTTTAGGTAAACGTCGAATTTATTATGTTAAAAATGTCGATATCATTACTGCATAGATTGCTGAACTAAATTCAGGAGTTTGCTTCGTAATTTATTTGTAATTGGTGACAATAAAATATGATACTAGACTCAAGGAGTTCGCAACAGTAGAACTCCGAATTTACAATTAAAAAAAGAAGCACAGGTCACTTATCGTTCTTCGATCCTCAAGTGTATGTATTTGGTAGGTATTTAATAAAAAGTATAGTTTATTTGTTTAAGGGAATGCTTAACATGATCGTAACAGCTTTCACTGTATTCTTTCGACATTTTTAAAGTGAACTGTACGGTCAGGTGACCGAACGACGGAATTGTATTTTAATTGGCTACGAACTAATGATACAGATACAATTTTGAAGATATGAAGTCATTTGAAGTTTTTAATGGTTCTCAGCAAAAATCCTAATGTTTTCATTCTATATCAATTTACGGTTACCCAGTAGTTGATCCGCCGACAATAGCCCCCCCCCCCGAAATGATACTTGCTATAAAATTATAATTATTTTGCATTATTTACAAATTTCAAACGTAAAATCGACTTCAAAAATATCCTTTACAATGAATATCAAACGAATTTATATACAGTGTCGATTTTTTTGTACTTATGCGCTGGTATACACAGTATGCAGACAAGTAGATTTATTCTTGATACGTTTGAATGAAAGTATGTTTTTTTTTCATAAGAAGCAATTACTTTGTGGTTAGACATTATATTATAAAAATAAATAAAACAAACACTTTGTATTTTAACCACGAATTTATTATGTTATATATCGACCGGTTTCGCTTAGATCAAGCTTCTTCAGGATAAAGGTAATAATAACTAAATGCTAAGCCAGAGTTATTCCTATTTCTAAGGTGAATTGTATTTGTGTGTGAAATGAATTTAAAAGCTGGAGTAAAGGTAATTCCGCCTAACAGTACACTAATATCATTTGATGTTATCAACTTGTTCCCGAACATCCCATTAAATGAATGCAAGTTCTTATTAGTAACTTACTAAATAATTCAAAATTGCCAAAATATTTTTCTAATGATCTTACTTGTCTGTTTAATGTCTGCTTAAACCAAAATTATTTTTAATTCAACAACATCATCTATGAACAAAATATGGGCTTGCCGATGGGGTCTCCAACGTCCCCGTTGGTAGCTTATATATTTATGGATAACCTAGAAAAAAGCATTTTTTCTTGCAAATCCCCTCTCCTCAAAAACGTGCTGTTATGGAAAAGATACGTGGACGATGTGTTTTGCATTTGGTCAGGTACAGATTGTCAATTAAAGACCTTCCTCCAGCTTTTAAATTCATTTCACACACAAATACAATTCCCCTTAGAAATAGGAATTAATGCTTCTTTAAATTTTCTAGACCTTACACTCTCTTTGTTACATAATAGACTTGATTTCAACATATACTTCAAACCAACCTACACAGACATAACCATTCGCAACACATCTAACCATCCAATCTCCCACAAACACTCGGATTTTCATTCAATGGTACACAGACTAGTCTCTGTGCCTCTGTCTATAAGAATTATCTATTATTAAGCAAATAGCGATAAATAATGGCTATGACCCGGACTTAATTAATAAAATACTTAATAAGAAACAAAATTAGCTACAAATAAACACCTTTATAAAAGCACCCGAACAAACAATCAAGACATTCTAAAATATCATTGGCGTAGAATTTTATTTTTAAATAATTTTTCTAATCTAAGTGTTAGGAACCTTCCTGTAGATATCAAACCGGCCTTCTACACAAACAATAACCTTGCCAAATTTTTTATTGATACTAAAGACAAAGAAGATCATTTAAGCTTCTCCGGTTTTTATAAACTTAGCTGCAGTGATTGCCCTGCTTTCTATATAGGGAAAACAGCACGTAATGTCAACACTAGAGTAAAAGAACATTTAAGATGTTTAAATGTAAAGGGTTTCTCTGAGCTTGCAAATCACCTAATCTCAACAGATCATACTTTTAATAAAATTTCAAGTACGCGCATATTACATAAAAATAGTATAGGGATAAAACTAGACAATTTAGAAGCTTTAGAAATTAGGAAATCATTAAATACAAATATGGCAGAATTCTTACTTAATAATCAATCAATTTATCAAATCAAAAAAATTCATCCTATAGCCCTATTTTTAACTTGTTTCCTGCAATCCATCCCAGCCCATGATATTATATATGTGTTGTAGTGTTAGTCTGAGGTCCTTCATTATCAATATTATCATATATCTAAATATTGTCCGTTATATTATACCTAATGTAAAATACATCAAAATTTGTTTAACATCTCATTTATTACCGTTAACTGAGTTAAGTTAGCCTCTCAGAAACTGGGCGTACTGTACAACTGTACAGAGCCCGCAGATACTTTAATAGTACACAACTGCTAACCACAAAATCGCAAGTGCGCCCCACGGTTGAATTTGGTAGCCACCTCTGGTCTGGAGCTTCAAAATACCTAAAAAAAACCCTTGACTCTGTGCAGAAACGGGCGGTCCGTTTGATATGATTCTCCCATCTTAACAGACGGATTGTGAAAGAACCCAAGCGAAATCCGAACACTAATTTTGGTGATCGCGCGTTTGGAGTATCCGGTCCTGAGGCTTGGAATAAACTTCCCATGGAATTGAGATGCATAACCAACCCAGCGGAATTTAGATCCAAACTTAAAACTCATTTTTTCAAATACTCATTTCCATAAATTCGTCATTAAATTTAAACTTTGTAATTTAATTATACTCTAATAACTGTTGATGTCCACGAATATATACTATTTTATTTGCTATTCCCTACAACTACTAACGAAAAACTCAAAATGCTATTGATCTACCTACCAATGGTCTGTCAGTGGTAACCTAACACCTCAATCCGGTTAATGTTGTGCGATGAGTCATCATAATGCGGTAAAGATCGGCGATTAATTTCATTAATTTATTTAAGATATCCATACATTTTCGTAAATCCGATAAATTTTGCATCCATGTCCTTAAATAGTAATATGTATTATGTAAAAACTTCCTTCTTCTTCTGGCGCTGTGGAGTGATTCTGGCGAATGTATGATATTTATAAGATGTTTTCAAGTATTTTTAAATGTAAATAAATATGTTAGTTATAAATCTCTAACTTTAAGTCATATTGTAAATATATATGTCATTGAGCTCAGTTTTAGGTCAGCTTTTATATGTCTTAGTCATAAGTCACTAGCAATAAGACTTAGATGTAAATCACTAGTTATAATTGTAAATCTTAGTTGTAAGCCAGTAATATTATTTTTTATGTATTTATTTGTACAGCGCCCTTGAGGTGATTTTTCACGAAAACGGCGCTATATAAATTAGCCAAATTATTATTATTATTATTATTATTATTGCAATATTTAGAGCATAGGCGTCAGGTGGGAATGCTGTCCTTGTTCTACCGGTATTACAATGGAAGATGCTCCGAGGAACTAGCGTCATTGATCCCCTCGGTGCCGGTGCATAGTCGGGAAACACGCCAAACACGCGCCCAACATTTGTACACATGAGAACGGGTCGTTTTTACGATTCGTTCTTGAGTTCAACAGCTCGGTTGTGGAACGATTTACCGGCCTCTGTGTTTCTTCCCTCCTACAACATGAGTCTCTTCAAGACCCATGTTAACTCCTTCCTTTCCTCAAAAAGACCCTCCACACAGCATCCTCAAAGATGACATAAGCCCTGATGGAAATTATTTTCCTCAGGGCCTCCTGTGTGGAGTTAATGTAAAAAAAAAAAACTGTTGGTTTTTTATTTGGGATTAGATGTGTATTATGTTCTCCCTCCCACTAATTGATTATTGTATTCTTGTCTCCCTCCCACTAATTGATTATCCATTGTACCTCTGTCAAACACTTTATCTCTATCTAATTATGTTCTTTGGTCATTTTCTTTCTCCCTCTGTCTCTCAACTTATATATAAGCCATAACTCTGGCTCAGCATTTAGTTGTTATTACCTATATCCTGAAGAAGCTTGATCTAAGCGAAGCCGGTCGATATATAACATAATAAATTCGTGGTTAAAATACAAAGTGTTTTTTATTTTTATAAGAAAATTTGTTTTATACTTTCCTATTCGGCGGTACATCCTTTCTGCACATCCCTTCGGGGTCACTTAGTTATGTTTTGTGTAATTATGTATACGGTATTTTCCTTAAACCGGCTGCATATTATATATAAGTATGCTGGGGGGGGGCAACTGTCGGCCGCGGATCAACTGTATTGAAACCCCAATTTACTAATTTAGGTATGTAAAAACGTGATAGGTTGTCTAGTCTCTCTTCATCACCACCTTTCATCCTTGATCAAATGTATTGTGTTAATTATACGCCATTGATTGTTATTCCGCCATCATACTACACACAATGTAAAAGACGATCAAATTACTGCCAAAGACCTGTAGGTATTGAAATGAAGTCATGTATGTAAAACTTCCCCCTACTTATTACTAAAATAATTTAATTCTATTTAATTCGAGAACATTTTTCACAAAACCCATCCCTGTAAACTTATGATGTACCGCCTGAAGACTTTAAAATGTAATTTCGAGGGTACATTTAAGACTCCCGCGCGTTTAGAATGTTTCCATATCCCGTACATAAATAAGGCTCTTATCTCCCAGAATTTCATGCGAACACCGGAAGAAAAACTGGCACGTTAAGAATATAGGTTTTGTTTCGGCGTTGTCTAGGCCTTATTCTGGCAAAGAATGAGGCCTTGACAATACCGAACAGATAACGGAGACTGTGCCTCTAGCAAAAGGAAACTTTCGTGTTAAGTCTGTAATATTTACAATTCATGCCCAAATTTTATTAAAAATCCACATGTTTTCAAATAAAACTTTAAAATTAAATAGAGTTAAAACGTTCAGTTCACCCTGAACACTCCTTGTGCATTATACTTATTCTTTATTCGTTATATTTCACACTCAATCATTACTTTTATTGATTTTTTTGCACAGCCTTTCACCTGAATTTTTGGACCAATCATTTGCACACGGTTGATATTTTGTCACATGACAACGATACATTTTTACGATTTGTTAATGAGTTCAACAGCTCGGCTGTGGAACGACCCGCCATTTCTGTGTTTCCTCCCCTTTAAAACCTGTGTCTCTTCAAGACCCATGTTAACTTCTTTCTGCTTTGAAACATCCGTTGAATCGTCGATAAATTAGAAAAAACGTGTCAAAATTACTGTAACAAATCAAAATTTTTGGCATTTTTCATTCAACCTTTGTGTATTTTTTTTAATTCTGAAGAGAAAACATTTAAAAAAAATATATTGGCGTGTCAAGTTACGTCCTGTGATTTTTTTTTGATAATAATTTAAGAATGTATATATTTTAAATTTTTTATTCAATTGCATATTTTAGTTTAATACATTAAATGCCAAAAATATCTTACTAATAGTTATTATAAACGCGAAAGTTTGTATGGATGTATATGTGTTACTCTTTCACGCAAAACCTACTAAATGGATTTTATGGATGAAACTTTACAATAATATAGTCCATACATCAGAATAACTTATAGGCTATAATTTATAAACTAGCTAAGAAGGAGACGCACGGGAAAGGTGATTCAGGGAGAAAAAAAATATTTCTTTGAATATGGCATTGCAACGCATGCCGGGAACCAGCTAATTAACAAATATATTTGTAAATCCAAGTATTTAAAAAATAAATTTTCCATATTAACCGTGATACGGACTACGACAAGAAATATTTCGTATTATCACTGCTACAACTTTACCATCTTGAACGCCGAACCGGGTAGCAAAGCTAGTACTAAATATTAAATCACTTAACATTGCGGAAATCCCTTTGGCAAAGTTTAAGTTTACATTGTTGGAATGCATACCTATCCACTTAACGTGTGCTTTACTCTGCTTTCTGGTCATTAAACCGAACAAATTAAACGTAATCCGTATGCAGCCGAATTCCGTCCTATGTGCACTTTAATATGCAGCGGGCGGCCATTTCGGGTTACAGCAAACACTGTTGCGCTTTTGTCGTAGAGTGTGTCTACAATATAATGTTGGAAGTTGCAACTCAAAGACTGGATACTTGAACAAGGTAGTCGTTACCATGAATTAGAAATATAATTGAACCGGGAATATTCGGGAAATTTCGACTTGTGAGTTGCAACTCAAAGACTGGGTGATACTTGAACCAGGTAGTAGTTAGCTGGGAAAATCAGGAGTTAGAAAATGCTTGAACAAGGTAGTCGCTGAGAAAATCAATCATAAACTAGACATCTAATTGAATCGGAAATTTCGATTTGGAAAAAGAAGAAGAAATTACATTTTTTCTTCAGGGCCTCCCATGTGGGCTAATATAAAAAAAATATATTTTTATTTTTAACTTTATGAGTAAATTCTCAAATCATAATATTTAATTAAATGAAGACATTATTAGCGAAACTCAATCGAAAATTTGGAGACAGAAAAATAAGAAAAAGATATTGGCACCTCTGGGACTCGAAGTCGGGACCCTTTGCTTACATGTCAAATGCTCTACCACATTAGCTTAGTTGGTAGAGCATTTGCCAAGTAAGCAAATGGTCCTGGGTTCGAGTCCCAGAGGTGCTAATAACCTTTTCTGATTTTTCTGTCCCCAGATTTTCGATTTAGTTTCGCTAATATTGTCTTCATTTAATTAAATACATTTTTTATTTGGCCACCCTGATGAAGTGCCCCATCATGTTAATTTTAAGGGCCAGACTGAACTAATTTGATTATAATGCTACGAAGGTTGTTCGGGCTTAACTGATAAATAGTATCCTATTCATATTCCCCACATTCCATACCGTCTGACCTACCGACGAAATATTACCTATCCATTATCCGTCACCTGGAGAAGAATTGTTCGCAGACAGTCAGTACAATTTCTACCAAGCAACAAGACGTGTTTCCTGTGTTTCCTCCCTCCTACAACATGGGTCTCTTCAAGTCCCATGTTCACTCCTTCCTTTCCTCAAAAAGACCCTCCATACAGCATCCTCAAAGATGACATAGGCCCTGAGGGAAATTATTTTCCTCAGGGCCTCCTGTGTGGAGTTAATGTAAAAAAAAATAAAAGACGCAATACCTGCATTGTAATATGCAACGGGCAAGTTTTTCATGGTCGATAACGGGCAAAAGAGTTTTTACGTCGTGAGTTTTGTGCAACATCCTGAGGGAGCAAGAAAGGATACCAGTTCATAAGGTAGGACTTTCATTATTCTGGTGGCATCCCCTCCCAGTTCTTTTTCCGTTCCCTATTTCCTTCCAAAACATCACACAAAATTCACGCGGCCCAAAATCGCCAAGTTTTCATGAGCTATCTAAACGAAGGTACTACAACTAAGGTTTGAAAATAATTATAAATCATCGTTTCCCTTCCCTATTTAACCCGCCCACAAGGTCCGCATCTAAATATCATCCCGTTTTAGGTTTGCCCGACAAATACTCTGAAATATTCTTACTCTTTGATTTTTGGTATAAAGTTGTTGGGAAATACCTGAAAGTAAAGTTTTTTTTGTTTTCCGGAACAACTTCCAATTATTGTCTAACTTGAAGGAAAATCGGATGAATAATAAATTAAGTTCTTCCTTTTTCTCAGCTCTTTGTCAATTTTGTGACAGTGGAAGCAATATCTAATTGATGTAGGTATATAAAAATCTGCCTATCCTACATTCTGCTAAGTTTTGTGTGATAGGAAAAATGGTTTTTCAGAAATTTCGCTTCCTGGTTGTATAAAGTCAAGTCCAGTGCAGATATTTTTTCCTCTAATAATGTAGACTCGATTTAAAATGAAGCCAGATTCATTCTATCAGTGTCAATTTGCTGGGGTTCAAACCTAAAAATTGTGACACGAAATCCCAGAGATTTTTTTGATATTTTTTAATCACTGCAGCACCAAGATATTTTCAAAAAACATGCGTTAGGCGCTAAAAATTTTCGTCAGTTTGGTTTTGGTTGGCCCGCACTCATTAAAAAAACCATACCTCCGAATATTGATCCAAAAACAGATAAACTGATAACCGCCCTTTAAAGCCAATACCCATATTTCATAATTTATATTAAGTTTGAAGGATTAAGGGTTTTATTAAAAAAAATCATTAAATTCACAACCCCTGAAATTTTCGTGATTTTTGACAGATTTTTTTCCACGGCTTCTCCTCTTGGTTCCTCCTACAGGCAGGTCACGGAGGTGGCCTCAGCACTCCTAAGTTCCCAAAAGGCCCCTAGTTTTCGAAAGGTCCAATCTTTTGTCCCACGAGTGACCAGGGAAATAGAAAGTCCATTTTAGCAGAGCCCCGAGTGCTGGAGTAAGGTCTAAATACTCCGAGATACGATCTTTTTTCTCGGAGGAACCGTTCGTGACACTGTTCCCCAGGACATTCAGCCTGAGCACGGTAGCTCACACCTTGGCTTGGGATGGCTATTGCAGGTTTGTGTTTCCACTCCCTTAGCGATGGGTTCGCCACACTCCCTACGCTACGATGACTTAACCAGCCGAGGAATCGAACACGCAACGCCCCAGCCACTGACCTGTCTTGTAGGTACTCACTTATCTTACACTTTTCGGTGAAAGTATTACATTAACTAACAGCTTGCCAACATTATCGCTCCAGCGGTTAAACTTTTCAACAAGTATCAAAAGTGATCTCTACCCGTCATGAGAATTATCACTTATGATGTGTACGACTTACTATAAAAATGATCTTAAGCTTGTTCTATTTTTCAACGTAGACCATTGCCTCGGCCGCCTCCCTAGAGCGCCTCGTGTCCATTTGTGCATCCGACTCTTTTTATATTATTTTATACTATGTATATATTCCTTTACCACTGTAAAAATAAAACGTCTACTCGATTTACCACATATACACAGAATGGTGTCATTAGTTCAAGATAGGTTAGGTCCTTGTTAGATTAGACATGTGTTTCATCTTCTCGTTAAGAAATAAACATCCAGTTCTACAATAATACTCCCACGTAGCGTTTACAATCTAGCAAATTCTACAAAGGTAGAAACAAAGAACTAAGTATTAACATAGAATTGTTCTTGTACTATGCATTTTTTTCGCAATTCAGCTTGTTGCGCCCTTTTGTTGCGGCGAATGTAGGTCAGCATCAAATATTAAATCCCAGCGCAGAATACTAAGAGGGGGATTTTGGACAGCGTTGTTTTTAATGCTTAAATTGGAGCTTGATTTTCTCTGTTTTAACTGTTACAATTTAATTTGTTTGCAGATTGGTGAACTCGAAGCCTTTAAGTGCTAATACAACCAGAGAGTTTATTCCTTTTTTTGTGATGTAACAATAAAACGCTTCACAATTTATTTTGTCGCCAACGTTAATTTTGTCCTGATTACCAATTTATTTCTAGTGTTTTAACGTGAAAAGGGACATATTTTACCTATTGTTAGTGGAATTTTTTAGTGGTTCAGAAACAATATTTTGAGTTAAATCGATAAAACAGACCGCAAACGGCCATCGCTTAATCTTTTTGAAGTGAAAATTTCTTTAGCACCGTTTTGATTTGAAACTCGATGAAACGGAAACTAAAAAGAGACAAAAACATGTATCTATAGGATTTAGCCTGCGAGAGAATGAGATAGAACGAAACCTTACAGCGTTGGCCGCTTTGAGTATGAGCTAGTTTTTCCATGCTATTATTGGTTGAGATTGTGTGTAAGTTATTGTGAGGGTTTCACTTCTACCGCGTGTGAACTGCACTCGATATTTTTACTTTAATTTTGATTACTTGCAGTTTTACAAGTTAAAATGTTTTTATTTTTGCTTTATGTAATTTTTTTCTAATACCAACTTTGTGTACGTGAGAAAATATAGGACTAGAATACAAATTTTCGAAGAAAGCCTTTCTCTTTCCGGACTAGCCTGAATTGAATCCGATAAAAATCTATGAATGTTTATTTAATTTTCTAGAAAATCTCTCAATCCTTACCTACCAATCATCAATGCTCTACTTAATAAAAACAGATTTGTTTATTTGTTAATTAGGATATTCACAGTACATAAGTTTACAAGTTATAAGGAATATTAAATGAAGTTATTACATGATATAGTACCTATTACGTAAGTCCGTAGAATATCTGGGATAATTATTTGCCTGGGATTTGAACAGTTCTTAAAATTTAACTAATGAATGAATGAGAAGAATAATATAAAGGAAGATTGTATATGATGATAAAAGACATATACTTTTAGAACATGCTCACAAATAGTAATTAGTTTAGTTAAAATATAAGTGTAAATAAGAAGTTTTAAAATAAATTATATCACGCCAACAAATTTAGTAAATTAGTTTTGTATGTTTGCAAGGAGTTGTGAAAAATGTCCAAGTGTAATAATTTTTCATAGTGTGTATAAGATGTGATTGCGCGAGAGATTGGTGAGTTTTTTGCTGCATTAGTATTATTGGATCCTATGTGAAAAAGTGAAGTGTGCCTGGTACGCCTCATTGGAACATTTAAACCAATGACAGATAGCAATTCGGGACTAACTATTTTATTAGTAAGCAGGTTATGTAGAAACATCAGATCTGACAATGTACTTTTTGTAAAGATAACAAATTTTTTGAAGTTTTGTTGTATTTTATGAGTAAATGTTTCGAAAATTTATTCTGTATACTCTCTATTAAATCTATGTATACCTTATATTAAGGATTCCATATGATGGAAGCATACTCCAGTGGACTTCTGACCAATGAACAGAATAATATTTCCAGAGTCTTAGCACTTTTAAAAACTTTACATATTCCTAATAGAAAACCTAGCATCTTGTAAGATTTTGATATAATATATTCGATGTGCTTATCAAATATTAGTTTGCTATCTAAGTGGACACCTAGATCTTTGCATGTAGACATATATTGTAAATGTTTGTTATTCAAGTTGTAAGGATAGATTTTTTATTTTTATTTAAACGTAATCGAGTGACACTTAGATATATTTAAGGACAATAGGTTTGATTCACAGTATGCGCACAAATGATCAAGATCTCTTTGTAATTCGATGCAATCGGATAACGACTGTATAGGTTAAAAAAATTTCATGTCATCCGCATACAACATAAAGTAACTATTTGGGAAGCATACAAGAATCTCATTTATATAAATATTGAATAGGAGTGGACCGAGGTGAGGCCCCTGGGGCACACCTGAGACGATTTCTATTAAGCAAGATGCGAAACCATTGACAACCGTGATTTGGTGTCGATTACTAACATACGATGCGATCCATCTATAGAGATCACCGTGAATTCCTAAACCTAATAGCTTCTGTAAAAGAATATAATGGTTAACACGGTCGAATGCTTTGGAGTAATCAGTGTAGATGGAATCCACCTGGCATCTCATGTCCATTTGAGCATGAAGAAAATTTGTAAAAGACGCAAGATTCGAGGTTGTGGAGCAATTTTTCATGAAGCCATGTTGATTAGTTGAGAGTGAAGGTGAGATGGTAGAGTATAATTGATCTTAAACAATTTTTTTCCAATACTTTACTTAGAATCGGTAATTTGGATATAGGTCGATAGTTGGAGACATCATTTTTACTGCCATTTTTAAAGATTAGGGTAATCAAGGCTGTTTTCCACTTGTCGGGAAATGTTCCTTCAGATAGCGATAATTTGAAAATAGCAAAAATGGGGGGTGTCAATTGTTTACTACAATAATTTATAAAGATCCCTGGAAGTTTATCGTTACCCGGTCCCTTTTTGATATCGATAGACTTAATGTATTTGAAAGTTATGTATTCATTGATCTCGATTGAACTCATTACGCTATTTGAATTTAAACAATCACTGGCATTGCTTGTATGAGCAGGTTGAGCATTCGAAAATACAGATGATCATAGTTCATAGTAATTGTAATTGACAAGTAATTGAATACTTTAATATCACGTTGCTATGATAACTTTTAAGAAAGTGAATACCGCGCCAGAGTCCCAACTGCTTTCTGCTGACCTGAGTCAAAAGATGAGTTAAAGCAAGGTTGCAAGCAATTCAGAATGTTGGAGTTGGTTGCAGGGCAATACTGAAAGCATATATCACTGTATATAGTTTGCAGGAAATTTATAATAATACGCGGAATAAACATCACCAAAAGTTGTTTCAGAGCGGAAGATACAGTATCGTCCTGGTGGAAGACTACCATTCAGAATTGAAACGTTGGTTGAAATAGCTTTGGCCGTGTTTGGTGACCAGATCTGAATAGCCAGTTACTTCCCCACCTTTCTTCCTCTCTTCCCCATCTCCTTCCCCTCCCCATTACCTTCAGGCCCACAACATACTACGATTGGGGATGCCATACTCTCACTGGCTCCCGGCGAGAACAGCTCGGACTCTTGTGAGGTATTCATATAAAAAATAAAAAAGGCAGTGAATGAATGATTGAATAAGTTACCACGTGAACGGTACTGCTAGTATGTTTTATAAATACATAAAATGTAACTAAGTTATTAAAAAACTCTTCAATTATAAACTAGACACTCACATAAAAAAAAAACTATTCCAGGAAAGGAACCTTCTGAAAATAAGAACATTATACGAATATGGACCCTTGCTTTTCTTAATATTTATTAACGACCTTACATATAAACTCCGCTGTAATTTTTCTCTATATGCTGACTACCTAAAATTATATAAAGCAATTAAATCTATTGAAGATTGTGAACTTTTACAACAAGACCTTAACACAATATCTGCCTTGTGCGTTGACAACGAAATGAAACTGAATATGGCTAAGTGCAAAGTTATTAATTTCACCAAGAACACCGATAAAACTCTGTATTCATAAAGCATATGTGGTCACAATCTAGAAACAGTTGAATCAATAAAAGATTTAGGAATTATATTCGATAACAAACTAACGTTCAACCAACACATTGAATACATTGTGAGTAAATCAAATAAATTACTCGGTTTTATTGTAAGATCAACCAAACTGTTCAAGAATTCTAATAGCTTAATAATTCTATTCAATTCCTTAATCCGTAGTGTTCTGGAGTACGGGTCATCAGTTTGGAATCCACATTATATTACACAGATATCTAGACTCGAATCAGTCCAAAGAAAATTTACACGGATTTTGTCTTACCGATCAGGTGTCTACCATCTTTTAGACGGGTACGAACAAAGACTTACACATTTCAAATTAGAGAGTCTAGTTAAAAGACGAAACTTAAATGACCTTTTAATGCTTTATAAAATTGTGAATAATCGTGTATGTAGATAGTAACTTAGTCAATCAAATCAAGTTATAGGCCAGACCCAAATCTACCAGAAACCTTAACATATTTTGGACCGAAATTTCTTCCAATAATACTGAATATTTTAATCCTATATCTAGAATGTCTCGATCATACAACGATCTTGTTAAAATACACACCATCATAGATATTTTTGTAAATAATATAACTAGCTTCAAATAATATCTGCATGATTATAGCATCTAATAAAAAAAAATGCTTTTGTTCCATTACTTTTCAATAATTACTTCATAAATATTTCACATTGTTTTTCTTGTGATTGCTTCAGTGAATAATCTTGTTAATTAGTGCATTAAAAAAAAAAGTTGTTTCATTACTTCTCAATAATCACTTCATAAATATTTTATATTTTTATTATGTATTTCAAGTTTTGTATTTTAGTTTTCAATATTTTGTATTTTAGTTTTTAAGTTATCTATAAATAATACTTACATTGTTTTTCATGTTGCTTCTGTGAATATGCAAATGTTATTACTGCAGACACATAAGTCTAGGGATATTTATATTTTGTATTAGAATTTATTTTATATTACCTGCAAAAATGTTTCATAAATATCCTGTTTGTGTCTCAAATAAATTAATAAAATATAACATAAGCCTTTTAATCTACAAAATACAAAATGTCAAAAGTCAGAATAATAGAAGAGAATGCAAAGAGTGTGTGCCAAGACCGAGTTATGTAGCGGCCCGTCCTCTCTGCCCACCCCTGCGGGGAAACGGCTTTATGGTTTGTTAGTTTTTTTTAAAATACAAAATTGACTTTTACACACAAAACAACATTTTTAAAAACGTCACAAGTACACGAACGTTATACTAGAAAAAATAATAAATTGTACACAAATACTGTCAAGACTGAAAGTGGCAAGTGAAGCATTGGCCACGAGGGCGTACACATATAATCTCCTCCCAGATAACCTAAAAATGGAGAAGAATATAAACACCTAAAAAAAACTATTTAAACTTATATTGATAGAAAAAAAAATAATATTACTACTATACCATACACTACTTTATATACATATATATATATACTAGCTGGGTTACCCGGCTTCGCCCAGGACAATAAGGTAGTGTTCTGGAATGTTGCACAATGATGTTCCCGATTCCCTATTCCTGATCATTCCACGACATACTCCACCACTCCTACCACAACTTTCTACAGCTCTATGGAACCTTCTAGAACTTTCCGGAAGACTGTTCTAGAAATTTCAAGAGGGCGAAACTTTCAGCCCTTATATCTTTAAAAGCACGCCCTTTAGGTAAAAACGGATACCCTTATTCCCTAGGGGGGATAGAGATCTACCACACCACATTACTCCCTTGATCGAACCGGGAGTTTTATGGTGTGGTATTTTTTTTATTTTTTAGTTTTATTGTTTTTTAGTTTTATATTTATATATTTTTATTTTATATTTTTCTGAGTTTTTGCGAGCTGCACGTTTTTTTGGACTTTTCTTTTATATTATATGCCATATTCAAATAAATTAACTGTTACTCCTTCCATGTCCTTTCCCGTGCGTTGCCCTCCAGCGTTCCACTTCCACCTTCCCCACCACCGCTCTCCCGCTCCCCCGTCCCGCCAACCCCCCTGGCACTGCATTTCTTGACTCCTCTCCCGCCCGGCCCGTAGCCGAAACTTTTTTCTAATACTAACAATTTTCAACTCGTGATATCTTTCTAATTAAATATCCGAATTGAAAAATTCAAAAAGTTAAATAAAGGTATTGAAGCTGTCTTGAATATGAAGTAATTTATTTTGATAAGGATTAAAACCAAGATACAAATAAAGAGCCTTTTCAAGCGGCGACATTTAAATTAAATTTTTAAATAAAAGAATACTTATTGTGGCATAACCATTATAGTTAGACATATGCTGTCGCGACCTTTTTTGTTAATAATGATGTGTTCTATAAAGTCGTAGTACATTATTTTATTCTAGCATCAATAGTTTTCGCAGCGCACGCGATTTAAAGAATATTTTAGGTAATTTTTTTACACCCTGGGCTACATTATTGAAGTTTTAGTAAGGATGCCTATTTTTTTTTTTTAAATATAATATAGCCTATGTCACCCAGGGATAGTGTAGCTTCCCAACAGCGAAAGAATTTTTCAAATCGGTTCAGTAGTTTCGGAGCCTATTCGATGCAAACAAACAAACAAATATTACCTCTTTATATAGTGTAGTAGATAGTAGATGTATATACTAATATACTCTATAATTAAGTTAAGAAAGCGAAATATTATATTTATTTTAACTTAATTGCTATTATTCAATCTCTTAAATCATGCATGGTTACTTCGTAAGGTTACGAAATCATTATTTTATTTTGAAATAAACATGAGGTTTTCATCTCCATAACGAGCCATGGTGGGGGGGGGGGGTGTTAACCCAGCGATGCAAATATCGTAGAATTGCCTACTACGTGATACCGCGGTTGCCATCATGTCTACGCCAGGCGCTCTAGACTCTACAGTTCCCCGTAGCTGTTAGCGGGGCTACGCCGGGATCGTAGGAAATTCTAAACTGGGCTCTACGATAAAAGAGATTACTGAATCAATTCACGCGCGTAGTTTCTGTATAACAATTGCAAATTTTCTTTGAAATTTTTGTTATTCTTGTCGAATTTGTGTTTATTTTTTAAGTTCTACTTTCAACTTCATTATTTTTTGTTATCATGCTTTTTTAACGTACAATAAATTTTAATCATGACGAATAACTTAAAAATCAGTGTTCTAGCTGCCTTTATAAGTTTAGTACCGACCTTGTTTGAAATTGCGTCAGCCGTGTTTGGTGACCAGTTTTTAAAAGCCAAGTACTTCCCCACCTTCCTCTTCCCGATCTCCTTCCCCTCCTCACTTCGTTCAGTCTCACAACATATCCCAATTGGGGATGCAATAGTCTCACTGGCTCCGGACGGGAGCATCTGAGACTCTTGTGCGGTATTACTATAAAAATAAAAATGATGAAAGACCATCATTCGGTATCTTAAAGTTGCTTGACATGGCTTTGGCCGAATAGTTGGAAGAACTTAAGACTGTTATGCGGAGTTCACACAAAAAGTCCGATATGTCGCAAGCACCTCTTCGAAATTTAATTAGAGCTTTTCATAAGGTTTTTTTAATTAAGTGGGCAGCTACCATAGCTGACATTATCTTACAAATAGCTTTTTGTGGTTAAATTTTTGTAATACTAGCTTTCTGCAGTATTTTTGTATAAACGATCCTTTCATTTAATTATTCCAACAAAAAATCTTTTAAAACCGTAATTTTATCTTCATCACTGAAAAAAATTAAAAGCTTTTCAACTCTACTGTTTCAAAAACCATTTAAACCTAAATGCAAGTTTCTGCTTCTCTACTCGCTCTTTAAGCAATCGTCCTCACAACTACGTGCACAATTTGTATTTTGGCTCACCAAACACTGAAAAGTTTTTTCATAGAAGTGTAATGTGTTAGAAAACAAATATAGCCGATATAAATAAGGGTTCCATGCCAACTCAGAATTAAGTCAACTCAATACCTCTTTACAAAATTTACTCTATACCTTTTTTAAATAGCCCATAACCTAACCTATTTAACCATTTTTTTCATCACTTTTAATGACTTTTCAAAGATATCGTTGAGGATTTCATTCTGAGTTGTCCGGCAGCCATAAATAAGACCTCCCCCATGCCCCTGACAATTTTCGATAATTGATAATTTGAATGATCAATATCAACAAAAATAAGATAGAATTGGGCTTACTCCTGGCACATGGATATGATAATGATAATATTGATATTTATTCCAGAATGTGGGGAGGAAAGTGCAACCCCAATGGGAAATAGTAACAAAGGGAAAAGATAGAAAGAGAGTAGTATCATAATTCGTTGTAATTTTAATAGTTTTAGTTTTAGATGCTTGCTTTATATCTAATGAATTTTTGGTTATATGAGACTATCAAATTCCATTAGTTTTTTTTTGATTATATAAACTTATGTTTTTATATGTACTAACTAACTAACTAACTAACCATCACGCCGTTTCCCCGCAGGGGTAGGCAGAGAGGACGGACCGCCAAACAACTCGGTCTTGGCACACACTCTTTGCCTCACTCACATTCATACATCGTCTCATATATTCTCTTCTATTATTCTGACTTTTGACATGGCCCGACTCAAGTATCTGATTCACTTGATCGTGCCATGTCTTCCTCGGACGTCCACGACTTCTTCTACCATTCACATTTGCGTCGTATATTCTTCTTACACTGCTTTCTTCGTTCATTCGCTCTACATGCCCAAACCATCTGAGGGTCCCTTTCTTAATCTTACTCATTATGCATACATCAGCCTTACATTCTTTGCGGATATCCACATTTCTCACACGATCATACATTGTTTTACCACACATACGCCTCAGATATCTCATTTCAACAGCATTCAGTTTACTTTCATCCTTCCTCTGCCAGTTCCATGTCTCACTGCCATACATCAGGGTAGGTACCAGGACTCCATTGTGGACTGCTAGTTTCGCTTCTTTTGACAGTTTTTTATTAGCGCCAACGGCATTCAGTCCTCCATTAATGGAGTTTCCAGCATTCACCCTTCTTTCAATATCCCTATCAGCCTTCCCATCTCTCGTAAACATACTACCCAGATACACAAACTCATCCACCTGCTCCAAGTATTCATCATTCACAACTATATTGCATACTGTTTTCGTACTCTCTCTTTCAAACACCATGACTTTAGACTTACTTACATTCATCATTAACTCATTCTTCATACATACTTCGTTCATCCTAGATACGAGAGACTGTAGATCTTCCATAGTGTTAGAAATCAGCACCGCATCATCAGCATACAACAGGCAACATACTTTCAGATTACTCAATTTCGCGCCCAATCCCACTTCTTTCAATTCTTGCATACAATTATCCATGTACAGATTGAATAACCATGGTGACATTACACAGCCTTGCTTAACACCTTTTGTGATGTCAAACCACCCCGTAAAACCACCGTTCACTCTAACACATGCAACGCTTCCCTCGTACAGAGACGCAATTGCCTGTATGAGATTTGTATTCACTCCATACTTGGACAACACCTTCCAAAGCTTTTTCCTATCGACTCGGTCGTATGCTTTTTGTAGATCTACAAAGGCGCAGAAAAGTTTCTGGTTTTTCGCCAGAAACTTCTCAGTGAGCATACGCAAGGAGAAAATCTGGTCCATGCATCCCCTTCCACTCATAAAGGCACCTTGCACATCCCATATTTTATCCTTTGTTTCCATTCTTACCTTTTCAATCAATATTCTTCCGTACAGCTTACCGACTGAACTTAGCAGACTAATAGCCCTATGATTCCCACATTCCATACGCGACCCTTTTACCTTTGAATAATGGCATGATTACAGCCCTTCTCCAATCTAATGGCGTGTAACTCTCCTCTAGACACTGGTTAAAAAGTTTGCACAACCATGTGAGAATAATATGGCTTTCTCCTTTAAAGTATTCGGCAGCAATATTGTCGAAACCAACAGCCTTACCATTCTTCATGCATTTTATCGATTTTTTAATTTCATCCACGCTGATTTTAGTAACATTCACTCCGTCATCGTTCATACCCGATTCACCACTGGTCTCACTGTCACTCGGGTTGCTTTCGAAGACTTCCTCAAAATATTTTATCCATCTCTCTTTTATTTCTTCCTCATTCGTCAACATTTATATGTATGTGTATGATAATGTGCATTATGCGAATACGTATGTATATGTGAATGTATGTGCATGTATGAGTACGTATAAATATATGTGTATGCATGTACATATGTATGTGTGTATATGTATGTGTATATGTATACATGGATATGTGTGTAAATGTATGCATCTGTAAATATATGTACATGTACCCGTCTCAGAACAGACATAGTCTAGTGAGGCGGGTTACTTACTTATTTGTATATGATAATTTAAAAAAAAAGTAATAAGATGATAAATGTACGACGTAGTACAAATTGATTAAAAAAATATTTGCGTATAATAATAAATTCATGAGACCTGTGCGAGTTGACCCGAGAAACGAACAAATTAATTAGCCTGAGGGGTTAATGCCTATAATCTGTCTGTTCATTTTGATTATTCTTGTTCTCATTATAAGTTTATTTATCTAAACATTAGTATTAACAAATCGTAATTAAATATAAATATCAAATTACATACAACCTAATCTAAATAAAACAAAATAAAATAATATAATCCTGTGTAATCTAACTTACATAATTATTATTTCAATTTGTAATACTATACTCTTGTTAAGGTTAACCCACACCTTTTGCCTTTCTTTTTGTTTTAATAATATATTTAACCTTAGAAATTATATATGTGCGACTGTACGAATTTATGTGCCTTCTACGCAATTATGTGCCTTCTACGCTTATCTCAACACAGGCACATCCTAGTGAGGCAAAAATACATTGAGAGAATTTTTTTTTTATCTATGATCGCTTTTTTTACATTAGCTCCATACAGAAGGTCCTATGTAATTTTTGGGGATGCTGTGGGAGGGTCTTTTTAAGGAAAGTAATGTGATAAAGTTCTGGGAAGAAAAATGGTATGAGGGTTGGGTTAGAATCTTGGGGGTCAATGTTTCTAGAAGTGCTGACTTAGGAATCCATCTCTCCCACTGTGGTGCAATGCGATGGGTCGAGAGAGTCCGGATGGAGTGGTATAGGCTAGGTCTCCCTCAACCAATCTCTTCCGATCTCTGTCTCGTCGAGCCCCAGGTTAACTCCTTTCTTTCCACGAAAGATTCTCCGTGAATACAGCATCCCCAAAGATGACATACGCCCCGATGGAAATTATTTTCCCCAATGTGGTCTCGGTAATTTTTTTTTTCAATTAAATTTAATAAATGCAATTGATAATTTGTTCAAGAATTTGCAATATTTGAAAATTTAGACCAATTTTATCAGAACAAGTCTTGAAAAATGAAGTTAACTTCGTGCACACCGACACGCCCGTCATACAATTCTCTTAGTCTATATATTCAACGACACCAACACACACCGCCAAATTAGTCAGAAAACGCTGTTGCCCTGCCAGGTACATGTGTGTAGGGTAGAGTGCTACGCCTCTACGGTCTACACTTGTAGCTTGTATTACCTATGCTTCTACGATCGTAGTAGGTACTACGCCTCTACAATCGTAGTAGGTACTACGCCTCTACAATCGTAGTGGGTATGGCTACGCCGGCGTCTTACGACCTTCTACAGCCCGCTACCTGGCGTTTCCACTTCTTGCACCGATTTATGACGGAAAATGATATGTGATCCTTTATCCAGACATATCTAGATATGTATAATAACGATTTGACAATAAAATAAGTCCATTAATAATTCACATTACTTGTAAGGTTTTTCCCTAATCAATAGATATATAGATATATATCAATAGATTATCCCTAATAATATCTATTGATTAGGGAAAAACCTTACAAGTAATATTGTTATTATAATAATCGTTATTATACATATCTAGATATGTATAATAACGATTTGACAATAAAATTAGTCCATTAATAATTCACATTACCTGTAAGGTTTTTCCCTAATCAATAGATATTGAAGTGAGCTACAAACCCAAAGTAATTAGCCCACTGGAATTACCAAAATACTTAGAAATTCGATAGTCTAAAACGACTTAGTAACAAAAATAATTCATTAAAATCCTTGTAGACTACCCCTCTCCCCCTCCCCCATATGTTATGTATATAAACCGTAGGCTAAGAATTATTTGTACCAGTCTGAAGATGGCTCTGACGAGCTGAAACCGGTTACGGTCAAATAAAATTAAGTGGAATAAAGTTTTTTATTTGTTTTATTATAATCTATTATAATGGACTTCCACCACGAATTATCAGTTTCAAAAATAGAGTTATTATTAAGTTCCGCAGTTAATTTAGTTCTATATAGCTCATACATCAGAATAACATATAGGCTATATTTTATAAAGCCAGCTAGGAGGGGAACGGGGACGCACGGGAAAGGTGATTCAGGGAGAAAAAATGTATTTCTTTGAAAATGGCATTGCAACGCATGTCAGTAATAAATAAACTCTCAAATGAACTGTGTAAAATTTTCAAATGAACTTGTCAAATGAACGAAAACAAAATAAATTTCAAATTGTCCAAAATAGGGTTAATGAGAATAATACTTTGGCGAAAGATATTTTTAAAAGTAAATAAAATGTTAAAGGAACTAAATTGGCTAGCAGTGAAACAGATGCTGACCTTGAACACGATGATGTTTATCCATAAAATAGTAAACAACCTGTTTCCAAAATACTTATCAAATAAAATTATATATGACAAAAACATTCACAGATATAACACAGGGCGTGTAAGGAAATCAGGCTACAAAAAGGACAAAGCGAATACGCAGAATAGTTTACTGTACAAAAGGATGAAGTTTTATAACACGCTACCAGAAACTTTAAAGTCCGCACCAATTGGAAGGTTCAAGATGTATTGTAGGAGCTACATCAAACTATAGGAAAAAATATAGTATGCGATATGTAATGTTATAATTAATTATATTTTGGTAATTTTGAAATATAATTAATAATAAAATAAGGTCAATTTTTTTCATGTGTTTGGCTCTACAGTACAATATGAAAAGGTAGCTGTTTCTGGTTAAAATAAAAATTATGCTTTCGCATTTTTCCTTATTTAATGACTTCAGTATAGTGGTGGTTCAATGCGCCGACAACTTATGGCACCTTATAGCACCCGTGAGGTACGTTCATGAAGAACGTCGTATCCCCTTACTTTATAATATATTCCTCCACACGCTCCAAGTGCAATATGCAGTACTGTGCACTGTGCGCTGTTCATAAAGTTTTAAAAGATTCAGAGGAAAACACTACAGAAATTCAACTCGCATAATATTTCATATCCGACACATTTCCTGGATAAAGTTCTAGATTGAACCCACAAAATGCTCACCTGGTTTTCAATAGCTGCACAATTCTTTCTTTAAAAGCTTTATATTCACTTAATTTAGAAATTAGATTATCAAACAAGTTTTTTTGTAATAATTTTCTTTTACTTACTTGAACTACACCACCGTTTCTCGACTGAGATTTGCAAGGAAAAACTTCATAATATAAGCTTTTAAAACAATACCATTCCAACGCCGTTCGTTGCACGCAATTGCCTTCTTCCTTCAAGTTAATATACCTTCAAGTTAATATACTCACTTACTTGAGCCATGTTTTTAAAAAGCTTTTATGAAAGAAAGCGTTTTGTTTTATGCAATTTAATTTATAATATTACTCGTATTATTCTCTGTTTCGTTTTATTTATCCCGATCAAATTATTTTCAAATTAGAAAAAGGTTCTTTGTTTAAATTTGAGAATGGATCTTTTTAAACCACGCAGATTTGTGAGATGTACCTAAATAATGTTTATGTTTGGCAAACACGAAGAACATCCGGAACATCAACCGAAACAAATAAACCATTAAATTCTATCAAACAACCATCTATGTATACCCAACTTTCTCTCGTAGAAAACTGGCGAATCAAGGCAAATTCAACATAATGCATGCCTGTGTAAAAAGCGACACGGTTATAATATTTGATTGATGTGTTTGAGGTGTTTGCAGCGTCACCTTTTTGCGATGTCTCTGTGGTGTTTTGTACGGTTTGGATAGGTTTTCAGCAGCGCTGTTTGGAGGCTGTATTCCGCCTATCGACCCGCCCGGGAATCCGCCCAACCGCCCAGCGGCAGTGTTCAGTGTTCTCCGCCGGTAACTAGGCTGCCACCCTCTTCCTCCCACAATCCAACCTCCCCCTTCCCCAACTCCCCATCCGCCACATCCCTCCTCTTCGGCTGCTGCATCGGTTTGTATGCCACATAGGCCGGGGTTCTTCTTCTATGCTCATTTGTTCGTCACTTAAACGTTTCGTGTTAGCTTTTTAAGGGTGGATCGAACGCCGTTGGAAATATCACAAAGGGATGCATGTTTCATTAGCAATACGGCACGCTTTAAGTTACGATAAGCGCTTGTAAAGTCCACTTTTGTAACGCAGTTAATATCACCGAAAATGAAATGGGGAACGACAACATGCAATTTCTATTTGTATGAGGATTTATTTATTTATTTAGTAATAATGGTGTAGATTGATCAAATATTCATATACTTACTGAGTTTTTTACCCATGTTTTCGGTTCGTAGATAGTCAATCGTAATAGGTATTTTTTCTTGACAAAGCCGTTTTAATTACAAAAAAAAGGAAAAGTAATGTTTGAATGAAATTTGAAGATAACTTGAATATGGAAGCACTATTTGGAATCCACATTACTGCAAATATGAAAACATTGTAGAATAAGTTAAAAAAATTACTAAGAATGTTATCCTTCAAATGTGGACAACGCGACCATCTCAGATCACACGATGTATGTCGTTATTACTTCAAGATTGATACACTTAAAACTAGAAGGCAATTGACTGATCTAATATGTTTACATAAAATTATTCACGGCCATCTTGATTTTACATTATGTCTTAACAATATTAAAATTAATGTCCCCAATTCCCATTGTTTAAGACGCCATAACCTTTTTCATATGAATACATTTAAAAATAATATCGCCTACTTCAGCCCTCGGACACTGATGTGTCGACTGTATAACAAGATAGAGTGCGCTGATGTGGATATTTTCGTTGATAATTTGTACGGATTTAAAAAAAATGTTCTGGCGCTGTTAAAAAGTACTAACTAATTACATTGTGTGAATTGTCTCTCTACGCATGCTCGCGTATTTCATGTCTTTTACCACTCATTGTAATGTGTTACTCGAGTGACCTTGTATATAATTCTGTATTTTTATTTGTGATGTTTTTATTTTTCTAATTTACGGTGCTCCAGATTTTATGTCCGGGTTGAATCTTTCCCAAATGAAAGACTAAACCCTTCCACACACTTTTCCACAAATGAATATCTAGTAAATTAACGCAATGTAAGTGCACTATATAAGAATAAAACAATACAAGAACAATACGTCAATCCACCAGAAACATAATGGGAAAATATTTCACCGACTCCAGATATTTTCATATCAGAGGGTTCGGCTCTGATGAAATCCTAACTGGTCCGATAAATCCTACTGATCCCTCAATATAAATATTTAAAAAATCTTTCGTAATCCTACATGTATTTAAAATGAAATTTATTATTTTATTTGTATATAATTGTAGATTTTTATAATTGTGTAATAACTGAGTTTTATAACTGGATTGTTCTCTTGTAAGTTTAAACATCTGTAAAACCCAGTATAAATAAATAAATATAACCGAAGTGCCTAAATTTATCATCGTAACCTTTTTATGTTCGTACAAAGTTTGCATTATTGTTATTATTTTGTGTAAAAGGCCTATTTCATATCATTTATTCATTGAACAGCATTTATTACTATAAATATATCATTTGTCACAAATACCAAGTGTTTGCTTTCTATAGCAATGTGATGAAGTTCCTATCTTCAGCTGTGGCATTTATTGCACAGTAAAGTCATCATATCGCTACCCGATATCTATTTTATTATTTTACATCCTAGCCGCTAGTACCCCGGTCCCTTTGGTATCCTGCGGAACTATCATAAATAATACGACTATATTATTATCCCGAAGTGTCTTATTTGATAGGATCAATGGGCTGTTTCAACGTCGGAATATTGAAAGGGAGTTGCAGGTGAAAATGAACGTTAAACTCGTTCCAGAACTTAGCGAATGTGTTATCTTCCTTCCTTATCGAACTTTCCAAAAGCAATTTCACGCCGCCAAAGTTTGCGAAACCTTTGAAATCACGACAACCATTAGGGACGGGAACCCTAGATTAAGTTTTGTAATCGCAATAATTTATACCTGGCGGGCTTCGGATAATTTTTCAATTCTGTTTTCATCTTCCCGGTTTGAGCGCGATACTGTCGGCGAATTGGAAAGTCTTAAGGTATTGTGAACTTTTATATATTTTCGCACAGTTAGACTTTTATATAAAAGTGCAAAGCGCGATTAATTAATAAAACTATTGATTATCTAGTTTTAAATTGTTCGCTGTGCTTTTTACATTGTAAGACGATGATTTAAAATGATTATAACGGTCGCTTTAAGGGGGAGTTTTGTGAAGCCGAGTCTTTTTGCAATGCATTTTTTTAATTAAGATAACAAGAAAAAATTCTATTGAAAGTTTGAGTTGAATATCTACATATATGTACTAGTAGATATACCTACAGCGGAGGGTCCGAGCCAAATCGGTTGGAATCCTGGAGTCCTTGAAAATCATTTGAAATATAAAATTTAAAAAAAAAATCGTAATAGTATGAATGTAGAATGTACATGAACCACAGTTTCTATGAAAAGTTGAAAATGGTGGACATAAAATGAAAATTGACCAACTAAAGAGTCTTAATTTTGCATTAACTCTGTCCTATAATAATAATTTTTAAAGGTCGAGGTTCTTTCGCATATAAATTTAATTTTCTTTGATTTAAACTTTACTTTGAATGAATTAAATCCATTGACGTATCATATCTAGACGAGCCCTGTGAAATTCAAAATGACGCAAGAAGCGAGCAAAAGCAGGCTCAAGGCCGAATTATGAAAAAGTGCCTGCATTTTTTTGCACCGTTCAGATCGCATAGTGCTTTGTGTTGTATCTTTTATCGGTCTACAAGATCTACACTGAAACTAATTTGTGTGTCAGCCGTCCGGACCGAGTTAATTTTTTTAAAACACAAAAATATACCACTTCCGAATATTGTACAAGGTACACACCGCGGACTTTATTTTTGAAAATGTAGTCAGCTATCTGAATACAACAAAAAAATATACCTTACAGATGTCTTTTAGGCAGCGTTTCAATAAACGTAATAATGTTAAAGAAATTACTTTTGGTCGAGCAATATTTCTGACGTCATGCCACGTAGCCCGGTTCGTTCACTAATACATTGACATACAGGCTCAAAACAAAACATAACGGCTTGTTTAAAGTTAAAAGACCACATCTTGTCACACACTGAACGCCCTCGGGTTATTTCTTCAAGCGACTTAGCGAGCGTGTACGGCTAGTTTATACCAAGTAGGAGTGATAAATTCAACTCCACAATACGTGTCGCGTCATATTCAAGGCATCTGATTGGTTGATGAATGTCAAAACTACATAATGGGATTTGAGAACGAACTTTGTGTTTTAGGAACTGGCTTCTCTAGGCTTTTTGAGCGAGGCGGTGGAATACGATGAAGAGTTGTATTGTTAACATTAATATACATGGCGTCATTATTCACAGGCAAGTTAGTTAGGTAGGGCTTATCTAGACTTAATTGATCGAAGATTAAATCAGATGAAAATTCGATGAGCTACAATTCATGCCAACTTGAAAAGCGTGGTTTTGAAAAAAACCCTTTTAAAGTTTTCGCTTTTAACCGGAACGCGTTGTTTTCCGGTCTACCTGCTTGGCGCGCACCACTCCTAACTATATTTCAAGGTTTAAAGGTCAAGAACGGCTGGACCGATTTTTATGATCTATGATTTGTTGGATTTGTCTCCGCCCCGAGAATAGCTATTAAAACATCGGAAAAAATTACAAAAAAAATTAATGCAGAAAATTCTTTTCCTCATACATTTTGTATGGAACGAATTCTCATATTTTCAAAGAGCTGCAGCAATTTTGTGATAAATATAACATTGAATAGCAGGTGAATTCCAAAATTGTTCTTAAACATATAATGCTGCCCCTCTTTCTTACACACTAAATGTCAAAAGTCGATAATGAGACAAACGGTGAACGTATGTCTGCACTCCTCCAAAGGAAAAATACAACAATTATAACAATTCAATTGTAAGTGGAAAAGTAAGAAAATCACAAAAAATATTAATCCCTACACAACGCCATCTCCGATACTGACAAAAACAAAACACGGACAGTTGCGCATCGATCGTTGCTTCATCGTGTAATTTTTAACTTGATAAAAAAACCTGAATTTAATAATAATAAATTAACACAACAATTATTGATTCTGAGGCGGAACAAAATCCGTGGGTTTAGCTAGTTGTATATAAAACTAAAATCTATTTGACTTCAAAAACTTATTTTGAAAAGTAGTCAGAAACAGTTTCCACCTCTGCTTCCTACCGTTGGATATAATGTTATGATTTTGTTATTATTCTCAGGTCGCAAACTTAATTTTTCCGATTCCATGTATAATTTCACATCAAAACGAAAGAAAACCTGTGTTTAAACATTCTCGTACTCAACGCAAAGAAGGCACTTGGAAAATTGCGAAAAAGTTTTTCCCTTTCCTCTTTTAGTTTCATATTATAATTTTTAATTTGTGATACCCGGAACTTTTGTAACAATTTTTCAAGTTTTTCTCGCGGATCCTCGATAAAGCATTAATTTTTTTTCCCTTTGACTGCGATGAGTCACATCTTGGAAAATTCCGGAATTAAATACCGACAGAATAAAATTAAATAAAAAAATGTTTTTATGGTATGATATAAACAGCCGGTGCCACAACTTTTTAATTAATTTCGTCTTCCGCAGTTTTGACTCGTCCTACTACTTAAAAATGTTCATTTATTATTCGGCAGTAACAATTTTTAATTAACCTGCCGCTAAAAATATAAAACTGGCAGATGTTTGATAATTGCTTGTTGTTTTTTTTCAAATTTTTGGTATAGTCCCAAAGGAAATAAAAAATAATATTGAGTAGTAGTTTCTAAAACATCTCTTAGGATTTAGGTTATCAGTTTTCTATAGGATTTTTAGAATAATACCATATTTTTCCTCACTTAAATGTTACTCATGATTGTCATACTCTGACTTTTAATGCCAAAGTAAGGGTTTTCCCTCATAGAGAAACTGAAAACTGGTTGGCAACACAATTCACGGCGCAATTTAAATTAGTGATTTCAGTAATTATATCAGCTTGTTTCACAAAAATGTTAACTTCTATATAAATAAAAATGAATCGCCGAAATGTACATATGTACGACTTCCGAACGACTGCACCAAATTGGATAATTCTTTTTTTGTGTTCGTTATTGTCAGGACAAGGTTTGTATACAACTACTAAAGAGCTCTGGCATTTTGAAATTTGTATAAAAAAATTGCAATAGGTGGCACGCAAGCGGTTTGAAAACTGAATGTATGGAATGCGGGATGGGGGAGAGTAACTCGGGAGAAGGGATTCGCGGGGTGGGAGAAGGCGGGAGTGGAGTGGGGAGAGGGAAAGTGGAGGAGGCGGAGTGTGAACGCGAGAGGGGAAGGAAGGGGAGATGGAATGGAAACGGGACGAATGGGTAAGGACACGCAGGGAAAAACAATTTCTTTATTAATTGGCATAGCATGCCGGGTACCAGCTAGTTTATTAATAATTCACCGATTATGAACCTTTAAATATAATAATAATTTATCAACCTCCCGAACAAAATCGATATTTTCCTGCTTTGACATATCGCAAATTACTCGAAAACTTGGCGGAACGTGAGGCGTAACCATGGCAACTGAAACGCGACTAGCAATTCTAGTTCCCCTTGACAACTGGTATTTAACAAGTTGCCTGTGACCGCCAATGAAATTCGCAATTTGCTTACATCTATGTGGATAGCGATTGAGTTGCCAACTCGTTTTTTTTTTTAATTTCTCCGTGTGCGGTCGGTGATAGGTGGTTTATTTGAATTTTGATACGAGTCTTACGAACTTTTTAACAGTAATTAAAGTTTTGTTTGTCTCACTAAAATCTCTCGAAAGGTGAGGTAGAGGTGTGTCACTGACTTCTCTTTTATGGATATGCTAGTTTTCTATTTGGTTTTTACCCCCCGACCGCGCAGGCCGTCAAATTCCATCAAGTCGTTTATATAGTTTAAAAAAAAAATTAAAACTCAACCTTGAAAGAAAATGCTCCAATGGACAAGCAGAACTTCTATTTGACAGAAGTGACAAATGACAGCAATAAATGGTGTTTGGTCATAGACGACACTGAGTAATGAAATAACGTCTTATTTTTAGGTTGGATATTCGCAATATTGTCAGCTCTTTGTTTTTTGCTTGCCAGACAAAACGTGTAAAAACGAAAAAAATGACCATTTCGATGGTGATAGCTTTGTGACATTTTTAGCATCATTTAGAGCGATATTTTTTGTAAGAATGACGAATGAGCCGACTGGTGTTAACATTTTCAGTATCGAAACGCGGTTTTACGGTCAATGACTCTTGATGGCTTTTTTCGCTCTAAGATTAGAGTGATGTCTAACTTAACCTGACTTGTTTTTTTGAAACTTTTGAAACTCGATGAAACGAAAAAGCGACACTAAAAAGAGACAAACGCATATATCTATGCCAGAAAATAAGATATAATAATCGGTCTCCTCTATGTGCGGTGCTTCGTAGCCTCACCACTCTTGCCTACTTTATTTTTCTGAAAGTTTTATTTCTACCGCGTGTGAACTGCACACCTGAATTTTTTTCAATGTGAAATTTATTCAGCGCACACTATCATTCTAAATTTTAAAGTTTTAAAAAACTTTTTTTTGACAGGCACCTAATTGTAATTTTATAAATCGAGTAGGTGTCCAACCGACACTCCTGCCATAGGCCACCCCAAGTGGTTCGCTACGTTTGGTGACTGGGTGCCCGGGTTCATGGCGTGAGATTTGTAAAGGTCTTGGTGGCGAATGCGTTTGCTCACCTACTGCGTGGCGGGCCGGATCGGGAGAGACTGGTTGATGGAGATAACCTAATAGTAACTTAATATATCGAGTAGGTGTGCAACAAACACCCCTGCCATAGGTCACCCAAAGTGGTTCGCAACGTTTGGTGACTTAGCAAAGTTAAGATTTGTCTAGATCCTGGTGGCGAATGCGTTTGCTCACCTACTGCGTGGCAGGCCGGATCGGGAGAGAATGATTGAGGGAGTCCTTTTGACTTCTCCAACCGTACTCTCTGACCCATTACCTTGTATCGCAGTTGAAGGGATGGATTCATACGTCTGTCACTCCTGGACACATTGACCTTCTGATTCCTACACACACCTCATACCTTTTTTCTTCCCAGAACTTCCTCCTTCCTTTCGCTAAAAAGACCCTCCACACAGCATCCCCAAAGATGACATAGGCCCTTAGGGGAATTATTTTCCTGTGTGGAGCTAATGTACAAAATGAGCACCGCCGATTGACGAATCAAATAACCAGGTAAGTACATCTGACCTTCCTTTATACGTTTTGCCTCACAACGACCCCGAAATTGGGTGTGCCCTAGCCCCACGGGCCCCAGAAACACTATTGCCACTTTCGCAAAATTCCGTCTAGACAACCCCTACAATACATCGATATTTATAAAAGCATGCTTCAAAAATGCTACCGGCCGCTGCTGTGTGTTTATGAAAACCGAATCCAAAGTCGTTCTGCGTCTTGCGAATTTCTAAAGATATTTAAATCTTTGAATATTACGCCTGTCAGCGAAGATGATTGGAATATTGCTTGTGAATTTATATTCGCTTCAATGGACACAAAAGAGTTTTAAGTGAAAATGTATTTTCTATACAAATCTGCGGGTTCTTGGTTTTTAATTAACGCCCAGAGTTCCCTTTGTAAATGTTTTTATTAATATCGAAGTGACGTTTGACAAATTAATGACACTTAGATCCAACAATACAAATCACCACAGTAAGCGAATACCGTTTTAATGTCGTAATCTGAGGGAAATCAAAAGAAAACTCACAAAGAAAATGAAATTTTCATAACCTCCTAGACTAATTTTTTCGATTTTTGGAACAACTCAAATAGGTTTCGTAGAAATCGTTGTGTCTCCCTTGCTATGGTTCAGAAAAATCATCTAAACGGTGTCAGAAAGAGTAAACACCCCGCTTTATATAAAAATCTAAAAATTAACCACAAAATAATTAAAATGTACACCTTTATGATTCCAAATTTATCCGCCGCAAATTGAAATAAAAAATGAAACTTTGCATTTTTTTATTATTTATTTTTACATGAAACGATAAAAATGTGAGTCGACGATAACGTTTATAATACATTTTCCTAAACAAAAATATTTAAGTATGCATTTTTTCGTTATTAATAATTTGTATTTCAAATTTTATATGTTTATTTTAAATTATAAAATTTGAAAGCGTATTTTATCGCATTTTATAAACAGTTTTTAGTTTTCGGATGTGTTCATAAATTTTCCATTTATTTGGATTTCATTGCAAAGCCGAAATATTTTGACATTCCGATAGAATAGGCTCGAGGCCCGAGTAGTTAAATAAATATCTGCTTTTTCTTTATGTGCTAGTTTTAGAATACTTTTTTTAGGGCAAAATGATTTATGGTAGTACCTATATGTTTTACCCTTTTAAATGTTTTAATGTTAATAGTTTTTTTATCATTTCTTTAATTTACGTCGCGTTATAACTGTAGGTACATTAATTCGAGTAAAGTAATTTTATTATGCTGTGTATTGCTTTGTTTATGCATGTCTTTCCCTTATCTTTATTTATGAGAGTTTGAAATTAATGGATGTGATTTTAGACAAGTATAGAAATGTTTATAAAAAAGTTTTGTGTTAAAATGTCTTTTTCTCTTTGTTGGACGTAGATAATATTATTATTTATAACTATGCAGGGTTTAACTGTGAGTTAAACGGGACTGTGACGAGAGGATAACCTAAATTAAACATTAATTCTATTATGTTCATGAAAGCAATTTATTATTTAAAAGCGTTATTGGTTTTTACACGGCGGCATGGCGCATGCAACTGTTCAGCACAATGAGCTGTTAAATGTATGTATATTTATAACGACCGTGTTTTGTAAGCCGTAAAATTACACTAAGCTGTAAAAATATGATCGCTTTTCGTTGTTTCTCGTACAAAGTAATTTTCCGATACAAACCATTTGTAAGCCAGCACGGCAACATATAAAATCGTAATAATTGATTTTCAATTTTATTTCGCTGTGTTAATCTGTTTATATGATATTATTTGTTTTATTACCAAGTTGGGTTGGTACTTGACAATTTGTTTTTTACATTAGCTCCCCACGTAAGGCCCTGAGGAAAATACTTTCTCTCAGGGCCTATGTCAACTTAGGGATTCTGTATGAAATGTTTTTTTTAGGAGAGGAAGATCTGGGAAGGAAAAAGATGTAGGTGGATAGGAATCTGGGGGATCTGGAGTGTTTCCACGAGTGACGGATGTATGAATTCATTCCTACATCCTTGACGGCCGGCGTAGTTCAGCGGTAAGGCTCTTGACTCGCACACCAAAGGTCGCGGGATCGAAGCCCGGCGTGGCAAATAAATTTTATTAAATAAATTTGGGTTATTTAACAATTTATTAATTTAAAATGAAGAGTGGAAGATACTCTCAGTATCGCACCGGTGTAAAACCACCATTCAGAATTGAAACGTTGCTTGAAATGGCATTAGCCGTGTTTGGTGACCAGATCTGAATAGCCAGGTACTTCCCTACCTTTCTCTTCCTTATCTCCTTCCCCTCCCCACTACCTCACACTACCAGGTGGGCAGACTTATCCGCCGCCAAGACCTAGACAATACCCATTCCATGGTTCCCAGGTGTATTTTTTTGGTACAGCCACACCATAAATTAAGTTTGAAAACCAAAATAATTATCAAAATATCCGGTTGTATTTTATTTTGCGTCGTTCTGATCTGACGGCTTTGTTCCTATAAAAATATTATGAAAGCATTTAAAAATAAATGATGACCTGTTATAATATAAAATATGATATTCACGAAAAAAATATAATTTACGTTGTAATAATATCTTCTTGAATTTGACGAGTCACTGATTTTACGAGATCTTTCGACATGCCATGCCGCGCCAAAAATTCGTGATCGTCCCAAATAACCATATCATTAAGGGCCATTAAAGAGCCAGCGGCCGAAAATTCATATTTCGTCGAAAGATGTTCTTACGATCGTACAGGGCGGTTCCAATGAGAAAGATTTATTATTTTTCGTACCAACTTTTAAAAATAATAACTCAATATCGTTTTCAAAAATTTGCTCTAATTAAAACTTGCATTCAAAAATGCTGAAAGGCGTGATGATAAAACCATTAAAATAATGTCCTTTTTGTAATTAGTTTTTGATGATAAGTATTTATAATTTTTCAATAATGTCTAAGCAAAATAAGAATGTAAAAAAATCTTAAATATATTGGTTTGTAAGATCGTAAATAAATAGACAATCTGAAGTATTTTCATTACAAAACACGCGTGCGGATCTTTTTAAAATGATTTTATTTAAACTAAAATTAAAATTCTGAAACATGGCTTTCCTTGATTTATTTTACTGTACTGTGTTGTATAATTTATAATTAACCATTTGAAAATTTAACATATCTGCCAACGACCTACGTTAAAGCCTTGTACTAAAAATAAACATATTTTCTCAAAATTTTAAATATAGCTTTTACTAGATAAAATAACAAACAGTCTTTCGAAATCAATTTATAAATTTTTGTGGAAAAGAGTCAATACGTCTAAAATTTTATTTAAAAATGGAATATTTCCGGTTTTGTCTGGTTATTCCCTCTTAACATGGAGTCAAAATATTTTATGTTCCAGATATATTGGATGAGGGTTCATCGTCACTATCATCATCTTCTATAATATTAATCATCATTACATTGTATAACATTAAGTCGCTCAAAATGGTTGTGCGCTTAGATCTTTTAAACTACGTAACGGATTAACGCAATGTACTTTGTTACTGATAAGTTTTTAGATTTTCACGGCCAAAAGCATGTTGTTACTGTTCCAATCTAAGAATGTATATCGAGTTTATACGAGTATTTCCCATAATAACCACTTTTATTCCAGATTAATTGGTTAACACCACCTCAAGCAATTATTATTATCGTCCGTCTTCTGATATTATTGTCATAAACACTTTACCTTAAGAACATATCATCATTATCATTGCATAGTATAAAATGAAGTCGCTCAAAATGTATGTGCGCTTAGATCTTTTAAACAACGCAACGGATTTTCATGCAGTTTTCACCAATAGATAGAGCGATTCGGGAGGAAGGTTTATTTGTATAATATATGCTTATTATAGTAGAGAAAAGCCGAGTAATTCAAATATTTAATTCAGGCAGCGGGCAGCTGGAAAGCGAATGGTGTGGATTTTATAAAGGTTGGGTAATGGCGTTGTGTTTCGTTAGCCATAGCAACGTGTGGCCGGGTCTGCTAGTGATTAATAAATCAATGGCGGAGTAACTTTAGGGCCTTCGCTCATGAAGAAACTGAAAACTGGTTGGCAACTCAATTCATTTTAATTCACGGCGCAACTCAACTTTACGATTTCATTAATTATATCAACTTGTTTAACAAAAACATAATTCATTACTAATTTACCATTTATCAACCTTAAAATACAAAAATCGTTTATTAACCTCCTGAACAAAATCGATATTTCCCTGCTTTAACATATCGAAAATTACTTACTAAACTTGACAGGTCGTGAGGCGTAACCATGACAACCTGTCAACATGACAACTAAAACGCAACTAGCACTGCGACTAGCAGTGAAAACGCTTGACAACGACGCGGCATCGCCATTGACAACTGGTCTTTAACAAGTCGCCTGTATGCGGACAGCCAATAAAATTTGCAAATTTATTTTCCTGTGGATTTCGATTGAGTTGCCAACTGGCCTTTTTTAGTTTCTCGACTTGAGTAGGTAACTATCGGTTTTCAAAAAGTAAAAGCAAAAGTTAAAACGGGCGGTTTAATTGTTTGAAAATCCAATTTTTGTGATATTTAACCATAGCAATTTCTTTTATTCTTACTGTTACCGTAGTAACCATTGAAACAGACAGCCCCACATGATTTATTCTTCCCCCATTCGTAAAAAATACTAACTCAAGTCAGTTATGTGCGCCCATTTCACCGAAGGATGGTTAGGTAACCCACCTCTACATAACAATATTCTCATGAATACGTAAACGATTCAATTAATTTCTGCGTTATTCTCCGGCCTTCGGAGATGCCTTCGTTTATCGTTTTATTCAGTTATCTCGCATCAGCGACCGTATTCCTAACGGCGAACCTCACTCCCCTGAAATATTATTATTTTTTCCCAGTGCGCACGCATCTAGGCGCTAAATAATATAGAGTAGTAGAAAAACAGGACCAATGAGATGTTGTGAGCAGGACCGGACTTACTTAATGGATATTGCCAATCGCCAACTGTCGTGTAGCTTTCTCAAACTAAAATTATTATTATAAGCAATAATTATTATCCAGAAACACTTATCAACATTGAAAAAATCTCCCGAGAAAAGATTAATGCCGCCGACGGGATTTATCTCCTCTCGGGAGATTTTTTCAATGTTGATAAGTGTTTCTGGATAATAATTATTGCTTATAATAATTGTTACCCTTTGTGCTGTGCATAGAAATCTTGTCTTAAAACATTAGTTTACCAATTAAAAATAATAATTAAAATTATTAAACGAACAATATAAATTATTACAACCACTTTACATATATTTACCGACGTACCCATATTTACATGAAATAAATTATGCTTCTATGCATATAATACTCACGGATGGATTGTCTATGAAATCAATGAATTTTGGCATTACATTACATTATATTATAAGTATTAATCTATGTATCCAAGGAATTGGCGAATTTGCTTCATAATTAGTGTGTGAACGATGACATTGAAATATATCCTTGTGCCTGGTATGTCATACAGGAACTTAGGAGTTCGCAACAATCGAACTCTGAATTTACAATTTTAAAAAGTCCTTCTTCCACCATCGAGTATTTTTAAGGTATTTAATAAAAAGAGTAGTTTATTAATTTGTTCTAAAGAAATATTTAACTTAAAGTTAATAAATCGACAAAACTTTTTCTGAATTCTTTTGACATTTTTAATGTGAAATTTATGGTGAGGTGACCAAACAAGGGAATTATACTCCAGGATATAAATAATTAAAACAAAATATATAGATATGTAAATATTTGATATAACAACATTGCGTATGTGTATGTATGTATGAAACTGAACTGAAAACTCAACTAATGAAAACAGTTTCATGACAGGAAGTGGCAAGGTTTTTAATGGCTCTTTAAAGCAAAAATCCTTATGTTTTCAAATGATTATTTTCCACTTTTATCACGCGAGTATTGTTTCTCGGGGACCGGATTCGCTAGTTCCCGGTAGTTCGGCATTAGAGCGTTGGAGCGTACAAATTCTAGTTTGTCATCAAACATCACATTACCGAAATTACAATGCCATGCAATGATAGATGGCAATAATAAACATTGGGATTTTTTACATTAGCTCCATACATTAGGAGGTCCTGAGGAAAATAATTCCCCTCAGGGCCGATGTTATCTTTGGTATAATGTGTAGAGAATGTGATGCTGTGTAGACGGTCGTTTTAAAAAATGCAAGAGAGGAAGTTCTGGGAAGGATAAAGGTACGAGGGGTGGATAGGAATGTAGGTGTCAGTATGTCCAGGAGTAACGGTCGTATGAAACCAACCCTCCCACTGTGGTACGAGACGGATGTTCCGAGAGAGTCCTGCTAGATATATCAAAAGATCTCTCTCAATAAGTCTCTCCCGATCCGTGCCTTCGGTGGGAAGACGTATTCGCCCCCAAGACCTGGACAAACCTCACCCTTTGAACCTGGGTTCCCCTGCTAAGTCACTAAACGTAGCGAACCACTTGATCGTTGTGGCAGAGGTGTTGGTTATCCAATAAATAGTTCCCGGGGTGGCGGTACCCATACCCGTCTCCCAAATTGGATTCTAGCACCTTTGACGATATGCCGCCTAGTTTCACGTCCCTTCTGCACCAAAGGTAAATCCGGCCCTGTTTTTCACTACAGGCGCCCCCATATTCATGAAATTCAAAAGCATCTATTGACAGGATGCTAATTCAATGTCTAGTGGGATTGATACCACCTTCCAATTCAATTAATTGTGCGATATGTTTACTGAGAGGAGGCTCTATTCAATTCGAAGATCATTGTGATTCTGAATTTCGATTGAAGTTTGTGGAGAGCTCTGGAGAAAAGTGGTGAACTGTGCCGTATTGAACTTTATCTTGGGTCTCTTTTGAGGTAAATTGTTTGTAAACTCGCTTCTATTATTAGGAAATCAGAATTCCTCGAAATGGGGTCACCCGCGCCGGTTTATTAGCAACTCAATTAAAATACATTTTAGCACTGGATGTCATTAAACTTCACAACTTCAACTCCATAGATAATACATGACGTTTAATTTTTGACCAAACCTTGTTATTTAAAATTCTGAATTATGGCCTAGACTCGCCAGAGCTTACCAACTAAATAAAAAATCTTATTCGTACAAGATGGACAAGACAACCCAATGTATTTAATTTGCCCACTTGTAGAACTAGCATTAGAAAAAAATCCCCGTATATGTAAGGCGGGGGGGGGCGGGGCACGTTGTTACTGGGGCATGTTTTTACATCGTCGATAAATCACACACCGGAGTGATTTTTTTGCGCGCTTTTCTATGGTGGAAATGCGTGGAACTAGCCGACCACAGTGTCCCACAAAACGTCAACGAAAACGGATGTTCGAAAAAAAATCTAATAAATAAAATTGAATTTCGCGTGTGCAAAGTAACTTTCGTTGAAAGAATTTGAAGTCGTATTGTCCCCTTACCATAACAGGTAGTTAATTTATACTATTTTTTTTTAATATTTTACACCCCTCTGCATAGTATCTGAACATTTATCTTAACCGTTGTAAATTTCTTGTAAATGATATTACGACTTTAATGTGAAATTCGACAAAGAGGAAAGTTGTTATAATGATTGGGGGGCAAGTTGTTACATGTAACGCACATAGATGCTTTGTTTCCCAGGGAGGAAAACATTCACTTTTAACTCTCATAACATAATTTATTAGTTTATCTAGTTCTAGATACATTTTAAAATGGTTATAAACTACAAGAAAGCAACGCAGCGAGGGAAAGTTTCGCAGGAAAATTAAAGGAAGTCTTTAGCGATATGCGAAATCAACAGGAAGAAGACAATATCTACGAAGCTTACAAATAAAAAAAATTAGACAGACTATTCTTCTTTGGATTCAATTTGGTATCAAATATAAAAGTTTTTTTGGTTTGTAACAATGTGCCCCCCCCCGTGGGGCATGTTGTTACATTTTTTATGTTTAATTTTCTATTTTTTGTGACCTACATTCTCATTGAAAAAAAATGTTATGTTGTTCATAAAAGTGTCCACAATTTATAATAAATCTTCTTTCGTTCCTTTGAATGAACGGTCGTCCAATAAAAAATATTTTTCAATTTTGTAACAACTAGCTCCGCCTCCCCCTACACAATATAATACAAAAATTTTACAATATAGACAATTTTAACAATACCCTAAACACCGAATAGAATACGATTCGCATACGATTGAAAATCAATACAAGAGTGTGGAATGTATCGGGAGCGTCTCCTATCCTTATCCTGTTTTCCTCTTCCTCTCCTCACCAAAAATTAATTTTAAGATATAATAAAACTCTATCTCCAAGGAACTTTAACACAGGAGACCTTTTTGGCTTGACTTATTTTAACTTTGTATATATCTCTATATTTTATGTATAAGCTATTTGTCACTTACAAATAAATAACATAGCGATACCGGTGGATTTATTCGTCCGCCACTCATGGACTCACTGAACTCTAAGCTCCTACACATCCCTCATATATTTTTCTAACCCAGAACTTCCTTTCTTTAAAAAGACCCTCTACAGCATTCCCAAAGACGACACAGGCCCTGAGGGGAGTTATTTTCCTCAGGGATCTCCTGTGTGGAGCTGATGTAAAAAATCGATTGCAGTTCACGCGCGGTTGAAATGAAACCTTCGCCCACACATTCGTAACCAATAGGAGCCTTGATAAGTGAGGTCATAATCAAAGCGGTCAATGAGCGCAGTTTAACGCTTCGTAGGTACTGTAATGCGTCGTTTCCGTTTCATGTCTCAACCAATAGGAGCCTTGAAAAGTGAGGTCATAATCAAAGCGGCCAAGGAGCGCAGTTTTACGCTTCGTAGGTACTGCAATGCGTCATTTCCGTTTCATTAGAATTTCAAATGACAACGGAGCTAAAGAACTTTCACTTCAAAAAGAAAAGCTTGTATCGTACCCCAACGTCTTTTCCCGAGTTAATATTTTCCAACGGAAACTCAGTGCCCAAGTGTCTAAAAGCATTTCTTTAATATCTTAGACATTACTAGCTTTCGCGCTATAACTAAATTATTGTATCTCACAACGAAATGAAAACTTCTCAGTGCTGACATTAATGAAAGCTTGTGAGTGTAGAATCGGATGAAATCTTTTCTGAACCTATTAAAGTTACTTTGATTCTAAGACTGGCTCCGCTACCATCACTTTAACACTATTTTACAGCGTGATTTTATAGAACTTTTTATCCGATAACAATGTATTTTATCTGCTAACTATTAAATATTTTATTTTTAATTTGATGGCTGGAAGTATAAAATTTCAATTATTTCAATAAATGGTTTTACTGGGTATATTTTCAACCGGCGCCACCTTGGGTGAGTGTTACGTTGCTCATCTTCCCCTACGGAATATAGATTAAAGATTATTTATTTTGTAAGCAGGACCTTATTTACCTATGTTTTTTCTTTGTAATTCCTTATTTGTGGTGTTCATACTTAGTAATTAGGGGGCATTCATTAATGGGGGAGGAAGGGTCCAAATCTAATTAAAACTTTAAAAAAATTATTATAAAAATCTCAAATCAATTTTATCCCAAATTTTGTTCGCTGACTCTTGTGTCTAATGACGTGGGCGGGTCCCCACAAAAACCCACCCACCCTATCCCATCCCGCCCCATCCTATCCCATTATGCCCCCTCTGTTGAGGTAAATATTAGCTTGAACAGTTTTCAGTATATTGTCGCGATTATGTTAACCTCAACGGGGGGGGGGGGGGACCGGATAGGGTGGGACCCCAGATACACCACTGTTCTGTGAGGGGAGGGGGAGGGGGAGGGGGGGTCGCACTTGATCTCACTTTAATCTCATCAATGGGAGAAGTGTCTAAATTGGAAAAAGAACTGCTCACGTAATTAATGTATGCCCCCTTACTGGGTGATGTGTGTAGTTTATAGGTGTGTGCGTTGTATGTGTGGGATATGTATGCGTATTAAACAGTTCATATCGTTGACATGATGCTCCTTTTAAATTTGCGCAGTGAATACGAAAAAATGTTGATGTTAGAGTTTAGGCAGATATTATTGAACGTATGAAGAGCACGGTTAATTGGCGGATTAGTTGCTGCATTTGTTTTGTAATTAAATAATTATTATATTTTTGTATGGCTTGTCCATTCAATGGGAATAGAAGTTCGGTACAATCGATTTTATTATTTATAATTGTGTGTATAAATGTTAAATCAGCTATTGCTTTCCGTTGTTGCAAAGTTTGTAAATATTATATTCATCAGCATGTTTATATTATTTTCATAAATTTCGGGCCCAAATTAAATTAATTTTCATAAGTTTTAAAACCCAAAATGGGTTCCATAGCTCAATCGGTAGAGCACTTGCCATGTAAGCTAAGGGACCTGGGTTCGAGTCCCAGTGGAACCAATATCCTTTTCTGATTTTTCTGACTTCAGATTTTGATTGAGTTTGGCTAATTTTGTCTTCATTTAATTAAAAAAAAAATTACTTGTGTTCATTTTATGAAATTACTCGGATTAACCAACTTTTCTTATAGAAGAACCAAAAGTGATTAGGTACTTTTAATGTAGAAAAAAAAAACCATTAAAAAATGTTGCACAATTAAGTGCTCCTTACTTTACACTTTAGCTAAGCCAGTGTTGCTTAGGCTAAATTACCTCAATTTTAATTAATGGTGTGTAACGGTGATTTTTTCTTATAAATTCTCTCTTTTATAAACTGTCACGTTATAATCCCCTTATTGGAGCGACGCAATGTCAAGAAATGGAATGCGACTAACAAGAGGAAGAAGAAGAATGGGAAGAAAAAAACGATTTTACAAGAGTACCTATTACCCACGTCTGATTTACGGAAAAGCCGATCGTTCCATTGTTATTATTATAAGGCATCTCTCAGCAGGAATCTCCCCCATTGAATGGACAAGGTTCGGATTGTCCTATCTCATGTTTTCTGATTGCAGAATCAAATCTATATAGCTTACTGAGCCAAATTTATTATTTCTTCTTCGTATTTATTGTACGGTTCCATTGACGTAGGGTATATTAGGTCAATGTACGGTTCACATTATAATGATATTGGCTTATATGGGGTGTTAAGGGACGTACTTAACTTACTTTAACCAGTGATTCCTGACATTATTTGAAGTAAAAAAAGTAAATTAAATTTTGGTCGCCGGTGACATTTTTGATGTTTTTTTCTACAAAAACACAAAAAAATGGTAGATGTTGGACAGTTGGAAGGGGGGGGGGGAGTTAGTCGGTTACTCGGCTCAATGACTAGTGATGATAAACGGAAGATTTTTTTTGTTTGATTTTGAAGAAAAAAATGTTGAAAAAAAAACTTATCAAAAAAAGTCACCGGAGACCAAAATTTCATTTACATTTTTACTTCAAATAATGTCAGGAATCACTGGTTAAAGTAAGTCAAGTACGTCCCTTAACACCCTGTAAATGATACGGCTTATTGCCTACTCAGGCTTCGACCATGTTTTATCTGAGATTCAAAATATTTTCGATTTGAAATAAAACCCAAATAAATGGGATATTTCTGGACGTATCTGTCACATCTCTATGAATAAACTATGACTAGATTATTGTAACATGTCTATGGTCTACTTCACTTGTGTAATGTCAGGGAGCTAATAAAGAGCTGAATAAAATGTCGTCTGTGTAATAAGTCACAAGTGTTTTAATATCATAAAACCCACATTGAAACATGGTGTCAGAAGTGAGATAATAAAAATAATAAGTGTCATAAGTATAAAAAGTGTATAATAATATCACAGAATGTCGAAGGATTCAAAAGTTCTCATGCAGCATGATTTTCATGCATTGTCAAGTCTGATTATTTCAGACAGTATGAATAATAATCAAGAATGGAAGGATTGGTGGAGATCATTTGAAATATACCTGCTGGCATCAGGCCTGGAGGATGCATCAGAAAAGAGAAAAATAGCTATTTTACTACACTCCATCGGATCAAAAGGCATGGAAATATTTAACTCATTTAACATAAATAAGTTTCCATGGCAACAAGTCGGTATTGATTTAATGTATTTTAATAATGTAATTTATCTCATTGTAACAGACTACTATTCAAAGTTTATAGAAATTGCTTTATTGAATAAGGATTCTACATCCAAAAATGTAATAATACACTTAAAATCTATTTTTTCGCGTCATGGTATTCCAATGTCTTTAGTATCAGATGGTGGACCGCCATTTCAATCTATTGAATTTAAATCATTTTTATATGATTGGGATATAGAACACGTAGTTACAAGTCCATATCATTCACAATCTAATGGTCAGGCAGAGAGTTCTGTAAAAATTGTAAAAAATATTCTAAAAAAGTGTAAAGAAACAAATGCAGATCCTTATATCGCTTTATTGCATTATAGGAACACACCGAAAGCCAACTTACCGTCACCTGCTCAATTATTAATGTCTAGAACTTTGAGAATGAATATTCCTTTAACTCAAATTAAATTAAAACCTAAGGTTGTAAGATTTTCAGATTATAAAAAGTGTGTTGATAAAAATAATTAAAAAAATTCCAAATATTATAATGAAAATGTAAAACCATTGTCTTTGTTAAAAACAGGGGATCATGTATACTTTAAGAAAAATCCCAAAAGTAATAGGCTACCAGCTGTCGTTAAAGATATATTAAAATGTAACAGGTCTTATATTATTGAAGATAATTATGGTAATAGGTATAGACGAAATAGAATACATTTAAGACTCAGATACAATACTGGAATCAATAATGACCATCTGTCCATGCGATCTAATCCAGCACAAGAAGCGAAAGAAGCTGGAGATGAGGGACAGGTGGGAGAAAATAATTCACAAAATCCATATATTACGAGATATGGAAGAGTTGTCAAACAACCGGATAGGTATTGTGACATATGAAATTTTAATGTATTTTATGTTTTATTTTATTTTATAAATTAAGAAGGGGGATGTCACATCTCTATGAATAAACTATGACTAGATTATTGTAACATGTCTATGGTCTACTTCACTTGTGTAATGTCAGGGAGCTAATAAAGAGCTGAATAAAATGTCGTCTGTGTAATAAGTCACAAGTGTTTTAATATCATAAAACCCACATTGAAACAGTATCCAAACATTAAAACTGTTTTTGAAAGGTGATAAAGCACTCTTAAAAATTTTATAAAACGAAATATACATATAATTTTTTAAATATAATTTTTTTTGCATGCAAACATGAAGAAGTTTCAAAATTGGCCGCTTTACGTTTTTCCTAACTACAATTACTGATAACGAAAACAAAATAAAAACACATATATATCATATTAGAATAAGTTAACAATAATAATCTAAACGAAAATATGAAAGAGAACAAGACACAGAAAAACAGAAAAAGACTATGGTCGCAACTGGGACTCGAACCCAGACCTCTCCGTCTAACCGGGACGAGCGCGTTAACCAATTTCGCTATTGCCACCTTCTGTCAAAACGTCATAATTATCAATCTCATATTTTCAAATTTTAGAATTACATTATTATCAACTAATTATTTTTCTGGGTTCGAGTCCCAGTTGCGACCATTGTCTTTTTCTGTTTTTCTGTGTCTCGTTCTCTTTCATATTTTCGTTTAGATTATTATTGTTAACTTATTCTAATATGATATATTTCACTGGTGGGAATAACCTTAAAAAAAAGTTAAAAAAGAAAGTTTTTCTTATAAAAATTGAACACATATATATTTTATCTGACGAAAGTATTTTGATGGAATTGTCATCTCACTTTTTTTGTAATTCAATGTAAAAATAATTAATTAAAAATTCATAATTTTTTTTAAATTCCGATCTGAAGCTTTGCGGGGAAACGGCGTGATAGTTAGTTAGTTAGTTAGGAGTTTCACACTTCAAAAAACTGTTTCAAAAGGTTTAAATTTTCGCGTGGATGCCAAACAAAAACGTGAATGGAATAGGTAAAAAATATTAAAGCACGTATCCTTTTGAAGCCTTCCTTGATTACTAGTTTTATACTTGGGATCGTAGCTGAAAGTCGGAACACGAGTATTAAGTACACTACGCGAACATCTCTCTTGTGTATTAGCATATTTTCAACTCTGAGCTGCCTGGAGTTGAGCTTTGGTTCACCAGTATTATTCATATCACGTATGCAAAAAATGCTTGAAGTTTTATTGCTATCCCCTCATATGCTGGATATGTTATGTAAAATAAGCTCACTTTTCCTAAAATAACTCACATATCTTTTGAGCAGTTTTTATTATTTTAAAATTACAAATGTGCAGTTCGAACGCGGTAGAAGTGTAACCTTCCGAAAACTAAAGTAGACAAGAGTGGGGATGCTACGAGACACCGCACAAAGAAGAGTCTGATAGGCTACGAAGCATCGCACAAAGAGGAGACCGATTATACTATCACATTCTCTCGCAGGCTAAATCCTATAAATGTATGTGTTTGCCTCTTTTTAGAGTCGCTATATTTCGTTTAATCGAGTTTAAAATTACAACGGTGTTTAAGAAGCTTCAACTTTAAAAAAAACGAGTGTGCTTTAGATCAAACGACTGAAGTAAAACTTCACTAACTAATAAAAGAACATTTGACATTGGGGTGACATGTGACCTATGACCCTGGGGTGACCTAAGACCGTGGGGTGACCTACGACTGTGGGGTGACCTACGACCGTGGGGTGACCTACGACCGTGGGGTGACCTACGACCTTGGGGTCACCTACGACCTTGGGGTGACCTACGACCTTGGGTTAGTATGTACGCCTTACCTTAGTTGTGCAGTATGTATGCCTCGCCAGATCACCGTTCGCATCGATTACCGTTCGCATCACACTTTTCGTAACCCATCACAGCTTTCATAACGCATCACACTTTTCGTAACGCATTCACCAGCTGAAAAATCCCAAATGGCAGTAATGAGATCGTTTTATACGGGAAATTTTGAACTTTAATTGAATAAAATGGAATTTAATACATCTTTTACCATCTTTCCACCCGTAACTAGTTACTGTTTCTTGTAGTAATTACGTTGAAACATGGTGTAATTTTCAAAATCTGTGCCTAATAAAGTACGACGCTGGGGGAATATTATTTACTAAACAAATTTAATGACTGAGAACAATAAGGCGTACAATTTCCTTTAAAATGTTTACATTTTATCAACTGCTGTTATATTATCTTCAGTACCGTTGTTCACGAGAGCGTAGAAAATGTGTACAAAGTTTAGCCTTTCGTTAGAATTAAATTTAGTCAGTAGTTAGTTGTTAGAGTCGGCGCTTGAGAACTGTAAGCCGAGACTTCGGCTGAACGCAGGATTTGATTGCTTCTTAAGCTATTAAGGACGTTTATCCTTTGTTTGTGTAAGATTTACAAAATGGTTATTTGAGGAAAATTTCTTGCTTATTTAAGCTATATTCAAAACTGTTGTAATGTTTTACCTGAAAAGCAGTATCATAGGTTTATAATAATTATAGTTTTGTGGAAATTTTACGTGCTTGCTTAGTCGTAAGTCTGAAATATAAATCTTAGGATTAATCGCTTCTAAAAATAGTAATATTTATATTAACCTGTATGTTTACTTGATTTTATTATAACCAAGTACAAGTATTAAATATTGGACAAGTTAATTTTATTATTACCAAGTACAAGCATACAATATTGGACAAAGACTTTATTGGACAATAAAGACAAGTGTGGAAGAAAAAATATGGTGGCAGCCTTATTTTAGACAATTAAAATTATATTTTGAAACTCCAAATCATTTAAAATAATAAAATATAATATATTTGCGACACGTTCCAGAGTGGAAGATACTCTTAGTATCGCCCTGGTGTAAGACCACCATTCAGAATTGAAACGTTGCTTGAAATGGCTTTAGCCGTATTTGGTAATCAGATCTGAATAGAAAGATACTTCCCCTCCTTCCTCTTTCCCCACTCCTTCCCCTCCCACTACCTTCAGCCTCACAACATACTCCAATTGGGGATGCCATAGTCTCACTGGGACTCTTCCGAGGTATTCACATAAAAAATGTCATCCTTGGAATGCTGTACGGGTATTTTTAGAAAAGGAAGGAAAGGAACTTTTGTGAAGTATAAAAGTATGAGGGGTGGGTAGGAATCTGGGGGTCAGTATTTCTAGGAGTAACGGACTTATGAATCCAACCAGGGGTGCAAGGCGATATTTTAAGTGCGTCCTGCTGGAAAGATAAAAAGGTCTCCCTTAATCAGTCTCTCCCGCTCCGGCCCGCCATGCAATTGGTGGGCGGATGAATTCCTAGACAAACCTCACCCCATGAACCCCGGCACCCCTCCTTAGTCACCAAACGTAGCAGACCACTTGGGGTGACTTGTGGCAGAGTTGGTTATACAATAAATTGTTCCCGAAGCGGTGGTACCGATGCCCGCCTCCCAATTTGATTATACATAATATATGAAAGTACTCATTTGTTATTTTTTCTTTGTTGCAGGTGAGTTATTTGGGATGCGTTTGTGTTTGCTATTCAAATATGACGAATCATCGAATTTCCTCGCAATATCTGGTCTGTATGCCTTTTTATAGTATTATAAGTATTTGTGTCTCTACATATGCATATTAGAAAGTAAACATACAATTTTTTAAATTTATTTATTTACTACAAGATTATAAATTTATATACATAATTTATGAAATGTTTTGACTGCCCCACGAGGAGGATTCCCGTTTTAGGACAGTCAAATTAGGATGGGTATGAAGATATTGTTGAACACGATTTGTACAAAAAAAGACGAAAAATTGAGGAAATAAAAGAACAGAAAAGATACAAAATAACATAAAAAAGTTTAAAACATAGTAACTGTTATTTGCTTAACATAGTTTTAAAAATAATATTAATTTTTAAAAAAAGGTACGTCGGTGCTTAATAACATATATGTAGATAATTTAAGAGTAATTAAGAGGACTAAAAAATATAGGTAACTTGTGTATGCATTGCATATTATAGTTCTACATAAAGGATTTGTAGAAAAAAAAGTAAAAAAAGGGAAGAGCAAAAAAAAAATTGTTCTCCTGAAATGTTTTACAGGAAATAAACTTGATATTTATAAATTCCGAAGAAGACGAGGTTTTTTATGTTAGATCCATATAGGAAGCCTAGAAGAAAAAAATAATCCCTCAGGGATTGTGTCATATTCTGAAATGCTGTTTGGAGGGTTTTTTAGGGAAAGAAAGGAAAGGAAATCGTAGGAAAGAAAGCGGTTTGAGGGGTGGGTAGGAATATATATATATATATAATATGATTTAATTCTTTTCTATTGATTTATAAATAAAACACTTGTGTTGCAAAGTTTAACAAAGAAACGACATTTATGTTTATTTATAATAAAATAATAGAAAATAAAACAAGTGACAATTGATAATTACATTCCAAGTATTCCAACTGACACTACAGGATTCAAATTTAAATGGAATATATTGCCATTACATCTCCCCTCCCCCTGGAAAGAAAATTACTGCAAAATTTTCACTCATCTTCGATGTCCTCTTCATGGTTCATAAATAAAGGTGCTGGAGTTAACTTCGAGATGTGGAAAAAATTTGATTCAAATTTTTTTCGACCAGTGTTTATCTTGTAAATTGAGTTTGATAATTTTTCTATGATTTTGTATGGTCCGATTCTCAATTCGTCGAGCTTCTTCCTGTTAAGTTTGTTTCCATTCTCCACAAAAACAGTACCACCAACTTTGAAGTCAAAGTGTCTCCTGGTTTTATCGTAAATTATCTTGTTGTAATTATGTGACTTCATAGTATTTTCTAGAGCTTTTTTTCTCTCTTGAATCAAATCGATGCCGGTCTTCTTAAGTTTTAACTCATTTGGCAAAATCGTAACATCTGTGCCGTCAAGTAGGTACTGTGGCGCATATCCAGTAACAGTGTGCTCCGTTTCATTATAGTTTTTAACACAATTATGCGCTATAGTTGTCCAAGCTACTTTTGAGTCATTTTCGTTGATTTTGCATCTAATTTTATTGACCAGCGTTTGGTTCAATCTTTCATTTAATCCATTTGAGAAAGGTGAGTTCACTGCAGTAAAAATTATTGGAATATTTTTTTCATCCAAAAATTTTTTGAATTCTCTAGAATTGATACCCGGGTATTGGTCTGAGAGTATCATGCCAATGTCATTAGTTTCTGTGGAGTTTAAGAGTTTGATGAAATCATTGGTATTTTGAGTTCTTGACGTCAAAATATATGCAAACCTCGTGAAATGATCTGATAACAGGTGCAAGTATCTCTTTGTTGATCGTGAACCCCCAAAACCGCCTATTGTATCAATGGAACATATTTCAAAAGGTTTTGTTGCGGGACCCAAGTGGGACATCAATCCATATTTATTTTCACCTCTTGATTTGTTCTTTAAACATACTGCACAACTTTCGCAGGTTCTCTTTATATTATTTGTCATGTTTTCTGCTGTGTACCATGAGCTTATCATTTTTTGCATTTGTGTAATTCCTATGTGACCTAGTTCTGTATGAACATTTCTGATAAAGTCTATGCTGAATTTTTCTGATAGAATTATTTTTTCTCTTTTTTTTACTTTCTTGTAATAAACATTATTTTTCGATATCAATTTATCTCTTCTGCACTGTATCTTCTCATTTTTTACCTGATCTTTTAAGATATCTTCTAATTTTATTAAGTTGACAATTTTTAATTGCTCATCTGTATTTTCATTTGATTCCAGCACTGGGTTTCTGCTTAGACAGTCAGCTTCCAAATTTTGTTTTCCTGGAGCATATTTTATGTTAAAGTCATATTGAGAAAGATAATATGTTAAATCACCTAGCTTTTCATCGGTTCTAGATTTGAGATTCATGTTTTCCAGTGGTTTGTGATCTGAATAAACTGTAAATGGTTTACCTATCAACCAGTATTGCCAGTATCTCACTGCTTCTTTTATAGCTAAGCATTCTAAGTAAATTGCTTTTTTCTTTTTCTGGGCGCCATTTAGTTTTTTCGAAAAGTAAGCTACAGGTTTTTCTTTTCCATCAGACTGTGTTTGTTTTAAAATAGCTCCAAGGCCTTCTAGAGAAGCATCTGTATATATATTAATTGGTAAATCTTGATCAAAAATTTCCAGGATTGGTTGTGAGCATAGTAGGTTTTTCATCGTTTCAAAAGCATTTTGGCATTTATCAGTCCAAATAAACTTTTGGTTTTTCCTTAGTAAGTTATGCAAAGGATCTAGTATTATTGCACTCTTCGGAATGTACTCATGATAAAAGTTGATTTTTCCTAGAAATTGTCTCACATTCTTCTGTGTTTTTGGAATAGGAAAATTCTTTATTGAAATCAAATTATCCTTTACTGGCTTGACTGAATTATTCTGAATTATATGACCCAGATATTTTACCATGTCTGATGCAAATGTGCATTTTGTAAATTTTAATCTAAAACCTTCAGTTTTGATTGCATTCAGCAACTTTGTTAAATGATCGATGTGTTCAGCAAAAGTTTTTGAAAATATAAGTATGTCATCTATGTAATTGACAGCAAAATCGGTTAGTTTATATTTTCTCAATATATTGCTTAATATCCTCTGAAAAATTGCCGGAGAGGTCTTTAATCCAAAAGGTAGGCAGGTCCACTGATAATGCCCCTCCTGTGTTACAAATCCTGTTTTTTTTTTGTCTTCAATCCGCAACGGAATAGACCAAAAAGCTGAGTTTATATCCAGCGTTGAAAAAAATTTGCAATTTCTGGTCTTTGTCATTAGGTCTTCAATCAATGGAAATGGTTGAGCTTGAGGTATTACTATTTTATTTAAGTCTCTGAAGTCTATGCATAATCTGGATCTTTTGTTTTCTTCTTTTTTAAATGCTAGAGTGACAGGTGCAGCAAATGGGCTGTACGACTCTTCTATCAGTTTATTGTCTATTAATTTTGCTATTTGCTCTTCTATTTCCTTTTTATCTTCTACGCTGCATCTGTAAGGCCTCTTACTACAATATTTATCCACCAATAAGTCTATCTTCGCTTCATATCCATTAACAGTACCAACATCGTATTTACTTTTCGCAAACACTGATGTGTATTTGCCTATTAGTTCATTTATTTCTGTTTTTGATCATTATTTAAATGATTTATTGTTATTTTAAAATCTTCTTCTTTAACATGTTCATTAAAATTAATTTGGTGTTTTTCTATAATGTTCTTATTTTCAGAATGTTTAAATTCAGTATTTGTTTTCATATTTGTAGAATTTTCTTCTTTTTTATTTGTATTATTCAGGCAGATTTTCTGTGATATTTGTAAGTCTTCACTTTGGATTAGTTTGAAGTCTTTTATCATGTCTAATCCAATCAAAAAATCATACTTAAAATTGTGTTCATCAATAATGTACACATCAACATTTTTCTCCAATTCAAAAATTTTAATCTTTAACGTTGTCAAACCACTCGTTTTTTTTTTTTCCTTTTCTTTTTAGTTTCAAAAACTTAGAATTAATTAGAGAAACATTTGAACCCGAATCATAAATTCCGTATATTTTTAATTCATCATTTAGTAATAGTTTGACTTTGATTAATGGTGTTACTATTAGTTTTTTTGATCATTTTCATTAATCTCAGTCTCTATCACTGAATTGTTTACATGTTTAATGGCATTTCTCTTAAATTTTTCATCCTCTTTTGTTTTGAACCAGCATGTGGCTTCAGGGTGGTAACGAGTGCCCTTATTCAATTTTTCACAAATTTTACATGGCTTTTTATCCTCATTTTTATTATATTCTGCATTCCCAAATGTTCTCCTATTCATGAATCTTTTTTTTTTGACCATATGTTCATACTTGTTTATTTCATTAAATAAATCCACAGTATCTTGTAATCCTTCTCTATCGATCTTGTTAAGTATGAATTCTGGTAGTCCGGAAGCAACAAGATCTATCAAAGTACCGGTGTCGATTGATCTTCTCATATCCAATAGAAGTTTTTCTTTTCTCATAGCATAATTCAACAGAGAACCATCTTTGTATCTAAATAATAGTGCGTAGGTGACAGGGTTCCATCCTTTGTTTGCGAATGATTCACAGAATTTGTTTTTCCATGTTGACCACTCTGAGTTCATTGTTAGTTTAATAATCATGGAACTATACCAATCTACACAACTTTTATCCATGAACAATCTTAGTATTTCTATTTTTTTTTCATCCATGGTCACATCAAATCGTAAACATTCTTTTTCAAACACTTCTATCCACTGGCTTGCATTTGTATTTTTACTACAGAATTTTTCTATAACAAAATTCTCAGCAATGTTTTTGAGGCTCTGTTGCTTATCTTCCATTAATTTTACCATCAATCTTCCCAGTGTATCTTCTTTTTGATGTACTTGTAAACTTTCTTCTTCCAATTCTTCGAGGTATTGGTCTCCGAACTGTAGGTTTCCATCTTCGTCTACATATGTTTTTTTTAGTTCTTCTGTCATTGTTACCCAGACTCTTCTAACCTGGTATCTTTTTTTTAAACTATTTTTTACTTTGCCAAAAGCACCACTTTTCATAATCTCCTTGTGATGGCTGGCGGATTGTAACATTTCTGGTATTGTAAACACTTTTTCATCACTTGTGACTATTTTTGTAATGCTAATAATATTTGACTTGCCATCGCCTCCAGGTAGTAGCGTAAATTCAAATTGAAGTTTCTCCATTTGTGGTTACGAAAAATGTCGTTTTATAATATGATTTAATTCTTTTCTATTGATTTATAAATAAAACACTTGTGTTGCAAAGTTTAACAAAGAAACGACATTTATGTTTATTTATAATAAAATAATAGAAAATAAAACAAGTGACAATTGATAATTACATTCCAAGTATTCCAACTGACACTACAGGATTCAAATTTAAATGGAATATATTGCCATTACATATATATTTTTTTTTTTTAATACATATAATATATTACAAAATTATTATATAACATTTATAATACATTACTCCCAATGAGTTAATTAAAACTCATTTCGGGAAGGACAATGTTATACATCTGAAGGAAAATTATTTTTACACAAGAACACGAAGATCAATGAACAGTACATAGATTTTTAAATGGAATAGACGCACTTGATACAGGTAATTGAAGAATGCACAAGAGTTACAAAGGAAGACAGCTAAATTCGTCACTGGTTAATAAAGTTGCTGAGAAAATATTCTTTTAGAGCCTTTGCCAATATTTTTTTTGTTTGATGCTGGAAGTTTTAGAACATTGGGTAATGCATTGTATTGCGTATGTGTGACGTATTTTAAGGAGTTAATGCCAAATTTAGTTGTGTGAGTAGCTGACGATAGGTGTATTTGATTTTGTGATCGTGTTTTATGCCGGTGTATATCGGAATTAAAGGATTGTATCGTGTTGGTGTGTGAGGATTGTTGAATTATGTGTAGGGTGGCAGTGGTAAAGAAGGTAATTTATTTGGTCTCCCAAACAATATAAAATAAAATAAAGCTTTCGCGTTCGTACGTAATATGCTGTCATACATAACCAATAATCAATCGAAGAAGTGGGTTCACACACACCTGTATTTGCTGATCGGATTTGGTTCACCGGCGCTGCAGAGTAGGTGTCTGCCCATACCTGTGAACCCGGCACTAGGACGCGATGACGTCATCCGATTCGGTGAGGGGCTTCGCAAAATAAATCGCAACAGTGAGTGAGGCGACTTGCATCAATAATCTCACCTCGCCATAGAATAAAAAACACAAGAACGGTGACGCGGGCGCAATGACGTTATCTAGTTACATCGTTACATTTAGACTCGCCATTGTCTCACAAACCCAAGATAGAATTTTTTTTATTTATTTACATTAACTCTACACAGGAGGCCCTGATGAAAATTATTTCCCTCGGGGCCTATGTCATCTGATATGCTGTGTGGAAGGTCTTTTTGAAGAGAGGAAGGAATGAACATTGGTCATGAAGAGACCCATGTTGTAGAAAGGAGGAAACACAGAGGCCGGCAAATCGTTCAACAGCTGGCCCGTTGAACACAAGAACTAGTCGAAGAAGCGACCAGTTCTCATGTGACAAATGTCAACCGTGTACAAATGTTCGGCACGCGTTTGGCGTTATTTCCTGTCTATGCACCGGTGCCCAAGGGATCGATGACACTGATTCCTCGGAGCATCTTCTATTGAAATACCGGCAGAACAAGGATAGCATTCCCACCCGACGCCTGTGCTCTAAAGATTGTAATCCGTCTAGAAATAATCTTATGTTTTCAATAAATTCTTAATTTAAAAGTTATTCATGTATGATGAAGGTAGACATTTAAAGAATGTATGTGTATGAACGACATGGATATAGAACCGGTCGGCGTTTTCGTATTTGCGCCGAATACTACATTTTACATCACTAACTGAAAATTGTATGAGACCACCTATTGTCCTAGGTTGTCCTTCTTGTACTGTATTGATGCTACATTTGCCATCTCACTTTCTCTAATGGACAACCGAAATAATTGTATTTTTTATAATCTTTACATTGTATAAAATGAAGTCGCTTATGCTGTCTGTTTGCTTAGATCTTTTAAACTACGCTACGGATTTTCATGCGGTTTTTTACCATAGATAGAGTGATTCACGAGGAAGGTTTTTAGGTGTATAATTTGTCAAGGTTTTGTGTTAATTGGTTGAAATATATAATATATCTGGCCAAGCGGCAGCGGGCAGCGGGCTGACAAACGGGAGGTTTGTATTTGATTTAACAGATGGCTTGGTGATAAAGGTTGGGTAATGGCGTGGCATTGTGTTTCGTTAGCCACAGCAACGTCTGTCCGGGTCTGCTAGTTATAAATAATTTGCTTGTATTTACGAAGGAAATCTTATTCCTCGGCATTTACTAGTGTTTACCGTGTTATGGAAATTTTCTCATGAATGTGATGCCATATTTTGTATTAGCGTTCAATTAGTATTCTTTAATAAGAAAAAACTTTGGAAACTAAATTATAAATATTTTTTTAGTTATGAAATAAGAATGTATCGTGATAAGGACAATAATTCAATTAATCTTCATGATGTCTTCATTTGTTTAAAAAATATATATTGTCCAATGTCCTGTTCACGTGTTTACTTCGTTAATTGATCTCACCATTTCAAGTCTTAACTTCCACAGACATTTATTCAATGAACTCTTGGACTTCAGTGGTTAGTATTAAGAACGAGATTTTTCCTCCTTTTTGTGAATGAAAATTTAATTACGTGTATACTTCTTGTTTCAAAGTTACTCGGTTCAGCGCTGAGCCAGTTAACTTACTTATACTTGGATGTTGGTCAAAGTTTCAGCATGAAATGGTCCAAACGGAACGGACGAATGATTCAGTTGAGAAACTTTGTACGAAGTTTTAGTATTCATTACATGTCAACACTCCGTAAAAATGTACGTACGATTAAGACATTTGATAAATTGGAACTGAAGAAAAACTCAAATTATAAATAGAATATTTTAAAATCGAAACAACCTGTAATACATTTTACCTTTATTGTATACTAGCTGGGTTACCCGGCTTCGCTTAGGACAATAAGATAGTGTTCTGGAATGTTGCACAATGATGTTACCGATTTCCTATTCCTGATCATTCCACGACATACTCCGCCACTCCTTCCACAACTTTCTACAGCTCTATGGAACCTTCTAGAACTTTCCGGAAGACTGTTCTAGAAATTTCAAGAGGGCGAAATTTTCAGCCCTTATATCTTTAAAAGCACGCCCTTTAGGTAAAAACGGATACCCTTATTCCCTAGGGGGGATAGAGATCTACCACACCATATAACTCCCTTGATCAAACCGGGGCTCGTTTCTGAGTTTTTGCGAGCTGCACGTTTTTTTTTACTTTCTTTTATAATATATGCCATATTCAAATAAATAAAATGTTACTCCTTACATGTCCTTTCCCGTGCGTTCCCCTCCGGCGTTCCACTTCCACCTTCCCCGCCACCGCTCTCCCGCTCCCCCGTCCCGCCAACCCCCCAGGCACTGCATTTCTTGACTCCTCTCCCGCCCGGCCCGTAGCCGAAACTTTTTTCTAATACTAACAATTTTAAACTCGTGATATCTTTCTAATTAAATATCCGAATTGAAAAATTCAAAAAGTAAAATAAAGGTATTGAAGCTGTCTTGAATATGAAGTAATTTATTTTGATAAGGATTAAAACTAAGATACAAATAAAGAGCCTTTTCAAGAACCGACATTTAAATTAAATTTTTAAAATAACAGAATACTTATTTTGGCATAACCATAATAGTTAGACATATGCTGTCGTGACCTTTTTTGTAAATAATGATGTGTTGTATAAAGTCTTTGTACATTATTTTATTCTATCATCAATAGTTTTCACAGCGCACGCGATTTAAAGAATATTTTAGGTAATTTTTTTACACCCTGGGTTACATTATTGAAGTTTTAGTAAAGATACCTATTTTTTTAAATATAATATAGCCTATGTCACCCAGGGATAGTGTAGCTTCCCAACAGCGAAAGAATTTTTCAAATCGGTTCAGTAGTTTCGGAGCCTATTCGATGCAAACAAACACACAAACAAACAAACAAACAAACAAATATTACCTCGTTATATAGTGTATTAGATTAGAAAAGTTTTTGTACCTAATATTTTTTTCTCTGCAATTTTGCAGTTTTCTTCTTGGCAAGTTACATTCCTTGCTGTTACTGGACGTGTTTCCTCTGGAACTGAATGACTGAACTCTGGACTTCACAGCCTTACTAATAATAAAAAACACTCCACGACCATTAAACGGTATTTTGGTTCGGTGATCGGTAAACGGGTATATCTGCAACTTTACTTATAGGATAATGACGTTTTTATGTTGGCTGCATTGAACTTCGTAGATTTGCGCAGGTGTGGCGCGGCAACCATGTTTTTTCATTTACTCGCGGGAAAATTTCTGCTGTGATGTGTGGTTTTTTATTCATAAACAGCCTTACTAATAAAAAACGCCTTGACGACCGTTTAACGGTATATCTGTTCGTTTTCTTTTGAACGGCATTTTTACACCTTTACTAATAACAATATCACGTTTTTATGTTGGTTGCATTAATTTAATTTACCTAGATTTGCACAGGCACGGCGGCCATCTTGTTTCATAGCTTCGCGGGAAAACTTTTTTGTGACATGTGGAATTTCACTCGCAGTTCATTTAATGTTTTTTGAACATAATTTCCGTTTAAATTATCAATTCACAATTACTAATACTGGTGTTATTTTTTTTCAGTTTTAATCCTTTAAATGATGTTTGGTTGATAATTTAGTTTTGCTAACAGTATGTTTTAGGTTATTTCTGAACCGTTATTTTTTTAATGACTCCCGCGTGAGTTTAATAAAACTTCCATGAAGGTAATAATATTTAATAATGTAAAAGCCTTATGCGCGTGTAAAAATGAAACCAAAATATTTTTCAGTTATTTGGAACAATTGTTATAATTTTTAATTATATTAACGAGAAAAAAGTGAAGTGATGGTTTTCTTCCAAATTCATTAAAATGAATTTGGAAGAAAACCATCACCAAACCAAAACCAAATTCATTAAGAAAATTTGTCCTTTTATTTATAAAAGGACTGTGCTTTTTAATTTAGACATTTCCGAAATTTTTCGACGTTGTTGTAGAATATGTTTACTGGAAGCTTTTTTCAACTTTTTCCACGTTTAAAGCTTGAAATAATGCAATTTTTAAACACGAAAGTATATTTCATATATAAAAAATCTAAAAGGTAATTTCATGTAATTTTTACAAAGATATTTGTTTTTACGACATCTTCAAAAATAAGTTATATACAGGACATTTAAGGGACGTTCGAAAAATTACAAAATTCGTTCAGAAATGATTAATAAAACAATCGTATACAATAGATAAACAACCCCCTATGGCTGTGTAAGCAATTTATATTTATTTCCATGAACAATTTTTTGTCATTTTTTAATTAGCAATGTTTTCTCATCCACGTGTGTTTATCAATTGAATAAAATTTTCACGAAGTTTTTTAGTAAGGCTGTTAGTGTTTTAATTAAATAACTATGTATCTAAACCCGATTAAAAACTTTTATTTTTATTATTTAGCTCGTTACTTCCACAGCAATGGTCAGTTAAACTCTCTATAACCTAGTCCAATTAATCATAGCACTTCACACATTCAAACGATAATTGGGTTCACTAACTAACTGACCATCAAGATTTTTCTGGTAGGTGTGAGTGGAGCGGGTGGAACGCCAAATACGTTATCTTCTCTTATAAAGTTATTTGAGTTACCGACTTATTCGTTCCATGATTGAGATGTCCCAGAAACTTTCGTTCATCCTCTTTCAAATTTTATTATTTTTCCTCCACACTCCTTTCTTCGATCATCTACATTTTCAAATCATCAATTGTCTTTTTCTCTGTTATTCCTTAAGGGCGTTTAACCTGCCAGCGGCCGAAAATTCATATTTTGTCTAAAGATGTTCTTACGATTGTACAGGGCGGTTCCAATGAGAAAGATGAATTATTATCCGTACCAGCTTTTTAAAATTATAACTCAATATCGATTTTATTTCATTCTAAATTCGCTTTAATTTAAACCTACATCCAAAAATGCTGAAAAGCGTGATGATAAAACTATTAAAATTGTGTACTTTTTGTAATTATTTTTTGATCATAAGTATTTATCATTTTTCAATAATGTCTAAGCAAAATAAAAATGTAAAAAAATCTGAAATATATTAGTTTGTAAGTGCGCAAATAAATACACAAACGGACCAATTTTCATCAAGAAAAACACATGCACGTATGTATATATTTTTTAATGATTTTATTTAAACTAAAATTAAAATTCTGTAACATACGTTTAAAGATAATGTATAGATTTATTTTACTGAGTGATATATGATTTGATATGGGTGTTGTATAATACAAAATCTTTTTTGAAAATTTAACAAATCCGCCAACAACCTATGGTTTAACCTTATTATACTAAAAATACACATTTTTTCTCAAAATTTAAAACATACGTTTACTAGTTAAAAGAACAATCTTTCGAAATCCATTTATAATTTTTTATGGAAAAGACTCAATACGTCCAAAGTCTACCCTCTTAAGCTTAAATCGGCTAGGTATTGATTTCCATGCAAGCATCTTCGGAAATGCTTACGAATCTGATTTAATTGTTAATTATTTCAAAATGATTGAGCTTGTAAGTTGTCGAGTTCTATAAAACGGCGTACTTTTGAAAAGGTTAAAGCGTTTTTTTTCGAGTATAGAAAATTTTCTCGAGCAGCTGGGGGGTGAGTTTTCCCGATTTGACATAATTCGATTTATCGTAGCATTTTGCTACCCCCATTTGTATTCTAATATATTGATTAATGTGCCGAGCGTGTCAGTGACATGTTAGATACAGGTGAACCATCGGGGCTTCTGGAATATCTGTACTATGTATTTGTGTTCTGTGAGTTGGTGTTTGTGCTCATACTACGGTAATGCGTAGTTACCAGAGGAGTACAGTTAAACTTAGAAAAAGGAACAGAAAAAAAAACAGAGGAATAAAGGAACATTAAAAAAGTGACTAAAAAACTAAATCATAAAGAAGCTATTCGGTAATCGTGTACTTTCTTATTATTTTCTTTTTAATACTCCAAGATATTACGTCAAATGTTCTGCTTTCCGTAATAGGCCACTTGCATGGATTTCATAACGACTTGGAAAAAATCGTGTGGATAGATTTTTTTACTAAGATTACGAAAATGTTAGTAAAAATTTTTAGAAATGTTTAGTTTTTTTTTTAAATATATAAATCCATTATTTGAGCTCGTGACGTCACTACATGAAAATGTCCCGTCTCCGATTATGTTCCCTTAATTTTGTAAAATTCCACACTGATAATTTTTTTATTTATAATAATAATAATCTTTATTTGGAAAAAAACAGCTTTACAAAGATACATAAAAATAAAGAGTGCTAAAATAAAACAGTAAGCCTAAAAACATGTTTTCGCCGATAAAATTTGTTTTTTTTTCGCTGACAAAAAAAAACATAAAGAAAAACTAAGAAAAAAATAGTTAAGTGAAGCTAAATTAAACATAAAGAAAAACTAAGAAAAAAATAGTTAGGAGAAGCTAAATACTTAAATATGCATGATAAAATATAGAAAAACACAATAAAGGGTAAGCTTATGATCTTATAGGAGTATATGGATGATATGTATGTAATTAGGGAATATGAAAATATATTGCAAAAAAAAAAAATATTTATATGGCAACACTTTGATTTCCGGCGAATTTTTGAATTTGCGTTTAACGTTCACTAGATTTATTGTTTGTTCTATGCGAACTTATCCTTTCGTTTGATTTTTTGATAAAGATGTCGGTGTTTTTACAGATCTTACGAAGAGAACCCCGTACAATTTATTGCTATTCGTGTGGAAAACGTTATTTTTCAAAAATGATTTTCGGCTATGTAATTATCGTTTTTTCGGACCCATAAAATTATATCCCGTCTTTCCGGTTTATAAATACGATTTTAAAAGGATTTCAAAAATACGATAAAAAAAAACAGAACGTCTTAGAATATTTGCCTAAACCGGAAAAAAAATTAAAATATTAATAGACCTTAAAAGGATTTCAAAAATACGATAAAAAAAAACAGAACGTCTTAGAATAATTTGCCTAAACCGGAAAAAAAATAAAAAAATATTGATGCAAGTGGCCTATTTCATACTTTCGAGAATAAATTATTATTATGATTGTACTCTCCATATTGCTCTTAATCTTCACAGGAGTTAATTTTCACGTTCTGTGTAAGTTCTATTCAAGTTTTATTATTATATCATTAAGGTCAGTTGCTTCGAAAAACTGAAATAATCACAGAACTTGAATAGAACTTAGACAGAACGCGAAAATCAATTTCGGATATTTGATGAATTGTTAAATTTTTTTGAAATACTCCGTTCTTAGTTTTTTCGAGGCCAGAATGGAATAAAATAAATATTTAAAAAAACTGATTTTTTAAAGTGAAAATTTCTTCATCACTGTTGTGATGCGAAACTCAATAAAACGAAAAAGCGACAAACACATACATTTGCAGGATTTAACCTGCAGGAGAATGAGAATAATCGGTCTCCTCTTTGTGCGGCGCTTCGTAGCCTGTCGTTCTCCTCTTTGCGTGATGCTTTGTAGCCTCCTCAGTCTTGTCTACTTTAGTTTTCTGAAGGTTTCACTTCTATCGCTTGTTAATTGCACACAAAGATTTTTTGTTACTTATGTGAATACCACTTTTCGTAACGCATTCACCAGCTTACTCCCCAAGTCAAGCGTGCGTAAAGGCCCGACCGTTCGCCTCGCCCGATCACCGTTCGTATAGGTTACCGTTCGCATCACACTTTTCGTAACATCACACTTTTCCTAACGCATACACCAGCTTACCCCCCAAGTCGAGCGAGCGTAAAGAAGTTTTACTTCAATAAGTATCACAAAACAGGGCTAACTCATAGGCGCCTTTTTGAAGCAAGTGGGTCATCGAGTATGAAAGGTGGATGAAAATGAATACGATGATCATACCCTTATAAAAGCTCTGCACGCCACTGTTTTACAAGCTCATAGTATTATGCACAGGGTGTACACGTCACACAGCCTGCTTATGACGTAGTGATTGGATCATGGGCTTAAGACTGCTGTCACATAAAGTAGGAATCCCTGTTGAGTTTAATCGCAGAAAGTAGAACGTAGATAGGTAACGGCGCACCCCAGAATGTAATGAACGGTCTCGATTTACGTGCTGATTTCTTCTACACTTTCACAGACAAAATGATCAACCAGCTAAAAAAGAAAATCTAGATTACTTAATGTTTTTTTTTACATTTTCTCCACACAGGAGGCTCTAGGGAAAATAATTTACCTCAGTGCCTTTGTCATCTTTGGGTATGCAATAAGCAAATCTTTGGGTATGCAAAAATACCCGTTGTAATTTGAAATTCGGATGAAACTTAAATGACGCATTACAGTACCTACAAAACATTACCCTTTGCTCATTGACCGCTCTGATTATCATGTAACTTTTCAAGTCTCCTTCCTATTAGTTGAGATTGTTTTGGTAAAGTTTCGCTTCTACCGCGTGTAAACTGCTCTCGTATATTTTTTTACATTAGCTCCACACAGGAGGCCCTGAGGAAAATAATTCCCCTCAGTGCCTGTGTCTACTTTGGGGATGCCGTGTGGAGGGTCTTTTTAGGAAAGGAAGGAGAGAAGTTCTGGGAAGGCAAAGGGTATCAGGGGTGAGTAGGAATCTGGGGGTCAGTGTGACAAGGAGTGATGGAAGTATGAATCCATCACTCCCACTGCGGTGCAAGGCGATATTCCGAGAGAGTGCGGCTGGAGAAGTCAAAGGGACTCCCTCAACCATTCTCTCTCGATCCGGCCTGCCATGCAGCTGGTGGGCAAACGCATCCGCCTCCAAGACCCTCACAAACCTCACCCCATGAACTCAGGCACCCCTGCTAAGTCATCAAACGTAGCGAACCACTTGGGATGACCTACGGAAGAGGTTTTGGTTATCCAATAAATGTGATTATCCATTGAAGGTGAGAAAGTTCTGCGAAAGAAAGAGGTATAAGTTGTGAGTAGGAATCTGGAAGTCAGTGTGTACAGGAGTGACGTGTGAATTAATCCCTCCCAGCGCGGTGCGAGGCGTTGGACCGGGAGAGAGATGAAAAGGTCTCCTGCTAAATCACCAAACATAGCGAACTACTTGGGGTGACTTATGTCAGAGGTGTTGGTAAATAAAGTATTGTTATAGATGCTGTAGATAAATAAAGTTGGCGTTATAAGTGATTTATGGATTTTCAGAATTTTGCAACATTTTTTTTTATTTCCTGTTGCGTCGTGAAAATATGTTTTCGTAATGCTTTTTTTGCATTTTATGTTAATATTATGCTTGGGTGCTAGAAATAGTGTATATTTAAAAATTGATAACACTCAAAAATTCCACTTCCCGGTGCTATAGAGATTACGGCACCCCGGTGGGAAATGTTTCAAAGCGGAAAATAAATGAGGAATTATAAAAGAGATGTAGAAACCTGAAAAGTCCCTGTTTATTATTTATTTAAACGCCCAAAGAGGTTTTTACATATAAAGCAGTAGAAGTTTTTTTTATTATAATGAAAATAAAGAGTTGACAAAATACTTTTTTTGGAATCCGTGGCACTTTGGTCGATACTCGCACTTTCTTACCAAAGTCTTTACGAAAATTACGAGTAAAGATGTCTTAAAAACATACCGTGATAAATAAAAACTTCAAGTCGAAAACGTACATTGATTTCCAAGATTGTATTCGAATGACTTTTTGATTAATATTATGATGTCATTCTTTGCATTTGGAAGGTGTTAAATGTTTAAATGACTTTAAAAAAATTAAAGTTTAATTTTTTTTTTCTTGCTAGAGAAATCCCGATGAATTACAGAACTCATTTTAGGACTGAAGGAACGTACAATTCATGGCTGGGAGGAAAAAGTTACAGTTTTCCATAGGAATTTAGATATTCAAAATATATTCTTTGATCTGCTTTCATTTTCAATATAATTTAAACAACAAATTACCAAAAATCACGTTTATGAACCTATTGACTATTCTGTTTGTATTTTTATTTTATTATTTTTTTTCAAATATTTTGGTAGAAAGCAGTCACTTTGTGGTTTGACATATTAATTTGAAATAAAACGATCACTTTATTTGTAAGCACGATTTTTTTGGTAACGACCGGTTTCAGGATATAAAATTAAACTGATTTAAAATTAAAAAAGTTTAATTTTATACACTGAAGATGCTTGTGTTAAGCGAAACCGGTCGGTATTAAAAAAAAATTAAATAAATCGTGGTTACAAACATAGTTATTGTTTTATTTCAATTATTCTGTTTGTTTTCATGCTTTATTTCTTTTTAATCATATTCCGTTTAAATAAAATTAAAAATCAATTCAAAGCTAAGTGGTTTTTTACGAAAAGTAAACAAAAAACATTTCTTTTAACACAAATTCAATTGCAAAACATCACAAAGAAGAGTGGCCATTTAATAAGATTATTTAATGCTTTTGAATTTTCCCGTTTTCTTTTCCAATATAGGTACTTTGATACCTCTCATCTTTCTTGTATTGAGAAAGAAATTACATGCTTTTAGAATTAAGTTTGTAAATCTTTTATTATCGTAATATTTTTTAACTTTCATTAGAAAAATTCTATTTTTATGACTTTTGAAGCTTACTTCCATCAATGTAATATACCATTGAAGAAGAAGATAACACTAGTAATCTAAACGAAAATATTAAAGAGAACAAGACAGAGAAATAAAAAGATAACGGCCGCAACTGGGACTCGAACCCAGAACGTTGTTCTAATAAAAAATGAATATTCATTTAGACTTTTACAAAAGTCAATATGTATTCCATATAAATAATATCTAAATAAAAATCGAATGTATTTATCCGAGACTATATCTAGGATTACAGGTCTACAGGAATTGGCCCTAGCTTGGAATAGCTTAATGTATTTAGAACCTTATGCAGTGAATTATTAAGCCCTAGCTGGTTGCTTATGATTCTATTTGCATGTTTTGATATATTCAATGGTAAGTATACGTCATATTTAAATATTTTCCTTTAACAAATGTTCAATTAAAATACTTAACACAAGATTCAAACTCAAAATCAGAAACTGGTAAATAGATTAGAAGAAACCGTCTTTGCAAACTTTTACACCCTATATCTCAAAACAAGGTATTGTGAAGTTAGAAACTATGCAAATGAGGTGACGAATTGTTCGAAGAACTGGTTTGTAACCTAGATAGTGTATCGTATAAATATATCCGATTTTTTATTTATACAGAATACTTATTGATCTTTTTGTAAAAGTCTTAATGATTATTCAATTTTTATTAGAACAAGGTTCTGAGTTCGAGTCCCAGTGCGACCGTTTTTATTTTTTATTTTTCTGTGTCTTGTTCTCTCTCATTTCTTTGCATTTAGATTATTAGTGTTATCATCTTTTCAATAAAATCAATTTTAAAATACTTTGATTGTGGCATCGAGACATTAGTTTATTGGCAATAAAATAAATTATGCAGAGATTCAATATGCGACAAAGCAATACGAACAAAAATAAAAAATAAAATAAAACATTCCATAGTTTTCCTGGATCTAAACGTAATAAGTAGCTTTCACATTTCGCTTGAGAGATTTTCTCGTTCTTCATTTCGCAGGAAATTGTCTTTGTATTTCATTCTTGAGCGGAGTGTTCTTATTTTTGCTGCACCGCCTTTATTTCTTATTTTCTCCAGCAAGGATCGCCTTGCCCGGACGTGGCGCCCCCTACTTTCATACTGTCCATGTCTGTCTCATCATATTCCCTCTCTTGCGTTATCTTTTCTTCTTTCTTTTCCACGTTTCGAGAATCTAAGCTAGCTTAGTATCCAACAGCTCGTTCACGTAATAATTATAATTGTACCTTCCAACCCTAAATACGTGTTTTATGTCTTTCAGCGGTTAATAACATTATAAGCTCTATAATGGGCTATTGTTAAGGTTTTAAAGTTTAACCTTAGTAAATTAAAATGTTCATAAAAGTATCTTCTTACTTTTCCTGTAGATTTATAAATGGACAGTTGATGACACTCCTATTGTGCATTTTTATAATTACCGTGACTATTCATGGTTACGGTACCGTGACGGCAAAAAAGGCAATAAACATACGTTCCTTATCGCTGTAATACTGCAGCTCTTTCAAAAGATGAGATACACAATGTACGCAGGTCTATTTATCCAAAAGAAAAAAAATCATCATTTTCTTTCATGTCTCTCACACACCGTAACGTGACGTCTCCGTAGACCCCTACCAATATACTACTTGCCGTGACGATAATTTTGAAAGTATGAAATATAGTTACAAAGACATTATTGAAGTGTGAGTGAATTCCAATAATTCATGAACGTCAAAGGTCAATGCGCAAATGATTTTGCTTTTGTTCTTAAATATATAATACTGTCGCTCTTTCTTACAAACTTAATAACAGCAGTCGAAAATGAGACCAACGGTAAACGTATGTCTGCACCCCCTCAAAGGAAACATGCAATCATTATCATTTATCTCTCTCACACTTATAAAGAAAATGTAACGCAATTCCCGTCGCCAAAAAGTAGTGCTTTGGAGGAAATATTCACACGTATTTTGTGTGTCTCACCTTTATTTAATGTGTAAGAAAGAGCTGCAGCATTATAGCGATAAGAAACGAACGTTCATTGCCCTTTTTTGCCGTCACGGTAACCTAACCGTGAATCGTCACGGCAATTATAAAAGCGCACATTTACAAGCGATTCTGAATGCTTCATAAGATTTATACTTTACTATCAGACCCGGCCACACGTTGCTGTGGATAACTAAACACGACACCACGCCATTACCCAACCTTTATAACCAACGTCATCTGTTAAATCAAATCCACACCGCCCTCTGCACACTACCCGCTGCTCGCTTGCCAGCCCGCTCCCTTTATTTATATATTTCAACCAATTTACACAAAACCTCGATAAATTATATACCTAAAAACCTTCCTCATGAAGCACTATCTATTGATGAAAACCGCATGAAAATCCGTTGCGTAGTTTAAAAGATCTAAGCGCACAGACAGCGGGGGCTACTTCATTTTATGCCTACTATGTAAAGATTTCATAATATATTATGGTGTCGATCTGCTCCGTTTTTATATTTGGATCCCTTTTCCGTACATATGAGTCAGTAATGCGAAAGTAGTAAGTATTAAATTGGCAAATTTTTGATAATTTTTAAACGTAACTTGAATTTGAAGACAAATTACACTACCCGACGAGAGTTTACCTGAAATTTAATCAATTTCCTAACACTAACCTGCCAATTGAAAGCAATTTCGGCCCTAACTTGTATGTTGTACCTTGTCGACCATGTACAGCTGTACGGTATGCAGTATACAAGGTAGTTATCAGCTACCCGATAAGTCATTAACGTTACATATTGCCTCTAGTCACGCAATGTTGATGCATAGCATGATATTGTATACGTCTAACCAGATATTGGCCTTACAGAATCGGTAATGCGCGTTTTCATCCCGCGACAAAATATCTACTAAAAGTTAACCTAACCTAATCTTATGTAACCTAACCTAACCAAACAAAAAATGGGACAAAAATAATACAGACATCCCGTAAAGACAATAAATTATTGTTCAAAAATAGTTTTTTTTTTAAGTAAAACTTCTTTACGCACGCTTGACTTGGGGAGTAAACTGGTAAATGCGTAACGATAGCGTTACGAAAAGTGTGATCGAGCAAGGCGAACGGAAGTTGAGAGGGATATATAAGTTAGTGAAGATAGAAATAGAGAGAGTTACGTTTCGTATTTTACTGTAGGGGCAAGAGAGAGAGGTGCGAGCACACATTTCTTTCTCTCTTTCTCTGGTGGCCAGTTACGTTTCGTATATCTAAGACACAGTGCAGTCCTATTGTCTGTATCACACTGTAAGGGCAAGAGAGAGCAGTGCGCAGTTAGTGAAGTTTTACTTCAGTCGTGTGGTCTGAAGCACACTCGTTTTTTTTTAATATTAGCATCATACAGGAGGCCCTAGGGAAAATAATTCCCCTCAGGGCCTATGTCATCTTTGGGGATGCTGTGCGGAGGGTATTTTTAGGAAAGGAAGAAGAGGAAGTTCTAGGAAGTAAAATGGTATTAGCAGAGAAATCAACGGGACTCCCTCAAACATTCTCTACCGACACGCTTGAGGGAGTCCAAAATCGGACAGAAATAATACAAATAACATTAATTTATTGTCTTTACGGGATGTCTGTATCATTTTTGTCCCATTTTTTTCTTAGGTTAGGCTAGGTTAGGTTAAGCTTTAGTAGATATTATGTTGGGGGATGTTTTGTCCGTAGGATATTTTGTCGGATGATATTTTGTCGGGGAACCACAGAATCTCTCGTGGCGCGTTAGTAGTTATTTTGCTTTTGTATGTACAAGTATATATTTCTTGTGACTTCCTAAGTCTATTAAAGTTATAACATCGTTCCCAAGCCTAAGCCGATGGTTTCAAGCAGTCGCGTCGCTAGCAATAAGAAATTTGCTTTGCGGGGTTTGAATAATAAAGCATGTTTTCCCACAAGACTTACAAAAACAAGCCAGTTTCCAAAGTGATGTTTTGACATTTAACCCCTCAGACCTAGACCTTATTTTATCAAATAATCAAAATATTTCTGCTTTGAGCAATAAGTTCCAAATAAATGGAATATCTACGAACATATCCGAACACACAAAAACTATTTTTGAAACGTTATAAAAACATAGAAAACGTATAATTTTTGAAATATACAAATTTTGCATGCAAACATGAAAAGTTTTCAAAATAATAATCTTGTAGCCCTTGAAATAAAAAAAGTAATTAAAAATAAATAAAACCGATTTTATTTCATTTTTTAAATATTTCCTTTACCCCCGCCCACGTTCGCCCCTCCCGCTTAGGCCCCTCCCTCCGTGCCCCCACCTTAGTTGATGTTCTGACTCCCTCTTCTAATTTTCTTTTATGTTCAATATATTTTTATTTTTATTTTTCCGTATTATATTCAATATATTTTTATCCACTCCTGAGGAAGGTTCAGGATTAAGAAATAATAAAGTGGAATTGAAACAAAGTTATTTAATTGTTTCTTCAATCTTTGCAAAATAACTTTGTGACAATATTTATTATTTAATTAATAAGAGATAACTTTGTATAAACCACTTTTTAATAAACAATATCTTATCAATAATGTTATCTTCTTCAGGATATGTTAATATAACATATCTGAAGAAGATAACATTGTTATTGAAACATGTCGATATTGTTTATTAAAAAGTGGTTTATACAAAGTTATCTCTTATTAATTAAATTATTTCATTGTGTTTATTTTTAAAATAGGTTACCTTACGTTTTTTCTAACGAAAATTACTAATAACGAAATAAGTATAAACATATTCACATTGTTTTCGTTATTTATTTTTCGGGTATTATGCCGTGTTGCGCTACCTCCTTCTTTAGCTCACGTTTCGGACAGTGTTACAGTGTCCATCAGCAGGGCAGATGTGTGATGATGGGCAAATGAGTGATGAGTGAAAATACATGTGGCTGTGAAAATCTAAAATCTCATACACATTGTTTTAGAAAAATGTAATACAAACGTTATTGTCACCTCATTTTTTGTCGTTTTATGTAAAAATAATAAATAAAAAATTCCAAAAGTTTCATACATTTTCTATTTCGATCCGAAACTTTGGTTTCATAAAGGTGTACATTTGACTTATTGGTTAACTTTAATAAATGAATTTAAAGCGTGGTATTTTTTTCTTTCTAATACCGTTTATATTGTATTTCTCACTAAGGTAGTAAGGGAGACACAATGATTTCTATATAACCTATAGAGTTGTTTCAAAACGCGAACAAATTAGCCCGATGGGTTAATGTATAATCTGAAAAACGCGCCGCCTCCAGAAAATATTTGGAAAATCATTTCGGAGAACCCAAAAATTAAAGGGACCTGCTCCGCATTATATTAAATGAAAAAAGGTTTTTTTCTGTCAAAAATTACCCTGTTGGGATGTAGAAAAAAAGGTCGATGGATAAATCTGCCTTTTCTCTCTCCTGGGTTCGGCATTCATCGCAAAAAATGAGGGATTTATGTTTCGGCGTTTTACTGTTTAGGAACTTAAGCCACGGACCACGGGGAGGCCTACCTAATAGAAGAATTGATCATCCAATACAATTCTGGTCTCGGGTATGTTTGCTTTTGTTCGGTTGGATCACGAAAAATCACAGGATCGTGGGCTCGCTATGTTGACAGGTGATAATTCTTTACCAGTTCAATTTTACTGAACATTTTGTGACCGTAATATTTTTTTCTTGAATTTCATAAATATTATGACTCAGTTTTATTGGAAGCTTTATTTCTTCAAAAGCATTATTGAATCTAAACCGAGTATTGCGTAAATTTTTATGTTAAATTATGTAATAAGTTATTGTATTGTGATATTTAATTAAATGAAGACAATATTAGCGAAACTCGATCGAAATCTGGAGACAGAAAAATCACAAAAAATATTGGATCTACTGGCACCCGAACCCAGGTCCCTTTGCTTACATGGCAAGTGCTCTACCGATTGAGCTATGGAACCCATTTCCAATTCGGTCACTTTTAACTGTATCATACTTCTACTAAGAAGTACTAAAAATATCAATTTTCGATGCAATCTATTTCGTACATAACTAGAGTACACTGCCATCTGTTGAATTTTAATAGAAGTAGTATCTTTCCACCTACCCAAAAACGTCAAAATGGAACCGTGGGTTTATTTGAAAATATTTAAAAAAAAAATTATGCGTCTAGGGAGAATTTGCTGAAATTCGGAAACTAAGAAAACTTATATTTTGTAAGTGGTACCGAAATTCAGCAAAAGCGTTCCAGTGGTTAAGTTCTTTCCTATTTGTTTTATTTAATATATCCTTCCTTCGCAAGTATGTTTATGTCTTATCAATTAATCCATATCGTCTCAGAAAATCTTTTGATAAAAGTTGCGCCCTCATAAAGATTAAATAAAGAAGCACTCTGTATACATGGCTTTCACCTTTCGTTATCTTTTATATTTTATTTCCCTTACCTTTTCCATCCCATCCCGCTTTTACTTCTCCACCCAAAAACAATAATTTATTGTTATAAACCTGTGTTTATTTTTTCCTTGCCGTTTATCCTGTACATCTATACAATATGCGTAAAACCGCTCCATCGCCTTATTCCCACTTGTATTATCGGTTGCTATGAAGGAATGGCCACAAGGCAATAAGCTCACCTATAAATATTATGTGTTATGTAATACCACCGGTCAGTGGCAGAGTTGGCATCGCATCTGGGTCCCACCCAGGCGTAATGAGTTCAATTCATCGGCTGGCTACGACCTCCATCACTATACGAGCAATGTTTTCCGCTTACTTTGGTGGTAGTAGGATATTTCAAATAACTTTCAGGTTATCCGTAACCCGTGAATGTTTCTTTAAAAAAATATATATATATATATATATATATATACCTTCTCCTCTAATTTTACAAAACAAGAAAAAAACACGATTGAAAATTTGATTTGAATATCCGACAAAGGTCCGACCGAATATGTTGGAATCCTGGAATCCTGGAGTCCTTGAAAATCATATCAAACATGAAATTCATAAAATTTCGTTATAATATGAACGTAGAGTGCGCGGGAATCACATTTTGCTAAAAAAATGGCTGACATTAAAATAAAATTGACGAAAAAAGTCGGCCTTACTTTTGCAATAACTTTATAATTATAATTTTTCTAAAGTCGAAGTTTATCTGCATATAAATTTTATCTTCTTAAATTTTAACTTTGAATTAAGTGAATCGGATTAAAATTCTATGAGCTTCGATTCCAGCCAACTTGAATAACGTGGTTTTGAGAAAAACGCCTGTAAAGTTCTTGCTTGTAACCGGACCGCTTCGTTTCCCGTTTAACCTCTTGGCGCGCACCGCTCCTAACTATATTTCAAGATCAAATTTGATGCTATAACTTTGGTAATGTATTCTCCACATGTATGGGAAATTTTTAGGCAACAAAAAAGTGGATTTTTGGATCCCCTGGACCAGACTCCCCCTTAAAGTAGAAACTGCCTATTGCAGAAATCATGAGAATACGAAAATTCGCTCTAAGAAAGTAGTCTATTCTTGTATATTATACCATTTTCCTTTTTAGGTTTAGTATCAAAGCACGTATTAATTAAGCTCACCACTGAATTTCAGAACCTTTCAAAAAAGCTTTCAAGGAAATCAAAAAAAGTGGTTAGTTTTCTGTAATAGAGCGCAGAATCTGTACTTTCAGTTTGTCAGTGCTGTAGATACAGTAAGTGGTATGTATCCGACATCCCTCCGGTCTTGTTTGTAAATGCCTCCCTCGACGAGGCGGCGTGTTAACTTACCCCCGGCGAGCTTAGAATACCAAGCGACAGGTGTCAAGGCAATTTTGGTGTTTGAAGTGTCGGCGGTGGCTTACCAGCGATCTGCCAGAGTAACAAGACTAACCCACAGGAGTGTTGTTTTACAAACGGAGATGTCATTGATTAAGGTTTTACCAAACTACTGATTCTTAGTCTGAAGTTTGCAAGGTTGGGTTGGTTAAGGGGGTATTCTAGTCTAGAAAAAAAACATTTTTCGATAGTTTAGATATTCAAGAATATCTCCTTAAAAGGATTTTTCAAAATTCGAATTATTTTAAAAGTTATAGCCATTTTGACCGGTTTAGACGGAATCTAAATTATGAATAGAACAAAACTTTAAACGCGTGTTTCTCGAAACTACTTTTTTCAAGACGTTTGACACGATATCTCAAGTTCTACTGAACCAATATATTTGGATTTTGGTGTGAACCTTCTCTATACATTACTCTATCGCACTAACCAAAACTATAACAAAATTTCAATTTTAACTATTTTTAAAAAATTCGAAAAAGTCAAAAAATATCTTCATATCTATATATATACCTTATCTATTTCAAACAGCCGCCATTTTGCGAAAAAAAAAAATTGTCTTTTCCTTGGTTCGGGCCATAGCAGCATTTGTTTGGATTAAGAAATAATTTTTTTTTTTTAGATTTCTAGGAGGGTTGAAATCCTGTCAACCAGGGTGCGCCATTTTTTGAGACCCCCACTTCAACACCCTGTAACTTTGTGAATTTAGAATTTTTTCGTTTGATTTTTGTATGTGTTCTTTAATGTTTAATAAATATTTGTTAAAATAATGGCTACTAAAAATATAATTGTTTTTTTATTGCACCTACAAAACCACCCAAAAGTAGGTACCTACAATTCGTGCTTCTAGACTAGAATACTCCCTTAAGAAATTTTTGTTTCCTAAATTTTGATAATTAATGTGAGGCTGCATGGCGTGGGGAGTGGAAGCAGATGATGAAAAGTAGAAAGTTACCTGACTTCCGACATCGCGTCACTTATAATGACTAAAGCCATTTCAAGCAACGATTAGTTATGATTCTGAATCATGGTATAGCGACGACTTTGAGAGTCTGAAACGAGTACAAATTAATATGCCTACTATGTTTTTATTTAATTTTATATAAATAACCAGAAATATCCCGCTTAAATTAAATCAAGTTTTACATTCTCAATCCTAGTTTCGAACCCGCTACCTCGAGTCGGAACGAAACACATAAAAAACTCTGCCACGGAAGAAATTTTATTGACGGCAGAACTCACCTTTTCGTTTTACCTGTTTTACAGCTAAGATGTTATTTTTTTTACAATAGCTCCAAAAAAACAATTTGCATCGGGGCCTATGTCATCTTTGGGGATGCTGTGTGGAGTTTTAGGGAAAGGAAAAAGAGGAAGTTCTGGGAAGGAAATAGTTTTGAGGGGTGGGTAAGAATCTGGAGAGCAGTGTGTCTAGGAGTGACGGACGCATGCATACATTCCCCCACTGCGGTAAAGGCGATGGGTCGAGAGAGTCCAGCTGGAGAAATCAAAATGTCTCCCTCAATCAGTCTCACCCGATCCGGCCCGCCACACAGTAGGTCGTAATATCTAAATAAACCTCAGCCCATGAACTCGGGCACCCCTGCTAAGTCACCAAACGTAGCGAACCACTTGGGGTGACCTATGGCAGGGGTGTTGATTTTCCAATAAACGGTATTCGCCTCCCAAATTCGTCCTGCTTCCTGGAATAAAACATGAACAAATTCACATTCCTCGGAAAAATCTTTTCAATTCAATTTATTTTTTATGCACCGCCGTTTCGGTTTGTGTTGTTTTTATATTATGTAATCTCAAGCTCGCGGAAAATTGAACCGTTTAAATTAAATAATATGTTATCATTTGTAAGAATTTCTTTGCTTGAACTCATGCCCCATTATTAAAACCTCTCAAAAATATATTTTCAAAGCTTCTCCGTCTTCCACTGTATCATACGTATAATATAATGTTATGATAAAATACCACACCGATATGAACATTATTTAAAAATGTAATATGTAATCCCTTATTCAAGTAATTTTATTTATTCGTTTCCTTCAATGTACTTTAGCAATGTGGGTTATGTTTAGATATTTTATCCAGAGGTTTTGACAGTTTACAAACCTTACCACGTCTGTAAACTGGATGCGTGTGTTGTGGAGGTTTTCAATAATAACGCTTGATTAACGCTAGTCAAATATATTTACATTGAAAATTTATGTTATAATAAGTTAGCACCGATTTTACAATTATCTCGATTAGTGGCAAAGCAGGCGGACGGGACGAACGTCAAAACCGGAATAATTTTGCGTCGCCATGCACTAGACCGGAGAGCGGTGCCCGGTGATGCCAGTCTATAAAATCGAATTTGAATCATCTTTTTAAGGTTGTTCGTTGCTCGGCTACAGTAGGTACTTTTCTTCGACTGTCTTCATAACATTTGAGTCAGATTCGTGTTGTAGATAAAGAAGGTAGTGATTTTATTAACCTGTTGAACGTCGGATGACATTTCGAAAACGACGCGAAAATTACCTTAATGAGTTCTGGTCAAAAATCGGTATAAAAACAAAGCAATTGTTTTTTTTACATTGTTTTCGGTTAACCAGAAAATATTTCTTATTATTCATGTATAATAGCGTAAGAAGTTTTACCAGAATAGCTTAATAACTAAAAAAAACTTGTGTGCAGTTCGCCGCGGTAGAAGTGAAACCTTCAGATAACTAAACTACGAGAGAATGAGACGAATGCAGAGTATCATGAGAAGGATACTTTTATGGTTTATTCATTATAATATTGAACCAACTTTAATTTTTTTTTTACATTCTATTGGAGGTCGACGGAGGCTACGAACCACTGCCCAAAGAGGTCACCGATAAGTATATCTCACTCTCTCGCAGGGTAATTCCTATAGATGTTTGTGTTTGTCTCTTTTTAATGTCGCTCGTTTCCGTTTCAGCGAGTATCAAATCACGACGGTGCTAAAGAAGTTTTCGCTTCAAAAACTTCTTTTGAAAACTATTGAAAAAAAAAATTCATACAAATGTAAACTCATTTTATTATTTCTACACAAACCTGAATACATGCCCAACATGAAGAAAAAATAATTCAAAGGAATTTTCAAATAAATAATGATCTTGATACTACCTTTCAAAATCTATCTACTTATATAAAAATGAATCGCTGAAATTGTGTTCGTTATTGTCAGCATTAAGGTTTATATAAAACTACTGGTCAGGCATGATGAAATTTGTTTTAAAAAATTCAATAGGTGGCACGCGAGCTGTTAGAAAACTGAATGTTTGGAATGAGAAAGGCGGGAGGGGGGAGGGGGGAGGGGGAACTCGGTTGGGGGGTTCGCGGGACGGGGGAAGGGGGGGTGTGGAGGGGGGAGAGGGATGGTGGATTAGGCGGAGTGAGAAAGCGAGAGGGGAAGGGGACGCGGGAGAGGAAGGGGAGGCGGAAGGGGAACGGGACGAATTGGAAAAGGGCACGCAGGGAAAAACTATTTCTTTCTTAAATGGCATAGCAACGCATGCCGGGAACCAGCTAGTGTAAAATATTATTATTTCCGTCATTGACATCTGCAAAAAGTGACCCACAAATGTCATAGAACATTCATTTGAAAGAATTCAGAGAAGCTGCAATGATCAAATAAAAAGTATCTTCCTGATTGATATTGGCGTAAGCGACTCTAAGCTTGTTTTTCATACAGTTTCTTTATACAAAAGAGTTAAAATCGCATAAAAAAAATAAAAAAAAGATTTTTCCCAAGTGCCGGCGCCCGAACCACAGATGAGAGCGTTAAATCTTACTGGTTAAAAATGGTTTAATTTTTCTCCAATATGTTTTTGAAGCTCTTTCGATGTTTGGTTTGTGTTTGGTGAATATTAATCAAAATGGCGTAAATTCTACTAGATAATGTAGCATCTCACTGTATGTTATATAATATTATAGTGAATTTATACTTGAACTGTTTGCGGTTTTGATTTAGTGTCTCGTACGTCGAGAGACCTCCCCGTAGCGTAGGCAGAGGAGTTAATCCTCTTAACTTCAGCTTTATAGCTTCGTTAACCGGGTCGTGACATAACAAACACTCTCCACGACTAGCGACGGTTTGCGCCGTGCTCTAGTAGACAATCTACTTAACCAAATGGTAGAACTGAACTAGTAAAGCTCGCTAAGGAATAGCGGAGTGTTTGAAGGTTAATTTATTATTGTGTAACTAGGTTTAATAATATAAGGGGTTGTGGAAGAAGTTTACTTTATTCAAGGCAGATGGTGCTAAATTATGACGAATATCGTGTTAGATATTTCAGGGTGTACATTGTACTTCTATCCTCTAAGATTTGTTTAACGAGTGATCTTTATCTATTAAGTGCGTTGCGAATTCTGAAAAATCTAAACTATTTAGGCACGTTAAGTGTTCAACAACTCTTGTTTGAACATATCTAGCCGTTTAACCTATGTAAATGCTGGGCAATCATTACATTTAAGCTTATTGATGCCAGAATGGTCTAAATTATTTTCTCTATCCTTAGAATTTATCAAAAGTTTACCTTGGTTATGGGAATATATGTCGAGCGATATACTGAAATACGTCAAGCCAAGGGGTCTCTTATCTTTTATAGCTAAGTCTGTTGGCCCCATAAAACAAATTTGATTTATTAGTGCAGAGTCCAATTCACAGGCGGTAGAATTTAAACCTTCAGAAAACTAAAGTAGACAAGATTTTAAAGACTACGAAGCATCGTACAAAGAGGAGACCGATTAAAATATCTCAATTTCTCGCTAAATCTTATAGATGTATATGTTTGTCTCTTTTTAGTGTCGCTATTTTTCGTTTCATTGGGTTTCAATTCACAACGATGCTAAAGAAGTTTTTACTTCAAAAACTAAAATTCGTATGTCACATAATAAAAAAAAAAATTTCAATGAGACATCTTAGTTACTATAAGTCATTGACCACAAATTCATCTAGATCTTGGTTATCGTCCCATTCAACATAATTTATATTTTCTAGCGTTACGCCAAAACGATCCCATCTAGATTTATGGAACATCCTAGGTTGTTACTTTATTATAAAAACCTATTTAAGTGATCATCCCAGCGAAAATAATTTACATTTCCTAGTGGTACACGCTGTACGTATTCGCAGTTATTTTCAACTAATTCACCCAGATAATTCCAGTGAACATAATTTACTATTCACGCTGTGTATTAGACCCCAATGTTCATTCCATCCTTTACCCTTGCGGTAGATACTTTCTATCATTGATATTGTAGTTTTGAAGAAAACTGACGTGCAAAAGTTTCAGAACTTTGAGGTATGGATACCCATCATCGTTGCCAGAACTTTGCTCATTTTGAAAACTTGTTCAAAATATTATACAATATTTTAAAAGTATCGAAGTATTTACGTACATTATGCGATGATAAATTTCTTTGGAGCAGAAAATGAACGGAATTTATTACATAATATTATAATAAAAATATATATATATTAATATGCTAAAATTCTTCAACTTTAAGAAATCTTTTTCAAAATGAACTTGACAAGAAAGAAAAAAAAATGTTTTGAAGGTTTTTTTGTGTGTATAATTTGAAATATTGCACTGTGATTGGGAGAGACCACATTTGAGAATCCAATCGTTGTTGGCTATTTTTTTTAAATCATTTGTTTATTGGATAACCAACACCTCTGCCATAGGTGACCCCAAGTGGTTCGCTACGTTTGGTGTCTTATCGGAGGTACTTGGATTCATGAGATAAGGTTTGTCCGGGTCTTGGCGATGGAAACATTTGCTTACCATCTGCGAGGCAGGCCGGATCGGGAGAGACTGGTTGAGGGAGACCTTTTGACCTCTCCAGCAGGACACTGATCCACAGATTCCTACCCACCCTCATAAATTTTTCCTTTCCAGAACTTCATCCCCTTCCTTTCCTCAAAAGACCCTCCACACAGCATCCCCAAAGGTGACATAGGGTCTGAGGGGAATTATTTCTCTAAAAATCGGTATCGTTTAATGCTATAGTTGGGTAACACTAGTTACCACGAGCGTTTTTCCAAGTTTCGATTAAACAATTAAACTTAGCTGGTTGTAGCACTAAAAACAGTTGCTTTCGTTGCATTTTTGTTTGTAAAAACTAGGTAGGCCAAGACATCAATCTACGATTTAACAATACTTATCGGTATGAATATATAACAACCGATTTATCAGATTGATTACCACCATCTTATTGTTAAATTACCCCAAAAAGCTGATTTCAGAGTTACCTGGTTGTAGAAATTAAAATTACCCCACGATACATTATGTGGAGAAATGTGGATATCCGCAAAGAATGTAAGGCTGATGTATGCATAATGAGTAAGATTAAGAAAGGGACCCTCAGATGGTTTGGGCATGTAGAGCGAATGAACGAAGAAAGCAGTGTAAGAAGAATATACGATGCAAATGTGAATGGTAGAAGAAGTCGTGGACGTCCGAGGAAGACATGGCACGATCAAGTAAATCAGATACTTGAGTCGGGCCATGTCAAAAGTCAGAATAATAGAAGAGAATGTATGAGACGATGTATGAATGTGAGTGAGGCAAAGAGTGTGTGCCAAGACCGAGTTGTTTGGCGGTCCGTCCTCTCTGCCTACCCCTGCGGGGAAACGGCGTGATGGTTAGTTAGTTACATTATAATTTTCATCACACAATAATATTAAACTAGTCTATTTGTTCAGTTTTCGGAATAAAACATACAGGTCTCATAGAAATCGTTGTGTCTACCTTACTATTATGGCTATAAATATCATCTAAACGACGTTAGAAAGAGAAAAAACCACGCTTTATATTAAAATCTAAGAGTTAATCGCAAAATAAATAAAATGTACACCTCTATGAATCCTAATTTTCAGACCAACTTTTGAAAAAAAAATTGTGAACTTTTATGAATTTTTAATAAATTAATTATACTTGAAACGATAAAAAAGTGAGTTAGCGATAACGTTTATAATAAATTTGCTTATTTAAATATGTACGTGTTTTTATTTTATTTCGTTATTACTAATTTTAATGAGAAAAAGTGCGAGAGGGGGCATTTTAAAAACTTTTTTATGTTTGTAAATTTCTTATTTAAAAAATTACATTTTTTTACTAATAAAATATGTAAGCGTGTTTCATAACCTTTCGAAAACAGTTCTTAGTTTTCAGATACGTTCACAAATATTCCATTTATTTGGATTTTTTTGCAAAGCGGAAATATTTTCACCGAATACGCCCGAATTTTGATCGGTTAACAGAAACAAAAACTCTTACACGTATTAAAATAATTTCAAATGAAACAATTTCGTATGAAACATTTTCATATGAAACAATTTCTTATGAAACAATTTCATATGAAACAATTTTTTATGAAACATTTTCATATGAAACAATTTCTTATGAAACAATATCTTATGAAACAATTTCATGTGTAACAATTTCTTATGAAACAATTTCTTATGAAACTATTTCATGTGAAACAATTATATATAGAAGCGCGGTTTTAATGCAGGTGACGTAATCCAATTGTTTTAATGCGCATAATAAATTAATTATTGAGTAACCGTCCATCCATTGATTAACTTGTTAATCAAGACTGGGAAACCAGGCGGAATTAGAGACACGAAACGTCCAGGGAATTGTTGGTAATATACTCACAACAGAGCTATGGCGCCATGGGTGACGCCAGTATATTTAACATCGTAATTTTAAAAATAGTCGTTAAAATCACTTAAAAAATATATTTACACTAGCGAGTTCCCGGCATGCGTTGCTATACCACTTAATAAAGAAATTGTTTCTCCCGCGTGTCCTTTCCCATTCGTCCCGTTCCCCTTCCTCTCCCGCGTCCGTTTCCCCTTACGCGTTCCCACACCGCCTTCCTTCTCCCCACTCCCCTCTCCCGCTTCCCCCGTCCCGCGAACCGCTCCCCCCCCCCCCGAGTTCCCCCCCCTCCCGCATTCCATACATTCAGTCCTGTTGCATTCAGTATCCCCCATCAAATATCCAAAGTTTCATCGCAATCGAATGAACGGTTAGCAACGCATAATTTCATGATACCAGATCAAATCCTCAAAGTTTCATCGTTATCAGATGAACGGTTAGCAACGCATAATTTCATGATTCCAGAACTAACTAGGTATTGTACATAATCACCATCGCGGGCATGCGCACATCAAATCCCCAATGTTTCATCGCAATCGGATGAATGGTTTAGCAACGCATAACATACATATATAGACAGAAGCAAACATGTTTTGAATAGATTTATTTTGTACCTAGAGCAGACCCTCGAAAAGTCACGTATTAGTTAGTTAGTCAATAACGCTTTCTTGAAAATCGAAAAAAGCGCAGACCCTTGAAAAACCGCGAAAATTGGCTTTACTTGTTAAGATTATTAAAACTAAATATATACACATTTAAAAAATTGATATAATTTAAAAAACCATCAAAACCTTTCAAACTTATTTCTACTCATTGGTCAGAAGCAAATTGAAATACGATAGTATTATCTGGAACCCACACTGTATAAAATATTAAAAAAAACTATTAAACCTGTACAAAAAAAATCAAAGACTATTATCATTTTAACTCGAACTAATGCGTTACTCCAATCTTATGAGGAACGACACAAACACTTTAATTCTACAATGCAGAAAAATATAAGACAATTTGCTGACTTAACCCGGCGTCATTGTGTCGGAAAAAAGTTACACTAACGTTGATGTGGGTCATTATGACCCTATTACAATTGTTACTATTTAACCTTGTATAAAATAATTTTTAAATTTCTTTATTATAATATATGTATAACTGTATATATATTCAGTAGCAGCAATAAAACACATTGGTAATAAATTAAACAATTTTTATTTTTAACTTTCATTCTCTTCTAAATTTTATCATCAATTTTTTTTATCAACAATAAACAATATCGTTTTTTACAAAAATATACTTCAATCAAATCTATACTACCTAGCCTTTCTATCATTGGAATATTAATTACAGAAATAATTAATCTTTCCTATCATTAGTTTTTTTTATCAGCGCATTTACAAACTAATATATTTCAGATTTTTTTACATTCTTATTTTGCTTAGACATTATTAAAAAATGATAAATACTTATGATCAAAAAATAATTACAAAAAGTACATAATTTTTATCATAACGCCTTTCAGCATTTTTGGATGTAGGTATAAATTAAAGCAAATTTGGCATGAAATGAAATCGACATTGAGATATAATTTTAAAAAGCTGGTACAGAGAATATTTAATCTTTCTCATTGGAACCGCCCTGTACGATTGTAAGAATATTTTTCGACGAAATGTGGATTTTCGGCCGCTGTGGTTAAACGCCCTTAAATAACCCATCTATATGATATGTATATTGATATTTATCAGTTAGTAGTTATTGAGTACAGTAGTTATTTAGTTTATTCGTTACAAACTATAAAAATACAAATCATTCTTCTTTATTATTTTAGTGTGATTATCATTGAAATCGCAACTAAACTATTATTTAATGTAGTTAGGCTAGTTACCTAATCTGTTTTTCTCATCTCCGCCACTTGATGAAGCTGAAATAATAGTTTATTATTATGTAGGAAGAAAAGTTAATAGAATATGATCGATAAACCTAAACATTTCTTCATTACTCCATAGCGTCATGTTCGCGATGCGTCTACTCCGGCCGATGCGTAAATAATGTAAATATGAACTGAACGCTCGGCCAACGTGTGATCGCTGTTTGCGGCTCGCGCCAAATTCCATTAGAAATTTTTCGTATACAAAACGTGCAGGGTCATAATGACCCTGCCTCAATGACGCGGGTTAATATTATGTTTACACAAAATTATTCATGATAAACTTGAAACCTCTCATCGTCTGAGCAATATTCACATTAAAGTTCCGAATAGACGTAATATAAGGAGTCATAATAATATATTCCATCTTGAATTATTCAATAACAATATTGCCTACTTCAATCCGCTGTCTCAAATGTGTATGGGTATAATTCTATCGAATGTGACTGTACATATAGACATAGATATCTACCCATATTTGAAAAAGCAAATTAGCAGTCTACTAATATGATATGTCACGGAGAATAGCTATTTTTTAACTCGAATGTGAATGGTTGTTATATTATGTACTCTATTTATTATCATATTTTAATCTTTATGTTTTATTTTTCTTATCACTCTTTATATTTTGGTTTATATCTTGTTACGTATTTCTAATTATTGTTAACATGTCTACATAGAGAAAAAAAAACTAATCTTAAGTGGACATTTTTAAGTGGATTATTAACATCTATACTCTCTACGATGTAATAACTTTTTCATTAATCTGTAAATGTTCCAAAACAGTGAATAAATAAATAAAGTAATTTTATGCAAATTAAATTATAGATATAGAGTACTTAATAGCTAGTCCGAATTCTTAAAACATCAGTTGCAATTTTAAAAATGTCTTTCATCATCGATTATTATCGAAGTCAATCCGTCCGAGTGTAAGCCAGGCGTCCTACTTGGTTATCGACTATCGACCACGACAGGACGTGTCTGTTTTAGCAATCACTGACCAGTATTGATAGACTAATTCGGCATGTATTATCCCTAGTTTTATCCTGGTTATTATCTGTGTGTAGTTGTATCCGTCAGCCTTTCTGTCCAGTATGCTGAAAATTAATAGCCTGCCGATAGAACGAAAACTGCGTTTTTTCATCATATAATCTTCTGAACGATGATATCTGAATTCCTTGTATAGTTAAAATTTTGAGTTAATGTTCCTGGCAGTTAACAGGCAGATAGAAAAATGGTTTTGCTATTAAATAACTTCGAGAGCGAAAACAAATTTATCAATAATGAACAAGCGGTTCCGTCGAAAAGAGATACTAGCGGCATCTTGCGGATATGGAGTTATCTAAAATACGGTTTTCGTATGGCATAGAATAGATTATCACAATCACTTTACTTTTCAGAGATAAAACGTAAATTAGAAAATTTTGACGACTGTATATTTGAAATAGAATAAATTACTTTAAAATAAATGAATAATTTTATATTTTCTTTTCCATAATTCTCGTAATTCAATTGTTTTATCTATAATCTAATCATGTATTTCTCTTGTTACAGGTAAGCCCTCCAACCCTATTTTCTCATTAGAGAGAATTTCAGCATTGCGATAATAATTATTATATTGAGGGTAAGTTTGTTAATATTAATATAGGTACTCTGTTTTGTAAGAGTTATAAAGTAAAATACAATATTATAAAAAGGATAGCTGAATAAACATTTTGTAAAAAAGTTTCAACAATTGATGCTAAGTTAGAAAACAATGTAACAGAAGAGCGTGAAATAGCCACAATTATAACTTTAGCGATTTTAGATTGTCGTAACTTGTTTTGTAGTCGTATAGTGCCCAGAAATTTCGTGACTTCTGTTTTTTTAGTTATATTATTAAACTTTATTGAATTAAATTAATGAAAATAAAAAATAATTCAAACGAAAAATTACTTTGTTTTGAACCATTTTAGTTAAAACACACAATGGTCAAATAGTTTCGGTAATAAATCACATTCTTCAGGACCGTAATGATAATATAAACTTATATCTGTTACAGTTAAAACCCGTTCTTAGTTACAGCGTGTTTTCTCTAGTATAAGCTAGTTTTCACTAAATGTCTTTGTTACAACTAGAATTAACTGCTGAATATCAGTGAAAACTAGTTATAACTAGACAAAACGCGTTTTCTCGAAATGATTCAGTTAAAACTGTTTCAACCGATGTGTAAATTCATCTTTAAAAAAACTAACCACTAACTAAACTAAACTAACCTAACCTAACAGGTTAAATATTTTAATAAACAGTATCTGTATTTTCAATCCCAATTTCAGTTTTAACAAAGGCATTTAGTCAAAACTAGTTTTAACTAGAGAAAACGCGTTATAACTAAAAACATATCGATAGCGGAAATTTGAAACGCTGTAAAGTGTGTAAAGGAAAAGAAATCCAAAAATGAGTTAAATATGTTTTTTTTCGTTTTTCTCTCTTTCGACCAGAGGAATATCCAGAATATCCCTACAATACTGATTTGAAGGGAATCCTATGTCGCCATCGCCGTTCGCCAAAGCATTGAATGCGCAACTAAAGGCATCCATTTTCATGATAACGTACTCTATTGCAACTACTTTCAATAATATTAATCGAGGTAATGGATAAGAGGGGGGTTATTTTACTGGTCTACGCAAGATAATGTACCGCGCCGAGTGCTTTTATTACCAATTTCAGTTAATGCAGTTTACGTAACTACCAGCCTAGGCATGCCATTTTATTCTCTATTTACTTTATTTACGGATTAACATACTCGTTCGCTAAACAAACTACTTAGCGAAACAATGAGCTCTTAAATTTTATCTTTTTCGTACACTGAATTTGTTGGACGTTGGGTTTTTATTTTGATGACCTCCGTGGTAAACCTTCTAATAAAACCTCTGAATAGTTATATTTATAGTTATACTTATGTTTTAGTTATATTTATAGTTATATTATGTGGTAAAGTTCTAGACTCGCAATCCGAAGGTCGCAGGATCGAATCCCGGCGTGCGCAATATATAATTTTTTTTATTTATTTATTGATCTTAAAAAAATGGAACGTATTATAATAATACTTATCTTCCATTAAAAGCATTTGCTTGTGGATGGAAGAAGAGTTTACATTTCCCATATGTACAGTTAATACAGTCACGTGTGTCACATATATAGGTAGATACAGTTAATATATAGTTAATATACAGAAATCACATAATCAAGACCCTTTAACTAAAAAACATAAACATCCATGTACTCAGTAAAAGAAAAACAGGTATAGTTTTTATTGTGACATTCATGTGGAAATAGGGGAAGCAACAGTTTTCCCATTGATTATTTCTCTAAAATACTTTTTAATAGAATTCAACAATTGTACCTTGTTATTAATGCTTCTAATTTCTACTGGTAGGTTATTAAAGAAGTATTTTCCTTGGTGTGTACAATGGTGTTGGGCAAAAGAATTGTTTAGTTTGTGGCATACAAATACATGCTTAATTAAGTCTTGTACGATTTTCAGTTATGAATGAGGATTTATCCTTTTCTTTTATAATTTGTATGATTGAATTTTTCACAAATAAGTTGTATATATAAGACAGATTTGTATGACAGATGATCTGCCGGATCTGCCCTGACGATGGACACCGCAACGCTGTCCGAAACGTCAAGAAGGAGGTAGTGCAACACGGCATAACACCCCAAAAACAAATAACGAAAATGCTTTTGGCCGTGAAAATCTAAAAACTTGATATTATTATTTTTTTTAACTTTATGAGTAAAACCTCAAATTGTAATAAGTAGGTACCTAAGTATTTAATTAAATTAAGACAATATTAGCGAAACTCAATCGAAAATCTGGAAACAGAACATATTTTTCTGATTTTTCTGTTTCCAGATTTTCGATTGAGTTTCACTAATATTGTCTTCATTTAATTTATTATGTTAACCTTTTTCGACTTCTATGATTTTTTATTCTACGCCTCTACGACGCTACGGAGCTACGAAAATACTTCAGCCAGAATCAGATACCTGTCAATATAGTATAGCAGGTTTATTTCTGTCAATAGATTTTGCCCATTATTTCGTAGCAATCTATAGATAGCCCCGTCTCTCCAATATTTCCTTCATTTAGAAGTAGTTATGACATCGGTTCCAGCTGTTAACCAAAATAAAATATTTTTTATTTAAAAAATTTCTTTCAATAAATTCAATACGGCTCGGCGAGAGATAGAAAGTTGTATTGTAACGATTAGGCCCTTCGCACGTAGAAATATTTACAAGCTACGTGTCTGTAATATCAACCACAAGTCGCCTACTAATATGTTACTCTTTAAAGCTGTTTTACGTACATGACGCTACCCCAATTATACTAAACTTGATAATTTTTGATCTTTTCTGAAAGAAGATTGGATTAACACATACAACGAAATAAATATTAATTATACCAGCACTGTCAGCAGTGTGCAACTGAAGTCAAACCTTTGTCGACGCGTCGCATTGTGGACGAACACTAGCAAACTAGTATGCCTGTAATGTATGTATACTGTACGTATGCTACGCGCACAAGACTGTAGTCGCTTCTTAGTATCTCCAAGTACGAGTTACCTTAATGTGCCACCCTGTTTTCAGTAAGATGGAAAATCGTTGCAATATGTTTTGACTAATTAATTTTAATCAAACGAGTCAAGGGGCTATGTAACTGTCACCGTATTAGCCTAACTAGATGTGGAAAAACTCTTTTTGTATCTCATTGACTTCATTCTAACGGCGAGTTCGGGTGCCATAAAATTAAATTATATCTATACTGCATTTTCTAGATCATTGCATTTTTTTCGGCTTGCAACATCTAGTTCTGCAAATATTTTAGTATGCATTTTTGTTACAGCTGTTTCGACTAACAAGGTTATTTTCAAACTGTGGTTAAGCCACATTCAGATGACTTATTTATAATATTTATTATTTAAAATATTATAAATATAAAATTAAAATATTATAAAACCACAGTTTGAAAATGACCTTGTAAGTCGAAACAGCTGTAACAAAAATACCTACTAAAATACTTTCAGATCTTAATAATAATTTATTATTATTAAATTTAATTTCAGTTAATTTTTTTTAAAATTAATTAGAGTTCTACGAACTAAACACAAAAACAATTAATCGCAACGTCTATTTAAGAAAAAAATAACAAAATTTGTCTTTAAAGTTTTGTATCGATAAAATAGATCCGTTTAGTTAATAAAACAAAATTATAAGTCAGGTACGCCTGGTACGTCATACATATGTCTGGTAATGTTATATTATAGTGAAAATAAGCTTATGGTTCTGAGTGGTTAATTAAAAAGGGCACAGTTCTCTCATCAAGTTGGACAACCCGCCATACATTTTATTTCAGTGTTTAAAGGCCTAATTTGGTAAATGATTGTATCAACACATCTTTTCGCATTGCAATAATACCCCGACGTTAAATTCCAGTCGGGAATTCATTTTTTCGTTTTACGCTCCTTGTCACAATAATTCCTCTTGCACGTCGCTCCTTCAGCAACTGAGATAATTTATGACGCCATTTGTCATGATCAAAAACGCTTACAGTGCCATCTGGTGATAAACTGAGCGAATTAATTTCAGATACGCAGAATTCTTCTTCTTCCTCTTCTACTTAGTGCAGAAAGTGCGGGTTTAGAATTGAATCCAACAATATATAAACAATCATACTTACACTTTGGCAGTTTGTTCAACAACCGTGTTAATTGCCCCCATATTTGCTCTAACTCATTGTAATATGGTTCATAATGATGGGATAGTGACTCGTACGTACGTGTCTGGATTTGTGTGAAGGGTTTAGCAGTATTTTCTTCGCTAAAGCTGTTTGAAATTTCGATGTGATTTATTTTCGTTTCAACTTAAAACATACAAAATCGGTGGTCTTGGTGACCAGTTATTTAATGAGGAAGTATTTTTTTTATTGTTTGGGTTTGAAGAAAAAATTATAAAATATATATAAATAAAGGTCAACGGAGACCAAAATTTCATCTACATTTTTTTACTCCAAATAATGTCAGGAATCACCGGTTAAAGTAAATCACGTTCGTCCCTTAAACTATGTAAAGTGTACATGGAGTTTTTGATAGAGATGCATTTCAATAATAGAACATTTTAGATTATTTTTTTAAATTCGACCATTTTTGATTCTATTGGATTATTATTAAAGTTATTGGTGTATAATTTATATTTGGTATTATCAATAAATACACCTATCTATTATTATTTTTTAAGCGAATACCGCACGGGTGTTCCAACTGCTCCGTGCTAACTGGAGTCAGTGATTGGTGGTTAATTAAATAAAATTTACTTGCGCATGCCTAGGATTCTAACCGATGACCTCCGGTCTCGTAGTTGATGATCTTGCCCCTCGACCACGGAGGCAGTCAATCTTATTTATAAATATTTCTTACGGTAACTGTAAAGCATTTTTGTAAGTTCCGTCAAACTTAACGATCTAAATTACAAACCTTTCTTAATTTGCTCTAGAAATTGAAATTTTCGCGTCAGTGTCTAATTTGTGAACCATTCCGTTATGTTTTTGACACCTATACGTGATAGATATAACATCATTTTAACAGTACCTGACAGGAAAATTAATTTATAAAATCCTCAATATAGCTATAAACGCTTAGAATCTTAAGTAAAAGTAGAACTTAAAAAAAAAACAAAATTTTGGATTATTTACAGTTCAGAAGCACAGATAAAAAAATGGAGTACCACAAGGAACTGTACTTAGGCCGTTTCTTTTTTACATGTATAAAATGTTAATGATTTATGTATTTTTTTTAATTCCAGAAAAATCGTTTCTACGCCACGGCAATAATAATGCTGGAAAAAATAAAGGATTAAAAAAATTAATTAGGTATATTAAAAATATCTTCAAATCTAAGTATTTTAATATTATTTCCACTGCCCCTTACGCATCCCACACTCAAACCAACTATTTCACATCCAACATTAGAAAACTGCTTAACTTTACATGACACTTATTTTCACGAACATGCACTATGGAGACACTGATGTTTTCTACTTATATTTAAGTAAACCCTGAAAATAATTCATAACAAAAACGAATGGTGAATGTTACATGAGTCGGAAGAAATTTTATCCTTAATCAAAATGTTTTCCCTATCGAACCTTACTCCCTGACATATTTTGTTGATTTCCGGAGCGATTCTGTTCAGTAATGGCATACCCTTTCCACCGGTAAAACCAGCGGCAGGTTGGTTCCACAAACAGGGAGATACATATAAAACAATTCATACCGACGCTGTCTCGGAGAGTTATCCGTAACAAAGAGTGCTCTCTAAAGGAGTTCTGTTCAGTTTCATGCGATGTAATTATTTTACGTTTCTCCTACCGTGAAAAATCTTTATACGAATCATAACTATATATGATTGTTTAAAACAGCAAAATACCTCGAACATGTCATGAAATTTGCACAACATTTATTCTAGATCTAAGAAGCAGGGTATTTGTTGAGTACTGAACCCATTGCCCATTTTTTTTTTATATGAATACCGCACAAGAGTCCCAACTGCTCCCGTCTGCAGCCAGTGAAACTATGGCATCCCCAATTGGGGTATGTTGCGAGGCTGATGGAAGTGGGAGGGGAAGGAGATAGGGAAGAGGAAGGTGGGGAAGTACCTGGCTATTCAGATCTGGTCACCAAACACGGCTAATGCCATTTCTAGCGACGTTTCAATTCTGAATGGTGGTCTTACACCATTATTACGTTATGAAATTCGCACAGCTTTTAATGTAATTTCTTGATCAATACAACATTCTGGGTGGTGGGTGTGGGTACTGCTGTCGCGGGAGCCGTTTATTGGATAACCAACACCTCTACCATAGGTCCCCTCAGGTGGTTCGCTACGTTTGGTGACTTAACAGCGGTTCCTGGGTTTATGGGGTGAGGGTTGTCAAGGTCTTGGCAATTGATGTGTCTGCGTACCAGCTGCGTGGCGGGCCGGATCGAAAGAGACTGGCTGAAGAAGTCTATTGACTTCTCTAGTCGACCCATCGCCTTGTACCACAGTTGAAGGTATGGATTCATATGTCCGTCACTCCTGGACACACAGACCCCTAGATTCCTACCCACCCCTCATACTTTTTCTTTCCCAGAACTTCCTCTTCCTCTTCTCGACCATTATATTTTTTCCGATTTTCTGTGTTTTGTTCTCTTTCATATTTTCGTTTAGATTTTTATTGTTAACTTATTCTATTATAAAACATATTTTAGCTTGAAATTTAATTTCCTTCAGGAGCTATAAATCTTTGACGACATTCATTTAACTTTCAACAAATCCGGCGAATCCGGTTAGTAAGTAGATACTAGTAGGTAATTGTAGGTATCTGTAATAAGAATAAGAAACCAAACCTTTATTTAAAAAATAAGGAATAAAATCCAGACTTTGCTTTTGCAATTTTTACAACAAAAAACGATTTAATTGTATCAAATTTCTTAATAATGCTGTCCTCTATTACCCTTCTATGAATAAGACAAACTGGGGATCGTTATAAAACAAACATGCAAATCACAATTCCTAACTTTGCGGATGTACAAATAACAATCTTAAACTTGATTGTATTGTATTAGTCTCCGAATAACAATATGCAAACTTTGATACGATTTTGTTGAACTAGGGATTATGTTGTACTCTGCGAGTTGGTACAAATATTTGTAATGTCTTATTGAAGTCAAATCAACAAGGTAGTGTGTGTTGTTATTCAAAATTCTAGATCTGTTTCGATATATATTTCAAATCTCACACATCATGTTATGTTAAATATCAATACAGATTGAGGAGATATTATACTTTATTCAACTTCAAATCAACAACCTTCAAATCATCGGTTAACAAGATCTAAAGCTCCCTTTTATGTTGTTTTAAAAACTTATTGTTCTAAAAACTTGCTGTAAAAAAATATTAATGTTATGTAATATATATGTCTGTTGTATGAATTTAATGTATATGTAAGTTTGTGTATGTATGTGAATGTGTATACGTATGTATGCATGTATATATTTATGTGTGTGTGTATATGTATATGTGTATGTATATAAGTACAATATACATAAGTGTGTGTGTGTGTGTGTACATTATATGCATCATTTTTTATGCTTATAGTATTGAGATGGTATCATGTTGGATATAATATACTCTACAGAATGTTTTCTTAATATTGTGAAGGGTATTATGTTCCATTATGTTATCAATGTTGTATTTGTCTGTTGGACAAATATATTATGTTATCATCTCCTCACTTTTTTGACGTTTCATGTAAAAATAATTTCACAAAGTTTTGAAACTTTGGTTTCATAAAGGTGTATATTTGAATTATTTTGTGGTTAACTGTTAGATTTGAACATAAAGCGTGGTATTTCCCATTTCTATCGCCGCGGCGCCGTTTAGATCTTATTTATAATTTTCGTAGTGAGGGAGATACGACGGTTTCTATGAGACCTACACGAGTTGTTCCGAAAAGAGAACAAATTAGTCTGAGGGGTTAAAAGGAGCTTTACTTGGTAGTAAAATTGCTTTATAATAATGCAGACGAGAGAAAATCACTAGAGACTTATAATACGTAAACATTTCTTCTAAACGAATGTCACTACACTCTTAATGAATACCTGGTGTAAATCAACTCTATTTAGTTTTTTTTTAATTTTCTCAAATAATGCAACATGTAATTGTTTGGTTTAACAAATGTCTTATAACAAATGTCATAACTATCTTCGTATTTTATTTGTGTTTTGTATTTTTATATGTGGTTAGCTGGAAGAAATGGAGTGTACCCATAAGCTACACCCTTTGTATTTCATGTGTACAATAAATATTTTTTGATTTGATTTGATAAGTATTATTTATGTTGTTAACATATCAATAATTATTGTTGTATTTGATAAGTAATCCAATTTTGTCGTGCTATTTGAGTATATTTTACAGTTAGTCGGCCACTGTCGATATCGGCAGGATCAGTTGACAAGTTAGTCGTTCCATTTTATAGTAAAACGTCACGTACGTGCCAACTTTACGGAACGAACTGCCGGCATTTTTATTTGCTTTCCTTCGTTCAATCAAGGCCCTTTCAAGACGCGCATTAACAGAACCTTTCTTAAAGCCTCCGCCTTAATCCGCCTCCTGCTGCAATATAAATCACTCAATCAAAATCAATCAATTTTCCGAAAAGTGTAATAAATACGCTTGCAGTTTTTAGTTCATTTTTGGTTAAACCAACCCTTAAGGCAACGATACATAGATGACTCTACTGTTGGTACATCATAGAGCTTGTAGACTTATTCGAAAGATGTCGGTAGTATATAGGGTCGCCCCTCCATGGTGGTTACTAAGGAGCCGTGAGGTTAAGAAAATCAGAGAGATTTTCAGAGCATATTTGACAAGACGTTAGCCTCCAGGCCGTCCTCATAGGGGGCTCATACATTAATTACGTGAGCTCAAAAGGGGGGGGGAGGGGTTCAGCAAAATCTCACGTTACTTGAAAAGAATATACGAAGTTGCCAAAATTTATCTCACCTAGGGGGGGGGGGGGGGGGGGGAGGGTGTAGATTGGAAGAAAAACTGCTCACGTAATTAATGTATACACTTATTAATAAGAATTGTCAGTCTAATTAAAAATATGTGATTTTTTATGAAGAAGTTTTGTTTTCAAGAAACATTTACAACATAGCTTACAATTAAGGGATGCGGGTATGGGTACCGCCACCCCGGGAAACATTTAGTTGATAACCAACCTTTTTGCCATAGGTCACCCCAAGTATTTCGCTACGTTTGGCGACTTAACAGGGGTGTTCGAATGAGGTTTGTCTGATCTTGGCGTGGGATGCGTCAGCACACCAACATCGGGGCAGGCCGAATCGGGAGAGACTTGTTCAGGGAAATATTTTGGTCGCTACAGCAGGACTCTCTCTAATCATTATCTTGCATCATACATCCGTCACTCCTGAACCCACTGACCTCCAGATTCCTACCCACCCATTGTACCTTTTTCCTTCCCAAACTTCCTCTACTACCTTTACATAAAAAAGATTCTCCACACAGCATCTCCAAAGAAGGGAATTATTTTCCCCAGAGAGCCTCCCGTGTGGAGCTAATGTAAAAAAAAACTATCGATTTTTTGCAATTTGTATCCTCTGTTGCTTCAGCAATCTCTTTCCCCGGAACGTCTTCGATCTTCTTTCCGAATTAGATGCTCCCATGCCTGAGTGGAAACGGCTTTGTCCCCAACACAGGAGTTGTCCTTACTTCCCCTTCTCTATCCCTACCCCACCCTCTTTCTCTACGCTTTCGTCTTCAAAAGAAAAACACAAATCTCCCAGACATCTCAGTGTCTTTGGGTGGAGTTTTCTCTTGTTGGGAATTCACGAATGTTTTTGGTGATGTTTCTGGTTTAATATTGCAACAAGCTTCTTTTGAATTTTGCATTTTTTTGTCTTTGGTGGCTTTTGTTTTTCTGTACCTTGAATTTTTTTCATGTGTGTCGCTCCAAAAACCTTGTGTGACTTGCCTTGAAATTTGTTCGCCTTTATATTTGGAAGAATTTTATATAAAATATACCGCCACATATTTTCAATGAAAAATTATTATAATATGAAAAGATGTGAAAGCCAAAATCGTTGCTCTAATGGCAAATTTGTTTATTTAAAAAAAACATTTGTTAATATAAGCTTTTTGATTATTTTGATAAAAACATATCTAAACATGAATTCTAAAATATCTTTTTTTGCAGCCAAGAATTCAAATTTCGTTGAACGATGTTCTAACGGTCGTACAAGGCGGTTCCAATGAGAAAGATGAATTATTCTCCGTTAAGGCTTTTTTAAATTATAACTATATATCGATTTTATTTCATTCATAATTTGTAAAAAAAATCTTAAATATATTAGTTTGTGAGACCGTAAATACATAGATAAACTGAAGCATTTTCGTCACAAAACACGTGCGCGGATCTTTTTTAAAATGATTTTTATTTAAACTAAAATTAAAATTCTGTAACATAGCATTCCCAGATAACTTATTGATTTATTTGACTGCATGATTATATGATTTGAAATGGGTGTTGTATAATACAAAATATTTTTTGAATATTTAACAAATCTGCCAACGACCTATGGTATAACCTTATTATGCTAAAAATAAAAATATTTTTGCATAATTTAAAACATAACTTTGCCAGATAAAAGAACAATCTTTCGAACTCAATTTATATTTTTTTGTGGAAAAGAGTCAATACGGATAAAATTTTATTTAAAAATGACATATTTTCGGTTTTTTCTGGTTATTCCCTCTTAATTGGTACTTTGTCTTAGATATGATTTCAGATTTTCACTGCCAAAAGTTTTATCGTTATTTATTTCTGTAGTATTATGTCGTGTTGCGCTATCTCTTTATTTAACCAAAGTCTTCGAACTTAACCTATTGAAAACAATCACGCGTAGGCAGTGGGTCTATAATATCATACAGTGATTATGATGACTTTGATGACTCTCATCTTTATTTGTCTTAAACTCCTATTAAACTTAAACTGATTTATCTTTTGTGTCAGCGCCTTCAAAACTTCTGTTTTGTAATTTTCTGAGAGTTTATTAAACCTTTTAATAATGCGTTGTTGTATGTCATTGTTATGTTTAGGCAGTTTGAAGTTGTTTATTAGTGTAAGTTTCAAATAAGCTTAATATATTTGTTCTTATAAATCTTTTTAAATGTCTAGACATCTAGAATCTTCTCCTAGCGGCTTTTAAAAGAATTGAAGATCTTTTTGCAAAATTAATTAAATTGCACGTCAATTTATTTCGGAATATAATATACTTGTACGGCTTTGTCGAGTTTCAATATTATATTTATATAATCTAAGTATAGAACAATTAAAAATTTAGAAAAAAAAAAAATAACGTCTATTTTTATATTTTAAAAAAAATGGCAAATCTTGGAACTTTCGTTGTTCTACAATTTTCCCGCAGAAAAACTGCAAAATTTTCATAGAGGCAGAACTTATGTGCTATAAGGGCTTTTCAGGGTATCAAGGGACGTACCTTTAACCAGTGATTCTCCACATATTTGAAGTATTAATGTAACTGTAATTTTGGTATCCGGTGACATTATGATGTTTTATTTTTTTCAACTAAAAACTAAACAAAAAACAGTATCTAGGTATTGGAAAGTTGGGGACGGGGTGTGGGATTAATCGTTATTCGGCTGAGTGACAAGTCTCGACATGTGGAAGAATTTTTTTTTGTTTGATTTTCGAAAAAAAAAAATTCTTCGAAACAAAAATGATTAAAAAAATGACATCTAAAAAAGTCACCGGAAATCAAAATTTCATATATATTATTTGCTCCCAATAATATCAGGAATCTCCGGTTAAAGTAAGTCAAATAACTCCTTTTTTTACGTTAGCTCCACACACTTAAGCCCATGTCACCTTAGGGTATGCTATGTAAAGAAAAAAAATACGGAAAGGAAGCAGAGGAAGTTCTAGGAAGGAAAATGGTGTGAGGGTTAGGTAGGAATATGGGGTCAATGTGCAGAAGTGACAGACGTATGAATCCATCCCTTCAATTGCGGTACAAAGCGATGGGTTGAGAGAGTCCGGCTTGAGGAATCAAAAGGCTTCCCTCGACCAGGTCGGCAGACGGTGGGTAGACGGTGGCAGACGCATCTGCCGCCAAGACCCGGATAAACCTCACCCCATGAACCCGGGCACCCCTGTTAAGTTAATAAACATAGCGAACCACTATCTCAGAGGTGCTGGTTATCCAATAAATGGTTCTGGGACGGCGCGCGATACCCATACCCGCTTCTCAAATTGAAACTCAAAAAATCAAATCTCTATAAGAATATATTGTCAACAAAATATGCGCAGCAATTATTTTGATAATGTTTGTAATTAATCCGTCAAAATTTCGATGAAAACCTAAACTTTTTCAAATACCCACCAAGGCATTAGTTGCGCCGATTTTCCCGTTTAACTTTTTTTATTATCATCTCCCTGTAGTATAATTATTTAAATGTTCTGTATTTTATCCATTTTCCTCCGCCCATTAACCGGGGGTAAGTAGGAACCCTTCTCACAGGAGAGAGTTGAAATCTGTTGAGAAATAATTTAACCGTCAGATAGAGACTTCAATAATCCAGGGTTGGATTTTCTGCTTTTTAATAATCGTTTCGACCCTACTCTAGAGGCTGATTATGTTTTAGAAATTGATTTTGTAAGGTAGCAAATGATTACGTTCGGTATGTGCGATGAAAAATTCACTTTACCTGACTTATAAAAAGTAATATTATAGGGGCTAATAAAGGTGTGATGCATTATTCATGTTTTTTGGTATTGTTCGCCTGTGATTTTTTAACATTTTTGCATTCTTTTTTATATTATTTTTTTATTTTTTATTTAATACATGAAAAATCAAAAGTACATATAGTTTTTTATGATATTTCACCCTCCATGCTAGGGAAGACCCTGTGTTATGGCGGGTGAAGTTTACAGTTTTCGGATTACTCTTTCGGAATCTTGTACATACAATGCCGCTAATTTAGAAAATAGAGATATATTATGTTTTGTCTGAAAGGTGATTAAATTGATAGAGTGTAAAGTGAATGGGTATTAAAATTGTAATGTATTCCATGTGTAAGGATCCATTTCGTTATTTGTTTTTTAAAGGAATGGGGTTGGCTCAACGTTTTTAAGTTTTCAGGGATAAGGTTAAAGGTTTTAGGAGCTAGGAAGAAAAATTGTCTTTGAGCTGTCGTGGTGTGTAGTTTAGGTACATTGTAGTGTCCGCTGGTTATTGTTCTGGTGGTGTAGTTGTGTTGTAAGAGAGTTTTGTTTTTGTATTTGAACAGGAAATGTATTAGCATAAATTTTAGATGGAGTTGCCGTACGTTTAAGACGTTATACTCGATGAGGAGTCGTTTGGAGGGGTATCTAGTCGGTCGCTTGTTAATGACACGTATTACCATTTTTTGGGCTTTTAGTAGAGGTTCGACAATTGATTGAGCACAGCCACCCCAAGTTATAATGCCATATGCTAGTAGGGATTGGCAGAGAGCGTAGTAAACAGTTTTTAGAGTTGAGGTAGTAAGGATAGTTCTTAGGGATCGAAAGACATAAGAGAGTTTGCGGATGCGTGGGGTTAGACTGGCCAAGTGCTGATCCCAAGGAAGGTGTTGATCAATGATGACCCCGAGATATTTTATGTGGGTGGCTTGTTCCAAGTTTGGGCAATTACAGGAAGAGCAAGTTCTTAGACAGGAGTGAATTATTATCTTCTGATTGTTGGTAGGTTGGGTTGCAGCAGAAAGACTGAAGGTTAAGAATTTTGTTTTTCCGGCGTTAAGGGTTAGGAGATTATCATCTAACCATTTCTTTATTTGGCCTATGTCGTTTTGAGCTATGTCGAATGCTCCTTTCCAGTTTTTGTGTCTAGTTATTAGTACAGTGTCATCTGCAAAAGATATTAGTTTCCCGGTTATGGGAAGATTACAGAGATTGTTGATGTAGATGAGGAACAGAATAGGGCCTAGAACACTTTCTTGTGGGACTCCGAAATGGATTGGTAAGGGGTTACTTACAGCTGTGTTGTTAATTTTCACAGTTTGCGATCTGTCTGTTAGGTATGATGAGAACCAGTTAAGAGTTCTACCTCGGATGCCTATTTGAGATAGTCTTTCTAGAAGTATGGGGTGGGAAACCGTGTCAAATGCTTTGGCCAAGTCTAGGAATATGGCTAAGCAGGAATCACCTTCATCCAGGCTGTTAGTGATCTTATCCGTCAAGTCTAAGATTGCAGATTCTGTATTTAAATTGTTTTGAAAGCCAAACTGATTAGGCGAGAGGATCTTATGGGTTTCAAGATGTGAGACAAGCCTACTTTTAACAATTTTTTCAATGATTTTTGACAGGACACTTAGCAAAGAAATGGGTCTATAGTTTTCAATATTTGTTTTATCGCCGCCTTTATAGATTGGGATAACCGTTGCATGTTTTAGTAAGTGTGGGAAGGAACCGCTTTTAAAGCTTAGATTAACGATATGCTTTAACGGCGTTGTCATAAAGTGAACTATGTGTTTTATTATATAAGGAGAAATATTGTCATTACCAGCAGCACTGTTTGTTTTAATGGTGAGTATTGTGTCAACAATTTCTTTATTGGAGGTAGGGGCTAGGATTAGTTCAGGGTGCAAAGAGCGCTGTTGTCTTACCCGTGAGGTTAAGAGATTTTGTGTTTTGTTTGTTGCTTTTAGAATTTTGTTGGCTAAGTTCGTGCCAATATTACTGAAAAAATGGTTGGCGTGATCGGCTAAGGTTTTTGGGTCATCATGGACTTGGATATTTTTCCCATTAATGGCGAGTGATTGCATTTTGAGTGAGGTTTTTTTGTTTTCTGAGATATCATTGACTACGTTCTAGATTATTTTACTGTCATATCCTGACTCTTCAATTTTTTTTTTGTAATAATTTTGTTTAGTTATTGTTATGAGATTATTGCAAATGTTACGATACTTTTTATAGAAGCGCAAGAGTTGGAGGTCTGGGTTGTTAAGGGCTTGTTTATGGAGTCTGTCTCTTTTACGTATACAGAAGATCAGGCCATTTGTAATCCATGGTTTTAGTTTCTTTTTTTTTGTTTGAAGCCATTAAGATGGGGAAAGTGGCGTGGTTAATGTGGGCAGTTAGTGATGCAGAAAATTTTTCAACAGCGTCATTGACATTTTCAGAAAGCAGGGTAGATTCCCATTTTTCTTCTTTTACAGACTTTAACAATTGATCCATATCAACAGTTTTATGGGAAGGATTACTGGCCTTAGAGGGAGAAGATTTATAGTTGTGTAGTTCGAGAATGGTTGAGTAATGGTCAGTTACAGTGGATTCGAATACAACTGTTTAATATTATAAACTATTAATTTCACTGTTTCTCTAACCTAGGAGTTGTTTACAACTGTCCAAGTGTGCGCGTTGGTCGCTTTGATTATAAACTCACTTTTCAAGGTGTTCCAGTCCTAACAAACAGTGCCCCCTGGTGTACCGGTCTCACCGGGACAGGAGTGCTCGTGGCTGGGGTGGTACAATCGTATCGTATCGTATCGTTTAAAAATTGTAAAATGGGACAAAATTACTACAGATAACAACTAATACTCAACATACTAACCTAAAAACTTTATGGGACACAAATAATACAGACATCCTGTAAAGACAATAAATTATTGTTCAAAATAAGTAAAAAGGGACAAAAGTAATACAGACATCCTGTAAAGACAATAAATTATTGTTAAAAAATAGTAAAATGGGACAAATATGATACATGTAACAATGATCTATTTTCTTTACAGAATGTCTGTATTGTTTTTGTCCCATTTTTTGTTAGCTTAGGTTAGGTTAGGCTTTAGTAGATATTTTGTCGCGGGATGAAAAGTCGCGGAACCCCTTTTAACACGAGTTATCAAAAGTCTTAGGCTCCCTAAGCCTGCGTTGTACTTCATACACAGTTCATCTCAGCAATACCATTATTCAAAAGTATTTTTTTATCAGTAGGCCTAATAGCTTACCTGAGAACGGGTCCTTATTGAGTTGAGCATTTTGGGATATTCAAGTGCAAAGTTTACCGGGGGTCGGTAATATATTTAGGGGTTGAAAACTTTCCGGTGCCTTTTGTGAGATGAGTTATAGCGGCGAAAGTTTTATCTCCGGTGACTTCATCTCGCCCATAGAATAAGGAATGGTCTCTGCTTTCCGCTCCAGAAACACTCAAAACAAAATCAGGAGAAACAAGGTCAGGTAAGTGTGGAAGATACTAGCAGTTTCGCCCTGGTGTGAGACGATCTTGAATTGTGATCAAGCAATGATTCAATACGAAAATAATATAATATGGTGTATTTATAGCACGTTCCAGAGTCGAAGACGCTCTCAGTTTTTCCCTGGTCCACAATTCAGAAATGTAACGTTGCTTGAAATGGCTTTAGCTGTGTTTTTTGACCAGATATGTTTAGCTAGGTTCTTCCCCACCTTCCTCTTCCCTATCTCCGTCTCCTCCCCACTACCTTCATCCTCAGCGTCACCTTTCAGCGTCATAAGTTACCTCGATTGGGGATGCCGTAGTCTCATTAACTCCAGATGGGAGCAGTTTAGACTCTTGTGCGGTTTCCACATTAAAAAAAAAAAAATGTTTTTTGGATATTGAAATATGTCAAATTTATTTTTTAAATAGTCTGTAAAAGACACAATATCGGGATGGATATCTTCACCAGCGATTCAGAAGTCACTGATTCCAAATTCCAAATTCCATTCCAAAATTTTGGAGAAAAAAACGTTACGCGTCTTCTTACCCCACATGCCTTATTTGAATTATCTGACGATAATCTTAAAGATTAAAATAGTAAATAATTCATGAAGTAAAGGGCGTTGACTCATTAAAGCAATTTAATAGATTATTTCGGCAATTATCACTTTTGCAGGCATATATTTATTGGTTAACTAACACCCCTACCATAGGGCATTGCAAGTGGTTCGCTACGTTTGGTGACTAAGCAGAATTGCCCGGGTTCTTTTTCTAGGTTTTGGTGGTCCTCAACTACTGCATGGCGGTCCGGATCAGGAGAGACTGCTTGAGGCAGACATAATCTAGACCTCTCTAGCCGGACACTCGCGACCTATAGCCTTGCACCGCAGCGGGATAGGTGGATTCATACGTCCCCCACTCCTGGAAACATTGACCCCCAGATTCTTACCCACCCCTCATACCTTTTTCCTCCCTTTCCCTAAAACGTTCCGCCACACAGCATCCCCAAAGATAATATAAACCCTGAGGGGTTTTTTTCCTCAGGGTCTCCTGAGTGGAGCTATTGTAGTAAAAATCTAAAATGTTTCAAAATACCTAATAATATTGCATATTTATTTTCAAAATATGTTTTTTTTTTAATAAAACTTGTCGAAACACGTCCACCTACAAGAGTTGGTTTGCACATGTGAATAAGTTTTATAATAAAAATTTCGCACACCAACGCCAAACTGATGAACTTCCTAGGTACTGGTAATTGAGTGCCTACCTCCCTTTGGCGTCTTTTCCCTACTACCCTATGTATACCAAAATCATTTAAATACATATTTTTAATTTTTTGTTGAAATCGCGTAATGATGTGATTGAGTTGAAAATATGTATTATTTTATCAATTTTTAATTTAAACAAAATTATCATATTTATTCAGTGGATTTTTTTTAAAAGAAAGACGAACGCTCCCGAGTTGCTAATAACCTGAAAATATTTGAAAATCTCCTACTACCACCACGGTAAGAGAAAAATGTTGCTTGTGTCGCGATGGAAGTCTTAACCAGCCAAGGAATCGAACACGCGACGCCTTGATGAGACCCAAACGCAATGTCAACTCAGTCACTGACCAGTAAAAGATAGAATACATTAATTTACCATCTTATTAACTAGATTCTTATACGTCGCGTCGGTTCAACGTTGGTATGGTAATGCTGCCTTTAAGCCTGGTTTAAGGCCGTTTTTATTCATACAAACGCCGTGGTAATAAGTCATGTTTTTCACAGTTCCGACCTTAAGTAAGGGGGAGAACGTACCCCATTAATATTTTAGAAAATGCCTCTTAAAGAACTTTAGTATTATGTGCATTATGTTACATTAATTCTTTTACATTATATTGGTAACTATAATGAAGTGTTTTATGTTATTCGTTTACATACCCACTTTAATCAATTTTTATTATTTTTGCGAATTCTCCAAAAGTATCTAACCTTTCACAAATAACATTAATAGCCACTTTTACCGACCTCGCATACAGCCTACACCATCCTAAAAAGTTTCCACGTACACAAAGGTAAAAAAATCTACCATAATAGCGTGGCAACACCTGTTCCCTAATCTCCCAAGTCTTGCAAAACCGTACTACGCCGCCTCCCTTAGATTTATTTAAGGGATGCCGCTCACATACGGGAATTTTATTCTAAATATTCTGTTTAATTTCCGGCCTGGCTATGTAGGTTATATTTTTAAATAGGTTGACAGAAGCACGCGTAAAATTTTATTAATTTTAAAGTCATCAAGATTTCAAGTAAAATATCAATTCAAATAAATACTATAATAAAACTTTTTTCCATTTAATTTATTGGTGACCGTAACAGGTTTCAGCTTGTTAGGGCAATCTTCAGAATGGTACAATTGTTTCTTAATCTACAGTTTATATATATATATATATATATTTTTTTTTTTTACGTGAGCTCCACACAGGAGGCCCTGAGTAAAACAATTTCCCTCAGGGCCTATGTCATCTTTGGGGATTCTGTGTGGAGGATGATGTGTGTGGTTTTTTTTAAGGAAAGGAGGAAGAGGAGAGTTCTGGGAAAGAAAAGGGTATAGGGGGTGGGTAGGAATCTGGGGTTCAGTGTGTCCAGGTCATCCGCCTCCAAGACCTAGCCAGACCTCACCCCATGAACCCGGGCACCCCTACTAAATCACCAAACGTAGCGAACCACTTCTGGTGACCTATGGCAGAGGTGTTGGTTATTCAATAAAGGTTCCCGGGGCGGCGGTACCCATTCCCGCCTCCCAAATTGATACATAAAACAAAGGGGGGTAGATTACAAAGATTTTATACAATTTATCCCTTCAAAAAATTGTCATTTTTTTCGGTTGATCAAAATATTTTCGCTTTACAATAAAATGCAAATATTTGAAATATTTCTGAGCACATTCAAAAACTAAAAACTGTTTTAGATAGGTGATGAAATACGCTTTCAAGTTGTATAATTCGAAATAAACATATATTTTTTTAATTATAAAATTTTTGCACACAAACATTAAAAAGTTTTAAAAATGGCTCAGTTAATAAAAGTTACAGATAATAAAAAATAATAAAAACACATACATATTTTATTAGACAAACGTATAACAAACACATATTGTTATCTCGCTTTTCGTCGCTCTATGTAAAAATAATTTATAAAAAATTCCCGGAGATAATTTTTTTTTTCAATTTGCTATTCAAAACTTTGTAGACATAAAAGTGTACAATTTAATTTTTTGGTAGCTATTTTTTAGATTGGAATATAAAGCGTAGTGTTTTCCCTTTCTAACACCGTTTAGAACATATTTCTCACTATGATAATAAGGGAGTTACAGCGTTTTATACTAGACCTATGTGCGTTGGGACAAATATGGTCTCCTGCCATTCTAAGGGTTAAATGGGTATTTCCATATTTGTTGCCATGCCGACTTTGAAGAAAGGATTTATAATATAGTTATTTGGTTATTAGCTATAGACGTTATTACCTCGGGTTTACAGATTACTTCAATATTGTCTGGGGAATAACATATTTTTATTGAAAATAAGATTGGTTAGTTGATCGAGCGGTCCAAAGCGACGGGTTTCCACCCAGCCATGACGTTTCAAGTCTTCTGCCAGCTCACCAAGCCTACATCTCTATTTTACAAGAAACATTTTTCACTTATAGTTTTGGCCGTTCGAGATTTTCAAGTATTGTCTAAGTTTATTCGTTGCCTGAAAAGTGTAGACTTATTTAAAAAGAAATACAAGTGTGCAGTTCACACGTGGTAGAAGTGAAACCTTCATAAATTTAAAGTAGACAAGGGTGGGGAGGCTATGAAGCACCACACAAAGAGGAGACCGATTATTCTATCTCATTCTCTCGCTGACTAAATCCCATAGATCTATGTGTTTGTGTCTTTTTATTTTCGCTTTTTCGGTTCATCGCGTTTCAAATCACAACTGTGCTAAAGAAGTTTTCTGAAGTGAACTGCACACATTTTTTTTTATCATTGTGATAGCTATTTTGGCGTTCAATGCCTATTTCAAATAGTGGTTGGGCCACATTTAGACGAATTATAATTTACCCCCTCCCAATTTCCCGCCAAAATACCTGCCATTTTATATCCTATTTTTATTAGTATTGAATTTCCGGTCTAAAAAAATCTATTATTAAATGCAAATAATACATTTAATATTAGTTACCTACTACTAAAATAATTCCCACGGGGTTAGCGGCAATTGGCATATACTCGTAAATTCGAATAACTCGGGCTGGTAGCAAGTGTGTTAAAAAAAACTTGTAAAGTTTCTCCCGAGGTTGTTTCCAACATCGTTCTAAAAACGTAACGGCAGTAATTCAATATTCACCAGCTTTAATAAAACCGGCTCATTACTGCTACAATTTATTCTTCCGCGATTCGCTTTTGAACCCTAAAGCTTTTCCACCTTTCAGGTACGTAGTTCGCGATGCCATTGCCTCCCCCCCAGAATCTCCCCCCTGCATTTCCCCCCTGAATATCCCCTTCCCTCCCCGCTTGGCCGGCGCTGAATTATTCATGAGCGAAAAGTAATTGAGGATTTCGTCCGAAAGGTATTACCGGCATTAGCGAGCTCGGTGAAATCCATCTCGCTCAAAAACCCAATCCCCGAATGCCGATCTTAATATACCTAGTCTGATATCCCTTAGCAGGAAATATCTCAAGTTACCTGCCCATTCAATTTGCTTGTAAATATTCTGTGATATTTGAAAAGTTTATTGACAGAATTAATATCTAATTTATATTATTTATTTTAAGGGGGGAGCATTGGGCATGACTTGCCCTTTCAGATGTCCGGAGAAGATCAGTGTCGATTATCAATGTGCTTAAGTCACTGCTCTGAAGTACAGTTGCTTTGTTGACTTTTTTTTTCCACACAGGATGCCCCGATTAAAATAATTCCCCTCAGGGCCTATGACATCTTTGGGGATGCTGTACGCAGGGTCTTTTTGGGAAAGGAAGGAGAGGAAATTCTGAGAAGGAAAAGAATATTAGGGGTACGAATCCATCCCTCTCACTGTGATATTCTGAGAGAGTACCAATGGAGAAGTCAAAGGGACTCTCTCAACCATTATCTCCCGATCCGGCCTGCCATGCTGCTGATGGGCAGACGCATCCGCTACGAAAGACTGGACAAACCTCACCCCATGAACCCAGGTACCCCTGCTAATTCGCCAAACGTAGAGAACCACTTCGGATGACCTATGGCAGAGGTGTCGTTATCCAATAAATGGTTCCCGCCTCCTAAATCGTCTGCGGAAACAGTGTGCGAATACACTGATAACATAATCTTTTGATTTTACTTTCTACAATTCTGGACAATCGCTATATAATGTGATTAAAATAAAATATTGTGGGGAAATAATATTCTAGTATCATACGAGTACCTAAAAAACTGCATACCTAAATATTATTATTTTTTCCCCAAAATATGAAGTAATTTGCAAAAACACTGTTTTTAAGTTTTACGTTTTTTGTTCGAAGTTAGGCACTTAAGTAAAACGGCTGCCTCAGGCTGACATTTCAATTCCCTGAAAAAGTTGAATTAATTTGTCCAAAAAAGGCGCCAACTTGGAAACGAACACCCCGAGTACCTACGTAAGTATCATTGTATCACAAATCGTTTTTGCTCGTGGCTATTCTCGTCCTGTATTTAGCGATACATCATTTCTGAATATTTGTCAGGGACAGCTCCAATGATTGTCTATAATATGTTCGTCTTATAAGTATTGCGTAATCTTTGGTTTTATACTTATACTAATTTTTACTGTTTTTTGAAAGAGCAAATGCCACATACTAACTACATACGTTATTTATTTCCTGGATTTTATTTCAGATATTATTTCTTACTCAGATATATTTTATTTTTCCTAATTACATCATTTTGTTTACAGTTTTGTCGCTACATATTTCGTACTACAAGTATTTATATGATAATTAAATACTGTTTTAAAACTTTACCCAGAAAACAACAATTAATTTTTGAATTCTAATGGTAATAAACGATCTTCAACATGAAATCGACAGTATCATAGTGCCAAATACTGAAATAATTTTTGAAAACACTAACAAATTTATGCAATTTAATTGGGAATCAAATAGGATTAATATTGTACATCAAAATATTAGAACGATGGGAAACTTGGATGATTTTCTTATATTTTTAGAAGAAATAAAATCTGTGGTAAAGTTCCATGTACTAATTCTCACTGAATGCAGGTTAAATGATTCATACATAGCCAAACAAATTTCAGGCTATAACGAATACCATACAACATCGCATATTAACCAAAATAGCGGAATAGTAGTATATATCGACATCACATTAAATTCCTTAGTACAAGAAATTAACATAAATCAGTGTAATTGTTTAAAAATCAACATTAATGAGAATTTAGGTATCCTAGCTATCTACCGATCACCATCGTTCAATGACATCCAAGATTTCCTGGATAATCTTATTGGTGAGTTAAAAAAAACTAAGAATTATGCACAATATGTACTGATCGGGGACATGAATATAAATACTATAGGAGAAGTATTGCATAGGCAGTCCGACGACTACTTTTGTGCTATGGCTGAAAGTAACTTTATTTCCAATATTAATTCTCCAACTAGGGTACAAGATAGCTCTAGCACATGTTTGGATCATATATATACCAGAAATATAACAAATTCAAATGCATTTGTAATACATAATACTATCACTGATCATTACACCACTGCAATCAGTATCCCAAACTCAACACCCAAAAAACATCAAATTAATCACAAACAGATTATCGATTATGAGGGTTTATTAAATGATCTTAATAATAAAAATTGGGAATATGTTTACAAAGAGACTGAAGTTAACAATGCTCTAAACTATTTTATTAATGAAATCAATATAATCATAACAAAACACACAATAACTAAACGCATTCCATATAGTAAAATACATCTCACACCATGGATTACAAACGGCATTGTTAAATCTATACACAAAAGAAATCACCTTCATAAAATAGCTAAACGAGACCCATTGAACGCCACTAAACAGCAAAACTATTACCGATACCGTAATATCTGCAAAACCGTTATTCGCAAATGTAAAGAGCGTTATTATAAATTCTTACTTGATAAGGATAATTCCAGCAAAAACATGTGGAATGTTGTCAGAGAAATAACTAAAAGTAAAAGAAATACTAGTGCATCTGTAACAGAATTAAATACCGGAAATTTCATTATAACTGACAATCAATCAATTGCATGTCACACTAATCAATATTTTGCATCTGTTGGGTCAAATCTAGCAAATAAAATCTTATTAGAAACCCAGAAAACGGAAGACTCTTTAGCATCGACAATTGAAACTAAGGAACAATCTTTTTCATTTAATATTAAACCAACTACTGTAGAAGAGGTCTTAAAAATTATCAACAGCCTCAATACTACACATGCAAAGGGTCCAGATAGTCTAAATACACAAATACTAAAAAAAATTAAAAATCAGATTTCTGCTCCGCTATCATATATTTACAACTTAAGTTTTACAGCAGGAATATTTCCTGATCACTTTAAAAAATCAATAATTGTCCCAATTCACAAAAGTGGACCTAAATCTCTTGTAGAAAACTATAGGCCAATATCACTTTTAAGCGCGATATCCAAAGTCATTGAAAAGCTTTTCAAAACTAGGTTAAACGAATATGTGGAGGAACATAACATTCTAAGTCCAAACCAATACGGCTTTCGGTCGGGTAAGGGAACGGATGATGCCATCGCATGTCTCACTGAAACTATTGCAGGGAATATGAACCGTGGCAAGAAAACTATTGCCCTTTTCCTGGACCTGGCCAAGGCATTTGACACAATATCTCACAAAATTCTTTTACAGAGACTTAGAAATATAGGAATAAAAGGAAAAGCTTTTCAATGGATAGAAAGTTATATATCTAATAGATTTCAACAAACCAGAATTAACGAGGCTATTAGCACTTCACTAAAATACACTTTTGGGGTACCACAAGGAAGTACACTTGGGCCCCTTCTCTTTATTATATACATAAACGAACTTTGTAACCAACACATTGGTGGCAAAATTATCACGTTCGCTGACGATACAGTTATTTTGTTTGAAGGAGATGATTGGAAAGAAACACACCACCTTGCGAACACGGGTATAAACAGAGTAAAACAGTGGCTGGACACTAATTTGCTTACACTAAACATACAAAAAACAAAATATCTCACATTTAGCGCTACCCTTGCAGGTCAACCCAAAACACCTCATCACCTCACAATACATAATATTAAGTGTAGCCTTGGAAATAATAACCATACTTGTAAATGCGAAACCCTTGAATGTGTTAAATCTATTAAATATTTAGGTATAATAGTGGATAACCACCTTAAATGGAAACAACAAATTGAAAACACAGCTAATAAAGTGCGCAAGCTTATTTATATATTTATAGGATTGCGGGAAATTATAAAAACTCAAGACATTAAAAAATTATACTACGGGCTCTGTAACTCCGTCATAACCTACGGTTGCATTGGATGGGGTGGAACAGGTATAACAACATTATACCCGCTACTGAAGGCACAGAAATCCATTCTACGCGTCATTATGAAGAAACCCTTCAGATACTCGAGCGACGCTCTCTTCAAGGAGTTTAAGGTGCTTGATGTTCGACAATGTTACATAAAAAAAATAACAATCTGCGTCCATAAAAATAAAAACAAAACGATAACAATCGATCATAATCATCAAACCAGAAGTAAAAGCAGAAACGACCTTTCTATTCCAACAAGCAATACTGCGGCTTATCAAAAAGTTTTCTCATACCTGGGACCAAAAATATACAACAAAATCCCCTCTCAATTGAAACTGTGTGAATTATCATCCTTCGGTACTAAAATTACAAAATGGTTATTAGACTTAGGTAGGACAGATTCCGAAAAATTATTAAAAAACGTAGTCTGAGTTGATTTCTTCGATTTTGTATTTGTATTTTCCTATAAATTATTTTCTTCTTTGTTTTTCTTTTTTATTTTTCTTTCTTATATTTATATATTATATTTTTATTCTATATTTTACATATACCTACCTGGATTTTATTGCTTATTACTGCTAAACTGTATTTTCATAAAAAAAAAAAAAAATCTTTTTTTTATTATTTTTCTTTCTTACATTTGTTATATTTTAGTTCTACTTTATATTTTACAAGTACCTATCTGGATTTTACTTTATATTTTACATGTACCTATCTGGATTTTATTGTTTATTACTGCTGTATACCTAGAATAACACAACTTATATCCGATATTGTACCTAATATCTAAGTAACTCCCCCAATATGTACCATTATTGTTATTTATTATTGAATCCACTAATGTGAAATTATGTACACGCAACCTGCCAAGTTGACTGTCCTAAAACGGGAAACCTTCCTAGTTGGGCAGTCAAAGCTTCCTTTTATATTGTTATTTCTTGTATGTAATAAATGTAATAATAAATAAATAAATAAATAAATACGTCTGCTCTCAGCACAGGTTTTCCTATTGACGCGCATAGAACATCACAAATTGTCACAAGTCTAGAATAAATTAATAAAAAAATAGGTTTTGGTTGTATGTCGTCGTCTTTCCTGTATTTCGCCAATTGGTCGGACTAATTCAAATAAATAATTTAATTATGTATCTAACTGCCTTTTTATTGCGTAATTGCATCACAATGTTATTACGCCAACTTAGCCCGAAGAGCACGCGGTATGAAATATGGTGTTGCGCCTATTTTTGAATGAATACGCCTAAAGAAAAAATATGACAAATACTAGAACGTAAAACAATAACTAGAGGGTAAAAACTTACAGGCTAGGACAGCAGCTTAGAATTACTCAGCATCAATTGGAAACGCAAAATTGGATATATCTATACATGAAATGGCTCTTTACAACACGAAATGAGGTTCTTTGACAAAACGCTGGAAGAATGGAAGGAAATACATAGCTAAAGACAAAAACAAACTTCGAGACTCAACTCAGAAAATATATAGCATGAACGAAATGAACTCAGAGAATTCTGACTCGGCAAAATAAATAGGAGGAGCAAGGAAGCAACGGCAGGAATTAGGAGGTTATGAAAGGAAAAAAATAAACATTGGTCAACCCGTTCCATTCCTATATTAGTTCAGTATGTTGCAATGTATACCGACTAATTAAACTCCAACCTCCCAACTATCCTTCAAGCATGTGTTCCAGTCCTTACAAATCAATGTCCCTTGGTGTAGCGGTCTTCACCATAGTGGTTTGTTGTAGACGTGTAGAGTGCTCCTGGCTGTGGTAGTACAATCGTATCGTATCGTCGATATAGTTCGCCTGTCTTTACACTTGGCAGACAGGGGTGGTATTGTGAGGAGTAACATTAAAAAGAAATAATTAAAAATATTCAATTCGTATTCCCTTGTCTTGTTCCTAATTCGCTCATCAGACTTATATCTCGCAAGGAGATAATAGTTTATACTATGGCTCCTGTGAGTCTTTGTTTGATGCTAGTTTTTGTCACAACGATATTATTCCAGCCACATGTGTACCAAAAGATTCTATGACAGGTGATCCTCCGACAATACAGTTAACCCCGCAGTATACTTCTATACAATATGCAGTCGATTTAGGGAAAACAAGGTATACCTACTCACACAAAATATAACTAAATGTCCCCGAAGTGATGTGCAGAAAGGATGTACCGCCGAATGACAAAAGTATAAAACATATTTTCATTCAAGTGCATCAATAATAAAACTACTCGTCTTGTATATACCAGCGTATAAGTACAAAAAATCGACTCAGTAAACAAATTCGCTTGATGTCCATACCAACTTATTATTAAAAGTATTTTTGAAGTCGATTTCAAAGTAGAGTTTGTATCGTGTTTTGAATTTCGGCCAGCCAACTGTCGGGGAGTCAACTCTCGGGTCACCGTACCATCAATTTTATTTGGAAAATCTTAGAAATCTTATTTTTGGTAAGGATGCGGCCACGTTTGGTACTAGCCAATAATATTCATTTTGTGAACTTTAATTAGATTTAAAAAAAAATTAAATTAATCTTTATTGCCGGGAGATTTTAATATGACCCGAAAGCGAATGGAAAAAGAAGTCGGGGCCGCCAAGGATACACCAAGTGAATAAAATATTTTCGTAAAATTTTCACTTAAATACGACCGCTAATGTTTAAGGATCTCTAACTGTGACCAACCTGCATAAAGTGTAATCTCAGTTTATTCTCAGTGTGAAGATTACACTGAGAACACTTGTGATCTGAAAATAGGTATGTATTTACAACGCATAGTTTTTATATCTTTTTGTGATTTACTTAACACAAAGACTCGGGTTTAATCCCTGATAGTTAGAGATTACCTGAGTCTTGTAATCTGAAACATCGCTAAATGCTTTGTGAGAGATTCCCTCGGAGGAACAACAATAAGAGTGGGACTGATTAAGCCGAAGCTCGTCACAAAAGCCTTGCGAGGTGTCGCCGCTGGAGGTGTTAATTACGATGATTACATTAAGCTCCTACCGAGGTGTTTGGCGACAAGAAAAAACAAGAGATTCTTATTTATGTACGATCTAAACATTTTATTTTTATATATTTCGTCGGCTTACAACTGAAATTCACTAAGGTTGGGTTATTTTACAAAAAATCAAATGTCATTGTCATTAAATGACTATTCAGCGCCATTTTGTTTTTTTAGTTGATAGGTCCCCGTTAAAAGCCGATTCTACTTTTAAACAAGTTGTGATCAACAGAAGAGGACAACTATCATGTTTTATGCTTATCGGCTTATCACAATTTCATTTAAAAAGTGAAACGAACATAGAATCGGTGTTCAAAAAAACAAAATGGGTCTGGCGGGGAATTTGAATTTCTGCCAAACCTAAGTGCTGAGTAAAATATATTTCAAGTTTTAAAATTCTTAAAATGGGGAATTTTAATGTTACAATAAATTTTTAACATTTTTGACTGAGCGTAGCGAAATCCTGTTTTAACTGGACCACTTTGCATTTCGTAAGTCTGGCTCTCTTCGGAAACTACCTAGGATATATACCATCGACCACGTGGGCATGTTCCCAGCATGTTGGTCGAAAAATCCATAAATTATGTAACCATAAAAGCAATAAATAAAGAAAAAAAATATTATGTACATATATGTAAAAAATTAAAAATATATAAACTCATTTATATATTGATATAAATTTGTTTATATATCTCACATTCGTCGTTTCATGTAAAAATAATTAATAAAAAATTCCCTTTTCATTTTTTTTTCAAAATGTTTTGAACACTTTGCTTTCTAACATTTTAATTATTTTGCGGTTAAATTTTAGATTTGAATATAAAGTGTGTTTTTTTCTCTTCCTAGCTCCGTTTAGATGTTTCTAACCATGATAGTAAGGGAGACACGACAATTTCTATGAGACCTATATGAGTTGTTCCGAAAACCAACAAATTAGCCCGAGGGGTTAATATTGGATTTAACAAAAAAATAAAATAAGCGGTTTGTTATTTATTTAACAGAAATAACACAATTTACAAAATGTGGTGGTATAACATCTGAATCACGTCATAAAAGAGCTTGCATTCGTACTGAAAATGAGTTCAATGCAACGAATTCCTCACTGAAACTGAGCAATTTGCGCTGATTTCCATCATTGTCAGCTTCCTTTTGAGTCAGCTTCACACAGCGGGGATTACTGGTAGAGAGGATAATGCGCCCGGTGAAGTATGTACACGCACCCGCAGTATGGAACTACGTGGCTATTCTGCGGTAGGAACAGTCTGACATTTGCTAGTAGGCAAAAATTGAGGTCGCTGCGACCGTTTTTAAAGTTTTAAGTGGCCACAAGTTGAATATACAATATCTTTGTTGTAGCCCGATCGTAAAATAAGGCAGATCATGATTTGCCTCGCTACATTTCATGATATGCCTAACTTACATAAGGCGCATCGTTCGACATTCACCATTTGTCGATTTGTTAACCACGTTTAGCCGCATCGTTTATATTATGGGATGACCATAATTTTTAGTTAGTCATAATAAGAAGATACGTTTTACTCAAAAACCTCAAAAAGTTTATTCTTCACCTTAATAAAATGGCAGGAAATGTCAAAAAATATGAAAACCCCCCTAAGATTTATTTTTTCACAAGACCCCATTATTCCAAGTTTTATTTTTTGTTAATGCAGGATAAACTACGGTGACATTTTGAATTGTAAGGGACTTTTTTTTAAAACAAGCACATCTATTGGAATTACATTATTTGTATGCTGGTTTGCATGAACATTTTTGATAACTCTGTCCTCCAAATATTGATTGATTAGTAATCGCTTGACGTACAGATAGATATAGATGTTTCTGAGACTAATAATTCATGGTTACCCGTAGTCGGCACAAGGGTAGGAAGATGGACAAACATATTTATTTGTAGGTAGAAATTAAATTAGGAAAAGATTCAAGGAACAATGCTAACAATTTTAAAGTGAAAACTTCTTTAGCACTGTAGTGATTTGAAACTCGGTGAAACGGAAGCGAGCGACACTAAAAAGCGACAAACACATACATCTATAGGATTTAGCCTGCGACGGAATGAGATAGCAATAAAGTATTTATTTATTTCACGGGTACTCGGTTCCAATATAATACGATAAATCCACGTTCCCATACAATTCTCCCTTGGTCTAGTGATATAAAGGGCCTGACGAACCTTAGCGGCCAGACATTCAAAAATTTAGTGGTCAGACAAAAAAAAATTGTAAAATCAATAATCAAGTAGAAAGCGACATCTAGTGACTCCGAAGGAAAAAAACACAATACTAATAATAACCGTGCACTGAAAATCGACGAAAAAAATATGGAAAAAAACATCCTTCACATTGATTAAAAAAGTGTTTCGTTGTCTCCCCACTCTTTTCTACTTTGTTCTCTGACGGTTTCACTTCTACCGTGTGTGAATTGCACACTCTGATTTTTTCTAATTATTAATTCTGCGAAACAACTGGGCCTCGATGCCATTATAATAAAAAAAAATAGTACCATTTTAATAAATTTCTAGAATATAATCCCAAGCTGTACCGATTGTAACAACCAACGGGAGCGGGGAAGAATGTAGGTTGGTAAGTACTTACCAATTGCAACCGCGGGTTTATAGGTAAGTACCAAGTTGCAACCGCGGGGAAGCAGGTAGTTACCAAGTGTAACCGCGGGGAAGCACATTTATATATATTATCATCCGCAACTACTGGAATGTTCAATCCAACCCTCAATTCTAAACCCTAATTATCCTGAATGTTATTATTCATTTACTCTGCAAGAGACGTAAGTAGCTAGAACCTACTCAGCAGCCTTTGAAAGTACGCAGAGCTTTGATCAGAAACCACAACAGCGTTTGGTGAGAGGATTTACATTATACTGCTATTTGATAATGCATATGGAGGTAGTGTATTCAATTTCACTTGAAAATTATTATTATTTACCTGTTAAATTCTGAAACATAATTTTAGTTTTGTGTGTGTGTTCAAAATTGGTTTAAAATTCATTCAGTACGGTATTTATATTTCACCAATGATGGCATTTCTACGTTCTACCTAATGCTAACTCTGTTTTCAAAATACAAGGTGTCCGGGGGTAAAGTGCATTAACTTCGGGAGGTGATTCTACATGATGGAAGGAGTAAAAAGATCAACAACTTTTTCCGAAATTCCAACAAATAAAAAAAGACGTAACTACTAAAAATCCCTAGTGTGAGGTACGATATTACTTGCTGAGAGCCTACCAGGCACGATTATGGCAACATTGCACGGTTGTGATTGGCCCGCATCGTAACAGCGGAACATAATAAAGTTGGTCTCACACGCCGGTCTGATTTTATCTTTTTACCACAAAACTACCCCTAAAAGTTGGAATTTCGAAAAAAGTTAATTATGTTTTTTACTCATAATATCGTGTAGAATAATCTCCGAAGTTAATGCAATTTATCCCCTGACACCCTGTATATTTGAATGCGCATCGCGCAAAGCAAATAATGCTGCCTTACAGCGAAAATGCTGATTTCATAATTTACTTTCACAATTAAATCGCACAAGAGTGCGTATATATATCTGGAGCCAGTGGGACTATGACAACCCCAATTAGGGCATATTGTGAGGCTTAATATAGGAAATACCTGGCTTTTCATATCGGATTACTAAATACAGTTAAAGCGGTCTCCGTACACAAGGGGTAAGACTCTCGACGAGATTAATAGATAAATTTTGCCTAATTATTTTTTGTGGTTTCAAAATTAATTAACTACAAATATTTATGTTACTGTAAAAACCCGTAAATTGGTAAATCTTAGGTTTTACTAGTAAATCTTAGGATTTACCAGCATTAAGCATGCCATTACAAGTTGATACATTTTCTGTTCGGGCTTTTACAGTAACATGTATTATATTTTAGGAACTTTCCAGAGTGGAATATACTCTCTGTATCGCCCTGATGAAAGACCACTGTTCAGGTACTTCTCTATCTTCCTTTTAACCATCTCTTTTCCCTGTACACTACCCAGAGTCGTAGATCATCTGTACTCGTTAACCCTAATTAATACATGTAATCTATCAACCACGCGCATTGTTTCTATCAAGTATATAATAATAAAAATATAACACAAAGCTTTGCATTGTCCATTATCAGCGAAAATGTGTAAATATTAGTGTGTTTGTTTAGCAATAACATCCTGATAACAGTTAATTCTCTTCAATGTAGGCGTAGGTCGTAGCGGTCAGATTTGAAATTGTCTATCCTTAAAAGCCAAGCACCGTTAGCCAAGAGCGTTAACCCGTCAGACACATTAATATAGATTGGGTGCTGGTTCATTTAATTCGCCTCTCTAATTAGCAGAACTTGATAAGTTTTGGGACATCCCAACACTTAACGCTAACAGGCTCAAATCTAAGGACATGGTTCAATACTCCAAAAGGCGAACAGCATTTTTAGAAGGTAAAAGAGGTTTAATTCCCTAAAAATATACAATTTCGGAATGATACTTTCTGTAAATCCTCTCTGTACATCCTTTTAATATTGACTTGGTAAAAAAAAACGACCAACAGATTCGAAACTTAGGTGGTAGCTTGAAATGTTTTATTTTTGTGTGATTGCCGCAACTGCTCCCAACCCGGAGCCAGTTGGACAAAAGCACACACATTTTGGGCATATTGTGACGCTGGATGCTCTAGGTCTAGAAGTCTAGAGGCATCGCGGAGGAACTTATTATCATTGTTTTGTGTGATCCTTCTCAGAGATACAGTGATAAGTGATAGGTCATCTCTTTTCCTTCAATACATTGTTCTATTATACATATCATTTGGTTTCTTCTAAAGTATTTACTGTCCGAAGCTGTAATTCTATACAGTTTCGGATTTTATGCAGATCAATAACTGGTTTTATGCAGATATGATAGTTGCATAAGGATGCTTAAGTTTTTGAAAATCAGATAGGTTCACATCGTTTACATTGTCTACGTTTACATTGTCGTTTACGTTTACATTTTTTTACATTAGCTCCACACAGGAGGCCCTGAAGGAAATAATTCCCCTCAGGACCTATTTCTTAGGTATCTCTATATGAGAATGCATGGTGAAAACACGCGATTCATGCATCATCTGGATTTGCTATCTGAAACGCGCTTCGAAAGTCTCCAATCTAGAAGGAATGGGACCCTAACAGTAACAGCTTCCAAAATTATAAACTGTACATTGACAGCCCATACCTCTTAGAATGCTATAAATTGTTCGTACTATGGCAAGGTACTATTAATGTACAATATGTTTTATTATACTGGCAATTGTGAAGGTCAGATACAATCGCGACACAATATTAATTCTCAGAAGATTCCGTTGGCTAATTTTGACAGCTGTTCAGTCCAGGACACTTCGAAACGGAATGAATCTAGTGGTAGAAATTGGAACTAGTTTAACTTGTCCGGTGTGACCAGCCTTCACAATTGCCAGTATAATAAAACATGTTGTACATTAATAGTACCTTGCCATAGTACCAAACAACTACTGCCAGGGGCGTCACCACGACTTGCTCTGTATCCCATATGGCAGAACAGACGTTCTGGCCCAGCACAGCATAACAAGAGGTGTGGTGCTGCTAAATGAAATTTCTAGGTCCCTTGACATTTTCAACATTAGTCTTGAAGGTTTCAAGAGTTCTACTCTAAAATACGTATTATTGTAATTGTTCTTTTCTTTCTCGTTTAAAGTTTTGTATATCTTGTATTGTAATAGGATTATATTAATCTCTAATGCACAAAATATATATCATCTTTGGGGATGCTGTTTGGAGGATCTTTTTAGGAAAGGAAGGAGAGGAAGTTCTGTGAACGAAACGTGTACGAGGAGTGGGTAGGAATCTGGGGGTCAGTGCCCAGGAGTGACGGACGAATGAATCCAACCCTCCCACTGCAGTGCAAGGCAATATTCCGAGATCTCTCTGATCTTCTCTCTCGTAAGACTCTCTAGATCCGGCCTGCCACGCAGTTGGTGGACAGAAGCATCTGCCGATGTCAAGACCCGGAAAAATCTCATCTAATGAACTTGGGCGCCCCTGCTAAGTCACTAAACGTAGCGAACCACCTGGGGTGATCTATGGCAGGGGTGTTGGTTATCCAATAATGGGTTGCCCGGGCAGCGGTACCCATACCCGCCACCCACATTGAAAATAGAATTTTTCTGTATATCTACCACGATCTTACTATTTATTATCTATTTTTTTAGGAATCAGCATGATTGTCAAAAGCACAGGTAGAGCTTTCCTTCACACATTCAGTTTAATAATTAGAGTCAGAGCTTGACCTAGTTCCTTTGTGTACCTTTTACATTATGAAGTTCACAGTTCCTGAATTGTTTATACATATTCCTGTCTCCCACGTTGATACCCGTTTCTAACTTGTGGTCTATCTTATTGAGTTTGCGATGGATTCGCCGTCTTGTCGCACCGTTAGGCTTGATGTCAAATTACATTACCAATATCTGCATCTGGGAGAAGGCTGATGCAATCTGCAGGCTATTTAAACCGCCGCCAATGGCTCAATCAATACGCTCTCGGCAGCCGCACCGTGGAATATAAATTGAGTTATTTCTGAATTTCCAATTAGTTTTACTTTAATTTAATTTCCAATCTTCTCGTCTTCGATTTCTTGGATATTCGTAGTGGGGTTTCTTTTCTTTGATGGATTTTTAATTAAACCTTACGTGAAGGATTGGAATTGGAACGCATTGAAGATCGAAATTAATATTAGAACGCAATTAAGATATTCAGATTCCTCGGGACTCCTGGGTATATCTCTAATATACTAAAGTCATCTGTAAGCTGTCAATTACATACTCGTATATTTAAAATAATCAATTTATCAAATAAAACTTTGGTTACTCTCTCGAAAATTAAGCAAGAGGTGCTCGATTTATATCCAAGAATATGGACAGTAAAAACGATCCCTTGCAGCTAAAAAAAATATTTTTACTTTTAACTTAATTATTGAACCTCAAATCGTAATATTTTAATTAATAAATACAATATTAGCGACACTCAATCCAAAATTTGAAACAGAAAAATTAGAAAAAGATAGGGTCACATATAGGAATGGAACCAGAACCTATGCCTTGCGGGGTGGAACTCTACGAGATAATGTGTCCCTTTTCGATTCGGTCGTATTTATGAATCTTTTGTTTTTAATTTTGCACGATTAAAATATTAAAATTTGAGGTTTTATTAAAAGTTTTAAATAAGTATTCATCCTAGACATGCAGAAAAGTCAGCAGATGTCGCATATTAAATAAAAATTGATAAATTTATCCAAGACACTATCTAGATAGCATTTAGTTCGGGTTTGAATCTTGCAATCATACATAAATATAGTAGACAATAAAAATGTGCGTTCATAAAATGAAGATAATGTTGGTAGTTCTCAGTTGATGTATGATACAGTTAAATATGATCGAATCGAATAGGGACACATTGGCTCAGTTGATAGAGCTCCGCCCCGGTAAGGTGTAGGCCCTGCCGAGCGATTCTATGTTTTTTATGGGATCGTTATTAATTACATAACGGACGTGATCTCCTGTCAGATTTGTGTGATTTTATGGCTGTTATTTGCTTATTCTATGTACAACGTACATTAAATGAATAAATAATCATGCATACTTGCAGGAGTTCGTGTTTAAAATGGTCAAAATTAACATATGTGACAGTAAATATGTAAAAAATCACACAAATCTGACAGGAGATAACGTCCGTTATCTAATAACGATCCCACAAAAGATATAGAATCGCGCTCGGCTGGGTTAGAGTCCTAGATGTGACCGTATCTTTTTCTGATTTTTCTATTTCAGATTTTCGGTTGAGTTTCGCTAATATTGTCTTTATTAATAATAATTAAAAAATGTTTGCGAAAAATTTACGAAGATCGTTCAGATGTCAAAATACATCACCAAAACAAGGTACAAGATAATAAAATTGCAAACATTTCAACTTTTAAAATTTATTTGTGTTACGTAGTTGTGGCATAAATCTTTTCACGAAAACCGCCTGCGCTTAACAATTTGTTTATTAATTTAACAACGCCTGTTGTGTTTATTCATGTGAAATTGAAACCCTTTATAAATGGACATTTCACCCACTTTTGTAATTGGTAATTTGAAATGCAAATAATTTCTAACTAAAACTACCATCCTCCTCTCCTCCCCCCTCCTCTCCTCCCTCCTCGTTTCACGATCTTCATATGAAATAAACTATTTTATTATTATATACTACGTTTGTTATTTATTTGTAAAAAGCATTAACTTTGTGGCTCGCCATAATTTACAATAAAAACACATATAAATTTGTTGTAGACCACGTTTATTATTCTCCTGACGAAGGAAGGGTACTTCTAAAACCGGTAGAGTGTTTATAAAATAAAAGTGGTCTACAACAAATTTATATGTGTTTTTATTGTAAACTATGTTTGTTGTTTCACGATCAAATGGTGAAAAATGAATATGAAATATTGCCACTGGTATGCACATCAAATGAATAGATCTACTGTGGGCTGTAAAGTCTGACAAACTTAACCTGTTCGCTTTTCGGAACAACTCATATAGGTCTCGTAGAAATCGTTTTGTCTCCCTTACTATCATAGTGAGAAATATGATATAAACGGTGTTAGAAAGAGAAAAAAACGTGATTTATATTCAAATATAAAAATTTACCACAAAATAAGTAGATGTAGACCATTATGAAACCAAAGTTTCGGGTCGCAATTTGAAAAAAACTGTTCACTTTGGGATTTTTTTATTAATTATTTTAACATGGGACGAAAAAAAAGTGAGTTGACAATCATGTTTGTATACAAATAATAAAAAAACATACGCATATAATATGTATGAGTTTTTATTTTTTTACGTTATCAGTAATTTTAGTTGAAAAAACTTGGGGTGCGCTATTTTAAAAACTTTTTTATATTTCAAAAATCATATAATTATTTCGATTTATAAACTTTGAAAGCTTATTTTATCACTTCTTCTAAAACAGCAAACTTATTTTGTGGCGCCATTTTAATACAATTTGATAAATTACTTTGTTTTTACCACTATAATTGATTATAAAAAAAAACCGACATGTTTCGTAAGCCAAGCTTACTTCGTCAGGGTTTTAATAATACTATTTTTTTAAAATAGACATAGAACATGGTGTCAATGGAAAAATAAAATAACAAACATAGAAAAATAATAAAAAAACATTGACAATGGTAACAATGAAATGAGAATGGGTGGGGGCGAAAATGTGATCTTAGTAATGTCAATGGTATTCAGTTGGATAAACTTGAAATTTTAGAGATCAGAAAGAGTGTGAATGTGAATTTGAATATTATTAATAATCAAAAATGTTTTTTAAATGATCCAATATTAAATTTATTTCCTTTGTAAATTGTTCCATGTTGTCCCTTCTCATTCTCATTTCATTGTTACCATTGTCTATGTTTTTTATTATTTGTCTATGTTTGTTATTTTATTTTTCCATTGACACCATGTTCTATGTCCATTTTTAAAAAATTAGTATTATTAAAACCCTGATGAAGTAAGCTTAGCTTACGAAACATGTCGGTTTTTTTATAATCAATTATAGTGGTAAAAACAAAGTAATTTATTAAATTGTCTTATTTTATCACCTTTCAAAACGAGTTTTTAGTTTCGGATACGCTCAGAAATATTCAATTTATTTAGATTTTATTGTGAAGCGGAAATATTTTAACCCTCTGAGAAAATATGGTCGAGGCTTGAGGGTTTAAAATAATGATCTGATTAGATAGTTTTTTTATGTTACGAAAAAAATTCTAAAAATATTTAACGAATGCACTAACCATATTTTTCGAGCAAAGTCGGGACTCATTTTCCTTCACCTGTTTTTACCATAATGACAACTATTAAAGAAAATCCACTGTTAATTATTAAGCAATTTACCATTGAAAATGTCCTCCACAACCTAGGTGAACTCTTAGCGTGAAGGACAATACAATATATTCCCAAGTATGTCAAAGTTATTAGCGCAATACCAAGTGCTAATGAAATAATGTGCACTGAAACCAGGTTAATTGAATCAATAGCCTCCGTCTTCCTCCGTAGACCTGCGATTGTGTGAGTGATCTCGCACCCATCCCTCGCATAGACCTTGCGCGCTGCACCCCTACAGTTCATAGGCCTGGCGCAAATTTATCCCAGCCCACGCACAATACTCGCGTGACCGAAACCCAGCCCACGTACATGTTTTTTAAGAGTAACGCATATTTAACAAAACCCACGCCATACCCAACATCATTTCTCGCAGACAAGGCAGCAATTTCTTGTCGATTTTTCAATCTGAATCTGAGGATAAAGAAAGATTCATATTGCACCTACTCAGCAAAAAAGAAAAAGAAGTAAAACGAATGAGTATTTACGAAAAAGAGAGTCATGGAGAGTTCATGTTATCCAGTGAAATTCCAGATTTATTTTGTTTTACTTGAGCTTCACACAGAAGGCCTTGGGGAAAATAATTTCCCTCAGAGCGTGTGTCATCTTAAGGGATGATGTGTGGAGGGTTTTTTTAAGGAAAGGAAGGAGAGGAGAGTTCTGGGAAAGAAAATAGTTTAAGGTGTGGGAAGGAATCTAGGGTTCAGTGTGTCCCGGTCATCCGCCTGCAAGACCTTAAAAAACTTCACCCTATGAACCCGGGCACCCCTTCTAAATCACCAAACGTAGAGAAACAATTGGGGTGACCTATGGCAGAGGTATTGGTTATCCAATAAGGCTTCCTGGAACGGCGGTACCCACTCCAGCCTCCCAAATATAAATATATAGATAATGGGATATCAGTATAATTGACTACAATTTATACAATATATTGTATTATATAACATAATTTAATTCTTTGGTTGTCTTCTCTAACAAATCATCCTTCAGTCAATTTTTCCATGTTCTAGTAACAAAAACAATGTTCACACAGGAAATTCAATTCAAGGCCTTCAGTCAATTTTTCCATGTTCTAGTAACAAAAACAATGTTCACACAGGAAAACTAGGGATCCACGATCCACGAAACTGTGTTGCAAGCACAACACGTCCACGCACGACGAAGCTTAGGACCGTGGAATGATTGTAATATGCGCCACTCCGACAGAAACCATGTTCTACAAAATGATCCACGCGTGTGCTGTGTGAGCACTGTACGTGGGCTGGGCTAAATTTGCGCCGGCCCTTAGGCTGTATTTTGTGGAATGTAGACCTATGATGCCGCGCTGGTATGAGTGACCTCGCGTGGCCCTACGCCCTACAATCATCAGGGCGGGGGTTAGGGAGGGTGACGTCACCGGGGACCTTGAACCGCCATCGCTACCCAAATACCTTAAGGGTGAAGGCGGGATTCATTCGGATGAACTTTCACCGCACTTTCGTGCGAGGGTCGGACTAATTTGTAGGAGAATCAAATGAAAACAACGCACGTTGGTTATTTTATGCGACTGGCTCGTACACGTGAATAATTTGGCTATATTTAGAAGACCTCCAGCTTTACTGATCGATATTTTATTTGTTTTTTGAAATAACACGTAAATATTGTCTACCAAGACTTATTCCCTGTTTTAGCGTGTTTTCAAAATCACCTCAAGGGCGCACACCTACGCACTATATAACTAGTAACCCTTTTTAAACCTGACAAAATATTGCAATTGATTTGAATTCAACTCCAAATTTAGGTTTGCCTAAAGGCATATCAGTTTTGTTGTTCCTAAAATGTACAATTAATTATGTAGAGCCTTTAAAGAGACCTCGATCATAATCTTCCATCTTATAAAAATAAAAAATATCTCAAAACATGGTTAAAAAACACTAAAACAGATATTTTTATATATTGTCTTATAAGTTCTAACAAAGCCATCAATTATAATATATAGCTATCATTAGACAACTTTTAGAGTAGATATATAATATTTTTTGCTATGTTTTTGTCTTTTAATGCACTTGTAACATTCATTCTTCGAGAAAAAATCACAAATGCGATAATAACAGTGCAGGCTGTTATTATGCTTTAGTTTTTTCTTGTATTTATGCAGTTACTCTTTGTAAATACCTTAATTTACGAGTATATGGATATTTAAATCTTCAATCACATAAAAATACAATAAAAATCAATATAATTCTCACGCATAGGCAGCACTTTTGTATAAAATAAAACTCTTTTTTGCCTTTAATATTATTGAATTATTTTAACCCATTTATGTTATTTTACTGTAAATGTTTTAGTTATTAGTATTTTTATAGTCTTTTAGTTACGTTGAACAAACAAGAAATTTAAAATCATAATCTTAAAAAAAAAATCGTACCAGATCTGCTGCTTATATTGCAAATTAAAGATACAAAGGGTTATGCTTGTTTTATTTCATTAGTATGTATTGTTAGATAATAACTCTTAAAGGAATCGAAGAGTTGTTTCCAGAAATAATAAATGTATCCTCTCATAACAGAGAATACCGCGAAAAGGGTATTTTTTTGCTGTTTTGCAAAGATAAATTATTGATAAATGAAACAATGTTATTTTACTTCTTCAATCTTTGCAAAATAACTTTGTGGCATTATTTATTATTTAATTAATAAGAGATAACTTTGTACAAACCACTTTTTTAATAAACAATATCGACATGTTTCAATAACAATGTTATCTTCTTCAGGATATGTTAATATAAAGAAAAATAAGATACAAACAAGTATAGACAAATTAGAATAAACTATAACATAGACGAAATTTTAAAAAGTAGAGGTGATTATTTACTTAAAAATCATAAAAACAGTTATACAAAATTAAATATAAAAATTATTTAAAGAAAAATAAAAATAAAATTGCATTTAGATAATAAAAAAACTTTTAAAAACAAATAATTTAAATAATTTGTCAAAATCAAAAAATAAATAATTATTGTAATTATTAATAAGAAAATAAATTAAAAGTATGCTATTTTTAAAAAATGTTTGGTTATTTATAATATTTAAATTACTATTAATGCTTTTTCTAATTTCTAAAATTTCTAAATTATCCATAACATTGTTATTAATTTCAATAACATTGTTATTGAAACATGTCGATATTGTTTATTAAAAAAGTGGTTTATACAAAGTTATCTCTTATTAATTAAACAATGTTACTTTGTTTGAACCACTTGTATATTTGTACAAAGTATCTAAAATGGATAACCACAAAGTAATAGCTACATTAAAAGGGATAAATTATTGAATTTGGGAGTATAAATCTTATTATTTTTAAATTACATTTATTCTATTGACAAGTACCTACAGATATTTATTCTATTGACGTACAAATGTACCTATAGCACTGCTCAGCTATACATTCGGGATTTCCTCTGGAATTTTGTAGAATTTGGGAGGCGGGTACGGCAGCCCCCGGGAACCATTTATTGGATAACCAACACCCCTGCCATAGGTCACCCCAAGTGGTTCGCTACATTGGCAACTTAGAAGGCGTGCTCGGGTTCACGTGGTGAGGTTTATTTAGATCTTGGCGGCCAATGCATTTGCCCTCCTACTGCACGTCGGGCCATATTGTATCTTGTATTTAGCATATCATATCTTGTATTTCCAGCCAAGCACTTGCATACTGCTAACTAACAACGTATGCAGATACACGAGACGTCTAAATTCGTTCTAAACTAAATGTAGCTTCGTTCTTTCAAAGAAATTAGAGTCCTTGCGAGAGCCTTGAAGGAGTAACCATCTGTTACTTATACCAGGGCGGGTAAGTGGTGGATAACCTCCAATGCACGTTGGGCCGGATCGGGAGAAATTGGTTGAGGGAGACCTAACCAAGACCTTTCCAGCCTAACTCTCTCGGTCCATCACCTTGCACCGCAGTGGGAGGGATGGATTCATACGTCTGTCATTTCTAAACACATTGACCCCCAGATTCCCACCCATCCCTCATACATGTTTTTCCTGCCCAGAACTTCCTCTCCTTCCTTTCCCTAAAAAGATCCTCCACACAAAATGGCTAAAGATGGCCTAGGCCCTGAGGGGAATTATTTTTCTCAGGGCCTCTTGTGTGGAGCAAATGTAAAAAAATGTTGAATAATAAATTGAAGAAAAAATACTTTTTTCCGTATTTAATATTAGTTAAAACATCAAATTTAAGCAACATATTTGTTATTTATCCGGAAGTTTTAACTGGTCTCTCTCAAAATAATCGGTATAAAGCTGGGTCGTCAATTCCCGTATTTTTATTACAGCTTCCAAAAAAGTTCGCTGGGGAAATTGAAACCTAGTCTAGGCCGATAATGTTTTATAGGCTTACCCTTATCACGATACTACGCGAGTTTCATAATAAAGTAAGGTTTTTTTCTTCCCCTAAACAATATTTTAGTGCCTGTTTTTCATTTGGTTTGATGAAAACTAATCAACCATAAAAACAAAGGTTAACTAACTGTAATTAATCTATTACTACAACATCGTTAAATATAAGTATTGACTTAATCGTTAATGTTACAAATATTGATGATCAGTTCTGACCTAAGGGGTTTGCGTGTGCTTTTTGGTTTGTTTGCTTATAGATTGGTTGTAAAAATTCTTTTCCTTACGACGACATCTGGTCGGAGAGCCACCCACTATTTTTAAAAGGTCAGGAAACCTCTTGAGGCATGCTTATGTCTTTGTTGTTTTAGTGTAACCCTCAAGGAGTTCAAAACTACCCTCTGTGGATATAAATCATTAATTAAATTCCATATGAGTTGGAAAGAAATTTATTTAAGAATTATTTTCTAAATTCTGTAAAGGTATTTTAATTATTTGATAACGTCACTGGAATCGCGATTGGTTTGAGAGGTTTGAGGCTTACTTAATTTCTTCAAGCCTACTAATTTTGGTTGTGGGTCTGTCGGTGTGATTATAACCCTGGTTCTGAATTTTGTATTGAATTTAAGTAGCTTTTCGAAATTGGATCGGATTGCGTCAAAAATTCTGACAATCCATGAAGAAGTACCTACCTGCAAAATAATATTTTAACAGAAAATTATTGTAATTGTCATTTTCAAAATTGAAACTGGTGTGTCAAAGAATTTATGCAAGTGTTAAAGTTCCTAGACTAATAAAATGCATACTTTTTAAACTTTTGAAATTAGTTTCTTTTATTAAAATTTCTTTGGATTATTCTTAATAAGTTGAAAATAAACTAGTAGTAAGATTTACTTTTACTAACAAACTAGATTTACTAACGTAATTCTCCGTGATTTTTCACGTAGTTTGTAATAGTAATAAGAAAAATGAGGTTATATCAAAAAGCACAATACAATTTTCCCATCTCCTTCCCCCCTGTACTTACCGGGTTGGGGACCTGTCGTTTTAACAAGGCGCCCCCAGGTGTCCCTGTTCTGTGACTTTTCGTTGTCCTCCCACCCAAGCAATATGATTTTTCCAATTATTCTTTTATGATTTGATCTATGTTTTTTTACGTATCGATAATTCAATGTGCATTTTCGATTTATATTGAAATAAAGGGTCATCGTCAACATAATGTTAATTAAATTTTTTATTTGAATTTTTTTGTCTTATTTTGTTACATTTTGATTTAATGCTTTCGGTTTTTCACGAAAATTGATACCTACTCGTCCACGATAGTTGATACCTTGACGTACAAATCCCTTTTCATTTGAAAAATAGAATGCAATGAGTTTTAAAAAAATATCTTATTTGCAAAATAAACTACTTACCCACAGTTGTAAATTTAAGAGTAATGGCTGCGCGGCCCTTTTCATACAAAACTTTATTTTTGATTTGAGGTTAAAATACCCAACCAAATTGAATAATTATTTTTTGATCAAAAGGTAAAGCAAATATCTAGTACGGACACGTGCTACTTTATTTAAATGTGTTTTAAATTATAAAATATATTATTATGTATATTTTTTGTTGTTTTTTATGCTTATTTCATGAATTGTTATAACACAGGCCCGTTGAGGTGGTTTTCACAAAAACGGTGCTCTGCAAATTATCCTATTTTTCTTATTTATTTTATTTTATTTTATTTATGAACAGAAACAAACAGTACATGTGAAAAAGTGAAAAAAGTTTACAGTTTATAAGTATATTTCAAGTTAGGTACCTATGATATGTTTCATTGAAGTATCTTGTTAATATTAAATTTTTACCGGGTGATGTGCATTGTGGGAGGGTGTGTTTGTGTATGTGTGTGTGTGTGTGTGTGTGTGTGGATGTATGTGTATAAGTATGCGCATTAAACTATATGATTGACATGATGCTCTTTTTAAATTTGGGCAGTGAATCGGAGAAAATGTCGATGTTATAATTTAGATTAATATTATTGAATACATGAAGAGCACGATTGATTGGCGAATTAGTTGCTGCATTAGTCTTGTAATTAAGCGTGTGGAATAGTTCTGTATGGCGTGTACGCCTTAATGGTATTTTAAAATTAATTAGGGAAAGTAGTTCGGTACAATCGATGTTATTATTTAAAATTTTGTTTATAAATGTCAAATCAGCAATTACTCGTCTTTGTTATAAAGTTTGAAATTTGCGTTCATAATTATTGTTGAATTTGAATTTAAGATATTTTATAAATTTGTTTTGAATATGTTCTTTGCTATCTATGTATAATTTGTACTGCGGGTTCCAAATTGGCGAGGCATATTCCAGTATACTTCTGACTAATGCAAAATATAACATAACTACTGTGCGCGGGTTACTGAACACTTTACTTATACGAAGAACAAAACCAAGCATTTTATATGACCTGTGAACGATTGAGTCGATGTGAATATTAAAAATAAGTTTGCTATCAAAGTAAACACCAAGGTCTTTACATTCCGTTTTAGAGATGACAGGTTCATTGTTGAGTGAATAAGAATTATATATAGGCCTTTGTAGTTAATTCAGTTATTCAGCTATTGTTTTGTTCCATATTATATTATATATTTACGGCAAACACATTACCCATTTACAAAATATGTTTTAAAAACAGTATATAACTATTTTTAATCGATGCCATATTGTTTTTCAACAAACTGTTGATATTCTTCATTTTATCTATTTTATTTCATAAATTTATATAACGGCTAAAAACATTTAAACAAAAATAAACGTCATTGGAAACTTCAATCAAATTCGGGTAAAACTTTCAAATGTTTACATACTTACTGATTTTTTCATTTCAAATTATTCTTCCACGTTTCTGGTTTTCGCATTAGCTTCCCTGATTTATCACTATTATTAGATAATTAAACATGATCTTGTTAAGAAATTAGTAAAATAAGCAAAACAAACCTCAAGGATCCGCACTAAAATTGTGTGCAAATAATCTGGCGCCCATTGTGTTTTTTTCGAAATACTGACATCTGTTCGGCTGTCTCAATTACGGAGTATTTTGGAACTCAGGCCAGGGCACATATTTAAACAGGCTCAATTGTACGATTGATAAATAAAAAAGAAGACTTTTAAAATAATAACAACGGCTTCGCATTCCTTGTGAGAATCCACATCAGATGGCATTCACACCTAATTTTTTATTCAAATTCATTAGAGAGGATATTGGAACTCAACGATTCATGTGTTTTTTTTATTTTATTTTATTTATGTGCATAAAATAAATAATTCTTAACATGATAAATTCCAATGGTTTGGACAAACTCTTTCCTGAAGTCTTTGAACAACAAACAAGACTTGACAAAACAAAATTCAGTTCGAAAAATATAAATATTTTATTTTATTCCAAACCCAGGTGAAATGTATTTCAATACGAAATGAAACACTTGAGGATTTTCTAGTTTTGTATATTTTTAAATTCCCCTAGCATTGTTCCCCTTGTATTGTTCGATGCTTTTCCGTCATATTTATCCAGGCTCTTTTCATAGAAAGCATTTTACAAAATATTCGAATTCGGAACCCCCCCACCCCTCTCTTTACTTCTTACCCAGCTTCAGGGGCGAACTTACCCAGCTATCTGGGCCTAAAATATTCCAATTTCCAACCTTTCGTGTCAAATTTTCAAATACCTGTAAAACCCACGACTCAATGCAGAAACGGGCAGCCTGTTTGGTTGATTCTTTTATCTTAAAACGGATTGCCATACTTAGAGAACAGGCATCGGGTCGGAATGCTGTCCTTGTTCTACCGGCATTTCAAAATGCTCCGAGTAACTAGCATCATTGATCCCTTCGGCATCGGGGCATGGTCGGGAAACACGCCAAAAACGCAACCAAAATTTGTACCCTGCTGAAATTTGTACACATGAAAACGAGTCGTTTCTCGGTTGTGGAATAATTTACCGGCCTCTGCGTTTCCTCCCCCCTACAACATGGGTCCGTTCAGGGCCCGGGTTCACTCTTTCTTTCCTCAAAAAGACCCTCTACATAGCATCCTCAAAGATGATATAGGCCCTGAGGGAAAATATTTTCATCGGGGCCTCCTGTTTGGAGTTAGTGTTAAAAAATATGGTGACTTTTAGCCAATGGGTTCATTTATCATAGGATTTTGAGGTTCCCAACCTAACAAACTACCAGTACGATTTCGTGATTTGCTTGACATTTTATGTATTGATGTAGTTAAAATCACATTTAAAATAAAATACCAAACGAGACTGAAATGTAAGACAATGGTGTCGTGGCCCGTGAAAATTTTAGAACTAATGGGATAAATATTGTCATAAATTTAATAAAATGGATACGCACGGTAAATATAAAGATGTGACTACTTTTTCACCTTCTACCACGTGCTAACTTTCTAGATATATAATATTTTAGTTATTTAAACCATTGATCTATTCGTATGATCCGTCTTAGTTCATGTTGTGGTCTATTCCAACTTAGGGCCTGATTCTATCAAAACTCGATCTTCGAAGTTAGTATCTGAACTGCGCGTATTTTTTTTCTTTCAGCCTCCGATAGGATCTGTGAAAATATTAGAACTGGTGGGATGCTACGGATCTTTGTAGAAAAATAAAAACGCAAAGTTGATAACCGACAGGCGTTCATCTCCAGGTTATTGTCGGAATTTAACTATTTTCAGGGCAAAATTTAAGGTTAACAGTTTTGTTTCCGTATACATATAATTTTTTTGCGGATGTTCTGGATCTGAAGTGAAACAGCTTTTTGATTACCTTGTTTTCTATTACTTGTAATTCATTTATGTATGTATCACGTGCGTTTCCCCAGATTTCAAACAAGTAATAATTTAAATGTGAAGAATGTCCGAGTTCACCCCTGTCAGCGTACAGTCGGCATAAAAGTGAGCAAACAATTAGTCGGCCAATCAAATTAACTGAACAAACCCGCGTTTATAACAACCGACCGGTAGATCTCTTTCACCTTGTTCACAATTCGCAATAATTCACACAAATAATACCGAATTTTATTGTTTGCTAAATGGAGGGACTGTCGCGGTATGGAGTGTCGACTGTCAAACGGTAGGCATTGGGCTACCCGACCAAATGATTTCATAACCAATGTTATTTTTAAAAATACGGTTTTTACTACATGGCTATTAAAGTGTACCTTCCACGTAACATTAAACAAATACACGATATGTTCTAATTAAAAGCGTCACTAAAAACATTCCTTTTCAACAATTATTTATTGTATTTATTGTTTTTTTACACTGTAGGTAGGTATTATTGTTAACAATTAAATTTTTAACCTCACTAGGACAAGTTAATAAAGGTTAATAATTTTATAAAGTAAATTTACACTGAATGATAAAGGTATTGAAAAAACAAAGGTTCCCACAGGGTTCACATCTTGGTCCAATCTTGTTTATAAATGATATTAGCTGGGGTACCCGGCTTCGCTCTAGGAGTTGATATGAGATTGAACTGACTTTCGAACCCACGACGGTTCTTGCTTTATATACCCCTACCAATGGGTAGCCCCACCCTTACAAAAAAGGCTTCGAATGGTCCACAATGTTCCAGAACATTCTGTGGAATATCGTAACATTCGACATGCTCCCGAACGTTCCAAACTATTCCCGAACATTCCACAACATTCTAGAATGTTCAGGGATGTTCTGGAATGTTGTAGAATGCTCTCGAATACACTAGAATGTTCTGGACTGTTTTAGAAATTTCAAGAAGGCGAATCTTCCAGCCCTTTTGTCTTCAAAAGCATGCCCTTCAGGTAAACACGGGGACTTTTTTCATGGATGAGAGATAGAGGTCTACCATACCATGTCTATCTACCATAACTCTTGATCGTACCGGGACTCGTTTCTGAGTTTTAGCGGCACGCACAATTTTGTATTTTCTTTTATAATGTATAATATTTCATGATGTGTCAACAGATTGTTAATTTTGTTCAACGAAAATAGACTTTACTTAAATATGTCAAAATGTCAACTATTACATTATTAGATTTTCTCGAAAAAAAATGCATTGATCTTCAATTACCACATTGATAACAATGCTCTTGAGACATTCACAAAAGTTAAAGACTTAGGCATCACTTTTAAATCAAATCTTTCATTTTTCTTTTTAAATCACATCTGTCGGATCCTCCGGATCTGCCCTGATGATGGACACTGCAACACTGTCCGAAACGTCGGCTAAAGAAGGAGGTAGCGCAACATGGCATAACACCCCAAAATCAAGTAACGAAAATCTTTCATTTGTGTACCACATAATGGAAATCTCTAATAAGGGTTTACAAATGTTGGGATTTATAACTAGGCTTACTGGAAATTTCAACAATATTTTTTTTTTCAAAAGAAGCAAACATATTGAGATTTGACATTTTAAATAAATAAAAAGAAGATACTTTGTTTTACGTCACAAGTATTTACTCAGTCCTGAGGATAAAAAAATAAAGTTAGTTGTTTTCAGGTGGAAAAATGTAATAAGCAGTAATTGTTGAATGAAGCACTAGTATATATTGAATTATTTGGCGGGTATTAGATAAGCCGCCATAGCTCAGTGGTAGAGCTCCTGACCGGCAATCAGAGGGACACGGGTTCGAGTCCCGTTGGCGGCCATTATCTTTTCTCGGAAGATTTTTTCAATGTAGATGAGTGTATCAGGCTGATAATTATTGCTTATAATAATTATTAGTCCTGGGGATGGTACGGAGGTACCGAAACTGGTAGACTACAAATTATCAATAAAGTGACGTTAACCAAAGTATTTTCTTTTTATTTATTTAATATTAAATATATGAAACTATTATATTTTGCCTTTGTCAAAAGTCAATTCTCCCGTCTGGAACCCACATTATAATATGCATGTACAAGTTATTGAAAGAATACAAAATAAATGTTTACTTTTTCAAAATTTTTTGTGGGTATCCAGCAATTATGTTACACTATAACACTCTTTCAAATGATGTGAATATTCTTAATTGTCAGATGGAAGAATTTTCACTAACTTGGTATCTAAATAAAATCTTAAAACATGTAGTTGGTAGTCCAGGATTGCTTGCATTGATAAGCTTTCAGATTCCACTACGTAATACTAGAATTCGGGAAAACACAAAAATAAAATTTCAGTGCAGAAATTCTGCGACTAACTACCATATGTATTCCTCATTGCCTAAAATACTAATTGAGGGATAATAAATAATTATACCAATTCCGTGGACATCTTCAATTTGTCACTAAACAAATACAAAATGTTGTTATTGTTATTGAAGCAGTTCAGTTATGTACAATAAATACTGTATCATTTTTATTATCCATGTGTGAAAACCACTAAAAAGGGCGTTAATAAATAAATAAATAAATTTCTTCTTCAAAAGTAATAGTATAAATTTCTTAGTAATTTAAATATTATAAATAACCAAACATTTTTTAAAAATAGCTATCTTTTAAATTTATTTTCTTATTAATACTTAATTATTTGTTTTTTGATTTAGACTAATTATTTTAATTATTTGTTCCTAAAAGTTTTTTATTATCTAAATGCAATTTTATTTTTCTTTAAATAATTTTTATATTTAATTTTGTATAACTATTTTTATGATTTTTAAGCTATTAATCACCTCTACTTTTTAATATTTCGTCTATGTTATAGTTTATTCTAATTTGTGTATACTTGTTTGTCATTTATTTTTCTTTATATTAACATACCCTGTAGAAGATAACATTGTTATTGAAACATGTCGATATTGTTTATTAAAAAGTGGTTTATACAAAGTTATCTGTTATTAATTAAATAAATAAAATAAAAAAATATATATATTGACATTAATGTTTCTTACAGATAATGGTACCTACTTATATGAAGGAAGCTAATGCATTATAAAGTAAACATGTAGGGTGACCATGTGTTGAAATTTCATTTGATATAATGTATTATGATATTAATTTAAAAAAATAATTTAAGATGTCAAATGTCACTACACCTTAAACGAATTCTTTAAATTTGTAACGAGAATATTACATAAATGTATAATTTTAACGGTGAACACAATTAGTCTTTATTTTGGGTATTTTTTTCTGTGAAAACCTCACAAGAGGCTTAGCTGCTCCCGTCTGGAGCTAATAAGGCTACTGTTTTTTGTAGTATTAAATAAAATCAATATATTTACAAAACTATCTAAAATACAGCTAAAATACCACTGTAAAAAAGACAACTATAAACTAATTAACAACGCAATTGAAAAACCAAAATTTGGTTGCTTTCAAATTCTTTCGTGCGTCGTTGCAAACGCTGCGATTCTTGTTAAAATAACATTTTGTGCTTAGTAATTAGTATTTACACCTTTTTTTAAATGTTCGTTCCTTTAATTAAAAATCATGACTAGCAATTATTTTTCACCTCGCAAGAGAGTCTCTCCATGGGGGCAACGGTACAATAAAGGCATAACGTTGATAGCTCCCATTGGAACCTCTCCCTGAAACAGAATGTTAAACGAAAATATGCATATCGTCTGCGGTTTGATAAAACCCTTCAAGCCAAAAATTGAAAACTTTACGGGACAAGATAAAAACAAATATTTACAAATTCGTAAAACTAATTCATTCTTGAAGTTTATAATATGAAAGTGGATATTAGTTTTTCTTAATTTTGATGTAAAATACTGCGTTTAAAAAAAAAAAATTGAGATTTTTTTTTTTTAATAACTTTAAATTATTTATTCATAAATTTAGTTTTTAGTATTAAAAATCCCTTAATCAGCAAACCTTTACCATGTTGTACTTCGAAGACCATTCTAAATTAATCAAAAAATGTGACTGGAAGGGTTTTATAAAACACGGTCGATTTTATACCAAAACAAAATGATGTTCTAACATTTCTTCGAAAACTCTTAGCAGCAGAACCATAACATCCGAAGTTTGTATTACGAATGTACATATTAAAATTAATTTGGTATTGCGAAGAATTCAAACGTTGCAAGATGTTTTTTGGGGATGGGACAAATCTTTTATTTAAATAACGCCACTGCGATCCCGAATAGAAATAGACTATTACTATGAAGTAGTTAAATGCTGGTGAATAAATTTAATAATCATTTTATTGCTAAACCATCATTTTCGTCTCTCTAAAGGTTAAGAAATTTTACTTTTATTACCTGTGGATGTTCAAAAGGTCAACAAACGTTAGGTATAAAATTTATGGATATGTAAAACAGTTCACCAGTGTCGTACACCGAAATGAATATATCTGAATATTTGCATATACAAAAGCTTTCTATTCAGCAGGAAATTTTTGTCTTTTTCAAATAAATACCGACTGATGTTTCTAATAATATGAAATTTGTATAAATCTGTGGTTTTCTCTGTATTTTTAGAAAATATATTATGAGACAAACTTTTTGAAATGATAATATATTTTTGTATGAACATAAGTTCACAATATATTCATTAGGATAACGTAGTTTTTTTTTCCTTTTTTAAGTATCTTTTTAGAGTAGAATTAATTATTGCTGACGTCATTGTCAAATGCACCAATAGAGGCGCTGCCTGCTCTTTATTTACGTTCGTGTGACAATGTTGTGCGACAATATTGTGCCTAACTTATATCCGGTACATTGTGAAATGGCGGCAGATCACGATGTGGCTAGGCGCATCATAATCCGCCTGATTTTACGATCGGCTGCCGACATATGTATTCTATAGAATTAACATTAACAGATTTTCCGCGTGTGTCTCTGACGTAGTAAGGATCGATAAAGCCATTTGATACATAGCCACCATCGCTTTTGAAGAATGAAAAACCATTCTTTGTTTTATTTTAGGGTTTTCCTTGATCTGGAATTTATAATTTTCTTTATTAACGTGAAAATGAACTCATTTTAACACAAGGTGTTATAAAACTGGGGAACCTTTTGAGCATTGATAAAATCAAAACATTTGGTTTAAATCCTGCATGAATTAAATATTATATGGGTGTTATTGTAAATCCAATTTTGATATTTGACATATAGATGATTTTGGGTATCGGCAAGGCAACCGAACGCTTGCGCGTCGAAAAGCCCAGAGTTTCTCATACAGGCTCGTCAACTTGCACGACTTTCACAGCTCTCCTCCATTCCGTTGCCGTTCTATTTTGTTTTTCTTATTTTGGGTTATACCGGTCGCCTAAAACTTATTATTGTTTTAATTCAATTAACACTGAGGCACCGATTTATATTGTTTAATCGATAACGAACAAGAAAAAAGTGCCTAAAATCATGTGTAAACGGTTTTATACAGAAAATGTTTGTAACTGTTTTATACAGAAAGCGCAGTTTTACTCCGTAAAGCTATTCATCCGGAAAAACATTCAAGAGCCGAGCTTTCGCGTGCACTTACCGCATGACTTTGCTTCGCCCGATTCCTTCCGGAACGATATCATAATTGCAAAAACTTATAACGCACATTATATTTGTTGTACCTTGGAAGTAGAAATTAACCCACTTACCGACATCTGATCGAGCTGAAACTCGGCAGATAGACTCGTTGTCGATGAAAATGCATTCTTTCAACTTTTAGTGGCACTCGTGCACACATACACGCGCGCGCACACTCGCATTTTTCTGAAATTGGATGATAGGTATTTTTTATCAAAATTTACAGCAGTTATTATATAAAGTAAATGTCGATACTCTCCAGTCGGGATTTGGCACAGGGGTTAGCGTTGTTGACTCCGGTCCCTGGATAGGAAGGTTCAATTTCAGTCAAACCAAATCAAGCTTTAAAAGACACTTCAAAATAGATATATTATAATAAATAAAAAATAACTTTATTTTTCACGCGTTGGTTTTTCGAGTTGTACATACGTAATTAAAATACAATGCTTTAAATTTAAAATGGTTCACGGAAAGTTGGTATTAAATATTTTAGGTTGTTTGCAGAACTACATTTTAATGTCGTTTTACGATGTATAATTTTTTAAATATATTTATTTTTACATTGTTGAATAATAATAACATAAAACTAAAGAAAAGCAAAATAAAAGGATAAATAACTTCACTCAGTTGACTTTTTTAATATTGGGTGTTCCAAAAAGTGGGGTGAAATTTCAAAATTATTATCAATTTACGAATATAAATGCTACTCTGACGACATCCGTCATGGGACAATGTGTCCCGTGAGTGCCGTAGTAAAGTGGCCAGACCTTGTGCATACATAATAGGGCACGACAACATTGAGAAAGAATATACTTGATTGACCCCTGTGGCACCAAAATGACCCCTTATTGGATAATATTATGGCTTTGCGGCCATTTTCGCAAATTATGTCATGTACCTAAATAACACAACAACTCAATTTGAACACAGAGGTGGAAAATCTGTGTTGGCTCCATCAGCAATGGAAGATATTGGACAAACTTTTGTAATTGATCCCGTCGATGCTAGGAGACACCCCAAACGCACCCCAAAAATTTGTACATAGACGAAATTTTCCGCACGTCAACAGTTTATAACCAAGTCAAATGTGGATTTCGCTTTTGTGTTTCTGCCCTTTTTTATTGGTTTCTTCTTAGAATAGTGGTATCTTTAGTTCACTTCTTTCTTTCATTAAAAGGACTCTACACATAGCATCTTTAAAGGTGACATACAGGAAGTCCTTGAGGGAAACCTTAGAGCTTATGGAGTAGAGTTAATACAAAAATTAGAAAAAAAATCTTTAGTAAACGCTGTAACACAATACATAATGTCATTTCTGGCGTGTTTGATTTAGATTATCATCTTAATTGTGGGTGTTTTTTTTTTAATGTCTTTAATATACGTGCACATTTTATGTAACTTCTATTATTAGTTATTACGTTTGCTTATTTGTGTATGTATTTTTTTTGTATATTTTAGCTTTACTGTACCTTTTTGTATTCTACATCTGTTGTCTTATGATACATTCATTATAAGATGGACGTATAATAAAAGACTTAACTTTTTAAAATGTTAAATACTTAACTGTAAATTCGATTGTTCCTGCAACTCGTAAATCTCCACATATCCACAAAACACACTATTCTACGGCAGCATCCCTAAGCGATAATACATTTCTTATTCTCGGTACGGTGCCAGCGATGTCGCTATGGAGAACTAATGCATAGGTGATATTGTATATTTTTTTCAAAAGTTACTGGCTTTCACCCTTCAAGGGTGTTCTAGGCCATCAATTCAAATTATGGAGAGAGGAAAGACGAATTTATATGTTGATTTTTTTCAAATGCGCAAATTTCAAAATATGGAAGATTGGAGTCGAGTTCAGAGATAAGATGTTGAATGGCGGGGAGACAATTTTAGATAAGGCGTAGAAAAGAGAGGGTATTTGTTTAGAGAGACATCAAAAAAATATGTGATCTAAAGCTCCCACTTCTAGACCACAGAATGTAATATCTGGGGAGTTAGGGACGTGATTTTAAAAAGGTGGGAAATAACGAAACGATGTCCAATTCTCAATAGAATAAGTGGGGATTTTTTTTTAAATGGGAAATTTTTTTGATACCACAGTTTTGATGGGTTAGTCTTTTGTATTGAAAGAAATACAAATAACCATTTTATAGATGGCTAGAATATCACTGAATCAAAAACCAAAAAGAAAAAATAAATGTTTTCTACAATTAAAAAGTTTAGTTGATTAATTTGCGTGCCTGCTGGCTGAGAGCTTATCTAGCTTGTTGTATATCTTTGCCATACGACTACAATGTTGTGTTGGTATTTGTGAAAGAGTAGCCTCCAGGCTGTGTATGGAACATGTGAAGAGGGTGGAAGCTCTATAGCTGACACGTGCGAGCCCCGCAGTACTTTTCCCAGTATTATTCTGTTACCTACTGACTGATTTTCCATACAGAATACAGACCTGAACACAATTCTATGGGGCATGTATAAAATATCTATACAGAGGTATTTTGTTTGATTGACCTCGTCAATCTTTTTGGTCAGTACGTTGGTAATGGATTTTGGCAATATCGTTGTATTTTGATATTTTATCCTGAGGGTTTGACAGTTTACAAACCTTGCCACGTCTGTAAACTGGATACGTGTGTTTTGGAGGTTTTCAATTATAACTCTTGATTTAACGCGAGTCAAATATATTTACAAATGAAACTTTGTTGTACAATAATTAGCACAGATTGAATAATTATCTTACTTAGAGGAAAAGCAGGCAAAGGGAAGAGGGAACGAACGTTAAAACCGGAATGAATGTGCATTATCATGCACACAGCCAGATAGTGGTCGCCGGTGATACCATTGTATAAAATCGGATAAAAATAGTATTTTTATGGTTGTTCGTTGCTCGGCTACAGGATTTTTTTTTCATCACGGTAGTACGTGGACTGTTCCGCTTTGAAAGCATCCTGGGTAAGTCACATATTGTGTCAGTTATGTTCTGTAGTTAAAATTGAAATAGAGTTAGTTTTTTTAAGTAAAAACCCTTAACGTATATTTATCTCCATTAACTCCATTATAAACCATTAATGCGATTGCGTTGAAACTTAGGTGATTTGTTTTGCACACGCTCGCAAAGGTTTCTATGTATAATGGTGAGCTCTGGCGTCATTAAATTTGTATAAAAAAATTACAATAGGTGGTGAGCGAGTTATTTGAAAAAAATGTGTAATTCATATAATTTTGCGGCAGGGAGGGAGGGGAATGGATATCCGGGAGGGGGGGGGGAGAACTTAATAGGGAAGGTGAAAGGGGAGGTGGAAGGGGAGCGCGGGAGGGGAAGGGGATGCAAGAGGGGAACGCGGCGCGAGCGGAGGATGCGCAGGGGTTGGGGCAGAAGGAGAGATCGCCAAGGAGACATAGTAGCGGTAGGAGACAGCAAATGGTAAATTTATAAAATCCACAATGGACAGCTTTATGTGGTGTGCTGAACGACGGAAAAACACAAAAACTTTCTTCCCAACGCATGACAGGTACTCGCTAGTGGCTTATATTTACATTTTGAAAAACACTTAAATTCTTAAATGAAATTGTTTAAACCTGTTTTCTAAACATTTGCTACACATTACAATTTAAAAAAAATTTGGTCGAGTATTGTGGCCTCAAGTCCGAAATTAAGTTTGAAAGGCAGCCGCCGTTCCTGAGCAACAGCATTGTTGTTATTTGCGCATTTGTTATGATCAATATTTACCGTGCGTTTCTTTATTCCAAGTAAATCCGAATAATGCGTGTTTTGTTTGACATTATTATATTTTGTTGTTTTCATCTCCGTTTCAGTAGAATGGTTATTATTTATCCAGGGACTTCCACGCAGAACTCTAAATCCTTGCTATATTAATGTGTTTCTGTTTGTTTCAGGGGCTTTGGAAAGCAGGGATTCCAATGCCAAGGTAAGATATATTCAAATTTATTTACCAATCTTTAGAACATTCGCATCTGTAATGATTTTGTCCTTGAACTGTGAACAAGGAGGATTTACGATGAAGTACTTCAAGCACCTTTTACAATGCGCCATAAGAAACATAATCCAAAACATGCGTACTATTTCCTTTTAAATTTTTTGTTTTTATTTTTTAATTACATTACATAACATTTAATTATTTATTGTTTACTGACTAGTATCCAATAATTCTAAAACACAAAGCATAATATAATCTGAACTGAAAAATCCGAACGAAATGAACAAAGAAAATGTTATGTAACTTTTTTATAATAGCTCCACACAGGAGGCCCCGAGGAAAACAATTTACCTCGGGGCCTATGTCGTCAATAGGGTTGTTGTGTGGAGGGTCTTTTTAGGGAAAGGAAGGTGAGGAAGTTCTGGGAAGAAAAAAGGTATGAGGGGTCGGTAGTAATCTGGGGGTCGATGTGTCTAGGAGTGACGGACGTATGGGTCCATTCCTCCCGATTGGGCAAAAGAGTCCGGCTGGAGAAATCAAAAGGTCTCCCTTGCCCAGTCTCCCGATCCGGCCCACAACGTAGAACTAGCAAGACCTAGACAAATCTCACCCCATGAACTCTGGCACTTTTGCTAAGTCACCAAACGTAGCGTACCACTTGGGGCAACCTATGGCAGGGGTGTTAGTTATCCATTAAATGGTTCCCGGGGCCGCGGTACCCATACCCGCCTCCTAAATTGTACCCTCGAATTTTATTGTAATATATTATAACGTTGTTATATATTTAAAAAAAATCGAATATGCCGGAAACGTAAGCCGAGTGCACCAAACATACTTACATACGAGACGAAGCTAAGTCCAAAAGGGTCGTAAATCAAAATGTTCTCTATTATTAAATTTTATTTTTATCTCTGATTAGTGAATTGATTGTGATTGAGCTATTGCTATGAGCCATGTAAACCGTATTTGAGTTAGATCACTCTATCTCTGCGAGATGTCGCTTGTGTCTCTTTTCGACGGGACCGCTTGTTTCATCAATCATCCTTTGTTTTCACTCTTCTGTAAAATTTGATTTTTTGACTTACGACGCTTTTCTACGGGATGTGCTATTTATTTTCTGGATTTTTTAAAATCTTAAGTGTTTTTGGTGTTATTTTGACTAGGTCGTTTGCACGCGACGCGACGTTAGTTCACACTGCTCCTTCCCTTTGCGGTGAAAGTTGGCCGCAATTCATCAGTCTGGAATTCCCGCCGGTAACCGTATCGTAACCACCTGTTTTACGAAGTAATTGTAACTGGTAATACCGCTGTTTTTATTTACAACTATCGCAGACCTGTGATCGATTAAGTATATTTTAAAAACGCCAATTAAAATAATTTTCTCTTCAAATATTATATTAAAGCTAGGTACATTTTTTGCATTAACTCCACACAGGAAGCCCTGAGGAAAATAATTTTCCTTGGGCCTATATCATCTGAGAAGCTGTGTTTAGGGTCTTTTTGAGGAGAGGAACGAGTTAACATTGGTCCTGAAGAGATCCATATTGTGGGAACATGTATGTACATTATCGCTTGTGTTGATTCTTCACACAATCAGTTTCAATTATGAAAATATATTTAAAATCCTAGTTCCTTACAAAGTTCATTAAACTGGAGTGTCGCAGGAACACGCACAACGGAATTTTTATTCGTGAATATTTGTCGTCTCTTATTCGTGAATATTTGTGAAAAATTAGGTGATTATCTTTTGCTTAGTCGTGTTTGGTTAGCGTTAACAAATTTGGATAGCGAGGTGCTTTCCACCCTTCATCTTTCACATCTCCTTCACCTTCATGCTCCATCAGCCTCACAAAATACCCCAATTGGGGATGCCGCAGTCCAACTGGCTCCAAGCAGGGACTGTTGTACGGTGTCCACACTGTCCACATTAAAAAAATAGTATCTTTACATAGTATAAAATTAATTCGCTCCCGCTGTCTATACGCTTAGATCTTTTAAACTACGCAACGGATTTTCATGCGGTTTTTACCAATAGATGGAGTGATTCATGAAGAAGGTTTTTAAGTAAATAATTTATCAATATTTTGTGTAAATTGGTTGAAATATATGGTAATATATCTGGCCAAGCGGTAGCGGGCAGCGGGCTGACAAACGGGTGGTGTGGATTTGATTTAACAGTTGGTATTGGTTGTAAATGTTGGCTAATGGCTGGGGTTGTGTTTCATTGGCCACAGCATCGTTTTTTTGGGTCTGCTAGTATACTTATATATCTTAAGTCCTTGTTGGTACATACGTACGTGGCTTTTTTCTATGTTAAGCACACGCTTTACAAAAAAATTAATTGATGGTTAAACGGTTATTTCGCTGTTTAAATACTTATAATATCTATAAATCAAATACCGGCAACCCGGGCGTTTATTGAGATAAAATAATCTTACTTTTAATTGATAAACCAATGTTTAAGACAAGATTTTTATGCATAGCATACCTAAAGGGTAACAATAATTATTATAAACAATTATTATTAGCCTGAAACACTCATCTATATAATAATTAATATTTGACGAGTTAAATTATTTCACAAAAAAATGTAGACATAATTTGTCTCGACGCCACCTAGTGAGAGATTTAGCACTTACAATGCCTTTCTCATATAAATAAAGTTGGTTGTTTGCAGGTGGAAAAAATGTAATAAGCAGTAATTGTTGAATGAAACACTAGTATAAGATTTGAATTATTTAGCGGGTAGGAGATAAGCTGACGTAGCTCAATGGTAGAGCATTTGACCGGATATCAGAAGGACGCGGGTTCGAGTCCCGTCGGCGGCATGTATCTTTTCTCGGGAGATTTTTTCAATGTAGATGAGATTTCAATTAAAAATTGTTAAAATAATCTTATTTACTTATTTATTCATTTTCGGGAAATCGAGAGTTTACATTTTTTCAATTTGTTCATGAGTAATAATAAAGCCAAAATAAAACCAATTATGGATTTCCTCAAATCTTTATTAACACCTCGAACTTCCAAAAATACTGTCTCATCCCTTTACCTCGCTTTACGAAGAGATGAAGCATTTTTGTCTTCGAGCGTACAAAGCTGTTATTTTATAAAAAGCTTTGCCATTTCAAACCGCCCACTCTCAGGTTAAATATTACGGAATTTCTAGGAATCTAATTGCTCTTTTCCTAAAATATTATTCAGTGGATCGAAAAAAATATTAGCACTCCTTGTTAAATTGTATATGTATTTAAAATTTCAACGAAACCCACATTTTATACTTTTATGCTAACAGGAAAAACCATTCAATTTCTTTTATAATACGGATTTTCTTTCGTCTTTGATGAGATATTTTTTATCGTGTCATTTTTATGATTGCTTTTAGCTTATCGTTAAGAAAATAACTGAAAAACTTTTTTTAGTCGTAAATGAAATACGATTCGAAATTAATTTTAAGGGTACCTGATTTTTCGATTTTTACAAAATGACTATTATTTTACGACATGAATAACCAAAGAGTGAGAGGTTTTATATTTATTAACTTTGGAATCTGTCTAAATATGTTGTATTTTTTTTTCACTTTGAACGTTACCTCCTTAATCGAACCTAACTTAATTGTGTTCCTACCTTATGCCAAGCGCTAGTGATTTGATTTTTTGAAATGAAGCTTCTTTAGCACCGTTGTGATTTGAAATTCGGATGAAACGGAACTGCGTTACTAAAATTTACTATTTGACGGGTCCTCGGTTCTAATATAATGCAGTAGCTGCACGACTCCGCGCGAGCCTCCGATAGCGTAGCGGCGTAAAGTGCCTGAAATCTCAGCAGCCAGAGATACATTCAGTGAACGGAGGTTCGAATCCTTCAAAATCCTAAAAAATAAAAAAATTTATTTTTGTAAAATCAATATCCAATCTTCAAACCACTTTCAAATAAACAGGAAAAATAAAAGAAAGCGACATCTAGCGACTTTCTAGTTTCACTTCTACCGCGTTCTAATTGCACTCTTATTCTTTTTACTAAACGGCATTTTATTAATTGTACAATAATAATTACATATTAAAAATAAATATACTTGTTAATAGTTAAATATCAGTAGGTTCATAAACTCCCTTCTCCAATATTTTTATTTAAAAAAATTACAAGTGTGCAGTTCACAGGAGGTAGAAGTGAAACCTTCATAAAACTAAAGTAGACAAGAGTAGGAGGCTACGAAGCACCGCACAAAGAGGAGACCGATTATTCTATCTCATCAAAACTTATTCGAAGTAGATTGGAACAACTGCCCGCAGTCTCCTCTTACTCCACAATTTCTTAAAGATAATGGGACATTTATCAAATCCGTTTAAAGTTTTTGAAAGCTGATGCAATAGGCTTTAAAATTTTATAATTCGAAATACCTAACTATTTTTTAACTTAAATTACTGATAGCGAAAAAAAATTAAAACACACACAGATTAGGCAAATGCATCGACAACATTATCGTCAATTAACTTTTTTTTCGTTTCGTGTAAAATAATTATATAGACATTATTGACAAGTCATAAAAATTCTCAAAGTTTCACAATTTTTTTTTTCAAATTGCATTCGGCATCTTTGGTTTTATAAAACGGAACATTTTAATTATTTTATGGTTACCTTTTAGATTTGAATATAAACCGTGGTTTTTTCTATCTGAAACCGTTTACATCGCATTTCTAACCTTTATATTAAGGGAGACACAACGATTTATATGAGACCTATATAATTTGTTCCGAAAAGCGATCAAATTAGCCTGAGGGGAAATAAAAAATTTTTTTTTTCTTTCAGTGCACCTCTGATAACAATAATAATAATATCTTTATTGAAAGAAATTTGCGTACGTAACTAAAAATATCTGTTCAATGTTAAGAGGACATTACCAGAGAAACCAGAAATATGTCATTTTTAAATCAGTGTTTAGACTTATTGACTCGTTTCCACAAAAAATTATAAATTGATTTTGAAAGATTGTTCTTTTATCTAGTAAAGTTATGGATTAAATTTTGAGAAAAAATGTTTATTTTAAGTATAATAAGGTTATACCATAGTTCGTTGGCAGATTTGTTATATTTTCAAAAAAGTACATGTATTATACAACACCAATTTCAAATCATATAATCATGCAGTTAAATAAATCCATATATTATCTGGTAAAAGTATGTTTTAGAATTTTAATTTTAGTTTAAATAAAATCATTAAAAAATATATACGTACATGTGTTTCTTGACGTAAATTGGCCAGTTTGTGTATTTATTTGCGTACTTCCAAACTAATATATTTCAAGATTTTTTTGAATACTTATTTTGCTTAGACATTATTGACAAGTCATAAAAATTTTGATCGAAAAATAATCATAAGAAGTAATTAATATTAATTAATTTACAGCTCGCGTTTTACCATTTTTCTTATAGCTCGACGATTCGAGAATTGAGAATTCACTCTGCCCGCAAACGTGGCAGCCGGCGGTTGTTTCCGCGGCGCTCTGTATCGTAATATTTGGAAATGACGAATTTAAAACGAAACAAATAATACGATTTCATTGTTTCGTGTTTGTAAAAACTACAGGGTTTACCGAACGCAAAAATTCATGTTCATTGAATATTTTTATGAAAATTTTGAAATTTTTTTTTATTGTAAATTATTCTTATGTGAATACCGCACAAGAGTCCCAACAGCTTCAAAATAATTTTTTTGAAGTAAAACTTCTTTGCGCACGCTCGACACATGGGGGGTAAGCTGGTAAATGCGTTACGAAAAGTGATGATTGTTACGAAAAATGTCCTGCGAACGGTAATCGATGCGAACGGTGATCGATTGCTAGGCGGGTCGGGCCTTAACGAACGAATGTTATTCGTATTATTGTTAATGGACTATTTTTCCGTAAATAAATAAATAAATTATATACAGTGGGTACCCGGCATGCGTTGCAAGACCAATGTAACCTCGGGGTTAACTAAACTGCAATGGTTCCACCCCAAGTCCCAAGAAACTACATTATATTGCAAGCGCCTGCACTATATAACATTATATACAACGGGTACCCGGCATGCGTTGCAAGACCAATGTAACCTCGGGGTTAACTAAACTGTAATGGTTCCACCCCAAGTCCCAAGAAACTACATTATATTGCAAGCGCCTGCACTATATAACATTATATACAACGGGTACCCGGCATGCGTTGCAAGACCAATGTAACCTCGGGGTTAACTAAACTGTAATGGTTCCACCCCAAGTCCCAAGAAACTACATTATATTGCAAGCGCCTGCACTATATAACATTATATACAACGGGTACCCGGCATGCGTTGCAAGACCAATGTAACCTCGGGGTTAACTAAACTGTAATGGTTCCACCCCAAGTCCCAAGAAACTACATTATATTGCAAGCGCCTGCACTATATAACATTATATACAACGGGTACCCGGCATGCGTTGCAAGACCAATGTAACCTCGGGGTTATCTAAACTGTAATGGTTCCACCCCAAGTCCCAAGAAACTACATTATATTGCAAGCGCCTGCACTATATAACATTATATACAACGGGTACCCGGCATGCGTTGCAAGACCAATGTAACCTCGGGGTTAACTAAACTGTAACGGTTCCATCCCAAGTCCCGGGAAACTACATTATATTGCAAGCGCCTGCACTATATAACATTAAATACAGCGGGTACCCGGCATGCGTTGCAAGGCCACTATAACCTCGGGGTCAACTAAACTGTAATGGTTCCATCCCAAGTCCCGGAAAACTGCATTATAATGCAAGCGCCTGCACTATATAACATTATATATAGCGGACACGCGGCGGGCGTTGCCAGGCCACTCAAAGAAAGAAAGGGTTTGTGCGCTTTAATTCTGTTTGTTGAAGTGCTTTTGAATAGGTTCACATAAATTTTTGTGTTTTCGTCCGACACGTCCGCAGGTCGCATACAGCTGTCCGTTTGAGAAGCACGTTTTTTTTTAAAATTTATTGTTATAAGTTTGTTAAGTTTTACTTCAGTCGTGTTTGACTCTAAAGCAGACTAAATTAAAAATATATATATATATATATATTGTAAATTATTGTTATGTGAATACCACACGAGAGTCCCAAATGCTCCAAAAAAATATTGTTATGTAATACCGCATAAGAGTCCAACAGCTCCCAAGGGAGAGAGGTTGGAGGAGAATTGAGATGAGATGAAAGGGGCGGCTGAGGGGGGGGGGGGGGGGGGTAAAGGAGCCGGGGGGTGGAGAAGTGTTAGAGGTGGGGGGTGAGGGGGTGAGGGGAGGGGGGTTGAGAGGGGGTGGGAGGGTAGGCCTTTTTTATATCCATTTTTCGTATTACAAAAATAACAAACATGAGAATCGGGTATGGGTACCACTGCCCCGAGAACCATTTATTAGATAACCAACACGTCTGCCGTAGGTCATCCCAAGTGGTTCGCAACGTTTGGTTCGTGGGGGTGAGGTTTGTTCAGGTCTTGGCGGTGGATGCGTCTGCCCACCAGCTGCATGGCAGGTCGGATCTAGAAAAAGTGGTTGAGGGAGTCCCTTTGACTTCTCCAGCCTTACCATCTCAGAACATCGCCTTGCACCGCAGTGGGAGGGATGGCCCCATACATCCGCACTCCTGGACACGCTGACCCCCCAGATTTCTACCCACCCCTAATACCCTTTTCATTCTCCGAAGTTCCTCTCCTTCCTTTCCCTAAAACGAGCCTCCACACAGCATTCCCAAAGTAGAGATAGGCAGTGTGTCGAGCGATTGTAAAAAAACGGTCTCTCCTGATCCGAACTTCCACGTAGACGAACCTCGCCCCATGAACCCGAGCTCCCCTGCTAAGTCACTTGGGGTGACCTATGGCAGAGGTGTTGATAATCCAATACACGGTTCCCGGGGCGGCGGTACCCATACCCGCCTTCCAAATTATTGATACTACCTATTGACGGCCGGCGTGGTCAAGGGGTAAGGCTCTTGACTCACAATCCGAAGGTCGTGGGATCGAATCCCGGCGTAGGCAAATTAATTTTATTTGAATAATTTGGGTTATTTTACAATTATTTAAATTAAAAATAATATATTTGCGTCACGTTCCAGAGTGGAAGATACTTTCAGTATCACCCTGGGTGGTGTAAGACCACCATTCAGAATTGAAACTTGCTAGAAATGGCTATGACCGTGTTTAGTGACCAGATCTGAATAGCCAGGTAATTCCTTGCCTTCCTCTTCCCCATCTCCTTCCCCTCCCCACCACCTTCAGCCTCATAATATACCCCATAGTCACGTCATAGTCTCACCGGCTCCAGACGGGAGCATTTGGGTCTCTTGTGCGGTATTCACATAAATATAAAATAAACAAATATGCACACGAATAAATATTTTAAAATGAGTAATTTTTTACAATCCAACTGAATATTACTATTTTTTTTCATTAATACCGTACAAGAGTCCCAACTGCTCCCGTCTGGGGCCAGTGGGACTATGGCATCCCTAATTGGGGTATGTTGTAAGGCTGAATGTAGTGGGGAGGGGAAGGATATAGGGAAGAGGAAGGTGGGGAAGTACCTGGCTATTCAGATCTGTTCACTAAATACGGCTAAAGCCATTTCAAGCAACGTTTCAATTCTTAATGGTGGTCTTACATCAGGGCGATACTGAGATATCTAATGGCCGTAAAATACAATTAAAAACAAAATATTAAAAAGAATATAACAAATTGTTTATTCATATAGGTATCTACTTAATACCTACTGGGTTTACGCATTTTACTTGTAACTATTTATGTTTATGCACTTCGATATACAAATTACAAATAACTACTACTCATCAAAATTTTGAAAGCGAGAATTTAACATCTTCATCTGACCCATACTGTGGCGTCTATACAGTCCTAGCGCGTGAGCTAGTATATCTCGAAACCAAGCTTGGAGCGGATCGAACTCTAGTTCTAAAAATGCCCGCTAGCGAGTGTGTAGCGCTGACGTCGGAATCTGAATTTAAATTTGCTGGTTATTCGCTCTTAATAGTTTACACTGATTTATAAATTATATAAGTACAAAAAGTCGCTATTTTTCGTTTCATCGAGTTTCAAATCACAACGGTGCTAAATAAGTTTTCATTTAAAAAACTAGCGAGTACCCGACATGCTTTTGCAATGCCACGCAAAAAAGTTTTTTTTTTTATTGAAAAGCGGAAATATTTTGACTCTCTGACAAAAGGCCAGAGGAGTCAACCTGTAATTGCTGACGTGGAAGTCTGTCAGACGGTATGCATCCTTTTTATCATATATGTCCGTCTCAAATTAATAAACATTAAAAAAATTTCACGTTTGTACAAAATGTTGAAGGCATTAAGTCCCTAGGGTGGGCTATCAGTAGTTCGTCCGCTCATGGAGCAACTGAAAAAAACTGTTGGCAACTCAATAGCGAAAAACAGGAAAGCAAATTGCGAATTTCATTGGCGGTCCGCACACAGGCAACTTGTTAAAGACCAGTTGCCAGGTTGACAGGTTGCCATAGTTACGCCTCACGACCTGTTAAGTTTGTGGCATATGTCAGAGCAGGAAAATATCGATTTTGTTCAGGAGGTTGATAAATTATGTCTACATGTTATAAATTAAAGTCCTCCGCCGCGTCTGTCTGTCTATTCGCGATAAACTCAAAAACTACTGAACGGATTTTCATTCGGATTTCACCAAAAGATTCAGAGTGATTCATGAATAAGGTTTAGATACGAATATATAATTTGTTAAGGTTTTGTGTAAATTGGTTAAATATATAGAAGAATTTCTGTATGTCGTCCACCACATGGCAAGCGGGCGGTGTGGATTTGATTTGTATGCAAATTAATACATGACGGAGTGATTAATTTATCGTGGTTATAAAGGTTGGGTAACCATCCAGTAGATGGCGTTGTGTTTCATTAACCGCAGCAACGCGTTTGCGGGTCAGCTAGTTATTATATATTTATTTATATATTGATAAAAATAAGAAATACATGAAAACATAAGCTGCACATCTCAATAGGGCATTCCTGTATCGAGATATGCAGTTTTACAATAAAGTAATTTAAAAAAAGAAACATACATACATATACCTCAACTTAAAAGAAATATAATAATAAACCTACAAAAGAAGCACTGAGTACAGTTATTTAAACATTACTAATTAATAATTATTACAGCTGGGCAGTATGCTCATTGTTGACAAAAATAACATTATACTGTAAACTAAATATTAAAATATGTAAATACAAGGTACCTGTTGTGGCTTACCAGATGCAATAATAGGGTGATCATACCACAGTAGCATTAAATTAGTAGTATATTAAGGTTGATGATTGATAAATTATTGATAAACTAGCTGACCCGGACACACGTTTCTGTGGCTAATGAAACACAACGCCACAACCCAACCTTTATAAAAGCCACACCACCCGCTTGCCAGCTGCCCGCTGCCTGAATTGAATGTTTGAATTTCTCGGCTTTTCTCTACTATAATAAGCATGTTTTAAACATATAAACCTTCATCTTGAATCACTCTATCTATTGGTGAAAACCACATGAAAATACGTTGCGTAGTTTGAAAGATATAAGCGCATATACATTTTGAGCGACTTCATTTTATACTATGCAATGATGAATTTTCGAATTTCTCAGCTTTTCTCTACTATAATAAGCATGTACTATACATATAAACCTTCCTCTTGAATCACTCTATCTATTGGTGAAAACCGCATGAAAATACGTTGCGTAGTTGGAAAGATCTAAGCGCACATGCATTTTGAGTGACTCCATTTTATACTATGTAATGATTATATTTTTGTTAAACAAGCTGATATAATTACTGAAATTGTAAAGTTTAGTTGCGCCGTGAATTAAATTGAATTGAGTTGCCAACCAGTTTTCGGTTTCTCCAAAATATAATAATAGTGCACATACCAACCCACGTCAACCGCTAAAGGTTAAAAAAACCTTTTATTAATACACCCACGCTAACTTTAAATCCCACGTATTTTCCCATTTTTTGTAATTAACCGGCAATTTTAAAATGCTCTCCTACCTGTCTATCGAACTTTTCTAGGAATGGAACGAAGTTCTACCTCATTTTTATCTGTTTTAAAGATTTCTCCGAATAAAAACCTGTCGTGAACGTGTGAACGGATCGCGATATAAAGAATTTATTTCTTCGGATTTCATCGTATTTCAAGGAAAGTGGTCATCTCTACCGAGGAGTTGAAGCTTCCTAAGTGTCGGTAGTAAAAGTTAGACGCTATCCGGATTCTTATCATCCCGTTTAAATCTCATTCAATCAAATAACCTGAGAGTTCGTTTAAAACTATTCGAATAATGATCGTTGTTTTTGTTTTTCGCCGGTAGAAGTTTAGTTCTTTATTATTACCGAAGACTTAGTAAATTGTGAGGGAAAGGAGATGGAGAAAAGAGGATGGTAGGGAAGTACTTGTCTGCTCAGATCTATTTACCAAACACGGCCAATTTCAAGAAACGTTTCAATACTGAATGATGGTATTTTGGTGAGAGTATCTTTCGCCATGAAACGTGCCGCTAATACACAAGAGGCATATTATTTCAAATTAATTAATTGTGAACTATATTTATCGGATTACCAACACCCCTGCAATATAGACTCGGTCTACCTGTAGAAACATTAAATTACAACCACTGGTGAAAGAATTAAAATTATTAAATCTCTCAGAAGACTTGTTTTCGAGAGTTTTGTTTTTAAAATTGTTATTAGTATTATAGACAAACCTGATTTATTGAGCCTTATTACCTTCCACGTACCAACAAAAATTATAATATTATTTGATATTATGTCGATTATAATATTATATCGATATAATATTATATCGATATAAAATTATAATATTATATCGATTTAAAATTATTTTCGATTGTAACAGCACTATAAGGACAGAGTCACTTAGATACTCACTGGAATCTAGATTGCATGCAGTGGGCAATACTTTCCCAGAAGTAGTAGATATGTTCAACTATTCGGAATATAGTTACCAACAGGCTATTATAAGATACCTCACTAATAATATCATCTTTAGCACAATACTTACTATTCTTCTGCAAGGTTTCTACATAATCACTATTATGTAATTATTATAGATTCTCAACTACTTACTTCAGATAGCTTTTAAATGTATTATTTTATTAAAAATTATTATTTTTTTAACCAAAACTTTTATTAAATCTTTAACTGACAGCTCTGAAACAGCTAGCTAATTAGCAATACCTGCTTAGTAATTCCAAACAATGATAACTTTGAAGGTAACAATAAACTCAACACATATTTACTCTACTACTTTAGTGTCTATAAATTTAATACTGTTGACAACTTTTCTGACAAGTCCCCTTTGTTTACATCTTTTTTATTCTAAATAATCCTAAATAATATGTTCTCTATTATTATAACATTGATTATTAGTTAAGTAACACATACTAGTATCCTATACCTAAATACTTATCACATATACTTTGTTAAATGTACATTCGTATTTTTTTATTATTGTAATACTGATAATCTCCAGTGTACCACTGTATACTTATAATATCATGTACCTATCACTTGAATGTAAAATCCATTCTATGGCGTTTAAATAAGTAAATAAATAATTTAATTAGCAAATTTTTCTTCATTATTACTGTTTTACTAAATTATTATGCATATCACATGTTTGTAAAAGTCCGTATATGCGTATATACAAATAAATAAATAAATGTATGCAGTTACTATCACGACGAATTAGAGAAATTCTAGAATAAGCTACTACCTTTATTTTAATAATACTGTTTTTTATCATTGCAAGCGATTTCCCGGTGTGCGTTGCAATGCCACTTAATAAAGAAATTGTTCCCGTTCCGATTCCGCCGCCCCTCCCCCTCCCATCTCCCCTTCCCCTCACGCGTTCCCCCTCCACCTTCCCCGCCTTCCCTCTCCCCCCCTCCGCTCCCCATCCCGCCAATCCCCCCTCCGGCGCTCCGTATATTCAGTCCCAGTCAGTACATTCAGTTTTCAAACAGTTCGCGTGCCACCTATTACAATTTTTTTATTAAAATTTTAATGTTTCATGTATTACAAACATTAATTTTTGTATATTATAAGAACAATCAATCAAATTGGTGCCTAACATAGGTATCTATTTAAAATACCTATAATTCTTACTTACTTACATTACTTAGTTCTTCAAATAAATTCATTAATTTAAAGAGTTTATTCGAAAATTGAATTTGGATTGAACAATCGATGGTTTGCAAAATGTCCTTCTCAAATTGTGACATTTTTGACAGTTTCTTAAGAGTTTTTGTAATGATTAAAAAGCTTTTCAGATGTATTGTCATTTGGTTTTAATGATCCAGAAAATTTCACAAGGGTGGAAAGAAGGCATTTTGAAAGTTTCAAACATTTCCTATACTTAATAAAGCATGATGTTTATATTTATAAATGATGTTTTTCAAAGCGATTCAATTACATACGGACATTGATTTTGTCATTCTGTTACATTTTCTTGTAAAATGAACAATTCAAAATCTGTTTTCTGTAACATCGCTTCTAGGAAAGTTTGCGAGGGTTGGTGTTGAGGGTTATTTTCTTCGATACAGTTTCGTGGAATGGAATTTTTATGCAATATTCCCATTTCAAGGGAGATAGTGAAATCGAGATATTTATCCTGAGGCAAGAAACTTTTCAATTCTTCACCGAGAGCGAACAGTTTTTCGCGGTACCCTTTTTCTGTTTTTTTTTTTGGTTTATCAATTGTTTTTTATTCGTGTTTGTTTAAAGTCTTATCGTTTCGACAAGGCAATATGTTTGCAAAAATCTCATACAAGTTCTTGAATATCAGTAAATGTGTTCCCCTGAGCTTGAGATCGATGTTTCAAAAAATGTATATTCTTAAACAGAAAGGAATATGCTCGGGTTACAAATATTGTTATAACGAACTGTCATAACAATATCTGAATTCTTCCTATTATCATCAAAATAAGCGTAAAAAATCCTAATACATACAATAATGGTGGCCTTAACTAGCAGAGAATTGAGCCCGTGATGTCTTTGTTGGAACTGAGAACCCAATAATTCGACCACTCAGCTACTTATTGACAAAATGATTGCAGAGAGACCTAGACGTTTCGGCTAGACAATCTGCGTATATTTCGATTGCTAGCGTTGTAGCTCACCGTTCGAGAGCTTTTGTTTCTTCCGACATTTAAATTAAAGTTTTTCAAAAATACTCATTTTGATTGTGTGTCTATCTGTAATTCTGGTTGAATGAACCCTATAACTCGGACTAGCTTTGAATTTATTTGTCGTTTTCAAAACTGGAACTAATTGTGTTAATAAATCAGAAAGGTGGTTAAGTAGGTACCTATCTACGTACCTACCTATAATATATTATATTTTCACAGAAAATTATTTTAATTGTATTATCCGATAATTTTTCACGGGTTAATTAATTAATTTAATCCTTAACCATAGCCTTTCGATGCCACGCTATGTTATTATACGCTTTTGCAAGTTCTGCTGTTTCTAAAAAAAATACGATCTACTAAGTAAATGAATGCTTTAATTGTTTTTTAACTCCCTGTTTTATTTACTCTTAAGAGCGAATAACTAGACAACCGGAAATATGTCATTTTAAAACAAAATTATAGACGTATCGACTCTTTTCTACGAAAAAATATAATTTAATTTACAGAAATTGTTAAGTTATCTAGTAAAGTTATTCTTCAATTTTGAAAAGGTAATTTTTAATGTAATACAGTTGGTCGTTGGCATATTTGTTAAATTTTCAAACAAAATGTTTTATTGTGTAACACATTTTAAATCATATAAAATAAATCAATTAATTATTTAGAACAGCTACTTTTCAAAATTCTAATTTTAGTTCAAATAATCTTAATATATAAAACAAAGTCGGGTTAGTTACACTATTCATAACTCGAGAACGTTCGGGCCGATTTTGATGATCTTTGATTTGTTGGATTTGTCTCCGCCCCGGAAAGGATAATAACCATGAAAACATCACAAAAAATAACGAAAAATATAGTTATTAAGAAAATTATTTTCCCCATACATTTTTTATGGAACGAATTCTCATATTTGAAAGAGCTGCGGGCATTTTTTGATAAGTACCTATAATGTTGAATAGTGAGTGAGTTCCAAAAATTCCAACCATCAAATGTCAATGCGCTGATTGTTTTGCTTTTGTTATTAAACTTTTTTTTAAATTATTTATTTGGCTTTCATTCATTAAGGGTGTCCTTGGACATTATACTTTATTTTAAAAATTATTCGCATTTTAATTTTTTTTCATTATCAGTGTTTTTAAAATTAGTTACATTTTCAGTTTTTTTACATGGAATAGATAAATTATATTAGCAAATATAGACAATGGGCTAAGACAAATATTCATATGATTATGCAAGTTGTACTAACATACAGAGTTGGTATTGATAATAATTACAAAATACTAGAGTAGGAAGATATACAGGTTCCAAAAAATAGGAACCTGTACAATTGTACTAATAACACTGCAGGAACAAATGCATACGTATGGAAGAGAAAGAAATGTGATTGATGCTTAAATGTTAAGGCCATTTTTACAAATAAATTTTGCAAACAAATAGTGAATTTCAGGAGAGATGATACTAATAAGGCAGGGTACACTGGTAGAGAATTCAATTTTAGTTTATCAATTCATGTAGTTATGTAGTTTGGTAATTTATAGGACACTTCCAAATTATGGTCCAAAGTGTCCTCTGAACCACAATCACAATAAGGCGAATTGACTATGTGGAATCAGGCCAGATGGCTAAGACAACAAGTATGACCTAGAAGCATTCGAGTTATGGAAGAGATGTATTTTTTTAGGAATGGAAGTGTATTTGTGAAACCAGGGCTTGACAGGAAGAGAAGGTTGAATTAATGAGTACTGGTGACCTTTTATCAGAGAGGATGATTTCCATTCAGGGGACTATTGGCGTTGTCCCTTATTTTTTAAAATAGGGAAATAGTGTCTTCCAGGAATATGTATAGTACTTAATGAACCATGGACAATGGATTCCTTAGCAATAGAATCAACCTTTTCATTTCCAACAATACCAAAGTGTCATGGTATCCAGGCCAAGACCACTAACACGCTTGAGCCAGCGACATGGAATGCAGAAGGTCTCGGATAGAGCAGGTTAGAGAGTCACTACTGGAATTGAGAAGGGATGCGCTTATTTTTTGTAGTGAGCTAAGTGAACCTGAAAGGATGAGATCATTTCTAATGTTGAGAGATTTGACGAGTCGTAAAGCTTCTATGATACGAGAGCTATGCATTCAGCAGAGAAAATGGGACACTATTTGGGAGATCTGCTTGGGAAACACAATTTCCTGTAAGGTGCATAGACACTGGCTCACAATGGGAGTCCGAACTGAGTTTGGAACCATCTGTGAAAATTTTTATATAATTTGGCCAGTTTTTTACATTAATTTTTTTGAATTCTGCATTACTGGATTGAGCCGAGTTTTTTATATTTTATTACATATTCCTATAGATTGGTGCACCTTTGGATAGAAATTAAGACTTTCATAGGGATATGAGTATAAGGGGAGAGATTCATTGCGATAGAAGTTTGTGGATGCATTCAGGAACGAGTTGAAAGAGGAAAGAATTGAAAGGAGGAAAGAGTTGTTGATATTAAACATATAATGTTGCCCCTCTTTCTTACACACTATATATCAACAGTTAAAATGGGACAAACGGTGAACGTATGTCTACGTCTACACCCCTCCAAAGGAAAAATACAATAATTATAATAAATCTCCGTCACACTTATAAAGAAAATAAAACGCGATTCCCGAAAGTAAGTCGAAAAGTAAGAAAATCACATAAATTATAAATCCGTACCCAACGCCATCTCTGATACTGACAAAAACAAAACGCGGACAGTTACGCATCAATAATTGCTTCATTTTGTAATTTTTAACAAAATTCAAAAACTTCATTTAATTCAGCTAATAAGTAAACACAACAGTTATTGATTCTGATGCGGTACGAAGTTCGCCGGGTCAGCTAGTATCATTATAAAAACCGCTCACGTATTCTGTGACGAAAATTCAGTTTGTCTATTTATTAACGGTCTTATAAATTAAGATTTTTTTACACGCTTATTTTGCTTAGACAAATTGAAAAATTACAAATGCTCATAATCACAAAAAGTATATAATTTTATCATCACGCATTGGAGCATTCTTATTGCTAAATTGAATGTAGGATGTAGGTATGTATTAAAGCGAATTTTAAATTAAATAAATTCGATACTGAGTTATTAGTTAAAAATGTTGGTATGGAGAATAATCAATCTTTCTCATCTGAACCGCCCTGTTCAGTTGCAAGAGTACGATCGTAAGACCATATTTTGACGAAATTGAATTCTCGGCCGCTGGTAAATGGGCCTTTATGAAATTAATAATATAAACAATCAAAATCTAGAGAATTCCTGTTTCAGCAAACTCGTTTTAAACGATATCCTGTATTACTTCCGAAGTTTATCACGCCGCGCCGCACCATTTCATCCGATCTGTAGTAATTTAATTACAAGTTTATTAATGCTCTGTTGCTATCATTACTAAACTTTTTAGAGTGTCTGAATAGTCACCCGGTATAAGTAGAATATTTTATTGTCGTTGGACGAAATCTTAAAGACTTTATAATTACCGTTGTTTAATTAATTTCAAATTCAATCTGAAGATGAGAAACTTATCATCGTCATTTTCTGTGATGATTTTCGGAGCTGTTCTTTGCATTTTGCGTGTTTATTTATTGCCCAGTTAATCGTTCCTATTTGTCATCTTCATAACCGAGGCCCGTAATAAGCTTATGATATTTTGGTTTGGTTTTTTTTATATTAGTTCCCCAGAGGAGGCCCCGAGGAAAATAATTTTCTTCAGGGCCTATGTCGTCTTAGGGGATGCTGTGTGGAGGGTTTTATTAGGGAAAGGGAGGAGAGGAAATTCTGGAAAGGAAATCAGTATGTCCAAACGTAACGGACGTATGAATCCATCCTTCCAACCGCGGTGCAGGGCGATGGGTCCAGAGATTTCGGCAGGAGAGGATAAAAGACCTCCCTTCTCTCTCGATCCTGCCCATCACGCGGCAGGCAGGCATACGCATCGGCCGCCAAGACCTGGACAAATCTCACCGTATGAACCCGGGATGCTAAGGCACCACACCTAGCGAACCACTTGGGGTGAACTATATCAGAGGTGTTGGTCACTCAAGTGGTTCGATGCATTTGGTGACTTACAAGGGTGCCCAGGTTCTTGGTGTGAGGTGTCTAGGTCTTGGCGGTGGATACTTTTACCCACCTACTGCGTGGCGGGCCGACTGGTTGAGGGAGATTTTTTGTCCTCTTCAGCCGGACTCTCTCGACCCATCACCTTGCACTGCAGTGGGAGGGATAGATTCATAAGTTCGTCACTCCTGAACACATTGACCCATGTATTACTGCACATGCCTCATACCTATTTCCTTTCCGGAACTTCCCTTCCTTCCCCTCCTTCCTTATCCTAAAAAGACTCTTCACACAGCATCCCCAAAGTTGAAACAGGTCCCTAGGGAAATTGTTTTACTCGTGACCTTCCTTTTAGCATCACCAAAGAGGACATAGGCCCTGAGGGTATTTTTAACCTCAGGGGGTCCGTATGGAGATATTGTTAAAAAAAAAAACTTTTTAATAGCCACGTCACACTTACGGAAAAGAAAATAGTTATTTTCAAACTTAAAAATAAAGTTACCCTACAGTTAGAGATCCTCAAAATAAATACGAGGCCCAAAAAATCTCAAGTTTTCTTACGAATTTAAACGTTGGCAAAAGAGACCCTTGTAGACAGGATCCTTAGGGATAAAGTGTCAAATGACAAACGTCATACTATACTTCTTTTATGTTTTTTGTTATAACGAAGAAGGCTCGGGCGGCTTCTGTCATATTATATACTTGTCTTGCTTACACTTTTTTGTCCCTTTCTTTTTCGTGTATTTCTTAATGATTGCCTTTATAATAACGTGACGTTTGAGTAGCCCAGTTTTTTGTTATTTTACTTTAAGAGGGCTTAAATTGTTCCTGTGAAATAGATAATGCCAGGGAGACTATGGGACCCCCATTTTTTATGTGAATACCTCGCAAGAGTCCCAGCTGCTCCAGTCTGGAGCCAGTGAGACTATGGCATCCCCAATTGGGTATTTTGTGAGGCTGAAGGGAGGGGAAGGAGATGGGGAAACGAATGGTGGGGAAGTACCTCGGAAGGATTCTGATAGTATTTACTAAGCTGTACTGTTGTAATATATTGTTTTTTTTTTTTTTTTTTTATTGTGGAAAGTGAAGTCTTTGCTTAAAAAAAATATTCTTAATTTGGGTGGCGAGTATGGATACCATCGCCCCGGGAACCATTTATTGGATAACCTACACCTCTGCCGTAGGTCACCCCAAATGGTTTGCTAAGTTTGGTGACTTAGCAAACTTAGCAAACCGCAAACTTAGCAAACTTGTCCGGTTTCATGGGGTGAGGTTTTTCTTGGATCTTGTCGGCGATGCATCTGCTCACCAACTGCGTGGTAGGCCGGATATGGAGAGACTGGTTTAGGGAGACATTTTGATCTTTCCAGCCGGACTCTCTAGGAGCATCGCCTTACCGCGGTGGGAGGCATAGATTCATATGACCTTCACTCCTGGAATACTTACCCCCAGATTCCTACACACCCTCATTACTATTTCATGTCATTACAATTTAAAAAACATCCTAGGTTTTGAATGGTTTGTTTGGCAAAGCAGGGTTTGTCTAGCGGGTATATGTAATTATTCTAATACATTTCTTTCCGTGTTCTGCTGTTATAAATACAGGTATAAACTTGTCTATAATGCATTCACCATGCCTCGCACTGAATACGGGTTTGGGAAATGAATTGGCGTTACAAACCCGTGCACAGTAGGTTGCCGCTTGCCTTCTACTGGATACGGGTTTGGTGGATAAATGGCGTTACAAACCCGTGTTGATGGTTGCCTCGTATTGAACACCGAAGAGGAAATACGCTACCTGGTAGGTAAAGTTTAATAATACTCTTAATAAACCGACCCTGTATGTAAAAGAATAAGTGACTTCCAGCATAATTTTGTTAATTTAATTGAGCCTTTATTTAATTAAGCACATATTCTGCGCGCAATTTCTCGAACAAACATGTCCCATTTTTCTCTCTTGTGTGTCAACGCCGAGCGCCATCAAAGTCCTCAGAGAATTCTACCCTTTCTCGGAATTCCCAGATTCGTATTATCCGCCCTTTCCGCGCAGTATTATTACTTCATGGTCATTCGTTTTCTTTCATTTCGACAAGTTGATCTCATGCGGCAGAACCTTTGGTAACACAGGGAAACTATAACGATTTTTACACTGTATTATTGCAGTTTTTGGGAAAATATGTTATACTTATTGATGGTAAGTTTATTTTTTTGGTTGGTTTTTGGTTTTTGAACCACCAAATGACTTTCCAAGAAAAATCATCAGATTTTTACTCTATTACCAAAATTTTATTACTTTAATATTTTTTCACTATCTATCTTCTATCTATAATCTTTATATATAAAAATCTAAAAATGTTTGTGTGTATGTCCCCTATGCGTTGCTATATTAAGCATGGGAAATGTTTCAAACTTTCAAAATACCTTTTTTCCACCCTCGCGAAGTTTCTGAATTATTACAACCACATGACAATACATCTGAAAAGTATTTTAATCATTACAAAAACTTTTACAAAAATGTCATAATTTAAAAATGACATTTTTAAAACATCGATTGTTCAATCAAAATTTCGAATAAACTTTTTAAATTAATGAATTTAATCGAAGTTTTCACTTATGGTACTAATCAAAATCGAATACTTTGAAATTAATTGAAAATTATATTATTTTAAATAGGTACCAAATTTGATTGATTGTTTTTATAATATACAAAAATTAATGTTTGTAACATGTAAAATATAAAAAGTTATAAAAAATTGCAATAGGTGGCACGCGAGCTGTTTGAAAATCTGAATGTACCGGGACTAATATATTGAACGCTTGAGAGGAAGGAGACATTGGAGGGGAAAAGGAGACATAAGGGGATCGGGACGAATGGGAAAAGACACGCAGGGAGAAACAATTTCTTTATTAGCTAGTGGCATAGCAACGCATGCCGGGTACCAGCTAGTTTCATATAAATTTCACAATACAATTCATTTGCATTATCTCGGCCACCATACTAGGCTCGTGCCCTTGCATTGAAAACAGGCAAAATTATTTTAGGGTGAATTATTTTACGACGGAAAGATGAGTTTCTGGCCAGTTATCACAGATTGTTTTCACTCGACTTTTGTAATGTAACTTAAATTATTTGCGAGTACCAGGCATGCGTTGCAATGCCACTCAAGTGATTTTGGATGTGCAATATTTTTTGTTTTCAGGATACAGTTTATCATACAGCTGTCCGTGTTAGAAGCATGGATTTAACAAATTTATCTCTTGCTACCCCCTACCGCTACTGTGTCTTCTTTGCAATCCTTCCCTCTGCCCCTCTTGTGCGAATCCCTTTCCATGCGTTCCCGTTCCTGACCTGTTTCCCTCCCTTGTCCCCTTCCCTTCACACTTTCCCCTTCCACCTTCCCCGTCTTCCCCCCTCCCGCGTCTCCCGTCCCGCGAACCTCCTGTCCCCTCCTGAGTTTCCCTCCTCCTTTCCGCGTTCCCCTCCCTCCTCTCTCGTTCCTTTTCCACTTTCCCCGCCATCCCTCTTCCTCGTCCCACCTTTCCGAAAACTCCCCTCCTTCGTTCTCCCCCCTCTCGGATTCTCCTCCCCCTCTCTTCTTCCCTGCCTGCCGCCAGGGGCGTGCACTCCATATAGGCGTATAAGCACTGCCTACCCTGCCGTTTTCGTAAAACATAAGCATGTAAATAATATTATAATTTATTAAATTATTGCTAAAAATAAATACACACTTTCAAAAATAAGCGCGAAAAAGCTGAGCAACCGAAACCACGCGAGCGCCACAAAAGGCATACTACAAACGCGGCATAAACTGTAACTAGAAACTACACGTGCGCCCTACGACTGCCTCACTAAAATGCGGTCTAAGCAGGAATTATTTCTGACTAGAGCTAACTTCATACAAGACATAATTCAATGTTTACGAAATGCACAAAGTGTTATTTTTGAACTGTCGTTTTGAATTGACTTCTATGAGGTTTTTTGTTAGTATTAAGCAGTGCTTTCTAGAACAAAATTAGCAAATGGCAATCAGTGACGACCAAAACATCTGTTGTTATGTACTTCTATCAAATAGTTGTCTTTCATAAATGCTAATTTGTCGGTTCAAAAAGGTTTGTCGTACTTCAATTCTGAAATTATCTGATAGAATATGGAAATTTTAACCTGATGTATTTTCCTTGTTGTATTTTAACTTGTTGTATTTTCCTACTGCCTACCCTGATCAAAAACTCTGTGCACGCCCCTGCCTGCCGCTAAACTATTTGAAATTCACATATTTCTCAATCAACTCGCGCGGCACCTATTGTAATACATTTTTCATAACGCCATAGCTCACCATTATGTTAATGAAACCTTGGCAAGCATGAGCACAATAAATCACCAAAGTTTCATCGTAAAAGGATGAATGGTGTAAGAACGCGTACGGGACAAACAAAGAAACATTCATTTTTATATATATACAGATTATTACATTTTATGTAGGTAACTATTGTTGCCATCAATGGCAAGAGAGTTTTTCTTTTATGCGTTTTTTTAAACGCATAAAATTAGCCTTTTGTCACTTTTATCCTTTCATTTTACTTTCCTGTTATTATACGAATTACTTTGAAATTATAGACAAATTAGTTCGAATTTATAAGACAGCGCAAAGTGGTTGAGACAATAATTAGAAAACGCAGTTTGTCTGTCAAACAGTGGTGTGAAGAGGATACTGAAAATGATACATCTAGTTCTTAGAAAACTCGTGTAAAATTAATTAAATATTATACGAAAAGTAGAAGAATACTTTCCGATGTGATACTAAAGTAAACAAATCATATGAAATCATTAATTGTTTGTCTTCTTTGTTTTATTTTTCATGCTTATTTCCTACATATTTATATTTGATATTGCATATTACCAAGTAAAATACCGATCATCAAGTTGATTAATCAGACATCTCCGAAAAATCTAAATTTGAGTTTAGTACCTATACGTAAAACTTTACCCCTTTATCTGGTTTAATACTCAGATTACTTATAAACACCACCAAATCGATTATAATGCATAAAACTTTGTGGTGAATAAAACAAAATGTTGATGTTTTCTAGGTCATAAGTAGGATATTTCAAAATATCATACTAATAAACCGGACCGTTATGCCTCCCGGTGTTATTTTATACCATATTTAATACGTAAAATACAGACACAGTGGACACTCGAAAATAGTTTTCCTCATTATCTCAAAACTTAGTATTTGGAGATGTCTGACTAATTATCCGTTGTAGAAAATACGTAGAAAACTCATTACGCTTATAAATTAAACGATACATTGTAAATATGGTTGTTTCGAAGCCGGTAGACGTATTTGTTTTATTTTACAATTTATTAATTAAAATATTATATTTCTGGCACGTTCAAATGTGGAAGATACTCTCAGTATCGCCATGTGTAAGACCACCATTCAGAATTGAAACGTTGCTTTATATGGATTTTGCGGTGTTTAGTGACCAGATCTGAATAACCCACTTCCCTTTCCCCACTTACTTCTCATCGCCACTACCTTCAGCCTCACAACATACACCAATTGAGGATGCCAAACTCTCACTGGCTCAAAAAAAAAACACTTAAAAAAACACTCCACACGGTGCTGCCGCAGTACCAACTGCCGCAGAACTGTAGTCAAAAGCGCCAGCCGTATTGTTATTATAATAACAATACGGCTGGCGCTTTTGACTACAGTCAACTACAGTTCTGCGGCAGTTGGTACTGCGGCAGCACCGTGTGGAGACCCCTTTAATATTCTTTCATACATTGTCACTTTTTGTGTATTATTGCCTGTAACTAAAATGAAATTACTTTCGTACTGCACCTGCAGCAAAATTAACTACATTTCATTTTTTTTATTTTACGCTATTCACGCTATGTGAGCACAGCTCCGAGAAAAAACTTCACTACTTTTTGGGACATACTTTCCTTTATTCCATTCCCGTGAAAATCCCACCAGAATAATTCTTTCCCCATAAGCCAGACATATGGCGCTGCTCTCTAGTGCCATTTCGCTAATGAAACATCTCTTTGGCGTTCGGCGCCGTGTACTCGTCATTTCTCAGACGCGCACGTGGACAAAATTACATCAGAAACGTACCGGCTTCTGGAAAATCGATCAACCAATCTTTTCATACAGCTATCGGACACATAATCATCGCAAAGAACGTAGTAATTAATACTTGATAAGATACTAGTGAAAATTATGGGATTTTGTAATTTTTTTTTTTAAAAGACTTAAATAATTTTCTACATCATTTTTAACGTATTTTGATAGCTACCTATACCTACTAGGTACCTACTTTATCGCTTTTCTGAATTATTATAATTACGGATATGTACTACTTTATCTATTTGTATTTTAAATTATTAAAGAAATCAAATTTTAATAATTTAATTAAAAGAAGACTATATTTCTCTTATTTTTCTGTCTCCAGATTTTTTATTGAGTTTCGCTTCTATTGTCTTCATTTAATTAAATATTATTATTTGAAATTTTACTCATAAAGTTAAAAATAAAAACAAATTTTAATGAGTTTATAGGCAACTTTGGCAATTATTTGTGAGTTCATGGTGCTTATCAAAATAAATAACTTTGCTCTATTATTTATAGAAATATGAAGAAATGTATAATAAATATTAAAATTATTTAAAAAAGCAATTTGATGGGCGTAAATTTAAATTACAAATGACAGTTTTACGTTGAAATACATATTTTTCGTATGTAAATCAAAAATTTAACCCAAGAAAAAGCTGTTATTTACATTTTTTTTCATTTTTTTAATTATTTTTTTTTCATTATGTATATATATATATATATATTGTTATGAATACAGTAGATATGACAATATATATTTTTTGTAATAATTATAATTAACTCCGAATAATTGCCAATGTTGCCATTAAAATTGATAAGTTTAATAGCCTATATTTTATAATTTAAAACATAAATAAATATATTAGCAGACATCCATACTAAACATTTACTAAAATTTTGTTTTAAAAAAATATTAATCAATTGGTTTGGGTATTTTTCTCTCAAATCTAAAATTAAGTTTGTATGAAAAAGGCCGCGCAGCCGTTCTTCTAAAATACACAAAGAACGCAAGGCGTAGTTTTTAAGAATTCAAATGGTTTTTCTTTTTAAATAATGAGATTCAAAAAGAGCGTAGAGTTGACGGGCCAAGAAATTGGTATCAAGAATGAAGAATCTGTTAAGGGTAAGTGGATGAAAGTAGTTGCGGGTGCTCCAGGAAGGCACGACACGTTTAAGTTAATCAAATACTTGAATTGTTAATTTAAAAGTCTAGGACAACGGAAGAGTTGCATAATTAAGTCGTTGCATAAATGTGAATAAAGTTGGGAAAACAAAAAAACACACAAGGGTTTATCACACAGACGTTCGGGGATCTCATTTCTACAGCATTTATTCTACTTTCATCCTTTATCTGCCATACATCAGAAAAGGTTTCTCTATTGTTTATTTATTCTTAGTATATTTACATTACAAATGTATAGTATATTGTCCTCCACACTAGAAGTTCACCTGTATTGTAGAGGACATTTTTCAGTTGTAAATTATAAATTATAAAATTGTAAGTAGTAAAACAAAACAAACAGTGGTCCTAGTTAATATTAAAAAAATAGAAACGATAAAAATTAAAATATAAAATCGACTTCAATTCGACAAAATTATAAATTAAAAGTTAAAAGGATTGTAGCCAGCTCATTATGTTTTTTTTTGTATTCAATAATATTAGTTGTTTTATATTGTGTTGGAAGAGAATTGTATAGTTTTATAGCCTTATATCTGTAGTGTTTTGTCCAAAGGTTGTGTTTGTGAACTGCTAACTTGGCTTCTTTGGACGTTTTTTCTTATACATAAAGAATTGAAATAAATCAATATACAGAAAGTGCGTCTTTTCTTTGGCCCCCTGTACACGCTTACCTAGATAGTTAAAGTTACATTCAGAAATAAATCTAGTTTTTTTCGAGGCAAGTACGTGTTAGCTACGGTTCCGGTAGGCTACGCATATCTTAGAAAGCTCGCGGCGCGTGCCTTAGAAGCATCATTATACTAAGTACGGGTGGTAGTGTGCCTGCTGCCTGCCGCCTGCTTCGGAATAAGTTCCTGCGACAGCTTTAGTGCAGACATCGCAGAATGAAAAACACTTTGGTAGCATAAAAAAGGCAATTTTAGCGTTTTTTCCAGAATGGAAACTAAAGAGGAACGTTTTTAAAAACTTTGATTTTAAAGTACAACTTAGAATTAAAACAGTTTTATTATTATTTTTCTTATTTGAATAATTTTAGGTAGATATGTATTATGAAAACACTTTTTTACGTAACATGATACTCTTTGTGGTAAGGCTCTTGACTCGCAATCCGAAGGTCGCCAGGTCGAATCCCGGCGTGGGCAAATAAATTTTATTTGATTAATTTGTGTTATTTCATAATTACTTCATTTTAAATAATATAAAATATATTTGCAGCGTGTTCTAGAGTGAAAGACACTGTCAGTATCGCCCTGGTGTAAATGACTTTAGCCGTGTTTGGTGACCATTATGTTAGCTTAATGAAAATACTTAATTTAACTGTCCCATCGTGTAGTAGAACCAAAAGCGATTTGGTTATTTCATTCAAATTAGTTAATGGGTCACTGGACGCACCTGACATAACAAAACTAATAACATTCCGAATACCAAATCGTGGCACAAGACTTCCAGATCTGTTCTTTGTTTATCCGTCTAAAACTAACTATTTCATTAGCTCTCCAATCCAAAGAAATGGTAATAAATGCTTGGAAATAAATTCAGTTCCGTTGATATTTTCATTTATTCCTTTCTTAAATTTATATCAGAAATTTCTAAAATTCTGATGTAAATTATATTATTATTATACTAATATTATTTTTGTTGTTATTTCTTTTATAATTCTGCTTCCTTTCTTTTAGTGTAAAGGAAGAGAAATAATACTACATTAGTATTTTATTGTTCCTATTTCTATTTTTACTATGTTACACGATTGATGTAAATGCTCCTAGGACGTAAATAAAAAAAAATAATGTATGCATTTGAATTGGTTTGGAAAATGTTGCTAAATTCATATATCAACGTAAAATCTTTTCATGTTTCCTTTGATAGTCTCCTCACGATCGCTTTTTTGCGAAGATCATCTGTGTGAATTGTAGAAAATGTGGAAGCACGATAAGTCAACAAAGCTTTTCCGACTCTACCGAAAGAGAAAACGATTGATTTTTTGTCGAAATCTAGAATTCTCGAGTATCCAGTATTTTATTTTTGACGTTCTGCCAAGATAAATTCGGGAAAACAACCAGGCGATAATAAAATCAAATAAAGTGAATTGAAATTATTATTCAAAAGTTAAGTTGGTTCGTATTTCTTTAACAACATTGCTCTCAACCTAGGAGACAGGCACATTAAGGTTTACCACATCGCCCATGTGATAATATTTAAATAAATTGTGCAATTAATTTTTGTAATTAAGTAAATAAAATGAACAATCTAAAGTTTGTTTTATCCTGAAATTAAGACATTGTTTAAATTCTGAAATATTAGGGTATTATTCTTAAATTCACTACTTTCTTAATGGGAGACTCTGGTCCAGCCGAGTTCATATTTTGAATGCGTCATTTCAAAGATAAAATTTATTTTCTTTCACAAAGCTTTTTTGACATGTAAAGGTATATTTGAAGAAGAAAAAACACTATTAAATGTGTTTTGAATATATATTTTTTTTAAATGCCGGCAACCCGGGCGTTTATTGAAATAATAATATTTTATACAAAACAAGTAAGTAACCCGCCTCACTAGACTAAGTCTGTTCCGAGACGGGTACATATTTATATATTTACACATAAAACTTACACATACATATATATATCCATACACACACATACACATATCCATACACATACATACATATATACACACATATATCCATACACATACATACATACAGGTATTCGCATACATTCATGTATATAATCATACACATGGATACGTATAAAACATAAGTACATATAATCAAACGAGAATTATTGGGAGTTGTTATAAAATTATCATGGAATTGACATATTTTCATTAAACCAAAAATTCATCATATAAAACATAAGTACATATAATCAGATGAGAATTATTGGGAGTTGTTATAAAGTTATCATGGAATTGACATATTTTCATAAAACCAAAAATGATAAAAATATCTATATTTCAACCAAATCGGCTGGAATCCTGTAGTCCTTGGAAATATAACCTGTCAGTGGCTTAGTGGGCATCGCGTTTGGGTCCCACCCGGGCGTCGGGTTTTCGATTCCTCGGCTGGCTAAGTCCTCCATCACGACACCAACATTTTCCGCTAAGTGGTGGTAGTAGGAGATTTTCAAACATTGTTTGGTCATTCGCAACCCGCGAATGTTTGTCTTTCTTTAAAAAAAAAAATCTGAAGCATGAAATTCAAAACAAAAATCGTTATAGTATGGATGTAGAATGCGCATGAACAGTAGAGTTTGCCAAAAAATGTTGATTGCCAAAATGGCGAACGTAAAATGAAAATTGACGAAAAAAATTGGCCTTAATTTAATTTTTAATTACTTTGTCCTGTATTAATAATTTTTCATAAGTCGAGGTGCATATTATTTTTATCAACTTTAATTTAAACTTTGAATGAAGTAAATCGGATGAAAATTCGATGAGCTACTACGATTCCAGCCAACTTAAAAACTTAGAAACTTTTGATAAAAACGCATTTTAAGTTTGTTTTTTGCCGGGCTGCTCCGTTCTCCGTTACACCTGCTTGGCGCGCACCGCTTCTAACTATATTTCAAGATCGAATTTGATGCTATAACTTTAGGCATGTATTCTCCGCATGTATAGGAAGATTTTTAGGCAAAAAATGTAGACTTTTTCGATCGGCTGGACGAGATTTATTGTTGTTTAAAATGAATATTGCAAATATGCTACTTGAATAATTGTTTAAAACAGTTCCTACGGAAGTTATGAGTCTATATTACTGAATTATTTGATTAGCAGGTATACCTAACGTCACATTATAATTTTATTTTTAATAATAATAATGTTTTATTCCAGGATGTTAGGAGAATAGTTCAATCGCACACGTCCTATAAAGTAATACCTATTTACACAGCAGATTTTAAGTTGGAAAAAAATCATGTATATAGTAGGAAAAAAAACACAAGTGAAAATAATAATAAAATAAATATCAATTATAATGAAGGGCGTGGTCTGGGGTGAGCTCGGGCCCAGCGCTCACTCATTAGTGGCGCTTGGTGCTGGAAGGCTGCGATCACCACTGTGTTATCGGAGGCCATTAGCCGCATCCTGGCTCCAGTGTCCAGGTGTCTCATCAGGCCGGCGAATCCGTGCAGTCCTATCTCTTTAAATATTGTTGTTACGCTGCTGTTATCTAAATATAATTATGTATGCATTATTATATTGGATCCGGAGTCGTTCCATCGAGCTGGTTCGGTAGTGACACCATGTTTCACATGTACATAGGCTAGTGCAAAATGCATTGAACAATGTTTTTTTACATTGTTACTGCATTTGAAGAATTTTCGGGCAATCATATTAGACAGTATGTATACTGATACTTCTTCGCTGTCGTTCAATATCACTATCATCCCCGAGGTCTTCAGCAATGTTGTGCCCCAAGTATTTTACATCCTTAGATGCGTTTATGTATTCCTCGTTAAGTTGTAAGGGGATCATTTTCTCAGGATAAACTTAATGTTTTCTTGGAAGTGAACGGATGGATGGAAAAGCAGTGTTAGGAGAATATTTATGATGCGCTGTAAAGCAGTGAGGCATGTAATGTCTGTGCAAGAGCATACAACTGTTGGTAAAGTATAGATAGTAGACGAAAGTTAACTACCTACTGTATAAATGAGATCCACATGTGTGGTAAAAGACCCCTAGCATTTCAGCCCATATGAGACTCCTCAGGTTAAGATGGGCTGGATATGTACAGAGAATGTCGGATGTACGCGTCCCAAAAATAATTTTGACTGGACACCCAGGTGGAAAGATAAAAGTGGGAAGACCCAGACTGAGGTGGGAAGAGGAGGTAAGAGAGGATGCAGCACGGCTTCTCCAGGTGAACTGGAAGTCAGCCGCTGAGGACAGGAGGAGGCGAATGTTGCAGGAGGCCTCGATACGGGCTGTAGCGCCATTGAAGAAGATGTGTTGTAAAACCGCGAAGATCGGGTAATAATGAGGATATTCGAAAATCATCCTAAGCCGATGTAAGATTAATTGATGGTTGGATGAAGGGGTGTTGGGAGAATATATTAAGTGCAAGTTAGTTGCAAAAGAACCCGTTGCCTCCCAGGAAGACTCGGCACGCGATCAAGTCATAAAGACTTAAGGTGATGCACTACTAAGCAATGCAAAATTATCTGATTTTTGTTTGCAAATTAGATTGCTTAGAAATATGTTCTTCTTTTTCTTCAATGGCGCTACAGCCCATTTCGAGCCTTGGTCTCCTTCAACATAAGCCTCCACAGCTCTCTATCCTCGGCCGTCGTCTTCCAATCTGGGACATGGGGTAGTCCTCTTGCATCCTTCCTGACATCATCCTCCCATCTGAGCCTTGGTCTGCCTGACTTTCGTTTACCTCCCAGCTGTCTTGTTAGAACCTTATTCGGTACTCGTGTGCTTGGCAATTTGTGCACATGTCCGGCCCATCCTAGTCTTTGGAGCCCTAAATGGGTAGACAGTCTAGAAATATTTTTGTTGCTGTAATTAAATACTGCGAGTAGAACACTTATTTGCCTTTGAAATTGTCAAGTATTTTTTTTATTAGTCTTTTTATAACCCCAGAAAATAAAGTATTAGGCCCATAAAAACTGTTTTAAAGTTCAAAATCTCCTACTTATGAACCCCTTTTCGGTTATGGTTTATTGTAGAATGCGGAAAATTAAATTATTTAGACAATGACCATAAAACATTTGTGCCTGAAATTCGCAAAATAAAATAAAACAAGCCTTTTAGTATTTTTTTTGTGAAAAAATTAAAACAGGCGGCTTGTGTTATACGGGAATATAAACATTATTGTCATCTTCATAAGAAGTTTTATTGTTAGCGGCATGACTCACAATTTTACACGACGTGGTGCATCAGCTGAATTTGTTTACGAATTCATCGTCTAACGTGAATACGCTGAGTGTGTGCCGAGTTAGATTTGTGCGGCGTTCCATCCTCTCTGCATACCCTATGGAGAAAATGGGTAATGGTAAGTAAGTTCGTTAATTTTATCGTCGTAAATGTTGAAATTCTCTACATCGAAATCCTTTTTATGAGAAAACCACTTCACATAATAATACATAGGTAAGTCTCCGCAATTAAACTTATTTCACGGTTATGGGTACAGTTAAAAACACAAGATTAACGATCAAGTGCGTAGGTATTCGTAGGTAATGTTAGTTTATCCCCCGTTCGTGCGCAGCCCCTCACGGCTAAGTGTATTAATAAAAGCTAATGGGACACTTGGAGGAGCTCTGCCGGGGATTTTATTAATTTTACAGGTGCGCTCGCTTATGTGTCCCGCTAAAGCTCACATAATCTGCTTTTTTGCACGATTATCATAAACAATGTTCTTGTTGGTTGTAAAAAAAGGTAATCTATATATTCACTATTTACATGCCTCTTTAAAAGCTCTGATTACGTTTTGAGATTTTTTGTTTAAATGTTTTTTTGTTGTCTATGTTTTAAAATCATTCAGCATCCTTTTTGTATTTTCTTTACTACCAAACGGTATTTTCTGCCCAGCTTTATAATACTCGTATATAGGGTAAGGGAGGGCAAAGTGGAAGGGGCGGGCAAAGTGGAAAGTTCATATAAAACAAAAAATAGCGACTTCCCCCCCCGCTACGCTCACTTACCGCAAGTCACGTGTTGCCCTTATGCCCCTTCAGAAATTTAGTATAGCTACGGCGACCCAGCGCGGTGCACGTCTATGTTGAGTGATTTGTGCAGATTCCTTACGAAAACATTCAAACTTCAACGGTTGATTTTTCATTGAAAGGTAAGGATTTAGTTACATGCTATTTATTATTATATTGCATATAAGTATAATTCAACGTTATTTTAATACGTCTGTAATATTTTGATACGATTTTTCGAAATATTATTTTTTTTGTTCCTTTCACACCATTTGGGCAAAGTGGAAAGTTGTATGTGAGGGCAAAATGGAAACCTTTCCACTTTGCCCGCGCTCGTGATTTCTTAGAGACATCCAGTTTTACTCTAACGTAACCATTCAATTTTATTTTTTTATTTTCAGATGGTTAATAAATATATCAAGCGAAGCAATCAGGGTTCATGGAGCGAAGAAAACATGAGAAGAGCCATGGAAGAATCGAAGACTACTTCCCTATCTGCTGCATCTAAAAAATATGGCATACCTCTTGGGACGCTGCATCGGCATTTGAAAAGTGGAATATGTACTAAAAAATTAGGAAGATTTCGTACTGTATTTTCCGAAGCTCTAGAAAAGCTAATTTGTGAACATGCCAAAGAACTGGATAGTTGTTTCTATGGGCTAACAAAGGAATCCTTGCAAACTTTAGCCTACCAACTAGCTGTTAAAAATGACGTGGAACACCCATTTCAAAATGAGAAAGCTGGTCGAGCATGGGTTACAGGGTTCATGAAGAGGCATCCTGAACTAGCATACAGAACCCCGGAACCAACATCTATTGCACGTTGTGCAGCTTTTAACCAGTTCCAAGTGAATCTTTTTTACGATAATCTGTGGACAATGTTGGCACAATATGATTTCATCAACCGCCCTGACGATATTTACAATATGGACGAAACTGGCGTCAAGACAACTTCTGAAAGACCTCCTCGAATAATATCAATAAAGGGTAAAAAACAGGTAGGAGTCATATCTTCCGCTGAAAAAGGCCAGTTGACTACACTTGTGTGTTGTTGCAGTGCTACAGGAAGATTCATCCCACCATGTTTTATTTTTGGAAAAAGAAAAAGGATGAACGAGCGGTTATTGGATAATGCTCCTAATGGTGCACAGGCATGGTGTTCGGATTCCGGCTGGATCGTCAATGATATATTCAATAAGTGGCTGCAAGTTTTTATTGAAAAGTCAAAACCTTCAAAAGAAAAACCCGTTTTACTTATCATGGATAATCATTCCACCCACCAAAATCTGGAAGGATTAAATATGGCTCGCGAAAAGGGCGTTATAATTGTAACCATCCCTCCACACACTAGCCATAAACTCCAACCTCTAGATGTTTCAGTCTACAAACCATTCAAAGTTGCCTTTGAAAGAGCTGTGGACACTTTCCAAAAAAACCACCCTGGAAGACGTATAAACCAATTCGACGTCGCAAAACTTGTTCGATTTGCCTTCGAAAAAAGTGCAACAATAGAAAATGCAGCAGCTGGTTTTAAAAAGTGTGGCATTTTCCCATATGACAGGAATCTTTTCACTGATTTAGATTTCGCTCCTTCTACGGTTCACTACATAGCGGAAAACACTGAGCTGACCACGAACAATGCCACATTGGTTGAAACCGTGAAAACATCTACAGTTCCAACGTCTGTAGAACTGGAAAATCAACAGCCCACCGAAACAACTTTGCTGAATTTAGAAACCAACGATGGAATAAGTTTTCAAAATTTATCTTTGGACTTAAACATCACTAGCCCTACGAGTCCAAGCAGAAAAACGTGCGATATACCCCCAGATGAAATAATTGCTGTTTCTCCGAGAGACTTAATTCCAATACCAAAATTTTCTAGACCAGTTAATGAAAAACGTGTCAAACGGCCATGTCAAAAGTCAGAAATTCTAACCAGTTCGCCCTACAAAAATCAATTGGAAGAAAAAATAGCCAACAGGACGAAAATTATCAAGGAAAGAGAGCAGAAATTAGAAATATCAAAGAAAATAAAAATTGAGAAAATGGAAAAGAAAAAGAAAATTTTTAAAAACAAAAAAATTAACAAGAAAGACGAAGAAAAGATTTCTCGAAGAGAACCAGTCAAAGTGAAAATTAATTTTCAACCTCAGCCCGGCACATCGAAACAACAAAATTTGACACTTTGCATGTTTTGCCAAGAAATTTACATTGATCCTCCAACTGAAGAATGGATTCAATGTAATGTCTGTCAAGAATGGGCACATGAACTGTGTGTCGATATTGACAATGATGGAAAATTTACCTGCTTTAATTGCCAATCCCATTAGAGGAATCATTCTATCGCATTCTACATTTTATTGTTGTATATTATAAGTTTCCACTTTGCCCTTTCCACGTTTCCACTTTGCCCTGCTATGCGGGCAAAGTGGAAAAAAGTGAGGTTTTCAAAACTGGGTCTCCATTACTAAAACTGTTCGATTTTATTATTATTTTGTTTCAATTACCAAAAATATGTAAGTTCCTTATTTTAATAAAATTTTAAACACTTTAAAAAACTTACATTTTCTTAATTAATCTGTAAGCTAAAGTTAAGTTTTCCACTTTGCCCCCCCTTCCCCTATGTGGTTAAGTATTAAAGTTTTTCTTAGAATCGAATACATCTATTTAAATCTAGAAGGTGTGTCCGAATTTGAGATTTGTAGGAAGTGGTTATAACCTCTTATTTTGACATTTTATGGGTTTGTTTTTTTATCTGTATTTTTTTTCAGGTTCTCCTCAAAACAGTTGTATACATACATATCTACCTATTAATATATGCAGATACATATTATGGATAAGATTACAAAATTATAAAAATGTGCATGGGGGGCAGTTTTACTATGTTGTGACGTATGTCAAAAGATAGTTGCTAAACTCTCTATAGGTGACATTGAAGATGTCGATGTTCAATGCAGAATCGTTAAGCAGTTGACTCTGTTTAATGGCGCATTCTGACAGGCAGAAGTTCTCGCTTTCGGAGCATAAAAAGTGCACGCGATCTTCCACGAGCATTCTCGTTAGGGACATATTAGTTGATCTCTTTCAAAATAGGCGGATTTAGTATAGTACCAGAGATTAACAAAAAAAAATGTTTACCTTTTTTTATATCTCCCAAGAGTCCCAACTGCTCCCGTCTGGAGTCAGTGAGACCTTGGCGTATATTATGAGGCTGAAGGTAATTAGGGTGTAGAAGGAGACGCGGAAGAGGAAGGTGGCTATTCAGATCTAGTCACCAAACACAGCTAAAGCCATTTCAAACAATGATTCAATTCTGAATGGTGGTCTTTTACCGAGGCGATACTGAGAGTATCTTCCATTCTGGAACGTGCTGTAAATATACCTTAGCATATTTAGATTATTAAATGGTGAAAACACGAATCAAATAAATAAAATTTATCCGCCCACGCCGCGATTTTAACCCGTCACCTCCGGATCGCTAGTCCGGACCCTCAACCACGGGGCAAATCTCGAAAGTACGAAATTCGTTGTCTGAATATCGACTTTAAATTCACGTAAGAAATATTTAATTAATTTCTGGGGATTCTATTTAATTTTGGGGGATAGGAAAAACATTTGTCTGATAAAATGTAAATATCCCAACAATTTTATTCATTGTATTGCTTTTTTATTATTTCTCCGGCTGTAGTTCACGTGTTGATAGCATATTAAATTGGCAATGGTTTCAAATAATATTATTTTATTATGCTGTTTTACTTCCAATTCTACTTTAGATACTATTTTATCATTCAATTTCTCTTTTATTTCCATTGTGCCGACATTGCTTGTCGACTCTTACTAGTTTTACGAATTCAATAAATCTTTCAAGATACTGTTGGTGTTGTTATGTCTGCCTTATTTACATTCAGACAATAATAATCGTGTTGGGGTTCTTCAAGAATAATAAGAGCCTTGTTACAATTTGACCTGTCAGTGGTTGAGTGGGCATCGCGTTTGGGTCCCACCCAGGCGTTCCGTGTTCGATTCCTCGGCTGGTTAAGTCCTCCATCACGACTCAAGCAACATTTTCGGCTTACTGTTGTGGTAGTAGGAGATTTTAAAATATTGTCGGGTTATTCTTAGCCCGGAAATTTTTGTATTAAAAGAAAACGGTTTTTTATTTATCTTTATAATTTGACCCTATCGGCTAGAATTCAATATTGTAAGCTTCTCCAGGTAATTATATTTTTTAATTGTACGTTTTTAACAGGTAGTTTATTTTATTTGTCGGTATCGAAATGTTTTGCATTTGCAAAAAAATTGCAGTATTTTAAAGCTGGAAAAAATTACTCTTTTTCATTAGCTCCGTACACGGGGCCCTGAGGAAAAAAATCCCTAGTCATCTTTGAACACGCTGTGTGTGGGGTTTTTTAAGGGAAAGGAAGTTCTTGGAAGGAAAAATGTATGGGGGGTGGGTTGTAATCTACGGGTCAGTTTTGGCAGAAGTGACGGACTTATGAATTCATCCCTCCCGCTGCGGTGCAAGATAGGTCGAAAGAGACAAGATGCAGAGGTCGAAGGTCGCCCCAAATCGGCCCCTCCCGATCCGGTCCGCCATGCAGCTGGGGGGGAGGTTAAGTCACCAAACGTAGCGAACCAATTGGGGTGACCTGTGACAGAGCCGTCGGTATCCGATAAATGGTTCCCGGAGCGGAGTTCCCATACACGCTTCCCAAATTAATATTTTTAGCCACAGGATAGGGTGAAGACCTAACTCAAAGAAAAAATAACCAATCTGAGTAAACTATTGAGGGAAACATCGGACAAAAACATGGAGACCGGTCACTGGCTGAGTTGGCATAGCGTTTGGGTCCCACCCGGGTGTCGCGTGTTCGATTCCTCGGCCGGCTCCATCACACTAGCAAAATTTTCCGCTTACTAAGATGGTAGTAGGAGATTTTCAAACATTGTTGGGCTATTCGTAACCCGGGAATGTTTCTTTCTTTAAAAAAAATCTTTTTCCAAAATTGTTTTTTTTTAAATAGGCCTGAAACTAAGTTTTAGAAGGGCAAGTAAGTTTGGCGTGAGTAAAACGCTAGGGAACTGTGTGTTAATTATAAATTTCCGAAACAATCGCTACAATAATTTAATATGTCATTTTTAAATTAAATCCAAATTTAATGTTTCCTGGTAAACTTTTGAGCCTTACTGAACTATATAACTCTCCTTTTATTTATACTTTATGGTCCGGAGAAGACGCAACCATTTATTTTGCCTTTCGAATCCGGTGTAAGTACCGCTCGGCATTTACGATACGCCGGTCGTAAGACGCCAAACCCCCAAACTCTACTTTGATTGAATTTATTAATTTTGGCCTGAGTAATCTCTGCCGTCGATTGAATACCTCGGGTTTGATTATTTCTTTGCCACATTTAAGGGAATTAATTTATTTTATTTTTATTTATTTATTTAAACGTCGTAGGGCTTTTACATAGAATGCAGTACATTATTTTTAATTACAGTGAAAATAATGAGTTGACAAAATACAGGTAACATATTATATGTTAAAAACAAAATATAGGTTACATAAAATATAAGCGTTGACAAAATACAAGTAACATAAAATATAAGAATCAAAATGCAGGTTGCATAAAACATAGGGGTTGACACAAAAAAGGTACCTAATGTTTAAAATAGTTCAAATTAGTTTATGAGATAGGTAGAAATACATTGTTGACACATATGGCGTTTAAAGTTTGCTTATTGTCAAATACTTTCATTTTTTTAAAGTATTTGTTACCAAGACTATGTAAACGTTGTATTGGAGAATGCAAATTATAGTTGGAATGAGATGTACGTAGGTATATAAAACGTTAATGTTTGTCTAGTTGTTCGTGTAGGTACAGTTGATTTATTGATTGCAAGAGTTCACAACAATCGAATTTAGAGTTTAATAATTTTAATCAAAAGGACTGCTCGTTTATTATTCCTCTGTTTTCTATAGTTGGAATATTTAAAATATTCTTTAATGACGGGTAATTTATGTGCTCGAAAGGTATGTTAAGTTTAAAATTTACGAAACGTAGAAATTTTCTTTGAATTCTTTCAACATTATGAATATGAATTTTGTAGAAGCGGGACCAGACTACGGAGTTGAATTCTATTAGACTTCTAACAAGGGATGTGTACAATAGTTTAATGATTTGTAACGATCCAAAGTTTCTAATTGTTCTTAATATAAATCCCAATGTTTTCACACCCTTATTGGCAGTTTCTTGAATGTGGACCGTGAAGTCTATTTTCTCATCCATTACTATACCAATATATAGCATTTCCGTTACTCTATCTAAATTTATTTCATTTATTGAATAGTCAAAAAACAGTGATGCTTTTTTTTGGAAAGGTCAAAGTTTTGCATTTTACCACATCTAAATATAGATTGTTTTGTAATCACCAATTATTTATCATGTCTATATTGGATTGAAGAATTTGACAGTGATTAAGGAGAGTTATTTCTGTTATTTAATTGGAGGCTTGAAAGGGCAAAACATTATATAAAAACTCTTCTGAGCTTTTAAGAGGGAATAACCAGACCCAACCGGAAATAAACTAACTAACTAACTAACCATCACGCCGTTTCCCCGTAGGGGTAGGCAGAGAGGACGGACCGCCAAACAACTCGGTCTTGGCACACACTCTTTGCCTCACTCACATTCATACATCGTCTAATACATTCTCTTCTATTATTCTGACTTTTGACATGGCCCGACTCAAGTATTCACTTGATCGTGTCATGTCTTCCTCTGGCGTCCCCGACTTCATCTGCCATTCACATTTGCGTCGTATATTCTTCTTAAACTACTTTCTTCGTTTATTCGCTCTACATGCCCAAACCATCTGAGGTTCCCTTTCTTAATCTAACTCATATCCTTACATCAGCCTTACATTATTTGCGGATATCCACATTTCTCACACAATCATACATTGTTTTACCACATTCTAGGCGTATGTACTCCGTTCTACAAAAAAAATATAAATTGATTTCGAAAGATTGTTGTTTTATCTAGTAAAGTTATGTAACAAATTTGAAAAAATATATATTTTTTAATTGTTATAATGTTATACCATTGGTCGTTGACATATTTGTTAAATTTTCAAACAAAATGTTGTATTATGCATCAAACATTTTAAATCATACAATCATACAGTCAAATAAATAAAAAATTACGTGGAAAAGCTACCTTTCTGATTTTTTATTTTAGTTTAAATAAAATCATTAAAAAAATCCGCGCACGTGTTTTGTTTATGGTCTTACAAACTAATGTATTTCAGATTTTTTTACACACTTATTTTATATTTTAAGACATTATTGAAAAAATATAAATACTTATGATCAAATAATAAGTACTAAGTAGTACATAATTTTAATTATTATATCAAAACGCGTTTGAGCATTTTTATTGCTAACTTGAATGTAGGTACGAGTAGATATATATTAAAGCAAATTATAAATGAATTATAATGAATGTATGTGATTAATCAATATTTCTCATTGGAACCTTCCTGTACAGTTTCAAGAGTACATTCGCAAGACCATCTTTTCCATTTAATTTCTTGGCCCTAATCTTTGAAAAATAAGATTTATGTTAATTACATTTTTTAAAAATTTATTAATGTGCATAGATACATATATTTCATTTAAAAATAAAGAGAGGTCAAAGACTGTTACTGTTTGTTTTTTTTATCAATTTGCCCAACTCAATAGAGAATAATTTCTCGTTTTTGATTAGTAGAGTAGCCCCACTATAGGTTATAACAGTGGTCTTCAACCTTTTTGAGCGGGCGTACCCCTTGTCTCTCACTACAAATTTGTTGTTCCCCATACCCTATATCTATATTTTTAACACGTGCTATGAAAGACGTGTTTCATTTGTAATTTGTATTATTCATGAATTAAACAACTAAACAAACATTAATTTAACAATCATGTCACACTATTAAAATTATGTAATGCAATTTTATACAGAGTGTAACACGACTTCAGGCATTTTTACCAGTGATTCTAGATGCGTGCGACGTTATTGCGTACCCCCAATTTGGCTTCGCGTACCCTTGGGGGTACGCGTACCACAGGTTGAAAACCACTGGTTTATAAGGTAAGTATTATTTGAAGTACTGAACATTGTTCCGTTCCTTCTCATACATATATAAGATGTTCATATATTTTCAGATCATTCGTAATCCGGGAATGTTTCACTTTCTTTAAAAAAAAAAGTACCTTAACATTTTACAGCGAGGAAATGATAAAGAAGCCGTAGTGGTTCTCAACATTGCATTGGTATGAATATTAATCCCTTTGTTTTGAATCTATCGCTAACCGAATCCAATGGGTGGATTATTTTAATGAGATATTCTTTGAAGATTTGGAAAATGAATTTTTGTAACTGGAGGGACATTAAATTCTCATGAAATTTCTGGGGTAGGGAAGTCATATTTTTAGAATGATTTAATAGTATTTTTTGGATAGTAACTAATGGTGGTAGGGAGGTTTTATATACCTATCCCCATCCAATAATTACGTACTGGAAAAGTGATTACACTTAAGCGTAATATACCATTTTGATTGTTTTTTGTCAATAATGTTCCGCAAGTTGTAGATGTGCATAAAATATGTATTCATTGAACGCCCGTAGCGCTTTTAAAAGCACAATACATGTCGAAAATAAACAAACATCACAAAAATACATATCTCTCTCTCTTGTATTCAGAAGAGACCCGTGTTCACTCCTACCTCTCCTCAAAAAGACCCTCCACAAATCATCTCCAAAGATGAACTGATGTGTGGATAAATGTAAAAAAAGCTATCTGGAAGAACGTTGGAAATCCTTGTCGCAATGTGATTCAAGAAGAAGTGTTATATGTATAAAACATGCTTATTATAGTAGAAAAAAGCCGAGAAATTGAAATATCATCACTACATAGTATAAAATGAAGTCGCTCAAAATGTTTGTGCGCTTAGATCTTTTAAACTACGCAACGGATTTTCATGCGGTTTTCACCAATAGATGTGATTCAAGAGGAAGTTTTATATGTATATCTTCTTCTTCAATGGCGCTACAGCCCATTTCGAGCCTTGGCCACCTTCAAAATAAGCCTCCACCGCCCTCTGTCCTCGGCCGTCGTCTTCCAATCTGCAACATGGAGTAATCCTCTTGCATCCTTCCTGACATCATCCTCCCATCTCAGTCTAGGTCTGCCCGCCTTTCGTTTACCTCCCGGGTGTCCTGTCAGAACCTTCTTCGGTACTCGTGTGCTTGGCATTCGGTGCACATGTCCGGCCCATCTTAATCTTTGGAGCCTTAAATGGGTGGAGAGTCTATTTATATGTATATAAAACATGCTGATTATAGTAGAGAAACCCGAGAAATTCAAATATTCATTTCAGTCAGCGGGCAGCGGGCAGCTGGCAAGCGGGTAGTGTGGATTTTATAAAGGTTGGGTAATGGCGTTGTGTTTCATTAGCCACAGCAACGTGTGGCCGTGTCTGCTAGTTTATTTATAAACATAAACAAACAGTACATTAGATACATTGGTGAAAATAATTTTCAATTAATAAGTATATTTCATGGTGGGTTACCAATTATGTGTTTCATTGTAGTTTATTTATTTATTTATTTATTTATTTATACTGGGTTTTACAGATGTTTACACTTACATGAGAACAATCCAGTTATAAAACTCAGTTATTACACAATTATAAAAATCTACAATTACATACAATTAAATACAAATAAATACAATTAGAAAAACAAAAACATCACAAATAAAAATACAGAATTATATACAAGGTCACTCAAGTAACACATTGCAATGAGTGGTAAAAGACATATGAAATACGCGAGCATGCAAAGAAAGACAATTCACACAACATAATTAGTTAGTACTTTTTAACAGCGCTAGAACTTTTTTTTTAAATCCGTACAAATTGTCAACGAAAATATCCACATCAGCGCACTCTATCTTGTTATACAGTCGACACATCTGGGTCAGAGGGCTAAAGTAGGCGATATTATTTTTAAATGTATTCATATGAAAAATGTTATTGCGTCTTAAACAATGGGAATTGGGGACATTAATTTCAATACTGTTAAGACATAATGTAGTATCAAGATGGCCGTGAATAATTTTATGTAAACATATTAGATCAGTCAATTGCCATCTAGTTTTAAGTGTATCAATCTTGAAGTAATCACGACGTACATCGTATGATCTGAGATGGTCGTGTAGTCCACATTTGAAGGATAACATTCTTAGTAATTTTTTTTGAACTGATTCTACAATGTTTTCATATTTGCAGTAATGTGGATTCCAAATAGTGCTTCCATATTCAAGTTTACTTCTAATTAAGGCATTGTAAAGTGTTAGAATTGATTGAGGATCTTTGAAAGGTTTACATATTCTGTGAATAAATCCTATCATTTTTAATGATTTGCACTTAATGTTGTTAATATGTACATCAAATATGAATTTAGAATCAAGAGTGATTCCTAGATCCCTTATTGAAGAAACTTTTTTGAGAATAATATTATTGATAACATAAGAAAAATCCTTTATAATTCTATTTCTAGTAAAGTTTAAAATGTAACATTTTTCAACATTTAAGTGCATATCATTGACAGTACACCAGTTATTGAGTGTGTCGAGGTCATTTTGAAGCAGCTGATGATCGGAAACAGACTTAATTTTACGAAAAATTTTAAGATCATCGGCGAAAAAAGCATAATCACAGTTTAATTTCGAGCCAAGGTCATTTATGAATATAAGAAAAAGCAGGGGGCCAAGATTTGAACCCTGTGGTACACCAGAAGTTACAATTATAGGGGATGATTTGTTTCCATTAATAAGAACTAATTGAGTTCTGTTATACAAATATGATTTCACCCAGCGTAATAGGTCTCCATGTATTCCAATTTGTTCAAGTTTTTTTAGTAAGATGGAGTGGTTGACTCTATCAAAAGCTTTTTGGAAATCAGTATAAATTGTATCTACTTGTAATCTTTCATTAAAAGAATTACAAACATAATTACAAAATTCCAAAAGATTTGAGTTGATTGATCTTTGAGGAACAAACCCATGTTGCCTAGTGCAGAGAAGGGGTTTAAAATGTGAAAAAATACTTTTATATATCAGAGATTCAAAAACTTTAGCAAAACAGGATAGTATACTGATTGGCCTATAATTTTTTATTAAAGATTGGTCTCCCGATTTTAATACTGGGACCACGTGTGCTTTTTTCCACAGATCGGGAAAAGTTCCCGTGGTAAGGGATGCATTAAAAATTATAAAAAGCGGTAAACATAAAGAGTCTGCACAGCAACTAACAAAGAAAGGAGGAATTTTATCAGGTTCTGGGCCCTTACTGGGATCTATTTTACTCAAAAAACATTTTATTTCATCTGCACTAATATGTATTTTACCCAAATTGCTTTGATTGTGTTCAGTTATGTTTGGCATTGAATCATTAGTAGATGATTCCGACTTGGTATAAACAGATGAAAAATATTTAGAGAATATGTTTGCTATGTTTTCACCGTCATTCGCGGAAATATCGTCAAGATGCATTACTTTAGGAATACAATTATTTTTTCGTAATGATTTTGAGTACGACCAGAATAACTTTATGTTACCTTGCAGACCACTTTCGACAGAGTTGATATATGATTTATAACATTCGCTTTGTATTTTTTTTGTAAATTTCCTTAAATAAGTGAATTCCCTATAATCTGACTCATAACCATGTTTTTTTACCTTAAGTCTAACTTTGTTTTTTTTCTTAAGAAGAGCAATCAATTGCTGATTAAACCAGACAGGATATTGATTTTTTGTTTGAGTACCATATTTTTTAAAGTATTTGTCAATAATTTCCCACAATTTTTCATATAATAAGATTACCATGCTATTTACATTTTTATTTTTAAAGAGAGTTATCCAATTAACAGACAATAGATCCTGTCGACATTCATCAAAGTTTCCCTTCCTGAAGTTATATTTTGAATCGCTTCTATTCATTTCTAAGAATTGATCTTTATTTTGTTTCACTATAATTTCAAATGAAGGGTGATATTGATCCAATTTGGTTAAGCCTGGTGCTATATGTATATCAATGTTAACTTTATCTGAAAAAACAAGATCCAATAAATTTTCATTTCTATTTAGTACATAATTGAATTGATACAAATTGCAAATTGATGAGAGATTGACAAGACTATGTGCTTTCATGCTTTTATAATTAGAAGGGGAAAGTACATTATTTTTGAATGAATTGTCAGGTATCCATTTAATTTCAGGCAAATTAAAATCACCAACAAAAAAACTGCGAATTGGAAGTTGAAAACTTTAAATACAGATCCTGTAATTTTTCAATATGTTTACAATAATTATCAACGGTTACACTAGGAGGAATATAGAGGATGCATATAAAGATGAGCGAGTTGGAACGAGACTTAATTACAAGCCACAAATCTTCATTGTCACTCTCCCACTCCGTTTTTCTTGACACAAGAAGTTTTTTAGAAACGGCGGCTAGAACTCCGCCACCTTCTTTAGACACAGATTTGGTTGACTCACGATCTCTTCTAAATATTACATATCTATCATCAAACAATTCTTCACTAAATATCGTTGAGTTCAGCCATGTTTCGGAAAAACAAATAATGTCATAATTATTGATTAAAATATTATTGCGTACACTTACAGTCTTTGTTCGAATACCCCTCACATTTTGATATAATATATTTAATGCATCAACAGCAAGTACCTCGCCATCTATTTCGGTATGCTTAAATGCCATAGTCAATGGTGGAGAGGTCCTTCAATAGTGCTGCTTTGTAGGCCGGACAATCCTTATCTCCGGTGGGGTGGGCACGCGAAGCTGCAGGCTTTCCAAAACGTGCGCATGTGGCGCAACTGGGTGCTGCAGCAGCAGCGGGGCAGGCCTCACGCGCGTGTCCTTCTACACCGCAGTGGGAGCATCTCTTGGTATCTTTACAATACTTGTGCGAGTGTCCGACCATTTGGCAATTCAAACACACTGTAAGTCCAACAAAGTCACGCACACCGCAAACGGTCCAGTCCACAAATACGCGTCCTGTAGTGTCTTATTTATGGTACGCATATTAAGTAATTACCGGGTGATGTGTGTAGTGGGAAGGTGTGTGTGTGTGTGTGAGATAGAGAGAGAGAGAGAGTATGTGTGTATGTATGTATGTATGCGCATTGAACAATTTATATTATTGACATGATGCTCTTTTTAAATTTGGGCAGTGATTTGGAGAAAATGTCGATGTTAGAATTTAGACCAATAGGTATTGATATGAAGAGCAATAATAATTATTGTATTTGTATTGTTCATTTCTTCCCGCTCATATAGAAGTCTAGAATAAATATTTTTAGAATAAATAAAAAAGACCCTTCACACAGCATCCCCAAAGATGACATAGGCCCTGAGGCCTGAGGGGCGAAGGAGTGAACATGGGAATAGTGAAAAATATATTTATGTAGATGTCGTGAATTGTTCCTTGCTTTTCGGTAAAAGCCTTTTTAGTAAGACTTAAAGTACTTATTTTTAACTTTATGAGTAAAACCTTAAATTGTAATATTTAATTAAATTAACACAATATTAAACTCAATCGAAAATTTGGGAACAGAAAATTAGAAAAAGATAATTGGCACATCTTGACTGTCCTAGAACGGGAGACTCCTAGTTGGACAGTCAAAGCTTTTTTGTACTGATGTATTCTTTGTAACAAAAACAAATAAATAAATCTGCCGAGCGATTCCGTAGTTTTTTGTGGTGTCATATTAGATAGCGGACGTAATCTCCCGTCAAATTTGTGTGATTTTTATGGCTGTTTTTTGTCTTTTCTACAACGTACATTAAATGAATAAATAATCATGCATACTTGCAGGAATTCGTGTTTAAATCGATCTTATCTAAAATATGTGACAGTAAATATGTAAAAATCACACAAATCTGATAACGTCCGTTATCCAATAACGATTCCACAAAAGATACGGAATCGCTCGACTGGTTCGCATTCATTTAATTATTTATTATAGTAATGTGTCAGAAATCCAGAGAAACTTTTTCAAATTAGCCGTTACCTAAATGATAAGTTATTTTCCCGGACAGTGATTTTGGGCCTGGCCAGACTAATAGGGTCTGAAAAAAAAATTACGAACAGAAACTCAAAATTTGCTACGCCGCCGCTGCATTTACGTCTACGGTAAAAGTACAGACGTCATTGCAGACGCGGAATATCAGGGCCAAGAAACAAAGTACTATTTCTGTCTCTTCAGACAGATAATCGTTAATTTTCCGATTATTCCCCGTCTTTGTAAACCCTCTCGAGTGGAAAGCCTTTTAAAATTATTATTTATTTTCAAATATGCACAGGTGGATGAACAAGTTATCCAATTATAATCCTTAATTCCCTACCTTGGTGCTACGCAAGGGTCGGTATTAGGGTCCAATTCTGTTTATTATTTATGTAAATGATATTATTAAAACTATCAAACATTGCAAAATTACACGATTTACAGAAGATACCTTAATGCAATTAAGAAAATAAACAAAGACCTACAAAATATAGCACAATGGATGAAATTGAACTAGATGAAACTGAACATAAACAAAACAAAAAAATGGAAATAGGCAATAAAACGCGTAGCACAATGTTAAATTTGACAATATTAATGGTGAAAAATTTGGAAAAGTAAATGAAATCAAATACCTGGGTGTAATACTCGATTCAAAACTGACTTTCACAGCAAACTTTGAATATGTGCTAAAAAAGGTATCAAAAAAGGTAAATTTTCTTAGAAAACTAAGACATAAATTAAATAGAAACACTACGGAGCTCATTTATAAATCTATAGTGGCTCCACATTTGGATTACTGCTCTACGATTTTTATAATTTATACAGAACAGAGAGCTATGAGATGTATAGGTACTGTGGAAAGGCAAATACGCAAGGATTAATCAAATGAGAGAGGAGCTAAATTGGATTCCAATAAAAAGACGCTGTAGCGCCGCGGTAGCTACACAGGGGAGTGGGCCTACACTGCTCAGGGTAAAAATCTTTACTCATCTTCATAATATTGCTCGACAGCTAGATTATGGGATATGCTTTTTTTACGGTAGCAACACTCAGCTCCAAAGCTGAAAAACGCGGTCAATTTGGCATTTCGTGGCGTGTTGCCAACTTCACGTTTATTCATACGTCAAAATATTATTCGACGAGATTTTTTTGTGTTTCGCGATTCAAAAATAACTAATAATGGAAAAATTCGGATGAGGAAACAAAAAGGGTAAATATTTACCTAACCGCCGCAAGCCGCTTCACTTTTAATAGGCATACATTTAAAGAAATAAACTACCCATAAACTTAATTACCACAAGAACCATCGGTTTCAGTCGAAAAAGGCGGAAAAATATGCATTTAAATTAAAAATTAAAAAAATTAAATTATATTTCATAAAAACTTTTTTGTACGTAACTTTTCCTTTACGAATGACATTTCATGATGTATTCTTTCCATTTTGAAGGGGTACCAATTTTTAAATATTAATAAAGGTTGCCATACCCGAAAAATTATTATCTCAGGAAAAACATCCCAGTTTTCTAGTAGTTTAGCGGCTACGCTAGGTTTGTGTAACATTGTTTGTGATACAAAAGAAAGTGCCCCTTTATAACGCCTACTCGCGTCAAGGCAAGAAAAACATCCCAGTTTTCAAGTAGTTTAGCGGCTACGCTAGGTTTGTATAACATGGTTTGTGATTCAAAAGAATATACTCCAATTATGTATTTATTCAGAACATGAAAATTTGTACGGTGGAACCTTTAGTACCTTCCTCGAATATGTGTGATTTTTGGCGATATGACAATCTTTTTTAATATTTATCGATTGGTACCCTGGAAATCGGTCAGTATGCAAAATAATGTAATAAGAAATTTCAGCCGTAACGAGAAATTACGTACAATTTTTTTTTATGAAATATAAATTTAAATGCATATTTTTCCACCGGTTCCGACTGAAACCGATATTTTTTATGGTAACTAAGTTTAAAAGTAGTGTTCTTTTCAAAATCTGTGCCTAATAAAAGTGCGGCGGCTTACGGAACATTTAATACAAAAAGTAGTATGCGTAATAAGAATCGGGGTGACGTTGAAATTAGTGTTATAAAAAAAATTAATAATAAAGCCTGTTTGGTTATCGATTTCGCTAATTTGTTTCACAAGAATGCAATTATAAACACTCGTTTCTACCCCATTATCGTATGGCACAGAAACCTTGGGGATCGGTAGATATTTTGCTACCCCGTTTATCGTCGTACCAAGGCAATCAAACGTCTCACGCTTTTGTAAATGTATATTTAGACCGAAAATCTCCTTCCGTAAGTGCCGCCAATGGATCAAACCTTTTTTTTGTACCTTTTTCGTAACCGTGGTGCACGAATGCCGCGAATACGGTCAATATTTGCCAATGCTCCATTCAAAACGTCAAGATTCTCATAAAAGTTTGCCATTTCGAAAGTTACAACGCCGTGGTACTGAGTGAACCCTGGTGACCGGGTGGTTTAAATTCTGACAGCTGCTTCATCTCCCGTACAGCGACGCACAGTGGACGAAATGGAGAAAAAACCCGAATTAAGTGGTTCTTGCAAACGTTATTGTTTTAAACATATATATTTTTTTTAGTGTAGCACAATAGTTTCTGCACCTTTTGTGTTAATTTAAATATGTCATTAGCGCTTGACGGAAGTTTGGCAAGGCCGCAAAGTGTGCCGTAAATTTGATGTTCGGCATCGCGTTTTTCCGTTCTCTCCTACGCGTGAGCAGAGACGGTTGTGTATTACGTGACATTTAGATATATATACAAAAGTTTGATATGTATGAAATTTTTCAAGGTATTCTCTATTTAATTTAATAAATTATATATCAATATCACATGTGTGTGAGATTTGAACTAACTTCTAATATTCCACTATTTTTGTATTTTTTTACTGTTAAAATGCTTATTTCAATTAGCATTTAGAAACAAAACATCGTTTGCTCCCAGTTATGAATATATACATATTGTAGACTTAAGTTTCACCTTTTATGTCATATATAAATTATTTTCCTCTTTTCTCCTCCCTTGAACAATGTTTTTATTTTCAGGAAGGCCTATATGCATTCCCCGAAGAGAATTATTCGAGGTAATAAATGTACGGGGTATATTAATTGCCACTTCTGTGAAATGAAAGAAGTTTTTAATTAATTATCTAACATAAAAATACCACATAGTGGCAGGTTCGAACATTTCAAGCCCTACATTTTACAAAACTGTTAAGTATTTTTCACTACAATCAATGAAGAAATGGAGAAAAAGCCGCAGTTGTTATCGTGAGGTTTGAACAACATAATTTAGAGTGGTTGCAAGAAATGATATTTATGTCCAAATCTTTGAGTAGACCAATACAAGTATTTCAAGAAATCGGTTCTAGATCAAGGAAGAAAAAAATTAACGATCTGTTAGAGTCTCGCACTCTTGATGAACTCCAGTTAGCAGCAGAAATGAGTTTGTACAAATGTACAAATGGGGCTGAGATGGTCATGGTAGTCACAGTCACTACAAGCAAAAGTATAGTGATGGAAAATATCATGATCTCTCTAATCTCCCTACAACGTTGTTGGTGCCACTTCAACTCCACAGAGAAGGGAACTCAAAAAGCATGACTATTATATGGCAAAACCCACGGCCTTCATCTTCAAGGTACTGCGGACCAATCAGATTACAATTTAAAAAGAAACTCCAAAGATAATAAGAAATGAATTTGCAATTTGCGATCATTTCTTAAAAGTCCGCTAAGAATTCGTCCAATGGTTCTGGAAATTTGAGCGATGATTTAGACTCCAATGACAACGGATACATCTTTAGCACTTAGATTGTCTACCATTTTCGATAAAAATATAAATGAACCTAATTGTTGCCCGTCTTTTGTGTTCATAGATGTGAAATAAAATATGTAAAATTTAAAATTAATATGTTTTATTTGCCTAGATATTTGTATATCTTCAAAATTTATTATTTCTTTGTAGTAAATTTCTACGCAAGAGTAAATTAATATTTTTTTCTTCAAAATCAAACAGTATTAATAGGCTTGCGTCTGCGAAGCAGTTTTTATCGCATTTATTAAATGGTTACCTACACCCAAACCCTTCGCCCAGGCGAAGCCGAAGGAGAGGCCGCCCGCAGGGCCTAGCAGAAAAAACCTGCAAAGCGTATTTTTAACTGCTAGTAGTTATAATTCATTAATAAGATCAAAATAAAAAATATTGCATTCATATTTAGTCAGCAAAGAATTAATTCGTGTTTTTTCTTCATTCCGTCCACTGTGCGACGGGGTAAAAAAAAGGCATGCGCGCGATTGACCCACCATGTTGAGTAACAATTTCACCTAACCCGGTGTTGCTCTCGTGGTTGTATCTTATTTTGCGATTATGAGTAAGACTGATGTAGTATAAACTAACTGAATAAAACAATTAAAAAAAAATCTACAGACCCTTAAGGGGAGAAAACTAATGGAAGGATAGGAATTAAAATGGATGAAGACTTGGAACCCCGATCTCACGATCCGGCCTGCCATGCAGCCGGTGAGCAGACGCATCCGCCGCCAAGACCCGGACAAACCTCACCCCATGAACCCGGGCACACCTGCTAAGTCATCAAACGTAGAAAAATACTTGGGGTGACCTATGACAAAGGTGTTGGTTATCCAAAAAATGGTTTCCGGACGACGTACCCGCCTCCCGTTTTGTGTTTTAATAATGTCAAATGTTTTTTTGTTAATAACATTACCAGCAAACGCTTTGAAAAGAAGTGGAAATATCTTGTAAAAGTCAAAATGATATTATTATCGTCAAACGTGAAAGATATTCTGTTTTTATTTCAATATTTTCACAAAATTTTATTGTGTCTATCTCCATACCACTTTTATAGATCAATTTGAATTTCAATGTTATTTGCGTTGCGAAGCCTTATTTTTCTTGGAATCGTTAAATATGAGAACGCTTTGAAAATCTCCGGAGAATAAAACATGACATTAAATGATAAATCGAAAGTTTGATCAAGAATATGACAAGTAAAATTTATTAGTGATAAAAGAAAAATGTTTTTAAACTTAACCTTTATCGGTACACGAAAGTGGGACAGGAAAGAAAAAAAAATGTATATATTGTATATATATATATTTTTTACATTAGCCCCACACAGGAGACCCTGAGGAAAATAATTTCCCTCAGGGCCTATGTCATCTTAGGAGATGTTGTGTGGAGGGTCTTTTTGACGAAGTAAAGGAAAAATGTACGCCTTACCCGCAGTAGGAGGGATTGATTCACACGTCCATAACTCCTGGACTCACTGACCCCCAGATTCCTACCCACCCCTCATACCTTTTTCCTTCTCACGACTTCCTCTCCTTCTTTTCCCTAAAAATACCCTCCACAGAGCATCCCCAAATATGACATAGGCCCCAGGGCCTCCTGTGTAGAGCTAATATACAAAAGGGCGATACCGAAAGTATCTTCCACCATAAATGTACCAATAAATAATCACATTTAGAAATATTGGCATTTCAATCTATCTGTCTGTTTAGTCGTAGTCTATCTGCCTGTCTAGTCGACAACAAGTCTATCTGCATAAACGTTGCTTGAAAATGGCTTTAGCCGTGTTTGGTGACCAGATCTGAATAGCCAGGTACTTCCCAACCTTCCTCTTCCCCACCTCCTTCCCCTCCCCACTACCTTCAGCCTCACAACATACCCCAATTGGGGATGCCATAGTCTCACTGGCTCTAGACGGGAGCAGTTGAGATTCTTGTGCGGTATTCACTGTAAAAAAAAAAAATAAGTCCCAGATTCCTACCCACCCCTCGTACCTTTTTCCTTCCCACAACTTCCTCTCCTGCCTTTCCATAAAAAGACCCTCCATGCAACATCTCCAAAGATGACTTAGGCCCTGAGGGAAATTATTTTCCTCTGGGCCTCCTGTGTAGAGCTAATATATAAAAGGGCGATACCGAAAGTATCTTCCACCATAAATGTACCAATAAATAAACACATTTAGAAATATTGATACTTCAATTAATCTGTCTGTCTAGTCCTAATATCTTATCTGTCTCTGACCTTCAAAATGGTAACATTACACATAAAATAACCCTATACCCAGTAAGGTAGGATATGGAATTCCCCATTTTATCTGGAATCATGATATCGTATTAAGTGCCATCATCATATAATATGCCGAACTCTTTTACGCACTCACCCTTATCTGAATAATAATAATTGACCTTGTTATATGTATTTACTTTTATCTTCAACCGTGTATTATCTAAACACGCTTTTCCATTCGCACGTTAATGGGCCGAACATTCAATGCCGTTATATGGAAAACGTTATTCCTACGACATACATAACTTATATGTGGTGGGCCATAAACATTTGCACTTTTGAAATAATCATGAAAAATAAAATACAGATCGCATTTTAATAAATTATTATTGATAAGTACAAAAATATGCTGGAAAATCATTTTGTTAAATTAATTTCGTTAAAATGGCAGCCAACTCGACGCTGGCATTCCTCAAATCAGGCCCTTAGATTTTCGAAAAAATTTCGAAACAAATCTCGGGGTATTTTGACAATTTCTTTATGGATGTTCTCCTTTTATTGGAGTATAGTCGCTGGTTTATTTACGTAGAGTCGACTTGTACGGTAAAATATATATATACACACAAATATATCCCATAAAAAAATCAGCTGGGGTTAAATTTGGGCTGCGGGGAGGCCATGGAATATCACATCTGCGTGAGATCAGTTTGTTAGGGAAAATTTCTTTAATCAGCTTCTTTTGCTCCATGGCCGCACTGTTTGTTTTCCTACCGGTTTCTTCAAATTTTTTAATTCAATTAACACTTGGGCACTGATGTTGACTTTGTAATTGGTAATGCGAATGAAATAGGCGGCGTGCATCATTGTTTTGTAAAACAGAATAGAATCATTGTTGAACAGAAAATAACAAAATCATTGGTTTTGTAAAAATGTTTTACCCAGAAAGCGCGTTGCTCTCCCGTGAAGCGTTCTATTGTGACTAAATTTTCAAGAAGCAAGGAGCCGCCACGCATTAAGTGACCCCGCTCTCCTCCCCCTTTCGGAATCCCCGCTTCGATTACAATAGTACAAATGTTTATGGCCCACCCTATACAACGTACGTTGTTCCTACATAACTTATACTACGTACGTTGTGCCGCTGTGCGTGCCCATTATACGACCAAATTTAATAGGTTCTTCTTTATGTTTCGCTCCTCTGGGCGTATTATTACTCTGGAGTCGATTACCTCGCAGAAATCGCATTTAATGTTGTGAGAGCTTTCATGTCTCGGTCTCGTAATTTAACGAATCGTTTAACGTAATTGTATTCTCAAACAAATAACGTGAATACGCACGTTTATTCCAATATACTCTCCGTATCATTTGCTGTGAGAATCATAAATCATCGTGCAGTTAATCTTATGGGATATCCATTATTTTAATAAATCTCTCGTGAGTAATTCGCTGATTTTGGTTAGTAACTAACATATGATAAAGGAAGAATATATTTATATTTATTATGATAATACGAGTTCTTTGTAAAACATCGTCTTGAAGACTCACAACGATAAACAAATATTTTTGTTAACGGTACAAATACCTTTCAATATTTTACTTAAAAATAGATTATACAAAATAATTATAAGGTGAAAACTTATGGTTTATATAACGTATAATAGATCACTTTGTTTAAACCACTATATTATAAACAATATCTACATGTTTCGATAACAATGTTATCTTCATCGGGATATGTTAATTTAAAGAAAATAAATGAATATATGTTTAAATTAACTCAATAAATATGTGAAATTCTATTGTATATAGTGCTATTGAAAATATCTGATACTTATTGGTCACCGAAGCTGTGTATGCGTTGTATAAGGGAGTTTTTTTTTATATGAACACCGCACAAGAGTCTCAACTGCTCCCGATCGTCTGGAGGTAGTGAACCTATGGCAAGAGAGTGGGGAGGGGAAGGAGATGAGGGAGATGAAGGTGGGGGAGTACATAGCTATTCAGATATGGTCACCAAAACGGCTAAAGCCATTTCAAGCAACTTTTCAGTTCTAAATGATGGTCTTACACCAGGGCGATACTGATAATATCTTCCACTCTGAAAATACACTATACAGGGTGTTAAGGGACTTACTTGACTTACTTTAACCAGTGATTCTTTACATTCTTTAGAGAAAAAAATGTAAATGAAATTTTGGTTATCCGTGAGTTTTCTGATGACTTTTTTTTCTCTTTAAAATCAAACAAAAAAATTATTCCGCGTATCGTCACCGGTCACTCAGCCGAGTAAGCGACTAACCCCTCACCCCGCCTCCAAATGTCCAACATCTACCATTTTTTATGTTTTTGTGGGAAAAAAAATAAAATCATTAATGTCATCGGAGACCAAAATTTTATTCACATTTTTTACTCCAAATAATGTTATCAATCACTGGATTAAGTCAAGTAGGTCCCTTAATTACCAGTATATATAATATTATTTTTAATGAATAAATTGTGAAATAACACAAATTAATCAAATAAAATGTATTGCGCATGTCGGGCTTTTAACCCGCGACCCCCGGATTGGAACGAATTGGTGTTGACATTATTGTTGCAGTGAAAGATATTTTTATTGTCTACTCTATTAGTAACATGAAATTAAATCAATTGCAATAATACAGGCCAGTCAATAACTACATTAATAATTTAAACAGAAAAATTACGTCATATAGATACGAAATCTGCTGTCGGACAGCTTGACTAATTTTAGATTTTTCATTACACATTTATAATTTACGTGCATTAAAAATTTGTACTGCATTTTTTTAATAGATTCTTAGTGAACCTTACAATTACATGAAAAAATATTAAGCAGACGTTCACCTAGAAATCCCAGACAGAAAATGCGAAAATTTTATAATTATTACAGTATTTTCTGTCAAACTAACTTTGTCAAAACAATTGACAAAGTTTCAATATAACTAACTACAAACTCTGTCTCCATGATCGTATTATTTAGTTTATCTTTGTAATTTTTATTCGTTGATTTTTGTCCATATAACTTTCAAGAAATTTGGTTACGCAATAAAATACGACATGGTTGAGTAACGAATTTTCGTTCGATTTTCTCCAATATTTGTTATTTTATTTATTTATTTTTATTTTATTTTATTTTGCAGAAACAAACAGTACATAATTACATATTAGAAAGTAGTTACAAGTTATAGAGTTAATACAATAATTGGTACCAATGACATGTCGCTGTTATATAGTATATATATGTTTTTATATGACAAATGATGCATTTTACCTATATTTAATTAATAAATTATTAAGGGAGAGGGGTAAGGGTGTGTGTGTGTGTGTGTGTGTGTGTGTGTGTGTGTGTGTGTGTGTGTGTGTGTGTGTGTGTGTGTGTGTGTGTGTGTGTGTGTGTGTGTGTGTGTGTGTGTGTGTGTGTGTGTGTGTGTGTGTGTGTGTGTGTGTGTGTGTGTGTGTGTGTGGATGCGTGTGTTATGTGTGCAAGTTCAGCGTGCTAGAAATGTTTTTCTTAAATAAAGGAAGGGAATCAAAAAATATATCGATATTTGTACTTGTTTGAATTGAGTTGAATCTTTGAAGGATGCGGGATATGGGGGAGTTGGCTGCAGCGTTCGTATTATTACTGGTTGTGTAAAAAAGGTTGGTGTGGCGAGTTCTTTTAGATGGGATGTTAAAATTTATTTGGGATAGGAGTTCTGGGCAGTCTATTTCGTTATGTATTATTTTATGGAGAAATGTCATGTCGGCTACCGTTCGCCTGGATTTCAGGGATTGGAGAGTGCAGATATAATTATTGTTGTATTTATAACCGAGATACTTAATAAATTTATTTTGTATGCGCTCTATATTATTGACGTATTGGGTGTATTTGGGATTCCAGACAGGCGATGCAAATTCCAGTGTACTTCTGACTAGTGAGGAGTAAAGCATTACTAGCGTATTTGGATTTTTAAATAATTTACTCAGACGTAGTATGAAACCCAACATTTTGTAGGATCTATCAAGTTATACAACATTTCCATCAGACACGGCGACATACGAGTATTTATATATTTCTGTAATATTGCAGTGGAATATTCCATAATAAATTACCCAATTATTTGATATATTTTGGCATTTCGACAAAATTGACCATTTTTTATCAACAATCATTTGGTTTGGGTTTTGGTCCCACCTGGGCGTCGCGTGTTCGATTCCTCAGCTGGCTAATTCCCCCATCACGACACAAGCAACATTTTCCGCTGAGTATGATGGTAGTTGGAGATTTTCAAACATTGTTAGGTTTTTCTTGACCCGGGAATGTTTGTCTTTCTTTGAAAAAAAGGCAAAAAAAAGGAGTGATGTAGGCAGTGAGGCATGGAACTGGAAGAGGAAGGATGAAAGCAGACTCAATGCTGTCGAAATGAGATCCCTGAGGCGTATGTTTGGTAAAACCATGTACCAAGTGTGAGAAATGTGGAGATCCCTAAAGAATGCAAGGCTGATGTAAGCGTAATGCGTAAGATTAAGAAAGGGATCCTCAGATGGTTTGGGCATGTAGAGCGCATGAACGAAGAAAGTAGTGTAAGAAAAATATATGACGCCAATGTGAATGTTAGAAGAAGTCGGGGGCGCCTGAGGAAGACGTGGCACGATCAAGTGAATCAGATACTTGAGACGGGCCATGTCAAGAGTCAGAAAGATAGAAGAACGTGAATGAGGCAAAGAGTGTGTGCCAAGACCGAGTTGTTTGGCGGTCCTTCCTCTCTGCCTACCCCTGCGTGATGGATAAATAGTTATCAATTACAATATCTGCCAAATTTCATCTCGTACGTCCAAATTTAAAAAAGACCCTCCACCTAGCATCCCCAAAGATAGGTCCTGAGGGAAATTATTTTTCTGACGACCTCATGTGTGGAGCTAATGTAAAAAACGCAGGTGAACTCCTAATGTGTAGAGGACAATATTCATTATCTTGTAATAAAAAACATGTAAAGTAAATAATACATTTTCGACTGACACAAAAAAGAGCTGATGATCTTGAAACGCCTGAACGGATTTTCATGAATTATAGTTAAAAACTGTCTCGATCACGTCAGCTTTCAAAAAAACAAAAAACGCATTGTAATCGGTCCGTTCGTTTAGGGGCTACGATGCCACAGACAGACACACCCACAGACACACAGACACAGAGACACACTGAAAGTCAAACATATAACACCGCTCCTTTTGCGGGGGTTAAAAACAAAACAAAATATTTTTTTGTAGCAATGCGCAAAATGGTATCAAAATGTAATATTATTTGAAAGTGTTTTTTTATTCTATTAATAGTTAAGTGTTGCCAATATTAGCCTTGAAAAATACATGAAATAATAGTTTAACTCATTAGTTCAGTTCATCCCATTTTATCAGTCGAGTGCAATGAATAGTGGGCGGTGAAAGTTACACGTTGAATTGCAGGCAGTGAATATTCCTAGAACCTCACGAAATATTCAATGTATTTTTCTTATTCAGAAAGGCAAATCCAATCCAATTATGTGGCAATCTTCGATTCTTATTTCACAAACATCCAAAGATGCGTTTAGGCTGAAAGTTTTAAAAATAATAATGTACGCCAGACTTTTTTTAATTTTTCGTACCCGCTTTTTTGCATCCTGCGAAAACATCCACAGTTCTAACAGATTTCCTTTGGTTGACGAATATTGATTATTCATTTTGTTTGTGAAAGCCTAAAAAACCCAATCGAAAACACATTATTTTCACACGCCTGCGTTGCTTCGTTTCGAGAAAATTGTGATATTTTTTTTTATCTACGAAGAAAACTCAGCTTAATTATCTGTCGCTTAGCTTTCCTGAACTTTAGACTTTTTGTTACTTTCGCCAACTTTAAACAACGCACTTATGGTGCTTAGAGCACGGGTCCTCAATCTGTGAGATTTATAAAAAAAACTGTTTTCACTAGGATGCAACTCTAATTTTTAATATGTACGCTTGAATGCTATCATTATTTATTTTTTTAATGAGTAAAACCTCAAATTGTAATATTTAATTAAATGAAGATAATATTAGCGAAACTTAATCGAAAACAGAAAAATATACGGTCACATCTGGGACTCGAACCCAGGACCTTCGCCTTGCCGGAGTGCAACTCTACCAATTAAGCTAATGTGTCCCTATCCGATTAGATCAAATTTGATTCTATCATACTTCGACTAAGAACTACCGACATTTTCTTTTAGCATATTTTTATTGGCTGCTGTTTTTACGCATGATTGCAAGATTCAAACACGAACTAAATGTTCTTTTTAAAAGTTTTTTTTTTCAGTAATTTTAGATAAAACACGCGAGGTGAGCCATTTTTACAACGTTTTCTATTAGTATTAAAAATTTTGATATTTAATAAATTGAATTATTAATAATATTTCTAGTGAAGATTTTTGTAAATGTATTTCATCACCTTTAAAAAACAGGTTTTATTTTTCGGATATGTTCGGAAAAATTCCATTTGTTTGGATGTACTTGCTGTTTAAGTATTATGACATTCTAAAGAATATGCCCGATTTCCGAATGGGTAAAGTGTTAAAAAAACAAATATTGTGTTTATCAAAAACTGGGAAGTGTCTAGACGAACTCGAAAACGACTTTCTCCTACCAATGTATATTTAATTTTTTTTTTAAACTCTTCTTTTCTATGTATCGCTACTCGTAGTTTTCGAATTTTACATATATAGTGTATGTCAAATTTACTTCTACGTAAATATATCTCCGCGGAAATGTTATTTCAACGCTTTTTCTCCCTTTTTAAGTTATTTCCCTCGGGGTACGTATTATGTTTGGGGATTCTATCTGAAGGACATTTTAAATAAATAGACTTTCAATTTGGACTAGACTTGGAATATGGGTACTGCCGCTCCGGAAACCATTTATTAGATTACCAACACCCCTACCATAGGTCACCCCATTTGGTTCGCTACGTTTGACGACTTATAGGGGTGCCCGCGTTCATGGTGTGAGGTTTGTCTAAGTATCTTGGCGGCCAATGCGTTTGCCCACCTACTGCATGGCGGGCCGGATCGAGAGAGATTGGTTGAAGCAGACCCCTCTCCAGCGGGTCTCTCCCGACCCATCGCCTTACACCCCGGTTGAAGAGATGGATTCATACATCACTCATTCCTAGACACATTGACCCCCAGATTCCTACCCACCCCTTATACCTATTTCATTCCCAGAACTTACTCTCCCTCCTTTCCCTTAATAGATCCTCCACACAGTATCCCCAAAGATGACACAGTCCACGAGGGAAATTATTTTCGTCGGGGCCCGCTGTGTGGAGCTAAGGTAAAAAAAAATCAGAGTGTGCAATTCACATGCGGTAGGAGTTCATCGTTCAGAAAATATGGATATATTTGTTTGTCTCTTTTTAGTGTCGCTATTTTTCGTTTCACCAAGTTTTAAATCAAAGTTTTCACTTCAAAAAATGGCTCCAATGAAATAACGTGATTTGTTCTATTACAGCAAACCGCTCAGTAAAATAATTCATCTTTCAAACAGACCGCCCATTTCTACGCAAGAATCAAAAGTTACAGTTACCTAGGGGTTGCATAGCAGAAAAGGCTACCAAACTCAACTCAAAAGTGGGGTGCACAAGAGTGGAATGCACAGGGTTAGCAATATAGTGCACTACTATTGTCTTATTATTCACTTTGAAAATGGTTGGGAACCATTGGTTCAGGGCATGAACTTTGGTTGGCTGTAACTCAGATCACGAGCCCAAATGGAACCCCTTTTTTAATCAAATTCTCTAAGTGTATTTTCTAAGTCTTTTGTTTTACTTTGCCAAACTAGCTCCGGCGCGAAGTGATTCTCAAATCGACTAGAATTCATTTTATTTGTTGCGCTAGAGCTAGAAATGCGAACGAAAGCAAACTGTTTGGTATAGTTTGGTTTTTATTATGAAACCTAGTTTTTCCCCGCTTTGATTAATAAATTTTCAGGCAAAATCTCTGACATCAACAGTGCTACGGAATATCATAACTTTGTATGTTGATAACAAACTACTACATGCCATATCTCAACTGTCTAAAGCAGAAAATCTGTTTTCTGACGCAACAAAAGAAGAACATAAAATTTTCTAACTAAACTTTTTTAAACATTTTCTAATTCCATGCAGGCGGTTCTGAGGACAATAATTTCCTTCGGGGCCTGTGTTATCTTTAAGGACGATATATTTAAACCGGGCGGTGTTCTGTCCATATAAACGTATTCCCTTATTCCTCTCTGGATTATGACACTACAGCAAATCTGTTTTAACATAATATAGATATCGACCATTAGCGTGTAGGTACGTTTTACTTTTTTTGATAATTTACTTCTTTTAGGACCTTCCAAAAACCGTAACTGTTGCCTAGTTTGAACGCCATCAATGGAAGTTTAGCATACAAACTAAACAAATAATGTTTTAAAAAAGCAAAACTTACAGATACAGTATCAGATATAGTGTATTTTATTCTAATATATTATAAAATCATATCAATAATATTATTTATATATATTATTCCAAATGAGTTTAATTAAAATCATTTCGGGAAGGACAGCACTATACAATTAAAAGAAAATTATGTTTACACAAGAAATTCAATGAAAGTTAATTGAAAAAATGCATCTAGCTTTGCCAAATCGTGTAAACTCATCCAGGAAAAGTCCGTGTGTCTTCAGACCATTCCATTTGTGGGCGACTTACGTTTTTCTTTGCCAACCAAGGATTGGTTAACACTTTTTCGATTTAGTGGTGACAACCTGGGCTGGGCAAAATACATGCTTTGCTGTAATTAAAATACAAATTACAAAATACTTTTTCACATGTATTTAAAATACGGAATACAAAATACTTTCCAGTCGTGTATTTGAAATACAAAATACAGTATTTTAACAATTTTTTAAATTCAAATACAAAATACATTTGGTTTTGGTAGAACTTTTGGTTGCAATAAATTGTCGTAAGTGCCCTTATCTAAGGGTGCGTTTCCATTGAAGCAAAACTGAGCAGAGTGAAACAGAGACGTGCAAAAATTGACCAATCATGTTGCTTAGAACACACATCTCATCTCCGCTCCACTTGTAATGTTTTGTGGTATAGGAATTAGGTGTTAGATAATAATAATTATTTTTATAATAATAACGTGACATTCGTATAGCACAGTTTTGTGTTATTTCACTTCAAGTGCGGTCTACTGTAATTAACTTTAAAAAATCTAGTATTTGAATTATTCCTATAGTGCTTGATATAATAGTGCGACGACACAAAAATGTACAATACAAAGCAATGACAAGTATAATATACTTAACTAGCTTTTACACGCGGCCTCGCTCGCATGGTTTTAGGGGGAAATCTATATATTTAAAAATCAAAATATGCTAGCTTCTGGGTTTATCCTTCCCGGCATGCGTTGCTAAGCCACTTAATAAAGATATTTTTTCTATATGCGTGTCCTTTCCCTTCGTTCCATTCTTCTTTCGCATCCCCTTCCCCTCCCGCGTTCCAACTCTGCCTTCTCCGCTTTCCCTCTCCCAACTTCCCTCTCCGCTTCCCCCGTCCCACGAACCCCCCTCCCGATTTCCCCTCCCGCCTCCCGTATTCCACACATTCAGTCCCTGCACATTCAGTTTTCAAATAGCTCACGTGCCACCTACTGCAATTTTTTTATACAAATTACATAATGTCAGAGCTCACTAGTATATATATATATAAACCTTCGTTGACGTGCTTATAACAACTCACCAAAGTTTCATCGCAATCGGATGAAGGGTTTAGAAATGCATAATTTCAAAATGCCAGAGCTCACTATTGCATACAGAAACCATCGCGGGCATGCACACATCAAATCCCCAAAGTTTCATCCCAATCGGATGAACGGTTTAGCATTGCGTAATTTCATGATGCCAGAGCTCACTATTGTATACAGAAACCATCGCGGGCATGCACACATCAAATCCCCAAAGTTTCATCGCAATCGAATGAACGGTTTAGCAATGCGTAATTTCATGGTGCCAGAGCTCACTATTGTACACATAAACCATCGCGGGCGTGCACACATCAAACCCCCAAAGTTTCATCGCAATCGGATGAATGGTTTAGCAACGCATAGCGGACATACAAACATTTTTAGATTTTTATATAGATACATAGATAGATATGATACGAATATGATAGAAAATGGACAATAACAGTGCTATTATAGCACATTTCGTGTTGCCAACTCTAAATATTAACATGTATTGCTCTGGATTCTAGCGTTTTTAGTCTATGTATTACCTATGTCAGTTTATTTTTCATTATCATTATTAAAATCGCTAAATGTTTTTGAAAATGTATTTTGAAGCCATAAGTATTTGAAATACAAATTACAAAATACCTCAGCATCATGTAATTGAAATACCAATTACAAAATACATTTTTAGAAAGTAATTTAAATACAAATACAAAATACGTATTTGTATTTCAATTACAAGTATTTCAATTACAAGTAATTGAAATACTGCCCAGCCCTGGTGACAACGACATACAAAATTAACTTCCTAATTAAACTGTTCCATTGTCATTTTTCATGTGTTTATCATTTATCCGCCAGCCATTTCGAAGAAAGTGCGATCGTAATTTCAAATTCTCACCATAGAAACATTAGAAACATAGACAATATTCACAGGGCTGCCAATATAATCATCTCTTCAACCCTTCGACATTCAATAATACGTACTAATGAAACATTCGACAAAGTTCGTCGAGACGACGGGAAATTTTTCCTTCGCAGATAACGAATTCGTATAACGAATAACTTTTAATCGATATAATCGAGAACCGAGCGCCTGGGTCTCTGTTTTCCCAGGACAACACTCTAACCACTGAGCTACTGAGATGTGATTATTTCTGTTTCATATGCCGTTTAGATTCAATTAGTTATTTTTTATTTGTTTAAACCCTCATAATATTTTGAAAAAAACCTTTACTGACGATCTCATTGTGTTTTCAGTATGCAGCTTCGTGGTCCACAAGCGATGCCACGAGTACGTCACCTTCACCTGTCCCGGTGCGGACAAGGGCGCGGATTCGGATGTAAGTTGACTCACTATTCCCTTTCTTGATATTACCCTCTATGACTAGTCTCAATCAGATGCTCTTTAATAATAAACGGTCGACTGCTAAAACTTTATGTTTAACAGCTGCGCTACCACATTCACAAAAAACTTATTTTTTTATTTTGAGGTCAAAATACACAACTGAACTGGAAGAATATTTTTTTAATCAATACGTAGAGCAAATATCTAGTACGGACATGTGTTCAAATTCTGATATATTAGCCATTGAAGAATTTAATTTTGCATGATTTTAAATAACTTAGGAATATTTTATGACGTAATTATAAATATAAAAAAAAAATCTTGCCCTATGTATTGTGTTGAAATAGTGAAATAAATACATATATATACATACATATATATACATATATTTTAAACATCATGAAACAGCGTGTGTTTGGGTAGAAATTTTAATTGTAATTTGAATTTATTCACCATCAAACTGCCTTTTTAAACCATTTTTATTGGTTTTATTACTTATTTCATCATATTTGCGTAGGAAATAGAGCAAAATTATTTTTTTAAATAATTTTCATTAACTCACAAATAATTGCCAAAGTTGCCTCTAAAATCACGAAAAATTAATTCTTTAATGGCCTTATTTTTATAATCTTTAACACAAATAAATATAGAAGTATTTACCCGTACTAGAATATTTGTAATTCCTTTTGATTAAAAAACATATTTTATATTATTAAAATAATATTTACAATAGTTAAATTCTCTTGGGTTTCAATATTTTCACAGCTGATTATTTAGTATTCGACCCTTTAATTCAGTAATATTGTTTTTTTTATTATTTAATTACCTTTAAATCAATAATAAGTGTTAATACACTATGGACAACCTCAAATAGGAAAGTGGACATTATTTCAAACTACATTTAATGAAATTTTATTTACTGAAACTAACGTTTATTCGAGCCATCACAAACAGCTGAGGAATTTATAAGCATAATTGTATTATACACAGAAGTTGTAAAGCTTAATAGGTAAATAAAATTATACTAATGGGTTGTACTTTAGTCTAAGTAATCGTAGTAAATCGTTACTTGGAAACAAGTTGATTATTTGACGGCAGTTGCTATGGTCTGAAAAACTTTCAGTAACAATCCTGAAAGCTTTCAGGTTTTGTGTGACTCCCTTCGACGTGAAAAACGATCATCATCTTCGTCATTAATATTATTAACATAATACATAATCCAAGTAGTTCTCGATAACATCCAATTAGGTTCCATGAAATAACAAAGTCCTCTCTCAGACAATTTAGGTCTTCGAGTAAAAGGCAACAAAACAAAAATTGTTGATAATGTTTGCAAGCATTTATTTTTATTAATTTATCAGACATCTGATTTTTTCATGCTAATTAAATTAAGTTATTTGAATATATTTTTACGCTGTTTTCCAATTTTCCTTTATCTACATGTGGTCTTGTAATCGGATAACTTCAGTCTAAGCTTTGGTTACAATTTTATTAGCATTTAACCCGTGCTAAGAGCTCTAATATAAAGTTTATTCAGAATTCTGAAGTATAAAACGTGCTATAAATCAGTTAACTCTAGCTCTAATAACCAGTTAGTTCACGTAATAATACTTTATTAAATGGACCTTTGTTTTTCTAGGAGCCTGGTTGTCATAATTTTTAATTTACTTATTTATAATCCATTATGGGATTGGGTTTACTTTGGTATTTATTTTTTATTTTCATGATGTTTTATCTTCCTTAATAACATTGTTCTTGTTTGATCTTTAATTAATTGACTGAGTGTAGCGAAGTTTTATTTTAGTTTCATGTCAAGATGACAAGATGGTAGTCGTATTTGATAGTACCATTTTATTCCGCTAAAGCGCATGAGCTCTGCGACCACGGATAACCTCTGTAATCCGCGCTTGCGACTTGCGACTTTTATGAACTGTCAAGTGACGTCAATCACCATGACGCTAAGTTTACTTACTATTCATAGAACTACTAGTAATAATTAATAAACATGACTAAAATATATTACTTGTTCAAATCACTCCTTAATTTAACTATATTTCATTTTAAATTTTAATTGTATGTTGACTGCAAATCGATGTTTAAATTATTAATTCACGAATAGAAACATCGAAACCACTTCATTCAATAAATTTATCATAATTCTAGAGCAGACCCGTGAAAAATCACGGGATATACAAAAAAAAGTATTTTTTTAAGTAAAACTAAAAACATAAAATATAAAAAAAATTTAAATAAAAAAAACCCCGATTAACTATTTGGAAGGCTACTTGCTGACAATTACTCCATTGTAAGAACGGCGGCATAATTATTTTACTTTTTATTTAATATTATGGTATCAATTACATGTTTTTATACGTACATTAAATAAAGTTTTTCTATTAAAATTCATTAAATAATACGTTTTACACCCTTTCTAAGAGCAAAGCGGATAAATGCATGTATTTTTTTAATATATAAATCAAATAAATAGATAATTAACAGTAAACAAGAAAAAATCATATTTATATATAGGTGTAAATATTTTAATAAGATACTTCTACTGAAAATAATACAAATTATGTATTTTTTAATTGAGTAATATTACCTACATCACAACACATCCGAAATTATATTATTCATACTGGCGCAATCCTCTGAAGAATCACGGGATAGTCAGAACTCTTGACAAAAATTTCCAATGTTTAAATTACGCTTAAAATCAAAGAAAATTTGAGTTCATTAAACTAGAGTTACGCAGGACGAACAGACAACCGAATTTAGTAGTTTTGGTGATGAGTAATGTCCCACAATGTCCCAAAACTAAAATACGTGAGGCTGTTTTTACCATTTGAATCTGAGCGCAGATTGCATTGGTGAAACTAAGACCGCACATTCGAGTTATATTTTTTCAGTGATTGCTCAGTTTGTTTTGCAAAAAACGGCCGTAAAATTCTCACCGTGTCAATCAATTCCCGGATTGCGTTTCTACTTTTAGCTTTGAAAGCATCCGCTGATTCAGCGTAGCACATCCGAACGTATACGGAAGTGTTAAAAAAGAAATGGCTTTTTAAATAATCGACCTCATTCGGCACCTCATTCAGGTGTTACTACTGCGAGGAAGTCACTAGTAAGCGTATTAAAGTCCTCTAAAGCTTAAGTGGATGTTTTGTAGTTAATGCTGAGAATGAACACTTTATGTAAGGTTTGGTAATACATATTTACATTCAAACACTATTACTTTTGTGGGGGTACTTCTCAATAACTATAGGTTCTTGATAACAAACTGGTTTATTATGAGTTTACGTTTTTACAATAATTTTGCTGCAAGTTACAAGTCCTGTCTATACTAGCGGCTAATTGAATCTAACCGGTAGGCATCAGAAACCTAACACTCTCGACCGCCACCGCCTACTCGGGCACCCCTATCGGCAATCGATGGAAACCTTTTCCCTGCTGACATCTGTCGGCATCACTTAGAAGCTTTTTCAATATATGTTGTTATTGTAGGCTGCCAACTGCAAATTTGCTGAATAAGCCAAAGACACACACTTTTAATACAAGCAGTAGGCACAACCAATGATTTTTCTATAAATTCCATGTCTATCATGCATCATCGGCTATTCGGACGACGATAGTCGACACTCTTCTAAGGTACTACTTAACTGACATCTGTTGAGAAACCTTAATTCGAAAACTAAGAAGCGAAAAATCTGCTTGCTAGATGTACGAAGCAGCGATAACGAGTTAAGTCTTGTAATTTTACTGCAAATAATATTTTCAGTTTTCTTAAATCCTTTTCATAATCAGATCTGGCGTCATGAAATCTGAATCACTTATTTGTCTGAAAAAGTAAATGCAGCTATTTTTATGTGATACCGCACAAGAGTTTCAAATTTTTAAAGTCAGTGGGTCTACGATATCCCCTGAAGAGAGTGACAAGGGAAAACAAAATGGGGCATAGAAAGGTTACGAAATACCTGGCTAACTCAGATTGAGACAAATTTTTCAATAAATGTTTTCATAAAGAAAAGAAGGGTTAAAAATGGACAAAACGGGCGGTAACTACCACTTAGGTTTGATTAAGAGCGTTTAACCAGCCGGCGGCCGAAAATCCACATTTCGTCAAAAGATGTTCTTACGATCGTACAGGGCGGTTCCAATGAGAATAATTAATTATTCTCCCTACCTGCTTTTTTAAATTATAACTCAATATTGATTTTATTTTATTCCAAATTTGCTTCAATTTATTTACCTTTATCCAAAAATGCTGAAAGACGTGTTGATAAAACCATTAAAATTATGTATTTACTTTTTGTAATTATGTTTTGATCATAAGTATTTATCATTTTTTAATAATGTCTGAGGAAAATAAGAATGTGAAAAAATCTTAAATATATTAGTGTGTAAGTGCCCAAATAAATACATAAATGGACCAATTTTCGACAGTAAACACATGTACGCATATATTTTTTAATGATTTTATTTAAACTAAAATTAAAATTCTGTTACATACGTTTACCAGATAATGTATTGATTTATTTTACTGCATGATTATATGATTTGAAATGGGCGTTGTATAATACAAAATCTTTTTTGAAAATTTAACAAATCCGCCAACGACCTATGGTATAATCTTATTATACTAAAAATTAACATTTATTCTCAAAATTTAAAACATACGTTTTCTAGATAAAAGAACAATCTTTCGGAATCGATTTATAATTTTTTGGTGGAAACAGTCAATACGTCAAAACACTAATTTAAAAATGACATATTTCTGGTTTTCTCTGGTTATACGCTCTTAAACTATAGAATGCTGTCTCTTTAACAATATTTAAACAATTCTAATAACTTATATTTAGCCAGGTATTCACGTTAGAGACACATAACACAGCAAGTGTTCATTTTCAGTGGCGTCCTCCATCGGAGTGATCTGACCCAATTACAGTGCTGGCCGAATGCTATTTTTAAACACAGCTTGCACAAAACAAGCCATATTTGTAGGGAGAAGTGTATGTGTTCAACGGGTATAGATAGGCTGTAGGCAAATGAAGGTACAGATACCGCGTATCTAGGTGCTGACATTTCAATGGACCATTCAAGAAAATATTAGAAGGCGACAGGAAGCTATTAATAGTCTTCCTCAAAATGCACATAAAACAGTGTTTTAATTCAATTTAATTTAAATCCTAGAAATTATTCGGAAGAATAAAAAGCAATCGTAGAAATGAAAATTAATCAATATTAGGTGAAAGGTAAAACATATAATCGTGTATAAAAAACAAAGCCGTGCCGCCACAGACAGATTATATACATAATGTTTGTTAAATATTATTGAAATTCTATTACGCATTTTTACAAATATTTTTATAGTACAAAATGTGCTGAAACGTAAATTTTTTTACATTATTTCCAAACAGGAGGCCATGAGGAAAAAAATCCCCATCTTTGGGGATGCTGTGTGGAGACTAGTTTTAGGAAAATTAAGGATACTAGGAAGTTATGGGAAGGAAAAAGGTATGAGAGCTGGGTAGATAGATACCTGGGGGTCAATGTGTTCAGGAGAGATGAACGCATAAATCAATCCCTCCCATTTTTGATGCAAAACTATGGGTCGACAGGATCCAAATGGAGAAGTTAAAAGGCGTCCTTCAACCAATCTCTTCCGATCCGACCCACCACGCAGCAGGTGGGCAAAAGCATCCGTCGCCAAGACTTGTCCAAACATCACCCCATGAATCCGGACACCCAGATACGCTTTGTTCATTATTTTTTAGACCCCTTTAATATGCTGATGACGAAAACGTAATAAATTTTATTTTTCACGTACTAAGGCCCACAATGACACAATCAAAGCAAGTAATGTATGCTGATACCGCAAAGCATTGGGCTTATACAACGTAGTAATACGTGTTACGTAAATAATTTACGTGGAGTGTAAACAGGACGCGTAAATACGTTGGTCAGCTTTCAAGCGTTGATTGAATCGACATCCCAACAGCCTGACACGCTTTGGCTTTTACCAACTTCAATAGCTGGATTAATCCTTTTTGGACGTCTGAATTTCAATATGTTAATTTAATTGAAATTTTTTTTTACATGTGCATGAAATTATTTTATTTCGGAAAATCGTCTGGTTTTTAATGAAAATCCTTTGTTTGGATGTACACACTGATGGTCTTTGTGGTCGACGAGTAAGGGTCTCGACGGGTATGGTTCGAAACCCGGGGTGCGCATTTAAATATTTATTAATTTAATATAATATATAGTAGTAGCCAGTTCCCGGCATGCGTTGCTATGCCACTCAATAAATATTTTTTTTCTCTCTGCGTGTCCTTTCCCATTCGTCCCGTTCCCTTCCGCCTCCTCTTCCTCTCCCGCGGCACCTTCCCCTCTCGCGTACCCACTTCGCCTTCCCTCTCCTCACTCTTTCCCGCTTCCCTCGTCCTGCGAACCCCCCTCCCGAGTTCCCCTCCACCCTCCCGTATTCCATACATTCAGTTTTGAAACAGCTTGCGTGCAAATTGCAAATTTTTTGTAGGTACAAATTTCATAATGCCAGAACTCACTAAGCTTCATCGCAATCGGTTGAATGATTTAGCAACGCATAGCGGATATATAAACATTTTTAGATTTTTATATATATAAAATAAGATATTTGCGGCACGTTCCAGAGTAGAAGATACTCTCAATATCGCCCTGGTTTCGAATTGAAATGTTGCTTGAGATGGCTTTAGCCGAGTTTGATGTCGACATCTGAATAGCCAGTTACTTCTCCACCTTCCTCTTCATCATCTCTTTCCCCTCCTTACTAACTTCAGCCTCACAACTTATCCCAATTGGGTACCCCATAGTCTCACTGGTTCATGTCGGTTGGTGCAGATGAGGCTCTTGTGCTGTATTCACGTAAAATAATTGAAATATGATGGGTAACTGTTTTACAATTTTTTAATATGCTTACTAATTATACTACGAATCGCTATTTTTATTATCTACGTGAATAGTTAGTTAAAATTTAAAGGCTTGTCTATATCTATTGTTCCACAAGTTTTAATAAACTCTCAAAATTATGAAAACATCATCAGTGGAAATACAACGTTCGTTCATGCTTGGCGGTTTTACGCCCATTCGAACATGTCTCAACGTGTGTACCATCTAGCTCATAACTTTATGAGTAAAACCTCGAATTATTGTATTTAATCAATATTAGCGACTATCAATCGAAAATTTTAATAAGAAATAATTCAAAATAGCTCAGTGGCAGAGCGGAGCCCCTGCAAGGCTAATGTCCTGGGTTCAATTCCTAGATGCGGTCACATCTTCTTCTGATTAGAGCATTCAATGATTACATAAGTATTAATTTTTTTCCTTATGGTTTTCGAGTTTTATAGAAGCATATTTTACCTTCGATTAAATAGCGAAAATATACAATCGGTATTTCTTATAAACCCCAATAGGTAGTATGTACTATTAGTTCTTTTCTTATCTCATTTCTTCAAACCACAATCTGTACATCGGGTTGGTGGGAAATTTCCTTGATGAGAATTGATGATGTGTCTTCTGGGATTGAATCGATTTATTTACGAATTTATTTGAAGGTAAAGGGTTATAAGATAGCGAATACAATAAAACCCACAATATTTATCTTGATTTATTTTTGGCGTATTACGCCATGTTGCGCTACCTCCTTCTTTATTATTATTTTTTTTTTAATTGTATATTGCAGACTGTGTGTCCATTTACAATACACATGTGACACAAACTACACCTTTATGGGTAAACTTTAAATAGTAACATGCGATACATACATAATATTATAGCGGGTAATGAGTAGCACTTAAATGCCTCTTGAATTCTTCAAGTTGTCAACAGTTTTGGAAGCGTTATTTAACAACACCGTACCTCGTGTCATGCTGTGCCGAGCCAGTTCGTCCGTTCTGCTATGTGGGATACATAGAAGATCGTGGTACCGTCCCTGGTTGTAGTTGTTCGGCACATATAACTTATAACATTCCAGGAGGAACGGGCTATCTTTTAAATTATTAATGTTTTTTTACGCCATAACTGCAAGGGCCCCACTGAACTTTAGCCAACGTTTCGGACATTATTACTATGTGTAATAACATAGAAATCCATCATGTGTCCATAATCACGGTAGATATTTAATAAAGTTGAAATAACATGAATGTGTAGTATTATTGGGACGTTAAAGAAGGATGTAGCGAAACACGACATAATACCCCACAAATAAATCAAGTTTTTACTTTTGGCCGTGGTAAACTCAAGTCCTACCCCTCAAGAGTTTATTCAAATAGTTTTGTTATTGCTGAATTAGCATTGATTCTTGAAAAAAAATACGTTAGCTCCACACAGGAGGCCCTGAGGAAATCGATTTCCCTCAAGGCCTATGTCATCTTTGGGGATGCTGTGTGGTGGTTCTTTTTAGGGAAACGAAAGAGGAGAAGTTCTAGGAAGGTAAAAGGTATGAGGGGTGACGGGCGTATGAATACATTTCGCCCTCTGCGGTGCAAGCGACGGGTCGAGAGAGTCCGACTGGAAACGTCAAGAGTTACATTATATACCTACCGAACGCTGTTATCAGAAATGTTATAGAAATTCACGTGATTCCGGAAGTAACCGAGTATTCTCTAAAATGTCTTAAAATGTTAATATTAACACTTTTTAAACAAAGTTTTTGAAGTGAAACATCTTTGGCCCCGTTGGTGATTTGAAATTCAGATGAAACTACCGTTTCACCATGCGTCACTAAAATTTGACGGATCGTCGGTTCTTATATATTGCGATAAATTCACACCTCGGCACGAGCCTTCCATAGCGCAGCGGGTAAGGCGCTTGACCAGTATCAGCGGCCAGAGAGACGGACGTCCAGCGAACGGAGGTTCAAATCCTACGAAATCCAAAAAATAAACATTTTTATTTTTGTGAAATCAATATCCAATCTTCAAACCATTTTAAAATAAACAGGCAAAAGAAAAGAAAGCGACATCTAGCGACTTTCTAGTTTCACTTCTACCGCGTGCGAGTTGCAGTTGTTTTTTTACATAATAATACCGTAATTTCATAATTTGGAAATAAAATTAATTGGATGGAACCCTTCAAATTATTATTTTTTAGAACGTTAGTGTTTTTTTAATTATTTATTTGCATATTACTCTATATTACACTATTACATAAACATTTTATCATAACTCCAATGGACTGGAATAAATTCATTCCAAGAAGGACAATATCGTGAAAGCTTTATAATTTCAAATATAAACTGCGCATTGTCGTAATTTTATGTAAATTAGATGTGTTCTAGTCATCGTTCTAATATCTTCTAAACTAAAATAACGACATTCAAATTTAAGAACATAATAGAAAAAGAAAGATACATGACAAAACATCTAATATAAACAGTTCTGATAAAGTGCATGTACTTTCTTTTTTTTTTTCAATTATTTCTGGCTTTCACCCTTCAAGGGTGTTCTAGGCCATCATTTAAAATTACAGAGAAAGGGAAAGGTGAATTCATATATTAATTTTATTTAAATGTACAAATTTCAGAATTATATGGAAGATTGGATAAATCTACAAAAAGTGTTTTATGAAATACTAGCTGACCCGGCAACTTCGTACCGTCTCAGAATCTATTCTGAGGCGGTACGAATCTAACTGTTGTGTTAACTAATTAGCTGAATTAAATTCAGTTTTTTTGTTAAGTTAAAAATTACACAATGACGCCATTATCGATGCGCAACTGTCCGTGTTTTTTTTTTTAATTATTATCAGAGATAGTGTTGTGTACGGATTTATATTTTTTGTGATTTTCTGACTTTCCAACTTACTTACTGGAATTGCGTTTCATGTTCTTTATACGTGTGAGGGAGATTTATTATAATAATTTTATTTTTCCTTTAGAGGGGTGCTGACATACATTACGTTCACCGTTTATCTCATTTTCGACTGTTGACATTAAATTAGTGGGTAAGAAAGCGTGGCAGCATTATATGTAATATAAAAAATAAAACAATTAAACCAATATAATATCACCCCCATACACACAAGCCCTGCTTTTTTATGGGGATAAATCAAATATGTACACATATTCTGTAATTAACTATTATATTGAATTTATTGTAATTTATGTATCTTTCTCTGAATAAAAAAACAAAAAAAATAATAATAAAAAAATGTTTAAGAACAAAAGCAAAACAATTAGCTCATTGAAATTTGACGTTTTATAATTTTTGGATTTCACTCACTATTCAATTTTATACCTTCTTATCACAATATTGCTGCAGCTCTTTCAAAAGATGAGAATTCGTTCCATTCAAAATGTATGAGGAATAGAATTTTCTTCATAATTTATTTCATAATTTATATGTTTTAATAGCTATTCTGCTATTCAGGACAGAGACAAATCCATCAAATCAAGGACCATAAAAATCGGTCCAGCCGTTCTTGAGTTATAAATGGTGTAACTAACCCGACTTTGTTTTATATATTAAGATTTCCGAGGTTTACATATACAGGGTGTTTATTTGGAATAAAAAATGTAAATTCAATTTTGGTCTTCGGTGACTTTTTAAAATGTTTTTTTTTTAAATGTAAGAAAAATTACGGACTATTATAATTCAATTTTTTAAAACGCCGTATTAATAATTTTCTGTTAAAATATTATATTACGGTAGGTTAGGTAGGTAGCTACTTTATCGCCTCTCTGAATTTTTCACACAACCGATTCCAATTTCGAAAATGAGTTCATTGAACGTGAATAATTTCACGCACTAACAACCGACATTTGTAAGTTTAATTTTCATTTGAGAGTCTCTAATTTTTCATTTAAAAAAAAAATAATTAAAATAAATTTGTCCATTTACAGGTTTCCACGTGGGAATATAGATATTACGTACACATACTATATGAATATAATGATTTTTATTTACAACGATTGTTACATACATTGATTACGTTACAACGATTGTAACATACATTGATTATGTTACAACGATTGTTAGTTATTTATCGATCTTACAAGAACAATTTTATTAATTCCTCGGATATACCATAACAACAATCGTTGAAAACAACTGGGGCATAAATCATCACTTTGAATGTTAATTTAATAACAATCGTATTATTATTAATTGTATTAATATATAATATATCATCCCACCTCTTTTTCATACATCCATTATTCCATCATTTAGGTTAAGTGGTAACATCGACTATGATGGATGTATGAAAAAGAGGTGGGATGATATATTATTAATATATAATATACCTCTTTTTCATACATCCATCATTCCATCATTTAGGTTAAGTGGTAACATCGACGCTATCATATTATATATATTTTTTATGGTTTGCTTTCAAAGGTTACTCTGATTTCGATATAATATTTATTAATTACTTTGTATAAAATCACTTTACTTTAATTAAAAAGATTCTTTGAATGAAACTACAGCTATAATGAAGGGCTGCATTATTGGGCCCACATACTTAGCTATAAAAGATCATTTGGCTTGGCGTATTTTGGCATATCGCTCGACGTGCATTCCCAATGGGAATATATGGCGAGTGATATGCTGCAATAAGCCAAGCCAAATGATCTCTTATAGCTAAGTATGACGGCCCCCTTAAACTTGTTACACACGTGGAATATAATATGCGTGGCTTATCTTACGATGTTGCTTGCCATATAATCCCATACAGTCGTCGCGGACGGGTAATACATATAAATAATATATCTGTGAGGGTCACGTGGGATTGTATGGCCCCGCCCACAAATATGTATACATGGTGTGACAGCACGTACCCGAAGGATTTCAACCAGCGATTCATGAGCATATTTGGAGTAAAAAAAGTGGATAGATATCATTTTGCTGTCCGATGTTTTTTTTTCCATTACAAACTGAAAAAATACAGAGTGTGCAATTCAAACCCAGTAGAATTGAAACCTTCAGAAAACTAAAGTAGACAAGTAGATTTGATTCATCGAGTTTCAAATAACAACGGTGCTAAAGAAATTTTCACTTCAAAAATATATTTTAATCACACGTCGCTGCTGATTACACTTATACACGTCGCGACGGGATCACGTGATACGCGCGCTGATTCGTGTTATTGTGCTGCTGGAACGAGACCGAGTGCTTATCACGTGACCCGCTAGGCTATACCCGATTACTCATTGTTACGATGTGAGATGGAAAAATATGTTTATTGTTTTTAATTTTTTTAAATATGTCATCGGACAGTAAAATGACATCTACATTTCATATTCCAAATATGCTGGGAATCGCTGGTTAAAATCCTTCGGGTACGTTCTTTTACAACCCTTTACATTATTATTTTCTTCGTGTTTATCAAGTTTTAGTAATAATTATTTTATGGTAGTAATTTTATACAAAAGCATTACTTCTGTTTATGTATGGTGTAGAACCACAAAGTAATTGTTGGAAAATGAAATATGTAGTTTTGTTTGATTTCTTGGTGGTTTCTTCACTTTCGTGTTTACGAGAAATGATGTAAATGTTACATTTTGTAATAAATTTAAAGTTAAAATTATTTAATGGAAGAATAAACTTAAATTAGTGAAACAGGTACAATAGGTTAAATTCCTTGTCTCTAGGATCACTACCCATTTCTCTATGAATATAAAAATAACCTTAAACGGGTTAATTAGGTTGTACCATGGTCTCTAGCTGGTATCTGGTCCTACGGACCCAATTCGTTCTGATAAATATGGGGGAGTCTGCAGCTCTGAATCAAACAAAGATCAGTGATGTGTAATCTGTGGCGTAGGATACGAGAACTAAGCACGACTTCAAGGCGCACACTTACTCGTCGCCCGCGTTCTGCGACCACTGCGGCTCGCTGCTGTACGGCCTCCTGCACCAGGGGCTGAAGTGCTCAGGTAACGGGTCACGGGAGCCAGTCACTCGACACGTGAGACTTGCGGTCTCATAGACCCGATCGTCCGTAGCGCGGTCTCAAAGACCGAATCCGGCCCTATTGCAAGTTTCAAGTGAGATTAAAACTGTTTTCACACGAGGTTCCACTATCAGTCACAGGTTTAGATTTTAGATAGAGGCGATAATTGAAAGTTTTCTTGTTGAAACTGTTTGTTTGTTGAGGTGGGCTCCCAGAGCAATTTCTCCAGTTCCATCCTAATTTATATGTAGGTACCTACTCCCAGTATATTAAACATTTTATATTTTTTTCCTCTTTTTGTATCCAACGATTTTTTTGTAAATTTTGTAACATTTCTACAATCTAATTATATTTGTTGTAATAACGACGCTTTCGTTTTTTTTTAAATTTTCTCCACGCACAGGAGAACCTGAGAAAGAAACGGTCGTTTTTCTGTCAAGGCCTATGTGGTATTTGAGGATACTTTCGTGCAGGGTCTTTTTAAAAAGAGGAAGGAGTCAATGTACGCCTGTTGTAGGTGGAATTCGGCAAATCGTTCCACAATCGAGCAGTTGAACTCGAAACGACTGTTCTCACAATGTGACATATCAACGGTTAGATGCGCGTTTGGCGTGTTTCCCGACTGTGCACCGGTGTCGAAGAGATCAATGACGGATCAATACATTACCTAACTTTAATTTTGAACCATATTATGGTCTTTGTTGCATTTATCGATTTCGGTTTATTTACGACAGTATTTTGTTAGATAAGTCGCACCAAACATTTTGTTTCCAGACAATAAATCAGTTAACATTTTCAGAAATGTTACATTTAAAAAATATATTAAATCCACTTGGGAAATATAATATTTTAATGAAAAGACAAATAACTTTGTTTACATCACTTTATTTGTACACAATCAACATGTTTCGTGAACAATGTACACTTCATCATCGTATGTTTTAACACTGATTGTGTACAAATAAAGTGATTTAAACAAAGTTATTTGTCTTTTCATTAAAATAAATAATGCCATCACAAAGTGAAAACCTTTCCGAAGAAGTTTTCTTCGAAAAATAAATATAATATCTTTATTATTTTCGTGTTTACAACATTTTATTTCTTTATTTTTTATATTCTCTTTTCTTCCAATATCAATGGCATGATAATTTTATAGTGGGTGACAAAACCTCTCGTTTACTGTCGTCTGCCCTCACGTTTCGCCCGTAAAATATTTAAAACGTTTGGTATCGCATTACATAAATTGTACTCCTTTCTAGCTGTTTTTACACTAAAATCTTTTTCATATTGTATGCGAAATACTGTCGCGTACCTTCGGGTGTTTATCTGTCGGTTATAATACAGTTTATGGTATGAAATTTGGCAAAATTGTTTAAACGATTAGCTTTTATTTCTCTAGTAGAAAAAAAGCTTGTTATAGTCAGTGAAAGCACTATTTTAGTGTGCAGGGTTCTCTTGTAGATTTTATAAATAGAACATAAGTTATTTTAGGTTTTTTTACACCCTAAAGGGTGTACACCGTCAACGGTGGTAATTTTTTCGTCAATAACAAGCAAATCAGCATGTAGCAGCAATCTTTCTGTAAAGTGAGAATATATGAATATGTTTATTTATTTATATGAATATATGCCTATATGGTCATTTATCAAACATATGATATACACAATAGTGGAATTATATAGATTTATTGAGGTGTTTTATTATGGTAAGTTTGTAACTTTATTCCGTGCAGTTGAACACATCTACTACTTCTGAGAAAACATTTCCAACTGCATGCGATCTAGATACAATGATCTTCAACGCAGAGAGACATTTAGAATCTTGCATACGTAGCTTCGTATTATAAAATCAGAATAAAGCCCTTTTGAACTTAGATAGGCAATAGGAACCTATCTATCTAGTCTTATTATACATCTAGTCCTTAAAATGGTTAAAAAATTGGCGCGTATCCTGATCTGATTATTTTATCTGTCTCAACAAGATTTCAAATTAAAGGTAAAGTTAGGTTATGTTGAACTGTGTACTGCCATGAGGTAACACTCGGAGGCTCTTGGAAAAGAAAAAAGTACATATTTAACTTCGTTTAGTAAAAAAATAACTGAAGTTTGACGTGAAAATTGACCAAGGTACTAATAATATGTTTCATAAAACTGTGACAAGTTTAAAAACCAATGTTATATATTAGGTTAGACAGAATTTTATGATAAATCCGTACGTTTGGACCGAACACGTGAAAACTGTTTTCATACTCAATTGAAACTGAATCAAAAACACTGGCTTCAGCGTGGCTTCACAAACTAATGCATTCATCTCTGCTAGTCTATTATTTTTTTGATTCTTGAGCTTTTTCTCAACTCTCGCATCTCTAATAATAATACTGATCTAGGCTACAGCTGTAACCGGACCATAAGCTTGGTTTGTTGGTCTTCCCAGCCTCCCAAAGGCGCTTTTTACAATGTCCCGCGAGCTTTCTTACTGAATGATCTCCAAGTCGTCTGTTTACCTTTTACGCAGTGATTGATGAATGTCATGTTTTATTTTGGTTTCTCTGGTTTGTTTTTTTTATTTGTTTCTTCACACAGTCATGGAACAGACATTGCGCAAAATGTAAACACAAAATAACTCCCCCCTTAACTTATATTACTAATAGATATAAAATTCTCACGGTCGTTACGTTGTTTGACTTTTGATGTTGCCGTGTTGGACATCTTTATGGACATTGTAATGCTGTCTGAAACGTTGGAAGAAAGAAGTGCAAAACGGTCCAACACCCCTAAATTCAAACAACTTAATATCTTACCTTTTCAAGCGTTAAAAGGTTTACATTCATATCATGTTTTAGCGAAAACCGAGCAGAGATTTTGATGTATTTGAAGGAAATAATCTGTTATCTTGATTATGGATTATCTTTTAAATATTGTTGAATGAATTATATTTTATTAAAACAATATGACAAAATTGCCTATCAACGCATGAAATAGAGAGAGAGAGTCTTCCCTTTATTAATGCTTTGCTTTTAGGAAGACTTTCGACTCAATAAACGAATACATTTTTTTTTTTTAATTTAATTAAAATTAAATTTGATAATTTTATTAACAGGTTATGAGTATTTTATTATGTATTTTTGTTACAGCTGTTTCGGTTTACAAGACCATTTTCAAAGTGTGGTTGAACCACTTTGAGACGACGTATTTATACGAATCTAAAAGTCAATTTTTAAGGTGTCTAAATTGATTTATTACCGGTTAAACCAATTTGCTGAGAAACTAAGTAGAGACAGTAGACACTTATGTGGGAGATCTGTTTTCCCCCACTAAGTATTAAGGTTTTTTTAATCGGTTTAACCGGTAATAAATCAATTTAGACACATTAAAAAATTGGCATTCGTATAAATACGTCGCATCAAAGTGGTTCAACCACAATTTTAAAATGGTATTGTAAACCGAAACAGCTGTAAAAAAAATACTTGCAGAACTTGATAATAACATTATCAAATTTAATTTTAATTAAATTAAAAAATAAATGAATTGTGTTCTAAGAATTAAAGACAAAAAAATTAATGAATACATTTTAAGTCCTCCCGGTTTTAGTACACATTAAAAATATCACTCGAATTGCGAGTATTTTGGTCCCTCGTATATTTGGTACTAAAAATACTCTGATAATGTTATAAAATATTCCATTCCCCGATAAGATGTAGAACATTTTGCGTAACGTCAAAGCGTTTTTCGCCATGGGTGCTTTTTGTTTTGCTTTTCAGCGTTCGATCTTTTTACTTTTCCTTCATCACCCACTTCACCCACCCCACCCACTGAATGTTCATCTTCTAAGTACTACACATCGCCAAAAGAATGATTCAATTTAATGAAATTATTAACCTTCCACCACAACCTCACTGAAAATATTATACAGCCATTATCCTACATCGCACTTCATTAATTTCACTTTTTTTATATAAACACTTTTCAAAAATAATTCAAAACAATGGTTTGATAACATATATTGATTAACAGTGGCGTGCTGTGCCTTTTCCGATTCACTCTTATCCAGAATAAAAAAAGCTTTCATTCGTTATTTTATTTTGGTTTTTCGAACATTTCGTTTGTTGTTCTCTGTATGCATTACCATTTCAGTAAGATTGATTGAGAATTAATAATATAAAATCATTATCATTTAATACTTTCGTATTTTAAGACTTCTTCAAATAAATCATTTGATTTCTGCTATTAAATGTCTTTCTACTTTTGAACGGTTTCGAAAAACCTTTACACTTATCAGTGGTTGAGTGGGCATAGCGCTTGGGTCCCACCCGGGCGTCGCATGTTCGATTCCTCGGCTGGCTAAGTCCTCCATCACAACACAAGCAACTTTTTCGGCTTTCTGTGGTGGTAGTAGGAGATTTTCAAACATTGTTGGGTTATTCGTAACCCGGGAATGTTTGACTCTCTTTAAAAAAAAAAAAAGTTTAATTTTCATTTTGATGTGGGAAGGTTTCTTCCTAGGCCGATTAACAGTGTAAATAAAAGCCTGAAAAGCTTAAGGTCTGGGTTCGAGTCCCAGAGGTGCCAATATCTTTTTCTGATTTTTCGGTCTCCAGATTTTCGATTGAGTTTCGCTAATATTGTCTTCATTTAATTAAATATTAGAATTTGAGGTTTTACTCATAAAATTAAAAATAAAAATTAATAAACTAAAAACTTTTTATTCTGAAAAATGGAAAAAAATACGTTTTGAAATTTATGGCATGCCACTGTTATTCAGTTGAATGGATCACTCAAATGCACAAAAATTATAATAATAATAGTTCTCTCTACAGTACATAGATTTAGAATGTTAGGGCGTGAAAAGTATTCACAAGTAGATTATAAATTAAGTACTAAAACATGATATAAATATAATAACCAACATTACTCATATTTTCTAACATTGTTTTAAGACCTGATAATCACTGCGAGCTTTCACCAAAAGCTTTCATAATAACAACCATTGGTCATAAATCCATCAACCATCAAATAATAGACCTTGCTTTTTCATTTTATGTTACGTTAACTTTATCAGAATATAGAACACGAAACCCATCTTCATTATATTATTATTCTAGAAGATATAGCCCGGAATTACATTCCCAGGACTTAATATGGCCGTAGAATATTGCTTTTCAGAAATAGAATAAATATTAACGATATAAGAATGTTTTTCTTTTGTCGATGATGAATATTTTTAGTTTATCCATTTCAGGAATCCAGCTGTTTGTTTAATTAGTTTTTATAAATGTATTATTATGTATATCCTTGTACCCGCATCTTTCGGTTGTGTATTTTATTGAAAATATTAATGTTTTTTGACTCCCTCTTGTCCCAAATTTTAATAATTATTATAATTGTTGTCTGAAAGCTTTTTTGAATTTATACTATCTGAGTGTTTGTCCATTATAAAATAATCATGTTTGTGTTATTTCAGATATAATATGTGTGTTTTTAATCTAAAACAAACTGTGTTAAATAATGTAACAATATAAATAATGTGTGGTTTGGCGGATTCCATGATAACTGTGCACATGACAATTGCTAAAAAGACAAGCGCGCATAAGACAATGTAAACAAAACTGATGCAAACAGGCACAATTCACGGACAACTGTTTACACGAACATCTGCATACACATGACTCGAAATATATTACTCTAACCCTAAACTAATTTAAAAAATATTTCTACTTCTTTGTGTTGTTAAATATGTGTGTACTTGTCGGCTTATTTACTGGTCATCTGTCTTGATTGAAATTGTCTTGCGTTTGCTTGTCTTGTATGCCGAAGACAAGTGCGCAGTTATCTGATCATTGGTGTTATAACTTCATGCATTAATTTCATGTTCCCTGATTTAATTTATATTTTTCTGGTGTTCTATTTTGACTACGTAAGTAATTAGATTATTCTCAGATTTAGAAGTTTACGATCGACATGATTCTCTAGCCGAGCTTACTACATTTCCGAGAGAACTTTCTATAGCGGTCTTCCAGTAAGTACAAGACCTAGAATGAATGGCGACTGCCTCCCATCGGAGGCCAGTAGAAACGTTGAGGAAGTGATGAACGAGCAGATCGATACCGAACCAGTTAACTTCACCGACAAACTTTGGTTAACTAACTAACCAATTTATTTTCGCCCGACCAAAGCGGAAACCTTTTCTCGTTTTACTACGAATTACCGAATCCCATGACTTTCGTTTCGTTAACTTTGTTAAATTCTGTATTGTGTGTATTTTATTTAAGCTTTTTTTAAATACTTTTTTAATTCACATTATCATCAAAGTTTTAGGACAACGTGAAAGTGTTTTCTTTTTTTAAGTTTTCTCCGAGTCGTAAAGTGTAAATAAATGGAGAATGTTTTAGCTCACAGCCGACCAGTAAACATTCTTTTAGTGCATTTAAAGACGACGAAATATTATGGTTAATTTTTTAGTTAAGGAAGTTCATACATTTAATGTAACTAATATTAGGAGGTCTGAATAATTTAGAAATTGGCTACAGAGGAACGGTGCTACTTCCCGGGGTGTGATTTGACCTCCTCCAATATTCTCAAATGATTCCTAGTTATTTGTCTTCACTCCTTGAACCTGAAGTCCTCTGGCCTCTTCTATTCTTCTCCAATCCTCTTCCACGCAGTCAGTTTAAATCTCTAATTAACTAACTAACCATCACGCCATTTCCCTGCGGAGAAGACGGTCCGCCAAACAACTCGGTCTTGGCACATACCCTTTGCCTCATTCAAATTCATACATCGTCTCATACATACTCTTCTATTATTCTGACTCATGACATAGCCCTACTCAAGAATCTGATTCACTTCATCGTGCCATGTCTTCCTCGGGCGTCCTCGACTTCTTGTAGCATTCCCATTTGCGTCATATATTCTCCTTACACTCCTTTATTAGTTCATTCGCTCTACATGCCCAAACCATCTGAGGGTCTCTTTCTTAATAATAATAATAACGTAGTATTTATATAGCACAGTTTTGTGATATTTCACTTCAAGTGCGCATAATTATAACAAACTTAAAAGTAGTCCTCTAGTGTTCGTTTCGAGTCCTTACAAATATTGATTAAATAATGTGAAACAAAGAATATAAAGTATATACAAAGCAATGCCTAAAGAACAATATTAACAACAGTGCTGTTTTGGCACAGGACAATAGATAATGATAAACAATAGCGGTGCCATTAATTCTTAATCTTACTCATTACGCTTGCATTATTTGCGGATCTCCACATTTTCTCACAAGATCATACATGGTTTTACTATACATACGCCTCAGCGATCCCTTAACCTCTGCAGCACCAATTTCATTGAATTGAATTGCGTGAATTTTTGCGATCTGGCATTCTACTACACCCACAGAATCATACGATGGTTTTATTTTTCGATATCACAATTCATTTTAATTATTATTCACACATGAAAATTTTTCTTGTAAGCCTTGGTATTCCGAATTTTATTTTGTCTCATATTCATATAATCATCTTTGTTTAATACGTACGACTTATTCGTTTCAATTCTCAGTTGTTATTTATTAAAATGTCAACGCTGCTTTATTTCATCCCACATGACGTACCTCCGGGGGCGTATTTCCTTTTGGGGGTTCAATACGAGGCAACCATGCCTCGAAATCAACACGGGTTTGTAATGCCATTTTTTCTCCGAACCCGTGTCCAGTAGATGGCAAGCGGCATCCGACTGTGCACGGGTTTGTAACGCCAATTCCTTCCCAAACCGGTGTTCAGTACGAGGCACGCGTCCTCTAAACGTGAGTATAACATTAAAAAAAAGTGTGTATAACAGCCTTACTAATAAAATAAATAAAAACACTTTATAATATTGTACTTATAACACTTTATAGTACCAATCTTATATAATAAATTATCTACCACAAGCTCGCATGTCATGATAATTTTAAAAAACATCCCAGGTTTTGAATGGTTTGTTTGGCAAAGCAGAGTTTGTCTAGCGGGTATGTGTAATTATTCTAATACATTTCTTTCCATGTTCTGCTGTTATAAATACAGATACAAACTTGTCTATAATGCATTCACTTAACATGCCTCGTACTGAAAACGGGTTTGGGAAGGCAATTGGCGTTACAAACGCGTGCACATTAGGATGCCGCTTGCCTTCTACTGGACACGGGTTTAGTGGATAATGGCGTTACAAACCCGTGTTGATTTCGAGGCATGGTTGCCACGTATTGAACACGGAAAAGGAAATACGCCTCCGGGGGTTATGATTTATCTATGGACAAAGTTCAAGTAAACCCTCCCTTTCGTAGAAACAGGAACAATAATCTATTAATAAATGGGAATCCCGCGGAGGGAGGACATTGTATAAGTAAGTAAGGGTGGATAGAGGCCCATTACGATATGGGGACGTCAAACGTGACCCCGTTCAAACCACAGAGGGCCTCAATCAATTTACGGGAAAAGCTTTTTTACTGTACCGCTCTTGTGTAAACGTAGCTCTCCACGCTGATTTCCCCAACCGCCGCCGCTGGTTCGATAGTTTTTCAAAATTGAAAAACATTTTCTATTTGGGGACCTTCTCTGTGATTTTTTCATATTATTATTGAAAGATTTATTTGTAACGATTAAGATTAAAAATGGTGAATTGCGAAGAATTTTTTTGACTAAAGAGGGTTGTTTGGTCAATTTAGATACCAATATCGATCGTCCAGTTGGTTTTTTTTTATGTGAATACCTCACAAGAGTCCCAGCTGCTCCCGTTTGGAGCCAGTGAGACTATGGCATCTCCAATTAGAGTACTTTGTGAGGCTGAAGGTAGAGGGGAGGGAAGGGAGATGGAGAAGACGAGATGGGTAAGTAAGTACCTGGCTGTTCAGATCTGGTCACCAAATGTGGCTTAAGCCATTTCAAGTAACATTTCAACGGTCTTACACCAGTGTTCCTACACTAGGGGTCCTAGCATGGTCGATCGATATAAATTTTATCGAAAATGTCGGTAACTTGTCGTCGCTCCCGAGCACAACTGCAGACCGCTAACGAACAATGACTAAAGGTTCCTAATTTATTTGACGTGAACTGTTGTTGGTTCGTTAGCGGCCTGCAGTCGTGCTCGGGAGCGATGGCAAGTTACCGACATTTTCGATAAAACCTGTATCGATCGCCCATGCTAGGGGCCCAGGGCTGAGAGTATCTTCCACTCTGGAACGCGCCGCAAATATGTTATAAATTATTTTTAGTTTATTCATTGTAAAATAGCTAACTCGCACGCCGGGATTCGATCCCGCGTTCTTCGAATTGCGAGTCAATAACCTTACCCCTCAACCACGAAGGCCGTCAAACATTTGCGAAAAATCAAAATTTCAGTTGAGTATGCAGTTCTATTTAAAATATCTTCATTCACATTCTATGTGGTACAATGCTCGAATTAATCGTAAACACCACCAATTCAATAATAATTCAGAAAAAAACTTGTAGTTAATTAAACTATTGTTCATGTTTTCTGGATCAGTAGTAGGGTATTTCAAAATGTTATAATAATGTACCGGACCGTTAGGCCTCCCGGTATTATGCTATATCATATAATTAATATTTAAAACACTGACAAGTGTTAATAATATTTGATTTATGGTGACTCATATTGCTTTCCTCATTATATCCAGTATTTGGAGATGTCTGACTAATCAACTGGATGATCGATCTACACGGATTGAACTAATGTTGATCCACATGGGTAAGGGTTTGATGAATATTTTTTTATTATTTTGAGTTTTAAATGTTATTTGTCCAACATTAAATTTCTTCTTTTACGCGTTTTTCTGTACTGTTAAATTTTATTTAAAGAAATTTAATAATTTCTTTAAATAAAATACTTCAAAATAAAAAAATGACAATATTTAGGTATATTTTTACGAATGGATCAATTTTGAACATAATACTATTTAATCAATAAAATCAACCTACATACATCGTTTTTGGATCATCTTATTATTTTTTCAAATCTCTTTGAGAATATTGGTAATAACTAGTGATCTGGAAAATTGTTCGTTAAACAACCTTATTTGTTTAGTTAAATGAAGACAATATTAGCGAAACTCAATCAAAATCTGGAGACAGAAAATATATTGGTTCCACTGGGCATATATGGGACATATATACACTGGGACAAATATTCATCCTAGACTTGCAGAAAAAGTCAATAGATGTCGCATATTAAAAATAAAATGAATAAATATTTATCCAGACACTATCTAGATAGCATTTAGTTCGGGTTGAATCTTGCTATCATAAATAAAGATATCAGCCAATAATATGTGCGTTAAGAAAATGAAGATAGTGTTGGTAGTTCTTGGTCGAAGAATGATACAGTTAAAAATGACCGAATTGGAAATGGGTTCCATAGCTCAATCGGTAGAGCACTTGCCATGTAAGCATAGGGACCTTGGTTGGTGTCCCAGTGGAACCAATATATTTTTCTGTTTTTTCTGTCTCCAGATTTTGATTGAGTTTTGCTAATATTGTCTTCATGTAATTAAATATTATAATTTGAGATTTTACTCATAGAGTTAAAAATAAAAAATAAAAAAACCTTATTTGTTTTACTTTTAGGCAGATTGGTTTCGACCCCTCTGGATTTGAAGCGAAATCATTATTTTCCTGAACCGTAAAATGTTTACAAAATTATAAAGTAATCTACTCTTGATTGAAGAAATCTTGAAAAATCTCATCCCTTGAATATCTGAAACAGCCCTCTCTATTCAATATTGGAAAAAAAACGTAAAAATTTTCCAATCTAATTTAACCACTCGAAAGCTTCCTCTTTCAGATTCACTTTAAGTTGAAAAAATCAATAGAACGCGTTTCAAGTTGATTCCAGCGCTGTTACCATCGAATTTTCGGATCATCTCATATAAAAAAATTCTCTCCAATCACCTTGGTTTTTTGCTGGAACTTTTCAAGACAGCTTTTATTTAATCTCGTCTTTCGTTCAAATATATGCCTACTTAAAAATACATTTTAAAACGTTTTGGCGGTGTTTGAATACATTTTCTGCACTGCGATAAAATAAAAGATTTTTCTGGAGATAATAAAACATAAATCTCGTCGCTCACTATATCTTGTATATTCTCAACAGAATCTATTCACTTCGATAGCTTCCCTATTTTGCAAAACACTCTATATTCAAATATCGTAATCTAGTTTACGGATGTCTATTTCACATTGTTTCTCTTATGCAAGTATCTCTCTCAGCTCTTCGAAACCAAATGACTGTACGTACATATCTATAAATGCTTTCCCCGCGTTGTATGGTTTTAGCTGTGATGCAACTCGGATCTTAAATGCATTCCGCTCCCTCTTAAATGCATGTTCATCTAATCCGCAAAGTGCATTGGCAATGCTTGTTTTACTGTTTGCATTTCCATGATTTCGCACTGCATTTACTTTTTCTATTTCGCATATGCGTTTGAGGAAGGTCACATTATTTTATTTCCTAATTTTAAACTCTGTTGACAAACAGTGTACTTACTTCACAGAATATTGCATCTAACACGGGATACAACCATATTTTCAGATTTATATATATATATCCCTTGGTAGGTACACTAAACGTGTGCCCAAACTTTTTGTCGTTTTCACGAGACGTTATTTTTTCCCTCTTCTAAAGTACGGGCTTTTTCAAGACCCAAGTTCTTTCCTCTTTTTATCTAAAAAGACTACCCGCATAGTATAAAATATGACGTAAGTTTTGAGGCTTACCCCAGAGCCTCCTTTGTAAAGTTAATATTAATAACGTTAAAAATATCCCCTACATTAAATTTTTTTCATCCCCCTAAGCTAAAAATATTTTTTATTGCCTTATTTTCTTTCACTCTCAGTCTATCAGCCGGTAAGTATATTAACCTGTTGACTGTAGATTACGTATTTCAAAGCCGTCAGAGAGGCTGCATGCATAAAACAAAACAGTTTTTTTATGTGATATAGCGCAAGCGATTCTAAACTTATCCTAAAACATGGGTTTAGCTTTTAAACTGTTTCAGAACTAAACACAGCGATTTTAGTAAGGAGGACGGTGTTAAAAACAGAGTTGAACGGATATAACCAGATTTTAAAGCTTTTTCCAGGGACGGATTATGTTTAAATTTCCTTTCTCGCCTTTATTACCAGCGAAGTCATGGATTCGTTAATTTTATTATTTCACATCGTCCTTTGATTACTTAAGAAGAAGAAGAAGAAAATCTGAAGCCGGCATCTCTGGCCTAATTAATGGACTGTTTAATTAATCCAGTCGGGAGTCCCCGACTGTAGTCTAACCTTTGTAATTTCTCCACAAGAAGGTCTCATCAAAGTTTGACTCTTCTTGTATTCAATTCGGTCCCCAGAAGTTTATCTGCCACTCTCAACTTCTCCATTCTGTTAGAGACCCGCGGGAATATTTAACCTTTTAAAACCAGACATTTCTAACGAGAAGACTGAAAGAGTAGAACTAAATTTTAATTTGTTGTATTTATTTTTCCTTTTATTCTTTAATTGACAATTTAATAGTAGATTTAATAATTAATTGATGTGATCCTGATTCTGAGTAAAACCTATAAACACTAAAAATACAGTTTTGAAATTTTGCAAACAGAGAGCTTGGCATTTTTGAAAATAGCGATTATTTGTGTACTCAGTACAGAGGTAAAACGGATAATCTTTATTAAATTTTGCCTTTGAATGGGTGTTGGTTTGATCCTACACGCCATATTGTAAAACAGTACAATCCTTCCATCGAATATACCACACTATAACCAAAAAAAATTATAAAAGATAATATATGGTTAAATTAATTAATATATTATGTAGGTTAAATCTTGTATTTGTCGCCCCTCATGCTGTAATCAAGATATTTAAGTTTTTCTTTTTTTTTTATTATCTAGCACAATTTTGCAATCCTTGGTCATTTCATGAAAAACTTCTAAATAAGTTACTCTCACTGCCAGAATATTTTGAAGATGTGTTTATAGATCCACATTTCAGAGGTCGGACGATTTACTTTTTTTAGCTTTCTAACATTAATGGTATTTAATTACGAGATGGCTTATATGTACTGTTTGGCAAACATTCCTTTGTTTTTAAGAAGCAATTTAGTCCTGTTTTGAAGATTTTTAATTTTCAATGTACATTTGTTACTTAAATTTTAAATTTTCTGCGATCGGTTTCGACACATCCGTGTCATTCACGAGCAAACTTAAAACTAACGTAAAAATTCTATACAAGTACAAAAATTAATTAGGTGGGGGTAGTGGGAGGGGAGATTTTAGAGGAGTGGGAGAAAGGTGGGAGGAGTCAACGTTACTTGGAAACATCGTAAGTAAAGGTGGTGCTATTATTTTATTAACTAAATTAATTTTGGATTTTTTTTTTTTGTTAATTTCTAAAGTTTCTAAAACGCATAACTTAAAATATGAATTTACATTGCAATGTATAAACTTAGTGTTTTCTTTTTTAAAGCCATGACCTGACTCTATTAGATGGTTAGCAAACTCGGAGTAGTTATTATTTCGTAAACAAAGTTAATGTTCCCTGATTCTAGTTTTAAAATTTCTATAGTCATCCTACATACTGTGCGTCACAATCGTTACAATTAAAACTCTTCAAAACAAAATGTCTAGAAATTGTTACATAGTTAATGCCCAAGAAATACAAAAAACTGTTTTTATTTATTATTTATTATTTTTTTGTTTACGATGCCATACTTGATTGAGTTCCCTGAGATTTTGCTTGGTGGTTATCTTTTTTTTCTTAAAATTCTTTCTCCTCCATCAACCATAGATTTTCGATAGGGTTCATATCATGGCTATTTCCAGGTCATGGAAGCGTTGGAATTTGCTGGACAACTTTGGCACTTAGGAAGGGAGCCTTATCGTTCATGAATATTTCATCAACATTTGGAAACCATAGTTTCCATATTAAAAGAAAGACTATTCACACATAGCTCTTATTAAATAAATAAAAAATTGTAAAGAATGTTGATAATTTTGATTAAATAAGTGTTTTTTTTACTAAGTTATTTGTTTGAATTTAGTTTAAATGACACCACAATTTGAATTTGCAAATATTAAAGAAATAACTATAAAACCGATGAAATACCTCTTAAGATGAAAAACATGCGAATTTGTGCTTGGAGTCTAATAATTTGCACACGTCTGGGTTGATGCTTGGTTTTCATGCTGTATAACTCTATGTCCACAAAGACAAATAAATATGTGTTTTTAGTCGTTTCCAAACTTTAAAATTACGAAATCTCAAAACCTTGTACTTTGAAACTGGTTACTCCAATTCCTTGACTGGAACGATAAATTTTACGTCCAACATCGCTATTTACCCTTTTGACTTTCGAGCATATTAAATAAATATTTCCCCTTTTAAACCCGAAATTGCTCCCTTGAAATACGTTATGTTTTTCTTTTAAATTCGAGCTATTACGCGGCGCAAAAACTTTTCTTTCAATTTCATTGTTCCGTGAAACGGCGAATTCGTTCATCTTTATGTATATCCTTTCCCGCAAATTATAAAGTGTACCGAACACGACTTTTACTGGCGTCGTTGTGTAAATAATTTATTTAATTCTAGTCGTTTCACGTTTCTTCGCGTAATTCAAGGCTAGCTTTCTACTTGGAATTATTATTTATTTTCCACCTTCCCAATACGTTCCATTAGAAAATCTACAGAAGGAGTTTTCATCCAATAATTATAACTTTCATAGATTTTACATGAATTTATGATCGGCGACATATTTATCATCGTCGATGCAGGCCTTTTAGTTTTCAAGACAAAATGTTTTGCAAAGACAATTTTTGTTGTTTTGCAATGACAGTTTTTGTATGTTTTGCAAAGACAGTTTTGCAAAGACAATGCAAGCCTTTTAGTTTTCAAGACAAAATGTTTTGCAAAGACAATTTTTATTGCCATCGTGATATTTTATTCAATGTCTTTGTCTTTAAAAAGTATGTTAAAGAAAGTAGAGATTGAAGTACATTATGTACAGGTATGCTAGGACCATTTATGTCTTTTTTTTATTATTACATGTGTACTGAATAATACTATATCTACTTTATGTGTCTTACTTTATATTAAACTTTTTTTTTTTTAACATTTCATTTTTATTATAAATTTTTCTATCTAAATAATATAAAGTTTTCAACATTTTTATTTTTTAAACTAACGTTTTTTAATTCTTAATTTATTAAACAACTGACGTTTTAATAGTTACAAATCGAAGTAGTAGTTATTAAATAATTTCAAATCGAAGGCGTGTAGGTACTAATACCGCCGACAGCGCATACTTGTGGACAACTATCTTAGCTAATTAGATTTTCATATTTTCCGCTCTCTAAGCAACAATCTCTGGGGAATATCTTATAAAAACTACAATTATCTTCAAAATCGGCTTGTCGACTTCGTCATCTCCAAAAAACCGGATTACTACTGACGTGGAAAGAAAATCTCTCAGAACATTGAGGCACGATGCAGGAGAAAAATATTTTTTATATTTTTAAATGAATTTTGTTTTTATAATAAATTTAAAATTTATTAAAGGCTACAAACGTGTGCATCAACCATATAGTTTGGTAAAATTTCCTTATTTGAAATGTGTAGAGTGCTTCTCCCTAAATTGAACTTAATTTCCTTAAATATTTTGATCGTATAAATATCCCATGTTATTATCCTCTGCTTTGTTGAAACTCTTTGAATCAATTTACTTAATTTTCATATATTATGATGCTTTTACTAAAAACTGTAAACCTTTGTTGATCTTAATCCAAAACACATCAAATGTAAATACTTTATAAACTTATTCAACCTTTATTTAAAATGCTTTAATGGCTTGACTAATTACAACAACAATTTTATTTAAATTACCATTCACCTATATTTTATTAATTCTTTTTTACCTTTATTTATCATTGAGCTGTAAATAAATATACAATACACAATTTTATTATTTCTTCAATAAAAACCTGCTCATAAATAAATATACAATAGGTACACAATTTTATTATTTCTTCAATAAAAACCTGCTCATATTTTAATAGGCACATCCATTACAGCCATTATCAACTAATCTATTGATTATTTCGCGGTAATTTTATCCGCAGTCTTTCATTTGTGCGTTAGTAAAACACGAGGTAATGGATTAATTCATCAATATGTTCAGTTAAATAACCCTTGCATAAATTACCCGCTTCGAGATAAAGCATTCGATCACTTTACCATAAAGTGGATACTGTCATATTACAGTGGCGTAGCGTGGGTGTCAACCGCCGGGGTCGGGGAAAAATTTCGCCCCCCCCCCCCCTTATTTAGGTACTTCAATTTAAAAGACTCAAATATATAGGAATTCAGAAAAAAAAATTAACGCGACAATTTAACAATCACGACACATATATACGATTAAGTTTGTGAATTGGAACACTGAAGTACGATCCATCGATGAATGAACCTTTCTTAGAATTTTCGATCACGGACTTCCCTAAAGTCATTCTCACTGAATATTAATCGTAAAAAATCCAAGCACAAAATAAAATAGGGGAATTCCTGCAATTCAGTACAGACGGTGTTGCCAGTCGCTTCAATGAGAAAGATGTAATTATTATACATTCATTTACAGAAAGGGGATTTCCCGGTTTCGTCACAGAATAAGTAATGAGAAATTCTGTGCTCATTTTAATCGGTCCATATAGTAGGTTTTTACAAGATATTATTAATATTTATTGTGAAATTTTGCCGCCCCTTAAAAGTGCCGCCCGCACTACGCAACGCCACTGCCATATTACCTTATATGTATATTATTACCTCATATTGAAAATCCTGGATTATTCAAGCAATACGAACAGCTGTATGCGCTCTATAAAGCTGGAATCCAATACCTACTTCATCATTTTAATCGATATTAAACATCTATTCGTTTATACCCCTTTCCATTATATTCAAATCTTATCAGTTTGTACTAAAAGCTCGTTCATCGATATTGCATCAAAGCTCGCCCGTTTAAATTAACTTCGTGGAGAAATGTTCTGTCTCCTTATTGATTTGCCTTCATAAACTTTCATCTCGATTTGTACACCATTTCACAATAAATTAGTAGTTTTGACTTATTTAATTATCATTGCTACAATAGTATATGTAGATAAATATTTGGTTTTGACAAATATTATTGTAAAACACACACACATGTTCTATAAAATTCACACAAATGCAATCAATTCATTCACAGATGATAGATAACATATTTTTTAGTTACGTTTGAAATCGTAATCATTGAAAATAATATGGATTAACTAACTAACTAATCATCACACCGTTTCACAGGGGTAGGCAGAGAGGACGGACCGCCAAACAACTCGGTCTTGGCACACACTCCTCTTTCACATTCATACATCGTCTCATACATGCTCTTCTATTATTCTGATTCTTGACATGGCCCGAATCAAGTATCTGATTCACTTGGTCGTCCCCGACTTCTTCTACCATTCATATTTGCGTCATATATTCTCCTTACACTTCTTTCCTAATATTCATTATTCAATGAAAATAGATTAAGACACCAAAATAAAAAGATAAAGGCCGCAAATGGGACTCGAACCCAGATCCTTTAATCTTACCGGAACCAACACTCTTCCAGTTTAGCTACTGAGACCTATGTAATTTTATTAAATTAGATCATTGTCGATCTCATATTTCAATTTAAAAATAACTAATAACATTACATATCCTCAATTATTTAAATTATTTGATACCACGTTTTATATGCCGTATATATTATTTTAACATTCATTTTTAATTTTAATCATTTTTACCACCAACAAACAACAGTATAATAAATGAATTTATACAATATAACATAACTAATATAACTTTATAAATATTTTCATCGTCAATTTTGTAATATTTTATGTTAATATCGATTACTGGTTCGTCACAATACTTCTCTCTAAAATCGTAGTTAGTCTGCTGTTGTTAAACTTTTCCACGAGGCATTTTAGATTATTTATGTTATCTATTCGATACAAAGTACAAATTATAAGGAAATGTAGTCTGCATAGGTTCTACATGTATGTAATACAACTAGGAAGTTCGTGCTGAGAGTCTGGATAAAAGGTAAATAATAGTTGTTCGGAGCGTAGAACGTGTCTCGGCCATTTCTTGTCGGACAAGAGCATCTGGAGGATGTGCTCGAGATCGAGTCTCGTCTCTTGCAATCAGGGAACAATCAGCCCTCAATGAAGTTAGTTTTCTTGTTTTCTCTGGGCTCGGGCAGGCGATGACGGCACCTCACAAGTGGGAGATCTGGACTTACCTGACGCCGACTTTCTGCGACCACTGCGGCTCCATGCTGCACGGCATCGCTCACCAGGGACTCAAGTGCACAGGTATAGGAACTTGGGGCCCCTTTTGGCGACTGGCCAGCAACCGTATAGAGAGCGACGACCCACGGCGTGAGAAAAAAGAACAAGCAAAATACTACTCAGCCTCTGGTTCGATGCACAGATTAATAGCATAATGGCATCGTATGAATTAAGAGCACCAGAAGCGTATTGTCGTTAAATTTTAAGTAAGGACTTGAAACATAACTTTGAAATGATTAAAGTCATAATCCTTCATATTTCAAAAGCTTAAACTCTAAACTGTTGCGAGTCGAGCATAATGCTACGCTTTTATTCAAACGAGAGTAAGCGCTTGCTCTTTGCTTTAGCTCTTTATTTATGACTTCATTCGTACGAACCACTTTCTGTGCATGGGAAACCACTCGTGTATTATTTTGTTATTCTTGAACCTCACGCTCTCGCAATGTCGTTGCAAGTTTTTTCGCAAACTCAACCAAAAATTTTAACGACAATTTTGCTAGAAGATGCGCCTTGTTGATCGAACGTAAATTTCTGTGGAAAGGTATGAGGAGTTATAGTTGGCGATATACCCCTGAAATTTGAGAGTATGTCTCCAACCATTTAAGATAATATTATTAATGGTTTTGATACCGATTATTTTGTCATATCAACAACTCCGACCCTACTCCATAGAAATTAAAACAGACGTTAATCAACCGGCACCATCCCTTACGATCAAGTAGACACTAATGCGTGAGGGGGACCGCGATGTGATGACAAACGTCAAAGCTGAAGGTGCTAGTTATTGATTCAATTAATTAACTAATTAGACAAATACCGATGGACCCCAATTTGAGGTTTTAGCAGAGGTCTCAACCATGTTTGTTAGGTGTTTGGTAGATACTAGGGGGAAGGAATTATGCGAGTTTCAGGTTTATATAAGGAAGATACCTTAAATGAATATCAAAAGTATTTTTCAATTAGTGTTCTTTTTTTAATAATTGTGGAGAATGCACAATATCAATCTCAATTCTTTCAAAGAAAGTATTTGATATAAGACCCTTTGAAGAAACTTTGTAAATGTTCCGTTTTTACGTGAAAACTCAAGAGGTCTCAGGTTTGAACCTTGTCGTTAACGACATTACATTACATATCCTAGTGATGTCTCCCTTCAATTAACTAAGATATTACGTTTGGTTATTTAATGTATCTCCTGAAATTTTCCTTAAAACAATGCATATACTAATAATAACAACATACTGAAGCAAGGTAGTTCGGCATACACGTTTCTCTGCACGCCCTGTTAGTACAGAACCTAATTTTTATCCACGTCGTTTTTGATTATTTCTAACTAATAGTAAACATAGGATCTTTGCACCGTGTTCTTCTATATATAATAATACCATATTTTCAAGAATTTTGTTTATTCTGGTTTCCCTAAATGTTTTATTTCACTTTTTCAACTCTAGAAGGTACAATATAGTCAACCTCGTTAAGGTACAAACTACACTTCTCATTTCCTAACACAATTCTTATACACGCCGCCAAGTTAATAAATAACCTGCTTGTTCATCGCGTACGATCCCTATGTCTAAATACTTTCTCCTAACGTAAATCAAAATGTAACAAACCCTTGTAGGAGCTACCATTTAACCCTGTTCTTGTTTAAAGCCTTGCTACGAAACTTATTATGTAATTAGCTATTCTTAACCTGTATTTTAAATAATGTTCCCAGAGTTAGAAACCTTACAAGAGTTTAAATTTTGTTAGATTAGATTAGACGCTAATAAGAAAATTTCTTGTATATTACAGAGTTATTATACATTACTTTCTACTAACTTAGCTAAATGAAGATTAGTTAGTATTACTTCCTGTTGTTTTGTGTGTTTATTTCAACTTTAATTATTTTTTTAAAAACTATCCGTTAACCCCTGACTATCTCTTCTTATTTTTTTCTTTCCATTAAACAAAAAACCGTTAAAAAATAATCTAAATTAGTTAATGTAAAAACGTTTTGTAACCAAGTTTTGACTGCACTAGCACCCGGCAATTTTCAGTTTGTGATGTAAATAGATATAGTTTCAATTTGAAAATATTTGTGTTTACTGTTTTGGAAATATCTTTTTTGATTGTCAAAATAACTACAGCAAAAGTTGTACATACATTCGTAATCAAATAATTTAATTAAAATACCTACTAACATTTTTTAATACACGAATTAGTGGGTATTTCCCAATCCCTTGATAGCTTATCCATAGAATAACGTGTATCATCGGTTTACAATTTATTTATAAATTCCAAGTTTAGTATTCGGTACTCTAACCGTTTTTTCGCCTATTACGTATTTATATACGTTATCCTATTGATAAGCTATCAAGAGGATGGTGAAATACCTCTTTATTAAGATATTTCCAAAGCAGGGTATGGTGTGTTTGTTTTAAAAGAAGGTCTGTGGTTTAAAGTGGGTATGCAACAATGAATATGTACTTTTTTAAAAGAATTTTGCTTTCAATGTAAACACACTTTAAAAATAGAAACCTTCTTTCAATGTAAATTCTATATATATGCATGTTTTTCTATTGAATTGAGTGTGTATAGGTGTATACTTGCATACAACTTGTTGGATTCTTTAATGCCAACTCTGTGAACTAAAGTGTTTGCAAACTGCAAGAATCTCGCACTATCACCTGCATAACGTTTCCCATTTTACATTTTTCTGTATAGTATTTGGATTTTGCCCCTTGTGAAGCTTACGAAGCTTTACAATTACTACTCATTATTGCTAATAATTTTGTATAATCTAATTGTTTTGTGTTTCAAGTGAGCTTTTATGAATAAGCTCCTGTTTATTTTTTGTTAAGTCCTAATGAATCTCTGTCGAGTAGGGATTTGCTTAATATTGAGTACCTTGTCTGGAAGCTGATTGATGAAGCAAAAAAGCTTTAATAGTCTTGTCTGAAGGCTCGTCCCAATCCATTTCGTGGTGGTCGAAAGCGAGCGCTCCACGTCAATTACATTAACCACATCGAAGCCTTAACCATTCTCAATGTTTATGACAGCCCTTTGTCCCTTTTTCCCGGGGCTCCCTGGCGAGTTGTACGGGGAAAATGGTGGAATTTTTCATCCCACAGCATTTAAGTAGACTACATTTTTTCAAGCGTTTTTATTAGACTTGTTTTCAACCATTTAGGTGTTATTTCATACAGACTACAAATACTTATAGAATTTTACTTCATTAACCCTTTTCTCTCTATTATTAATTACAATATCTTCTCCGTTTTCTTATTTCCCTATCTTCTTTTTAAGGGGGGTGGAGTTTGTATTAATTTCAAAGCGATGCAACTTTTTCACCAGACTTAAAGTGATCCTTCAATTAATTCCGTCTTCATTTCAAAGATAAAACAGTTCCACTATTCCATTGTTTTGAATCCTAGAAGATTTCCAATAATCTTGCCGTTTGCCGATTTCCCGTCCTTTTGTTTTCGTTATAATTGATATTTCGAAATGAGTTTGAATGAGAAAAGCCATTATTAAATGTTCTCAAATATATGGAAAGTACTTCCTTTGTTGAGTTTCAATTTAATCCTTTCATATTTATATTAATTCTTTATTTGAAATCAATTCATACTAAATCGATATTCCACCAAAATTTCCACTCCAGCTCTTCGCATTTTGTGTCGGCTTAAAAAAAATGTTGACTGTATTGTTTGTTTGCTTCATCGATCAGAAATTTGCTGTTAACTATTTTAAAGCGATGTTTATTTTCATTGTAAATCTGAAACAGTCCATTCGGAGCAATCCGGTCAAAGGGAAATATTAAATGATTGTTGATTTTTCACTTGAATTAATTTGTGAATTCACAAGTCAATTTTGAATTACTCTAACTACATAAGTGAATATTGTGTCCATAAAATTGATTGGCTTATTTCAATTCTGCGTATGTTTTTTTATAGGTTGTCGTTAATTGACAATTTACATTTCGCTTGGTTCACGCGTTTATACTGCGGTTGGACCGTTGGTTTGCTATTTTCCCTCAGTGCGACCAGCTAGATTGACACTCCAGTTAGCATGCAAATTTCAACATGTTGGCAATTTCCGTTCGGTGTATGCTATTTGATTGAATTTTCAACATTGTTGTACCAATTTTAATGGATTTTTTACCTTTGTTTTACGCCCAAAACGTCTGCCGCCCACACTGGACCACTGGATACACACCACAAACTTTCCCGATCAATAATCCGATTCCACTGAGATTCTCTACTTCGTATTCCAAAACTTTTCCATCTAACCATTCGTCTATTATATTAATTCGATCCGATTGTTAACATCGAGTATTGTTCGATTCAAATTCAAATATTGCTTTCACCAATCCGAGCGTTCCTCTAAATTTCAACACCCCCCTTTTCCTCACAACCCTGTCTGAATTATTTCAAATTTATACCGCATTTCATATTTCAAATATCTACAAACGGGATCTTTATATGTTCACCATTCTAATGTTGGACAATGTTTATCTGAACCACGAACGCACCATCGGATCAATATCAAACTATGTCTTCTTACTTTGAACGCTCTCCCGAATTTAAAAAACCACTATTGTCGAAAATCGATCGCTGTCCCCAACTTCCGAACACTAATTTCAAATTTCGAACACTATTGTCCAATTTCGAACACTATTTTCCAATTTCGAACACTATTGTCCAATTTCGAACACTATTTTCCAATTTCGAACATTATTTTCCAATTTCGAACATTATTTTCCAATTTCGAACACTATTGTCGAATTTCGAACACTATTGTCCAATTTCGAACACTTTGTCGAATTTCAAACACTATTGTCCAATTTCAAACACTATTGCCCAATTTCGAACACTATTCTCGAACACTATTTTCCAATTTCGAACACTATGTTCTAATTTCGAATACTATTGTGGAATATCGAACACTCTTGTGGAATATCTAACACTCTTGTGGAATATCGAATATTGAATTATTGAATCCCATTCCCCGAACACAATTCCTCACACTTGACGTTCCTGCGCGTGTTGCTTGGTAATGCCTGACGGTGACGAGCAGCATGCGATATGAACGTGCACAAGCGCTGCGAGGAGTCGGTGCCGAACCTATGTGGCTGCGACCACACCGAGAGGAGGGGAAGGATCCAGCTGACCATCACCTGCATTGGAAACAAACTTTCAGTTGACGGTGAGTCTCCATTCCTTTTTTTAGCCAATTTTAGTCTCAAAATTACAAAACACGCCAAACTTCCCCAATTAGAGTAAAATCTGTGAAAACTACGATTTACACGTAAATTTAATATCTTCTGTAGTTCATATCTCTAAAAGCCACTTGTTTCACTCAATTTCTAATGTAACATTGCCATCAAAATGCCATTCACCGCCTTTTGTTTTTGAAGTAAAACTTCTTTACACACGCTTAACTTGGGGAGTAAGCTGGTGAATGCGTGAAGAGAGCGTTACGAAAAGTGTAATCGGGTGAGGCGAACGGAAGTTTAGAGGGAGATATGAGTTAGTGCAGATAGAAAGAGAGAGAGTTACGTTTAGTATATTACTGTAGGGGCAAGAGAGAGAGGTGCGAGCACACATTTTCTTTTTATCTTTCTCTTATAGCTAGTTACGTTTCGTATATCTAAGACACAGTGCAGGCCTACTGTCTGTATCACACTGTAGGAGCAAGAGACATATTTTCTTTCTCTCTTCTTTTATAAGTTAGTGAAGTTTCACTTCAGTCGTGTGGTCCAAAGCACACTCGTTTTTTTTTATTTATTTGAAAGGTCCCCGTTAAACGCCTATTCTAAATGCGTTTCGGCTTTCTATCAAATCGTAATAAGCTGAGAAGCTTAATAATATGATAGTTGTCCTCTTTTGCTGATCACTATTTGTTCAATAGCTAGAACGGACATAGAATCAGATTTAACGGGGAACTTTCAACTGTCAAAAAAATAAAATGGCGCCGAAGGCCATTTGATTACAATTTAACATTTTAATTTCAGTGAAAAAAACCGTCCCAAGATATGTATTTAGTGTTTTGTAAGTTAATTTGTCCTCTATGGGCAAGCATGCTTTTTTTAAAAAGAAAACAAACATTCTCGGGTTATAAAATAACCTGTTAATATTATTTGAAAAACTCAAATTACCATCATTATTAGCAGAAAATGTTGCTTGTGCGATGATGGAGGACTTGAAAGCCAGCAGAGGAATTGAAACCAAGACATCTACAGGTCTTCTATCAGAGTGTGGAGGTTGTATTGCCGGATAACTATCTTTTTCTTGTTCCCTCACTAGCCGAAGTCCCCATCAAGAAGTATCATTCTAAGGGGTGGGAAAAAGGTGTTTTTTTTTAAATCTCATGTAGATTTTCACTTTCCGCTTGTTTTGAAGCACATGTGTGCAAAATTTCGTCAATATCGGAATAAAACTTTTGATTTGTATGAAAAAACAACCCCATCCACCCACTTAATACTCTTCTTTTGAAATACAGGATTTTAAGGGAGGTACTTTAACCAGTGGTTCCTGACATTATTTGGAGAAAAAATGTAAATGAAATTTTGGTCTCCGGTGACTTTTTAGTTTTTATTTTTTTTAAGTCCAACAAAAAAATTCTCCCACAAGTCGTCAATGCCGAGTAACCAACCAAGCCCCAACCCCGCCCCTAACTATCCAATACCTACTGATTTTTTTAATGTTTTTAGTTGAAAAACAAAACAACAACAACAAAAAAACAGACCAAAATTTCATTTATATTTTGTACTACAAATTTATATTTTATTATATTATTTATTTTATTATATTTATTTATTTATATTATATTTATATTTTTTACTACATCAGGAATCAACGGTTAAAGTAAATCAAGTATGTCTCATATATACATAGACAAATAGATCAGTATTAAGCAAAGAAATACCTAGCGTGTTTTTGCTTGCATTTTTAATACTATGTTCTTGGTTTTTCTACCTACTTAATACGTTTTATAGCAGTATTAAATTTTCATTTGGGATGACATTGTACAAGTCACTTTACCCAAATATTTGAACTAATACGCTTCGCCTTCATTTTCGTTGTCATTTTAACCTAACTAGCAAACCATTCATTTTTTTCCCGAATTTTCCCGAGCTTACTAAAAAAAGGCCTTATTATTCCAATTTTCAAATCAGGACAAAAAAATAATGTTAACAACTACAGTTACTAAATACTTTTTCAAAAACTCTGGAAAAAACTATTAAAAAACAGCTTCAACACTATCTGGAAACAAAACAAATACTGTCGTTGAACCAACACGGTTTCGGGAAAAACATGAGCACAGAACATGCAATAGCTACTGTTACAGACTTCATAACACATAATCTTGACGCTAAGAAAAAAGTTATTTCAATTTATTTAGACCTATGTAAAGCCTTCGACACAATCTCACACGAAAAACTTTTCAAGAAGTTAAAAAACATTGGTATTAATGGAGTAGAATTCGACTTAATTAAAAGCTTAATGTCTGACCGAACTCAACAAGTTAAAATTGACAACAAGATAAGCGAACCACTTCTAATTACATAATTGGAGTCCCACAAGGGAGTGTACTTGGCCCTTTATTATTCCTCATCTACATAAACGACTTGTGTAACATTGATATTGAAGGTAAAATCGTGACCTTCGCTGACGATACAGTTCTTCTCTGTCAAGCTGCCACATGAAAAGAGGTATTTATAATAGCAGAAAAAAGTTTGTCAATTGTTAAAAAATGGCTAAACAGTAATACTCTTACCATTAATACAACCAAAACAAAATACATCACACATAGTATTACACAAAGAGGTCAACCTCCATCAAACATAGACCTGTTTCTGCATGACTGTGAACAAACTGTATCCAATTGTCAATGCGAGCATATTGAAAGGGTCAAACAAACAAAGTATCTAGGGGTCATTATTGATACACACTTACGCTGGACTGACCACATAAACTTCATCACGAATAAACTAAGACGAGTCATGCACCTATTAAAATCCATTAAAAACATTTTCCCACTAACAATACTCAGAACCATATACTTCGCACTTTGTCAATCCATTGCCGCATATGGAATACTGGCTTGGGGAAGTGCTACAAATATAGCAATTAACCCAATTCAAAAGATACAAAAAGCGATAATTAAACTAATCCTGCAAGTGCCATTCTACACAGATTCAAGCGAAATTTACAAAACATTAGAATTCATGTCAATAAAACAACTTTATGCCAAATCTGCTCTGCTACACCTCCTCCAAAACAAACTCCATATTCCATTGCAACCAAAAACAATAAAAAAACAAGGTCCTTAACTAATGTAACCCTGAACATACCGATAACACACACCACACACGGACAAAGACATTTTCAGTATTACGGTACCAAACTTTTTAATTATATGCCCATTACTCTAAAACAACTACTAACTACACATAAATACACAAACATTCACAAAAAACATATCACAGCCGATCAAAAATCAAGATATTCACTTTATACAAAATTTCCTAATCCCTAACCAAACATAACAAAACTATAAAAAAAGTAAAATAAATAAACATATCTTTCAAGAATTTAATAACTATCCATATATACATATATATTTATATGTACTTTATATATATATTTTTTTCTTCTAAATAATCCATTACCATTAAAATGTTCAAAAAAAAAAAACAACTTTCTACTACAACACATAAATACCTGTACTTGTCACACTGAATCATAAACACGTAAACACCTCAGCACAGGTTCTCCTAGTGAGGTGTTCACGAAACATACAACATTATTATAAACCAACAGTTTCACCTTCTCAAACCTACCTTACACCCTACATAATAAAATGTTATATTAATATGTAAAAATGTTTTCAAAATATATTATGTTAAAATATTAAATATAAGGTAAAAACTGTAATATATAGAAATAAAATAAAATAAAAATAAAATAAAAATTCATAAATTTTTTTTACGTTTGAAGTTTACAGGATTCTCATACGCGTTGATCGCTCAAATTACTTTCAGCTACCGACTATTTGGAGACAAGATGGCTTCCATAAAAATGAATGACCCAAAAGATTTATCCTGATAGGGACTCTTAGACAAATCGCTTCACCCATACACAGAATTAACCCCATTCGAAAACATAGTGTTAGAAATTATTATCTTAGGGTCGGTGTTATTTTAAAAGGTCGGCGACATTTTAACCCCACAGGTCTCGTCCATATTTTATCAGAGGGTCAAAATATTTCCGCTTTGCAATAAAATCCATTATTGAGTAACCAGGCAAAACCGGATATATGTCATGTTTAAATAAAATTTTAGACGTATTGACTCTTTTCCACAAAAAATATAAATTGATTTCGAAAGACTCTTCTTTTATCTAGTAAAAAGCTATGTTTAAATTTTGAGGAAATATGTTTATTTTATGTTCAATAAGGTTTTACCGTAGGTCGTTGGCAGATTTTTCAGACAAACAAAATTTTGTATTACCTATACAACACACATTTCAAATCATATAATCATGCAGTAATAAATCAATAAATTATCTGGGAAAGCTATGTCTCAGAATTTTAATTTTAGCTTAAATAAAATCATTTAAAAAAGATACGGCCGAAAATGTGGCGAAAATACTACGGTTTGTCTATTTAATTACGGTCTTACGAAATTATATATTCAAGATTTTTTTACATTCTTATTTAGCTTAGACATTATTGAAAAATTATAAATACTTATGATCAAAAAATAATTACAAAAAGTACATAAGTTTATTAGCTTTATCATCACGCCTTTCAGCATTTTTGAATGTAGGTATAAATTAAAGCAAATTTTGAATGAAATAAAATCGATATTGAGTTATTATTTTAAAAAGCTGGTACGGAGAATAATTAATCTGTCTCACTGGAACCGCCCTGTACGATCTTAAAAATATCTTTCTATGAAATACGAATTCTCGGCCGCTGTCTAGTTAATGGCCCTTAAAAATGCAGGTTATTTTGCTTTACAAAAATAATACAAATTTCTATTGTGAGTCTGTTACTCTGTAAATTTGTTTTTAAATCTTTTCTTTATCTTTATTTAGATGTACACAATTTTTTCATACATCTGTAAGTGATTATAACTCTGGCTTAATGTATTCGGTTTTTCATTGAATTTATGTGTCACTTTCGAAAATGGCCTCCGTGGTTGAGGGGCAAGGCTCTCAAATCCCGGCGTGCGCAGATAAATTTTATTTGATTATCGCTAGTATTCCATAAAATCAATATGTTCTTCAAAACCATAAATAGCCAATATTTAATATTTCTTGTTATGCTTTTTTATTATCACGTTTCGGTTAAGCTTGACTGCTCGTCTTCAGAGGAACTGATATCTTTTGATCTACGAAATTGATAGAGGAAACCCAAATTAGGATGGTGTCATATTTCCAGAGAACACTTTAATGTTGTTCGAGGGGTTTCCGCTGAAATGTTTTCTCTGTGAATAACATTATTAACCCCTTGAATGTATCTATCACTGTCGGAAACTCAGCCGCATATGATAATATACAATATTATTAATTATTATCTATGACATACTCGTACATTACCGAAGGAAAAAAACCGACAGAATTGTGCGGAGGGCGTGTACGTGCACCCGAAGTAAATTCAATTTATCCTTCTGGTTAAATCGGCAAAACATTTTCAAATACCGAAAAAAATAGTGTTTCTGGTGGTGACCCGACAATAGGCCACTTGCATCACATTTAAAAAAAAAATCCGGTTTAGGCAAATAATCTAAGACATTCTGTATTTTTTTTAATCGTATTTTTGAAACCCTGGCGATTTAAAAAAAATTTCAAACCGAAAAATCAGACCATTTTTTATAAACCGGAAAGACGGGACATAATTTTATGGGTTCGAAAAACTATAATTACATAGCCGAAAATTATTTAAAGAAAGAACGTTTTCCACACGAATAGCAATAAATTGTACGGGGTTCTCTTCGTAACATCTGTAAAAACACCGCCATTTTTATCAAAAAATCAAACCAAAGGATAAGTTCGCATAGAACAAACAATAAATCTAGTGAACGTTAAACGCCAATTCAAAAATTCGCAGGAAATCAAAGTGTTGCCATATAAAAAAAAAAAATTAATCAGTGTGGAATTTTACAAAATTAAGGGAACATAATCGGAGACGGGACATTTTCATGTAGGGACGTCACGAGCTCAAATAATGGATTTATTTATTTAGAAATAAAAAAAACCATTCATTTCTAAAAATTTTTACTAACATTTTCTTAATCTTAGTAAAAAAATCTATCCACACGATTTTTTCCAAGTCGTTATGAAATCCATGCAAGTGGCCTATTGGCCCGTCAACAGTTGATCCCCCGGGTAATTTATCTGCCGGACTCCCCAAACAGCTGATCCCTCTTCCACATATCAGTATGTTGTATTTTGTTAAATCGGAATAAAGCACACTTCTTTAGAATATCGTTTCAGTGCACACTGTTCGCGGCCTTCGTGGTTGAGATGTAAGACGCTCGACTACGAATCAAATAGTTACAGCTTCAAATCCCAGCGTGCGCAAGTAAATTTAATTTAATTAATTTGTTTTCTTAACAATTAATCTTTAAAAATGATGTAAAATAGATTTTCGGCTCGTTTCGTAGTGAAAGATGCTTTCAGCATCGCCCGGCGCAAACCACCATTCAGAATTAAAACGTTGCTTGAAATAGCTTTTGCCGTGTTTGGTGACCAGATATTAGTAGCCAGGTACTTCCCCACCTTCCTCAACCTCATCCCCATCTTCTTTCCCTCCCCACTACAGCCTCACAACATACCCAAAGGAGAGCAGTTGGGTCTCTTGGGCTGTAGTAACGTAAAAATAAAAATATTAATAAAGACATTTTTTTTTCAACTTTTGATTAATAAATTTAGAACACAAAATATTACCCAAAGAGTACTGTACCTCCTAAATATATTCAACTCAATTAAGTAAGGGAGTTTTTTAAAATAAAAAATAGTTTTAATGTTACCACCTACGCCTTTCACGTTATGAAGGTTTCTGGCTTATGGGATGTTTTACACCCTAGTTGCCAGATTCTGAAAGCTTGTGACAGTAAAAATATTGTATCACAGCTGAAAATGATACGCAAAAGTACAAAAAGTCGGATTATATACGAAGCATTTTCATTTCTTACGTATGTTTTTGTCAGCTCCTCCACAAAAGGGTGTTATTTATTGAATGTGTGAATGCGGATGAAAAGTGCGGATGTCGAAGGACCTTGCGTGTGTTTGTTAGGATGTGTGTTTAGACCACTGCACAAGTAAAATTGAAAGCACAAAGGAGAAGGTAAGGAAGGGACTTACGGTGGAATCTTGACTCCTGGACTTGACTCCTTCACTTCCTTGAACCTGGGTTTTGTTCATGAACTTGTACAGTGATTAATCGCGGGATGCGGATTCAGTTAGCGGATGCGGGGATATTATAGGATGCGGGGTGCGTAATATTATACTTGTTCACGCGGCGAGTTCATTAGCAACACTGATTGTTATGGTAACTATGACAACATAGGGATGGGATAGGTTGGGGAAAAGGAACATCATAGGGATGGGATATGTGACAATCAAGCTACAAGCACAGGGTCTATGATATATGTAGATGTGTGTATATAAGTGTAGCTGTGTATTGTGTAAACGCCCAACCATGCCCCCCGCCTGGAAGGGGATGAAAGAATCCACTTCCATAAACCATAAGAGTGCATTACGTTTTAATTCGCAAACAAAAATTGTAATGACACGCGGTAGAATGTAATCAATTATGTAAAAGTTATGAAAATATTATGTTAGTTATATAAATGCTTTTACCAAATGGTAAAAATGACTGATATAGCAAGGAAATAAAAAATAAAAACATTGAAACGAAAGATATGATTTGATAGGATTCAATAAATAATACTGAGCCTGCGGTAGATAAAACTAGAAGTAGGGTTTGGTATCTATTTAACAATGAACTAATCTAATAGATTAAAAAAAAGTATTATGAACTAACTTCTAAGATGTCGTTAAATCTATTGTGACGGTAAGGGACAGAGTTTAACGACTGCCCTGCGGTATGTTCCGGAGTTAGTTTTAACTTCCGCAACCCGGATCACCCCATCTGCCCCGGGGTAGACATTGACTATTACCCCAATAGGCCATTGAAGGGGCGCGATGTTGTCACTCTTAATCATTACTACCGTGCCTGTCTTTACCAAATTAGCATTTGTATTCCACTTCTGGCGAGCTTGCAAAGTATTTAAATACTCAATTCGCCATCGGTTCCAGAACGTCTGAACAAGACGATCCACGAGATGTTTGCGTTGTACCAAGTTGACTGGCTCGTCTGACAAATCAGCAGCAGGTAAAGATTTTAAGGGAGTGAGCGTTAAAAAATGCGCGGGGGTTAGCGGCAATGGAGCCGAAACATCGTTAACGCTAAGTACAGATAGCGGGCGTGAATTTAGAATTGCTTCAATCTGAGAAAGCACTGTTTGCATCTCTTCATAAGTCAGTAGAGAGGTGCCTACTATTTTATTTAAATAACCTTTCAGGCATTTAATGTTACTTTCCCAGATCCCACCAAAGTGAGGAGCTTGCGGTGGATTCATCTTCCATTCGATTCGATTCTCCAACAGATTGTCTGAGAATTCCTTTTTGTAATTGGGTGACTCTATAAGTGCAAATAAAGACCTTAAATGGGATTTGGCTCCCACAAAGTTCGTCCCATTATCGGAGTACATTATACTCACAGGACCTCGACGAGAAAGGAAACGCTTGAAAGCGTTGAGGAAGACTTCGGTGGAAAGATCCGAAGCGAGTTCAATATGAACTGCTCGGGTCACCAAGCAAATAAATAAGCAAATGTATGCCTTTTGACTTCGCACCCCTCGACGTCTATAAGGGATTATTTGAAGCGGGCCAGCGTAGTCAACCCCCGTGTGAAGAAAAGCCTTAGCTTCGCGGACGCGGCATGCGGGTAAATCTCCCATTAATGGGAATTGTGGTTTAGGATTGACTTTGAAGCACGTATTGCACTGATGCACACGTTTCCGAACCAAATTGCGCGAAGAAAGTATCCAAAATCTTTGTCTTAGCAGCGACATCAGTAACGTAGGACCCGTATGTAGGTTCTTAATATGATAGTAGTCTATTATTAAATTGACTACATTATCACGAGCGGGTAATAGAATGGGATGACGACTGTCAAATTCTGTTTCAGCATTACTCAATCTGCCTCCTACCCTTAGAATTCCGTCATGAAGAAACGGATTTAATTTTGCAATCGCTCGCCGAACCTTCTTCCCATCTTTGACTGCCTTTATATCTTCGGAGAAATGTTCTTGCTGTATAGAATTTATAACAGCGATTTCTGCAACTAAAATATGGCTTAATTCGAATGCTCGTGGTAATTTCTTAATGAAACGAAAAACATAAATTACTATTCGAATTAATTTCGGCCATGAACTAACACGAGAAGCTAGTGCACACAATAACGGTGGAGCAATTGTTTTGGGGCGGTTATTGTCTTGAACGGACATCAAAATTTTTGTTTTTAATTCGGGTGGATCAGATATCGATTTCGTATCAAAACGTTGTAAAGGCCAATCACTTTATCCGGCTCGAAGGACCAGCTTCCATTATATAAGAGATCAAGACAATCCCGCCGACTGCTTATCGCGGGGTCTTACTCCCGCTCAGCTAATAGACCATCCGTTATGGTTTAACGGTCCCGTATTTGCCCAATTACCTAAAAGTGATTGGCCTTTACAACGTTTTTAATTCGGGTGGATCAGATATCGATTTCGTATCAAAACGTTGTAAAGGCCAATCACTTTTAGGTAATTGGGCAAATACGGGACCGTTAAACCATAACGGATGGTCTATTAGCTGAGCGGGAGTAAGACCCCGCGATAAGCAGTCGGCGGGATTGTCTTGATCTCTTATATAATGGAAGCATTCAGCCCCAAGATGGTTTTGTATTTGTGAGACACGGTTGGCAACGAAGGTCTGCCATTTTGCAGGCGGTGAATTTATCCAAGCTAAAGCAACCGTGCTGTCGCAAAAAGCTAAAGTCGTATGAGCTTTCGAATTTGATGTGTAGGTATTACTGACCGTATGCATTAATCGTGCAAGTACTAGCGCTCCACATAGTTCTAATCGCGCAAGTGAAATCGTCTTAGCCGGAGCGACCTTGGATTTAGCGCATAATAAATTAATTGTGGTTTTATCAGTATTCGAACAGTAAACATGTAAGTAAATAACACCTCCATATGCGCGTTCGCTTGCGTCTGAAAACCCGATAAGCGTTAATACACATTGGGGTTCGATTCCTAAAAAACGAGGAATTTTAATAGATTGCAGTAATGGCAATTCCTTTTTAAACTGTCGCCAAAGTATGACAACTGTTTCAGGAGGAGTATCGTCCCAATCCAGGTTATACTCCCATAGAGATTTAATTATCAGCTTAGCCAATAATACAACTGGTGCGGCGAAACCCATCAAATCCCAAAGACGAGCAATCGTCGAGAGAATGTTTCGTTTAGTACACGTTCTTTCGTCGGTGTGTACGACAAATACAAAATGATCAGAAGCGGGTATCCAATGAAGCCCTAGTATTTTTAGGTTTTCATCGGGATTAAATTCCACATGTTCCTTCACACGACGAGCTGTAGGAATCGTGGATAAAAAATTTGGAGAATTAGAAGAGAATTTTACAAGGTCGAATCCTCCGGCAGCGAATAACTGAATTAATTCCGTCGACAACTCGGTAGCTTCCTCGACTGATGAGCAACTGGTGACGAAATCATCCATGTAGAATGAGCCATTTTCCACCAAGTTTGCTGCGAGTGGGAAACGAGGTTTTTCATGCGTTGCGAGTTGGCGCAGTGAGCGCATAGCCAAAAATGGGCTACAAGACATGCCGAAAGTGACGCGATTAAATTCGAACAATTGTAAAGGGTCGCTATTGTTAAATCTATACAGCATGCGCTGATAACGACGGCATTCTTCTTGCACTACGATTTGTAGGTACATTTGTTTTATGTCAGCGGTTATAGCTATTGCGAACAATCGGAAATTGAGGATAATGCGAAACAAATCACCTTGTAAATTCTTTCCGGTATGTAGGATGTCATTAAGCGAATAACCCGAATCGGATTTCATACTCGCGTCTAGCACCATGCGAATTTTAGTAGTAAGTTTATCTTCACGAACTACAATATGATGCGGTATAACGTAATGAGGTAAGTCAGAATTGTCGACCGGCGAAATGTACCCTTTCTGTAGGTATTCGCGTAATATTTTGTCATATTCTAACTTTATTGCGGGTTGAGATATCAAGCGGCGTTCGAGAGATCGAAACCTGCGTTCGGCGGCGGGTAACGATTCACCGAGAACAGAGGGACTGTTTCGAAACGGCAACGCGACGATATAACGACCTGCCGTGTCACGAGAGGTAGTGAGTTTAAAAATGTCCTCACACTCTTGTTCATCAGGCGTTAAAAACTTCTCATCTGGAATGTCTTCCAATTCGAAGAAGCGCGACAGGCAAAAATCATTATTTTGCGTGAACGTACAAAATGATTGCGTGGCGTTTATACTTGGGTTTTCAATCATCGTTGGGGCAGTACCCAAGATGAGATATCCCAAAGTGGTTTCAATAGCAAATGGCTGGCCGAGAGAACCTGATATTTTGTTTGCCTTTAGAATGCGAGCAAATATGTCACATCCCAAGATAATATCAATCTCACCGGGCGTACAGAATGTTGTGTCTGCTAAGGGCAAATTGTCAAGATACGACAAAGAGGAACGGTTAATGTTAACAGTAGGCAACTCACTGGTTATAGTTTCTACTACATATGGTTTAATCGTATACGACTGAGTGATGTCATAGCGGGAATGTAATTTTAAGCAAGTTACGCCATTTGTCACATTTCTTACGTCACCTATTCCCGTGACGTAAGTACTTGGAGATGACCGCACCGTAAGATTCAAGCGTGAACAGCATTTGCGCGTAATTATGTCCCTTTGGGAGCCGCTATCTATTAGAGCCCGTAACGTCTGTACCTAGCCCTTAGCGTCTCTGGTAGTGCAAACAGCCGTTCCTAAGAGTGCAGTAGTATTTGCACTAGGGCATGAATTTGTTACACATAGCGAAACCGGATTCAAAGAATTTAAGTTATCATTATCGGCATCTGCTTGTAACGCGGGAGACGGTATTGGGTCTGTTTGTGACTTCCGCCCATCAGTTTGTTTGAAATGCAATAAACTATGATGTTTGAGCGCGCATGTTTTGCATGAACTCTTTGATTTACAAGCTTTCGTGATGTGCCTAGTACTGAGGCAGTTCACACAAACTCGAATATTCGATGACTTAATAAAGTTAAATCGATCGCGTGGTTCTAGACTTGCGAATTTAGAACATTGGTATAAAGGATGCGATCCCTTTTGACAACAAAAACAAATGTCAATGGAGTGATTGTCACTTTTCTCGACATTTTTAAATGTCTTTGCGGAGTTTGTCTTTTGCGGTTTAGCGGAAATATTATTATTTGAACCGAGGCGGCTGGATGTTGCTTGCGTAACTTGCGCACGAGTGAGTATCCTTTGCTGTACTCTTATAAATTCAATTAATTCTGAGCTCGACGGAAAGTTTTCATTGTCTCGAATAGACGATTCGAAAGCCTTTACTGTCTCTATATCAAGGCGTTTAAGACCCAGATGTAGCAACATAAATTCTGCGAGATCTTTAATCTGCAACTGTTTCAGCGCGGCAATGTTTGTAGCATATGTGTCTGCAAAATGCTCTAAGGAAGCGGGCGTGACCGAATTAACCACAGGCATTTTCAATAACCGGTCAAAGTATGATTCTGCGAGAATGCGATGATCGTTATATTTACTACATAAGGCATTCCAGATCACTTGGTAATTTGCACCGATGGGTGTGATTGTCCTACAAATAGTCAATGCCTTTCCCGTCAACTTGGACATGAGATATTGCATCTTTTCAGAATTGTCCAATGAACTGTTTAAATGTATAACAGAGACATAGGTCTCATAGAAGAGAGGCCAATTTTCGAGATTTCCGTCAAAGCATAAAATTTCTAAGGGCGGTAATTTGATTTGACGACGCGGTTTCTCTACTGGATTTGATTGCATGCTTGCCTCGGTAAATTTAATGACACCGTACATTTCTTCAAATGCATTCAGTTGAGTGTACTCGACGACTGCTTCTGGGTTAATTTCCAATTCACAATCGACTTTTTCGTCTAGAATCGCGATGAATTCTGAACGAATTCTTTCTACGGTTCCAGCGCCCGATAAAAACGCTTGACGATTTATAGCGCTGTCAGACGATGTCTTTATTTTGTCAAAAACTGACTGTAATGTTGCAAAACTAGAAGCTAGCTTCGCGTTCAATCGTTTCAGACGTCTGTCATCCCGTGGCGATGAACCAGACGGTGCGGTTGTAGACATTTTCTTGCTCCGGTTAATTTATTAAATGTAATAATAAATACAGCCCAAGAATATGCTTAAAATGTTTATTTGAAACGAATAAATTAAATATTTAAATTCACGCGCAATACTGAATATAAATTAAATATTTATATTTACGCGCAATGTTAAGTGAGGTCAACTTTGACCCCAACAACTGTAAGGGGTTAACAGTGGGGCTAAATTTGCCCCGACACCCGTGCGGGGTTAACAGAACTGAATTTTGTATACAATTTATTCGTAATCAATGTGAAGATCGCATTGGATCAAACTATAAGGTGTGGGTAGGTACTAACCTTAATACGTTCAATGCTTGTACCTGAGTAGGTACCCACTTACTGCGGTTTGTGTAAAATGCAATTTAATTTGAAAATAAATTCTAAAATTCAAATAAAAAATTCACTTGTTGATGTTGATTGACAGGGAATTTAACCATTGGTAACGTAATACAAAATGGCTTAACTGCGGGTGATCTTAATGCACTTTTAGAGTTTTTAAGATATTTTTAAAGGTTATATCTCCGGCTCGTTCGGGCCATAAAATGAATGTGTGAATGCGGATGAAAAGTGCGGATGTCGAAGGACCTTGCGTGTGTTTGTTAGGATGTGTGTTTAGACCACTGCACAAGTAAAATTGAAAGCACAAAGGAGAAGGTAAGGAAGGGACTTACGGTGGAATCTTGACTCCTGGACTTGACTCCTTCACTTCCTTGAACCTGGGTTTTGTTCATGAACTTGTACAGTGATTAATCGCGGGATGCGGATTCAGTTAGCGGATGCGGGGATATTATAGGATGCGGGGTGCGTAATATTATACTTGTTCACGCGGCGAGTTCATTAGCAACACTGATTGTTATGGTAACTATGACAACATAGGGATGGGATAGGTTGGGGAAAAGGAACATCATAGGGATGGGATATGTGACAATCAAGCTACAAGCACAGGGTCTATGATATATGTAGATGTGTGTATATAAGTGTAGCTGTGTATTGTGTAAACGCCCAACCATTTATAAAAAAAAACAAAGATCTTGAAGACATTTATTTTTTTTCTAAATGATAAAACGTCGCCAAAAAAATGAGCTGTCGCACATCTTTTCCCCATGTGGTTATACCATAAGTGCGCCCAAACACCTTCATTTACGGAAAGCGGTTTCGTAATGTGATAAACCCTCCCCTGGCTATGTTCGCATTTCAGCGGGTCGGGACTTATATGTGAAGCTGACATCAATCACACCACGGCCTGACGCCACGGGGTGCGTGGCAGGACGCAGGACACGTGGCAGGGGGTCAGACCATAGGGCTAACTGCATCACAAGAATTCATAGGCCTCGGTAATCAAATAGGCTTTGCACACTCCACGCAAAACAGCCTCGACAAAACATCTGGCGACAAAAGAGTTTCAGAATAAGAAAGTCAGTGACAAAATTGACCGTGACCATTTAAATTACGTAAAGTCAGTGGCATATTTGTTTCCATTCAAATTTGTATGGAAGGCACTTCTAGTGTTATATTCTTTATCCTACGGCATCTGGATGTTTCATTTTTAAACGATTTCGAAAAGGAGGAGGTTATCAATTCGACGGTATTTTTATTTTTATGTTTTATGTTTGTTACCTCAGAACTTTCGATTGGGTGAACCGATATTGATGATTATTTTTTATTAGAAAGCTGGTGCTTCCCGTGTGGTCCCATTTTAATTTGGTCCAGTTCTGATCTGACAATGGGATCCATGAGAAAACCATATAAACCAGTATGTGCGCGACAAATGGACGAATAACTCAATATTACGCCAACAGATTTCGATGATTCTTTTTTTGAAGTAAAATTTCTTAACGCACGCTCGTCACTAAAAATCAAAAAGTATACAAAAATTTTAACAAAATAAAAAACGTCTTCAAAAAATGCACTAAAAAGTAAAAAAATAATTTCGTACACCGACTCCAAAAATAACAATCGTACACCGACTCCAAAAATAACAATCGTACGAAATTATTTTTTTACTTTTTAGTGCATTTTTTGAAGTCGTTTTTTGTTTTGTTAAAATTTTTGTTTATTTAAAATATTTTTATTTCTCCATATTAAAAAAAAATATATATTTTTTGCATAATATTTCATATTATACTCTCTAATAAAGCTGACGCTTGTAATTTGTTATTATTATTATTTTTTTCTATATATTACAGTTTTTACTATATATTTAACATTTTAACATAATACATTTTGAAAACATTTTTACATATTAACATAACATTTTATCATGTTGGGTGTAAGGTAGGTTTGAGAAGGTGAAACTGTTGGTTTATAATAATGTTTATTTATTTATTTATTTAAACGCCATAAATTTGGCTTTTACATTCAAGTGATACGTGATACAATGGTTCACAAGAGGATATCAGTATGTTAAAAATAACAAAAATAAAATAGTTAAGCAATATTTAAATAATATGCGAGGTTTATAAAAGACCTAACTCAAAAAAATGTGAAGTTTGTATGATAAAAGCTAGTATATACATAGGTATATGATACAAGTATTTGTTACAACCAAACAAATAATGTGGGCATTAACATTATATTTGCGCAGAATAAAAATATGTAAAATAAAGGTGGCTTGTTAGCAAGTAGAATCGAGCAAAGTCTGGTATATCATACATTCACACATTCGCGTTTATTTGCAAATCTAGGAGTTGATTATAAATAGAATAATTTTGTAGAGAGTTTAATGTTACCTTAAAAATTAACTTTGCTTAAAGTGACTGGGCAGGTATAGTTAGCAAATTAGCTCTTTGGTTTCAGGGCTGTCAGTTGGAGATTTGATAATAGTTATGGATTAAAAATAATAAATTTTATTAAAATAGTGCACTTATTAGCTATGACACTTGTGTCTGATGGTTAAGAGTAGTTCTGAATCTCTATATTGTATGTTGTATGTTTAATGTTGTATGTTTCGTGAACACCTCACTAGGAGAACCTGTGCTGAGAGAGCACAGGTTCTCCTAGTGAGAACCATTCTATTACGAGAGCACAACTTATATTTTATTACGACTAATAGAAAAGTATTAATATTTTTTAATTTCTTATCTAAAATTATATTTTACGTGGCAATAAAGAAGACCACATCTTTATAATAAAGATACGGTAATTTTGTAAGATTATGTATAAAAGTAATAAACAATACAGATAACTTATACATAATACATTAGAAATGATAAACAAAACATAATATACAAACGAGTTAAAAAATATAAATACCCAAATTTAATTTATTTTTTCAAATAATTCTCGTAGTTTTCTTTTGATCGTATATCAAAAGATGATTGAATAACTTTATTCCCTTAAACACATAGTCCACCAATTGAACTATTTTGTATGCTAATATTTAATGGTGGGATATTGTTTTTTTAAGAAAGAAATCAAATATAAAGATCTTGGTGTTTACCTTGATAGCAAACTCATCTACTTATCTACTTATCTACTTATCTACTTACACTATATAAAGAGGTAAGATTTGTTTATTTGTTTGTTTGTTTGCATCGAATAGACTCCGAAACTACTGAACCGATTTGAAAAATTCTTTCGCTGTTGGGAAGCTACACTATCCCCGAGTGACAAAGGCTATATTATATTTTCAAAAAAATTAGGGATCCTTACTAAAACTCCAATAATGCAGCCCAAGGTGTAAAAAAATTACCTAAAATATTCTTTACATCGCGTGCGCTGCGAAAACTATTGATGATAGAATAAAATAATGTATCACGACTTTGTAGAACACATCATTATGACAGCATATGTCTAACTATTATGGTTATGCCACAATAAGTATTCTTTTATTTTAAAAATTTAATTAATATGTCGCCGCTTGAAAAGGCTCTTTATTTGTATCTTGGTGTTAATCCTTATCAAAATAAATTACTTCATATTCAAGACAGCTTCAATACCTTTATTTAACTTTTTAAATTTTTCAATTCGGATATTTAATTAGAAAGATATCACGAGTTTAATGTTAGTATTAGAAAAAAGTTTCGGCTACGGGCCGGGCGGGAGAGGAGTCAAGAAATGAAGTGCCAGGGGGGTTGGCGGAACGGGGGAGCGGGAGAGCGGTGGCGGGGAAGGTGGAAGTGGAACGCTGGATGGGAACGCACGGGAAAGGACATGCAAGGAGTAACATTTTATTTATTTGAATACGGCATTGCAACGCATTTCGGGAAACAGCTAGTATTTAATAATCATATCGAATCAATCGTTCACAGGTCATATAAAATGCTTGGTTTTGTTCTTCGTATATGTAAGTAAAGTGTTCAGTAACCCGCGTACAGTAGTTATGTTATATTTTGCATTAGTCAGAAGTATACTGGATTATGCCTCGCCAATTTGGAACCCGCAGTACAAAGTATACATAGATAGCATATAACATATTCAAAACAAATTTATAAAATATCTTACCTTCAAATTCAACAATAACTATGAATGCACATTTCAAACTTTGCAACAAAGACGAGTAATAGGTAATTTGACATTTATACACAAAATTTTAAATAATAACATCGACTCTACCGAACTTCTTTTCTTTGTTAATTTTAACATACCATTAAGACGTACACGCCATACAGAACTATTCCACACGCTTAATTACAAGACAAGTGCAGCAACTAATTCGCCAATCAATCGTGCTCTTCATATATTCAATAATATTAATCTAAATTCTAAAATCGACATTTTCTCCGATTCACTACCCAAATTTAAAAAGAGTATCATGTCAATAATATAAATTGTTTAATGCGCAACTTACATACACACACACACACACCATCCCACTACACACATTACCCGGTAATTACTTAATATGCACACCATAAATAAGACACTACAATGAAACACAAAATAGGTTGGTACCCATCATGAATTATATTTATTCATTGTAATTTTTTTCTTACCAATGGATAAATATATTACTGTTAGTTTCTGTTTTTAAATAAATAAATTATGTAACTGAAATAGTGCAATTTTGTTGTAAATTTTTAAAAGTGGGGGGACTGGAAAATCTTGGAAAATATTTTTTTATTGTTTTAAGTGGAAGTAGGAATGATTTATATGCACCCCCCCCCCCCCCCCCCCCCCCCCCCCCTCCCCCACCCCCCCCCCCCCGCCCTTAACAGCCTGTTTAAGCAATGTTTAGATTCTGAATGGTGGTCTTCGGTTAACTGTGTGAGTTTCTGGACCTCGTGAATATAATTTAATTTAAAAACGTAGTGTTTGAATCCACCTCCTATGGTTTAAAACTGATCTCACCGCTGGCCGCCACAGAAGTCGTCAAAACTTTGAAATGTTGCAATTTTTTAAGTGTCAACGCTGCTTTGTGTCGTCTGTTTTGTCTCAGTCTATTCTGTCACCTGCCACCATCCTCCCGATAGCCTATCGTCAAACTGACCGATAATTGACCACATAGAAAAGCCTGCTTTTAGGCCCGATTCACCCTAAACAATCTCCTATCACGGTCCATAGAACCTGTTCGCAAATGCTTTAGATTTGGTGGTAATTATTATGAACGATGCAAATTGAAAACAATAATTGTGGAACAAAGTTTTATTTATGTTTTTTTTACATTAGCTCCACGCTGGAGGCCCTGAGGAAAAATATTTTCCTTAGGACCTTTGTTATCTTTGGGGATGCTGTGTGGGAGGTCTTTTTATAAATGGAAGAAGAGGTAGTTCTGGGAAGGAAAAGGGTATTTTTTTACATTAGCTCCACACAGGAAGCCCTTAGGAAAACAATTTCCCATTGGGCATATGTCATGTTTTAGGATGCTGTATGGAGGGTATTTTAGGAAAAGAAAGGAGAGGAAATTATTTTTTATTTTATTTTATTTTATTTATATTTGCGAAAGTTGACAGCAAATCATAAATTACATAATAATACTATTATAAAATGGTTAAATATGCCAATTATAAACTTTCCACAGATAATAATAGTAAATGTGTGACATTATAAAGGTGTTTACTTAATTAGTTCATTTTTAGTTACATTATGTGAGGGGGGGAGGAGAAATATAGGGTAAGGATTAAAAGGCTAAGGACGCGAATATATAGGGGGAGGGGTAGATTGAACTTCCTAGTTTGAGTCATGTTTCTTAGTAAGATTTTGTTTTATGTCATGTAATGTCGAGTTAAAAATGTCAATGTGGTAATAATTTAAGTTGAATGAATGTGTGGATCTGTAGATAAATGAGTTACGTTTGGAGTTAGTCTTGCAAAGAGGAAGATTAAAAGTAAGCGACTGTCTACTGTTGCGATTAGGAACGTGGAATGATGGGCGTTGAAGAAGATCAGGACTATTGATTGAGTTATGTGTAATTTTAAATAACATTATCGAATCTGCTATATTTCTTCGACAAGTTAGCGTCTGTATTTTGAAGAATTTTGCAGAGATTACTAACATGAGATTGAAAAGAGCAGAAATTGATATACCTTAAAAATCTATTTTGAACACATTCAATTCTATTTTTATGAAGGAAAAAGGTGAGGGGTAATCTAATCATTGCGGTGCGAGGCGATGGATCGAGATAGACCAGCTGGAGAAGTCAAAAGGTCAAAAGTCTCCCTCAAAAGTTTCGCATGATCCGGCCTGCCACGCAGTTGGTAGACAGACGCATCTACCTCCAACATTCGGACAGACCTCACCCTCATGAACCCGGGCACCCCTCCTAAATCACCAAACGTAGTGAACCACTTGGGGTGACCTATGGCAGAGCTGTTGGTTATCCAATAAATGATTCCCGGGGTGGCGGTACCCATACCAATGTATGAAGGGTCGGTAGGAATCTGGGGATCAGCATTTCCAGGAGTATCGCATGAACGAATCCAATACTCTCTATTATCACTGCGGTGCAAGGCGATGTTCCGAGAGAGTTCTGCTGGAGAGATCAAATGAGGCCTCCCTCAACCAGTCTCCAACGATCCAGCCTGCCACGCAGTTGGTGGACAGATGTATCCACCTACAGGATACGGACTAATCTATCGAACTAATAATCTGACTATCTACCTGCTAAGTCACCTAACGTAGAGAACCACTTTAGGTGACCTTGTTGCAGAAGTATTAGCATGTCCGCCTCCCAAATTGAAAACCCATTAACGCAAACACAAATATTACATTTTGTCAAGTAATATAATTTCAAAAGTAATGCCAATATTCGCATAGAATTTTTTCACAATTTTCAGATTTCACAATTTCTTCAGTTTATCGCATCTTTATGTAATAAGCACGGCATTACAAAACTTTTATAGTATCTACAGATATTACTTTATTAAAACATCACATTACGTATTATCCTAATATGTGAGCTTTTGGATCGGCTCCCTTAACAACCCCCTTCATATCCGCTTTGATCTAAATTACAACAAAAAGAGCTTTACCCAGATATCTCGGTCCATTAGTTACAGAAATATTGTGTAGCTTTTTGTAGCTTCTGATAAATATTTTAGATCCTTACAATGATGGGTAAATTTATTTACTTGGTAAAAAACAGCGTACGCATCATTGAGTGAATGTGGTTTTGGTTATGATGGAGTTATGTGGTTATTAAATTTAATCTCGGAGTTTTATGAAAGCTTTTTTTAAGTTGTAGGTAGAGTATCTAAAGGTCATTATGTGTTATAATTTAAATAATTGAGGAATTTAATTGTCGCAGTTGCGACCGTTATTTTTTTATTTTTCTGTGGCTTGTTCTCTTTTTTATTTTCGTTAAGATTATTAATGTCATCTTCTACTTGTACTTTTACTTTAAATGTAAATAACATTGTTGTTGTTATCCTTATTTTTGTGTTAAACTACTTATGCTAAAATGCGCCTGCTCTCAACACAGGAATTCCTAGTGAGACAGGCACAGCACAATCACCTATGTAACTCAATAAATAAAGATTATAATTTAAAAAAAATAATAAAAATGATATATTACGTTGAATATCTAACCTTCAAAAGTTATAAAAAATGAATTTTCATTACAAAAAAGGTCAATAGGTATTCCATCTAAATAATGGGGGGTACATCAAATATATCTACCATCTAATTTATTATTGTATAAAATTTATTTGTTATTTATGTATCTATTTGTTACTAATAAAAAAAAGAGGTATCAATAGCCGAATTTGTAAGACGTTTATCCCGGTAAGAAGAGGTTCTGGATTCGTGTCCCAGTTGCGACCGTTATCTTTTTATTTTTCTGTGTCTTTCTCTTTTATATTTTCGTTTAGATTATCAATGTCATTTTTGTAACGATTCATCTTCGAAAAGGTTCTTATAACCGTACACATGGCGTGTAGCTTTTAAAACCATGGAACTTTAGTAATCAATTTTCGGTGACATGGCGCTTTAAAAAAATGTCTTCCTTCTCTCCAGGCTCTCGTGCATTCTTGTTTAGAGATAAACATAATTTGCCTTATTAACATGTTAACACTTTTAGCCCAATAAATAAGAAAGCTACTGGCCCAACCAGTCAGTTGTACGATGGCTTTCGTGAGGTCTATTTTTTAAGTCAATGTTAAGGCGGGTCTCTTCCGACCGTGAACTTAAACATATGCTTTAACATTAGGTACTATTGTTTTCCGTCTCCTGCGTTTGTTGAAACATGGTTGAAAAATTGGGGCGAATTGCGCGCGGCCGCACACAATTTGGCTAGTGGTCGGGGTAAAGACGTTTTCACGCGTACGCACTTTGACGTTTGACGTCGACATATATTCCATTTATTCCTTACCTAAATTTATATCAGAAATTTCTAAAATTCTGATTTAAATTTTATTATTATATTACCAATATTGTTTTTGTTGTTATTTCTTTTTAATTCTGCTTTCCTTCTAGTAGTGTAAAGGAAGATAAATAATACTATAAAATAATTGGTATTTAAAATAAGAATTAAATTAATAATTGGAATTACATTAATATTTCTGGTTACTAGCATTCGTGCATTACTTAAATTTACCATTTAAGAATTTCGTTTGCGTAAATAATTACGTAGACGTCAGTCAAAAAACGTCGAGTTCTGATGTGAAACGGCTTTAGTGATAAGTGATAAGATTGTAGACGCAGATTTCAATTTACACCGTACTACCTATCTCGAAATTTACGACAGTATTTATTTACAATTTAAACTTATAATTATTAGGCACGTGCAGTTGACATAATCCCAAAAACTCGTTCAATTTATTATCCGTCACTGACCGCTCTGCGCGGCTACTGTGAAAAATGAACTAATTCCCTCCTAATGTTTTCCATCGCAAGTGGAAAGCTTAAAATACAACAAAAATTGTCAATGTTTATAGTGATGTTGCAATGTTTATAGTGATGTGGCAATGTTTATAATGATGTTTAAGGGAATGTTAAAGCAAAAGTTAATGGCGGAGGTCGCAAGAGACGGGCCAGTAAAGGCAGTGCAGTAATTTAATGATATTGTGTTGTTTTGCTTGCAGTCCGACAGGGGCGCAACCTGATCCCGATGGACCCCAATGGGTTGTCCGACCCCTACGTCAAGTTGAAACTCATCCCTGACTCCGACAACGTCAAGAAGAAAACCAAGACCATCCGCAGCTCGCTTAACCCAGTGTGGAACGAGAAGCTCGTTTTGTGAGTACTACATACATCATACATAAATCTTATATAATATATTAAGCATTGTGGCATTGCGGGCGTGGCCTTACTGCAGGTGCATACAAAAATGTGTAAGGGCACGCCCCATTGGTAATGTTTACAGTAATGTGTAACCAAATGTTCATGTTTTCGGTCGGAGGAGACCCTGCTTTAGAGTTTCACGAAGAGAATTACTCGTACTGTAGATAAAATTCTACCCAATTTTTGTTTTTTGTTTTCAATATTTTTTTTGCGTATGTTGCTGTAAAAGCCAGTAAATTGGTAAATCTTAGGTTTTACAATTAAACTTAGGATTTACTAACAGACTTTTGCCCTTAAAAGTTGGTAAATCTTAGTATTTACTGGAAAATCTTAAGATTTACCGTAGTACGTGTTAAAACCCCGTTTTCTTTTTCCGTACTGTAATTCCAATAGGTTTAAATTAAGTAGATTTATGGGCCTCCGTGGTCGAGGGGGAAAGCTCTCGGATAGCGATCCCGAAGTCGCGGGTTCAAATCCCGGTGTGCTAAGTTCATCCATATACGGAATAAACACGTAGGTACCAAAGATAATAATATGAAATACAAAAAAAATGTCAATATATTCTGCACAAGGTCAAGCACAATTTTGACACTTCTTTATGAATAAAAACTATAAAACGACTTTATCTCAAAGGGTTTTTCTCATACGAGATATTATCATCTTTTCCCTTTCTTGTGTTAATGTAATAAATATATTTTATTTAATTTTGGATTACTGAAATAAAGTCAGAAAACTTCGTAGACAAATACTACCATTTATGAAGCAAATAACGTACTACATGTTTCCGTTGTTTTCTGTCCAAGATATACTTATTTGTCTAGCCAAGATACTTTATTTTTGAACAGATATTGGAAATTTTTGAACTCAAAATACTTTTATTATACGCTTCACCTACAAGACAGATTTTTTTTTCTGTATCGGATGAAGCGAAGCTTAAAACGAATATATAATTATGTATGTATATTTATAATGTAAAATAACCCATATAATTATGTACATATATTCTTATATAAAAATAAGCGTTTTAATTTAGTGTAAGATAAATTTGAGCCTCATTTCAAAGGTTGGTATCGCAAATCTTTGGCCGAGAGCCAAAAACTGACTGAGATTAAAGTTCTTAGTACAACCAATTTTATGATGTGATCATATATTTTTATATATTATTTTTAGGGTTTTTTTTTGGGTTAGGAGTGAGGTTAGCTAACATCAGTGAAATCTTCTCCTTGTAGACTACTTCCCGGACAACTTCAAATAACTTAATACATGAGTTACACATGTCTCTCTTAGAACAAATATTAGTTATTCATTATAAAATACACGAGAAACTTGTGTTTTATCCCTTGGGCCTCGACCGTATTCTGTCGGTTGGTCAGAATATTTCCGCTTTGCATTAAAATCCAAATAAATGGAATATTTGTAATCGAATCCGAAAACTAATAACTGTTTTTAAAAATTGATGAAATACGCTTTCCAAATTTTATTATTAGAAATAATTTTTTTTATCCAAAAATTAAGAACTTTTGAAAATGACTCATCTCATGTTTTTTCTAACTAAAGTTGTTACGGGTAATGAAAATAACTAAAAAAACATACTTATTTTATTAGGGAAATATATTATAAACGATATCATCACCTCACTTTTTGTAGTTTCATGTAAAAATGTATTTTTAATAATTTTTTAAAAACTTTTTATAATTTTTTTCAAATTGCGATTGGAAAGTTTCATAAAGATGTAAATTTTAATTCTTTTCTAGTTAATTTTTAGATTTGAATAGATTAGATTTTAGATCATATCTCTCACGTTGCTTGTAAGGGAGATACAACGATTTCTGTACAAAATTAGCCTGAGTGGTTAAATTAGTTTTTGGAGAAAAATATCTGTAATCAGAAGCTAATATAATGTTTTAGAAAAGGAACTTGCGAAATTAATAAATTTTGTTTTTAGAAACACTACCCAAGTTTTTTTTGTAAAATGATCTCACTCCTTTCGTATTCCTTTGAGAATTGTATTATTATAAAGTAAAGTATTGAGGCTCTTATAAAAAATGAAGAAATAGTAAGTAGGCGGAAGGAAACATTTGTGAAAATGTTTTTAGTTAAGATCTTTTCGTAATAAATATCAAATGTCCACAAATTATCCGATTTGTCTAAGATGTTTTTAGGAGATGTATGTATCTTAAGGGGGGAGTCTAGTCCAGCCGATTAAAATAATCGACTTTTTTGTTGCCTAAAAATCTTCCTATAGATGTGGAGAATACATTCCCAAAGTTATAGCATCAAATTGACCTTAGTTATGAGCGGTGCGCACCAAACAGGTAGACCGAAAAATAGAGCGGCCCGGTTACAAGCGAAAACCACGTTTTTCAAGTTGGGTGGAATCGTAGCTCATCGAATTTTCACCAAATTCACTTAATTCAAAGTTTAAATTAAAGAAAATTCACTTGATATGCGGATAAATCTCGACTTACGATTTTTTTTATTATAGGATAAAGTTATTGCAATATTAAGATTTTGTCTTAATTTCATCAATGTTCAATTTATGTCCGCGATTTTTTATTACCACCACAGCCGAAAATGTTGCTTGTGTTGTGATGGAGGACTTAGCCAGCAGAGGTATCGAACATGCGACGCCCGGGTGGGACCCAAGCGCTATGCCCACTCAACCACCGACCGGTCAGTCGGCCATCCCGAATAAGGGTATGTTGTGAGGCTGAAGGTAATGAGAAGGGGAAGGAGATGGGAACAGGAAGCTGGGGAAGTGCCTGGCTATTCAGATCTGGTCAACAAACACGGCTAAAGCCATTTCGAGCAACGTTACAATTCTGAATGGTGGTCTTACACCAGGGCTATATTGAGAGTATCTTCCACTCTGGAACGTGCCGCAAATATACCATATATTATTTTTAATTAATTAATTATAAAATAACACAAATTAAATTTACATATTTGCGCATGCCGGGATTCAATTCCGCTGCCTTCGGTTTGCGAGTCGAGAGCCTTACAACTCTACCACAGAGGCCGTCATTACTTCCACTCTCATAATAATATATTCAATTATAGCTGATTTCAAATGTTGTATTTTTTATTGTATTAATTTTGTTTATTGTTTTGTTAGCGAGCTGAAGCCGGAAGACAAGGACAGGCGCTTGCTGATCGAGATATGGGACTGGGATCGTACTTCCCGTAATGACTTCATGGGATCCCTCTCCTTTGGGATTTCGGAAATCATCAAGGTAATCTAATTATTCAAATTTGAGGTTCATTAATAAAATATTTGTATCAACTGCTGTGACGAAGACAGAATACATTGATAAACTTCACTCAGCAAGGACCTTGAATTTAACCGCATGTAAAGGTAGCATAGATTTTCCTTGTAGTCGTCAGCACAAGGTGTTATGCCATGTTGAGCTTCCTCATTCTTTAACCAACCTTTCGGACAGCGTTACAGTGTCCATCATTAGAGCAGATGTGTACTCTGTCACGCTGTCCGAAACGTTGGCCAAAGAATAAGGTAGCTCAACACGGCATAACACCCAAGAATTAATAACGAAAATACTTTTGCTGGTGAACATCTGAAATCATATCCAAAAATAATGATTATTTAGTTTTTTATCTCTTTTATTGTTTAGATACAATCGATATGTTACAGACCTATGCTCACCTCATCACGGCTTACTTAAAACAGGGTTTAGTTTGTGGTGGACATTTTTTTATTTATTACTTCGTTTAGCATCCAATTATTAACCCCACTAGGGTTGGCCTTTATCGGGGTTAATAATTTCACAATTTAATAAAAGTAAAACTCATAAAAATCGGCCATTACCAAACAGTTGGGTAAAAGCAAAATAATAAAATTAAAAAATTAATAATGAAAAATGGAGAAAATCTGTAGAAAATATAATACATGAATTAACAAAAAAGTGTTGAGAGATTAAACAAAAAGTTATTATCTATTCATTGTGTCATTAGTTTATACTGTTTTCAACAATAGAAAATTAGAAAATAAGTATCCTTATGGTTTATAAAAAAATATAAGTAAAAAAATAACATAATGAAAAACAAAGAATTATAAGCGATTGCATTGCTCACGAAACATGTTCTAGGTTCACTTAAAACAGGGTTAAACCCTGATGAGGTGACAATTGCTAACAAAACATGTTCAAGGTTTACTTAAAACAGGGTTAAACCCTGATAAGGTGAAAATTGCTCACAAAACATGTTCAAGGTATACATAAAACAGGTTGTAGCTTCAAGTAAACCCCGATGAGGTGAAAATTGCTCACGAAACATGTTACAAGGTTTACTTAAAACAGGGTTTAGTTTTAAGTAAACCCTAATGAGATGACATGTTGGTTGTATCTGAACAATAAAAGTGATTATTGTTCATGTTGAAATCATTGCCAGTTTTTCCTTCATCTCTTCAAAACTTGCGGTGTTCTGTCTTCCAGGCGCCCGCTGATGGGTGGTTCAAGTTGCTGACGCAGGAGGAGGGTGACTTCTACAATGTGCCAGTACCCGAGGAGGGAGCCGACCTGGCTCAGCTGAAAACGCAGATGCGTAAGACATCCATCAGCAAGAAAGCGGCCATTGGCGCCGACAAAGATGTGCCGCACAACATGGCCAACAAGGACATCATCCGCGCCTCGGACTTCAACTTCCTCATGGTGCTGGGCAAGGGATCCTTCGGAAAGGTATTAAAAGTATTCAAAAAGGGGAGTTCGATTTTTAAATGTGCGAATAGCTTGATGTCCAATTTTGAAGGGTGGGAAAAGAGGGTGAGGGTGAGTTGTGACTTCATTTTGTGATTTCATCCAGTCGTTACTTTGTTGTGACTTCATCGTGTTGTGACTTCATTGAGTTGTTACTGAATCCAGTTGTAATTTCATTCAGTTGTAACTTTATTTTGTTACTTTTGTTACTTATGTGTTCTTCTCTCCAGGTAATGTTGGCGGAGAGGAAAGGCACGGACGAGCTGTACGCCATCAAGATCCTGAAGAAGGACATCATCATCCAGGACGACGATGTGGAGTGCACCATGGTGGAGAAGAGGGTGCTGGCGCTATCCAGCAAACCCCCCTTCCTGGTGCAGCTGCACTCTTGCTTCCAGACTATGGTACCTACACAATATTTTATTATATGATGCCATCCAATAAACAGACAGTTTGAAAATCTGATTTAAAAAAAAATAATTATATGAGCTCCACACAGGAGGCCCTGAGGAAAACAATTTCCTTCTGGGCCTATATCATCTTTGGGGATGCTGTGTTGAGGAGGTTTTTTTGAGGAAAGGAAGGAGAGGAGAGTTCTGGGCAGGAAAAAGGTTTAAAGGATGTGTGGGAATCTGGGGTTCAGTTTGTCCTGGTCATCCGCCTCCAAGACCTAGACAAACCTCACCCCATGAACCCGGGCGCCCCTGCTAAATCACCAAACGTAGGGAACCACTTGAGGTGACCTATGGCAGAGGTGTTGGTTATCCAATAAAGGTTCCCGGGACGGCGGTACCCATTCCCGCCTCCCAAATTGATTATGGAATTATGGATTTTTATTGTCGATCTATCTGTCTTTCTTCTTTAGAAGGGTCGATTTTCACATTTTTATCATTTTTTTTCCAGGATCGCCTTTATTTTGTGATGGAGTATGTGAATGGTGGAGACTTGATGTTCCAAATCCAACAGTGTGGAAAGTTCAAGGAACCTGTTGCAGTGTAAGCATAACTTTTTACTAATAATAATATTTGGATGATTTGTGTGGTGTCATTTTTGTGAAAAATCACCCGAATGGTCCCGTACAAATTTATATATTAAGATTTCTACAATTTTACTTCTAACTACAGACTAGATAAACCATAATAACAACTTATGGTTAATAGATTGCAATCACGGGTTCGTCGATTACTAATATAAAACCATAATAATATATAAAATGCATTTGACCAATGAAGGCGGTGCTGCATTAAAATAAACATACATTGTATTATTTATTTTCTGTACAGGCCGAAAATATTCAGGACCGTATTTACGTGGGAGGTCACTTGAGATTAACACTATTTATTGTTTGTTATAGAAATTTAGATACAATTTGTATGCGGAGGACATAATTGGGAACACATGATATTGGAAATGCTATTATTTAATATGTTATAAAAATGTACAATATGTTCTTTAACTAGCGTGTTTCAGAATATGAAAGGAAAATTTTATGATAGGCAGTACAATACCACAAGGATTTGATTAGAATATGTATCTTCCTAAATGTGATTCGTTCCTCGGTAAATTGATGTGTAAGTTCGAATAACATTAATCCAATAAGAAAAGTGTGATTAAGACGTATTATAGGCAATACAAGAAAGATACTCTCAGATAGGTATATTTAATTTAAGAGTTTGAGAGCCTAAAAACATTCAAAGTTTTTAGTTTGGAAATCCTGTTAGGCTATTTGGCTTGCGCTAAGGTTCTATCAATCTGCCTACAGCTGATGAAGTTGCTGATCTAAGGGTTGACTAGGCTTTCCGGTGGTAACATTAGTTCAGAGATGTAAGGTGGGGCCATTTCATCCAGCACAATTTGTACTGTCTCTGATTTATGAGACCTTCCATGTTTACCAACTTATTATGATAACAAGTACATACATCAAAAAAATTCCAGCAGCATTTTTCAATTGCAACAGATGAAGGTTATTATTTAAATTATATTGTTATGTTTGTAGATTCTACTCCAGTGAGATTGCCATTGGGCTGTTCTACCTGCACTCCCGCGGGATAGTGTACCGAGACCTAAAGCTGGACAACGTGCTCCTGGACCAGGATGGACACATCAAGATTGCCGACTTCGGCATGTGCAAGGAGGGTATCAACGGAGACAAGACCACCAAGACGTTCTGCGGCACTCCTGATTATATCGCTCCTGAGGTCAGATATGTTCTATCATTGTAATATGTGTTGTGTGTACTGGCACTGAGATATTGGCCGTTAATATAACTAACGCTAATATAAGGAACGTAATATAAGGAACTATAGTTAATAAAGTTACAGTTACAAAAAAATACAAAATATTCAAACCAGGTTAACATCTGTATTCCCTGATTTCATCTTAGTAGCAATTTGTTGTTGAATCAATATAAGGGTCTGTAGTTTCAATCCTCTGCAATGTGTTTGTATATTTATAAAATAGTATATAAATTAAATTAAACGTTACGCCCAAGTGCAAATTTTTACCTGAAAGTCACAATTTAGTTGCGCAAAGTACTGGAAAGTCGCTTAAATACCTTTTTTCTTGTTTTAATCGCGTTTGCGGCAATAAATAAAATAAGAGATTTCTAACTCGCCATACATGCGTATATTGTTTATTTGATTTATAAATGTTGCTTTTTATAAAAAAATCGGAAATTATTATTATTTTTATCGGCATTGTATACCTTCCGGATCTCCACAATTTAACACTGTCTTTCCTCATGTTCCGAATGCAGTCATACAAGTTCTCAAAAGGAAGATTTAAAAATCCACAGTATGATTCACAGAAGAGAAAAACCTTTTTCATGTCCATGACTGCAACTATTTGTGTTCTCAAAAGAGATACCTAAGAAGTCACTTGCTGACTCATAGTGGAGAAAAATCTTTTTAAAGTTCTGACTGCAGCTATTCATGTACTACGAAGTAATTAAAACTATTTATGTAATACGAAGTAAATGAAAATCTAAAAATCACATGTTTACCCACAGTGGAGGAAAACCTATTTCATGTCCTGACTGCAACTATTCTTTTTCTCGAAAAAAAAAAAAACTAAAACAGCACTTTCTGACTCACAGTGATGAAAAACCTTTTTCATGTCCCAACTGCGACTATTCATGCGCTACAATACGTTATCTAAAAATTCACATGTTTACCCACACTGGACAAAAACCTTTTTCATGTCCTGACTGCAATTATTCATGTTGTACAAAGAAACTTCTTAAAAATCATTTGCTGACTTTTAGCGACATAAAACCTTTTACATGTTTCTACTGTGTTCACGTATTCACGTTTTCCAAAGAGGCACCAAGAAAATTAAATATTTATCCACAGCGGACAAAACCATTTTCATGTCCCGAATGCAGTTATTCAAGTTCTCAACAGTGAGATTTAAAAATCCACAGCGCGATTCATAGTGGAGAAAAAACCTTTTTCATGTTCTGAGTGTAACTATGCATATACGAAGAGAAATCTGAAAACATCGCATGTTTTCCTATAGTGGATAAAAACCTTTTTCGTGTCCCGGCTGAAAATATACATGTTCTACAAAATAACAAATAAAACGTCACATATTTACCAACAGAGGAGAAAAATCTTTTCCATGCCCCGATTGCTACTGTTCATGTTATCGCAAGGGACATCTAAAAAATCACGTGTTAACCCACAGTGGATAAAAACCTTTTTCGTGTCCCAACTGCAACTAATCATGTTCTCAAAAGGGACGTCCAAGAACGCACTCGCTGATTCACAGTGGATCGTAACCCTTTTCGTGTACTGACTGCAACTATTCATGTACTACAAAGGGATATCTAAAAAATCATATATTTTCCCACAGTGGAGAAAAACCTTTATCAGAAAAAAAAATTTCCATCAAAATTTGAACACTGAAGAAGTTCGAAATAGTGATAGTAAGTATGTTAGTAACGACATAATTTTGGAGGTTTAGAAAAGTCCTTTGTTGATGAATGCATCCTTCTACAATATTATTTAACAACGATAGCTTGAGTACGATAGTTTAACTGCCCCGAAAAACCAAAGCGATTTAACATTTTAGGTTCGAAGAAATAAAGAACTTAAACCTTAAGAATGTGCATTAAGTTTCTAATTCCCTATATTTTATTTTTAAAAAAACATGTTACGTAACGCATTGTTCGAACCCCCCCCCCCCCCCCCCCCCCCGTAACGCACAGTAACGTTTTACAAGACCCCCCAAGTGCGTTACGTAATTAATACTTGAACAGCTTGAACAGCCCCTAATTCGATGTTTAAAATATGCCTAAACTATTTTGTATAAATATTATTTCTGACAATTTTTTAAATCTATGAATTATATTAACAATATTCCAGATAATCCTGTATCAACCGTATGGCCGCTCCGTGGACTGGTGGGCCTACGGGGTGCTGCTGTACGAGATGCTGGTGGGGCAGCCCCCCTTCGACGGAGAGGATGAGGAGGAGCTCTTCGCTGCTATCACTGACCACAACGTCAGCTACCCCAAGACCCTCAGCAAGGAGGCCAAGGAAGTGTGCAAGGGGGTAAGATCATTTTTTCAATGTCACTGTGGTGCTACTGTTTGAAAGGAGATTGTTTTTATGTGATAACCGCACAAGAGTACTGATTGCCGGAAGGCAGGGTAATGAGGTAACTATGGCACCCTCCATTTAGAAAATGCTGTAAGACTAAAGAAAGTCAAGACATGAAGAAGATCTGCCTTTTCAGTTCTGGTCTTTATAGGTAGTATCAAAAAAAAAACTGGTTAAATAGGTTAGGTTAGGTTATGGGCTATTTTTCTTCCTTTTTTTGTTTGTTACTTTTAAAGGGATACAATTGTGACTAATATTTTAGCATATTGATAAATGAAACAAGTAATTTCAACTTAACAATTTATTTCAAACAAGGAGAAAACATAAATTCTTTTCTTTTATTTTTTAACCAATATAAAATAAAACTCAGGGGGTGGTCCAAGGTTCTTTTAGAATCGCGTGAAAAGTGAAATTAGCAAACGTGTGTCTACAGATGAATGACTAAAAATGTGACATGATTATTGGAACACGGGCACTAAACTGTTATAGTATAAATTTGTCGGGCGCCAGGCCAGTCTGATGAACATGACCAATATTTTATAATTATTGTAAACTAAAACCAGTATCTGTAAAATAAACTAAAACCAGTATCTGTAAAATAAACTAACGCCATACGTAGTCAGCCGGAGATTTCAGAAGTCCTCAGGAAACCCTCTCGTCTCTTCTCCAAAAATCTGTTGGGTGACGTCTTTCAAATCCAATCTCTAGGTGTCGCCCGCTCTCGTATTAAACTAACGAGTTGCTAGAAGTCAGATGCGGCTCAGCGTACCAAAGCATTAGGCAAGCCAACATACAATATGCGGTGAAGACTCGATTCAGCATTCAATTTCTTATGTGTAACAAGTAAAAACTGTTGCAATATTTGATAGGCGGGTACGGGTACCGCTACCCTGGGAACCATTTATTGGATAACCAACACCCCTGCCATAAGTCGCCCCAAGTGGTTCGCTACCTTTGGTGATTTATCTGGGGCCCCCGCGTTCATGGGGTGCAATTTGTGTAGGTCTTGGCGGTGGATGCGTTTTCCCACCTACTGCGTGTCGGGCCGGATCGGGTAAGTCTATTTGAGGGATGCCTTTTGATTCCTCCAGCCCGACTCTCGACTGGAATGGATTCATACATCTGTCACTCCTGGACATATTGACCGCCAGATTCCTACCCACCCCTCATACCTTTTTCCTTCCCAGAACTTCCTTTCCCTAAAAAGACCCTCCATACAGCATCCCCAAAAATTATTTTCCTCAGGGTCTCCTATTTTCTTTTTTTACATTAGCTCAACATATGAGACCCTAAGAAAAATAATTCCCCTCAGGGCCTATGTTCATCTTAAGGGATGCTGTGTGCAGGGTCTTTTTAAGGACGGGAAGGATAGGATGTTCTGGGGAGGAAAAAGGTATGAGGGGTGGGTAGGAATCTGGGGGTCAGTGTGTCCAGGAGTGATGGATGTATAAATCCATCCCTCCAACTGTGGTGCAAGGCGATGGGTTAAGAGAGTCCGGCTTGAAAGGTCAAAAGCCCTCCCTCAACCAGTCTTTCTCTCAGCAGGTGGGCAGAAGCATCTGCCGCCAAGACCTGGAAAAACCTCACCCTTTGAACCCGGGCACCCCTGCTAAGTCACCAAACATAGTGAACCACTTGGGGTGACCTATGGCAGAGATGTTGGTTATCCAATAAATGATTCCCGGGGTGACGGTACCCATACCCACCTCCCAAATTGATACCCTATGTGGAGATTTTGTAAAAAAAAAGATACTTTTCAAAGGGGTGCTGAAATTGCATGATTCTGAGTTGTTGTAGAACCTTTGTGAGCATATTAATATAGAGTTAACCGTCTTGTTCCAGCTGCTGACCAAGAACCCCATGAAGAGGTTGGGCTGCGGGCCGCGGGGAGAGGAAGATGTTCGCGGACACGCCTTCTTCCGCCGCATCGACTGGGAGCGCATAGAGAGCCGTGAAGTGCAGCCGCCTTTCAAGCCCAAGATCGTAACAAATACTTTATTACTTATCTGTTTATGTTTCTTGTTTCATTTTAGAAACAAACAATACATAGATGAAACGAGTAGAAAAAAATCTACAAGATTTTAGAAATTATTACAAGGATCGGTAGCAATGACGCGTCTCTATGGAGTTCACATTAGAGCTAGGTCGATTGATAATTTCATACGACCCATGTCGGTCACAACCCTCTGGGTAAGTGATTGGGTCGAGAGAACCCGCTCTTTGATCAAATACTTTTACTTTTGAAAAAATCCTGTAATTTAAAAATCATTCTTAATTTTTACATTAATCTTAATGAAAATGAATTATAAAATTATGCTTTGATTATGTACCTATTGTTGGATAATTTCCTTTTTGAATTTAAATATAAATGATTGATGTGTTACTTCCAGAAACATCGTAAGGATGTCAGCAACTTTGACAAGCAGTTCACAAGCGAGAAGACCGACCTCACCCCCACCGACAAGCTCTTCATGATGAATCTCGACCAGACCGAGTTCATGGGCTTCTCCTTCCTCAACCCTGAGTACATCCAACATGTGTAGACCTCTGCGGAGCAACCTACTTCTCTTACTTCACACTTTGGGCCGGGCTATATTACTACCAGTCGTGAAACGATCAACTTACTTCATACTTAGATATCAGTGTGAAACCATTAATTCATTTCACACTTTGAACCGGAAAATTCGTCAGTAGTGGAATAATAGCTCACTTCACACTTTGGTCTTGGAAAGATACCAGTGTGAAACATTAATTAATTTCAATTAACTCTAAACTGAAATATTCACCAATGGTGGAACAATTCATTTCACACATTGGTCTGAGTTAGATATCAACCGGGGAAACCATTAATTCATTTCTCACTTTAAACTGGGATATTTGTCAGTGGTTAAATAGCTCACTTCACACTTTGGTCTGGGAAAGATACTAGTGTGAAACCATGAATTAATTTCATACTCTAAACTGAAATATTCACCAATGGTGGAACAACTCGTTTCACTCATTGGCTTTGGAAAGATACCATTCTGAAACCATTAATTATTTCACACTCTAATCTGAATGAGTTGTTCCAATGGCGGAATAACTTTGGTCTGGGTTAGATATCATTGTGAAACTATTCATTAATTACATGGGTCTGGGAAAGATACCAATGTTAAACCATTCATTCATGTCATACTCTAAACTGAAATATTCACCAATGGTGTAACAACTCATTTCACACTTTGGTCTGGAAAAGATCCCAGTGTGAAACCATTAATTAATTTCACACTTTAAACCGGGATATTCGTCAGTGGTGGAACAGCTCACTTCACACTCTGGTCTGGGAAAGATACAAACTGAAATGTTCACCAATGGTGGAACAGCTCATTTTACACTTTGGGGTGGGATTATCGCCAGTGATGGAATCATTAACTTACTTCACACTATTGGGTGGGAGAGTCACCACTTCATACCTTGCGCTTCAAACACCAATCCCAGTATCACCCTGACTGACTTCACACTTTATGATATAACTCTGAAGATATTACTCTGGAGATAACTTGGGAGCTTTTTATTCCCGCTGGTGATCTTCCATTGAATATTCAACATTCTGCTGTAGGATGAAATAAATTGCCTCATTTTAAATGTGATTTAAAATGAGGCAATTTAAAATATTTCTTCGATGAAATGGTTCTTTACAGCTCATGTGAATGTTTCACAAATACGGCAGAAAGAATAGATTCCCATCATTTTGATTTAATCAAATACACAATTTCGTATTACAATACGAGTATTAAAATTAATATTATAGATTAAAACTTCTCATTATAATTTAATTATGAACCTTCATTATTTTAACCACTTGTGTTACCATTTTGATGGAAATTCTTATTTTGTAAGTCGTTTCATCATGATGGGTAAAACTATGTATTTCTCAAAGGCTTCGTTTACTTAAATTATTTATAGTTTATCGCTGGTGATTAATTCAATTTTTAATGGATTTGCTTACATTCCAGTTTTCCTTTTCTCCTACAATGATCTTCTAATTTTCTGAATTTTATTTTATTCTCTAATATTTCTGTCTCATTACCTAATGTATTTTATTAGCACATAGTATCTCTTGTGTATCTAATTTGGTTTTTTTTTTTTGCATATTATGTTGTTTAATATTTTTAATGAATTTAACTTTTAATTATTGAAATTGAGTCAATGTTTGTAATTTTACGACTTCATCAAATGATACTTATGACCTTAAAAATTGCAATCTATGTTTTCACAATTTACTCAAATTTGTTTTATGTTTTACTGTTAGCCATTTTTTTTGTGAATACTCATTATTTTTAGTCAACTTAGGTTGAATGAAAGAACAACATTTTTGACAATTTTTTGTTTATTTCAAGTTGAATATCATCTACCTTCCTTATGATTGAGATCTTGATAAAATTAATATGTCTTTTAGCTGGTAAAAAAGTGAAATTAAATTTCTTTTTAAATATTATGAATGTATGTATTGTAAAATAAAAATGAACAAGAGTGAGTTATTGTAAAAAAAATATTTATATGTGTTTATTTTTACTTATACGACATAATAAATAATATTTTCTTTTTTATAAAATAAGTACTTATCATTATTTCATCAACTACAATCTTTATTATATTTATATAATTATAATAGTATTTTGATTATTTGTATGGTATAATTTTTGTGAAAAATCACCCCAAGGGCGCTGGCCATTAATATGTATTTGTTACTGCATTTTTTAAATAATATACCTATATACAGACATATATTTTATGTTGGTTTTGTTACCCATCAATAATTCTTTAATATTTTATGTTGGTTTTGCTGCCCATCAATAATTTTTTAACATTTTATTTTGGCTTTGTTACCCATCTATAATTTATTCTTAAACATGTTTTGGCAAACTGTTTAATACTTATAAAATGTTTTCATCAATATAAAAATACAAAAATTTATTCAAGGATTTTGTCTTCATGAGTCCACCTATCACACATTATAAAGTACAATATACATTGTTTGTTTTCTATTTTACATAAATAATATTTTCTTTTCTCCAAATGAAATTCACTTCTTGACCAATACATTTGTTTATGTAGAACCTATTTAGATATTTTGGTAATATGTAGCCTTACTAACATTTATACCAAGCGTGGACATTTATATAATATATTAAAATACTGATACTTTTAAGAGAGTTTTTAGAATAGAATCTCAATTTCATTTGAAGATATTTGAAAAAAAAAACTATGTACTAGTAAGATTTAAATATCATAATAATAAAGTATGGTTAGATAAAGATTTATTTTCAGTTGTTTTTGAAAATCATAAGTTGTACACCTTTCAATACTTGTAACTTTTGAACTAATTTATCTATTATAGCCTCGAAGGCAATTCTTAACATTCCATAAGTTTTAGTGTAATTCAGAGTGACATTAGATAGTACACATTTTACTTAAGTTTCATCATCTTTTTTTTTTTCATATAGTAATTTGTTTTATGAATCTCATTTTAGTAGACTAGTATTTTCCAGTACCTACAATTTTCTTGTGTGTACATATTTGCATATTTTTTATTTTATTTTGTCTGATTCTTAACTAGGATTGAAAAAAATTATTGAAATACAATTTTTTCAATCTGCAAAAATAATTTTATCTCATAAATTTATTTTAAGTATTAGAAATTTCGTTTTTCTGTAAATTGTGAACTTTTTACACACAATATTCTGTAGAGATTAATTTTTCTTAAATTAGATAAATCTCTAGAGAGTATTCTTTTGGAAATAGCAGCAACCCTTTTGATGCCTAAGAAAAGTACTTAAATCTAAATGTCATACGTAAATAAACAGTGTATACTGTATTGCTTGCAAGAAAGTTGCGTGTTCAACTCTTCAGTAACAAAGGGGTTTGCATTTTTCAATTCTTCTAAGAAAAAATCTCTATTTTCTTAATGCTGTTGGGTAACTTTTCCAATTGGTAACTTTACGTCAAACACTTTTATACATGTTATGATATGAAGTATTTTAAGGTTGTCTTTTGTAAATTAACTATATCAACTGCCTTTTTCTATATAAATACTATATAGTTTTCATATCTTTCATATTGTTAAGAATCCGATGAAAACTTTACAATTATCAAAATTACACTAATTAGAGTAAATTCTTTAAATCATCTTTCGTAAATAGAAGATAAACTTTTAGAATTTGGCTATTTTATCTCGATTGGAATTATAAGGATAAGATAATTTAAAGTGCTATGTACATCCTCTCATTGGACTGTGTTTAAGATAACTGTATGGCGTATCTTTTCCCAACAATGGTGTCTACTAGCTAGAACCTAATGGAGGATTCAGAGCCTGAGCCGGGCCACTTTCACCCATACCAAAACTGAGTCTCACACTGAGTGGTGGATAAAAGTGGCTAAGTCGCTCTTGGATCCTTAATTTAGCAAAGTATGACAAGTTGACAATCACCAATCTCTGTTTTCATTTATTTCCTCTTAACTCTGTGTTGCTTGTTAAATGGGACTCACCATTTAAATTTAATATATAACCTTATATTACTATAAAAGTTATTAGATTTCATAGAGCTTTTTATTGTGATTAAGCTTATTGATAAAGTATATTAGGACGTAAGACATTAACACGTATAAATATTACACCCTATACTACTAACTATGCTAGCCTTCATATTATATGTATTTCTAGGTTGATCAAATAAATCATTAATTAGTAACTGGTATAATATGATATAACAATGGATTCATCTAGAATATAATATGTAATTTTTAAATCTTTCGAGGTACTGTGCCAAACCTTTTGGATTAAAATCCTCTCGATCTGCATGTAATGTGACTTTTATCCATAGCGTAATGTACATATTTTTTAATGTAACATTATTATTCTAATGCAAAATTAGCTAATAAATGTAATGCCTCCAGAGGATTTTTAATATTGCACATTTTATCAATTATTATTCCATCACACGAGATTTGATGTATTTTGCACTTTATTATGACACATTGTTCATTATTACAAAAAGTAATTCGAGGCAAAACATTTTTTTAAATCTAACGGGTCGAAATATTTCTAATTAAAAACATCTAGGATCTTGCCTTACAGCTCCCACAAATTATTATCTTTCTTTTTTTTTTTCTAATTTGAGAGCGTTTTAAACTGCTGTTTTAAAGATATAATTTTGTATCAATATTTCTTTGTTAAAATATATGGATAAAAATCGCAACAGACTAAACTATTTTGCCAAAATATTCATTTATTGTGATTAAATTTCAATGTCAGGTTTTTACGAAAAGTGTCCTTTAACTACCGCCACTTTTATTCCTTACAAATTAATAATTACTATATAACTGGTTTATAATATATTTTTATTAACCTACAAAGATATTTAAAATCCAAATCAATAATATAATAATTCATCAAACTACTTTTAGAATATTATCAAAATATTGTATTTAGAGTTTTACTTTCCGTGTGGAAAAGAAGTATTATTACATCTTTCAAAACTAAAAGAGCCAGTTTTATATAACTTTTAAAGAATTCTTTTATATAAATACAGTGAAACCCTCTTAAGAAGTTTTCCAAGGGACTGGAAAAAACAAACTTCTTAAGCGGGAAAACCTTATATGTGGGAAAAATTGGGCCAATATTGAGCCGAGGGACCGAAAAAACCAATCTTCTTAAGCCACGAAACGTCTTAAGAGAGAACTTCTTAAGAGGGTTTCACTGTACTAGCAAAGTTTCTCTCAACAAAATACATAATTACAATAACAGTACAATACATCTAGACATGTTGTAGAACTCTTAAAGTGGCAAGCAAAAGATACGGTAATCGTCTTACTTTCGATTTAATACTAGACTGTCAAGCGTTGCATCAGGTTGTTTGCTATCTCTAACCAAAATGCCCTTGAGTTTGATTATGAAGTGTTTTTATTACATAGCAAACACTAGTAAAAGCCAAGGAATAACATTTCATTCGTAAATACAGGCAAATTTCTTCTTATTATAAAAAATATGATTATTTTCTGAAGATTTTCAGCACCGTTAGAGAAATTGAGATAGTGAACACAGCAACACATAAGATAAGGACAACCTACTGACAGTAGGTCGTCTCATACGAGTAAGCGTATTTTGTTAACTCGCTCACACCCATGATGTAGAATGTAGTATTCGCCGCAACTTTTAAATACGTAAACGCCGCCCGGTCCTGTATATCGTTCATATACACATATTCTTTGAATATATCTTTGTCATATATGAACATTTGAATTAAGAATTTACTGAGACATAAGTGCGTCTGTTACTTGTCACATTTTGTGAGACAATAACATATCTTGATGTATGTAATATCATTGTATAATTGTGCCCAATATTTAAGAAATTTTATCAGACTATCAGAGCTGTATGGTTACCTCGGAATGCTTAGAACCGATTTATCGATGCAAGTTAAATTTTTGTATAATTTTATCACGGCCGATCAAGTCTATTTTTTTTTTGCGAAATGTTCTGAGGGTGAGAGGGCTTATTTGCAATTTAAGTAACTCTTTTAAAAATTCAGGCTATGTTGGGTCCACATGGGAAAAATCTGCCTGTCAGTATGCCTATAAAGTAGAACAGTAGCTGATAGTTAGAGATCTATTCTGACCTAGGAACCCTTATAATAATATTAACTTTGTCTTTCGATTCTGGCAGGGCCGGCCGTGAGATAAACGGCGCCTGGCGCTAATAAAAACCTCGAGGGCGTTGTATTAGGTGTTAGGTATTATCAGCTCCTTGGCAGGTCGGTGTCCGGAGCGGATTGCTCCAATTACGTCTGCACAGGGCCGGCCCTGGATACTGGTCATTCAATGAAAAAGCCCATTTCCAAATTACTTTTCAACACTCGCATAATATTAAAATATTGGGTTTCCATTTTATTTTTTTTTAATTTCCTCAACAAAAGTTTCAAATTATCAACAAATTGAAAAATATTTTAACTATTTCAAAGAATTCACCTTTGTAAAATTATTGTGAAAAATTCACAGAATTTTTCTGCATACCTCTTACAAACCAATCAATACGTTATTTTGGCTCTGCTAGATACTTTTTTACTTTAGCTCTGAAATTCTGAGGTATAATTATCCGTTGTATCTGACAATTAAATTAATTTAGCTTTCATCATCATGGTTTGAAAGCAGGATAATGGTGAATTTTTAATTTGTAAACTACCTAGTAAAACATATATCGCTGGACAGAAATATAATGCAAAATTAGGGGCAGATTTAAATCAATTGCCTCAGGAAAGTTTAAAAAACAGCCCTGTTGCTTTTTGTTACTTTCTAAACCAGGTCACGAAATAGTGTGAATTTGCAGACTATAATTTATTGTATAATCATCCAGTTTATCCAAAAAAACCTATTAAATAATTGATCTTGGTTCAAGAGAGTCGAATGTTTTGTCTATATTTAACACAGCAAAAGTTTTGAAGCCCTCTCCTGAATATGATTCGGATTCAAAAGTGGATACTGTTTCTATTCTGTTAAATTCAAAATACTTTTTTTTCTGTAGCGGCAAACTCTGCTCATGAAATCCATCCCTATATGTTGTGTTGCCATTGATTTGTGAGATTTGCTAATGATGGCCTTAATTCGTGACCAATGTATCCCCATTGCAGGCGTTATGAGACTTAGCGAGTAGCAACACTATCAACTTCCATCACTATAATAGTAAGTAAGTTTATAATTTGGTTGGTTTATAGAAACCCGAGATCTTTTGTGTTTTTCGACAAGTGCAGCGTTTAATTCTAATGTACAGAATAAGGAAACACGATGCAGTTTGTGTCTCAGTGTTAACTTTGATATTGCTAATATCTAATTTGTATAGGAAATTTATAGTAAGTTATATTCCTCTTTAACTTTATATTATTAAAAAATAATATATCTTGTTCAAATATCTTTTTGTTTTTGCATATGATAGCAGTGTGCTTGGTACCGTTTTGACTTTATCACAAGCAAATTTTAATTTATTCATTATTAGTTAAGATAATTATTTTTGAAATCAACCAAATCCGAAATTCAAGTTTCAAAAAGATTAAGTTGTGATAAGATTCTCATATTATTAAATACGCATTAATAATTCAAGTATTTTCTTTCTCTTTGATGTATAATGTAACACTGCTAGTATGAGTAATAATTTACATAATAAAGAATATTTCTTGACACCAATGTAAATTTGTTGTTTCTTTTCAATTATTCCCAAAAAAGTGATATATATATATCTGTTAATGTAAAAGCCCGTTAATTGGTAAATCTTAGGTTTTACTAGTAAATCTTAGGTTTTACTAGTAAATCTTAGGATTTACTGGAAAATCTTAAAAATTTTAAGTTTACCATGCTTTTACAGTAACATATTTATTATTGTGGTGTAAATTAGTGATGTTGCAGTTATTATTACCAAACACCCTTTAATAGGGATACTGTATATATAATAGTAAGAAGTAAGTAATTCAGTTACCGGAAATGAAAAATAATGCATTTTGGGTGGAAATAAAATAATGCAGTTCAACGTGGGTGGTTTAGTATATTTATGCTTTAAACCAGCGTTCCTTGACCTTTTTCAGCCACGGACCACTAGGAAATCAAGCACAATTCAAGAAACCCCCTTTGGAAAAAAAACCAGCAATAAATTTCAGACCATTTATTTTAGTACATACATACTACAAATACAAAAAAAATAAGTTAATAATTAACGTAGAACAGCAACACCAACATTCACATTAATTAACGGTTAATTAATGTGAAGGTTGGTGTCACTTTGTTGCAACTAAATTAGTGCTATTTGGGTTGATGTTACCACTAAGTTATAATCTCAAATCGGATTCCACTTGTAATCTGTTTCTGTTTTTAGTATATACAAGAGCAGACAGAGCAGTAAATGATTCAGTCCTTCTGATGTTTTCTTATAATCTATGCTTACTTAGCACAACTCCCGCTGTCGCACATTCGCCGTGGTAAGTAAGCGTAGAGTTTACGAGACTTTTGGTGGCATTTATTATGAAATGGTCCAGAAATGAGACTGCGGACCCCCATACACATATTCGCGGACCCCTGGGGGTCCGCGGACCACAGTTTAAGAAACTCTGCTTTAAACAATGCAAAATGTCATTTTTCAAGGATTGCCATGTTATGAATTACAATGGTAAATCAAACTTTTGAAAGACAAAAACACTTTGCATCAGTTATATCACAAGGTTCTCAATGTGGGCGATTACGCCCCCTTGTGGGCATTTGATACTTTCAGGGGGGCAGAGAAAATTAGGATGCCTTGAGATGATTGAGGGCGTGGGCAGGTAAAAAAATATGGTATAAAAAAGACAAAAATAACACGCTAGTACTAATAATCTTATGTGTATTCTTATTAAGAATTGACACCATATCATGAATAAAAGAAGGAGGAGGTAGTAACCCGGTACTTAAAATACAAAAGAATTGCTTTTTTAACTCGCTAAGCAGAAAGGTATAACAAATAATTTTAAAACGAATTATTAGAGTATGTTTGTGTCTTGGTTGTGGACTCGGCTAACTCACAACGCCTGGGTGGTATTCCGTCTCCTTTGTCAACACAGCTACTAACCGGTCAATATTAGCTAATACTTTTTTAACTTCCATAAAGCACGGTAAAACGGTTCCATGAGACTCAACAAAGTGGCATTTCAATAGCCCTTTGAAAAGACATTAGTGAAGAAAAAATTTTCGTTAAAAAAAAAGTGCAATTCACACGAAAAACCTTCAAAAAATTAAAGTAGACAAGAGTGGAGATGCTACGAAGCACCGCACAAAGAGGAAACCGATTATATTGCCTCATTCTCTCGCAGGCTAAATCTTATAGATGTATGAGTTTGTCTCTTTTTAGTGTTGCTATTTTTCGTATCCTAGAGTTTCAATTCACAGTGGTGCTAAAGAAGTTTTCATGTAAGTAAAAAAAAAATGGCCCATAACGTTGCGTAACAAACAAAAGTTTTTTTCCATCACCTAAAATGGGGGCCTCAGCATAGGTAAGCCACTCCTTGAGGCCAACACTATTAAATAATTCTATAAAATGTAAAATATTATATATTCAAAAATAAATAACTTTTCAAAGGAGTGGTGAAATAGCACATTGTTGATTTATCTGGTCATCAAAAATCTTACCGGAATCCATAACCCGTTTCTCCCAGATTGGGTATTTCAGCATCTTGCTAAATGAATCTCAATGAGAATCGCACATCACTCTATGCAGCGTTGCCAACTCTACGTCTTTTTACGTAGATCTACGTATTTTAGGTCCTTCTACGGGTCCTTCCTGAACACCTACTAACTTCAGTCCAGAATCTACGTATTTTTTGTCAAATTGTACAAATTTGCAAAATAACATAACTCGTTAGGCTAAAGAAGCATATTTTCCGTTAGTTTACGGTGGCGCCCCCGTCTGCGGGGTAAAGTATGTGGCGCGGACTCCAACAAACGTTCCGTTTTCTACTAGAGTCCGCGCCGGGGTTGGGATGTCTAGGGAAATTTCCCTAGATCTAGGGGAGAAAAACATTTTTTAGGCAAAAGGGAAATCAGCACAAATCTAGGAAAATTTTGAACTATTACCATTAAATTATTACACCATATTCATATTTTTTCCCTAAATATTGCCTATTACCCCACATTTGCATATTACCAAAAACTATATTTCGTTTCATTTAAACCTTAGGTTCTCAACGTGGGCAATAACGCCCCCTTGTGGACGTTTGAGACTTTCAGGGGGCAGTAGAAGACCCAAAGAGGGGGCGTTGAGGTGGCACAGTGATGGCGAGGGCAGGTAAAAAATATGGTCTAAAAAGACAAAAAAAAACACGCACATCACGTACTAATAAAGCAAAATAAACTATAATATTGGTTAATTTTTGTTATTTTATGTATTGTAATCATTTTTATCACGTGTGCAAAAATTCACATGTTTCGGTAGTTGAATAAGTGAAAGAAAATTGAATCCATTAACTCTCTAAAAAAAATCTCAATGTGGACGGTGGGCAAAATTGAGAACCAAGAGTGAGACGCAAGGTTGAGAACCTATGATAAATAATAAATAAAAAAATTTTTGCAAAAAATGCATTAAAAATAATAGATATATTTCAACTTAATTACTACAAGAAATAACTAATTACGTACACCTACCCTAACTTCTATATTTCACTCAGAAAAAAATACGTAGATCTATTAACTTTTCATAATCCAAATTATACGATTCTACGTAATTTTCTAGTCCGATCAACGTCTTTTTCAAAAAACGGGTTCGCAACACTGCTTCTATGATTACGGATTTTCATCTCATTGTCTATGGATTACCAAATAATATCTACTGTCATTGATCTGTCAAAAATCTTCAATTTTATGAAAATATTTTATTATCATCTTCTGTCAAACCCCAATTTGCGTAATCAGAATGATATTCAGCTAAAATTCTTACCGGAAATATTTATTTAACAATTAGTAAAGTATCACGTCTGCCTTCGTAAATTTTAAACAATGCTGTCTTCTTTAGTTCGCGAACATCAAAATAAACAGGCAGCCAAAAAAGTTGCTCAAGGTAAATAAAGCATATTTTATAGATATTTGTATTTTATGCATTACGATTAACAGCAATAGCAGTTTGCATGTATCACTGTTTTGGCATTTGTACGATAATACTGTCACAGAAAAATAACTTGTATTTTTATTTCTAGAACAAAAGCGTAAGGATGCAGTAGCTTCTGCCAATAATCTAACCCAGGCACTGGTAGATCATTTAAATGTTGGGTAAATATAATTTTTTAAACTTCGCTATTTTAAATCAAAAATTCAACAAAATGTACAGTGCTGTTAAATCTCTTCATAAAGAACCCTGAATGGAAAATGAATGATTAAACAATCACAGCATAAAATTCCGATCTATTAGTTCTTGATGAATGCAAAAAGATAATAAGTAAATAAACAGTCGTAACAATGTAATTACGGAACAATGTTTCAATACCTTATTGCAGCGTTTTTCAACCTTTTTCATGGCACGACCCCCTTATTATGTAAAAATATTTCGCGACCCCCTACTCTTCGCCTGTAATTTACCTCTGACGACTAGGGTTCCTGGAGGGGGTGGGGGGGTAATCACAAATTTACCACATTATCGGTAAGAATAATGACATCCAGTGTACACCATCCGTCCTGGGGAGTGGCTGGAGAATCTTTGGTCAGAATTCCGTCAGAGGAGGGAGGAGGGTGGCTAGAGAATTTCAGGTTGTTAATTTTTCGGGCAATTTCGCCCATATAATCATGTTTTTGGAAATTTATTTGATTCTGCCAGGAAATTCGTAATCCCTGTGAATTCCGTTTCCCACAAAATTCTATAAATTTTTTTCTAATATTTTTAAAAATTCCTGACAATTTCCAATTTTTCCTGTTTCTCTGACAGACCGCTAAATTTTCGAACATCTCACGGAAATTGCTGTCAAACTATTTCGCCAAACGTCTCTAAGGAATAGTAGGTAGAGCTATCGCCCATTCGTACAACGTACAGGCCGTGCCAATGCCGCCTCAAGGCTGAGGCGAGCGAGGCCGCGCCGTGCCGACGAATGTAGTTAAGTGAAAGAGCGAGACACAATGAGCGTTGCGGGGTTGTCAAGGGTACAGGGGTACAGGGCGACGCGGGCTATGACGGACGGCGGGAATAACGTGACCCTGTCAATCGGCGATTGGCGCGCGTTTGTTTTGTGTTGAACTCACGTATTTGAATTTATTTAAGTGACTTGTAGTGTAAGTAAGACTGAAGGTTTCATCTCAAAAGTAATTATTTTGAACTTTTAATCATGGGATGGACAACAATAATTACAGAAAAGATTACAACTTAAATATTCATTCGAAACTCTCCCCTTTCAGATAGCACTTTGAAAACCAGCTTTCTTTTCCTTCAAATGCTTCATTTTATTCAACGATTCAATATTAACTTTGCATTCATCCTTTTCTAAATTTTTACATTTATTTGGAACACCACCTCATTTTCAGAAACTTTATTAATTGAATAATACAGAAAATGTTTTGTTTTCAGAGTGGCCCAAGCATATTTAAACCAGAAACGTTTAGATGCAGAGGCCAAGCAGCTGCACCAGGGAGCCATCGGTTTCGCCAAGCAAACCCAGCAATGGCTGACCCTCGTAGAGAACTTTAGTAGTGCACTCAAGGAGATCGGAGACGTTGAGAATTGGGCTCGCAGCATCGAGTCGGACATGAGGATAATAACGGATGCCCTTGAATGCGCTTACAAAGTTACCCAGGAAACACCATGACATTAACTTGAGTGTGTCCCCCACACACTAAATATCATGTTCTTATTTAAATTGCAGCTATAAAGTTTGCATTAAAGTGCTGTATAGATTAAACCCATTGTCACTCTAAACGCCATATTCATGTAATTTGTTGTAAATTGGCTGCTACTGATACTGCCTACACAATGCACTTTTTAATTTTATATGTATGCAAACTAATATATTATCGTCTTTATAAAAATATAGAAAAATAATTATTGAACCATTTAAAATAAAATTGTTAAGTTATTGACACAATTTGATTATGCGAGAAACACCCTCCAGGCTATTACCTGAAATATGCCTATCTAAGACGAACAGGCAGGCGCCCAGCCTTATATTCAAAGAACTCATTGTTTGGAAATATTCCTGTCCTTTTCCTGAAGTCCTACCCACACCTAGTCCTTCTACCTACACATAGTGAAATCACAAGGTCAGTCATTGGAAATCTTCAACGTGCACGCAGTGTTTTATGACTCAGTGTGTATTGTATCTTGACTGCGAATGATAAATGATTAATTAATAAAAACCTTCAAAATTATAACTGGTGATGTAATATACAATCGGTGTACAGTGGAAAGTTTAATGTGCACAAGAGACACTAGTAACCTGCCTTCAGGGAGCTTTTATGCTTCCTTATTTTCCCACCTTCCTGAAAGTTCTAACACAGTCGCCTGCCGGATAACAAAAGAAAAGGAATTGGCTCCCTCCTCAACAGCGAATCAATTCCATGTGAGGTTGCATTCGAATATCAACAAAAAGGTGTCCTTTGGCCAAAGTTAGGTCAGTCGTGGCCTTCGCCTCCCCTGTTGGAAGATGTTGCGGGAAGAAATTCCTACGAGCTCAGTAGGACCCGCCGAGCCAAACCACACACCGTCCAAGCGCAGTTGAGTGCCTTTCGCAACCTGCTCTTCGACGCTGGGACCTAGCCGCGGAAAATACCTAGTGTCGTAGGAATCATCACCAGACAGTAGTCGAGCACCTCTAGCTTTCTACCGACCATCATCTTGAACCGCCTGGAATCGGACGTCATGCGGTAACCGAGTCGTATATCCACCTGATTCCAAAACCTTTGTCTGCTCGAAAATCCCTCTGCTCTCCGAGGCTTTCAACCCCAACATCTAGACGACTGGTAATCTCCCAACTGGGTCGAATACAGATTATCCGTGAAATTATTTTGTGTAATTAAGTAAACTTGACAATGCCTCGTGATAAGAATGTGAATTTATTATGTTTAGTTAATATTTGATCACTTGCTATTACAATAAAATATTGCCTTGGATACAAAATTTTATTTGACAATTTTTTTTTGTGTAATCCTCGTTAGTGGTATGTGTAAGATTGTAAGATGGTTCCCTTCTGTAAGCAATAAAATACGTACGCAATAAGTGGGTAGAATTATAAAATTTGATGAATAAAAATCTTCTAAAATACGAAGTAAAATACTATGATCGTTTCTTGGGGTAATAAATTTGTTGTGTTGCACTTCATCCTCCTTAGTATAAGATTCCGACTAAGATCAACCTTCACCCATCTGCTTACCCAATGAAAAAATTTTTTTAGCAATCATATGAACTTTTTTCTTCTCTTTTGACTTTTCAAAGAAGTGGGGAAATGAAGTGCCACTTTGTGTTGAGTTGTCCGGTCGTCCGGTCACCATATGTAATAAACAGGGTGTCCGGGGGTAAAGTGCTTTAACTTCGGGAGGTGATTCTACATGATAATAGAAGTAAAAAAGATTAACAACTTTTTCCGAAATTCCAACTTTTTTTTTCTTATACTAAAAGACGAAACTACTAAAAATCCTTAGTGTGAGGTACATCTTACTTGCTGAGAACCTGCCGGGCACGATTGTGACAACGTTGCATGGTTGTGCTTGGCCCGTATCGTAACAGTACTAATTTTATCTTTTTACCACAAAACTACCCTTAAAAGTTGGAATTTCGAAAAAAGTTAATTATCTTTTTTACTTATAATATCATGTAGAATCACCTCCCGAAGTTAATGCACTTTACCCCCGGACACCCTGTATAATAATTGCTCATTTTCCGGAAACTGGACAAATCACAAATCAAGCAAGAAACTCGTGAATGGGCCGGCACACATATCAGCATTTTTTATGGTATCACTAGGCTTATTACCAGGGCTCCTTCCAGAGAGCAAAGAATACAAAGCAAAATCAACTGATATGCCAGCCCAAACAAAACCAATGACGTTATATTATAATTATTATTATATTATTAATGTCTTTGAACAAAACCAACAGAACTTTTACATTTCTTTTTTTTTTTACCTTTTCGCAATTCTTTTTTTTTCCTTTTTCCATTTTTTCTCCAAATAAAAGGTGTTAAAAAAGCTTTTTGAGCCGCAACTTTGACGTATTTTAAAAGACATGATACTTACCTCCTAGCAACCGGTTTTTATCAAATTTGACCTTAAACTTCTAACTAAATTTACTTGAAAAAGAAAGCCCAAATCAAAAAAGGTTAAGTAAATAAGTATTCCACTAAACCGTCGCACTTTTATTAGGTAAGTACAGATTTTGGAAATTACACTAGAAGTCTGTCAAATAAGAGTAGAAAATAAATAAAATGGAACTAAGAAATTTTTAGGCTGGCAACACCAATTTATCTGTCAAATATTCTTTAAAAGTGCAATGACACTGAAAATTCAGAACGCTGTATACGCATTTAAAAAAACATTTTTTTGTTCTAAAAAAAAAATTAAATCGAATAAGCACTATTGTGAAGGTAGGTACCTACTAAATAACACAAATTTGATTAAATTGTGTTTTACAAAGTGATTGGCTTTCATTTAATTTAACATAGATTTGAATTTAACAGTAGGTGGAAAGGAAGAATCATGAATGGTGAGTTTAGTCACACTACTTTTAGATCTGAATGAGTTAAATATATTCAGATATAAAATTAGAGGCATGATCTAGGGCAACACTAGGTACTTAAGCTAGTATTTCTAAAGTGTGCTTTATATTTTATTATAATATCGTTATTCTTCATTATGTTAACACAAAATTGCAAATTTAATATACCTAAATGCAATTCTAATTTTGAGATCAGTGGGTATCTATATAGCAGTGAAAAAATATTTTTTTCACTTTAATTCCTTTTTAATTTTTAATAAAAATGTAGGTTACACAGCTTTAGATTAACACCAATGTTATATTTTTAGTATTTCCATTTGGGCAACGGTGGCGCCCTCATTTATTTTCTACTCTTATTTGACAAACTGTACGTTTCAACATTACTATAAGAAACAACTATACGTTTGGATAAATGGTAAAAGATGCACCAAAATTTAATTTTTATTTAAAGTTCAAAATGTCTCTTATAAAACGGTCCCTCTGCAGCTATTTTGGATTTTTTAAGTGAAAACTTCTTTAGCACCGTTGTGATTTGAAACTCGATGAAGCGAAAAATAGCAACAGTAAAAAGAGACAAACTCGTATATCTATATGATTTAGCCTGCGAGAGTATGAGATAGACTAATCAGTCTCCTCTTTGTGCGGTGCTTCGTAGCCTCCCCACTCTTGTCTACTTTAGTTTTCTGAAGGTTTCACTTCTACCGTGTGTGAATTTTTGAAGTAAATGATTTTTTCACTCTGATTTTTTTGAAGTAAAACTCCTTTACGCACGCTTGACTTGGGGAGTAAGCTGGTGAATGTGTGACGAGAGCGTTATGAAAAGTGTGATCAGGCAAACGGAAGTTGGGAGGGAGATATAAGTTAGTGAAGAGAGAGAGTTACGTTTCGTATTATTACTGTAAAATTAAAAGATGTATTGTAGGCATAATTTCCATAATCGCCTAAAAGTGCGGCGGTCAAGAGAATAATTTTACTACCCAAACAAGTTATACCACAAAATTGACGTACGAGTTTCCGGATACCGTGTATATTGAAAAGGTTTTTTGCATTAATTTGTGCATTTGAAGTGGATACGAAAGCAACACTCATGGGGGATTCAACCTTTTAGTGTTTTTTTTATAGCCTATAGCTGGCTGTATACGATCCATGATTATCGCCACAAATAAAAATAACAGGAAAATGAGGTTATGAACCAGTGTTGCCAACCGTACGAGGTTCCTCGTACAAATACGAGATTTGTGGTCTTCCGTACGAGGTACGAGGACACTATCAACCTCGTACAATTATGTACGAGATTTTGATAATAAAATGTGAGCCAGATAAGTTTTGGGCTCAATTACTCAAAATCGAAGACTCTTCCAAGCTAGCTCATTTTGCCCTTTCTGCACTATCCCTACCCTATGCGAATGCTGACTGCGAGCTGGTTTTTAGTTTTAGTAAGGTATATTTAATAAAAACAGATATAAGAAACAGGCTAATTGTAGAAGCAGTGAACGGCACACTTCTTGCTGCAGAAAGCGCAAAAAGTTAAACTCGTACTGGAAACTGCGTCAATTTTGAACCCACAAAAGAAATGTATAGCCGCATGACAACAGACAAAATATACGGCAGAAAAAACGATGACAGTGAGGATGCTCCTGACATAATATTTGGAGAGGAGATGTAAATTACGTTACCTTGATTTACATTTAATTTTTTGTGATTTAACTTGAGTAATAATAAAGAAAAATTTTAATACAACACAAAGGGATGTTTTATTTAGTAGGAAACTTGCAATAGTTTATTTCATTGAGTAAAAAGTCCTAAATCCAGTAGTTGTAATAAATGTACGAGGTTTGAAAGTCAATATACGAGATTTTTAACTGCATCCGTACGAGGGATTTTTTTTTACGGTTGGCAACCCTGTTATGAACATGTCAACTGTCAACAATGTGTCAAAGTCATACTCGTGCTTGCGCTCAAATTTCAGAAAACTGATAAAACTTGCAAGATAGAGTTCGTTGTACATGATATTACATATTTTTTAAATGTGCGTTATATTATTGAATTAGGGGTAATAATTTACTCTGTACTATATTGTTTTCTCATCGATTTCAATAACTCAATAATGTAACCTAACAAAGTTGGAATTCTCTCAATTTATTTATTTACCGCATTTAAAAGCCTTACAACTAATTAGAGAAGTTTTACAATCGGTTAAATTTTAAATGAGTGTCATATTTATGTGGTATATTTAATTTTTAGGGGGAAATAAAAAGCAGCAAATATGACATCGTTCAACCGGCAAACTGGGACGGCCCATTACAAGCTGGTGGACCCGCTGAGCGTCACATTCTCCATATTCAGCTCCGAGGAAATTAAAGAATTGAGCGTTGTTAAGATTTCCACGCCAATTACATTTGATGCTTTGGGACACCCGCTCAAGGGTGGGCTGTATGATCCCATTCTCGGACCTCTCAATGAGAAGAGTGACCCGTGTGGAACATGTTTCAAGACAGTGGCAACTTGCCCCGGACACTTGGGACACCTCGACCTCCCTGTTCCTGTTATCAACCCTCTCTTTCACAAAAGCATCTTCACCATTCTCAACAACAGCTGCCTGCACTGCCACAGTCTGCAGATCAACGATCAAACTAAAAAACTGTTGAACCTAAAGCTGAGACTCATAGAAGCTGGTCACGTCACCGACGCTTTAGACGTAGACTCGCTCTTATCCGATTTAGCTAAAAATGCTGCCAAAAGCAAAGAAAGTGATCTTTCTTTCGATATCATGGAAAGTAGCGTGGTAAAGAAATACCTTAAAATGTTAAAGAAACAAAACTCACACCTTGAAGTTTTCCTGACTAAAAATACCTACAAACTCAGAGATAAATTTATCAGCGAAGTTTTCAAAAATAAGAAAGTAAAAGCTTGTCTATTCTGCGCTCAACCATTACTTAAAATAACTTCGGTTCAAAACAAATTGATGTGCGAAGTTATGGATTACAATGAAAAGAAATTAGTAAAGAAAAATACCATGCTTATGCCAGACAAGGTGAGGGAACACATGAGAGCTATTTGGGCGATAGAGAAGATGACTTTACAACTCATTATTCCCGTACTGAAGTCTATCAAAACAGGCATACCCACTGACATTTTCTTCTTGGATATAATTCCCGTTCCTCCGCCAATCGTTAGACCGTGTAATACTCTGCGCGGTCAACTCGTAGAACATCCTCAGACACAGATTTACAAGTCCATCATGAAGACAGGGTTTGTAGTTCGGGCTATCATACATGCTGTACAAACAGAAAGCGGCGAGGCTAACGAAGACGCTAATCCCATTTCTAACCAAGCTCGATTAGTTGTAGAAACTGCCAAGGGAGACAGTACGCTGGAGAAACTGCAGAACGCTTGGCAGGACCTGCAAACTAACGTAGACTATTTAATCAACAGCGATAAAGCTCAAGGAGGTGAGCAGGGACTCAAACAAATAATTGAGAAAAAAGATGGCCTCATACGTCTATACATGATGGGAAAGAGGGTGAACTATGCAGCCCGATCCGTCATCACCCCCGATCCCAATCTGAACATTGAAGAGATTGGCGTTCCCGAGGTGTTTGCCATGAAGCTGACTTACCCTGTGCCAGTTACCGCGTGGAATGTAGAAGAATTAAGAAGACTGGTTATTAATGGACCGGACAAACACCCCGGCGCAGTAAAAATAGAAAATGAAGATGGTCGTATTGTCAATATCCCTTCCTGGAGTCTGCCTAAAAGAGAGAGTCTCGCTATGCGACTTCTGACTCCTAGTGAGAATAATGTATCCGGAGTTAAAATAGTTCACAGGCATCTCCAGAACGGTGACGTGATGCTCCTGAACCGTCAGCCCACCCTCCACAAGCCCAGTATCATGGCACACAAAGCCAGAGTCCTCAAGGGAGAGAAGACCTTGCGACTTCATTACGCCAACTGCAAAGCCTACAATGCTGATTTTGACGGAGATGAAATGAATGCCCACTTTCCACAAAATGAAATAGCCAGGAGTGAAGCTTACAACCTACTCATTGTCAATAAGCAATACCTGGTACCTAAAGATGGCACTCCTCTCAGTGGTCTTATTCAGGATCACGTCATTTCTGGAGTGCGTTTATCCATGAGAGGCAGATTCTTTACCAAGGCCGACTATCAACAATTAGTTTACCAGGGATTATCTCACTTGAGAAGAAAAATCAAACTCCTTCCTCCGACTATTATCAAGCCTTTCCCGTTGTGGTCGGGTAAACAGGTTCTATCTACTTTGATTATTAATATTATTCCAAAAGACAAAAAACCTATTACTTTGATTGGTACAGCCAAAATTAGTTCCAAGAATTGGGAAATGCAGGCGCCCCGAAGATGGATGGGAGGTGGTACCGAGTTCACAGACAGAAACACTATGACTGAAGCCGAGGTAATCATCAGGCACGGAGAGTTGCTATGTGGGGTGCTCGATAAGGCCCATTTTGGAGCTACCCAGTACGGTCTGGTACATTGTATGTTTGAGGTTTACGGAGGTGATGTGTCCAGTGTATTATTGAGTTCTCTGGCCAAACTTTTTACCTTTTTCCTACAATGGGAAGGGTTCACCCTCGGTGTGAAGGACATCATAGTTATCCCGGAGGCTGATGAAGTGAGATCCAACATCATCGAAGCTTGCCGCAACATTGGAAATGCCACTGCCGCAGAAGTTGTCAACTTACCTCCCAATGTGCATCCCAGCGAACTAGTTAGAGCACTAGAAGATGAAAGCAGTAAAAATCCTAAGTTTAGAGCCCTCATAGATAGAAAGTATAAAAGTGCTCTTGACAAATTTACAAATAATATAAATAAAACTTGCCTTCCTGCTGGGCTACTAACGCAGTTTCCCTCTAATAACTTGCAGCTGATGGTTCAGTCTGGAGCTAAAGGATCCACCGTTAACACTATGCAAATATCTTGTCTGCTCGGCCAGATCGAGTTGGAGGGCAAGAGACCTCCCGTGATGGTGTCCGGGAGGTCCCTTCCCAGCTTTCCTCCCTTCGAGACATCTCCCAGAGCCGGAGGATTCATCGACGGGAGATTCATGACAGGAATTCAGCCACAAGAGTTCTTCTTCCATTGTATGGCCGGAAGAGAAGGTTTAATTGATACTGCTGTAAAAACTAGCAAGTCTGGATACTTACAGAGATGTTTGATTAAACATCTGGAAGGAATAAAAGTAAACTATGACATGACCGTCAGAGACTCTGATGAGAGTGTTATACAGTTTGCTTACGGGGAAGATGGCAGGGACGTGTGTAAAGCTCAGTTCTTGAAGAAAGATCAAATGAAATTTTTGGATCACAACACGAGCGCTATCTTAGATAAGGAAAATTTCGACAAACTAACGGAAGATTATGACCCAAAAGTTGTTGAAAAACATAAAAAATCCCTCCGAAAATGGCGGAAACGAAACGCCCATCTCGGCAAAAGGGAAAGCGCTTTCACAGAATTTGGGAAATATACCAAAAATATTATTGGTGTCGATGACTTTTCACGGAAAATGGACGGAAGAGATTTGTTAACGTGTAATCTACTAGAGGCATGGAACTCTGCAGAGCCAGAAGTAAAGAATAACTACTATTCTAAGTTCTCCAAACACTGTCCCGACCCGCTCGTATCTCAATTGCAACCGGATCACAACTTCGGAGTTCTTACGGAAGCAATGGAATCATTAATAGACACATATCTTAAAAGCCGAGATGACATCAGAAACATCGATAGTCGGTTTGGATCTGACGCTGTCGATTTAAAGAACATGATGAACATGAAATCGATGGAATCACTCGCAGCCCCGGGAGAACCAGTCGGATTGCTGGCCGCTCAGTCCATCGGGGAACCTTCAACTCAGATGACCCTCAACACTTTTCATTTTGCTGGCAGAGGAGAGATGAACGTCACCCTCGGTATTCCTCGTCTGAGAGAGATCCTAATGATGGCTTCATCCAACCTAAAAACACCCAGCATGGACATACCCTTTAAGGATGATTTGGTTTCATTAAACAAAACTGCAGAAAAACTTCAAAAGAGGCTCTGCAAAGTAACCGTTGAGAATGTACTTCAAAAAATAGAAGTCAGTTCTGAATTGAAACTTTTTCCAAATAGAGAAATTGCGTACACACTGAATTTCCATTTCTTACCTCATAGCGACTACAAGCACAAGTATAATGTAACACCTAAGCAAATTTTACATTACATGGAGAATAAGTTTTTCTCTCACATGTTCCAAAACATCCACAAGGCCGCCGGGAAGAGGTCCGGAGTTATGATTGATTCCAAGAGTCAAGAGGCTTCAAAGAAGGTGTCGAATGATGACGAAGAAATCTCTGCAGTTCCGATAAAGAAGGGAATCTTTGCCGAAGAAAATGATAGTTCTGACGAGGAAGCGGGAAATGAAGATGATGATACTACTCAGGTAATATATTTTATTTTCGGACTGGTTTTGCTTCCTGGCCTTACATGAGATGTGATTTTAAAATTATGAATCGGTTCGATGGTCAAGCGGTCCAAAGTGTTGGGTCGCGGGTTTCACTCTCTTTTAGTTAATTCCTCCATCATTATTGTCACATTGTTTATAGCTTGGGAATGTTTTGTCTTTTTGTTTTAAGAAAAACAAAATATATATTTTTAAATGACTTCGAAAAGGAGGAGGTTATCAATTTGACGGTATTTTTTTTTTTTATGCTTGTTACCTCAGAACTTTCGATTGGGTGAACTGATATTGATGATTCTTTTTTTATTAGAAAGCTGGTGCTTCCCGTGTGGTCCAATTTTAATTTGGTCCAGTTCTGACAATGGGATCTATGAGAAAACCATATATGTCTTAAATTTTCAATAAGTATGTGCGCGACAAATGGACGAATAACTCAATATTACGCCAACAGATTTCGATGATTCTTTTTTTGAAGTAAAACTTCATTACGCACGCTCGTCACTAAAAATTAAAAAATAAACAAAAATTTTAACAAAACAAAAAACGACTTCAAAAAATGCACTAAAAAGTAAAAAAATAATTTCGTTCGATTGCTATTTTTGGAGTCGGTGTCAGCCAAGGTAACTACATACATAGGTAGTTATAGGTGAGATGTGGAGATCTTGGCTGACACCGACTCCAAAAATAACAATCGTACGAAATTATTTTTTTACTTTTTAGTGCATTTTTTGAAGTCGTTTTTTGTTTTGTTAAAATTTTTGTTTTATATTCAACGCCGAAAAATAATTTCTTCTCGGAATACTTTGTGGAGGATTTTTTTAAGTAAATGAATGAGAGGATGTTCCGGGAAGGAAAAAGTATGAAGGGTGGATAATCTGGGGGTCAGTATGTCCAGGAGTGACGTATGAATCCATCCCTCCCACTGCGGTACAAGGCTATGGATCGCAAATTGCAAAGGTGAAATATGGTATCTTGTTTGTTTTTTTACAGATACATTGAAATTTCAAAGCTCCATGACTCATGATGGAAATAATGTTGCAAGTTGAAAATGGAGTTTTTACATGGTGTTTCAATCAGAAAATGCTGCAGAAATTTTACAATGCTAGAGCTCTTTATGATCATTAACAATTTTTTTTTATTCCAACTTTTTCTCCTGCCTATTATTCGGTCAAAAAGAATTCATAATCAGTTTTGTTTGTTCAGTGTACGAAACATTGGAACAAACTAGTCCTCTTTATTTTTTTATAAATTATTTTATTAAAATTTACTTTATTTATAAAGCGTTTTCCTTATTCTAGGTGAAAATTCGTAATCGCCAGACCGAGTGCCAGGAATACGAAGACCCAGAATCAGAAGAAGAAGAGCACTCGGACACCGAAGAGCCAATACTAGAAAAGCAGCAAGAATACGAAGACGAAGGCTTCGAAGAGTTCGATGTCAAACCTGATCTCCATTCCCTGCAAGTTCTGAACAGCTACGAACAAGCCAGAAACTACACATATGACAAAACAGACCACCGGTGGTGTCAGCTGATCTTCAACCTTCCTCTTGCTGTATCCAAAGTGGATATGTCAGCCATCCTCAAGCATCTCGCTGCAAAGAGCGTAATTCGGGAAGTTCCGCACATCAAGAGAGCCATCACTTACACAAACAACAATAATCACCTAATTCTCAAAACCGAGGGTATCAACATCAACGAAATGTTCCAATACAACGAGATATTAGATTTAAACAGGTTATATTCTAACGATATCCACGCAATCGCTAATACGTACGGAATAGAAGCCGCCGGTAAAGTCATCATTAAAGAAGTCCAAAATGTGTTCAATGTTTACGGTATTCTGGTAGATCTACGACATCTTTCACTTATCTCTGATTATATGACGTATAATGGTGTATTTGAACCCATGAGCAGGAAGGGAATGGAGTCTTCCACTTCTCCGTTGCAACAGATGTCCTTTGAGTCTTCCCTCGTATTTCTGAAGGACGCGGCTATCAAGGGTAAATCAGACATGCTAAAGTCAGCCTCCAGTTGTCTAATGCTCGGACAACCTTGTAAAACTGGTACCGGCTCTTTCTCTTTGTATAACACCAGAGAATCTAAACTTGAATAACTTTGTATCCATGTACTTGTTTGAAATAAATTTATTTTTTCACATTATTCTTTTTCAATTTCGAGGTAGAGTAGTTTCACCATTATAAGATCCTTTGTTAATACTTTTACGGAGGTTGTGTCACCCACACACAAGTGAGTGAGTGTTATTTCGAGGCACATCATTGGCTGGACGAAAACGGGCACATGTTCAAATCTTGTCCAAACGACCACATTTTGACCAAAACTATAGGAAGTTAATATGAACCATTGAGGATCTTACAATGGTGAAACTACTCTAATGTATTACATATATTTATTTGTACTTTTTAATGTTGTATTTTTTAATGAAACTGTTATTATAATTGTTTTTTAATACATACAGTTTTTTTAATGAAATTCGAGTTTTGTATTAAAAAAAATCCAAGTTTGTATTTTTCTTTCTCCATTATTATTACCAAATTACACTTATATATACAATGTCGGGTTTTGCAGTAGAGCTGTTTAAAGTTTCGTTTCTGCATTTTTACTGTTTTTGAGATCATGAAATATACTGTTGTTTCAATATTTTGCATTTTATTAAAAATTCCGAAAATAAAGACTTTTAAATCATCAAAAGGATATTAAAATAAGCCAACAGAACGATTTTAATGATTAGCAGATCTGAAATTGTTCTTCGGGACTGTCAATATCATTCCACAACACATTACTTAAGATGAAGCTATACATGAAATCCTATTTAGATTAATCTTTACGACGAATTGGTTTACAGTATGAAGATCAAAAAATATGGTATGAATAAATTGAAGCTTTAACTAGCGTTTCTATGTATTGGATTTACAATAAATTTTTTATTTACATAACAAAAAATATAAGCGTAAACCACAAAAAAAATGTTTTTTCATGACTTAACTATGAAGTAAAGTATTAGAAACAATTTTTTTTTTAAATACACCTTTATCGCTAAGACTATTTTTGAGGTTTTGTTTGTTCTAACTTTTTTTCATTCTTATAAAATTATGCACAAAATAAATAAAAACTACTTTTTCGCTTACTTGCCTCGTGCAAATAAGACGTTCGATTTTAAATTTTGAAGGCGCGAGAATCGAAATATTTCTAGTGCTTATATTCCTCTTAACCACCAATCTCAATAACTTAATGCACAAGATTCAGAGCAACTAAGTCTTCAATCAACAAACAAATAGCAGGTAATCGTTGACAAGGCAGGAAATACATCGTCAAAAGGAAAATAGGTAAGAAATAATTATGTTCATTAATGATGAAAAAAATTATGACATAAAAATGTATTATATAAGAATACATCTAACACGCTTATTGAAAAAGCACACACAAAAGGTAGATACAATTTAAAGATATGATGGTGTAATCTGAAAGGAAAACTGCAATTGGTAGGCTTGGCCTTGAAAAGCAGACCTGTTGTTGGTAAGTTATAATAACCGTTATCTGAATCGATAGCAAAAAAATTACTCTTCTAGTATTATAATAGGGCATAAAAACATACTTTTTTTGGTAGATAATGGAGAAATTTCATTTTAGTTTTTGCCTTTTCAGTATTTATGTGCTATTGGTATATTTTGAACTATTTTATATCTGCCAAGTGAAAGGTAAAATCTGTACCTCAGAAGAAAAAGGTCGGTTGTCCAGTTTTTTGGGAAAATGAGTTATGTATGAGGCCTTTTTAGTTTTTTCAGTATCTACACACAGGTATAAAGAATTTTGTCCTACGACAACGGAAAACAAAGTTAGGTCAAAAAAGGTCTGGTGTCCCCACAATGGTTCAAAGGAAAAACGTCTGTTAATTAATTAATTAACTAATTTTTTTATGTAAAAATTATATTTTATGTGCCTTAAGACAAAGTAAATAAAACAGGAAAAAAATTACATAAATTTAACCATCAAGAGATAGCCAATAAAGACTAATTATTTTACTATTTCCTCTCTCCTGAACAATTTAAAAAATGTGACAACCGACCTTTTTCTTCTGAGGTACAGAAATAATATTTTATAAATAACTATATCTCATCTGCATTATGTGCTCCTGGTACAATGCTGAAATTATAACAAAAGTCCTGTGGCACATTGGACGCATGTCTGCAATGTGCATAGCTCTAGGATTGTGAGGATTGCGTAAATGAGATAAGCAAGGCGTATACTTGAAAAATATTTACCTCTTCATCTTGCTGTTTATTTCCGTTTTTTTTGTGGTTTAGAAAAATTTAATAATTTAGAAAGTGTCTACGCAGCATTATGAGCTTCTGGTATTTTGTACTAATTTAGATCTACCAAGTGAGGTTGTTAATAATTTATTTTCAACAAATTATTACTTCGACATTATGTGCTCCTGGTATAATAATACTGAAATTACAATCGACAGCAGTGGTGTAACTAGGCTCAAGTGAGGGTCTGAATGAATCAGGCATATTATATAATATCTAATTTATACACGAAGGGTATAAAACAAAGGCAGTAATTTCCCACTTTCGTTTTTTTGGGAAAAAATCAAAAAACTTTTGATAACATATTTGCTGCAAGTCTAACAACAAATAAATAATGTTTTAATCGGGATATTACAGCTTTGCTAGCAAGTCTTGGAGATTCCTGCTACATTGGAGGTTGCCGTGTTTGCTACAAAACTTTCCAAAAAACCGCCTTCTTTATGTTGTGTTGATTGTCTGCTTTTAAACGACCTCCTAACGATCCAATTTAAAGGACTGCATGCAGTCTCTGCAAAATAGTAGGCAAAACCGCCAGTTGGAACAGGATCAATTTTTTTGTTTACATTAGCTCCACACAAGAGGCCCTGAAGAAAATAATTCCCCTCAGAGCATATGTCATCTTCGGGGAAGCTGTGAGGATGGTCTTTTTAGGAAAGGAAGGAGAGGAAGTTCTTGTGAAGGAAAAGGGTATTAGGGGTGGTAGGAATCTCAGGGTCAATGTGTCCAGGAGTGACGGACATTTGAATCCATCCCTCCCACTGAGGTGCACAATGATGTTCCGAGAGAGTTCAGCTGGAGAAGTCAAATGGACTCCCTCAACCATTCTCTCCAGATCTGGTCTGCTATGCAGCTGGTGGGCGACGCATTCGCGGACAAACAAAAACGGACCTGGACAAACCTCACCCCACGAACCCGAGCACTTGGGGTGGCCACCTATGGCAGAGGTGTTGATTATCCAATAAATGGTTCCCGGGGTGGCGGTACCCATGCCCGCCTCCCAAATTGAATCCCAATTTCGCTCCAATGTATGTAGGCAAGGCTCCGACCAAACCCCCAATTTCTCGACAGGAGCATTCTGTGAGGTTGTTATGGACCTATAAATATGATATTAGATATTTTTCTCAAGAGATTTGCAAATGGAATCTTTTTTGCTGTTATTATTTTATCAAAAAAAAAATTAGGTAATCATAATAAAACAGGCCTACGTTATGTATTTAATTATTTATTGTAATGTATTTATTTCCAAAATATTTACCAATGCATATAACGTTATTGCCTGTATGTGATATACGTACAGGTGTACCCACATGTACCAAAATATCTAGGTACATTTATAAGGCCTCCGTGGTTGAAAAGTAAGCCTTTCGACTATGAATCCACAGCGATTGGTTCAAATTCCGGCGAGTGCAAGTAAAATTTAATAAATTGATTTGTGCTATTTCTCAATTAATTATTCATTAATATAAATAAATAAATATAATTTAACATATTTCTCTGGAGAAATAATGATCTTTTTTGTTTATCGAATCCTTTCAATAACATTCAAGTTGTGTAAGAAAGGAAAAAAAGTATTTAAATAAAATATTTTTATTAAATTTGTGAAACAGCAGACAAAATCTCATCGGAACCTTTAGAGCAGCGGTTGTCACACATTTCCGGTCAAGGGCCACATAGAACAATGTAAGGTATCACTGCGGGCCGCACACTTATGAATTCGATATTATGTACATTAGCAACGCAGGCCTACCTCTTCCGATTAACGAATCAGAGAGGCCTAACTTTTCCGATTAACCCCGGCGAACCAGGGTGTTTTTAATGGTTCCTTTTGGAGCTTTCTATACCATACTCGCTTATTGGTGACAAAATCTCAAAATGATCATCCCACATAATATTAACTTATCAATTTTTGGCAGTAACCTTCCGTATCTGGCATCCAGTCATATTACATGTTTCACGTTCAAAGATACCTCCTCTCTCTTTATTAGTTTTTCTTTGTGTCGGTCATATTTTTTTATGTTGACTATCTCTGTCTTTAGTCATTTTCTTTACATTAACTCCACACGAGTCATCTTTGAGAATTCTGTGTAGAGGATCTTTTTGAGGAGAGTAAGGGGTGAACATGGGTTTTGAAGAGATCCATGTTGTAGGAGGGAATGAACACAGAGGCCGGCAAATCATTCCACAGTCGAGCTGTAGAACTAGAACTCAACAACGAACGAGTCGTAGAAGTGACACATTCTCATGTGACAATGTCAACTGTCTACATATATTGGGTGGACGTTTGGCGTGTTGCCGACTATGCACCGGTGCCAAAGAGATCAATAACTCTAGTCCCTCGGAGCATCTTCCATTGTATTACCTGTAGAACAAGGACAGCATACCTACGTGACGCCTTGATTAAAGATTTCAATTCGATTAAGATAGGGAAATCTATCAAATGGATGGCCTGTTTCTGCACAGTCAAGGGTTTTTTCGGGTATTTTGGGCTCTTCACCTGCCAAATGTAACAGTGGATCGCACTTGCGATCTATACAGGGTCAGCAGTTGTTGTGTACTGTTAAAGTATCTGCGGGACCTGTACAGTATTAGGTTAGGTTAGGGTTAGTTAATATTGTTCATCCTATAATAAAATACTCTTGTACGTACTGTATATATACTTATATCAATTCGAAAAGCTAGTGATTCGATCAATTGATGTTCGAATAATATGATTTCGAAAAATTGAAGTTTGTGCATTTCGTACAATTGAATTCGAAAAATTGATTTCGAAAAATTGCAATTCGGTCAATTTACCTAGACCCATTTGGAAGATTGCTTCCGTTGAAGGTTTTCTTTTCTGCAAGTCGAGGGTCAAGGAGAGGGAATACGAAATAAAACAACAACAACAGTGGTGAAATAATATACTTCTTTAGCCACCTGGGATTGGTCCTTCTCTCCATTCTTTCAAACGGAACAATGTGTAAATATCAATAAAAGAATAAATTAACACTTAGTCTTTTTTATACTTATGTACGAATGTATTATTTGTCCATCAGTTAAATATATTTATAGATTAATACAACATATTATTCTACAATACAATTAAGAATATAATATTCAATGATCTGCATAATATTGAAATATTATTCATATCTGAAACTACTAACTTATAAAAAATGTTTAGAAAAATAACAAGTTGAAACACAACAATACTATTATTGTATTTTTAAACAAATTTAACAAACATGACACATTTTGATTTTTATATCAGCAATATATAATATTAAGGCACGAGTTTGACATAAAAAAATTACAGTAGTTTAACAAATCCTTAATTATCGGTACTGTATATTTTGTAATAAATAAATGGGAAATGTCGGCTCTATCTTAAATATTTTATAACAGAGAAGTAAAAAAAAATCGTTTTAAAAGTAGCTTTCTAATACTGCAATGACATAATGAACTAAAATTAAATAACCACCGCCAAACAGAATAACAAACATGTTTCTAATTTAGAAGTTTGTATGTATGTATGTTCTTTTATAAATGCTCATTAAGGTGATGTACCGCATTGTGTAAAATTCAGAATCAGACCACCAACGATAAAACTTCTTATTTAGATGGCAATAAGGTGTAAATTCCCATTTAACACTAGCCACCAGCTTTGATTTATTCAAGAAAAAAACATAGCCAGATGAGTGGTTTATTTTATTTTCCGAAGCTCAGCCACAAATATTTAAATGTTTTACAATCACTTTCTAAAGAATTTAATTTTCCACATTATACAATAAAACCATAACTGAAAAGGGGTTCGTAAGTGAGAGATTTTGAACTGTAAAGCAGTTTTTGCAGGCCTGATTTTTTTTGGTCTTATAAAAAAAAACTTGATTATTTCAAAGGCATATAATACGTACGTGTTCTACTCGCAGTATTTAATTAAAACATTTAAAATATTTCTAGGCGATCTAAATATTTAAAACAAAATCACATAAATTTGCATTAATTAGTAATGCATCGCCTTAAATGTAAATCTTTAAACGACGCAAGAGCTCTGTCCATAAAATCAAACATCGAAATAATGGGTACTAAAATTCAAATGATAACCATATTTTAAGATGTTATTTATTGGGTTTCTTAGAACATAAACAATTATTTTACGAAAGTTCTTTTAATGTTAAGGTACTTATAATAAATATTTAATATTAAAATACAAATTAATATCTGCAAGTAAATAATATATTTATGTGTTCACGGATGTCTCATTCCTGTTTGGCTGCAGCTATTGTAATTAGTCTTATGGTTCAAATTAAGTGCTGAAATACAAATCTAATGTTAGTCACACATTTTATATGGATCACATCTTACAAAAATAATACTCGTTTCAATGTGCCATTCTTCTGCTTGTAACGAAGATTGCGAATTTGGATTTGTTAAATGAATAGCAACGAGGAATGAAGTTCAAATTTCCAATCATCGTTCAGGCATTTCCCAACGGTTGAGCAATCCATACTAACCCAACAAAGACAATCTTCTCAAAATACTCACATTATAATCAAATACAACCCGATTGTCAGTTTCTCGTCACATTTCACAATATCAGTTATGCAACAGAGATTTTACAATAATTGTTACAATCAAACGCGTACAAATGAAATGTTGCGACATTTTTACTATTTCAATATTTACTAATAATTAATATCACCATTAGATTGTTTATAAAATTGACGGGCAAAATTGAGGCGTTAATAAATAAAAAAAAATGATTCTGCACAAGCTCTACGTTGTTACGGGCTTAAATTATTTAATTTTCTCCTTATTGGGCTATAAAAGTAATGTGCGCAATACATTATTTCAATACAATACACTCAATTTCTACAGCAGCCTATTTATGCCTTATAAACTAAATATTATATATTATAAATAAATAGAGGAATTACACGCCAGGAAACAACTCCCGGCAACTATACTGACTGGTTATGTGAATCGTCAATGTCTCGACTCTGTAATGTTAGTGTTGCCATTTGAGATGGTGTGGCCGTTCTGAACATTACCGTTGGTCTGGCCACCCTCAGGGTCTGTCTCCACCCCCGCCTTCTTGTTCCTCTTCTTGAGCGCGTTGGATTCGTCATTGGCCGGGTTGTCCCAAGCCTGTCGCTGGCCGGATGCGAAGATGTTGTAGAACGTACAGCAGAACACGTAGATGGCGGCCGCAATGAAGAATACTATCCTCCACGACGCTTGAGTGGGCTAAAAAAACAAAGACAACCACATTATTAAATCTACTAGGTTCACTCAAAAGTATACAATACAATAAAGATTCACTCTTTATTCGTTCGGTTAGGTTCGGTTTAGTCGTTGCTGGAGTCAGATACTCATCATAGTGTTTGTTGTCAAAATGTGGATTGGAGTAAATATCAAAAACTTTTAACTTTGTCTTGTTTGTAAGTTACTGAAAAATGGCAGAGCAAAGAGGAAAGTAAATTCATGTGTAAAAAGTTTTTGGCAACAATAAGTAAAAATCACCAAACATTCTGATGAAAGTGTGCAAAGCCATGAACTATTCAGTAAAATTTTTTTTTTCTCATAAAAGATTCAAGTGAGTGATTTCTTTATCAACTGGAGCGATTTTTGCCATATATTGGCGCCATTCCAAATACATATCTTCAATTGCTTTTCGGATAAAAAAAGCCCATTATTTCTTATTTATTTATTTTTATTTATAAATAAATAAGAGATAATGGGCTTTTTTTATCTCTTGAATCTTTTTTTATTTTTTATATTTGAAACTTCCACGTTTGTTATTTTGGACTTAAAATGGAGCTATTGAAACGCTTTATCTATTATGACCATAGGTGTCGCAAATCCGAACTTTGTAGACTATTTTATAACGACGTTAAAAATAAAATTTTAAAATATTTTTTTCACGCAGAATTTCTGATCAGCTGTTTATGGTTAAAATTAAGTTCTTTTTCCATGGATACGCACCTTTTATTATCAAGTATATACAAAAAACAGGCAAGATTCGGACAGTTATAAACTTTACAATTTTTTTATAAATCCTAAAAATATGAGATTAACATAAAATACAGGTTAATTCATTGGCTATATAGCACTTTAATAAGTTTTTATGTCTCCATGTTAAAATTCAAAGGTTTGATTTTTTTAATGTCGGTGAAAAATTAAAAAAATGATCTTCTGGAAATCTCGATCAATCGAGGCAAATTTATTTCTTTCGCGTGGTCACTTCAGTAGTTATAAGATGCAAGTGAGTGATTTCTTTATACCAGATAATGAGTCCTGCAGACAATCTAATTTTATATGTCCAATCTGAAGGAAACATTGATCAGAAACTGGATGTAGCTTACGGAAAGGACGGGCCTTCCGACATACATATATATTTCCTTTCCAATACAACAGTTTATCAAAACATTATAGTATGTTTTACCTTTCCGTCAATGACGTATCCAGCAACAATGGGCGCTAGCAGGCCGATGAGATTGGCCGTGCAGTTGGTGAAGGACATGAGGATGCCGGCGAAACGTGGCGAGATGTCCAGATGGTTGACCTTGAAGCCCGAGTAGATACCACCATTGAGTCCCACGCCGATGGTGAGAATGGCCACCGTTGCCATGGGGTTGCAGCCCGTGTAGGAGGCCACTATGAGACCGATTGCAGGACCGTATTGACCTGAACAAATTAAATAAAATCATTGTAATGTTAATAAAAGAAATTCATGATGTAGTTGTTAAATCAGATTCTAGATAAGATGTCATCGTTATTCTTATACGTGTAGCGTTGAGCATACATTGAACTTTTTTAAAAATTAATGCACTAAGATTTGTAAAAACTGAAAGATTGTGAATAAAATATATGAAGTTAGCAAAAGTACAATGTAATTGGTAACTATCAAAGATGTTAACGCCTCTGGCTAATGTTGTTCGCTTTTTGGAACAACTCATATAGGTCTCATAGAAATCGTTGTGTTTCCCTCACTATCATGGTCAGAAATATGATCTAAACGGTGTTAGAAAGAGAAAACACGATGCTCTTTATTAAAATTTAAAAATTAACTAAAAAATAATTAAAATGTGCACTTTTATGAAACCAAAGTTTCCGACTGCAATTTAAAAAAAAATTGTTAAACTTGGGAATTTTTTAATAATTATTTTTACATGATGTGACAAAAAAGTGAGTTGACAATAACGTAAAAAATGCATTTTCCCAATAAAATAAGTGTGTTTTTATTTTTTTTTCATTATCAGTAATTTTAATTAGAAAAAACATAAGGTGGGCCATTTTTAAAACTTTTTTATGTTACCATTAAAAAAAATTATCGATGCGTTCAGAATTTCATCTATGTATTTGGAATTTATTGCAAAACAGAAATATTTTGGCCTTCTGATTATTTTTTTATGGCTCTATGTCTTCTTTGTTGGGCCAAGGTTCTGGTAAATGCTCCAGTGCCTATTATCATCAGCCCCGGTAGATTAATGATTGCTTAATGTCAGCGCATCGCCTAAAAAATAAAGTTTTTGCTATTTACCAATACTGTTGATGATCTTCCTGACTTGGGTGTGGTTAAAGCGCTTTGACTGCAACATCCAGTCAGCAATGAAGGCGATAAATATGGAGAACAGCCACATGGCGAGGTAGGGTAATGCAGATACAAATCCATTCTGAAAATTAACAGTAATCAATAAATAACACATTATTAAATTAATCATTTTCTTGAAATATGAAAGTGTACACAGATACATATATTATTCTGGTTTAACTGGTTTCAAGAAGGAACAATCACCCACATTTGAGAACCAATAACATTTTTATTTATATTACTGGATAGTCTAAATCATAAATAAACCAATCCCATCTGAATTCTTGACAAAATAGTCTAAATTTTGAAAATGACAGTTGATATAATTTTCTCTTCAAAATATTATATTATGGGTAGGTACTTAATCGCTTTTTTTTTTGTTACGTGAATACCGCACAAGAGTCCCAACTGCTCCCGTCTGGAGCCAGTGGGACTATGGCATCCCCAATTGGGGAATGTTGTGAGGCTGAAGGTAGTGGGGAGGGGAAGGAGATAGGGAAGAGGAAGGTGGGAAAGTACCTGGCTATTCAGATCTGGTCACCAAACACGGCTAAAGCCATTTCAAGCAAGCTTGTCTGAATTCTTCATACGAACGGTTCCAACTATGAAAATGACTTCTTTTTCTTTATAGCTTATCACCCCAAAGGAATGTAAATTTACATTTAAACACTTTTAATTCATTTTACATTTTAAAAAAAGTTTCGTAGGAGAGACATGTAACCAAAATTAAAGGGCATTTATTTAAACAAAGAACATGCTACAAATGATAATTTTCGGTTATGATGTCTGCATGTAACTTCAAGTGAAAGGATTTAACTAAATACATCTTGAAATAAATTAATCTATAACAGAATTAATTCAAACTCAGAATGACTCAACAAATAATAGATCATAGAATCTGTAACAGAATAAACAGGCTCTGATGTATTATTTCTAAGGAAATTCTTAGATTGTATTGATCTTAGATAATATTATCGTAAAGCTAAAAAACTTACATCTTTCAGTGAGAAATGCAGCACTTGTTTCATAAAGGTTGGTAGCTCAGTCATGAGGGTTTCGTAACCATAGTTCTGTCCCATGTGCGCCAACATGATGGCCCAGAAGGGCAGCGACTTCAGGATGGACATCCAAGGAATGGGTGGAGACTAAAATAATGGAAAACAGATTATAGTAGGTATTCACACACCGGATTGAAATGTTTAATTGGTAATTTTGGTCGATTTACCCACATTTCTGAAGAGATCATCCATGATTGGGGTAATATAATTCGTAAGTACTATTTCCATATGGTTGTAGAAAGTTTGCACAAATATTTATAAGATTAAAAATGCCTACATATTTATATATTATGATTAGGTAATGCATTTATAGACATCACTAATGTTCCCCTCATGGAATATTCAAGTTAATGTTTGTATTGTGTGGTCTGCTTGTGGATGCCACTTAAAATTGTTTTTTTTTAATTGAACACCTGTTTACATGTTAAATTTTTTTGATGTCTGTAACTATAGATAGTTCCAGTAGACTATAGACAACATAGAGAAATAGTAATATTCAATATTGCCGCAAATAAATCCATGGGGAGGCAATTTAGGATCAAAGATTTCATGTTAAAAAAACATTAATTATAAGTAAACTCACGCTGGAGCCAGCCGCCCCCCAGATTTTGGTCAAGATGAACTTCTTCTCATCCTCGCTGATCTTGGGATGAGATTCGGGATCCTCGTGCACCAGGAACAGGAAGGCCACAGACCAGATGGCTCCGACAACGCCAAACACGTAGAAGATGGACGGCCAGCCACCGGCGAAACCGTACTGAGACAGCAGGCCAGACAGAGGCATGGAAATTACAGTTCCAAATTGTGCGCCTGGAAATAAATAACTCATTTCTGTAATGGAACTGGGCTACTGGCAAAGAAATTAGGTGAAACATGGGAGATAGTGCAATGAGCCTATTGCCTAAAATTATTATGTAGACTATCTTTTATACAAAGTAATAGTTATTGTAATATAATTGGTAGCTAAATAATTAGTCAGGTACTATTGTGTAATATGTCAGAAGTTAAAATCGTTTCTTTAGCTGACTTTTAGGTGGATGTTATAATATATTTTTGAGACTATTCATTGTTGAGACGATCACATTCTGGTTTAAAAACAATGTGCCCCCTTTTTCAATACAAGCGATCTCAAGCTAATATGAGAAAACCAACTAAGCTTTATAAATTTATTTTAAAATTGCTTTTTAGGCTTACCAGCATATACGGCAGCACCCATTCTACTCCTCTCGTTGGGAGGAATCCATTTGGCCAACATGGCGTGACTGCAAGGTACAATAGGTCCCTGAAAATTTCAAAAACATCACATTATAATTAAAAAGGCATCAAATTTTTATAAAATAACTTTACATAAATATTGAAAAGAGGATAATTTAAGTATTGCAGCTACAAATTGCTGACTTTACTAACTGCATTTGCTAAATAATATTTGAAAAATAAATAGATATTTCAAAGCCTCATTGCTCATAATGAAAATTAGTTTGCAGGCAGAAAATAGTTAATAATTATTGACCTAGAAATTCCAAATAGAAAGAGCATTGAATATTTCGTGACTCTAGAGCTAGCATTCTAGATTTTTGGTGCTTTGGACAAATTAATGGCTTTATGGTTTATATTATCATTTAGTTTGAGTTTGAAGTATTTCAGTCGCTATAAATAAATGAATATGGCACATTTCTTAGAAATACAAGAATTTTTTGTCCTGTGATACTTGAGCAATTAAAAGAAATAGGGCTATAACATGTGACTGTAATATATTATATTGAAAGATTATCTTAATCCATGCGTGCGATACAGTATTACTGTTGTAATACCTACCTAGTTCTAGAATTGCGCAGATTATGTCAGTAAAGATAACGGTGGAAATTACTCATGGTTTCATAATATTATTAGAAGAATACTATTGATTTAAATCTAAACAAAATAAAGATTTAAGAAGGTTGGTACTTGCCTCTCCGAGTCCTTGGATGAATCGTACCGCAATGAGCCAGCCAATTCCATGTTTAGCAGCGATGGGCACCAAAAGCCCAAACACAGAGTTGATCAACATGCCGACGCCCAGGAAGTACCTGGCTCCGTACCTCTTGGACAGGATGCCGAAGGGAATCTGCGTTATCACGTAGCCATAGAAGAAAGACGACAGGATGTACCCTTGCATAACTGAGCTCCATACAAACTCGCCGTCTTGTTCATCATGCTGTAATCAAAATTATACAAGCGTATGAAACACTCCGCTCTACAACACACCAACAAAATGATGATTGCTTTGACTATTGACGTTTGTCTTTTTAGCTATTTTGTCTATTTGATTTATAAAACCAACAATTTTTATTCCCTTTCAGTGGAATGTGTAAAGCTCTATACAGAAACGAACATTTACATCTTTTGAGTGAACTTTTCAGATTGCTATAAACATTTCCGGCTTCTGATTAAACAAGGGTAATTAAAACACATGCTAAAAACATAGAAGACGTTATTATTGAAGAAGACTGCATGTTTGCAAGTATGGATTGATAGACTGTTTCTCAAAAGCTGAAATTGTTTCATGATCCTCAAAATTTTACCCTAAATTCAAAGAGATTACCACCATATTGGAACCGAGATCAAATGTGTGAACACATGGTTTGGTCAGTGGCAGTGACAGAGAGAGACAGTGACAGTGATGTTCGGGAGGTGCCTCAGAGACAAGATGTTGCCAGAAGCTGCTAATGTCGCAGTTGAGGCAAGTGAGGAAAGAGGATCAGCGTCCTTGTCCTCAAGTTAACCTGAATAAACAATAATCATCAATGCACAGGAATGGTTAAGATGACAATTGGCAGTCAGTCCATAGAGTGACCCGTACATTCGTATGATACTTACATAAAATCATCCACGCTCATAAATGAGTATGCCAAGTTGATAATCTCCCTATTAAGGAGTCTCCACAAGCTTGTCGATGGTATATTAGTCTCGGCTATTAACCGATCCGTACCATATAATGCTGAAACACAATTTCCCAGGTTCAAATTAGTTATGTACTTTTAAAACACATGCGATTATACTCAACAATGTACTACTAAATAATATTGATTGATAACCCAAACGTTTTAGAACTATTGATTGAAGTAGGTACTATAAATAGTGTAAGTAAGTACTAAAAAATAAAATTATTGTTTTTCTTCATCAATTGCACAATGAAGTTTACAGAATCATGCGTCTATTTATCTGAGTTAAATAAAAATCTATGGAATTAAGTTACACACAAAGAAGCAAATGGGTTGTTTATTTTTAATTGCCAAACTCTGAAAAAATTCATACTAATAGCCCAGCTATGGGTAAAAACTGTGATAAAATCATACCATTAGCATATACATATAGATAAATATTTAAAATATAATAATGCTACCTTGAATTATTTTTAGGCATCAGTTAGGCATCAGTAGTTATACCTCTTTAAAAGACAAACGTCAATAGTAAGATGGTCAGATACCTACTTAATACTAAGATGGTGGTAAATATGATTGGAAAATGGAGTTATTAATGTTTTACACTTTTTAATGGAGATAATAGAATATGCTATTAATATTTAAAGGCGAAAGTTTGTATGGACGTATGTTTGTTACTCTTTCACGCAAAAAAAGGACTGTACTTTAAAAATTCTTTCACTAATAGAAAGCTACATTATTTGCGAGTAATATAGGCTGTATATATTGGTAAGCTCTGGCGTTATGAAATTATTTATTATACATTTATTGTCCAGATGAAAAGCAAAGCGTTGCTTGGTAACTATAAGTAATTATTTGACATGCGCTGTCATTTTGTTATATGTTAAGGTTTCTATGGACACCCCTTTGATAGTTAAAATTATACTAATCTATACTAATCTTCGACCAATGGTCGAAGATATTATAAATGAGAAACTGCATATGCTTGATTGTTACGCTTTAATAGGGGGCACACAAGCTGTTTGAAAAATGAATTTAACAGGTATGGAGGGGGCGGTGAGGGGGAAGAGGATGGAGTGGGGAGGTGGAGGGAAGGTGGAGGAGGCGGAGTGGGGACCCCCCTCATTGGCACTCGTACTAGGTAAGCGAGTGAAGCCGGGGGCAAAAGCTAGTAAATTATAAATGCATTAATAGTGGAAAAACAAGCCTACTAGAAACAGTCTAATTCATCTATTGGATATTGGATTATGGTTAGGTATTTATAAAGTTTAAACTTTAAGCACTATTGATTCAATAGACAAAAATATTGCACCCTTATCATTAATAAACTGTCTTAATTTTTTTTTTCATTACTTTTGTCACTAAATGACAGAAGAGGCCAGATGTTTCACATTTCCTCAAATTTCAAAGTTAATTTTAAAGTTTTGTAAAGGTTCTATTCAAGTGCTGTTATTAGATCATTATTGGGAATACTATCTATGACTCTTTGGGTAGGTACATACAGGGCCGGATTAAACATGTCGGGGCCCCTAGGCAATGCACGTCTAGGGGCCCCTATAGCCGATGTGGGGCCCCTTAGGCAGTTGCCAACACTGCCTTCTGGATAATACGCCATGCCAGGGTCGGATTAAACATGTCGGGGGGCCTAGACAATGCGCGTCTCGGGCTCCCTTTACCCTAGCCGATGCAGGCCCCCTTATCCAGTTGCCAGCGCTGCCTTCTGGATAATACGGCCCTGCCAGGGTCAGTTAAACATGTCGGGGGCCCTAGGCAGTTGCCTACGCTGCCTCATGTATAATACGGCCCTGGGTACATATCTACCTAACGAAGGTTCTGTAAATTTTCTATGTTAAATTAAAATATTAAAACAAATTTTCCAACTTTCAAGAAAAGTATCGGAAATCGGAAGTAAGCTATTATTAATTGATTTAAAATCACATCTAAAATTTCGGTTTCATATAGGTACCTAATATCCATCAACCCTGGCTTGTGAGGGAGATGATGCTATAACAAGACCTAAGAAAAATATATTTCGGATTGTGCAACCCCATCTTAACGTATGGTTGCATTGGTTGGGGAGCGTCGGGTAGAACAATTTTAGATCCGCTTGTGAAGGACCAGAAATCCAAAATTAGAGTAATTTTGCGTAAACCCTATAGGTATTCTAGCGATCAGCTCTACAAAAACTTTTATGTACTTGATGTTCGTCAAAACTATATAAAAAAGATTATTATCCACGTATATAAAAATCTAGAAAATATTCAAAAAATTGATCATAAATATATCACAAGAAGTCACACCAGAAAGGATCTCGTGGTCCCAGGGAGCAATACGGCAAACTATCAAAAGACATGTACATATCTTGGACCAAAAATATATAATAAAATTCCCATAGAATTAAATATTAAATTGCAAAATGTCCCACATCGGTTCAATAATAACGAAATGGCTGATTGACTTGGGTAGGGTGGAATCTGAAAAACTATTAATTAATGTCACTTAAAATTTTACATGGCCTATTAACGGCACTTTTAGTAAAAATTTAGTAGGTATATATTTCAATTAAAAAAAAAACATTTTTCGTTTTTTCTTTTCTATTTCTTTTTTTTCTTTTTGTTACAGAATTAATTTTTGGCATTTTCATTAATGCATATTTAATTTATTTTTTTTAAATCTACATTTTGTTACAGAATAATTTTTTTTGCATTTTCACCAGCATTTGGCTCCTTAGAACGGGCAATCTGCCTAGCTAGGAACTAATATCGACCCACAAGACATAATAACATATGTCGAGGTATTGCTGTTTGCTGATGACATCAAGCTATACAAGAAAATAACTGATATAAATCATTGCCAAATATTACAGTCGAATATTAGTAAGTTTAAAGATTGGTGCATTCAAAATAATTTATTTTTAAATGTAGAAAAGTGTAAAACCTTGACTTTCTTCAGAAATAAAAATCCTGTTTTATTCGAATATTCCATCAATAACACAGCTTTAGAAAGAGTCACGGAAATGAGGGATCTTGGGATCATTTTGGATGAAAAACTAAGTTTCGCCAATCATATCCACCAAATTATGAACAAAGGTATGAAAACACTAGGCTTCGTTTTAAGAACAACTAAAAGCTTTAATTCCACAGAAGCCATTAAACTATTATATGTATCTCTAGTTAGAAGCCAAATTGAATATAACTCGGTAGTTTGGTCTCCATCTTACAAAATTCACATTAATAATATTGAGCGAATACAAAAAAAATTTCTGCGTTTTATAAATTTTAAATTAAATATCCCACTAGAAGACTTAAAATATAATCTATTACTAAATATTCTAAAAATACACACACTAGAAGACAGACGTAAAATAAACGACTTGACATTTTTATTCAAAATACTTAACTCTAAATTCGACTGTTGCGAACTCCTACAACTCATAAACTTACGAATACCGACAGTAACCACACGACAAAACACACTATTCTACTGCAGCATTCATAAGCGGAACTACATTGCCCATCTCTCCGATACAAAGATTTCACACTATGGGAAATCAGTATTTAAGTGATGTTGACATATTCAACATCAACTTGGCGAATTTTGTGAATCTTGTAAAAAACTTGTTCCAAAACTATTCCTAAACATATATGTATTTTTGTAAACTTATCAAATCGCTGTATTTTTGTATTTTTGTGACTTGTGTGCATTTTTATCTAATTTTATTCTTATCATTTCTCTATCTGTTGAAAAATCATCTGTTATATCTGTATTACTGTAAAAGCCCTCTGGGCGTTGAATAAATAAATAAATAATAAAATAACACTTGTACACATTTTAATGTCAATAGTTATTTTTGCAATGTTATAACTATGTTATTTTTGCTATACAAATGTATCAAATGCAATGTTATAAATAAATAAAATAAATAATATGTAGAGAAGGTAATATCAACACCAATAATTATTTGCTCACATAAAGGAAGCCATACAACGGCGATGACAACAAGACCGGCGGAAATCTCGGAAGTGCCAATTGATTACAAGTAACGAAGCCTTAGTTATTGTACGCGAGACTACGAGATAAATCTATACAGTTAAATTAAAATACTATCGATTCGTGGGTAACCACCTACGACTAAAAAAGTAGGTACCTATATCAAAATGCCTAAAGGAAATGTTTTACGCAGTCAAACTAGAAAAACGATGAGGAAAATAATTTCCCTCAGGGCCCTATTTCATCAAAAAAGAGGTTATCCAATAAATGGTTATCAGGGCGGCGGTAACGATACCCGCCTCCCAAATTGCAAATTGGCATTATGCCATAATATGACAAAGAAGGCTGAGCAATTTTGGGAGGCGGGTATGGGTACCGCCGCCCTGGAAACCATTTTTTGGATTATCAACACCTCTGCCATAGGTCACTCCGAGTGGTTCGCTACGTTTAGTGACTTAGCAGGGGTGCCCGGGTTCATAGGGTGAGGTTTTTCCAGGTCTTAGCGGCGGATGCGTCTGCCCACCTGCTGCTTGGCGGGCCGGATCGAGAGACTGGTCGAGGGAGGCCTTTTGCCAGCCGGATCCTCTCAACCTATCGCCTTGCACCGCAGTTGGAGAGATGGATTAATACGTCCGTCATTCCTGGATACACTGACCCCCAGATTCCTACCCACACCTCTCATTCCTTTTTCCTTCCCAGAACTTCCTATACTTCCCTTCCTTAAAAAGACCCTCCACGCAGCGTCTCCAAAGATGACACAGGCCCTGCGGGGAATTATTTTTTTCAGTTGTGGATCATGTAAAATATTTATTCCTAAACACACCTTGTATTTTTGTAAACCTATCTAATAGCTGTATTTTATGTGTATTTTTATGACTCGTGTGCATTTTTTATCTAATGTAACTTTATTTTTATTATTTCTTTCTTAAATTTCAAAATTATCTGTCAAGTTAAAATTGTACTGCCAATATTTAAAAGCTCCCTGGGCGTTAAATAAATAAATAAAAAATACAAATTCTAAAATTATCTTTGTGGTTTGCTGTACCTACACGTTATTTTTTATGGTAGTTGAGCGAAAAATGTTAATATATATATTTACCGTTCTGTAATTAAATAGATGATAGATAGATAGGTACGCAGTTCATGCCTGTTTTGAAATATCTGTCATTATTGTAGTGCATTTTCCGTCGAGCCAAATCATAACGGACATTTGGCAATTTTGCAAACTCACGGTAACATTGTTCACAAGCATTGTGTGTCAATCAGAATGACTTTGGATGGGAAGCAATGTCAGCAATGTTACGGATGCACATCAAACGGGCGACAATGGTATTTTTGTTATCAACAAAAGGCGATTGTTTTGCAGGTTTTCATTGTCAATGTTGTCGATGCATCCGACACAGTCTGCCGCTTCCGAAAATTACACGTTATGCTCTGATATCAGAAGGTAGGTAAATGCGTAAATGTGATGTATTTTCTGGATTTAGAAAATACGAGTATAATACGAACGGTTACATGCCAACCAGAACCACCTCAGAAAAGTCAAAGCTATGATAAAATAATTTTGTAATAGCCGGTAATCCTAACCTAACTTAACCTAATTAACCATATTTTTATATTTTTTATCATCACTCTTAATGACCATTCTGAGGTGGTTCTGAGTTGGATTTATTCTGAGTTGGCCGGTCACCATTACGAAGATCTTTTTGATACTTTTCGTGGAGTTCAAACGCTAAAGATGTGACTTGAGTTGATAGCCACTTCCTATTAATCTATTGTAAATTTTAGATATAAACTAACAAATTGCAGTGTTTAGAACTCTCGAATACTAAAAAAACTGTAAATATTCACTATTTTAGATGTAGGTACACAAAACACAATATTTTGAAAGAAAAAATCTTTAAATTGTGTGAAATGGAAAATAATATTTTGAGATTTTCGTTCTAATTTTGTTCTATTTGGTAGTAGGTACCTATAGTATATGCCAAACTTGTCGCCTGATTTTGTTGATACAGAAATCGTCGCAATATGAGAGTTTAAGGTCAGAGAAGTGGCACGCCCCCCCGCCCACGCCTTTTTCTGTCGCACGTACGTGTTTATGCCCTAGTGTAAGACCACCATTCAAAATTGAAACGTTTGCTTGAAATGACTTTAGCCGTGTTTGGTGACCAGATCTGAATAGCCAGGTACTTTCCCACCTTCCTCTTCCCTATCTCCTTCCCCTCCCCACTACCTTCAGCCTCACAACATACCCCAATTGGGGATGCCATAGTCTCAGTGGCTCCAGACGGGAGCAGTTAGGACTCTTGTGCGGTATTCATGTAAAAAAATGCATCTTTCTCTTGCGCTGCATTATTTTCTATTTCCGGCACTTTTTTTTTTTTTTCCAAAAAGTGAGTTGAACCAAAGTAATTGTGTCTAAATTGTAAATAGGTACCGACATAGACTTGTGAAAAATCACGCATAGTCTGAATTCTCAAGAAATCAGTTCCAATACAGAAAATGGCAATTAAAATAATTTTCTGTTCAAAATATTATATTACTGTAGGTATTTTATCGCCGTCCAAATTCTCCAAATAAACACTGCAAATTTTGAAAATAACACTTGAATTCAAAACAAATTTAAGTTCTAGATCTCATTGAACCGGAGTTACACAGACAGGGTCACAACCGAAATGAGTATTTTTTAATTATATTTACCGAAAAACAACGCTGTTTTTTAATACTGAGAATTCGATTCGTGAAAGTGGGTAGGCACTTACTGATGATCTTTAAATAGAAATTGTGCTACTAATAAACTTTCTATTAAAATGCAATAACAATAACATGTTTACCGACAAGAATGCTTACTACGGATTATAAAACATGTATATCAAACTGGCAATATTTCTGATTACTGTTGCATTATTTAATAGTAAACACATGGTGCCTAGCCTAAGATATCTATTTATATTTGAATGTGATAAAAAATGACACGAATGCGAGGGGTTCACGATCGACTACATCAGCCTGTTTGTTTACAACTCGAGTCGGGGTTATCTTCGGCCAATAATTGTATAAATGTCAGTCAAGTGCATCTGCCAATACTATTACGTCACGTCAATTAGACAAGTTTTTTTTCTCAATTATTTATATCTTTCACCCAAGGGTGTTCTAGGCCATCATTTAAAAATACAGGGAAAGGAAAGGTGAATGTATACGTTAATTTTATTTAAATGTGCAAACTTAAAAAATATATGGAAGATTGGAGTCGAGTTCAGAGATGAGATGTTGAATGGAGGGAAGGCAATTTTAGATAACGCTAGATGGAAGAGAGGATATTTATTTAGAGAGCGACAACCAAAAAATATGTGATCTGAAGTTCCCACCTAGACCACAGAATGTACAATCTGCCAAATGATTGAGTATTTTTGTGGGATCGTTATCTCCTGTCAGATTTGTGTGATTTTTACATATTTACTGTCACATATTTTAGTTTAGATCGAGTTAAACACGAATTCCTGCAAGTACGCATGATTATTTATTCATTTAATGTACGTTGTACATAGAAAAAGCAAATAACAGCCATAAAAATCATACAACGTTATCCAATAACAAGTTCACAAAAGATACTGAATCGCTCGGCTGGGGAGTCAAGGACGTGAATTTTAAAAAGGTGAGAAGGAACAAGAAGGAACGGAACAATGTCCGATTCTCATTCGAATAAGTGAGGAAATTTCTTTTTTGGAAAAATGGAGGAATTGTTGATACCACGGTTTTGACGGGATAGTCGTATTGAGATGTATTGTATTGTATTGATATATATATATAGATGTATTGAGGCGTAGCAGGCTCCAAAGGCACGTAACAGGCTACAATGTTCTAATACTCTGTCCAAAAGTGGCGGGATTTAACTAGCATTTTTTTAAATGACATTTGATTTCAAAAACATTTCTTTTGCTCATTTATATTTCCAAAATAATTTTCAGAGCCATCTGTGTTGTATTTCCGTAGATACTTGTATGACGAAGTTCTAAGATCAAGTTTTTAAAACTTCCATTAATTTGACTATTAACTAAATAAATTTCTAACATCACTTTGAACCTTTTGCAATTGCCTTTTTGTTTGTATCTGACAGTTGATCATTTTTACGAGGCGCAGTGTAGTTCAGATATAACTTGTTTTGAGGTGTCAAAGTTTGCAAAGACGGATTCTCATAATCTACTCGTATTTAACAATTTCTGATTTTGATGTTCAAGCGTCAAAGTTTGCAAAGACGAATTCTCATAATCTACTCGTATTTAACAATTTCTGATTTTGATGTTCAAGCGTGTTCAAAGTTTTGTAGTTTAACATATATTAAAGGAAAATATTTAATTAGAATATGGCCTTATCTTGAAATGGAATGAGGGAAATGTAGTTAGAACCATGCAATGAATTATTAGACCCTAGGTGGCCGCATATGGTTCTATCCGCGAGTGTAGGTATGTTCTAAAATGGGAAGTATAGGTCCTATTTAAATATTTTCCTTTAAAATATATGTCAAACTAAAATACTTCACACAAGATTGAATCTCAAAATCATAAATTGGTAAATAGATTATGCGTCTTTGCAAACTTTGACTTTGTTATGATGCTGTTGATGTTCAATATGGATGCTGTTTTGATATGTATGTTGTCTGTTTTAGTTAATTTAAACTGTCTCACAAAATTCCTTAATTGGGGGACCTAATGTCCGACATTATTAGTCCTATTGGATTTGAAAACTAGATCGACAATAGTGATTTACAAAACTGCACGTCTTTCACATTGGATCGTTTACCACAATGTGTTAATATTTTAGACAATGAGCTACGAGACCACCTGTATCGCTTTAACAAAATTAAGCTTGGTTTGCATCAAAACATTCTACTAAAATAGTGCCACAACAAGTGTTTCAAAAAAATGATGGTGATAAATATGATTGGAATTGTGATTAGTGGTTAAGGTTTAAAAAAAAAGTAGATAAAGGTAGGCGTACATAACATTGGAGTTAAAATTGTAATAATTATTAATAGATGCGGGTTATAATAATAATAATATGAAAAAGGTGAGAGGTGATGCGATGTTATCGGTAATTGGCCGACAGATGGTTAAATCAGATCAATGTCATAACAATCATATACCTCGATAAGCATACAGCTTATAACTTCGCTGTAACTTCCCTCTCTTTCGTACCAACGACACATGAAACCGATAGTAAGAGAGGTGACAACGAAGCTCTCAGTAGCAGGATCATTTTATTTTTGGCCTCACTTTCAAGTGCCATGCCAAATTTTATCAACAAAACGAATTTACCGTAATCTGCTGCGCGGCAAGTTCAATAATGGATTTATATAGATTAATTGAACAAACAGAGGAAATATTTTGATTAAGAATTGCCTAAGGAATCTATTGTAGGTATAGAAAAAAGAATAACACAAAAAGTGTCTTGTGGGCGTGTGTCGTGAACCAATTAAAGGCCTAATTTCGGCCCGTATTTTACACAAAAATGTGTTTTACCATGATTACGATATTCAAATGGGATAGCGATACACAATTTCAGACAAGTCTAAGAGAGACAGACCGTGGCGCTGAAGAAAATCAAAAGAACTCTAGAACCAAAAGGTCAGTGTCAGTGGCACGTTCGTTTCCACTCAATTTTGTTTGGAAGGCATTTCCAGAGATATATTCTTTATCCTATGACTGCAGTTTTTTTTTTGTTTTACAAAAGCTCCACAAAGGAGACTTTGAGGAAAATAATTTCCCTTAGGGCCTTGACAAATCTCACTCCATGAACCCGGGCACCCCTGCTAAGTCACCCCTGCTAAGTTACCAAACGTAGCGAACCACTTGGGGTGACCTATGAGATCTTTCGTTATAAGTTTGTGGCTATAGATACTAAAATAATAAATTTATGATCGATGGCGAAGGATTGTAGATTGGAGATTTAGATTGAAGATCCAATTGCAAAATGCATTAGACATAAATTATAATTGGATAAAATTTCCTCGACATTTTGCTCGGACAATGATTGATTAACCAACTGTTGACAATTCTAACATGAAGCAGAGTTTGTACGACGGAACTGGGCACGCGTTTCAATACCGATCGGAAACTTAAACCGGGTAAGTCAATTTGTTGAGTTATTTTCACGATAAGTCGTCACGTTTACCTAATGGTTTACGATATGCAACAATACACAGTTAAAGATAAAATAGTTTTGTTTTTAAACAATGGGAAATTCTCACAATAATATTTTCACTTTGAAAATCAGGTGGACTATTGAATTCTTTAAATCACGACTAACTAATTCCTTGAATATTATATATCAGGTTAACTAAATAATTCCTTGAATACTGTCTATCAAGTTAACTAAATAATTATTTTAATACTATCAATCAAGTTAACTAAATAATTCTTTGAATACAATCTATCAAGTTAACTAAATAATTTTTTCAATACTTTGTATCAAGCTGTATACATATATCAAGTTAACTAAATAATTATTTGAATATTATATACCACGTTAACTAAATAATTGTTTGAATACTACTTATGTATCAAGTTAATAATTCTTTGAATACTATATATCACGTTAACTAACTAATTCTTTAAATATCTAATATATATCGCGTCAATTAAATAATTCTTTGAATACCATACAGGGTGTTAACTAAATAATTATTTGAATACTATATTATCACGTTAACTAAATAATGCTTCGTAAATATTTTTCTTTTCAACAAATTGTTTGTGTATCTACCGCTAGAGGCACCGCGCGCCGTTTTAAGGCGATGCTATCAGTGAAATCACTATTATTTCGATTAATCTTTATCTTTACTACGAATAGGCTTAATTTTTGAATTCCAAAAATATGCTATGGGTAACCTTTTCTAATAATTTCATATGAATAGAATTAAAAAAAAAGTAAATTATGTCAAAAAAATATAAGCTTAAAGTACTAACTAATTTGTTATTTAATTATCAAACAATGGACACATATAAGGAACAAATATTTAAAAAAACCTATTTATGTGTAATATTATTGTAACAGTTTCCCTTAATAAGGTTTTTTACTTTCTTACAAAATTATTCATAAAATAAATAGACTCGACTATTGCGCGCTCGACCATTTCTAGACTCCGCTTACTAATCAACTACAATAAAACTTTCTTTCAATCTAAAATAACTTCTTTCAAGCTTGTCACAATAATAAGAGAGATCATGATGGAGACTTGCATTCCTGCGATGGAAGATTCGATTCTTTAGAATTCTAGAGTTTCCCGAAGCTGCCCGTGATTTTAAATAACTTTCATCATAGAAAACTGATTTCTTTCCGGATGTAGTAATTGAAAATTTGTGTGCCCAATTTCATCGTCCGCCCTCCACATCCGGTCGCATGGACCAATGGACCAACCTTCTCCGATTCCCCGGCCGAGCATTCGTTGTCCACCACCTCCTCGGGGTTCTGCAGCGCCGTGTGGTTGACCATGGCCACGATAGCCACGGACATGTTAGTCCTCATGATGTAGGCGTTGGCCATTCCCAGGAACAGCATGAAGGTCACGAAGTGGCGGGCGCCGAACATCCCTGGAACAACAAATAAAAAATACTGTTAGCCAACTACTATACAAAGTTCCAGATCTAGAGGTTTGAATCATTCTGAAAGTAAAGAGTTTTGGAATAAGGTGTCTGACGAAACCAGAGATCGAAATGTTATTTACATGTTTTACTCCAAATAACCTCAGGAATCACTGGTTAAAGTATATATTATACTATTTTCAAAGGGTGGACAAGACGGATGCGTGTGGAGGCGGCTTAATAATGGTGCATGGCCCATCTCCATTATTTCTATTATCTGTGATCCCGTTAGATATTATACAAAATATTGAATCTGATTAAAAATATCCTTGTGTACATCAGGCTTATCTCCATATTATGTCATCTGCAATATTGCATATTGTTCATACATTCCATAAATCATATTGGAACCAATGATAGACGGATGGTAGGATAGAACATTCGCTGACGGCGAGGAATTTTCAATATCCAATCAAAATAAAATAACAATGATTGACAGGAAGCTTTTTTAAACGATATGAAATATAAGTAAACACTGTAAACAGTATTTACATAGTTAAGATAATTTTTAAAGACATTCGAGAACACGATAACTTTAAAAAAACACGGACGTAAGCGGGTGTGGAACAAATTATGCATTTATACATAAGTATAATAACATCACCTGCAGCAGGTTTCAAGTTTTCGCAAGTTCTTACAAGTTGTGCTGAAGTGCATGTTTGATATGCCGTAAAAGGTTAATGAACTCCAAAACGTGACAAGATCGAGACAACAGGAGAAAGAAAAATAATAATAAAATACAGCCGGAAAGATAAAAAAGATCATTCCGAATAGGTGTATCCAAACCGCATTCATTACCTGTTAAGCAGCTTAGAAATATTGTTCATATTAACCTTGAAACATGATATTGGTATTATCCACTATGACAAAACATTAGACGAAGAAAAGGAAATAGCAGATGATAAAGAAAACTCGTTGAAAAGGCAAAAAATGTACACTTTGAATAAAACGGACACGAAGAAAAAAGTAAATCGTGCAAACAGACAGGAACAAATAAAAGAAACCCACAAGCATACCTTTTCTGAAATCGTAAAAATCAGTACGGAGTTGTAGGTATTTTACTTATCCTAATGCAAACTTCTTTCTCCATTTTACTATTTTGCCTGGTCTTGGCTATAAACTTTGTTTTGGTTTATGTGGTGCGTATGATTATGGTTTATGATTTTTTTTTAGAAACAAATAGAGAAACTTGACGGACGTAAATATCTCTCTTATATCGTGCTCAGACGTTTCAATTTTAGGAGATCAACTTTTATTGAACGACAAAAAATGTTTAAAAACCTTGTCCAACTTTGTTCAAAGAAGGTCAATACAATATGAGTCTCGAGTTGATCAACTAAATTTTAAACTTCTGAACCCGTTATTAGTAAGCGTAGAAAGTAATTGAAATATATTATCATGGTCTATTTATGGAGTCATTACAATGATACATCTGTCTGTTACGACGTCACGTTTGACTTTATTCTAAATTGTTGAAGACCAACTAAAATCGATACATGGATTGAGGCCCCTACAGAATATATTTTTTGGTTCTGCCTAGAGGCAGTAAATTTTTTTGTTAAAAGTTGCGGCAAAATGATTAACAGGTCGCTCTTGGCAAACTCGCTCCGTCAAAGCATTGTAACGGCTGTGTAGTACAGGTATAGAGTATGGACTATACATATCAGGCTCCCAACTGAAGACATACCTGCTGAATTATATGGTAGGTGCCCACACTGCCTATATGTATAATAGTATGTATGTAGTATGCCTATATCAACCATCACGTGAACAGAGCATGTTGCGCACATGGTGACTGCGTGTTCAAAATATTCAGGAAGGACTAGCGGTCACATATTGCCAAGATAATTTAATTTCAATATTTTAATCTGAGCTACGCTAGCATAAAAATGGCTGAGATGAAGCTCTGGAATAACTAAATATGAGCAGTACCTAGTTGGCAAATCAATCGATTCTAAGAAGGTACAAATAACACGTGATTTTATAATACGACGCCCAAAAGAGTAGTAAATTAATTTTTGCAAGTAGTAAAAACTCCAGTATGATTTTTTTAGGTCAACCACTAGCTTTTCTATCATACCGTACCATCTCCATCAAGATATAATTATATTCCCAATGAGAAAACAGATTTTGCGAAGAGTGTGGAATCTCGGTGAAGTCTGGTAATTAAATAAAAGAATAAATTTTGTACGAACTCAATTATTGTTTAACCAAAACAAACTAGATTTAAAAGTTGAGGTCGGTGCCAAACGATAAAATTCGTATGTAATTCATTAAATTATTAAATCAGCCATCTCAATGTGCGTTCCTATTGTTATGATCATCTACTGCAGCACGTGCCCAAATGCACCAATAACAACTATTAACCAAAGAAAAACATTAAGTTTCAGTGCCAAAATGTCACTGTAAATGTACGAGTACCTCGCTCATTATTCTCATTAGTCATTAGTAAATGGATCTTTAGATTAGCATTCTTCAAAAAAGTTGGAAGGTTGCCGCGTTTTCGTTTTCGCTCAAATAACTCATTGTCCTTTTCAGTCACTGCCACTGTCATTACCTAATCAGTGCGTCCGACATTTTTAAGGGTCATATTAAATATGTCGTAACACATTTCCAGGTGTTGATACCAATTAAAATATTATGTCGGTAACGGTCAAAACGTTTAATGAATATTTACACTATTAATTAAATTGTTAGTGGTTCAATTTGCTACATTAAAATGTTTTCTTTAAATAAGAGTTATTTTTGTATTCTTGACAATGACTTAGTGTCGTAAAATATTAAAGTATTTATTTGAAAAGATCCCAAAATAAAACATTTTGTTACGTTCTATTCTGAATGTATTTGTAGGTTCAAAAGTGGTATAATTAATCATACCTAATTTTAGGTGTACCTAAAATAAAGCTCGTCTTAATTTAAACAATTTTAATCTAAAATAAAAGAATTTCAAAGAGTGTTCCACAGGGTCCGGTTTCTGGGTCAGTTTTATGTGCAAAGTGGCAGGTGAACCAGCCCACTGCTCCGCTCCAGGTGTTCCAGACATCGGAATATGTAATATCGTTTTTGCGCTGAACGAATTTCAATGAGCTATGATACTGCGAGGGACGAAATGAAGCAGAGAAAGATGTTCAAAAGAAGTTCCAAGAAATGATAATACTAACACAAAGATAAAGCTAGACAAAAAACGAGTAAGTATAGTATGTAATCTTGACTTCTGACTGCAAGAATTAGACCGACTGCTTTTTATTTGATTTTTTAATGAATGTACGTGGAACATGTTACATGTTACACAACGCGTGACACCACCCACGACAATACGACATTTATAAAATAACAGTGTTATTAATTTCCATCAGACAGATATAAAATTCACGTAAAAAGGCGGAAAGTTGGTATTTTGTTTGTTAGTTCTTAAAGTTGTGCACATTTTTATTTAATAGATCTTATTTCAGAAGTTAAAAATGGTTCAGCACCAAAAAGCCAGAAAATAGTGGCGAGACGATCATTGACACTATTTGCTCATAGGGTGGATTTGTGTAAACTGCAAACAAAAGTTACACTTTTCTGTTTTGGGTGAAACCTCATCTTATTAACTACAATTCGTCCATGACTTCTGAATAATCAACATAAGGATACACGTGTTTATGTTTACGTAATAAGCTCTGGAAAATTGCCAAGTCTGCCCACACGTTGTTAAGTGTATCTTTAACGTCAGCGAATAATTCCATGTCATTCATCATTATGTCTTCGAGTCAGTTTTCCAGGGCGATCCTGTTACTGCATGGGCGATAGTTGGTCATCATGAACATGAACTGTTATAAATTGTTTTTTTGCAGAGTATGATTTAATATTGTGCAATAGTTAGTATTGTTTACGAAACTCCTGGAATTTAAATTGTTTCCGAGGATTTGCACTTCCTAGAAGGCACGTAAATGTGGTAACATTAAGTCGGAGTTATGCAAATATGTATGTACATATTTTCATGAATAAACAATTGGATAGAGCACCTGTATTTTTAAATATTTTCCAGACGCTTTTGGCGGAAAGAATAATACAATATCTCTAGATTATTATTTTGTTTTCTTTATTATCAATCAACTACTTTTGACTGCTACCTACATTAACTACTTTCAATGTAATAACATGGTCGAATTAATAGAATACTATAAATACTAAGCGTTATTTATAACAAACAAAGAAACAAGTACAAAAGAACAATCACATCAGTAGCACAGATATATATTTTTTTTTCATATTCTCCGTAAAACGGTTTTACACCAATATATCACGGAAAACATTACTAACTAAAAAGGAAGGGGGGCAGTTTTACTATTTTGTGACATACGTCAAAGGATAGTTGCTGAACTGTCTGTAAATTACATTAAAAATGTCGATGGTCAATGCAGAATCGTTAGGCAGTTGAGTCGATCTGTTTATTGGCGCATTCTGATAGGCAGAAGTCCTCGCTTTCGGAGCATAAAAAAGCCCAAAGGATCTCCCACGAGTATGGGGACATATAGGTAGGTCCATGACGTAGTAAAAATTCATAATGTGAATTCCAATTAGCAATACAAGGAGTTCAGTAGGGCATCAGTATAAATCATATGTATCTAATAGATAATCATATTTTTTTAGATTATATTTGACTTTAGCAGTATAAATAAAGTATTTCGACTGGTCAGTGTGGTTGAGTGGGCATAGCGCTCGGGCCCCACCCGGGCGTCGCATGGTCGATTCCTCAGCTGACTAAGTCCTCCATCACAACACAAGCAACATTTTCGGCTTTCTGTAGTGGTAGTAGGAGATTTTCAAACATTGTTGGGTTATTCGTAACCCGAGAATGTTTGTCTTTCTTTAAAAAAAAAAAAACAACCCCGGCGACCAAAAACTAAAAAAATTTAATCCTAATGCTCTGATCGATTTTTTTGGATTCTCTGTGATGTAGATTTAACAGTTTCTCAAACCGTTTGCAATAAATTGTTGCTACGAATATTTATGTTATCAATCTTACGTGTCCATGTCAGATGACACCAGTAATTACTTAAACATACTAAAGGAGTTCAATAAATATTTGCCAAATCATAAGTCGTGATTTATTTATAATTTATACACCTCTAACATAAATAATGAAATCACTAAAGACGTCTTTACGACTATTTAATGTTCATTTGTTAATGAATAAAAAGGGCAGACATATTGTTGTAGTAGGGGTATTATGAAGATTTGCAGAACTACCGCACCTCGAGATAAATCGAGGCTTATCGCAGGCTTTACTCGGAACTGTAAAATTTGCTGCGCAATTCTTGAACTTAAACTGTGCTATTGTAAATAATATTAGCTGTGTATGTATTATGCATGTGCTCGCACATAAGATTAGGTTTAACGAGCATTTACTTGTGTACACTAGACTTGCTTCGGTATTAATGCGAAGTAGATATTCAACATTACCCGGTGGGTTAGTTGTTAGTTGGAAATAAAAGTAATAGTTGCATTGTGGATTCATTTTGCATCTGTATTTTCTGAATCTTCTCTTGTGTATAAAATAACTTTGGAGTTCCACAAGGAAGTACATTATGACCCCTCATTTTTATTGTATACATCAATGAACTATGTAATCAACATATAAATGGGAAAATTATTACGTTCGCAGATGACACCGTCATATTATTTGAAGGAGAGGATTGGAAAAAAACATACCACCTTGCGAACATCGGTATTAACATAGCGAAACTGTGAAATGGCTGGGTTTTATGGTTCAGAGCAGAGCGACAAAGGCACCTTTTGTATCCAGAAATTATTTCCTTATATGCATTCAAATGTGCAAGTAATTTAAAAAGGCACACTTTAGTCGAACGACAGGGAAGAGCCAGTAGTCTATTCTATGATTTCATAAAATTTCCATCCCATTTGTTTTTTAAAACTCACAGTAGGTACCTAAAAACGCCAATGCGCAAGCAGCTTCCAAAGGACGTGTTTAATTTTGGGCATCTACTGAAAATGGCACTGAGGTTATATTTCACAAAGAAGTGATGTACGATTAACCAAGTGTTATTTTTTTATGAAAATAAATGCTTCATGGTAGCGCATCCGATGCGCAGCGATGAAGTCTTCCCATATTACCATCTCCCTTTTTTTATTATAACACATAATTTAATTTAATAAAATCTCGTGTGGGTAAACACCGAGTAATGCTACACGGTAACAGAATATCTTTATACTATGTACGCGGTAGTGAACAATTTGCTACAATGCATTTGCACTCTGCGCCAGAGTTATTTGAAATACTGCCAACCTTGTGCAATTAACACTAAGGTCGAGGCTTACAAAATTGGCCATGACAGTGAACGTCGCTAACTACCGCAGCACAAAACACGACACAGACATTCACCAGGAACTGGGAACACCTCTTCACTTTGATTTCCAATGGTCATGCGCCAATTTCTATTAAAATCGACCTATAAATAAATAATATGTGAAAGAGTACGAATTTTGACGGTATAACATGAAACGATATAACAGGAACATGCTTATACAGAAATGAAACAAATCTATTTTAGGATCTACGCTGATATTTTCTACAGTATTTACGCTCTGGGTGAACCGAATTTGTTTCGTTTTATCATTTGTTAGAACTGTCTTGACTTTTGATTGATTGGAAACTAGACTACGTTGGACCAGCCATCGAAAATAAATTCCAAATTACAGGACACCACCAATTATGAGTAAATGGATGCCCCATTGGAAGTGATCCAGAAGCAGATCGATGAAAAGCTAGACTGCATGTATGAGAGAGGATTGCGGCAGAATGACAGTGAAAAATTAATAGGGACAGAAGTCGGTGAGCCATAAGAAGGCATATAGAGAGGAGCAAATAGAAATCCCACCGTGATGTTTAAATTGCAGAATTTTGAAATAGTTTTAAATACGAAAATGTGAAAATTTCAATCGTAGCATGTTGACGACGTTCCGGTGATTTTGGCAATTACATGGATTCAATAATAATAATATTCGGATATTCAAATTAGCTAAATTAGCCATGCAAGATTAACTTCACTGGCAAATTTATGATAATATTTTCAGCATAGAAAATATTCCTAATATATTTAGATCGCGTGGGAAATTAAAAATAGATACATAATATTCAAATGGCGATGATGATATTGCAATATTTAAGGATATTTTATTTACTATATTAAAATACCAAATTTTCGGCTAAATACTGAAATACAGGTATACATATGAAACATTTACCTTTGTAAATGCTCTCATCGTCCCAATATCCTCTTTCCTCGGCTCGTGGAGCACTTTCCTTTTCCGCCTCGCTATTCTTCCTATCGAAGGAGGTGTACATCTCGCAAACTGTTGTTAACTGGCACTGGTACCTCCAGATGCTCTATATTTTATAAAATCTCAAGTTTATTACATTGTGTGTTGTCTGCAAACTAAAGCCGGCGTTCATCTCGGCAATAAAGCTTAAAGCTTGTGAAGTTTCGACAGCAACACAACACGAGGCAACCTTGACTAGGCTAAAGGAAGATCACCTATTTGTTTATGTCAAATGGTATAGAGATCACGTTGAAGATATAAACCGAGTTATCCAAGGCATAGGTTCTGCATGCAGAAACCGTCGAGTTATCTTGTCTTTATCTCAGACTCTATTTACCTACCCGCTAATTTGTAGTCACAGATAAAGTCATTATTCTCTTTGCGTTACACACCTTTTAAAACAGTGTTATAAGAGTCACCGGCGTTCAAACAATTAGTATCAGCACGTACGAATGTATTATTCATTATTTTTCTTAGAAGAAAACCAAGGAAATTAGCAAGTTCAAATGGAAAATTCAATGATTTAATCATATTGTTGACGCTTGCATCAGATATGAATTTTTGGTTGTTGCAAAAGTAGAATTCCAAGAATCTGGAGATTCTTTTAAAAACCCATTGACGTAGTAAACGCCCAGGCCGCCACAGACACTGCGATAAGATTCAAATGCAAAATTAAAGATTAACATCGATTCTTGAAAGATTTTCCGTTTGCAACCGAATTCTCGCATTCACTGTTTGAGTGCGTAATTGTGTAAGCTATACGACGATGTGTCGCTTCATTGATATTATTCCTTTTCTTGATCCCCCTTTCTATCGTGATTTATACGACTGCATTTTTTCGAACCCAAATTACTTCACCATGGACCGAGCATCAGCACTCTTCCCATTTTCCGGGATGGGTGCATTAATTTTATCTTGGTAATTAATTAATTAACGATTTGGCAATATTTGTTATATTTAGATGTTTAATCCAGAGGGTTTGACAGTTTACAAGCCTTGCCATGTCTGTAAACTGGATGCGTGTGTTGTGGAGGTTTTCAATAATAACTCTTGATTTAACGCGAGTCAAATATAATATTTACAATCAAACTTTGTGTTACAATAATTTTAGCACAGATTTAATAATTATCTCGCTTAGAGGAAGAGCAGGCAGAGGGAACGAACGCTAAAACCGAAATGAATTTGCATTATTATGCACTCGGCCAGAGAGCGGTGACCGGTGATACCATTGTATAAAATCGGATTTGAATAGTATTTTTATGGTTGTTCGTTGCTCGGCTACAATGGTAATTACCATAACTGATCCATAAATTACCTAAATAGGGAAAATTTAATCTAACCCAACTTTTCAACGGCCGATTAAATGGATTCATTTATAATGGATGCAATTATAATATTGTGTGATCCGTTATTCGTATTAATTGCAAATAATTGAAGCCCAGATTCAATAGTCACACGATGATCCGAGATATTATCGCTACGTCACTGGAAAATTCGATAATAACTTGACCATTACAATTTTAACCCCTAAGACTAATTTTTTTAAGTAATAATTATTAGCCTGAAACACTCATCTAAATTGAAAAAATCTTCCGAGAAGAGATACATGCCGCCGACGGCACTTGAACCCGTGTCCTTCTGATAACCACGGACACGGGTTCAAGTCCCATCGGCGGCATGTATCTTTTCTCGGAAGATTTTTTCAATTTAGGTGAGTGTTTCAGGCTAATAATTATTACTTATAATAATTATTGTTACCCTTTGTGCTATCCTAAATGCTAAATCTTGTCTTTATCAATTTAAAATAATAATTGGGAATTTTTAATCAATTATTTTTACATGAAACGAGATAAAAATGAGGTAACAATAACGTTTGTAATACATTTTTTTCATTATCAAAAATTTTTGTATAATTAATACGTAAGACAAGCCATTTTTAAAACTTTTTATGTTTGCATGTCAAACTTATATGCTTCAAAATTTCGAAAGCGCACTGTATTTATTACCTTTCAAAAACAGTTTTTTAATTTTCGAATATGTTCAGAAATATTTAATTTATTTGGATTTTATTGCAAAGCGGAAATATTTTGAGCCTATAACAAAATATGGTCGAGGCCAGAGGTGTTGAAACCAAACATAATGATTATATCCAAAATAGATCAAAATCAATACATTGTTCCACGGGACAACAATTTTCAGAAAAATAAGAAATCCTAAAATTTAGGAAAACTCATACAGTAATAAATACACTATAATCTTCTGAGAAATCATACAAAAGTAAACATTTCATATCAGACATTTATGATTCTTATAAATTTTAGGCACCGAAATTATAAAAATTTCAAATGTAAGCATGGTAAAATGTGAGCACATTGCTGTAATATGCGAAATGACGAAATAATAAAATATGACTTGGGCTTTTTCCATATCTTGGAGTCATGTCGTGGTGGGTTATAAAGATACCAAGGCGACAACTTTGTAATTATATGCTTAACAAAGGTAGGTGTGTAAATGGATTACATTATTTCGTCTGATATTTTATCACTTCCTTAGAAAAATACTTACGATTAGAAAATGTCTAATCGGAAATTATCGAAAATTTGGGATAGATTCAGATAGTTGCGTTGGAATAAATATACCTATTTATATATATATTTTAAATGAAAACCTGTTTAGCACCGATGAAACGATAATGCGACACTAAAAAAAGACAAACTCATATAGGTACATCTACATATAGGTTTTAGCCTGCGAGAGAATGAGATAGAATAATCGGTATTCTCTTTGCGCGGTGCTTCGTAGCCTCCCCATTCTTGTGTAATATGGTTTTCTGATATTTCGCTTCTACCGCGTGTGATCGGCACACTTTTAAGGACAACGTTATTGTAGGTGCTAAAAGGGTGGATAGGAATCGGGGGGTTAATTTGACAGAAGTGACGGACGTATGATTCCACACACCTCCCACTGCACTACAAGGTGATGAATCGAGTGTCCGGCTGGAGAGATAAAAAGGTCTTCTTCAACCAGTCTCTTCAAAAGGTGGGCAAACGCGTGTGCCTAGACAAACCTCACCCTGTGAACCCGGGCACCCCTGCTAAGTCACCAGTAGCGAATGACTTCGGGTGGCCTATGGCAGGGGTGTTGTTATCCAATAGATGGTTCCCGGGGCGGCGGTACACATACCCGCCTCCCAATTTGCTCTAAATTAATGCGATTAATCAGCTTACAGTTTAAAGTTTTTAGTAAATAGTTGGATGAGTATTTATTTTTCCAGTACAGGCACTAAATTTAAAATCCCTGGAATACCAAGATTGCAAAAAAACAAACGATAAATTCATAATTGGGAAAATCTTCAGAAAAACTAATTTCCGTTTTATAATCAATACTTTCAATAAGTAATGAGTCAGCGATTGCAAGAAAGAGTGCAAAAAAATAGTGTACGCGGTATTCGTACATTCAAGTTAAAAAAATGAAGGTGGTTTGTCAGAATTCAACGACTTGGAAAATATGTACAAATCTGCTCAAGTGAAAACTTCACACGAGAAAAAAACAAAGTTCAACGCACTCTTATATAAGTGTAAGATGAAAAACGATTAAATTATGTAATAAAATTATTTATGACAACATGAGCGATGCGGAAAACGAGTTGGTGCCCTTGGTGAACTGAACACTGATTCAATAGTAATAAAACTACACATTAGAATCTGTGAGTGGATATTAATTATTTATTTATTTTTTAGGAAAGACGGTTTTAATAAAATCGATTGAGACCACTCGCAAGTCGATAGTATCAATATTTGGTAAGATAAGACAGGTTCTTAGTGAAGAAGCATGAAAATACCAGTGATCAAGAAGTGTGAGAAATTTTTTAGATGCAAAAGTAGTTGGATTGTGGCGGTATCTAGAAAGACATTAAACTCTCACGCCGATCAAATAGGATGTTGAGTCAAGATTCAGAGAAGGAGGAGACTTTGAAAGCAAGCATCGTTTTTGAGAACGGAGGTGCATGATGTTCCATTCACCCTGGAAGTGGACCAAATAGGACATTGCGCCAAGAGTCAGAAATAGAGGCGACTCTGAAAGCAAGAATAGTTTTCGAGAACGGAGGTGTATGATGTTCCTTTCACAGAAGGAGGCGTCTTTGAAAGCAAGGGTAGTGTTCGAGAAAGCAGGTATATGACGTACTATTCACCCTGAACGTGGACCAAATAAGACATTGAGTTAAGAATCGGAAAAGGAGGCGACTTTGAAAGCAAGGATATATTGTTCGAGAACGAAGGTGTGTGATTGTGATGCTCATTGACCATTCACCCTGGCTACTTACTGCCTATTGGATAATGGCTACTGGCTAGGTTCTGGCTACTGGCTACTGGCTACTGGCTACCAGTCCGTAGAATCGGCATAATGTTTACTTATCAATTATAGTTTTAGTTAGTAAGTACTTGATACCGGTCACGCACGAGCCAGTCAGAAATTAATTGGCTAGCCATGCGGCAATTCTTGCAGTCGACTTAAAATGTTCACATGGAAACAAGAACGTGATAGTCATGGGTTATAAAAGTAGGATTCATTAGAGTTTTACATTCAACCAAATTAGCAGAAGACATTATAATAATATGTAAATTGTTATTAACATGTCTGTCATAAACACTTTATTAGTATGATGTAAAGTTAATTAGATAGATACCATGTGAATTAAAATAAGATATATTAACGTCGGACTATTTATCTTATTTTATTACAACTGTAGAAATTAATAGTTTTAGAAAATTCCAAAATATTTCATCAGATGTGACATAAAATAAAAATATATTGATGTACCAAATTATATATTAAATTTATGTACCTACTTAAACATATACATATTATATTCGAATATTAAATGCTTTTAAGGAAAAAAATGTTAATTGCTCAGGAGAGCGAAAAGAGTGTTTATTTTTATTTAAAAAAAAATCATATCTCTTGTTTTTGTGGACCTATAATTATGATTTTTTAAAATTATAAAATAACAAATAGATCTTTCAGAACACTTGTAAATCTCTTTAATAACAGTATGCAATTTTTCAGAATAAAAATCCTCGTAATTCACGTCGTAAAAGACGCACTCATTTTCCTATGAATATTTAAAAAACGGATAAAAATGAAATGTTTAAAATAATTTTTGAATTTATTGTCCTTTATAGCAATTCAAATTTCCGCTATAGTTATGCATGCTTTCCTCACATACGAATATAGAGCTATCAATTTTAAACAATGACAGATAATAAATTATTGGATCTTAAAAAGTTATTTCATGATTAATGAACTACGAAAATCATTACGATCAACAAAATCAACCAGGAAATCAAATATCGGTCGCAATAAGTACCGAGGACTAAAGAAGGAATTCTGTAGTTACTCTTTGGATATGCACTCGCAATCTTCAAAGAAAAAAACGCAAAGCAAAGAGGGAAGAGTGGCAGAAGTGCTAAAAGGCCAGTTAGTTCATTTCTAACAATCACTTCGTTTTTTCTATCTATTAACGCCTCCAGAGCAAACAATTTGCATTTAGAGCCATTATTATAATATTTCTCGAATGACGCAAGCTACTGACGTACGAAATGAGAGAAGTCGAATATGATATTCCAAGAAAAAAATTGTTGCTATCGGCAGGTAATGCCATGACCTTTTCAGATTTTCATAACTTTCCAAAATTTTTAATTTTCTGTAGAAAATAGTAAGCTAAGCCGTTTTATGTGAATACTGCACAAGAGTACCAACTGCTCCCTCCTGGAGCCAGTGAGCATCTTTTATGAGATGGTGGGGAGGGGAAAGGGATGCGGTAGAGAAAGGTGGTAACGTACCTGGCTCTTCAGATCTGGTCAACAAATACGGCTAAAGCCATTCAAACAATGTTTCATTTCTGAATGGTGGTCTTGTATCAGGGCAATACTGAGAGAGGCACGCGCCACAAATATACTACATATTATAAAATAACACAAATAACATTTATTTGCCCACGCCAGTATTCCCGCGATCTTCGGATCGCTAGTCGAGAGCTTTACCCCTCAACCACGGAGGCCGTGAATTAAGTATATATAACTATCATTAGTAAAAATAATAAAGAAAGCATGTGCAGATAAATAAGTAGATTATATATAACCCATTGTTGCGGGGTGTACTAAAATCCGAGAGTTAATGTTGAATTAAAAGAGAAACCGGCCTTGACGGGTCAAAACTCCCTGGCAGGATCAAGTTATTAATATATGAGTGTATAAATTATAGCAATATTCAAGTGGTCTGCGAAATAATGTAGATAGCGACTTTAATTTATTCAGTTTTATCATTCAAATTATGAAATTACGAGTATATGACTAATAGGTGAACAAAAATCGGATTGTTTAATAAATGTCACAATGAAGTATGATGAAATATGCAGCGATCTTTTAATTCTCTATTTAAACAAATAAAATAGGTACAAGTGCGCAGTTCACGCACGGTAGGAGTGAAACCTTCTGAAAACTAAAGTAGATAAGAATGGGTAGGCTACGAAGCACCGCACAAAGAGGAGACCGATTATACCATCTCATTCTCTCGCAGGATAAATCCTATAGATCATAAGTTCTCAACGTGGGCGATAATTTAATTTAATTTTTAATTTTATTAATCATGCCCCCCTGTGGGCGTTTCAGACTTTCAGGGGGGCGGTAGAAGACCAAGAGAAAATTAGGGGGCGTTTCAGACTTTCAGGGGGGCGGCAGAAGACCAAGATAAAATTAGGGGGCGTTTCAGACTTTCAGGGGGGGTGGTAGGAAACCCAGAGAAACCCATCCCATCCCCCCCCCCCCCCCCCCCCGTTATGGTAAATATTTTCGTGACAACAGCTGTTTCAGATTCACGACGTCAGATGGTCAGTAAAAGCAGTTGGGGAGCGCTAGAAAAAAAACATATTCTCAAAGTGGGCGGTGGTCAAAAAAAGGTTGATAATCTATGCTGTAGATGTATGTTTTGTCTCTTTTTAGTGTCGCTATTTTTCATTTCATCGAGTTTCAACGGTGCTAAAAAAGATGTGTTGCAAAACTTTAACTTTAAAATAAGATCTTTCAAAATATGAAAATGTTTCTTGATGAAAATTGATCCGTTTGTGTATTTATTTGCGCACTTACAGACTAATATATTTCAGATTTTTTACATTCTTATTTGGCTCGGACATTATTGAAAAATGATAAATACTTATGATCAAAAAATAATTACAAAAATTACATAATTCTAATAGTTTTATCAACACGCTTTTCAGCATTTTTGGATGTAGGTATAAATTAAAGCAAATTTGGAATGAAATAAAATCGACATTGAGTAATAATTTTAAAAAGCTAGTACGGAGAGTAATTAATCTTTCTCATTGCAACCGCCCTATACGATCGTAAGAACATATTTCGACGAAATGTGGATTTTCGTCTGCTGGCTGGTTAAACGCTCTTCAGTCCTCACAATTGATTAGTTTAGACCAGTGGTTTTTAACGGGGGCGCCAGCGCCCCCCTTGTGGGCGTTTTGAAGATCTGAGGGGGCGTTTTTAAATTTTTAGCATTTAGGGGGCGCTGCAAAAGTTCGAGTGGGCATTGTGTGAATATAGAAAATATGCTCATTCCACAAAAAAATTTACTGAGGTTTAATACTCAATGTCAATGTAATTATAATGTGTTTTATATTTATATGTACATACTTCTCACCATTTTTTATTTGTAGTAGGAAATCCGTTGCGTAAATGGACTTCCTACTAAAATGTGTACTTTTTAAATCTCGTTTCGGGGGGGGGGGGGGGCGGCGATTCTTTCAATAGGGTTAAGAAACACTTGTTTAGACACTTCCGACGCGCGTTCTATAACCGTAGGTACCTACTCCGGCGGCGCGCCGCGTGGGAGGCTTGCTATTTCTGCGGTAGCACGTGCGTCATTATCTAAGAACCATGCGTATGTCGCGCATGCTGCCGCCGTGCGTCACCCGACCGGCGAATGTCACGTGCGCAGTGCGGAGGCGGTCTACACTCTAACAGGTGGACTTCACAACATTGATAACAATAAAGATATCTTGTTCAATGTCCTATAAATTATTTTCCGAAGTAGTTCAAAATACATAGCTCCTTTGGTTCCGAATTAAGTAATCTCATTGATTAAAATGCGACGAAAACAGACATTTCGCGAACGTATGTTTCTTTCAAATTGAAAAACTGTTATGGTATTGCCAGTCATAAAAACAAACAAAAATAATAAATGCTTTATTTCATGAAATGCGCACTATGGTAATAAAGTGCCCACACGATAGGTAGAAATTTAATATTAATTACTTATTCGTTAATAATGTTACTGTAAAAATAATATGATTTTATCGTTTAAAATTATGAAAGTTCCCGTCCGGGACGACTTATTTTTAGATTTCTAACACTTCGAATTCAAATTCGTAATAAAATGGTAAGGTGACAAGCCATATTAAAATATTGGAATTTTGTTGCACGAAGCATATGCGCTCTCTTTCAATTAAAATTTATTTGTAAAATTAATCCAAGTCTTGCCAGGAATTTTTTAGACAACCCACTCGAGATATATTTTCTAATATATTAAATTTTATATAAAATATTTTTCATCCATTAAAACAGATGGGTGCAGGTCGTTTCTAGTGCGGATCCTCTACTATAATGTATGCCCACAAATAAAATAGTATCATCGATGTAGGTACTTATTGATACTACGTTATTAATATATTATATTTTAAAGGTCCCGTCAATTATAGAATAATGATTATTGTCACCCATCAATATTTTAAGAAGCAAGTTACCACATAGATACGTTCCTTTCGAATGCTCAATGATGACGTGGGTGCGACCGCTTCCAGGTTTTATTTTACAAATTAATACACGTAATAAAACTTCTCAATTTTAATGATGACTAAATATTCAATTGAGTTTTCTTTTGTCATTAAAAAATTGAATTTACTGGGTAGTAAAAAATTATAAAACAGGTTTTTATGAAAATTATTTTCACAATTTTTAATCTTTATTAACTAGATAAATTACTAATTTTATTTCAGAGTGGCGGTATGTCAATTATGAGTGGCGGTACGTCGTATTAACATAGATTTACGAAAAAAAAGTTTTTTTAAAATATTATCTTGGTTTTAGAAATTAATAAAATAAATGTTTTTTATCTAGATGGGGTAAGGAGAGCGATACAATATACAATCAACAAATATATGTTCCGTTGCACGACTTTCCCCTATTTATTGCAATTCTGCCATTTCATACACATATGCTACGCAATCCTAGTGCAACTGATACAATGTATGTAGACTCTAGACTTAGATTACAATGCATTGATCCGACCTTCGGTTCCGAAACTTCTATTCAAAAGGGGCACAAATTCATTTACTTAAGGCCCGGTAGTATCAAAAAGAAGAGTAAGGAAAGATATGTAAATACGAATGTTGGAGGGAGCGCGCTAATATTAAAAACGATAATATTTAAGCGAAAACTGTGAATTTTTTAAATAAAACACTACTCGATTAAAATAGAGCAAAAATCTTGTGGGGAATGTCTAAAACAGCATCTAAAGAAACACTGTGATTTTTTCATTCATATAACTTGTAAAATAACTGAAAAACGTGTTTATAATAATTTACTTTGCGTTTTTTTTTTTCCAACGAGGGATTTTCAATGGCATCGTTATTTTTAGGTTTATTTTTTTATTGTTTGTGAATCGGAGTGGTTGTAATTTTAATTTGATTGTTGAACTTAAACATTTTAAGTTTTAAAGCTCTAAAAATATATGTTATTCTTGTAGATAATATCTATACATTCCCCCGAAACGGCAATTACATATATGAAATTTTTATTTTTTATTCATATAAAAAAAAAAAATCATATAATTGCCGTTTCGGGGGAATGTATAGATATTATCTAGAAGAATAACATATATTTTTAGAGCTTTAAAACTTAAAATGTTTAAGTTCAACAATCAAATTAAAATTACAACCACTCCGATTCACAAACAATAAAAAAATAAACCTAAAAATAACGATGCCATTGACCGACCGCAAGGTGGCTATTTTTATATCCATACAACCTTGATCGTGAAAACTGTGTAGGTGTTTGTATATTATCCACACAACGTATATCTATAATTATATTTTAACAGCTGTTCTGGGTATTTTTGTTAACTTTATATTAAAAGATAATATAGGTTACTGATACAATGCGAGAGATTGCACCGAACTAGGTCCAGTGGACATACTTGAGATTTACTGCGTTTAAGGGCCTTTAACCAGCCAGCGGCCGAAAATCCACATTTCGTTGAAAGATGTTCTTACGATCGTACAGGGCGGTTCCAATGAGAAAGATTAATTATTTTCCGTACCAGCTTTTTAAAACAATATCTAACTCAATATCGATTTTATTTTATTCAAAAGTTCCTTTAATTTATACCCACATCCAAAAATGCTGAAAGACGTGATAATAAAACTATTAAAATTATGTACTTTTTGTAATTATTTTTGATCATAAGTATTTATCATTTTTCAATAATGTCTAAGCAAAACAGATACTAAAGTAATAATATTTTTTTTAAATCTTAAATATATTAATTAAATTAGTAAGACTGTAAATAGATAAACAAAATAGAGAAATGTTCTTCTTAAATAAGTGTTCGGATATATTTCTTAATGATTTTATTTAAACTAAAATTAAAATTTTGAAACATGCGTTTACTATATAACGTATTGATTTACAATAATGTATCTATGATTACATGGTTTGAAATATGTCTTATAAAATAAGATTTTTCGTTTGAAAATTTAATAAATCTGCCAACGACCTATGGTGTAATCTTATTATACTAAAAATATTTTTTTTTCTCAAAATTTAAAACATGCGTTTACTAGATAAAAGAACAACCTTTCGAAATCAATTTATAATTTTTTGTGGAAATGAGTCAATACGTCTAAAATCTGATTAAAAAATAACATATTTCTGGTTTTCTCTGGTTATATCCTCTTAATTGAGATTTAAAAAGTTTGAGAAGACTGGACATCTTTTATTACGTTTTATCAATAATTTCTAATGTTGTGAGTTGTTTTTGCCGTTAACAAAACCATTGTGTGTTTTGCGGCGTCAATGATGGGAAGAGTTATGGGTTAGGAAATGAATTATTCATGTCGTGGTCGTTAAAAAAACACCCCACAACAACAACGCGGAAAGAAAAAATAAATTATTCATGAAGCGGAAAAGCTTCCCAAACAAGATGTTCTAACGGGAATTCTATTAAATATATTTTGTTTAAAGCGTAAGAAAACCATGCATCCTAAAATGTAGATAGAACCTAAATATTGTTTTACTGAGAATAATTTGACTTGAAAAAAAGAAAACTAAGAATTTTTCTATCAACGGAATCAAAAATAATGTTATGCTTTCCAAATATAGAATAAAAACAAAGCTATGGGTCGATATCTGTATTATATTAAAAAATATTTGCAGTAGTGTCAAAATCCAGAGAGGAAATTGGGGAATACGTTCAACGCCACCACCAACTATTGTAAGAACGCCGGATTAAACTGATTGTAAGTACTGAAAACGAGAAACATGTACATATATTTAAATTTTAGAATGTTACGTAGTACATCACATCCGATATAATATTTTAAAATTATTTCGTATTGTTATCAAATAATAATATTTGATAAGGTATGTATGTACTACTGAAACCTAGCATTTTAAAAAAAGATTCTAACTTTGAGAGGCGGGTATGGGTACCGCCGCGGGAACCCTTTATTGGATAACCAACACCTCTGTCATAGGTCATCCATAGTGGTTCGCTACGTTTCCGGGTCTTGGTGGCGGATTCATACGTCCTTCACTCGGACACACTGACCCCCAGATTCCTACCGAACCCGTATACCTTTTTTCTTCCCAGAACTTCTCCTTCCTTTTATAAAGACACAGCATCCCTAAACATGACGTAGGCTCTGAGGTGAATTATTTTCCTCAGGGCCTCCTCTGCGGAGCTAATGTAAAAAAAACTAGCTTCATATTATGATAATAATCTTTTAAAATACAGCAACAACAAAAAGTACTGGTTTATATAATCCTGTACAAATATAATACAAGCCAGACAAAACCCTTCTATACTTATCTAATGGCCATGAAAACCAAAAGAGACCAACAATATAATAGTAAACCTAGGTCACGAAAACACCTTTATCAGTTTCAAGTTTTGTATTAGGGAATTTATTGAGTACCTAAATGTAAATATTATTCAACGTTTATTGGAATAACTCTTGTTATAATAACTTTTGAAGGTTATGCCCATCAATGTAATTTATTATCATTGAAGAAGACGATAATACCTACTAAATCTAAACGAAAAAATGAATAATAATAAGACGTAAAAAACACAACTGGGACAGATGTTAAAAGAAAACCTGGCGGAATTTTTTCATGCAAAATTGTTCCTGTATTCCCGAATTTCCTCTCCGGATCTTGATCTAGTGCAAATATTTTTTAATATAATATATGTATCGACTACTATCGTGTCGGTACGTTTTGATTTTTTTGATAAGTTACTTCATATAGAAGTTAGGAACCTCCAAAAATCGTTAAAATTGCCTAGTTTGAACGCCATCAACAGACGTTCTGTATTAAAACTAGACAACGAATTAAAAAAAGCATAATGTACAGATGTTTTATAAAATAGGATATTTTCTTTTAATGCGGATGGTAAAAAAAATCTTAAAAGTCGGTCCAGTTTTGCTGGATAAAATGGGGAATACAAAACCTCGATTTTCACGATTTTATTTGGGCATTATTAAAATTTCTCGGCGACCGGATTTTCTCTTAAGGCGTTTAAAATAAAATAGACTTTCCTTATCATGAAGAGACAAGGCTCTTGTGTTAGGGAAAGGAATTCTAGCTCAATTATATAAAATCTTGTAAGTAAATTATAAAATATTGCACTAACTAAGAAAAAACACAAGATTTATCAAAAACAGATTTCAAGATTATAAAAAAATATAATAATAATAGATATGGACACTTATAATAGTTTCAGGAATTTTTGGTCCTGGTAAGAAAAATATCCTAGCTTCGTGTCACAATTGCCTTTTTACCAATTTACCAATTACCATTACGTTTTTATTTTTCTGTATCTTGTTCTTTTTCATATTTCAGTTTAGATTTTTCTGCATTATCTTCTTCTTCAACGGTAAATATTATTGTTTCGTGACATTATGCTCGCTTGTACCTAGGCCGGATCAAAAGGCCGGCATTAAATAATCAATAACAAGCCATGCCCCACCGATACGCGCAATTAGGCGAGTGCGCATTTTATACGGTAATACCCGTCGAGAGCTCTCTCTCTTTCTCATAAACGACTCATGTAGCAGAAAGAAAAGTTACAGCAAGCTCTCAGCGGCAGGACGATACAACTCAAATCTACTGGAATCATAGAACTCATAATATTAGTTACAAAAGACGATTCATTGCACCGAAATACTATCATAACTTTAAAACGGACTTTTGTGTTTATTTGTTTGTTTTATGAAGCAGCAAGCACTCCAAGACGGTGAGCTGTGGCGTTATTAAATTTGTACAGTTATGTAGAGGGATACTATTGGTTAGAATCTTCACCCCGCCGCTCAGATGTCACAGCTGGGATGACCGATATAGTATCACAGTGAGTAAGTTAAGTTACCTTCCGGTGCTACCCGCGCATCTTCAGGGAAAAACCTCTGGCAGGACTAAAATTCTTTTAGCTAACCCAGAAACACGTAACCTTTTACTATTATTGAACTGTGTCATACTTGCAAATTGATTGTACCTATTCCAAATACAGACTAATTGTGATTACCGTGAAATAATTGTGGATTTTCTTGAATTATATTAATTATAATTCACTTAACTGTAAAAAATAGGACGAGACTCATTATTTGTTGAAACAAAGTGTGGAAACGCTAACGAAACCGGGTAGTAACATCTAGTTGGAAGAAAATTCGCAACAACTACCATCATGATGTTTATTTTCGCAGAAATCGTCAAATATGTATTTTTTTAAATATTTCCATCATGAGCTATGGAACATTGAAATATTCACTAACACTCCATATACCCACGCCATGTCTGATCGATTAGATTTAAAGGAGGACTTTTTTTTCGCAGTAAATCGACTGATAAAATTATTTAGATAAACACAACACAAACAATAATATGTTCACGTAATAAAAACATGTGGAAATAAAAAAAATGATTGCTATCGATTTAGATGATATCAGTTAAAACATATTTTGGAGCATTGTCAATAAAAGCTACGCCTGAATTATTTATCCAAATGTCATGTGACAGAAAACCTCTGGAACTATTTTTGGAAAAATAGTTATTTTGATTTGTGTATTTATGAAGATATAAAATATTATTCTGTTTGTGACATGTCGTTATTTTACCAAGTAACATATGCTGATGCTATTTTCAAATTGACTCAAAAAACTATAGACTAGTAAATACTGCCCGGCCTCATCCGAAACTTACCACATTTTTTATTAAAAAAAAATCTTCAAACTATAATTACAATTAAATATTGAATTAAACAATATCGTGTCTTGTCTTATTATACATGGACAGTTCAGTGGATAGAGTTCTATAGCTCATGATGGAAAATACTGAGCAAGCCGAAAGCAGCTGCGTTGAACCACAATGTATAGACAGAAAAGCTGTGCAAATTTCACGTGACTAGAGCTCACCATTCGAAAGTTTTTAGGTACCTACTGCTTGATATTATAATCAGATAGTATCTACTTTTGTTTTGAAGCGTAAATATCTATTTAGGCAATAAAATCGTGTGCTTATATTAATGCCTATATAAATAAATTTAAAAACAAGATTAGATTTTTTGTTATGCTTCGTTCTGCAATAATAATAACAAAAACAAAACGATGAAGTACAGTCAACGCCTCTGATTTTGCGCATGATTATTTTGAAGTATGTTTTCGACAAAAGCAGTGACAATTAATTCGCATTTTATTAACGAGGATTCAGTTCATAACACACCGTGTGTCACCGATTATATTTACTACCTAGACCTAGACTAGACTCATCATATTAGATGTTTGAAAAAGAGAGTACGAAAACGGTGCGAAATATAGTTGTCAAGAGGAAACAGGGTGGCGTTTTGACCATTAAATGAATTCCCCAATTTCCTGTCTGGATTTTGACACTAGTGCAAATAAATTATTTAATATAATATAGATATCGACCCCGAGCCTGTCGGTACGTTTTGCTTTTTTTAAGATGCTTCTTATAGGAGTTAGGACCTTCCAAAAATCATTAAAATTGCCTGATTTGAACGCTGTCAACAGAAGTTCAGTATACAGACTGGACGGTGTATTTCAATAAAAGGAAAACGTATAGATATTTTATAGAATAGAATATTTTCTTCTAATACAGTTGGTAAAAAACATCTTATAAATCGGTCCAGTTTTGGAGGAGAAAAATAGGAAACACGAAACCCCGATTTTGGTGATTTTATTTAGGTATCATCAGCCTCAGTAGTTGCAGTTGTCCCTTTCGCTCAGTATTCGGGGTAGTTTCGACGACAGTGACAGCATTAGTTTGGTAAAATACCTATTGTTCAAATTTCTTGAAGCAGGTGGATAGAATTTGTGTATAGAAGTATGTTTACGAGAGATGGAAAGACTGATATTAAAATTGAAAGTTAGGTAAACGCAAGACACTCCAACAATGGTCAACGAAAAGGCAAATCAAAAAAGTTGTACCACGAAATCGACCACAAATGTGATGTAGATTCACTAGTTCCCTGATTATACTACGAGTCTCCGGACACCGTTTATGTTTAAACGTGTGTACACACTTCAACAATATGAAAAGCGTTTATTAATATTCCATGTAGGTACCTACCTACATTCATTTTCTATAAGTATGTATTTTAATTTCAGACAATTGGAAAACGTGACATTGTATTTCATTAAAATTAATTTTAAAATCTTTTATTGTTGCAATTTGTTACAGTTAAAAGTGACGAAGTCTATTTATCTTATCATATCAGACGGTCTAAGAGTTCTTATTTTTTAAATTGTACCTACACTTCTAAGTGCAGACAAAAAGATAACTTGATAATGCATCAACGATGGAACTATCGTTATACACATTAATTTATAAGTTCAAAGCAAACAATATTGTACACTTCACATATTGTACACTTCACGTAGGTTCATGTTACAATGTATACATACGCCACTTAAGAACCTGTAATTGCTTTTTCAATATTCATGAGATCTGTGTAATTCAGTTCCAAAATTTTCCAGTCATAAAACCACATATTATTGGTTTACTTTTTGGAAAATATTTTTATTTTACTTTGAAATGGTTTTCGTAACTCCTTCCCAAAAAATTAAATAAGAAATAAGATTCCATTGTTTTTTTTTAGTCTTTGGTCAATAAGTCTTTTTGGAGAACAATTTTATTTACTATGGAATGGTTTTCTTAACCTTTCCGTACCAGATCCGATTGGTTTATATCTACTTTTTTGAGAACAATTTTTTTTTAAATGGTTTTCTTAGCACCTTCCCAAACAGATTTGATTGGGTTATACTTTATATTATAGAGAAAAATTTATTTTAATTTGAAATGCCTTTTTTATTTATTATTTTTTTTATTGATCTTAAAAAAATGGAACATCTTATAATATTACCTACTTATCTTCCATTAAAAGCATTTGCTTGTGGATGGAAGAAGAGTTTACATTTCATATAGTACAGTTAATACAGTCACGTGTGTCACATATATAGGTAGGCACAGTTAATATACAGAAATCACTCAACTTTCTTAACCTTTATCAAACAGATTCGATCGGTTTCTACTTTTTATAATTTTTGTAGTACAATGTTGTACTTTGAAGAGGTTTTCTTAACCCTTTCCCAAAATGATTCGATTGTTTTACACTTTTTGTATTTATTTGTGGTTTTGTGAGAACGCGTTCCAGTTTTCGGTGGTAAAAAAAAGATTTAGACAATAATAAATAAGCTTGTATTATACGTAAACAATCATATATAAATTAATATTAGTGAGTAGGTTCCTACTTACCCATTTCGATACACGGTCAATTAGGTAGGTAGTTAAACATCATAAAAGTGGTCTCACCTGTGAAGAAAAGAAAGAAAACAATTAATATAAGGGACATACCTAGTATGAGTTTCATGACAATTTTTCGAGAGTCAAAGAATAACTTTTTTTAAAGAATTCCTTTTTATTTAAAATCAGCTTTAAAAAGGAATAGGAAATTCAACAGCGCATGAAATCTTAAGAATATCATAATCAACTGCTTCATTCCACGTCCCGAGCAAACCCTTAAGACGACACTATACCCTAAAATATATTCAGAATCTTAACGACGTAAGTAAATAAGCCGTGTAAACAAATTGCGACTCGCGACCCGTGTATAGACGGACCTACTGTCGAATTTGCCCTATCAAAGAAAAGAAGAAGAAAAATAATGTGGGAATCTTAACGACGTAAGTGAAGAAAGCATGTAAACAAACATGCGCCTGCGGTACGGCGTATTGGACGGACGTACGGTCGAATTTATCCTAATATTAATTAATATCCTTTAATTAATTCTGAAGAACGTGTTACTAATATTTAAAATGTTTCTAAATGAATACCTTCCGAAGTTATTAATTCATCGTCTAGAAAAATAAAATCTGGTGCTTACCGCTAACTTTAGTCGTACAACGTATTATATTTTTTAAAGGCGTTGTACGTTAAAAAAATGAAAAAATGTACGTAAACTTACTGTTTTTATTAATCTAAAATATAAATATCTCGCATCCCTTGTGAGGCATAGAAAAAAAATGATAATTCAATTACAAATTCGCCGAAATAAATTAAAATGTGAGCCTCTGGCTAACCCCCGAAAAACGTGGTTATGTCTCGCCTTAAACTTAGGAATTCTCCTTGAAGAGTAGGTGGAAAACCTTAGGAATTTTACTAAATATAATATTTAATTGTCGGGGTCTCCCATCCATCACTAAAAACTCTGTGCACGCCACTGAAGATCATCCACTATTTACCGGACACCATGTATGTTACAGTAAGCGTTTTCCATAGAATATGTCAGTTTAGAGAGAATTTACATTATCATTAGCTAACGTCAACAGCACGTGCCGACAGAAGTGTTACACATTGACCATTTTCCGAGTAAACTATTAGCTAGAAGTAGCGACGGACATGATTTCGAGCGTTGGTACTTCTTTCTTCACCCTCGTTCACAAATCAACACGAATTAAAAGTGACGTAGAAGCGTGCAGATAGAAACATGACATGTTTAAATTAGTTGATAAATTATGTAAATACATGCATCCCGTTAATCTAATTCTAAAGGAGAGCACTAGAGGCCGGAACCCTTGGAAAATTGTGACCGCGCGTGGGCCACTGCAAATGCAGTATCGACCTTGTTTGTACTTTTTGGCTTCGAATGTTACCTCTACTAACTAGTTCAACAGGAATTTATGGTCTTCATTAGTTTCATTCATTCAATTGATTTTTTTTTTAATTTCTTAATTCGGTAATACTAATCACGGTGAGAATGTAATAAAGAGTTTTTCCCACGACAACAATGGAAAAAATAATGCCTCTAACCTGTGACAAACTGAAACTTGAAACTCGATATACATAATACATTTTTAGAGCAGTCAAACATTCCTGTATAACGTATAACCGATTCATATTACAATTTCTATTAAATCTGGAAGCAAATGATAGCTACTAAAAACTATACTTTAACAATATATTTTTAATACCAAGATTTTAAAATAGCTTTGAATTACCAGAAAATTCAATAACGTACACATTTTCGACGAACTGCTTTTTTCACTATTCGGAAAGAATTTGCAATCATCAAGCAATTCATATGAAATGATAAGTTTTTACAGTCTTTTCCGTCATTAATTTCATGAGTTACGTTATTTATTTATGACTTATGACTAAATGGCCAAAATTAAAATGCTATTTTAGGCAGGCAGTAAAACTCTATTTTAAAATGCGTAAGACTATAGGAGCGGTATATTGCGATGTGCCCGTTCATATATTAATATTTTTATCACCTAATTTATTTTTAATTACAGGGGAAATCGTTAAAAGAAGAAGGCAATAAAGTGACGTTATTAATTGATTTTCGCGATATCTCACGATGTGTCATAATTTTCTTGAACTGGTAAAATGATATGTGCATAATTAATTATTGCATTGTTGGCCATGTGACGTATACTTCTGCATTTTTCTCATGATTAATACTTTTATTTTGTGTTTATACGATTCGTTAAAACATAAATAAAGTGCAAACATAAAGCAATTCCGTTAATTTGCATTTTCTGTGAAAATTCGTGACATTGCGGCCACCACCGCAGAAATAAATCAATAGTTTGTGTGAGGAGCATATCCGTATAACAATTAAACCTTTAGACGATGATTGATGAAATTTTGCACACTTGCGATCAAAACACAAGTAAGCTCACTATCTACGTGATATTTCGAAAAATCATCCCATTACTTTTTTACTACTAAGTAAAGCAGAATTTTGACACAAACTTCTTGATAAAATTTTGCTCAATCGTCCAAAATAAGAAGAGAATTACTGTCATCTGACTTCAAAAAACTAAAAGTGTAAATTCCGGGCAACGTCGGGACTACAGATAGTTAAAATTTAAAACATGTAATTGGAAAATGGTGTGTGAAAATGCATATTTATTTATTTATTTATAAACAGAAACAAACAGTAGGTACATTATATTATCCATTGGTGAGAAAAAATTTAAAATTAATAAATATAGTTCATGGTGGGTACCTTTTGTGTTTCATTGTAGTGTCTTATTTATGGTGTGCATATTAGGTAATTACCGGGTAATTTGTGTAGTGGGAAAGGGTGTATGTATGTGTGTAAGTATGCGCATTAAACAATTTACATTAATGACATGATGCTCTTTTTAAATTTGGGCAGTGAATAGGAGAAAATGTCGATGTTAGAATTTAGATTAATATTATTGAATATATGAAGAGCACGATTGATTGGCGAATTAGTTGCTGCATTTGTATGCATATTACAGACGATTCATTTTACCAAGATCAAATTGTAGATAAATAAAATTGTAGTAAATCTAATTATTTTCGAGCGTACGTTGATAAGTATTCAATCTCGAATACCTACTCTCTCATTCCCGCTTGCTTCGTCCCTTACTTATAAGGGACGAGGGATGTTATTGGTTAGAATTTGCACACAGATGGTTTGACCGATATAAGCTAATACTCCAACTCTCGAAATTCAGTTGCCTTCCGGTTCTACCCGCGAATCTTTTTGTTAAAAATTTTAACGAGCGGTTGAGGGAATTAGTTTCATTTGGGTTATTTATTGTTAACCCATCCCATAAAGTTATTGTTATAGTTTTGTACTGTTTTACTATTATTGAACTGTGTCATACTTGCAAATTGATTGTACCTTCTCTAGATAAAGACTAATTTATTGTGTTTACTTTAAAAGTGTGGATTTTATTTAATTACCTTCGGTACAATATGAATTTAAAAAATGCTTACAATCTGATTACAAAAATTACGCAGCAAAAATATGTTTTGCACGTCCTATTATTGTTAATTTTATTGTCAACAATAAATAAAAAAAATGTAATCAGTAGATATATATCATTTTTTCCTATTCAGCATCTAACTAGTATTTCTGTGAACAGTAAACCTCTAATAAAATCCAAATTTTCCTCTGAAATCATAAGATTTGTAAGTAGATACATAAATACCTACCTACTTAATTATAAACTGAGGAAGTTAATTAGTTAATGAGGTCTTTAGTTGCATTTCAACCACTTTCGGCTAGGCTTTTTTTCCTTCCGGACCGCGACGATCATGTTATTTTAAAAAACGGACCCCTAATGAAATTAATTGGTGATCCCTGGTGTATGGTGTATGGTGTCGAGTCGGAACTTATCAATGGCGGCAATGATTGTCATGGGATATACAATGCGAATACTTGGTCTGATTAGGAATTTAATTATGCGACAAGGAATTCCAAACAGCAACATTGTTATTCAGTTATTCTGAATTTGTTGAATGAGCTTACAAGCAAATGCACACATATACAGTAAGTACAAGAATGAAAACTCAAATTATAATATTTCATTAATGATATTTATTAGTAAGTGACTTGAAACATTTAGTGTATTTTTTACGGTTATCGTTTAACAAATGCGCTATATTTTTTTGGGAAACTTTGTTGAAAGTTTATGCAAAATGTCTTGTAGGTAGGTACATAAATATTCGGCAGATTGAAATCCACTGAATAGATAAGTTCTAGAAATGTGTCTAAACCGATTGGAAATAAGCTGATTTAGATTTGACCTTTCAACTTTTGAAATAACGTTAAATTTAAAATATACGAGGAAAATGTTTCGATAGAAAATAGTAAAATAATGAGCCATAGGTACATATAACTGCACATTGATTTTTGTGCAAATCTACAGTTTTATTCCAAGACTAGCTGGTCCACGGCATGCGTTGCAATGCCAAATACATTGTTTCTCTCTGAATCACCATTACCGTGCGTCCCCGTTCCCCTCCCGCATACCCTTTCTAGCTAGCAACATAAATTATAGCTTATGTCACCCGGGGATAGTGTAGCTTCCCAACAGTGAAAGAATTTTTCAAATCGGTTCAGTAGTTTCGGAGCCTATTCAATGCAAACAAACAAACAATCACATCTTTCATCGTTATATATTAGCATAGATTATAGAAATTTTGCCCACTTGACCTTCAAAACAACAAGATGTCGCTCTTCACACAAGATTTCAAAAAACTACCCTCATCCCCTTTTCCCACCCCCTAAGCAATGTTGATACTTCTTGATGAAATTTTGCACACCTGATGTTCAAAATAACAAAAAAATTTGTAAAAACTGTAAATTCCGCCCGGGTCAACGCCAACGCCCGGGACTTCGGTAAATAAAATAAGTAAACAAAAATGAGATGTTGACTGTGTCAAATAATGTTAACATACATGATTTACTGGAGGATTTGTAAATTTTTAAACATACATGATTTGCGGGAGGTATTGCAAATATTGTAAACAAACATGATTTACTGGAGGTATTGCAAATATTGTAAACATAGGTACTTACATGTTTTATAGGAGGCATTGCAAAAATTGTAAACATTTATGATTTGCCTCCTGCAAATCATAAATGTTTACAAATATTTTACAAAATTGTATTACAAATATTGTAAACATAGATGATTTACGGGAGGTACCTATTGCAAATACTGTAAACGCACATGAGTTACATCGTTACATGAGGTATTGTAAACATCAAGATTTGCAGGAGGTATTGCAAAATATTGTTAATATACATGATTTACTGGAGGTGTTGCAAATATTGTAAATATACGATTTACTGTAGGAATTGCAAATATTATAAACATACATGATTAACGGGAGGTAATACAAATATTGTAAAGATACATGTTTTACAGGACATATTGCAAATATTTTGGTTTGTGAAGTAATTTGAATTTTTGGTTTGATTGATTTGAAGTCTTCTTAAAAATAATGGAGGAGAGATTTAGGAAGATAGGCACATACGTACCGTTTATAATTACCTGTATTTTTTTCTTCATTATTGTTTTCTAGGCCAGGCTGATCCCACACCAGGATGTGCCCATTGCGGGTCCTGTCTCCCGTGGACCTCATCTTCAGACCTTGCTCTTACTTAACTAATCTAATATCACAGGTTGTAGTATCAATGGGACTTAAAGACTGATGCAGCACGCGTGTCCAGCTCTCCTGCGAAGAGAGACAACAGCAGCCGCGGAGATCGTCTTCCTCGAATTCACAGATTCTAAGAAACAGGACTTTGAAAACTTTGGAAAGACAGCGAACTTTTCTTTTACTGGACGGTTACAACAATTACCCAAAGTATTCCCACCAAAAAATACTTTGGTTTTACAAGCAATAATAAAATAAACTTAATTTCTCGAATAAATACTATGAAATACGATTATCGTGTTGATACGAAATAATTTAACAATATTGATACCGGCAAAATTAAATAACAGCAATAATGATTCTTAAAACTTAATGAATTTTGTAACTTGACCGCGAAAATCTGCGATTCTTCTGTAGGGAATTTACGTCATATTACAAACGGTGTATTTGAAGGAGATTTTAACAAAAACACACGCGATGCGGGATTTCATCTCGAGAAATAATCACTTGTCGGTTAAAACTTGACTCGTGCTTAGCTGCGATGTTCACTGCTGAACGGGCGAAGAAGTAATACATCAGATCAGAAAAGGGGAAAAGGTAACGACGCGAATTCTGAAAACTAAAAGCCGATTCCATTCGCTTCAGGTAGAAACAAAAATAGTGTTCAACTGAAACACTAACGACATCTGTGGCCTACTTTATAAGATTTCAAGTGTGCGAAGTTCTCTACGATAAAAATCTACTATCAAATCAGCACCTGAAAGTTTGCCTTTTACAACGTGAAGTTACCTGTGCATGAATAACATTCTACTAAATCTAGGAATTGTTATCTTTTTCCCGAAATTTTCTATATGTTTATTGCCCTTTTTGATGTGATTCATTGAAAGAACACATTATTTTTAAAGTAAGCATGGCCAAACGGATAATCTCCATAAAACGATCCGACAAAAGTGATATCTTGTATGTCTACATTTCACTGACATTTCAGTGAAATTCTTTATGAATAAACTTTTATCGTCTGTTTCCCGCGTCACCTACGCATTATCTCACGTAAATCTCCAAGAATCATGCATTTGCACAGCCTTTGTACCCATCATCATAAAAAAATTACGTTGACTAACTTCCTCGTGTTTTAAAAAATTTCCGTGATTCACCAAATAATGACCAAATCTTACAAGAATCCTAGTCACAATATACAAAGTACCTACTTACGTTATCTCTTTTCATTTTATAGTCGGAAAATTCTTTGTTCCGAAGGACGAAGAAGTCTTAACTCTAACGAAATAAAAAGGATTTTAAAATTTCTTTAAATAATTTAACAATTTTTTGATAGAAATTTGACAAAATGCTCGACTTTCTCCCCTTCGCAGATAATACTAAAATTGTAACGGGATGGATAGGATTTCACTTTTAAATCTGAAACCCGAAATAAATGTTAAAACAAAAAAATCAGAACTTTCCCGAATTCACAAACTGGTTGGCATTCACAAAAACTTCTTACTATGGTCCATTATTTTAGACAATAGAAAAATGATTGTTTTCTTGTAAGTAGTTAGCACCAAAAATCCGGTTTAAAACAGGAAGAGATCCTGTTTACTGGAAAACGCAGAGACGCTTCGGAGACTTTTTACCTACTAGGGACGGAAATCAAGTATTTTTAGGAAAATATTAAACAATTTTTGAACCCCCTCATTACAAACAATGTGTTGCGACCGCAAATGTTATAATTTTTCCATGAGAATCCAGTTGGTTTTCTATTTGGTATTGAAAACGCAGGTCACCATGACAGTATTAGGTGGAACTATAAAAAAAGTTAAGTTATTCCTCATAGTATTTTTTAAATACATTTTCATAAAACATAAACTATGGGAGTAAATTGTACGCAGGTTCTGTAGAATGAAATAATATAGTAAACATTTTGCAATATACCTAAATAAAGGCTTTTTTTTAAGTAAAAAAACTTCTTTAGCACCGTTTTGATTTGAAACTCGATGAAACGGAAACGATCGACACTAAAAAGAGACAAACAAATACATCTATAGGATTTAGGACTAATCAGTGTCCTCTTTGTGCGGTGGTTCGTGGCCTTTCGGCCTCCTCTTTGTGCGATGCTACGCAGAATAAACTGTAAAAGAATTTTTAAATTTGGTAACAATATTATAATAAATTATAAACCCTACAATTATCCTACTCCTGATGCTCTGCATTCGTCTCATTTTCTTGAAGATTAGTTGTCTGAAGGTTTAACTTCTGCCTGCCGCGTGTGAATTGCACACACGTTTTTTGACGTGAAAACACATTGAAACCATTTTGCCTACAACCGCATTAAAATGCAACGAAGTTATTTTTATACCCAAGAGGCAATTTCAAAATCTTACATCAAGTAATTTTTTTCTGAAAATGTATACTTCGAAAACGTCTGATGGCGACATCTAGCATTGTATTTTCGAATTTCCACTCTTGAAATAAATACTAACGTAAACCACCAGCAGCATCTGTTAACATTTTGCAAAGCTCAGATAAGATAAGGTAACAAACGCAAGTTGTACAGCGAAGATAATAGCGGTGCCTACAACCATAAATAAAAGTGGTACGAATATTGGTACCTGTTTAACTGAAATTTTCACAATTCATGGGTAGGAGACGAACATTATTTTGATGTTATTTTTAATTCCGGAAAATGCTCACAGATGTCGCTAGTGTCGCTTTCAGGGATGTTGTTGTCGTGGATGAATCGTTTACGATCGTGTAATTAATATTTTACTGTCGTGAAAATACGATTTTGTGATATCGGAAAATTGGCAGCATTTTTCATGTCAGCCTCGTTAAAATTGCGGAAATGAATTGTCTTCCGCGGAAATTATTAACATCCAATGAATCCATAATGAAAAAGTAGGTAAGCACCCGATATAATTACAGGATAGAAGTTGGTGGTAATATTGCATATAATTCAGATAGAAGCTGGTGGTAACAGACGGTGGCATGATGAAACTTGTACTACGTTTTTTAATGTACTCAAAAATGGTTTGTGAATAATATAAATGCATTCTATTGAGAAAAACGCGAATAAAATTTAGTTTTCCAAAATAAACACAACAGGTAGGTAGTGCAGGTACCCTTCTTTGGTTTTCGATGCCTTTAATTTAAATTATAATTTAGGATTTTAGTATTCCCACGTTTACGGAACGGCGACGGTGTATAAAGGCAATAAACATACGTTCCTCATCATAATAATGACGCAGCTCTTTCTTACACATTAAATAATAATGAGACAAAATATGAGACACGCATTGCACGTATGTCTCATATTTTTTCACGAACTTGAACTTTAATTTGAACTTGAATTTTAACTTTGAAATTTAATTTTAAAGTTAAAATTCAACTTACATGAAAGTTCTATATACTCGTATATTCGGTCGTTATTTCATCATGGACGATGCTTCAAAATACATGAATACAACAGAACTTGAACAGAAGATTCAAAGAACTTGAATTTTGACCTTGATTTTGATGAATTGTTCAAATTCCATGACCTAAGTGTATTTTGATTCACAACTTGCAAATGCATTCCATTGATCATAATTTTCCAATTAAATTCTCTTTGAATGTGAGTCGGCATAATGCCTACAGAGCGTGCTAACAGACAAGCCAATTCTACCATCCGGCCAAATCATTGTTGGGTTGATGTGAACATTATTAGTGATATTTCCACGGACACTAATTGGATAATGGCTTCTTCACGGTCCATTGAGTGGACTGGGCTCTTGGATTTCTCCCCCGCGATGATCTGTCCTGCTTATCCCACTTGCAACTCACTGAGATAAGTCCAAGTGATGATTAGATGAGCATTAATTCAATGTCATCTTCCAGAAGATCTATTCAACGTTTCAGAACTGCTATAAATACCTATGTGTTATACTTGCAAATTGTTTGTACCCAAAATAAAGAATTATTGTGTTCGCCGTAAAATTGTGCATTTATTTAATTTTTCGGTTACAGAAAGTTTAAAAACCAGCAAAACTACAAGATATGGGATAAAACTTCTGAACTATATTGCCTACATTATATACAATTCGCTTCCAGGTATTTACAAGGGAATCCAGCAAAATGTAGAAATGCTTTTTAAATTTTTTTTTAAGTAGGTACGTTTAAAGATGAAACCATGTTATTTTCTTGTCATGTTTCTTTTTCTCTCCTTTTCTTTTCCATGGATCAGTAATCATCCATATTTTTATTACCATGTTATTTTTTCTTTATTTGTTTTCTATTGTTGTTTGTTTCCACTTAAGGCTCCGTTACCGGCCCCAAAAAGAAGAAGATGGAGAGATACGAAATTACGAATGTTAGAGGAGAGCGCTAACATTTACAGCGCCAAAATCGATGCAAAAACTGTGAAAATCTTTAATAAAACACGACTCGTTTAAAATAGAGCAAAAATCTCTTGGGGCTGTCTAAAACAGTATTTAATGAAACACTGAGAATTTTTTCATACATGTAACTTGTAAAATAACGGAAACAGACTTAAAAATAAAAAAAATTGGAGCATACTTTGCGATTTTTTTCTATCGAGGGAATTTCATATAATTTGTGTTTCGGCATGAGGAATGTATAGATATTATCTTCAAAAATAGCATATATTTTTTTAAGAGCTTAAAAACTTCAAATGTTTAAGGGAGGTTTGCAAGAAATCGGTAGAAATTTGGAGAGCGGCCTCTTAATCTCTCTTTTATTTTTCGTCTATACTGCATGTGAAACTTATATCTCTTTGATCAAAAACTGAAATTTATAAATCATATTGAAATTACATCAAATAAAGCTTTGAAAATGTTGGGTTTTGTGATAAGAATTTGCAGCCAATTTAAAAATATTCAAACCATTAAAAAATTGTACATGTCATTGGTTAGGAGTCAAATCGAGTACAACTCGACAGTATGGGCACCTAGTTATGCTAGTCATTCACTCACGATAGAAAGAATTCAAAATAAATTCTTAAGATATATTAATTTCAGAATGGGTATTACAAGGGAATGTATCAACTATGATAATCTACTATGTCAACTTAATTTATTAAAATTATCCGAACGTAGAATAGTATATGACCTAACATGTTTACATAAAATCATAAATTCAATAATTGACAGCCCAGAACTATTATACTTGATTTCTTTCCATATACCTCGCAATTCAACATCGAGGCACTATCTACCATTCTATTGTGACAACTCCAACACAGAATCACAATTGTATACCCCTATTCGCCGTATACAAAATTTGGCTAATGACTATAAAGATGTTGTTGACATATTTAACACATCATTCACTAAATATAAACAAGTCATAGTAAAATTTATATCAGAAAGAAGAACCACAAATTTAATAATTCCAACTGCATAGCTCTGCTTCGAATTATTTCACATGTATTGCACTTTTCCCAGTCTACAGTTTTTCCATCTTGCATGGTGGAGTATTTTGTTTTTATTTCAATTTGTTTTTTTACTCTATTTTTGTTTTAGATTTGGTTATGATTTTGATTTTGATATTGATTCTGATTTTTATTTTGATTTTGATTTTGATTCTGATTTTGATTTTGATTTTGATTTTGATTTTGATTTTGATTTTGATTTGGATTTCGATTTCGATATCGATTTCGATTTCGATTTTGATTTTGATTTTGTTTTTGTTTTGTTTATGATTTTGTTTTTTATTTTGTTATGCACATTTAGATTTAGATGTTCTTTGTTTTAAAAATAATGTATGTAAAAGCCCAGCCGGGCGTGAAATTCCAAATAAAAATAAATAAATAAAATACCTATGTAAGATTGTAACTATTTCCTCCCATCTATGAATTGTAAGTTCGTCCCATCCTAAAATGAGTTCTGTAACTCATCGGGATTTCCCTAGCAAGAAATAAAAACAATAAAAATACAAATAATTATACCATGAGAAAAAAGAATCAATACATCTAGATATTGTAATTCTAGATAGTTGATTGGTACCTGCATCTCATTAGCTATGTCTGACCTAAAATAACAAGACAATAAACGGCTAGATCAATTTAAGCTTATAGCCGAAATCGATCGAATTACTCTTCCATACTCAATAAGCATGCAACAGTCAAAAAGTTGTAATTTGGTGTAATTAATATAAATAGAGGCCCCTGTTTACAGCAGTTCCTACAGCGTGGATAGTCTAATTGTAAACCAGTTACGTTGCTAAGTACCTACAGTTTTCGTTGTATTTTGATAACTTGAAATTTTGACTTCTACAAAAAACGCGAAGAGTTGAACGGCTGTGCGGATTGATTAACATAAGTCTTATTTTTTTTTTCTGAGTGTGTGGACAAATGACTTGATTTAGCAGATAGCTCCAATTAAAAAATGATCAATAAAACTGTCAATTTCAATCAAATCTGACAGTACCGGAGCATGGATGGGGTGACCAGTTGTGAATAAAAAATCGTATTACTTCAGAATACAAAATAAGAGGGAATAAAAATTTGTGCTAAGCAAAATTTTATTTTATTTGTAATCTACACAACAGACAGGATTAACATAACAAAATTACAAAGAAAAAAGAGGTTGGGAGAAGGTTAAGTTGGTTCTTTGGAAAGGAATATAGAAAGTTTCAGCGTTTCTTAGTAGACGATGATTGGTATTAATTTTGATTGTATCCAAGACGATAAATTTAACATGGTTATTTATAATTTTGAAAAGAATTTATGTAAATTGAATGAAAAATTACTTCGTTATTTTTCAAATAGTCAACTAGTTTCGGATATAACTAACCTTCTACAGGACCTTAATAAAAACTAACGAGCACTTCAGGGGACTCAACGCGGTTGGCGCTAACAAAATACTGTCTAAAGAAGTGAAGCTAGCAGTCCACAATGGAGTGCTGGTACCTACCGTGATGTTTGGGAGTGAGGCATGTAACTGGAAGAGAAAGGATGAAAGTAGACTGAATGCTGTAGAAATGAGATCCTCGAGGAGTACATGCGGCAAAACCATGTATGGAGATCCGCAACGAATGCAAGGCTGATATGTAAGCGTAATGCGTAAGATTAAGAAAGGGACGCACAGAAGTTTTGGCATATAAAGCAAATTAACGAAGAAAGGAGTGTAAAGATGTTAGTCGGGGGCGCCCGAGGACGACATGGCATGATCAAGTGAATCAGATACTTGAATCGGACCATATCAAGAGTCAGATTAACAGAAGAGTATGTGTGAGACGATGTATGAATGAGGCAACGAGTGTGTGCCAAGACTGAGTTGTTTGGTGGTTCAATCTCTCTGCCTACTACAGCGAGAAAATGGCGTGATGGTAAGTTAGTTATTTATAATGTATTATTATTTTGTCCATTTTGAACCATTTCGAAATATGGAATATATTGCATTGCACTACCCATGCATAAATTCTGGAATAAAAGATTATTATAATAAAGTTTTTAAGAATTTTGCAATTTAAAAATGGCACCTGGTTATGGAAAAATTGAAAATAAATCGGTAGATGCTCCGAAATAACTTCTCCCTGCTCTGATATATAACTACCAAGATCTTCTTTACTTCAATTACTCGGTTAGGTAATGTAATAATTTAATATGTAATCTAATTAGGTACTAAATGTACGTTCAGTCTTTTGTCCTTGTCGTTTACATTATCGCACAAAATTAATTAGTGTCAGCTTCAAAGTTTTTCTTAATCCAGTTTTTGTGGTCACCCTAATTAGTCAGTATTAACTGCTAGTGATGGGCGTCTATTAAAGATTTAATTAATAATCGGTAAATCGATTAAAAAGTACTTGGATTTTAATTTTGCCGATTTCGTTGTTAGCAATTTATTCATAAGACTTCACTTCAAAACGGCCTAATTACATGGGCATTATTAATATCTTATTGTTCTAAAGTTCTTATCAATGATTATTAAATAATGGAACAAATTCCACTGGAGTTTTCGAAATATGATCAATTTGACCCTTGAGCGCTAGGAAATTTTTAAGCGTTCGATTTGGAAATTTTCCGCCCTCATTCAAAAATCATTCCTCGAATTTTTATATCAAGAAATATAAACTGTTTATAGTGAAAGAGAACCATTTAATGCTCCTATATTTGAAAATTTATCCCATATTTTTAGGATTCATAAAAATGTATTAAAAATAACTTTAAATTTATGAACGCGTAAATTCCGATTAATATTTTCTTTAAAATTGCTGTTCGTGGTACTTAGCTATTTGGAGAATATTATATCCTAGCTGACCCGGACACGCGTGGCTGTGGCTAACGAAACACAACGCCATCTACTGGATGGTTACCCAACCTTTACAACCAAGTGTCATTAACTCACACCGCCATATGTTAATTTGCATACAAATCAAATCCACACCGCCCGCTTGCCAGCCCGCTCGCCACATACAGACATTCTCTTTTAATTATATATTTCAACCAATTTACACAAAACCTTGATAAATTATATACTTAAACATTCCTCATGAATCACTATTGGTGAGGACCGCATGAAAATCCTTTATCAAAAATTATTAAATCATTAGTTTTTGAATTTATCGCGAACAGACAGACAGAAACGGCGAAGGACTTTTAATTTATAATATGTAGAGATTATCATTTCTGTATAATAAGTTCGGCATAGGTAATAAACAGAGAAATAATTTTAAATCCAAAAATGCATTTCTTAATATGTAAATACGTGATCAATGATTTATTAAAAAAAATTCAATAATTTCGTTTCGCGGATTTTCAATAACAAATAATTAAGAAGAGATGTGCGACATCTCTTACTGAAATTACTACGTTATCCTTGCGATTACCCAGAGATCACAAAACGCGGGAACTTTTAAAAATAATCCAAAAATGTTTTAAAATATCTTTCCACATCGGCCAAAATTTGGCCATTGCGCATTTTTGCAATTTGGCCAATAGGAGAAATTTACGTACCTACTATCAGCCACTAGCAATAAGTATTTCTCATTGCTTTGATAATGTTAAACTCTTATGAAGCCATTTACTAAATTCTCAAATAGATATCTTATTAAAAACACTTATATATGCTAAAATAAAGATAAACTACAAATTCGGAAGACTTATGTGAGAACGAATGGGTTGTATTTTTTTAATTGATTATTTATTAAAATAACCGATCATTTCTGAATATAAATTCTCGAGTGCAAAATAAGTGCGAACGCCACTTCTCAACGTTTCCAAGCATCTCTATGAATAATGGCCATAGTTTTTTCTAGGTTTAATAATTGTTATATGTAGGAACGGCGATTACGTGAAGCCAACCTTGTAAATGTCTATTTTCGACACGGGTAACACCCGACTGAGATATTACAATAAAATTACACTCATTTATACTAATATAGATGCTTGTTTTCCCACACAAAGGGTATTTAAAAGGATTTATAGGGGGAAATAAATTATACTTCTTTACTACCAAAAAAGGATTGCAAAAAGTTTTTTTACGGTAGTTTTAATCTTACCTACGAATAAGTAGATGCGTACGCAGGAATCTATGCCTTTCTATAAAGAATTTGCTACCCATATTACTGATTTCTTTGTAACTAATTATTTAGTTTGTATTTATATATTATTTCGTCATTTGGTAACGCCCTAGTGGGCTATTAATTAAAGTAAAATAATAACTAAAAATACTAAAAATCCAATTTTTTCCGTCTTATTAGTTCGATTTGACCTCCAACATTATAACGCAGACCGACCGGAAACTACACAATCCGGTCTAAGCGCAGTGCGCACCGATGTAACTTGACTCGCAATGATTTAAAAACTTAGAAAAAATCTTCTGAAGCACTTTCAACAGGTTGTAAACCGAGAAACTGGTTGGTTGATTCCATTTACCTATACAGATTTTTCTAAGGATTCGACAAAGTAAATCACGACCTACGGTTAAACAACCTATCGAAAATTGGTGAAAGTGGAAATCTTCTGAGATGATTTTCTTCTTATGTTAAAAATAGAGGTCAAGCTGTTGCTTTAAAAGGTTGCGTGTCACCAAGTGTAATTATTCCCTCAGGGGTACCTCAAGGCTCCCATCTGGGGCTGTCTTGTTTATTTTATACACATATAAACGACATAATGCTTGTTATTCATTCCTGTTTTTTATATTTTACGCAGATAACATGAAATTATATAAATTTATTGACTCCATAGATGACTGCAACCAGTTATAAGAAGACGTTAAAAAAATTAAGCAATATTGCTAAAACAATCAAGTATATCAAAACACAGACAAGAGAAGATTCTTTTAGAATATCTTATCTTATACGTCAATCAATTATGAAAATACATACACCGTACGCACAGGGGAATTATATGACTTAATTTAAAAAAATATATCATAGTATGTAAGTGAGTCGGTTGAATTTATTAATAGTTCGATTCCAATCTCAGCACAAAAATAAACTCATGGATTTATTAAAATATCAATAAATCAAAAAATAACGTATGAAAGAGTGAAGTCTGTATTAAAGGATTATAAAACAATTAATCAATATTTCTTACTTAATATTTGTCGTGCGATCGAAACAAATATGGGATTAATTATAAATAAATCAATGTTCATCGAATCTTACTTGTTATTTATCTTACATAACTTACGTTATTTTTTTATCGAGAGCACGCTTACCTGCGTCGTTGAGGCTATAAGTGGCTAATTAATTACTGAACGAATCTATTGAAAAGATTAATAAAGGAAAAACCAATATACTTACGTACGGATTTATACTGTCAGCTTCTCTCGAGTACATTTCAATTGTCACAATGACAGTTGAGTTGAGGGATACTTCTAATGTGACATACGAGTATATACTATTAGATAATATAATTACACAGTGGTGGAGGTTTTTCAAAATCTGTAAATTTAATAAAACTGCAGATTTTCAAAAAAAAAATAAAGCCATCCCACCCAAAGATACTCTAATATGAAGTCCCCGGCGTTACCCAGACTTTACACAGAGTTTTTCGAAATCAGATGGAGAAAGTAATTTTGAAGTTTTTAAAAATCCTGTATAGAAAGTGACCTTTCTCTTATTTCGAAGGTCTGGTGTGCAATATTTCATTATCTCGGAATAAAACTGTTGATTTGTATAAAAAAAGCCATGTCACCACAGACAGTCTTCTTTATACAATACTAGCGAGTACCCGGCGTGCGTTGCAAATCAACTCAAAGAAATAAATTCTTTCTCACTGCGTTCCCTTCCCGCGTTCCCCTCCCCCACCCACCTCCTGCGTTCCCAACCCCCTCCCGCTTTCCCTCCCTGCTGATAAACTATATGAAATACACACATATTCCAACAACTCGCACGCCACCTATTTATAAAAAACACATGAAACCCATCGATTTGTCGAACAACAGGCCGTAAACCTAGTACGAATTTGATTATATTGTTGTTTGCCATAATATTACCGCACGCGGTCAGTTAGGTAAGTAAAAATGTTTCTTGTTTTTATGTTTTACTGGTTGTCACGCCCGATTTTCAACACTCTTTCCAATGAAATATATGAAACAAACAATTTAGCTTATCGTCTCAAATTATAGGTTAATTAGACGTTATAAACCTTCATGAACCTGGTTTATCAGTCAATTTACATCCTCGCTATGTACGACATTCCTCGCTCAAATGAAAGCGGACTAAATCTGCCGCTCAAGCCTTGCTATGCTAAAGCGCTAGCAGTCACATGTCAAATTTGACATAACTTACATAATAATTGAATACTTAGCCTAATTTTATAAGTATAGACTACTATATTCATCGAGCGATGAGGAAAGTCGATGTTATTAATCGATTATTTATCAATCTACAATAGTCTAGTGAAGGGTTTTAAAAGTTTCAATGTCCGGACTGTTGGTTTTTAGCGGTGAATTTCATGAATTGTGCACGACTCCGGCAAACAAATACTATTTAAATTAGTATAGCACCATGCTGATTGAAATGGGGAATTTTATCTAAAATCAAATCGTGAAAATCAACAGGTTTAAAAATATTCCAGGTTCATAAAATAAACTCCCTTGGCATTTTGAAAGATCGTGATCGTCCGATGACAGTAGAAAGCATAGATGTACAACTCACGTTTTTTTTAAAAGAAAAAAGAAGAACGTGCCTCTATTAATCATAGACAATCCGTGTAATACTAATGATATCTGGGCTTGCGACCTATATACGGATTATGTTCCAAGCCGCGCTAGGCTCAACATTCCATCCAAGCCGAGCTTAAAATCAATATTAATACAAATTCTTGAAGTTGTGGAATACAAGAAAAGTACCACGATCGTAGTTCGCAGACAGTTACTTACTTTGTGATGAAATTATTATTAGAAATCGATTGATTCGTTTTAATATTGCAAGACTAACGAACAAGGATTATTTGGCAAACTATTATTGGAACAGAGATTTCTTTTATTTTATGCAAGTATAATATAATATCTGTTCTCAGATAGATAGGTACATAGCTAGGTAGGTAATTCAGACCAGGAAGGAACATAATGTCATATAATAACCTTCACGTTTTATAGGATATTAAAAAAAAAATCAACCTAAAAATATTTCATCAAAAGGGTGCGGAAACTCGGCCGAAACCGGGAAGTTACTTCTGATTAAAAATAAAAATTGAAGAAAATGCTGCAATTTACGACGTTTTTTATGACTGACAGCAGACGCAAGCTGTCATAAAAAATGCTTGGTCAGGCATAGATAAATCTGTTGTAATAATATAATATGTTATTGTCAATCAGAAATGAAGTTTTTTGAAGTAAAACTTCTTTACGCACGTTTGACTTGGGGGTAAGCTGGCGAATGCCTGACGATAGCGTTACGAAAAGCGAGGCGAACGCTTCGTATATCATTGTAGGAGCAAGAGAGAGCAGTGCGCGCGCACATTTTCTTTCTCTCTTCCATCATATAGATGGAGCAGAAGTTTTACTTCAGTTGTTTGGTCTAGAGCACACTCGTTTTTTTAATGTTATAAATGCATCAACAAGTTATTACCTCAATTTAAATTTAGTTTTACCTATTTTTGAGGTTAAAGCGATGCACCACGTCGCGTAACATTCAAAATTGGGCCGTTAACAATAACACTTCTTAATGCACATGGCGATAAGGTTTAAATTCGCCGCCGGTTTTGATTTACATAAAAAAACTTCTCCAAAAAGCATGTTTTATTTTAATTTGCAAAGTTCATGCACAAATATTTAAATGTTTTACGATAATTTTCTAAAGCACTTAATTTTCAACATTTCACAATAAAACCATAACACAAAGGGGGTTTGTAAGTAGGAGATTTTCAAAATTAAAGCAGTTTTTATAGGCCTGATACTTTATTTCTTTCCGGGCTTGTAAAAAGACTTGTCAAAAAAATTCTTAATTATATTTAAATTAAAGCATCTAACTTATGTCTAAGCGATCAAATATTCAAACAATACACACATAATTTTGCATTATTTCATAGGGTTTCACCTTAAATTTATATATTTAAATAGCACAAATGGTTTTATCTTTTGCATATTTACCAACGAGGTCTCATTTTGGTAGAATGACATTGAACTAGTTATTTAATGTTATTTTGCAAAGGTGTGGTACTTGTACGTTTATAAAAGAGGCCTCCAGAGAACGAAAATAACATTAACACTTCGGAATACAAAATTCGTTAACATTGATAAAACTCTACTAAACTTGAATTTATTTTCTCTGTTTTATTAGCTGTGGAAAACGACACCAAACAATGATTACAAGGTTGCATGGCACTTTTATAAAAAATAAAATATAAGTACCCGTTTAAATAGTGGATTTGAAATTTGGTTTGGTTTCTGAAACTATTAGTTAATAAATGCATAAAAACCTTTTTCGTAGTCTGCACGCCATTAGCGAAAGTTTGTCGAGCTTCGCGTTTTAACAGAATGGATCTTACCTGCAATAAAAATAACAATAAATTAGTTCAACAAAATACTAAAAATAGTTTTAGAACCTATCAGTAATAAAGAAGGTGTATGTGCATTTACACATGTGTGCATGCATGAACATATATAAAACTAGAAAAAAGAATTATGTATGATCTAATTCTTATTCATGTTTTTTTCTATTTTGCACTTTCCATAATAATTTTTCCTATTATCAGCATGTTTATTCATTGAATCCATATGTTTATACTAGACTTCACGAAGTACCTACATAACTATACTCTATTGGTCACCATGAAACAAGCAGCCTATTATGGCGGCGTGGATTTGATTTCTATACAAATCTACAGTTTTATTCCGATATTTAGGAAATAAACTCTATAAAAAAAGGATAAAAAACCACAAAAGTATTAAATGTAAATTATAAAAGATATAAAAAGTAAGTAATGCTCTAAGTAGGAGCCAAAAAAATTAGATCCCCAATGGAATGATTTTTTTTTTACAATAGTTCCACACAGGTGGCCCCGAGGAAAACAATTTCCCTCAGAGCCTATGTCATCTTTGGGGATGTTGTGTGGAGGGTTTTTTTTAGGAAAAGGAAGGAGATGAATGTATTGGGGATGGATAGGAATCTGGGGATCAGTGTGTCCAGGGGTGACGCGACATATGAATCCATTCCTCCCACTGCGGTGCAAGGAGATGGGTCGAACGACTCCGGCTAAAGAAATCGAGAAGTCTCCGTCAACCAGTCTCACCCGATCCGGCCCACCACGCGGTAGGTTTGCAAACGCATCCACCGCCAAGACCTGGACAAACTTCACCCCATGAACCCGGGCACCCCTGTTAAGTCGCCAAACGTAGAAGGGTGACCTATGGAATGGGTGTTGGTTATTTAATAAATGGTTCCCAAGGCGGCGTTACCCATACCCGCGTCCCAAATTAAAGCGGAAAAGTTGAAATTGAATAAATTATATGTTAATTTTAATATTGATAGATACCTACATACTATCTCTTACTAACTCATATTGTATCTTGTATTTCTCGCTAAGCATTTGCATACTGATTACTAACAACGTATGCAGGGACATTGGAGGTCTAAATTCGTTCTAAACTAAATGTAGCTTCGTTCTTTCAAAAAAATTAGAGTCCTTACGAGAGCCTTGAAGGAGTAACCATCTGTTACTTATATACCATGGCGGGTAAGTGGTGGATAACCTCCAATATCTCTTAGATCAGGACTTTTAACAAAACACAATAATACATTATCAGAAATCTAAACGGCCGTGAAAATTACGAAATAAATGTTCGTCTAGTTCCAGCAAGCTTTTAATTTTTAGACACTTTTCGATTCTTTAATCTAATTGTTTGATAATTAGGCAGAGTTTTTAAGATATATGTGTTGCACAAAAATCTATTACCGCTTAAACAAGTATCAGCAAGGTAGAATGTAGAATGTACCAGACGATGTTAATCAATTAGAGGTTATCAGTACACGATAATGGAGTGATTTCAAGATACAATGATGTTATAATTATCAATAACAATACGCAATTAGATATTTGCTAAAATATTGTTTTAATAAATCATCCATAATGCCTAATATGGTTTTATGAGGGAAATAAATGGATTAAAAAATGGCAGTAATAATTACGAGGAAATTGATTATGAAAGGTTTACTTGAAGATGAAATAAAATTGATTTTGTAATCTCCATCATTTGTTACAAAACATTATTATGATATAGGATGAGTATTCATAATACTTTATTAATTTATTATATTAATAAGATTATTGTTTGAATCTACATATATGTACATGGTAACCGGAAATTCGTAGTACAAGCTGAAAACTGGTAAATCTATATCACTTTTAGAGTCAATTTTGCGAAATAACTTTTTTGTTTATAGCTTCGTTTTCGAGTAAAAATCTCCGCTTTTTTTACATGAGCTCCACACAGGAGGCCCTGAGGAAAATAATTTCCCTCAGGGCCTATGTCATCTTTGGGGATGCCGTGTGGAGGGTTTTTTTTAAAGGAAAGTAAGGAGAGGATAGTTCTGGGAAGGAAAAGGGTTTAAGGGGTGGGTAGGAATCTGGGGTTCAGTATGTCCTGGTCATCCGCCTCCAAGACCTAGACAAACCTCACCCCATGAACCGCTTCAAGGATAATACGATTTTTTCCTTGTCAATCAAATATGACACTTTATAAAATAAATTCTTGTTAAAATAAAAACAAAAGTATCTAATTCGAATTATTCCCGGTACTACTGGTATTGGGTTAAGGTTGAAGCTGCGGAAGGTGCGTGTCATCATCATATGGATTACATATGTAGGTACAGCTAACTTTTGAGGGGCTCTTTAGATATACATCCCAGGTTTTGAATGGTTTACATAGCGAGCAGGGTTTGTCTAACGAGTATGTGTAATTTTTCTAATGCCTTTCTTTCCATGTTCTTGTATTATAAATACAGGTTCAAACTTGTCAATAATGCTTTCACATGCATCAACATGAATAAATTATTGTTTTATATGGCAACAATTTTTTTTATACGATTGGCAGCGTTGATTGTCTATGAACTTTTATATATGTAAATATGAATATGGCATAGCACATTTCCGTATATCGCGTCAGTGATTTAATTTTAATAAAATTAAGACGTAAAATGCATATTTTTTCGTTTCCCCGTCATAAATACCTACTCAAAATAATGAAGTTAAATCTAACTGTTTGAATAATAAATATTCCGTATTAACGGAGAAGCAGAGTAAGACAAGTTTAATTTTTAAAAATGAGTTTGAAAAAATTCGAGATTTTTATAGATTCTCCATGTGATGAAGATGCACACGTTTCCCGCTTGTAGTGCGTGTTTTCAGACACTGTGTACACTTACACCCACCTACTTATATAATCATTGAATATATTTCTCGGCCTCACTGGTTCCTCTCTTGGCATTTACACTTTGAACAAATATGTTATTGTCGTTCGGTGGCACAATCCATGCGGAAAATATTAAAACACTTGACAGGGTAAAAAAAGCACATTACAATTCCATCGTCCCATTTTATTAATATTCAAGTCGCGTAATTCGCAAATTATGACAGAAGTTAATAAATATTTTCACTAACTGTCTAAAGATATCAAACTGTCAAATTTTCGAAAAAAGAATATTAGTTAAAAATACTTGTGTTTCGTTGTTGAAAATCTGTGTAGTAGGTACCTAAGTATGGCCGTTCCTACTGTGTTTAAAATTAATCTAATTATAGATATTCTTCCTTCCGTGATTCTTTTTGCTAGCAAACTTTTATTTCATGACAATATTATTTATAAGAATTAACGGTTAATTCGAATTACCACTATTACTTCAAATTATCATTAACGTTTGTAATTACAGCTTTATTTTATCTTTTAATCGCTGTCAACGCGAAATTGCAGGATTAAAACAGTTATTTATACACAAGTGATGACACCTCGCAGTTACGTCGTAAGTTTCACAGTCGGCGGCCTAAGTTAAAATGGCGTAAGTCAGGAGGGATAACATCGAAACTAAAGGGTTAAAAATAAACATTTGTAGGTGAGTAAGAAAGTGCGAATTGCAAATTTACCATTACGCTAAATGAATAATTTTGCCAACACTTTTTAGTTAAGTGGATTTTGTTCTTATTTAGTACCTTGATATATTGAAAAACCTCCAAATCGAATCCATAATAAGAACAGCATATCTTATATAAGCAATAAACCAAACTTATTCGTATTGCGTATCTTTTTGCATGTCACAAAACGAGAAACTTACATTTAATATGTAGAATGTTTTAAGTCATTAGTTTCACACAGGAGGGCCGAGGAAAAAATCCCGCAGGGCATGCATATGCCATCTTAGGGGATGCTGTTTGGAGAGTCTTATTAGGGAAAGAAAGGAAAGGAAGTTCTGGGAAGGAAAATTGTGTGTGGGGTGGTAGGAATCTGGGGGATCAGTGAGTCAAGGAATGACGGACGCATGAATTCGTCCCTCTCACTGCGGTGCAAGGCGATAGGCTGAGAGTCTGGCTGGTGAGGTCAAAGTGTCTCCCTCAACCAGTCTCCCGATCCAGGAAAACCTTCCGCTGCCAAGACCTAAACAAATCTCACCCGGTTAATCCAGAAACCCCTGCTAAGTCACCAAACGTGGGGGTGACCTACTTCAGGGGTGTTGGCTGTCTAATAAATGGTTTCGTGGTGGCGGTACCCATACCGACCTCCCAAAATGATTAGCTTAACAAAAAATAAATAAGAAAGGAGAATTATCTTTTTAAATGTATCACCGGTTCATCATGATAATTAGAACTGTATTTATCATAATTTCATCTGGCGTGGCTCTTGGTTATTTTTATTAGTTATAAGAGTCCAATAACTCCATTAATATTTAAAATCGAAAACACTTTTTTTGCTCTTTCGTGTAAGTGCAACTCATCGTAAGTCGAAGTGTTGTTTAAGTCGGGATACAACAACTCTAAGGACTGATATATAAAAAAACACATTAGGCATTCGGTTCCATCACACTTAAGTACAAAACAAATAAAATTAAAATCTTTTCCTAATTAAAAGAAAGTTGCCTATGATAAATATTCAAAGTATTTTTTTAAGTGCTCGCACTCGAACGAGTACATTCGGTGATACTTATCCGACATTCCTTGTTAGCAATGTATAATTACTTGCCCAAGAACATAAATTCAGTACACCATCATTGCATTCAATTTATTCCTTCTTAGTAAATGAGCACCTCGTAAAAATGTATGAACCATACAACAGCTGCATAAAATTACACTGATACGTTATGATAAGATCTTTTTGAATTGTTCATTGATACTATCCATGAAATTATGCAAAGCTAGGACTAAGCATAATATTATATAAACAGACACCTGTTTCCGGGTGAAAAATAAGTGATTCAATGAAGATGGCAAAGTAAGACACTGCTGCAAAAGATATTTTTGTTAGTTTGAGAGTTCTGTATTGCAGGTGCTTAGAGTTTAATCCTTTCGTGGAATAGAGTGTTGCTTTACTGTTAATGAGTGTAATAAAGTCCGCCATTTATCCGTGCCAATAGCCTATTAAGTAGACGAAGGGAAAACTAGTTTGGAGTCAATGTCAAGAACAACATGGCTTACACCAGACTGCAAGACGACACTAGGAACAGATGTGATGCAGCCTTTCGGAATTCCGATAAGAGAGATACATTATAATGATAAGTACTCATTAACATTGTAACAATATGGTTGATGTTGCACGTTTACACTCTTGTAACTTTTGTGGAAACGTGACCACTCCCTAATGTTGCTCGATCTTGAGTCACCGAAGCTGTGAATATAACTATCAACAAATATTGTCGAAGCGCGGAAGTCAAAAGTCGAATTCAGAAATTCGTCCTTACGTGAAGTCATTTTCGTAATATTACAGTCTTGCAATGCTATTAATAGGTTTTATCAAACTTTGGACTAAAAATTATGTGTATGGTACACGCCAACCTTTAAGACCGGTCAGAACCTGGTATGATTTATTCTAGCGCAGTTACTGACTTTATAATGAACGTAAGCGAAAGAGAAAAATGCGTAAAAACAAACTTGCGACAGAGAAAGGCGTGAGTGCGGAAGCATGCCACTTTTTTACCTTAAATTCGCCTATTGTGACAATTTTTGATCAACTTCAGGCTGTTCTTAAAGTTTGGCTTGTACTATGCTACCTACGGTTGTATCATAAACGTAGAATAAAGAAGGGCACGAGAAGTGTCGTGTATTTCGTAATCACGATTACCTACTCGTGTTTCTTAATCCAAAAGTATGACCATTTTTGCTTAAATTTCTAACACAAAAATTCCTTTCAGCATCATCATGAAATTTTCATTTCGATCAAATGTAATGACGATATAAAAAGAAAGAGTAAGAAAGTACGTGTAAGAAAGAAAGAGCGCGTAGTAATTGGGCTAGAATCAAAAGATACCTACTAAGTCAGCTTAATGATTCATCTCAAATGATGTATTAAATTTACTATTATACTAGAGGTATGACGAAGACCACTAAGATGAGACTCGTTGGGGCGTTGATTTTTCCCATATTTCTATACAAAATAACTATAAAGAAAGCGGTTAGACGCCCCCGAAATTCGATGCTGGAGAAAAATGCTCAGGATTCCTTGAAAAGCCAGACGCACAAATTTGTCCATTCTGGAATAGCTAGATATCCACAATAGGCTTTCAACTATGTATCTACCTACAATGTATCATAAGATATTTTGGACGCGTTGCTCGCCAAACTGAGGACTCCAACTTGGAGAAACTCACAGTCACTGGCAAAATGTTTGGCAGAATAAGCAGAGGAAGGTCATCAATGCGCTGGAGTGACCAAATATCACTGGCGTCCTATTCTAATTGGAGTATATAGCAGTCACGATCCTCAGCAATGAAAAACCGACTTGAGAAGAAGTATGGGTTATATAAGTTGTCATGGGGTACAAGTATTTTGGACCGATGACACTCATTAAAAAAATGGTTGCTGATTGATGCAAACTGTTTTACCACTGTCAAATAAATTATCAATACATCCGCATTAAAGATCGATTTGTACGAGTATACCCCAATTTGTCTCGAGCAAAACATCGTTAAATGCTAATGGTAATGCCGGGAAAGCCCCAAAATTCACAACGACGTCAGAGTTTTTATTATTTTTTTTTTACACAGTGATTATAAAGGATGTCCGGAAAATAGTGATACAAGCGAGAAACCAGTTAATCTACATCACATTAGATTTCTTGGACTTTTACCATGTAACTGTTTCTAGACATGTTTTTTTGACGAGTTTAACTTTATTTTTTTATCTATTTTTTATAAAAGTAGATATATTCACAGCTTAATGAAGCTTTGACTGTCCAACTAGGAAGGTCTCCCGTAGTAGGACAGTCTTTCCATGTACATTTGATACTTAAATTTTAATATTTCAACTTCCGGTTCACTATGCCATTCCCTAGTTGTGCCATTCACTAGCAAACTTAAATGTACAGAAAAAAGTATTCAAATGATTATCACCCTTATTAACAATGTTTCCGTGATATGTTGACCCCTACCGCCGTTATCCCCCTCCCCCAAAATCCCCCCTCCCACTACCCCCACCCAATAAAACTTTATAATTTCTGTAGTTAGATAGCGAATGACACGAATGTGTCAAAACCGGTAGCAGAAAAAATAAAATCTAAGTAACAAATGTACATGGAAAGTAAAACTCTTCAAAACAACACATTTAGATTATTTAAACTTTAAATATATTTTTTCAATAGGTAAATATTGCTTTGGGAGAAGGGTCTAAACAACGATGCATTTTAAAAGAGAAATAGATAATAATTATAAGCAGTAATTGTTGAATGAAACACTAGTATATATTGAATTATTTGGCGGGTAGGAGATAAGTCGATGTGGCTCAGTGGTCAGAGTATTTGACCGGATATCAGAAGGACGCGGTTTCAAGTCCCGTCGGCGGCATGTATCTTTTCTGGGGAGTTTTTTAATGCAGATGAGTGTTTCAGACTAATAATTATTGCTTATAATAATTGTTATCCTTTTTGCTATGCATAAAAAATCTTGTCTTAAACATTAGTTTATCAATTAAAAATAATGAGAAATAGATATCTTATAGAAGATACCGATTTCTTTAAAAAAATCTGATTTAAAAATTTCAACTTTGGACTCGATTTACTCGAAAACGAAAGCTCTAATGAAAAATTAAATCACATAATCGACACCAAATGCGATATTGGTTTACCAGTTTCATCACTAGTTTCCGGACACCATGTACGTAAATATTTTACATAAATAAAAGAGTTAAAAATTTATGAATGTGGATTATAGTAAACAAGCCTCATTTAAAAATATTACTGGGGAATCCCTCGCATCGGGTCGAATTAACTCTACGATACGAGTTTTTTTTTAAACAAAGTGGTCAAATCTAGATTATTTTTTTAGTTACTATGCCGTGTTGCGCTTTCTGCTGCTTTGCAAACGTAACGTTTAGGACAGCGTTAGAATGTACATCATCAGGCCAGATGAGCGATTCCGTTTTTTTTTTTGGGATCGTTATTACAAGACGGACGTGCCAGATTTGTGTGATTTTTTGGCTGTTTTTTGCTTTTTCTATGTACAACGTACTCACGCATACTTGCAGTAATTCGTGTTTAAATCGATCTTTACTAAAATATGTGACAGTAAATATGTAAAAATCACACAAATCTGACAGGAGATAACGTCTGTTATCCAATAACGATCCCACAAATGATACGGAATCGCTCGACAGATGTCTAGATTGTAAATTGTGGTGAAGCTTGTGTTTATGTGTGTAGAAGTGATACCGTGTTGCAAGCGTTAATCCTCCTAAACGTGGTTTTCTGCGTTAAGTTTTGGTGTAGCCGACTAATACCAGATATTAATAGGGTGGTGAATAGCTATTATAGCTAACACTAATGGTTTTTGTGTTATAACTTTCCAGCCTAATAGTTTCATCTCTGCATTCACCCTCCCCCCGTCCATATTTTTTTTACATTAGCTCCACACAGGAGGCCCTGAGGAAAATAATTTCCTTTAGGGCCTATGTCATCTTAGGGGATGCTGTGTGGAGGGTCTCTTTAAGGAAGGGAAGGATATAAAGTTTTGTGAAGGAAAAGGGTATGAGGGGTGGGTAGGAATCTGGGGGTCAGTGTGTCCCGGAGTGACGGATGTATGAACGCATCCCTCCAACTGCGGTGCAAGGTGATGGGTCGAGAAAGTCCGGCTGGAAAGGTCAAAAGGCCTCCCTCAACCAGTCACTCTCAATCCGGCCCGCCACGCAGTAAGTGGGCAGACGCATCCGCCGCCAAGACCTGGATAAGCCTCACCTCATGGACCCGGGCACCATTTCAATAAATGGTTCCCGGGGCGGCGGTACCTATACCCGCCTACCACACCGCCATATGGCGGCTTGGAAAAATAATCATAAAACGTTCATACATAATCTCAAACATACTCTTCTATTATTCTGAATCTTGACATGGCTCGACTCAAGTATTTGATTCACTTGATCGTGCCATGTTTTCCGCGGGCGTCCCCGACTTCTTCTACTATTAAAAGTAACATATTCTCCTTATACTCCTTTCTTCGTTTATTCGCTTTAGATGTCCAAACCAACTGAGCGTCTCTTTCGTAATCTTATTCATTAAGCTTACATCAGTCTTGCATTCTTTGCGGATTTTTCGCAGGATCATGCATGGTTTTTCCACAAATACGCCTCAGGGATTTTATTTCCACATCATTCAGTCTACTTTCATCCTTACTCTGCCAATTCTATCCTTCACTGCCATACAACAGGGTAGAGGTATAAGCACTCCATTGTTGATTTTATTTTTGAACATACAGAACTATTACATTGGTTAACATAGATATTAAGTTTAGTAATAAGGAAAAAAAAAGTTAATGACCCGCAACTGTATGTATATAGGTAAGTACTTAGAAGTATTTTGTGAACACCTCACTAGGCGAACCTGTGCTGAGGTGTTCCCATGTTTGGGAATAAATGCTATTCTGTCGACATAAGTAGAAACATAGTATCCTCCTTGATATTATATACCTACAGTTACTAGCTGTTAAAAACCCGCTCCGCAGGTTTTTACTGCTAGGCCCTGCGGGCGGCTTTTGGTTCGGCTTCGTTCAGTTAGTGTTGTTGGTATAATAGATTCAATTGAACGGATTCCAAAAACAGCCTGTTCCTCGGATCCACTGTAGCTAGTCACCGGGACAAAGTAACCGAGACAGAGCAATGACGTCATATGTAATATATAGTTACTTGATACAACATGTATTACCGTCAATCTGTTCATATCCGAAGAGATACTTATTAACAGATTCGTAGCAGTTATACCTAGGAGACATCCCCGTCTGACCTGCTGACGGAAGTTGCAACATTTTGTGACGAATTCTTGAATTCGAAACCGAATTATAGCAGTAGCTTTTGTGTGAAATTCCACGTACACATATGTTATTTGTGGCGCGGCGCGTATGGCGTGGCGTTCGACATGCACTCGTAGCTGGGTTCTGAAATTCAACCACGCAGACGCTACAGTATTAATACTGTTCGATTTTTATGTATAAGATAAATAATAGTTTTCATAAATAGGTAGCTACATTTTTCTACGGACCACACCATTGTAGACTGGTATCTTCGTTACGGACAAAACGCCGCCCGGTTTCCTCTTAAAACCTTTATATTATGACGTGTTTTGAGCTGCCACGCTATTTGTGAGTGGCACTAATTGATTTTACCGCATTTAGTCCACGTGTATGCGCAAGTAATGATTAGGTTAAACATAAATATCTTGTAGGAAATTACACTTATAAGGAATGACACGTTAGTAACGCCATCAATTAGCACTGACAAAGAAAAGCGTGGAAAACAATAAAGACTCAGATAAAAAGGAAACTAAAAAGTGTATGAGTTAATGATGCGTGAGTTTCAAAGTATTAAAGGTAACAAAATCATACGAATACCTATTATATGATGCCACAGCAATTCTAATGTATCATTGGAGAAGAAGAATTAATAACCTACACGAAAGCATGAAAGAGACCAAGACACAGAAAAATAAAAATAAAACGGCCGCAACTGGCACCCGAACCCAGAACCTCTCGTTTTAAGATATATCTTATTTTTCTTCATATTTAAAACACGAAGAAAAACAATACTATCTGAGCAGACTAACGTTATCTTCTTCTTTAATGATATATTATATTGATGGGAATAACCTTCAAAAGTTATAAATAGAAGGTTGTTCTATTAAAAATTGTTATTCTAATGGGATAAAACATAATCTGTTATATTTATATCTTAAGCTAAGGTACTTATAATACATATCTTAATTTAAAATCACAAAATATGTTTGTGTGTTCGGCTAAAAGCTATAAAATTAGTCCGCTTGTGCAATTACATCGAAAGGTACACAGCTTTCCTAAGGCAGAATATGTAAATTTGTTTTATATTTTAGCAAATTTACGTTATAAATGTGATATTGCCGATTGAGTGTTCAATATGTCTAGACTCAGAAAGGTAGTTTTGCAAAGTTGTTTATCAGATATAAGTATTTTACAATATAATCAAACGGTGACCTCACAACATATGCAACTTCAACATTTCTTTGAAAAGATGAAAAGTGTTAAAAAATAACTTGGTTAAATAGGTTATGTGATCACTCACTCATCACTTTTAATGTTGAAATGCCATTTTGTTCAGTTGTCATGGAATCCATCATACTAATTTCGATGGAGGGTCTGTCTGTGAGTCTCTGGTTCAATGAATTCGAATTTGTTTTGAATTGAAGTCTCATTTTCAAAATTGGAACTGCTTTTGTCAAAAATTTTACCTATAAAATAATATTATTTTAGCAGAAAATTATTTACTATCTAACTAGATTTATCCCGCGATTTTTCACGGGTATGTGCTAGCATGTATTTATGAATATAATATTTCTGCTTTGTTATATACACAACAAAACCTTTATATTTACATAAAATTACTATAACTTAGAATAAGAGAGAATTAAATACAAATATAGGTCAGTTCTTGCAAGCAAGTTATAATGCCTCGTATCTGGTATCAAGCAAATTCTACATAGATGAAATACATGTTGACTCTCGAATCTAGGGGGAGAATTAATTGTCACATACAGGCTGTTATGTTTGTTCACCTGGGCATTATGGTAATACTCGTAGTTCATATGACACTTACAACCTTTGGGCCTCCTGTTTCGGTTCGTCAAACTCAAAGGACGTTGAGTGCGAAGTGAGAAATCTATCGATCAATACGCAATAAGCAACGCTAATGATCTGAGACGATAATCTATAATAAAAACCATTGAACTGTTCAAGAATATTGGTAGAGTTGTGACATTTTTTGTTTTTGTTTTTAATTCATAAAGTACTGTTGACACTATTTTGGTATGCACCGATTATAGCACAAGACACATAAGCCGAATGTACATTTCGCAACAAGTTGTTTCATGACATTAATTGCACCTCTAGTTTCACGTGTAAACACGTAGTTACAACATGCGTGCATCATTTGCATACCACAAAATTAGAATCGCGCTAGCGCGAAATTACAGCGCCACTAGTGGTATGCAACTAATTTCGTAGTGTAAAATCGTTATGCAACTATTGTCACGAAAGCATTTCAGCTGAGCGGACGTGTGCGTTCCTTGTAACTAAAAGAGAGTTGTGTTCAACAAAATTGTTCACCGCAGAAAAAGGCTTTAAAATTGATTGCCATGGTTTCTGTGATACTAAACTACTAAACACGACACTTTTTGGTGTCATGCAATTGTTGAACATGCATGCATCTAGCAGAGCAAATTAAATTCAACCTTAGGAATTCCGTTTAAATTTAGATTTAATACGAATATTCTTGAAGATATTTTTTTGTTTCATTCTTCAGCTTCGTAGCAAAAACCAAATTATTATTAATTAAAATTATTTATGATCTATCCAGTACACTAGTACATAAACAATGGTATCTTTAAAATTACATATCTACATACACATACGCCGTTTTAATTTGGATAACAAGCATCTAAACCAAGAAAGGTAAATGATAACCTCATGTATCACGAAGAAAACCCTTCCTCTCGTAATGAAAACAACAGAAATCGCAATGAATAATTATATGTACATATAAAAGGTATATATTCTCTGGTAGGTACCTATTCACACAGAACAATATCTATTAGGCTAATAAAACATAAATATCAATGCTTGACGATGCTGACTTCTAGTCAACATTGATCACAATGATCACTCTACATATTTTTACAATATAATGTATGTATTTATAACTTTTAAGTAGCTCAGTGGGAAAACTTGTAGGGTTGTACGTCGGAAATGTAATTAAGGTCATTGGAAATTAATTGAGACATTACTTTTCTTTAGGGCTAAGGATTTATACATTTTCTATTAATAGCTCTCCCGTTTCGTACCGTGGTATTTATATTTGTGAAGGGTTTTCGTTTTGTGAGTATTTTCTTACAGTTCTTAGAATCGAAAATATAATTATTCTGGGAAAATGGTTAAGTGACGCTTTTGAGAAAGCAAAGTAAGATAACGAATAGTGAACATGTAAAAGTCAAGATCGATAGATGCAATATTCTTCAAAGAAGTGATAGATAATCATTTTCATACAGTGAAATCAATTATCAGGGGTATTTATTGTTAACAATTTAAATTTGTATGACTGCATTGTACTGCATAGTTTTTCTTTCTTATATGTATAAACAAAGTGTCCTGGATAAAGTGCGCTAACTTCGGGAGGTGATTCTCCATGATGGTAGAAGTAAAAATGATTTACAACTTTTTCCGAAATTCTAACTGTTTTTCCCATACAAAAAGACATACCCACTCAAAATTCTTAGTGTGAGGTACAAACTTACGCCATAAATTTGCCGTGAGCTTGCCGGGCGCGATTATGATAACGTTGGCAATGGTTGTGATTGGCCCGTATCGTAACAGCAAAAATAATATTGCTGGCCACATACGCCGGACTAATTTTGCCTTTTTACCAAAAAAGTACCCCTAAAAAAATTTCGAAATAGTTGTTTATTTTTTTACTTATACTCTCTTGCAGAATCGCCTCTCGCATTTTTATTTATTAACGAGTTCTGTGGTGAAATTATTATTACGCGTGACAGCTCTTTCGGTCCTAGATATGTTTAGCTGAGTTCAATTCTTATAGAACAAAAAAATACAAGGTAGAAAAAAAAATAATTGCGCACGGAAAAACAAAGCCCTGAGTAATTGAAATTGTTCATTTGTAAACACCTCACTCAAACACATTTAGTCAAATCTAAGGAATGCAGGTGGGGAAACAATTAATAACCATCAATAATTTCCGATAATTTAGTCAGTAATTGTCAGTAATCAATAATGACATAGGTTATAAAAATAAAATCATTTGTTTTTCCATTATAAGTAATTGTGTGGAAATAAAATAAATACACCGTCTGTCAGTGGCTTCACCACAGTTTTATAATGCCTTCTGAAGGCGAAATAACTGTCATGCGCAATAATAATTACACAGCAAAACTTGTTTATTCAAAAATCACCTTTCAACTAGCTGAGATTTGAGATAATACAGATAGATAGATGTACCGATTGTAATTATTGGTAAACCTAATCAATCGAATAGTCACTTCCTCCAAGCTAGGTATGTTGATTGATTGATGTTTGTTATTTGCACATTTCTAAGATTTCTTATCGTAGATAATCACTATGTAGATAGTATCGGCCTCAAACCATGTAATAGACAATGATGGATTTGTCTTTTAAGCTTTCAATTTGCTGTCTGTGTGTATCTTCCCCGTCATCATTAACGTAGCATTAACATACAATCCTTGGAGAGTCCCGATAGTTTGAAGGACGCCCCTTCATTGCTGTAAATCTCCTGCCGTTTCCCTACAATTTGATGTTGGCCAACACACCACAAAACTACCTGAATTTAGGTCTCACCGCATTAAATTATCCTGCAAGCGTGTAGCAAGAAGCCTGACTACATCCTACTCAGTATGGTCACTCCAGATTTATGAATCCTGCTATTGGCATTGAGATATATCTCAATGGATTTTGGCACTGGATTTTGACACTTCACACAATTAATGGACTTACAGTTGTTTCCAGTTATTCCCAACCCAACTAATCAACTGTTGAGCTGAAATTTTGGTTCAACACTCCTCAAATGCGCAAATACGCTATTCCCAATGCAACTCTCCTACCAACAGGCAAATCGAACATAGATGATCGGAGACTCAGATTGATCGATCCAAAAGTTGGGAACAACGGCCGTTAGCTCGTGATCGCACCTTATCTTCTCTTGGCCAAATCTATTTATTTCTTCTTAAAAAAAACAATACCTTCCACTATAGTTTATATGGGTCCAGCACAGTAGATACTTATCTGCTGAAAATTTTATAGTGCTTGTATTTGAAAGTATAATACCAAATGTAACAATTGCGTGTTTCTAAGTATCAAATTGGAATCCTTGGTTAATTTATTCAATGGATTTGCAAAACCTTAATTAGATGATTATAGCAATCTTGGTTTCTTAATTCGAGCACCTCATTAGGAATCTCCTGAGTCATCAGTGAGTAATAGATGTTAATACAGCAAATCAATTCATTTAATTTCATATAATCTTGGTTTATTAAATGCCGTGGTTTTATCGAGTCAACGTGGTAAGTATAATGAATACCTTTACTAATTATGGGAATTATCCTAGATTGATTATGCTGTAGTCACTACTGTTGGGGTATTTTAAGGAATTGCGTTTTAGTGATCTAGGAGTGAAAATGCAATAAATAATTGCGGTTGATATAATAATTGTTAGTTAATTTGTAGCGGAATTATCGTATTGGTTTTGATTGAAATACAACGCAAAAAATTAGATATTTCTTTTTAAATAACGATACGTATCTTTCTGTGGCGCAATTTTATTTCATTTTTCTCCTCCAAAACTGGACCGACTTTTAAGATTTGTTTTACTAACTATATTAGAAGAAAATGCTGAGTGTCTGTACTTTTTGATTTTTTTAAATACGTCGTCTAGTGTGTATACTGAACGTCTGTTGGTGGCGTTCAAACTTCAAACCAGGCAATTTTAACGATTTTTTATGGTCCTAACTCCTGTTAGGAGTAACTTATCAAAAAAAAAGCAAAACGTACCGACACGCTAGTTGTCGATATCTATAATATATTCAAAAATTCTTGCAGTAGTGTCAAAATCCAGAGAATAAATTGAGGAATAGTCTTGTATGGGCAAAACTCTTCTTAAGAGAAACTATAAAACTTTGTTATGAAATGTTTTCGGAAAATTATTTTATTTTCAACGTAAGTAAAATTTGTTCAAATCAATGCGGTCTGCGTACATTTCTTTCTCCTTCCTCAAACACGTACTAAAGTACCTACAACAATTCAGTAATATAATCAAGATCATTTTACCACGTCCGTAAAAACACCGCCGTAACAATAGTGTGTCGTCGCTCGGGTGAAAGCATTAAAAAAAACCACTGTCACGTGTCGGAATTTATGAAAAAAAAAGTATAATATCAATAAGCAATCGTCGATGAAATCGGTAAATATGACACCACTAAACGAGAGGAAATAATATCAAGAAAATTGATTGTGTAACTCAGACAGTCACCACAACAACAAAAAATAACCTAAACTCTACAAACTATTTGTCGACTGGTTTTACTCGATCAAAATCAAAACGAATCTACACAACAACGTAATCATGATAAGAAATCGTAAAAATAGGATAAGAATGGTAGAAAATTTAACGAAATAGTAATTTCTTTGAATATTATTGCACCTTGAGACCTCTCCAGCACGACTCTCTCGGAATATAGCCTTGCACCGCAGTGGGAGGGATGGATTTATCCGTCCGTTACTCCCGGACACACTGACCCCCAGATTCCTAACCATCCCTCATCCTTCCTTTCCCTTAAAATACCCCCCACACAGCATCCCCAAAGACGATTTTTTCTTTATTTAAAAATTTTAATCAGCTGCCAGTGAGACTAAGGTATCGGGAATGTTGTGAGGCGGAAGGTAGAGGGAAGGGTAAGGAAATGGGAAAAGGAAGTTGGGAAAGTATCTGGCTATTCAGGTCATCAAACACGGCTAAAGCAATTTCAAGCAACGTTTCATTTCTGATGGTGGTCTTACACCAGGGCGATACTGAGAATATATTCCAAATAACACAAATTATTCAAATGAATTTTTTTTGCGCACGCCAGGATTTGATCCCGCGACCTACGGATTGCGAGTCAAGAGCCTTGCCCCTCGACCACATAGACCTCGAGGGAAATTGTTTTCTTCGAGGTCTCCTGTGTGGAGCTAATGCAATTAAATCTTTACATAGTGCAAAGCAAAGTCTATTATAAAGCAAAAGTCGCTCCCGCTGTCTGTACGCTTAGATCGATTCACGAGGAAGGTTTAGGTTAATAATTTGTCAAATTTTGTGTAAATTGGTTGAAATATATAATATATAAAGGGATCGGGCTGGCAAGATGGCGTTGGTTATAAAGGTTGGGTAACGGCGTTTTCAGTAGATGGCATTGTGTTTCGTTAACCACAGCAACGTGTGGCCGGGTCTGCTAGTTAATATATAAAAAAAGTGTACAAACTTTGGCGAAAATGCCCCCGTACAGGATGTTACATACATGGGAGAATGTTGTTATGTCTGTTCCATGTAATTGATATTTGCAGCTTTTTTGTAATCTTTTTGCACTGTCATCGGACTCGTAAATTAGTTGACCAAGCTTCTTGTCTGTTTGTTGTTCCTATTTGAGCCGGGTTTTCAAATAAATAATAAAGTTTTTATATTGGTTGTTTTTTTCTAGTTGATGTAATTACTTGCAAAAAGTAAGACAATTGACTTCTAATGACTATGATTGAGAATAAAAGATATGTTTTGGACAGCACCCGGATTGAACATTCTGCACTCGGATCGTTGTGGTTAGAATGCCACCATGGAGGTAACACGAATATGAATTTTTAATTTATTGAGATTTTTTACATGTTAGGTTTTATTTGAATTTCGACCACCATATATGTACCTATATACGATAATATACACACGACGATGGTAATTTTAAAGGCTTCATTTTGTATTTAAAAGCATTTCCGATTTATTTTTTATCGGCTGTTTCAAAACATCTCTACCTAAAAACAGAAAACTTTTGACAACTCTCCTATTTTTTTTTTTAAATTTATTAAATACTAGCTGAAGTCCCCAGCGTTGCCTGGATAATATGCAGATTTTTTCGAAATCATATGTAAAAGTGAGTTTCCTCTTATTTTGAAGATCAAGGATGTTTAATTTTGGAATAAAACCGTAGTTAGATAAAAATGTAAGTGCCCGCTACAGATACACTTCTTTATATAAATATAGATAGATAATTATGCACGGTTGTACAAGCGAAAAAATGGTGCATCTACATCACACAGAGAACCCAAAAATGATTATTTAGTTTTTGTTTTGCTGGTAGGTAATACTAGTTTCCGGACACCATGTATAAAATGTAGATTACTTACGCCTCTTTCGAGATATATCAAAGTATCGCCTAGATAAGAGACAACGAAGCAATATCTAAAATTTGGTGTTAATTAATATTTTTTTTATATTTAATAACCACATTCTAATAGTCAGGCGCTTTCCACATTCACAATATTCTCCCAATTGGGAGAATATTGTGAATGTGGAAAGCGGTTTGTCATAGTCTCACTGGATTAAGTGCGACTCTTGTGCAATATCACAGATGTATAAAAAACGATCACTTCATATATATTACATAGGAAATATTGTTGTGAATTGAGTGACCATGTATTTTTCAATGGAAAAATATTGACTAAGCGTGGTCCATTTATAATACATAGGAAATATTGTTGTGAATTGAGTGACCATGGTCCATTTATATTACATAGGAAATATTGTTGTGAATTGAGTGACCATGTATTTTTCAATGGAAACATATTGGCTAAGCGTGGTCCATTTATAATACATAGGAAATATTGTTGTGAATTGAGTGACCATGGTCCATTTATATTACATAGGAAATATTGTTGTGAATTGAGTGACCATGTATTTTTCAATGGAAACATATTGACTAAGCGTGGTCCATTTATAAAATAAGTCCTTACAAGGATACTCCATTTTTTGCACGTGAAAAAAACATAATTGATTTTCTCAAAAAAATACTTCTCTGAGACTTTTTTAAAAATTTGTTACGAAGAGATAATAACACATTGTATTCACTTACATCTGATAGGATCATAATCGTAAATAAAACTATATTCTTATCGCTCGCTGTCATGTTTGATTTTTATCCAATTATTAATTATATTATCTTAAGACATAAATAAATAATTATTTAAAACTAATTTTATGAGTGACTGATTGACAAACAATGTTTCGCAAATGATCGTGCCTAAAAATAAAGTTTTTTTTACTACAATAGATACATATTTTCGTCCTAGTTGCGCCATCTCTTGGGCCGGCTAGTAGCCAATTTCATTTTTGAAGTGAAAACTTCTTTAGCACCGTTGTGATTTGAAACTCGATGAAACGATAAATAGCGACACTAAAAAGAGACAAACACATATATCTATAGGATTTGGGTGTTTCGTAGCCTATTGGTCTTCTCTTTGAGTAGCCTCCCCACTCTTGACTAGGTACTTTAGTTGTCTGAAGGTTTCACTTCCACCGCGTGTGAATTGCACACTCTGTTTATTTTTGGTTTTACAACTGATTAAACCTTCCTCCCTAAGGACTGACGAGAGTGATTGAACGCCGCTAACACCTAAGCCAAATCCTAATTGGATGGTACCGACGTATGTTTCGTACATTACTGTCTGTAATTTTTTAAACAAAATGTCACCCAATTTCAGGAATTCGTGGGGGTGAGCGTGTGCATAAGTGATTGCCACCAAAATTTGACAGATTTCATTGTCATCGACAACGAGTGTACATACCAAGTTTCAGCCCGATCGGAGGTCGAGCAGTGGGTTGATTTTCACTTCAAAGATTTGCATTCATTCATTCACGAAAAAAAAAATCAAATAAAAAAGGTGTTTTTTAAAAACACTTATTACCTTGAGTCGATTGGGATTTGAGTAGTACCTATGAACTGATTAAAATGAAGAAAAAAACGCACTAGTACCTAAGAGATTTTGCCGCATCCGGGATATTTATCATCGAGATATTTTTTATAAATATATCTATAATTTACGAACCGAGACGCGAGCTGAGGCAAGAATTATGGGAAGGGAGCGAAAAATACGCGAAACGCCGCTTGTGGTAACTTCGTTCCTTTCCCAAGTTAATTAGTGGTTGCTTTACATGCTACGATATGCTAGAACATGTGTTCTGCCATGTGGTATTTGGACAAGTCGTGGTGACGACTGTGGCTGAAATTTTCAATCAATCGTGCTCTTCATATTCAATAATATTAATCTAAATTATAAAATCGACATTTTCTCCGATTCACTGCCCAAATTTAAAAAGAGCAACATGTCAATCATATAAATTGTTTAATGCGCATACTTACATACATACATACACACATATTCACACACACACACACACACACACACACCCTCACACACACACATACACCCTCACACACACACACATACACACACACACACCTCTCCCTAAATAATTTACTAATTTAAAAAAGGTAAAATTTATAATTTGTCACACAAAAAAATATATTATATAACAGCGACATGTCATTGGTACCAATTATTGTATTAATTCTACAACTTGTAACTACTTTCTAACATGTAATTATGTACTGTTTTTTTCTGCAAAATAAAATAAATAAATAAGTGTGTGTAAGAATCTGATGTTCGATCAGTACACAATCAGGACACGATCAGGACACATGAAGGGTTCCGCGACTTTACATCCCGCGACAAAATATCTCCAACAAAATATCCTCTGACAAAATATCTTCCGACAAAATATCTTACGGACATAACCTCCCACAACAAAATATCTACAAAAACCTAACCTAAACTAACAAAAAAATTGGACAAAAATAATACAGCTAACCTGTAAAGACAATAAATTATTGTTATCTGTAATATTTTTGTCCCATTCTACTATTTTTTAACGATAATTAGGTTAGGTGAACCATAATTGATTAGGCTACGTTAGGTTATTTTGTCGGAAGATATTTTGCCGAATGATTTTTGTCGGAGGATATTTTGTCGCGGGATATTTTGTCGCGGGATGAAAACGCGCATTACCAACATGATAAATACCAACAAAAATAATTATATTTCACGAAGATTTACTCCAGTATTAAATATTTGGGTATTTATGTACCGACAAAACTGCCTGTCCACACAGTTCTTTTACTGATGAATTTATTATTCTACTTAAAACATTCTGTTCAATATTTGATTTAGATATTTATAGAACTACTTTTCGTGTGTGTTCTGACGCCATTTCGTCTTATTTTGTATTGATTTAAAGCATTTAAAAAAAAATTCTCGACAACTGTGGCTATTGTGTGCATCCCATAGTGTCAGCTTTACAAAATGCTAACAAAACAACATCTGAGTAAATTAAAAAGTAAAATTTAAAATATATTTTCTTAGCTTCAGTATCAATTGTCGCTAAGAAAAAATATTTTAGTCAATTGTCTCTTTGCTTTAAATTAATATTTGCATTTTTTTATGTTATGCGTCAAATTTAATTTATTAACCCTGCAGTGGTCACGCTCTTAAAAGTAACGCCAGTGGTCTCGTGGATTACATAAGTAGGCCATTTTTAAACAACAAAAAAAGTGAAATCATTTAGAATTATTGTGTATTTATGTTTTAATCTTATAATCTAAGCATTGTTTATTAGAAATAAGCAACATATATTAAACATAACTTCTATGTTTTTCACAATTAAGCAAAACATAAACGACCTCTTTTTTTAAACCAAAAATTACGTCTTTCACTTTTATTGATAAAACAAAAAATGTAAAATAAAGAAAATAACATATAGTAATTTAATTGCTGATTTCTAAGCAGGATAAACAAAAAATTATAGAATGATTAGGAAATTTTTTTTTTTGCTTTTTGCATACACTTTTCGTGTGTGCTAAATGTATTTTGGTCGCGCGGAATACAGATGTAGGACATCGACTTTGCTGAGCTCCTGTAACACAATCAATGCGTGCCCGATACCAGCACTGAGCTGAACGCGTCCGTGTGTTATCCAACTTAAAGTACACGGAAGTTAAAATGATTCGCGCCACCCGTTTTTGAGGAATCTTAAATTTTGCATGAGTGGATTTCATATGCAATCTCCAGGGTTAATATTTCTAAGCCATTTGACAAAAGTTTCCAGAAAACTTTAATTGAAAAAAAGAAGTGATTTCCAAAAACACGCGGACAAAATCACTGCCCTTTTATCGAATGCAATCGATAATATCGACTGCTCCAGAGTACAGTGAAATATTTTTTTTTTAAATTAAAACCATTCTAGAGTTGCTATGTAAAAAAATTCTATATGTGAATTCCTATTACTTCAATCACGAGCTATAGCGATTGTAGCTTTCTCTATGATGTATTCAGTTTGTAGTTCAAATTTTATAAATAAAAAAAAAACATATAATTTTTTAAACATAAAAATGTTTTTAAAATAGCTCACCTTACGTTTTTTCTAACTAAAATGACTAAAAACGAAAAAAACAAAACCGGCACTCATTTTATTAGACAAATGGATTATAAACGTTATTTTCACCTCACTTTTTGTCGTTCCATGTAAAAATTATTAATAAAAAATTACAAAAACTAGTAAAACAAAATTTATTCTACTATAAACACACTCAACAAACAACCTGATATTTACACTTATAGCAACAGAACTCATTAATTTGCAAAAAATATAGTTCAAAGTCGTTCTTTTATTGCAATTTGGTGATAAGTTGTTTATGATTAATCTTTTATTATATGTATAATTATTCGATCATAATAATTAATAATGTTACTTACGTCGCCACCATAAATAATTAAAAAAATATAATAATAATACCATTGTGATCGCTGAAGTGTGAAAATTAACAATTGATTGACAACACCAATCATCAAAAAATATTTTTTCCTGACTTGGGATAACAGTAAAATTGTTTTAAATTCGTCACTTAGGTAATTCTTTCCGTGCAATAATAATAATAATAATCCCCGTTTGTTTATGTTTACATAACCTTCACTATATGTAAACATTGTCATTAACAAATTGTTATAACAATCAAACCAAAACAAGGAAACTAAATTAACAGCCAGCGCATAATAATACTTTATTGGACCTAAAATAAAAATAAATAAAGTTAACTGTGATCGCCAAAATGTAACTTATAATGGAATCATTGTAAGATTCTGTGGATAATAACAAAGACTGTGCTAGAAGATTGCTAGGTAACAGGATAAATAAAAGATTTTGTTAGTACCTACCCCAGAAGAAACGAGTAAGAAGCATACCACGAAAGAGGGTGGATAACAGTGAATAGGGTTGGGACCGCAATGTGCTTCACATGTCCTGTCACTGACAGAAATCGAACAACGGATTCTTGTACTTGCCTGACAACTTCACAGTCGTCACCACGACTTGTTCAAGATACCACAAGGCAAAAGATGTTCTAGCATATCATAGCATGTACAGCAACAACGAATTAACGTGGGAAAAGGACGAAGCAACCGCAAGCGGCGTTTCGCGCCTTTTCAGGTTGCTTCGTTGCCTTCCCATAATTTTTGCCTCGGCCTCTGTCTCGGTTCGTAAATGCGTAAGCAGCAAACTATAAAAATCCCGAATGCAGCAAAATCACTTTCTAGTGCGTATCTTGAAGTGGAAATCAACCCACTTTCCGAGGTTCGATCGGACTGAAACTCGGTACATAGACTCGCTGTCGATGACAATAAATTCTATCAAATTTTTGTGGCAATCATTTACACACACATAAATTTTCCTGAAATTGGGTGATGATTTTTAATTATGTCTAAAGATAATAATTAGTTAAAAATCAAACATGACAGCGAACGATAAGAATATAGTCTTATTTATGATTATGATCTATCTGTAAAGATCTTATCTGTAAAGAGCTTTTGTAAACAGATAAAATCCCATAATTGGATTCATTGAATGTTCTGAGATGGACTGGTTGAAAGACAGCCATTCGACAGTACACCAAATATCACGAGTTTAATAGACTCCAGAGGAAACGTCCCATAGGCGAACAAATGAAGATGTAGACCAACTGCCTGAAAGAAGACCAAAAGAGGATGGCAACGTTTTTGGGAATTGGACAAGAATTTCTAGGGGCAGAAACTATTGGACAGCTTTGGTGGGCGATATCGAATCCCATACGGCAGCCTTGGAAAAATAACTGACTAACTGTGATGACCGTGGCCGGTTATTAACCATCTAACCATCTTAACATCGTTACTAACCATCACGCCGTTTCCGCAGCGATAGGCAGAGATATGGACTGCCAAAAAATTCGGTATTGGCACACACTCTTTGCCTCATTCACGTTCATACATTGTATCTTGCATACTCTTCTACTATTCTGACTCTTGACATGGCTCTACTCAAATATCTTAACCACTGGATCGTGCCATGTATTCCTCTCTTCTACCATTCACATTTGCGTCATTTATTCTCCTTATACTTCTTTCTTCGTTCTTTCGCTCTACATGCCCAAACCATCTAAAGATCCATTTCTTATTCTTACTGATTACGCTTATATCAGCCTTGCATTATTTGCAGATCTCCACATCTCTCACACGATCATACATTATTTTACCACACATCTTGGGGATCTCATTTCTACAACATTCAGTTTAGTTTCATTCTTCCTCTGCCAGTTCCATGCCTCACTGTCGTACATCAGGGTAAATACGGAGTGCTGGCCGTTGTGGACTGCTAGCTTTGCTTCTTTGGACAGTTTTTCAATAGAGCTAATGACATTCAGTCCTCCCTTAATTAAGTTACCTGCATTTACCCATCTTTCATTATCCATATCAGCCTTCCCATCTCTCGTAATACAATGACAATCCAGATGTAAATAATTTATTCAATTGTCACATTTGTGTATTGTATTCAAGGCACGTTCGCACACTTTCATCATGGCCTTGATCAACGCCAATAATAATAATATTTAGTATTTAATGAGAAGTTATTTTCCATTTGCGAAATAGGATTCCGTTCATGCGTGACTATTCTACTTTGTTTACATGAGGTTGACTCAGAGCCCACCTATGTAATGTTAGTACATAACAACCTTATTTGCTCAAAATAGGTTTGTAATCACAGTAATTATCAGAAATTTAATAGCTGTTATGTAATACACTATGAATGATGACCATTATATTATGTTTCTCTATGCCTCATTTCCTGACGTGAATTATATAAACTACTAAACTTTTAGAAACTAATTCAATCGAATGATTTTTAAAAAAATACAACGGGTGATTTGGCGTATTGAATCATTTTACCCTGTTTTTTTTATTCGCACCAAGTAATCGAACAGCTGCCCTCATCTCTACTTGACATTTTTGAGAGTCAAGGATACGGTCAAGGAAGAAGCGTCTCTCGTCTCGTGTCTTTACAGTCTCTCGTGTCTAGGATGAACGAAATATGTGTGAAGAAAGAGTTAAAGTAAGTCTAAAATCATGATATTTGAAAGAGAGAGCACGAAAACAATGTGCAACATTGTTATGAATGATAAATGCTTGGAGCAGGGGGATGAGTTTGTGTATTTGAAAAGTATGTTTACGATAGATGGGAAGGCTGATAGAGCTATTGAGAGAAGGGTAAATGCAGGTAACTCCATTAATGGAGGACTGAACGCCGTTGACACCAACAAAAAACTGTCCAATGAAGCGAAGCTACACATCTGTACCTACCCTGATGTATGGCAGTGAAGCATGAAACTGGCAGATGGACGATGAAGGTAGACTCAATGCTGTAGAAATGAGATCCCTGATGTGGGAAAACCGTGTATAATCGTGTGATAAAGGAGTGTAAGGAAAATATGTGACGCAAATGTGAACGAACGAAGTCGGGGACGCCCGAGGAAGACATGGCACGACCAAGTGAATCAGATACTTGAGTCGGGCCATGTCGAGAGTCATAATAACAGAAGAGCATGTAAGAGATGATGTAAGTGAATGTAAATGAGTTGTTTAGCGGTCAGTCCTCTCTGCCTACCCCGGGAAACGGCGTGATGGATATATAGTTAGTTGATTAGTTAGGAAGAAGCTGGTCAGGCTGCTGACTTGAGTTCAGGTTCAGATCAGACAGGCTTGCGGCTCTCAGAGGAACCAAACACGGCGAAAACTTTGTAACCGTAAATTACAAAGTAAATAATTTATTACTCTACAACGAATGTCTCGATTAAGACCACAATACAATTAGCTTAGTTTATTTTATTTTATTTTTGAAATTCAAAGTAGGACGCAAAAAATTACCTTGAATACTTTTAGTAACTCGTGAATAGTTTAGCAATGGAAATAATTCAATTTTATTCGCAAATTTCGAAGACCACCGTTAGGGTAAACAATGCTAATAACGTAAAAACAAATGTTTATTTAGAGCGAAAAATTTGACTGAATCAAAAAATAAATTTACAGCTGAGTAACTCGGTTTAGATTAATCTAGGATTAGTTTAAAGACAAGTACATTACGAATAAATTAGCCAAACTTAAAAAGCCATGGTTAGCACTAGATCCAAAAATAAAGAGATGATTCAGTGAGATTAGGTTAGGCCAGATTCATAGATATAGATAACATACTCGTAAATATGGCGAATTCATAGATCTACCAGCATTAGCTGCATGTTTTACTGTAGGCTAAAATGGTCATTGACCTAACTTAATCTTACAGTAAGTTTAGGTTAGGTTAGATTTTATTGTTATACGAGTAAAAGTGCAATTCATGAAACTACAAACTCGTTACTAACCATGTAATGTACAATTATTATCTTTAAGACATGTGAAATTAAGTCGTGTGAAATTCAGAATCAGGCCGCTTACAATAATACTCCTTATGTAGATGGCGATAAGGTTTAAATTCCCGTTTCGCCAGCCGCCCGTTTTGATGCATACGAGAAAAATTCATGGCCCAAAAACGTATTTTATTTAATTTTGCAAAGCTCAGGCATAAATATTTAAATGCTTTATAATCATTTTCTATTGATTTTAATTTTCCACATTATACAATAAAACCATAACCGAAAAGTGGTTCATAAATAGGAGATTTTGAACTTCAAAACAGTTTTTATACGCCTGATATTTTATTTTTTCTTGACTTATAAAAATACTAAAAATAAAAAAAAAACTTGATCATTTCAAAGTTAAATTATTTAGTTAAAGCATCTGAAATATTTCTAAGAGATCTAATTTCCAAACCAAAATCACATGATTTTGAATTGCTTAGTATTTACATTACTGCCACTGGAAAACTTAACCTTCTAAGTTAATGAATTATTGCAGTAGGTACTACAATGTAACGGCGCAGATAACAAAACTACAACCTCTGTTGTTGGCGTCTGTTGATAGCGTAATTTAAATATTATCACCTGTAAATGCGATTTCAGCTTCCCCGCCGAAACCAATTTGACAACAAATTGGATTTTTAACCAAGGACGAGTCTGATAGATTACACAGGTCATGTTGCCTTATTTATATCATTTATATACCTAGTGCTATATTATATACTGTACAGTGTACAACTGCACAATGTAAAATTACACTTCATTTTAAACATCTAAATTCAGTTGAAAATATGTCATACACTGTGAGACATTATAAACATAAACACTGGAAAGTTTTGAATGTTCTTAGAAGGTACTAATTCACAGGATTCGTTTGTTTAGTGATTTAGCAGCCTGGTGTTAAGAAAAGGAAACAGGGCGGCGTTTTTTTCCATACATACGTATTGTCCAATTTCCTCTTTGAATTTTGATACTAGTGCAAGTATTTTGAACATAACATAGATATCGACCACTAGTGTGTCGGTACGTTTTGATTTTTTTAGTAAATTACTTTTTATAGGAGGTAGGACCCTACAAAAGTCGTTAAAGTTACGGCGTTTTAACGCCATTAACAGGTGTTCAATGTAAAAAATAGACAATAAAAAAAGTAAGTTTCTGATTTTTTTTTTATTTAAATTAAAACAAAAATTTTCCCCCAAAATCATAAGATTTGTAAGTGGGTACTTAAATACCTTCCCACTCAATTATAAACCTTATATTTTATGAGACCTTTTTTTTCAAGTAAGGAATTATACAATTTAAAGTAAATAAAAATAAAAGTCAAAATCCCAATTACTAGATATTCATTTTTCAAACTTTATTTCAGTCAGTTAGGTGCAATAATATTGAAAAAAATGCTATCAAGAAAGTCTTTGGAAAAACAACACGCTAATACATTTAAAAAAAGAATCTTTATTGAACCATTAAAACGGTCACCACTTTGAAACGGAAACGGAACGTACAAACAAGTTTACAAACAGGAGTGAAAAACAGGAATTCGCTACACAATATCAAAAATCAGAGTGCGCAATACACACGCGGAAAACTAAAGTATATAAGAGTGGTAAGGCTACGAAGCACCGCACAAAGAGGAGACCGATAGGTTACGAAAGAGGAAATCGAATATACTATCTCATTCTCTCGCAGCCTAAATCCTATAGATGTATGTGTTTGTCTCTTTTTAGTGTCGCTATTTTTCCTCTCATCGCGTTTCAACTCACAACGGTGCTAAAGAAGTTTTCATTTCAATAATATAATTTAAGTATCTAGGTACTTACTATGTTTTTTGTTTTTAATCAATTTTCAAGCCAACTCTTTTTTTACCCTAGACAATACGGATATTATACTATATTCTTAACAACAACAAAAAATCCTCAATATCTACAATTTACAAGCACATTTTTTAATATTTTTACTTAATGCGAAGTCGTTTGACATTAACGTATGCAAATCCATAGATAGATCCGCCAGCGTTGCCATCGTATATCGATTTATTATTTTTTCTCTTTCAACATCGGTCTGGCTATCAACAGTGCGGCCGTGCTCGGGAAAACGACATAAAGTTGTCGGTAGTTAGTAGTTACGCCTATCGATCCGATATTCTAAATTTATCGATATTACGGTGCTAAACCCCCTTACGCAAAACCAATCAATGACACCATCCCCGATTATAACGTTCACAAATAAAAAAAACCTTGTTATCATCAAAAAGAGACAACATAAGGAACAAGCAAATATAAAAATAAAAACAGAAGAAATCAGATAAGAAACATACCTACGTGGTACAATAGACGTCTTGACATTGTGGCGTACCACAAGGTCATGGAGTGAGATCAATATTACTTTTATGTCTTTGTTCGTTGAAAAATTCTCACCCTTACAAATAGGCGCCGTGACTAACCTTAGTATTTATTATTAGGCGAGACCTACTTTTTTAAATGAAAGTTTGAAATCATATCGAAATAATCAATTCAATTAACGAGGGTTTACATTCAACAGAATTTTTACTTTAAACTCATTAGGTTACTTGCGATTAATTATTTATTATAGCAAGGTTTTATTTACGTAGTTAATTGATTGCGTTGTTTGGTATTAAAACCCTGACATGTCGCAGTAGGGGAGTGGTTAGTAAAATCGACTTTGAACCTGAAGGTCGCAGGGTAGATTGCGTTATGGGACGGAGAAATGTTATTTATTGGTTTCAACCCTACTGAATACCAATTACGTGTTTTAAAGCAACTGTTTAAAGTTTCGATATCAATGTCTACTAATAAAAATATTTATTAACCTAAAGCATGCACATTTAAAAGGTTAAGCGTGGGTAATGCAGTCTACATGCTTGGTTGCACGTAAAATATTACAGTTGTGAAAAGTAGATATATAATTTTTTTTTCTAATTTTCCATCCGTCTCTACCTGTCTTGCTATGAAATCTTGTGTTAGTTTACAAAACAATCAGTTTATATCGTAAATACAAAAAGCAATAATTTACGTCTGGTTCCAATATTGTCTTTGCATAAGACCACCATTTAGAATCGACACGTTTATTGAATTGGCCATCATCTATGTTTTGCATAGATCTGAATGGTCAGATATACTGTGCAAACTTTCTTATTCCCATCTCCTTCCGTTTACCACGTCTAGTTTCTTTTTTTTACATGAGCTCCATACAGACATCTTTGGGGATGCTGTGTGGAGGTTTTTTTTAAGGAAAGGAAGGAGAGGAGTGTTCTGGTAAGGAAAAAGGTTTGAGGGGTGGGCAGGAATCTGGGATTCAGTGTGTCTTGGTCATCCGTCGCCAAACTTAGACAAACCATAAGCCCGGGCACCCCTGCTAAGTGGTCAAACGTAGCGAACCACTTGGGGTGACCTATGGCAGAGGTTATCAAATAAATGGTTCCCGGGGAGGCGGTACCCATTACCGCCTTCCAAATTGAAGCTCCGTTCACTTCGGACCCTGGTGCAATGACATAATTCTTTTTTAATTAAATTAAAGAAGTCGTGATGTTATTTGTTTATTTTCGGTGGACGCTAAAAGAAACCTTAGCACCGCTCAATGCTAATCATTTTTATTGCGTAGTATCTAAAACGGTTATGCATTCGGAAAAGTAAACATATATCTAAAAACAGAAAATTTTCTCGACCATAAAAACGTTGAATTACCCAATGACATTATTTATATAGTAGTGCTGTAGAAATCTTAAAGTGGCATGTCAAAAGCAAGCCAATTGTAGTGTTTTAGTTGTATTGTACATACATATTGTAATCGTAGTGAATTCGTAGGGTTATGTGCTACTTCTAAGTAAATTACATTTTAAAAGTGCCAAAATAACCTTTTGTTGTAACCAAAATAGCGCTTCTTATTATCGATTTTTATAAATAATTAAATTGTTTTCCGCCCGAACATTTTATGCATCATATAGAGATTTCTTATTCACCAGCCTTTATTATTTAAAATAAAATGAATGGTGAATAATAACAATACGGCTGGCGGTTTTGACTACAGACCATACGATTTTTAGTCAGTTCTGCGGCAGAACGTACTGCGGCAGTACCGTGTGGAGACCCTTTAAGGTACGGACCCGCAACAACTAAATTAAGAAGCCAGTGCTGTCGCTAAGTAAACTAAATTATTTAAAATAGTCTATTCACTCTGTTAATTTATAAGCTTAATAATGTAATAATGGTAAAACAATGTACAAATCATCAGGGATAACAACGAGTACAACAACAATCGCCGCCATTTTCAAACTGTCATTGCTCTATTATAGCTCTTGATCACTTGACATCTCCAAATATACCAGGCATTCAGGCCTGAGGCTTGAGGCTGTATTCGACGAAACTTTTGAACACGAAAACGCCGCTCGGTCCTACCATTTATTTCATTCAAACGCACGTAAACTTTAAAGGGCTATCTTTGTCATACATGAACAACTTTTGAATTAAGAATTAACTGGAAAGATAAGATTGCTTACTTGCCACATATTATCTCGATTCTGTGAGATAATAGCAAGTCTAGATGTAATTTTTTTTTACATGAATACCTCACAAGAGTCTCAGCTGCTATCGTCTGGAACCAATGAGACTATGGCATCCCCAATTGGGGTATGTTATGAGGCTGAAGGTAGTGGGGAGGGGAAGGAGATGGGGAAGGAGATGGGGAAGAGGAGATTGGAAAGTACCAGGCTATTCAGATCTGGTCGTCTTACACCAAAGCGATGCTGAGAGTATCTTCCACTCTGGAACGTGCCGCAAATATACTATATGTTATTTTAAATGAATTAATTGTGAAATAATACAAATTAATCAAATAAAATTTATTTGCCTACGCCGGGATTCGATCCCGCGACCTTCGGATTGCGAGTCAAGAGGCTTACCACTAGGCCAACACTTACCAACATAATTGAAAGTGTCTACTTAATTTGTTATGACTACAACTACTGCGTATATGTCTATTGAAATGGATAGCCGTCAGCTGTCAGAAATTTAACCTTTTTATTTGTAGTGAAAACACTTTCACCTTCTTATTGACAGACATTTAGTTAGAAGCCAAGGGATAGCAGTTATTGATTACGAAACAGTCCCTACTTTATTCACGTTTTTCCGGAACTACATTTTAAATAACAACAACAACTGCCACACGCTCCGATACATGCTGGGTTTACATTTTCATTGAGAGAACATCACAGTATTAGTTGTTCAGCAATCATTTCAGAAATCATGTCGATCGATCACGGGGTGCTTTTGAAATCATTTAGATCGTTCAAGTGATACTTTTGAAATCATTTTGATTGTTCACGTGATACCTATGAAATAATTTATTATTTATAACCGTATATTTTAAATGAGAATTTCCTTATCTTCCATTCATAAAAACCAACTCACGACCTTTGTTCCCGGCCCATCTTCAGCTGCAGAGCCGAAATTTTGGCATAACATTCCTCAATTGCTCAAATACGCTCTTCCCAACGCAAATCTCCGACCAACAGGCAAATCCAACGTTACTATGGCGTTACTAAACAAATCACTAAGCTGATTGGAGACTCAGATTGATCGATCGAAAAGTTGGAAACAACGGCCGTAAGAAAATGTAGTCAACAAACAAACCCGCTTTGATGGGAACCAGGATACATTTGTCAAACATTGATTACGAAGGGAATAAGATGAAATATTGGAAATAGCACAATGGGCAAATTGCCCGAGTTCTCATGATACATTTGCAAATCGTCTCCGTATCAACAATAACAATAGTCTTAAGCCAATTACATAATCTTAGTCATGGCAATTGATTGAAGAATCCGAAGTAGGTACTAATTATTATTGGTACCCATTATTAAGTACCTAATAACCAATGATTGCAATATTGATTGAAGGTTTGTGATGCATATTATGCACCTAATAGTACAGTACTTTTTAACCTTGCAAACATTTTTACCTTGCACTTTTTTACTACTTGTTTTTACTCAATATTTATTTATTGCATTCGTGCGACGTGCCACCACTGATATATATTAAATAAAAAATGCTGCAAACGTGCTTCTTTGATATATTTTATGAATTTATACAAATTGTCACGTTTTCAATGCAATAGTAAAGGTCGCATGCATTTAATTAATTTGTTTAGTTATTGCATTTTTGAAACCATTTTATAAATAAGATCATGACATTGGAGTTGACCGTGGTAAAATAGAAGATTTGTGTAAATTTTGTTTTTCTTAATATATAAAATCCATCCGCGATTTAAATACGGGTAAAATAAGATTACATTTATAATTAACAGACCGAACTCATTACATATTTTTGATTTGGATAATATGAACATAATCCTATTTGTACCGTAATTAACTCTTCTTCCGAAATTAAATATCTCGGTGTGATCATTGATCAAAACCTGAAGTGGAATAGTCACATTTCAGAGCTAGTGAAAAGCATAAGGAAAAATTAAAAAAAAAAGCATAAGGAATAATGAAAAATTTGTATGTGCCCTTGTTCATTCTGTATTTATCTACAGAATTATACGTTGGGGAGGATCTTATAAAAACAATCTAAACTCAGTAAAAGTTTCGCAAAGAATCATCATTAAAGTAATATTTTAAAAAATCTACCTTCTTAACAGAAGCACTTTTTAAATTGTTTCCAGTACCAAATCTTGATGACATATTCAAGCAAGCTTCCATTATAAAAATGTGTAAAGAAAAAAATAACAAAGAATATCAAGAATTTTACAATCTAATGAGAAATGGAAACCAATTTATAACACCTAATTTTTAAAACAACTCAAATGCAAATTCATTATATTTTCCAAGCCATAAAATACTATAATAACCTCCCTTCTGAATTACGCTGTATCATCAACCAATCAGAACAAATAAATAAATTTAAACAATTTTTCAAAAAAACTTACAGTAAAAAGTAAATATTTTATACAAAACATATTATAACTTACAACCTAAGTAAGAATCGTGGCTCCCGTATCAGGCACAAGAGCTCCCCTTTTATGATAAGGTATACATGACCAAAAACGAACTTTATTATAATATTTTGTAAAATATATATGTATATATGAAACTCATATTTTATATTACAATAAAAAAAATCGTACGAAATCGAACCCGAAACCAGTAACACGGAGGTAAAGCTCTGATATATGTTTAAAGGTAGTCAGGAGATCGTGTCATTAAAGGAAAACTTATAAAGCAATATTCTGAACTAATTGTTACATATTCAATGATTTTTTTCTACAAATACTGTTTTAATGTTAACTCGAGAACACTACTCAAGAATCTAAGCTCTTAGGTACTTCTAAGCTGTTGAATCATATAAAGTATTCAATTTCCACGTGGCACTAATTTAATATTTTAACAAAATAACGGTTGTTGTTCCCAATCCTACTGATCAACTGTTGAGCCACGTCATAAGCTAATCGCCAGCGTGAAGCAATAATAAAAGAACGCCGAGCTTCAACCACAAATTTGTTTTAGGTAATGTGTACCTAATTTTTGGGGTAAACATACAATAAGTTGTATGTTTATGGATGTTTACTTGATTCCATCAACCAGTGAAATTTACTTCATTCGTAGTAGAGAGCCTTACTCCTCGACTACGGAAGCCATCGTTGACAGTGAAACCTGCAGTTTATTCTAGAAATCAGAACCTCTAACCGGGCAGTAATACAAGTACCAACAACATGGTGCACAATATTTGTAATAGTATGAGTAAATAATTCATTTTCAAGTTGTTCAATAACCGTCGCAGAGATTTTCACCATGTTAACTAAAAAATCTTCTTTTTGAAATATCTGTAAGGCTCTATTGTAAGCGTTCAAAAATAAGATGTTTTGAAAGGGAAATGTGTAAATAACAATGTTAGAGGGAGCAAGCTAATTTTTAATAAAAAACAATTTAATTTTAAAAAAATTGTAATTAATAGGCGTCAGCGAAAATATTTAATACACCATGACATAATTAAAATAGAATAAGAGATTGATAAATGTAATAATATTTAAAGAAACGCTGCGTTTTTTTCATGCTTATAACATGTCAAATAACAGACCCGGATGTGTATGTGTTTTTTTTTTCAATTTTCGGAGCATATTTAGGGACTTTTTTTTGTTTCGAGCGAATTTTATAAATAATTACTTTTCATTCGGCAAATGTATAGAGATTATCTTGAAATATACCTAGGGTATATTTTAAAACGTGAGGTGTTCAAGGGAAGTATGTATGATTGATCCTGAGATATTTATATTGTTCTGTGCCAAAACAGCATTGTTGTTAATTTTGTTCTCTTGGCATTGCTTTGTATATACTGTATATTCTTTGTTTCATATTATTTGATCAAGTTTTGTTAGGACTCGTAAGGAACACTATAGGATTACTATAGCGGGCTTGAAGTAAAATAACAGTAAACTGCTCTATATAAATACTATGTTATTATTACAAAAAATATTATAACGACAAACCTCCGGACCTTCGTGTGCCCGGAATTTCGGCAACAATCCGAATAATCCGAAAATACCCATTTAACTAGATAGAGATAAATTAACGTATTAGGCAATTCTTTAATACTTACATCAAAATAACTTTTCGGCGTATTTACACCAATAAATCGCTTTTCTTGAACTATGTATCTAGATATTTTTAGCATTAGCTCTCATGAATTTCTTAATTCAAATAATGCAAAACAGCTTCTCAACCAGTTTTTAGAGGTCTTTACAATAATTTCACAAAAGTGATTATTGATATTGTACCAAAAAGTTAGTTGAAATACATATTTGAGTGGGCACACGCTGCCGCGGGCCGCAGGTAGTTCATCACTGGAATGGTTGTGATACAAGAGTAAAACCACTAACTGGCAGACGTTTTAATACCTAGGCCGGAAATCTACTTGACAATTCGGTCAGAAGTGATTAGAGATCCAAATTAGGCATGCGTAATATAATAACCTATCATTCATAACCCGGGTACAAAGTGCAATATACCAATCATTCCAATGTAAGTATGTGAATCATACCTCCCAAGAGTTCCAACTTTTCATTTTTTCTATGGGTATGGGTATGGTACGTGTATGGGTACCGCCGCCCCGGGAACCATTTATTGGATAACCAACACCTCTGCCATAGGTCACCCCAAATGGTTTGCTACGTTTCCGGTCGTTCGGCGTTAGAGCGTTGGGCTACACACAAGTGGAACCTATTTTTTCGCTTCATGTCTCATCTTTTTAAATTAACTTCCCATAGGAGGCTCCGAGGAAAATAATTTCCTTCAAGCCCTACCTTTTTTAGATCTCGAATAATTTTGCACTGTTAACTCATACAAAAGTACCAATTTTTTGACACATTTTTTGTTGCTTTGTAAATATAATACAGAGATCATAAAATACAGAGTCGTAACAAGGGTGGAACACAAATAGCCTTAGCACCGGGCGCGATACATGGTCAAAATGACTATGACGTAAAAATATATAGACGTAAAAAAAATTGCCATAACTAATAATGATATAACGCAGTGAAGCGGCTGCACCGTGCACTTCAGCAATGATAGATGGCAACACCGAGATCTTGACAATGCAATCAACTAAATTGCAACAATGTCTGCTTTATTGAAACAACTGATTAAATTATATCTTAAGAAATACATTTTATCTCAATGAAATAGGTATTGAAACTATTTAATTTATTATATATTATGGTAATTATTATTTGCTTTTCCCGCGTGAACAATACGTTGTACAATGCTTTAGTCGAGGTAAATAACCTTTTTTCTTGTTTGATTTTCTGACATGTTTAATAAAATAACAATAAACATCATCAAGGTCAACTCAATATTCATTTATTTTTTACTTTCCACGAGTTTGACATACTCGTGTTTTGCCTTCATATGTCTTTAGGAAAGTTTTGAAAAAGGCTGTTTAGACGTAGTAAAAGTGAAACTTTCAGTAAACTAAAGTATACAATAGTGGGGAGGCTACGAACCACCGCACAAGGAAGAGATCGATTATTACGAAGCACCGCACAAAGAGGAGATCGATTATTCTATCTCATTCTCTCTCAGGCCAAATCCTATAGATGTGCGTGTTTGTCTCTTTTTAGTGTCGCCATTCTTCTATTAATCGAGTTTCAAATCACAACAATGCTAAAGAAGTTTTCACTGTCCGAAATGTGGAAATAAAATACTACCAATCGAAAACTATTTCAGTAAAATCACCAAAACAAGCAGAAAAACTAAAATGGTAATTACTTTTAAAAATTAAAAATTTTGTATTGACAAACTCCATAAACGGAAAAAAAAAACACAATATCTACGCCATTGCTACATTTTGGACACTGGAAACTGAAAACTTATCTGCGTTTCCTTTGTTTAAAAATGCTTTTAAAAATAATACTAATTGCTTATTCAAATTATGTCAAACACTGGTCACTGGTTAAACAAATTAATTTTACTGGCTTATTCAAATTACGTTAAACACTGGTTAAAAAGATTTCAAGTACATATTCTATAACTACTCTGTACTATAAGTACATATTCTGTAACTACCATTGTACTTGTTCGCAGAAAAATAGGTTGGCGTAACGTCTTGAAAAGACAATCTTAATTATTGAAATTCGCATTACCATTCGAATACGTTCCGATTAGAGATTTCCAAGTGTGACCGACATGCTCGCCTGAACTCAAAACACTTGAAAATCGATTAGCCTTCAAACTCGTCTAAACTAGGGTTTGCAAATCCCGCACTTTTTTCAAATTCCGCGGGATTGCGTGATAGAATTTTGAAAACCCGCGAGATTCGCGGGATTTGCGGGATTTTTAAAAATTTATTATTTATTTTTTATTATAATCCGTCACCGAATTTATTTTGTTACTAGCGTAAACCTGTCAAAAATAAAGGGATGTTATAATTTTGTTGGGAAGCAGAAAGTATCAATAAAATATTTACATGATTTCCTTTCAAAAAATGAATTTGAGAGACTATTATAAATTTACTTTTCGAATGAACACTGTTAGTAAACTTGAAAAATGACGATATCTGTCAAAAATTTTATGTAAAGAAATAAATCTCAAAGAAAGTCAAATTCAAGAAAGCCGCATCTGCCCTAATGATGAACACTGTAACGCTATCCGAAACGTTGGTTAAAGATAGTAACGTAACATAGTAACAGGTAACACGGCATAACCCCCAAAAATAAATAACGATAAAAGAAATACACATTTAAAATACATATATAATTATTCTTTTTTTATATATTTAAAAAAAAATTATGTTTGTACCCGCTTTATTGCTTTTCTGAACTATCATTCACACAAGTAAAATAAATAAATAAAATCAAATTTAAGTTCATTGAACGCAAAAAAAATCCCCCAGGAATAACTAACGCTCATCATCACAGACAACTGCAATTTGATAATAGTCCTTTGTTCTGTTCTAGAAATGTACTTGAAGTAGATAATACAAATTAGCTCGACATTTCTAACAACATTGTAAAGCAGGTACCTACGTTTTATCACACAATTACTAATTAAACACCACATTATGTTTGTAAAATCATTTAGGATTATAATATCACTTCATATCATTTTATATTTAGGTACTCCAAATTGGACTTTTCCAAAATCCTTCGACTTATAAACCTACACATACCCACAATAACAACAAGATAAAATACTCTGTTCCACTGTAGTACCTACCCATGCATAAGCGCAATTAAATTGCCCATTCCCCGATACAACTGTTTCACACCATTGGTAACCAATATTTAGGTGATATTGACATATTGTTAACTTGATGAATTTTGTCGATCATATTAAAAATCTACTGCGAGCCTATTCTTAAACCTTTGAATGTTGAATGTCTCTTTTTAAACCTAACTGATCACTTTTTTTTATTTTTTATTTCTTGTATTTTTATTTAATGTATGTATTTTTTAGCCATCTTAATTTTTTTTATTATTCTTTCTTATTTTCAATATTATTTCTTATATTATTATAGTTTTGATTCCTTTATGTAAAAGTCCTAATAACCTAACCTAACGTAACTGAACACTTTTTAATTTTTTTTATTTCTTGAATTTTTATTTCTGTATGTATTTTTTTCCATCTTAATTTTTTAAAATTATTCCTTCTCATTTTCAATATTATTTTTTATTTAGTTTTATGTCCTTTATGTAAAAGTTCTCTGGGTGTAAAATATTTATTCATTAATAAAAATTATTAAATTGATTAGCAGGCCGACTATACTACCGTCATAAGTAAAAATGCAGCTAGGAATTCGCAATAGTCACCTTCTGATGTAAGAGACCTTTCACCTATTATGATAAAAGTGCATCAGAATGGGACTTGCGAATTCCTAGTTGCCTGTGACGGCAGTATGTGTATTTATCTTCTATTTTATGCTTCTTTGTTATGTTGCAGTGCAATGCAATATTGACATTAAATTATAATAAAATTAGACACATGAATAAGCACCCCTAACAATAAAGCACCCCTGACGGATTGAATATGAAAATATATTCAATAAAAACTGAGTTACTATAGTAAATCACACATTCGTTGTCACGGAGAATTAGCAGAATCAGCGCATTAATTAGTTAGAAAGACATACCACAAAATGAACGCAGTGTTAGTCGAAATAACTAGCAACGGTCTTATAAGGTTAAAATATTTCTAATTTTCATTTTAATTATTTATGTATGTAATGTATTTATCGATGAATTATATACAATATTTTGCAGGACAGTTATATTACTTTTTATATTCAATATTAAGAATTTCACAAAGCAAAACACTTGTCTAAAAATTTACATACACAACTTGATGTATAAAAATATGAGCAAGGTAAAACCAACAATAACACAGGTACTTACATAATATTCACAAAAAAAGTCATAATGATCACAAACCTACAGTCACAGTAATGTATTTAACAAACTATTTAGCTAAGATTTATTCATAATTTGAGTCGCAATAATAATAATAGGCTAGAAATAGGATGTGTCATCCATTTAGAGTCAGTACTTTGCTACACAATAAACCATTATAAATAATTACTCACAGACAGTAACAACATCGTTAGATACTAGGTATTGTTTAGTTCTGAAAAACATATTTCAGCTGAAGCGATTTAAAAATCTTTAGAAGTACCTACGTGGCCAACGTTAAACAAGTAAAAATATGTTTTTAGATTTTCACGGTCAAAAGTATTTTCGTTATTGTTTTTGAGGTGTTATGTCGTGTTGCGCTACCTCCTACTTTGGCCAACGTTTCGGACGGCGTTGTTAGTGACCATCATCACAAATAACGAAAAAAAAAAGTAAAATATATTATAATATGTTCATGAAAGTATAAGCAATGCAAACATTAGCGGGCTATTCCCGTAAAGATGTATCACCATTATAAGATCCTTCACTAATACTTTTACGGAGACCTGTCTTAAACCCACACGTGGGGGTACAAAAAATACGTGTGAAAAAAGTGCCTTTGAAATAATTGAGTTTTTTATTATCTAGTCTTATTATCCAGAAAAAAAATTAAGTTTGAGACCTACAGAAATTGCTTTAAAGTTCAAATCTCCTACTTACGAACCGCTTTTCCGTTATGTATTTTTTTTGTATAATGTGGAAAAACAATTATTTAGAAAATGATCATAAGATAACACTCGCTTTTTGGCAATGTTCTTTTCGTTAATAAATCAAAATAGGCCGATGTTAAACGCGAATTTAAAGCTTATCGCCATCTACTTAAAATAGTATTATTGTTAGCAGCCTGATTCCGAATTTTACGCAAGTGGTGCATCAAGTATATAACGTCATTGGGTGCATCACTTTGATATTACGTCAAACATCACGACGACAGTCGTCGAATAATATCCACCATTTTAAAATTTACCAAAATATAACAAGTTCTGTTTTTGGTCCCGAATAAATAAGACCTTTAGTGAGCGATAAATTTTTTGTCCAATTTATTATTTTCAACAAATGTAATACACACTTCTTACAATGTTATTCAATCTTTTACTTTCTGATAAATTCGAGGAAAACTGTCTTAATTCTTTTTTTTTTTTAATTTCCCCCTAAAATATATTTTCTAAATACGAACTAGAACCACCATTTTTAAGCTCGTTTTTTTATCAATATCTATATCAAAAGTAGATACCTATCTAGTTATGAAAAAACGCAGACTATCAAACAATGTATAGGTACTCTTTAAATGTACATTGATACCGTTGGTTTAGACACAATAATTAAATAAGATAAAAAAATACGATAAAAGTACTTGAATGCGACAAATGACTGAACTCGTGTTTAGTGTATATAAATACCTACATAACCTTAAAATAAAATATAAGTGCTACAAAGTATTTTCTTGGGAAATTGAAGAAAATATTAATTTCCTAGAATGACCAATTGGCGCATTTCCTTTGATTGTAACAATGACTTACTAGGAAATGCGAATATCTTATAATGAATTTTATTTTAAAATTCTATTTGAGAAAAAGCATAGAATGTATTAAATATTTCGAACCAGTGACTCCTAGATACATTGACCCCCAGATAACCACCCACCCCTCATACCCTCATAAACAAGTCCTGCTAAACCAATTGAATTGGCTTGTCAACAGGTGCTTACAGTTAAGTTACGTATACATTTAAATGTTATAATTTTACATCTTATGTCTACAAATTCAAAATTTTTTCATACAAATCAATATAAATATTTTTTTTCCGATTGCCAATTTTTCATCATATATTTAACCTTAGTCATAGAATTACATTGCTTTATAGTGTCAGGTAACAAATTAAATATCTTCGGTATTTTGTATTCAAAAGTTCTCTATCCGTACCTATTATTAAATTTCGGAACTATTTATTTATTTATTTATTTATTTATTTACGCCTATATAGGCTTTTACATAAGTATAAACTACAATATTTACAAAAATTCTACTCATAAATACAGTGCAGGAAATGACTGTTTAAAACACTTGCACAAAAATATGTATATAAAATAAAAGTATTATTGAATTGATCCACACAGCATGTAGGTACAAAATATAAGAAAACCAAAATAGTTTATTACAAAATATAGAAATCCAAAAATACTGTTAATGTTTTAGACAATTTAAATAGATTTATAAAAATATTCCCCTACTTGATGAAAAAAACTTCAATAGGTATGCTTAGATGTTAAAATTGATGTACTAAATATATCAACAACATCGGAGTATTTGTTTCCTAGCTGTTGAATCCGTCGCATAGGAGTGTAATATTGTGATATTGATGTTGAATTGCTACAATAATATGGTAGGTACTGTCTTGTTACTGACCTGCCTGGAGTATGAAAAGAAATTACATATAATAAATCAGGGGTATCAAACATTGAATTAATGATTTTATACAAACAGGTTAAATCGGAAATGATTCTACGATCAGATAATTTTATTAAATTTAATGAACAAAGTACGTTATCGTAATTTAGGCATTCACTAGGAATGCCCATTTTAAAATTTACATAACTTAAAAATTTATTTTGGATTCTTTCAATGGCATGTGAATGAACCTCATAATTTGGGGACCAAACCGTGGAATTGTATTCTATATGACTCCTTACTAGTGACATATATAATGTTTTTACAGTATTGACATTATTGAAATCACTAGATACCCTTAAAATAAATCCCAACATTTTCAAAGCTTTATTGGTTATAATTTCTATATGATTGATAAAGTTGAGTTTCGTGTCAAACCAAATACCTAAGTCATTAATTTCCGTGACAGATACTAACGACATATTGTTAATGGAATAATCGAAAAATATTGGATTCTTTACTCGATAAAACCTCATAATTTGACATTTGCTTACGTTAAGTTGCAAGCGGTTATCATGACACCCGTCGTTGCGCGTGAATCTAGTGCTGATTTATATTCTAATTTATCTTTATGCTGCTGGGTAAAATATATGCTGAATTATAATTTTGTGCCATAGTATTGCCTCAACTGGTAAAATTTTGGCACTCTGAAACAGCAATGGTGTATTATGTCTCTGTTTGAAAATATTAGGGATACAGAAAAAGAAAAGAGAGGAACAATACTTTACATTTGAGATAATTAGAAACAATACATAAATATATGCAACAGCTCCTATGCGATTCTCCTTAATTATAAAAATATGCTAAGTAAATAAAAATTTCATTCAGATATCTTTTAAATACTGGTAAACTTATAATATGTCGATACTTGAGGTAAATTTGTTTCCAAGCGTGCCAAGACAAGGAATAGGTGCAAGTATGTGGTAGTTGATCCCAGAATTATTGTCGCAGCATAATATATTTTGCCGATCGCTCGATTTGGTACTTTGTGAAGTGGAGGAGATGCAGGAGTTCACAACACTCTAATTCAAAGTGAATAATTTTAAACAAAAACGTTAAGTCATGTATATTTCATCTTTCTAATTTATTTATCTATTTCTTCTTTTTCAAAATGAGACGGATTTAAAAAAAGCTTTTAAAAAACGTCACCAAAATATTCCTTTATAACAAATGGGTATATTATGAAACTAGGTAATTGATCGTACCAAATTAACATGTCGTTATTAAAATAATTGATTGATCAATTCTTAATCAGTTTTTTAATCGGTTAATACATTATCTACAGCTTATAATGTATTTAAGCTTCTAATCAGTAAACAGTAGAACAATGCAACAATAAATCAAATTAATTTATAACTCGACAACATTTCGTACGACTTTTTTACTTGTACAATACGCTACAAAACTAAATCCGTAGTTAAAATAAGAAAATTATGACGTTAAAATATCATATACAGCCAAGGTATTGTATCTCCATTTTTTATAAATAAACGAACTGAAAAATTGAATCTCTAATATAAATAATTATGTGAATATAAATAATATTGTACTTTAGAGATGCAATGTTTTTAAACGAAAAAAGTTCTTAGAAGAATTTGGTTGATCGCCAAAATTGAAGATATAATTAAGGTTTTAATCTTTATGAAAGAGATATGTAAATTGCACACGTGACTCTGAAATGAAAATACTAACTTTTCGATTGTTTTCAATGAAAATTATTTGTTGTATTGTAGGAGTATCTTAATGTTTATATAATAAAAGCTATTAAAAAAAATTGGTCAAAATTATATTCATCCTTCTTACTATTAATTTCATGAAGGTAAAAAAAATGTTTTTTGCGTGATTTTTTTTCTTTAGAAATAGGCCCTGATGAAAATAATTTCCTTCAGGGCCTATGTCATCTTATGCTGTGTGAAGAGTATTTTTGTGGAATGGAAGGAAATGAAGATGAAGAAGTTGTGGGAAGGAAGTAGGTATGAGGGGTGAGTAGGAATCTGGGGCTTAGTGTATCCAGGAGTGACGGACGTATGAATCCATCCCTCCAACTGTGGTGCAAGGCGATGGATCGAGAGATTATGCCTGGAGGATAAAAGATCTTCCTCAACCTGTCTCTCTCAATCCTGCCCACCACGCAGCAGGTGGGCAGACGTATCGGTCGCCAAGACCTGGACAAACCTCACCCCATTAACCCGGGCACCCCTGCTAAGTCACCAAACGAAGCGAAACACTTGGGGTGGCCTATGGCAGAGGTGTTGGTTATCCAATAAATAGATCCCGGGGCGGCGGTACCCATACCCGCCTCCCAAATGGAGGTTGGGGTTATCAACTTTAAAAATTACTACGATAACATTTTGTTACCTTACTTAGTCCTAAAGGCTTATGTCTTGCGTCGTTTCAAACATCAATAAGCCTGTGACGCACATATTTTGGGTTCACCAAATTCGTTTCGAGTCATCGAGCACGTCTTCAAGTTGTTGCCATTGTTGTTCTAACCATCGCTTAGGAGTCCGAACACGCACTAGAGATTGAGTTTAACGACGACAAATAATTTCTCAGAGCAATGATACTGCAATCATCCGGTACTGGATTCGTACTGTTGATATCTCTGTGCAACTGGTATTGCAATACTTATTATGTTTGAAGGACAATTCTTATGAAATGTTTGAGGGTTTCTATTATCTACAAAACTGCTTAGAGATAGTAAATATTTTTGTTCATTAAACTAGAATTCATGTGGTTCTATGATAAAAAAGGACAACAAAAAGTTAACATTTTCAAGAAACAGACTTTTTCCTCATGTCTTCAAGATATCTTTGATCTTCTATCCAAAAGTTCCTACTTAATCGGTGGTTGTTCCCAATCCTACTGATCAAATTTCGAGCCGAAAATTTGGCTCAACACCCCTCAAGTTCACTAAACGCAACTCTCCGACCAACAGGCGAATCGAGCGTTACTAAAAAAATCACTTAGCTGATCTGAAAGGTTGGAAAGAACGGTTATAAGTTATAAGAAGTCAATTTTGGGGTTTTATTAGTCACAATGCTATGCCAATTACAGTGTTGTCAACCAATTTACGTAACAAAGGGTTTCTTACAAGAAAAATCTTTAACTTCATTCAATAGAAAATAATTACACAAATGTTAGTGGAATCATGTCGAACAGTGGTTAAAACAGTAATGACAGGAGTAATTTATAAATATTTATTTAAAACAATGCTTCAAAATAATTTTACAATAATTATTGAAGGTGCTTTTATTTTGCATTATACCCATTCTCGGCAAGCACAAGAGTATAGAGACAGTTAACGACAGATTTCGGGAAATGGTTTCATTTTTGCCTTGGGGGACACCATCAGATTTGTGGTTAGGCCACCTTACGACGTCTTATACGATTCTATTTACCCCCGCCCAATTTCAATTTTTATGGTGTCTAAAATTCTAGTATTGACTATGCAAGGCGGTCAATAGATTGCCTCCATAGCTCAGTTTATACTGGACAACGGTTTTTTTCTAACAATATTTTAAAAGCTTCATTAATTGTTGAAAACATAACAGCGTTCATTACTCACAAGGATAATTAACTCTGAAAACGTATTCTGCATCGGATAGCTCACGGGAAGAGAGAAATATTAATTGCATACATTAAATGCAATTATCTGATAAATATTAGCCTAAGCGTGTTTAACCTGAGTAGTTGACTACAATAAAATACCTCATTGTAATAGTTTTCATTACATTTAATGTGAACAATTAATATTAATTGTTACTGTTCGGTCAGACACGCAATAATTATGTATTTATACAAAATAATATTATTATAGTTGTTGATGACATGTGATTTATGCGATTTACCATAAAAGTAACAATATTCAGATTAGAAGAGTGGAAAGTAAAATTAAAATATAATATAATCTATAAGATAGAAATATTATGTTTATTTTCGAAATTTGCATTATAACTTCGAATTTTTAAAAATTCTTGGTAAAATTAGCAAAAAAAGAACGTTTTTGCCGGCGTACCACAAGCGTCCATTCTAGGCCCTACTTTGTATATTTTATACATGTTACTGCAATGAAAATGATTTTCTCCCATGTATAACATTATGTTTAGCTGACGACACAGCATTAGTTATTTCACATCAGGATTTATTAATTGTAAGTACTTTACTGTAAATTGACTTTGTTACTCTTCAAAAATGGTCAAGTGAAGTAGGTTTAATTATTATCAATGCTAAAAAACGCACATCAGATCTCCTCATGCTAATATCATCTTGACTCCTAAAATTGTTTCTCATTATATTAATTGCATCCACGATTCTGTAAGACAACCATGCTCATGTAAAAATGTTGAACTGTTTTCAAAATACGCCTATCTAGGCTTAACAATTGATTTTATTTTTAAATGGGATATACGTATATAAAAAGTTTGCACACGGCTTAGTTTTGTTCCACCAAATATCCTTAGAATAGTATCTATATCCGTCATTAGCGAAATCCTTAATTGAAAAATACGACTAGCTTTCAGATCCCAAATTTCAGTAAAGAGCTATCGAGTTTTTAAAAATGCTTTTATTTATCAAAATATTTGAGATTTTCGCGGCCAATATTATTATTATTATTTATTTTTGGGGTATTATGCAGTGGTATTAACATTAACCACATTACATTGTACGTCACAATTGTACGTCACATTGTACGTCACAATGTAATGTGGTCACAATGTAATGTACTCTGCCCTGATGATAAACATTGTAACGCTGTCCGAACATGGGTAAAGAAGGAGGAAGCGCAACAATGCATAGTAACCCAAAAATAAATCACAAAGATAACGTAGTGTTGTAAATAGAATGTTGAAACTCGGGTGCAGCCGGGTCGCACTTACTTAAATATATACCAACTAAAAAAAAAAAATCAGTACAATCTTTTATGGCGAACAATGCTTGTTTGAAATTTGCAAGAGATTTCATATCTTATAATGTTTTACCTTTTATTGTTTTCTGGTTGAAGTCCAGAAAACAAGTAACACGTGCTCCATATAATTACTTGTATTTATAGATTGTCGCTAAAATCATTAGCATGTCTGCTTCACATATATTATAATAACTGTAAATATAATGAATAATGTAGAAAATTTACACGATTATTATTTTTTCTTCTTGCGCTGCCTTTTTCATACAAAACTTAAATTTGGATTTGAGGTCTAAATACCAAACTAAAGTGAACTATTAGGTATATAACTGTTTAAAAAAAATTAGAACTCTCTTTTTATAACTTTTGAACGTTATTCCCATCAATGTAACATATCATTGAAGAAGAAGATAACACTAAAAAATCTAAACGAAAATATGAAAGAGAACAACATAGAGAAATATAAAAAGATCCTTTCCCTCTCCCATACCCTCAGCCTCACAACATGCCTCAATTGAGAAGCCGTAGTCTTACTGGCCTCAGACGGGAGCAATTGGGTTGCTTGTGCGGTATTCGCATAAAAAAATATGAACTGCCAACAAGAAATCGAACAGAACGACAAAAAACAAATACGTAGAATTATTTGGTTTAGAAATGAACCAAGAAAACGTTGAAAACGTCGTTAAAGAAATGGCGGCAAAAATTAATACAAATGGAGATAACATTGAAAAGGTGTGGCGACCGCCAAAAAACGATGGAAACAAAACTAGCAAATGTTATTATTATAAAGTTCACGCCGCAACGATTTAATAATATAAAGTAACCATTGGAAACTTAAATTGGAAGACAAATAAATGTTTTGTAACTAACGAAGTAAAACTAGGAACTAAATTAATAATAAAATGTGTAGGAAAAAGCAAAAACATATTTTTTCTCAGAAAATAAAAGAAAATTATCGTCTAAGAGCAAAAATTATAAATATGTCACATTCACCTGATTGTACTAAATTTAACATTTTTATTGATATATTTAAACTAGCCCAAAGGTCAGATACGTTTTTAGATTTTCACGGCCAAAAATATTTTCATTATTTGGTTTTGGGAGGTTATGCCGTGTTGAGCTACCTCCTTCTTTAGCCAACGTTTCGTACAGCATTGCAGTGTCCATCATCAGGGCAGATCCGTCAGATGTCAGGCAGATGTCCGGCAGATGCCAGGCAGATGTCCGGCAGATGCCGGATCTGCCCTGATGATGGACACTGCAACGCTATCCGAAACGTTGGCTAAAGAAGGAGGTAGCTCAACACGGCATAACACCCCAAAAACAAATAATAAAAAGAGCCCAAAGGTATTTTGCGACATTGCAGTCAAAATACACACCTATGATTGATGAGCATTGGAAATAATAATAATAATAATAAAAACAAATCAGTTATTAAAAAAATAGGCAAAAATGTTTAAATGTGTTTTCTGGGTTATATGAATTTAAGACACTCAGGTACAGACATTTTTCTCGCCACTAAAAAATAATCATAAATCGATTGTCACTCTGTTTTAATGAACTCAAATTTGTGCTGAATTTAAGTGTCATTTTCAAAATTGGAATTGATGTGTCAAGAATTCAGACAATTTTATAACTTACTGATAATAGAGATTAAATTTATAAATTAACTGGACAAGAAAAAACAATTGCTGAAAATGAAAAAATAGAGTTGGTGCTTTACCTAAATACGTTTTCATGATTTTTTACCATTATGCAGTAATTTTTCTTATTCTTTCAGCTTCACAAATTCTACGATTATATTTTCCCGTATTTATCCACGGGTCTGCGCTCGAATCTATTGAATTTGCTCAATACTGTTATGGCAGTTTTTATTACCAAAATCATTATCAAAGAGTTCAGATTTTTTTGAAAATAAATTTCACATAAACAGTAGCTTGCTTGTAAAGAGGTGGATGAACCTGCGTCACGTATGCAGACATTTCTTCACCAAAATTCTGTTCGTTTTTGTGAAGCTCACTCGTTTAACTTGATGAATTGCCAGTACAAATTCGCACGTAGAATTTGTTATGGAAAGTACTTACTTGAATACATTTTGATTAAATACATTAGTGTAGAATGAATAAATCTGACAAATGTGACAAGTTAATTGCTTTATTTAATAATAATCATCAATATACTTTTTTACAATATTACATATTTTGTTATCCTTTCATTGATTCTATTGACGAAAAGGTCACTACTCAGCTACAATTCAGGATTTCTCCTAGAATGCAGCAGTGTTTCTGAAGTGCCTCCAATATAAAAACAGAAAATAAAATAAAAAATTAAATTAAATTAAAATAAAATAAATACATTTTTAAATAAAAAAAATAAAAAAAATTTCAATAAGAAACGTCATTTTGTTATTATGTAGAACCGATTGATTGAATTGTATAATTTGAATTGTATATTAAACTGCACGGGACTTTGCGAATAGCAAAATACTGAAACTATATACATACATACATGTATATATATATATTTTTTTTATTTTATTTATTTCTATATGTTACAGTTTTTATCTTATATTTAATATTTTAACATAATATATTTTGAAAACATTTTTACATATTAATATAACATTTTATTATGTTGGGTGTAAGGTAGGTTTGAGAAGGTGAAACTGTTGGTTTATAATAATGTTGTATGTTTCGTGAACACCTCACTAGGAGAGCCTGTGCTGAGGTGTTTACGTGTTTATGATTCAGTGTGACAAGTACATATATATATATTTTTTAAATATATTTTTACAAAATTCGAAATAATTAGATAAACTTTTTTTGTAAGTATGTTCATTTTTTTAAGTAAGTTTTTGTAAGCATGTTAAAATACACGCGTTATAGCCACTTTTATCATATTTTTGCAATCTTAACCTCTAAACTGTTGTTGTAACCAGTATGCACTTAATCCCAGAAAATTTAATAACATGTAAAAGTCCAAAATAGTGAGTTAAAAAAAAAATATAAGAAGAAGAAAATTATAAAGCAATATTTAGAAGAAAAAATAACACCAGCGTTAATCTTTGTTAGGTTGTTCTTATCGTATTTCCTGTGTCCATAATCCATATCTTAATACTTCTTTTGAAGTCGGCTATTTTTAATGTTTTTATTGCAAGAGGAGATATTAAATAATTTCATAGAGAAATATTTATAAGAGTAATCCAAAAAAACACGACTTCTAAAAAAAACACTACCATCGTTTATTTTCGAAATATATCTTCGGTTTTAATTTAATGTTTTTATTGCAAGAGGGGGACATTAAATAATTTCATAGAGAAATATTTATAAGAAGTAAGTCAAAAGAGAAAAAATAAAACACGACATCTAAACTAAAACACTACGATGGTTTACTTTCGAAATATGTCTTCAGTTTTAATTGTATCGGCATTAGACACGGTAACACAATAGGCAGTATCAGTAACAAATCAATTAAATTTCCCGATCACAGATGATTGACTAGCCACAAATCGAATTACCGTTTCCAACATTTCCGCGTACAAATATTTACTATTCATTGTTTACAGAAATGGTCATTGTTAAACTGCAGAATGGTCGATTCAACACTATTGGCCATGTTAAACAAATAATATTGGCAATGTATACAAAACCACAGGAAATTAAATTAAAGCCTGGTAGAAATTCACAAAACACTTATTGATTAATGGATTGTATGTAGTCTTACCTTTTGGTTTCTGCACATCTTCCTCCACGATTGCTTCCTTGCTCTCACTCATCTTCGCATCTTCAGATTTGAACCCTTCTCCTCGTCCCATTTTAAACTGTTTTATTTAACTCGAAGTACAATAAGAAATATCAAACTGACTTCCGCTAGGCGCAAAGTTATTATCTTCAATTAAAAAAACGAGACAATACCGATTGGAGATTACCTCGTTGTTAAGCGGTACCGGTTGCTATCGAAAGATTTTAATTACTTTTAAATTGGATGTTGACAGGTATGATTGGGATGAAATTAAATTAAATTTAACTGCTTTTAATATTTCCGCATTTTGGATGGTTGTTTGGAGTATTTGTCACGCGTTAAAATTCATGAGTGATGGAATAAAATGTGGATGAATTTGATATGTGTCAATACGACATAATCGAGAATTTGAAAGCTTTGTTTTGTGTTGTTAAAACATCACGTGTGCGATTGTTTGCGCAGGTGAACCGCCGGTAGACGCGACCTGCTCGCTCTGAGTATCGAGTCAAACTGATTTGCTACTGTAGAGGCTTGTCACTTTCATGTGGCCATTTCAACAGGTGTGGTGGGAGGTAAGAGCTAGAAGCAAAGATAGTAGGTCTGATAGTGCCTGCTATCTACCATCATCGAGAAAAGTGTTTCCTAGCTATACCCCAGAAGATCGCCCCTATCTGGGAGGCTGTTGTTTGATTGGATGACCGTATAAAACACCGTTATATGAATTACTCACGTGTGCATTTAATTTATGATCATGTTGGTAAATTAATTCAACTTATGAGTAATCGGAATAATATTCCCGTTTCCACTTGTGATGTGCAAGCATTGTTTAGTATTGTTTTCGGCTTGTTATTTTATAAGTGAATAATACTGATCATTTGAATCAAACTCAATGGTTTTTTTTTTACTACCGCTGCCAACTTTATTCATTTCCGTAATTTCAAATTAACTCTTTACAAAAAGATTAATTTTCAATGAGGTTATTAAATAATTATTTCTGGACCAATGTTTGTTGATTTTGTAGAGCTCTACATTATTTTAAGCTGTTAGTTTAAAAAATATATATTATGTAGATATTATTAGAACTTTTTCAAAATACATCTGAAATGTTATATTTCAAATTTCAAAAAGAGGAAATGTTTTTGGAGTGAAACTTCTTTAGCCTCGTTAGTGATTTGAAATTCGGATGAAACGGAAATGCGACACAAAAATGTATTATTTGGCAGGTCCTCGGTTCTAATATATTACAATGCTGTAAATTCGCGCATCGATGCGAGAATACGATAGCGCAACGGGTAAGGCGCTTGACAGCGGCCAGAGAGACATACATCCAGCGAACGGATGTTCAAATTTTACGAAATCCGAAGAAACATTTTTTTTTCATCTTTGTGAAATCAATACCTTATCTTCAAACCACCTTAAAATAAACAGGCAAAAGAAAAGAAAGCAACCCTCTAGTTTCACTTCCATCGCGTGTGAATTGTGCACTCTGTTTTTTTTACATTAGCTCCATACAGGAGGCCCTGAGGAAAATAATTACCCTCAGGGCTAATGTCATCTTTTTAGATGCTGTGTGGAGGGTCTTTTGAGGGAAAGGAAGGAGTGGAAGTTCTCGGAAGGAAAAAAGGTATGGAGGTGGGTAGGAATCTGGGATTCAGTGTGTCCAGGTCATCCGTGACCAAAACTATACAAACCTCATCCCAAGAACTTGGGCGCCTCCGCTAAGTCACCAAAGTAGCGAACCACTTGGGGTGACCTATGGCAGAGGTGTCGATTATTCAATAAATGGTTCCCGGGCGGCGGTACCCATTCCCACTTCCCATTGCACACACCATTCAATAAAATAATAATACCCATGCTAGCACACTATTTGTTTGTTATTCGTGTTAAAACATAATTTAATTATTTTGTCACTGGTAACAGAAAGTGCTAATCATTTCCTACTACAGTAATTAAAAGTTAACTCTTAGAAGCATTGGAGGTTATTATCCACCACTCTTAGAAGCAGTAATTTATGGGGGATATTGAGACTGTCAAATAACCTCCACTAGCTGACCCGGTAACGCGTTACTGTTACTAACGAAACACAACGCCGTCTATTGGATGGTCACCCAACCTTTCAAATCACACCGCCATCTGCAAATTTGCATACAAATCAAATCCAGACATTCTGCTTTATATTATTATATATTTCAACCAATTTACACACAATCTTGACAAATTGTATACCTAAACCTTCCTCATGATCACTCTGTCTATTGGTGAAAACCGCATGAAAATCCGTTCAGTAGTTTTTGAGTTTATCGCGAATAGATAGACAGACGCAGCGGAGGACTTTAATTTATAATTTGTAGAGATAAATGGCTGTTTGCATCCATTTTTATGTTTAACATTTTTCACTTTGCAGAGGTGCCCGGGTTCATGGGGTGAGTTTGTCTAGGTCTCGGCGGCGAATGCGTTTACCCACCGTCTGCGTGGCGGGCAGGGTCGCGAGAGACTTTTTGAGGGGGGAGACCTAACCTAAATCTCTACAGCCAGACTCTCTCGACACATCGCCTTGTACCGCAGTGGGAGGGATGGATTCAAGCCTCCGTCACTCTTGGACATATTGACCCCCAGATTTCTACCCACCTTCTTCTTCTTTCCCAGAACTTTCTACCTTCTTCTTTCCCAGAACTTCCTCTCCTTCGTTTCCCTAAAAACACCATCCACACAGCATACCCAAAGATAACATGATGGTTTTCAACCCCTTGGGGTACGCGAAGTGAAGATTGCAGTACGCAATATTGTGGCACGAATGTAGGTTTTGAATTTTTTTTCGTCGAAAGAAAAAGACGTGGAACAAAATTTGCTCTATTTCGCATGTGGTTAAAATGTCCAAAGTCTTGTTACACTCTGTATAAAATTGTTTTAATTTTATTTGTATGACTTGATAGTAAAATTCACGTAATAATGGAGGAGGTATTAAAAAAAAATCAATAAAACATGTCTTTCATTACACGTTTACAAACGCAAATTCAAAAAGATGAATAGGGGGTAAAATATAGATAAAATATAAATATAGATTCACAAGATAGATAGAGGATACGGGTACAACAAATTTGTAATAAGAGTCAAGGGGTACGCAGGCTCAAAAAAGTTGATAACCTCTGACATAGAGGGATTTTTTCCTCAGGGCCTCTTCTGTAACTAGTGTAAAAAAAAACTATTTTCATATTATTTCAAAATGTATTGCATTGCACTATTTTGCATACATTCTGAAATAAACTATTATTTTTAAACACCGGAAGTAACATTAAACAGGAAATTATTTATTGCCCTTGCCTGAATATATCGTGAAGGACCCTGGCAATATTTTTCAGTAGTCATCAATATATTTAAATACCTATATAAAAATGAACAATTCTTCACAAAAAATACACCAAAGACTGGATCAAACAACAAGGCATTCAATTTACTCAAAACATTATAACACATAACCAAATATAACCAAACACAAATATTTCAAAAAAATATTGTTTTGAGACAAAAAATAATACCACAATATTATTCATACCAGTGGCGTGTGGTCCATAGAAAAATATATCTACCTTTTTATAAAAACTATTGTTTATCTTAAATATAATCTAGATACTATGAATAACTGTATATATAGATCCTAACTGCAACTAATCTTTAATTTATGTCTTGGTTACTGCCGCCATGGGTCGACCCAGAGTGTCCTTCTTGATAATATCAAGGAGGATACGGTGTTTCTTCTTATGTCGACAGAATAGCATTTATTCCCAAATATGGGAACACCTCAGCACAGGTTCGCCTAGTGAGGTGTTCACAAAATACTACTTGGTACTTACCTATAAACATACAGTTATGGATCATTAAAAATAAACCCGTGTTTCCTACCCGCCTAATTTTCTTCACAATCTCCACCCACCGGTAGTTTTGGTGGTGGTTTATAATCGAAAGGAAAAAAGTTTGGTGGGGGTGGCTGAACGTGGGCGGGAGTTGGTGACGAAAAGGGCTTTCTAGCACATTGCTTTGTTATGGGAAGACCGCTAATGTCTCAGATTGGTTCAGAATGGGCCCGCCGACTGTGTCGATGAGTCTGGAAGGTTCTAGGAGGAGAAAGTTCAAGAAGGTTCTAAAAGGTTCCCAACAGAATGGCGGAGTGTGTCGGCGAGTCTAGATTGTCTAGAACATAGGTTCTCAGATAACGCCCCCTTGTGGGCGTTTGAGACCGTTAGAGGGGCGGTAGAAGACCCATAGAAAAATAGGGGGTTTTGAGATGGCACAATGAGATAATGGGCAGGTAAAAAATTTATGGTCTAAAAAGACAAGAAAATCACGTTCTAATAAAAACAAAGTTAACTTTAATATTGATTAAATTTGGTTTATTTATTTATTTATATTTACGCTCTAGTGGGCTTTACAAGCATAGAAGGAAAAGTATAATAACAATAATAATTAATAAAAATTAAAACAGAATAAATAAAAAAGCAATCATCATCACAAGGTATAGAACATCATAACAGAAATTAAAAACATAAAAAAAAATTAAACATCATAAAAGAAATGAAATAGTATGAGTAATAAGAAAAAATCAGTAATAAGACCTGAAATACAATAAAGTGCAATGTGTAAAAGCTAGTTAGTAGGTATAAACAAACAATTATTATATGTGTATAATAATGTAGGATGATAAAACAGAACTAAATAGAACAGCAAAATAAAATAAAATAAGGTTATAAATTACTGGTAAGATTTTAAATGAGAGGAGGTTTTATGAAAAGAAGAAAAATAAAAAAAGTTAATTATTAGCAGATAAAATAGAGATGAGTTGTCTCTTGAAAATTGCAAAACTGTCAACACAAAATAAATCTATATTAAAATTGAAAATATCTTTATTGCGAGTTTGTCTGGCAGGTATATTAATACAGATTAGTTCTAACAAATTAGGGCAGTCAACTAAAGATTTGATAATCTTAATATATAAAACAAAGTCGGGTTAGTTACACTATTTATAACTCGAGAACGGTTGGGCCGATTTTGATGATCTTTGATTTGTTGGATTTGTCTCCGCACCGGAAAGGATAATAACTATTAAAACATCACAAAAATTAACGAAAAATATAGTTATTAAGAAAATTCTTTTCCCCATACATTTTATATGGAACGAATTCTCATATTTGAAAGAGCTGCGGGCATTTTGTGATAAGTACCTATGTATAATATTGAGTAGTGACCGAGTTCCAAAAATTCAAAAACGTCAAATGTCAATGCGCTGATTGTTTTTCTTTCATTTTTTCAAATATAAAATGCTGCCTCTCTTTCTTACGTACTAAATGTCGATAGTCGAAAATGAGACAAACAGTGAACGTATGTCTCCACCCATCCAAAGGAAATATACAATAATTCTAAAAAAATCCCTCGCACGTATAAAGAAAATGAAAAGTTTTTTTTTTTTACATCAGCTCACACATGAGTTCCCGAAGCAAATTATTTACCTCAGGACCTATCTCATCTTAGGGAATGCTGTGTGGAGGGTCTTTTTAAGGAAGGGAAGGATAGGAAGTTCTGGGAAGGTAAAAGGTATGACGGGTGGGTAGCAATCTGGGGTCAGTGTTTCCGAGAGTGACGGACGTATGAATCCATTCCTCCAACTGCGGTGCAAGGCGATGGGTCAAGAGAGTCCAGCTGGAAAGGTCAAAAGACCTCCCTCGACCAGTCTCTCTCGACCCGGCCCGCCACGCAGCGGGTGGGACCCGGACCAGAGTCACTCCATGAACCCGGGCACCCCTGCTAAATCACCAAACACTTGGGGTGACGTATGAGAGGTGTTGGATAACCAACACCTCTGTCATACGTCCTGGGGCGGCGGCACCCATACCCGCCCCCCAAATTCCCGCAAGTAAGTGGAAAATAAGAAAATCCCAAAAAATATAAAACCGTATACAATGCCATCTCTGATTCTGACAAAAACAAAACACGGACCGTTGCGCATTGATGATTGCTTCAGTGTGTAATTTTTAACTTAATAAAAAAACTGAATTTAATTCAACAGTTATTGATTCTGAGGCGGTACGAAGTTCGTCGGGTCAGCTAGTTTTGAATAAAAATAAAAAATCAATTAACACTCTTCTATTTGATAATTTTAGGAGTCTGGTTTCTGAGCGTAAGTTATTATAATTTATAAGTTCGATTGGAATTTTCATTTTAAAATTAATATACCGAAGGAATTTGTTTTGTACCTTTTCCAATAATTGAGAATGGACTTTGTAATATGGTGACCAAATGGTGGAATTGTACTCTAATTTGCTTCGTACTAACAAGCAATACAGATTTTTTAATGTTGATACACTTTTAAAATTTGCACCCATTCTCAAAATAAAACCAAGAATTCTCATTGCATCACTTGTTATTTCATCGATGTGAACATTGAACTGTAGACTCTCATGGAATATGATACCAAGATCACGAATCTGTGATACACGAAGAAGATTAACACCATTCATATCATAGGAAAACTTAAGAGGATTTTTACCTTTGTAAAAACTAATAATCTGACATTTATAAATGTTTAGTTGTAAATCATTGACAGAATACCACGTAAATAGTTTATTCAGGTTCAACTGCAGAATGGCGCGATCATCATCGTTTCTGATTGTTCTATATGTATATCTTCAGATCATCAGCAAATAACAGAACTTTAACATTACTAAAAATATTAACTATATCATTTATCAATAAGCAAAATAATATCGGGCCTAATTGAGATCCCTGTGGTACTCCACTCGAGGCTGCAAATGTATAAGAAGTAAATGAATCAACCTTGACCGCTAAGTATCTTCCCAATAGATAACTCTTAAACCATTCCAAAATATTCCCTCTAAATCCCAACAATTTCAGTTTTCTTAATAAGATTCTGTGGTTTTTCTTTGTCAAATACCTTACTGAAATCAGTATATATCGAATCGGTTTGATGGCAATCAAGGCATTAACAATATCATTCGTGTACAATATTAAATTGGAAAGGGTTGATCTTCCTTTAATTAATCCATGTTGAAGCTGTGAGATGGTAGGATTAATTCGGGATATCAACTTGTCTAGTACTAGGCTTTCAAAAAGTTTGGGTAATGTAGACATGATGCATATTAACCTGTAGTTTTTTACGTCCCTCTTATTACCTTTTTTGAAAATGGGCGTCAAAAGACCAAACTTCCAAAGATCCGGGAACACACCTGATGAGAGTGACTTTGTAAATAACTTATGTATAGGATATGACAATGTATGCATAAAATTAACTAAGAACATGGTTTGAACTTTGTCAGGTCCTGCAGATTTACGGGAATCAAGACTCTTTAGCTTGGATATAATATCACCAATAGTTACAGTACAGTCAAATATATCAAGAGTCTCAACCAAATCAGAGCAATATTGCTGTCTACATTTGCATTAACATATACACCGAAAAAAAAATCCGCAAAGAGATTGACAGTTTCCTGGAGATTTTGAGATACTTTAGAATCGAATGACATACAAGTAGGTATATAAGTACCGTGATCTTTTTGAGATTTGACATATTTCCAAAAGAAATTTGAGTCGTTCATGATAGAGCCTTCGACATCACTTATGTATTTTTTGTAACATTCAGCAGAAAGCTTATTGCAGTATTCCCTCATTTTTTAAAATAAAATATAGTCGATAGCCCGGCGACTTTGTTTGAATCTCTTATGAGATAATTTTTTGAGGTAAACTAAGTCTATCAGATCTTTTGAAAACCATTTAGGGTACTGAGTTTCCCTGTACGTCGTCAAAGGTACAAATTTTTCAATTGCAGAATAAATTATAGAGTAAAAAATATTAAGTTGTACATTGATGTTGGCTTCACTATCCAAGAATGACCAGTCAATCTGTTTGAGATGGTTGGAGATTTTTTCATAATCTGCTTTTTTGAAATTTCGTGTTTTTACTACCCTTTTTACAATAGGAATAGGTTTTAGGTTAGACAAGCATAATTCAAGTGGTGGATGGTATGTATAATGTATTGTAATCATTATTATTAAGAATTGACACTAAATTACGTATTATTAAAAAAGAAGAATTATTAATAATTCCTTGACAGTTTATCCCCCCCCTCCGTAAGTAAAAAAAAAACTGGAGGGGGGGGGGCACTTTTTTTATTATATGCATAATATTTTCATCTTACGTGTTTTATTATTATTAAGAATTGACACTAAATTACGTATTATTAAAAAAGAAGAATTATTAATAATTCCTTGACAGTTTACTCCCCCCCCCCCCTCCGTAAGTAAAAAAAAAACTGGAGGGGGGGGGGCACTAGAAAAAAAGTGGGCGGTTTTTTGTTTGTTTGTTTTTGAATATTTATTTAGATGTATGCAAAATTATTTAGATGTATGCAAAATTGGGCGGTGGGCTGGTGTTGAAGTCTAGAGTCTAGAAGGTTCGAAAATTCTGGAAACGGAACGTTCTAGAAGATTCCTGGAAGTTCTATATCTAAGGTTCCAAACTGACTGGCGGAATGTGTTGGTGAGTCTAGAAGGTTCGAAAGCAGAACGTTCTAGAATATTTCCGGAAGTTCCATGAGGTTTCAAACTGAGTGGCGGAATGTTAAAGAATACTCTAGAAAGTTCTGGAAGGAGAAAGTTCTAGAAGCTGTTCAGACAGTAAACTTTAAACATAGTTTATAAGCAAGTTTCGTAAGAAAGACTGAAGTAAAGAAAATAAAAAATTTACCTATATATATTGAACTAGATTTTACCCATGGCTTCGCCTGCATACTATTAGTGGGAAATTACTGACATAATTATTGGCATAATTGTTATTATTCTTGCTATTTTGTCTAATAGAAAATAATTATTGTTTAATAGAAAATTTCAAAATTTGAGAATGGCATTTCGCAAATAAAAATTATATTTTAGAAAATATTTAAATTATAGAAATAGAAATTTATTTTAGGTACCTACTCCCTTTATTAGTATTTTATTCATATTTGAATCCAGAGTAACCTAAAAAAATAAGAAAATGACAGTCCACTTCAAACGCTATACTTTATAGCAACGCTATGCTTTTTGTTCGGACAATAAACATTTTTAGAGATATGTAGATATTAACTACGACGCCAAAAAAGTACTCTTTTTAATCACAACAAAGCACTCTTTTTAAGCCTAAAAGTTTAAAAAAACATTGTTTCCAAGGTAACAATTCGTTTGACGTTTGCAATAACTCGATTTTGTTAGGGACAGAAAACGTATGATACATAATTTCATAACGCCACAGCTCATTCATAACGCCAGAACTTACCAATATATAAAGCCGTTGTTACTCGCAAATAATGTAGCTTTCGATTGGTGAAAGAATTTTTAAATTCCATTCAATATTTATTGCGTGAAAGAGTAAGGACCATCCATACAAACTTTCGCATTTATAATATTAGTAGGATAGGATGTATATATATTTAGAAATGTATATATTTTATTTGGTAGAAAGCAGTCACTTTGTGATTTGACATATTAACTGAAATAAAATAATTACTTTGTTTGTAACCACGTTCTATTTATTTAAATATTTCATACGGACCGGTTTGGCTTAAAACAAGCATCTTCAGGGTATTTTTTTTAATTATTTTTATTTATTAAGTTTCCTTTATTCATTGCTTTGAATGGTTACATCACATTGTTTAAAATATTTCTTTACGCCATGTTCATCAAAAACTACTTATATATATTTTTAAAATTTTAAAATTTTTCACTTTTATAACTTTTGGTATAAATTCTAACTCGATAACTCAAATATTATATTTTTTTTTAATATTTCTTTACGCCATATTCTTCAAAAATTACTTGTATATACTATTTTTTTATTTTTTACATTTATAACTTTTGGTATAAATTCTAACTCGATAACTTTTGTAAAACTTATTTATAATCTATGTAAAAGCCCCCATGGGCGTATAACAATAATACATTTGTGGATTTTTTCGAACACCATGCTAGGCTCGTGCCCGTGTTTTGGTGGTCGGTATAAAATTAAACTGATTATATGTACAGGGACAAAAGGTAAAATGAACAGGTGATAAGGGATAAGGTGTTTAAGGGATTTTACGAGCTTATGGGAAATATCCCAAATATACGACTGTTGGACACATTTAACTAATCAGTTAATAGTTTATTTAACTATTAAATAATCAATTTTTTTAACAATCATGAATTAGGAGCAAAGCCGAGTTAACTAGAATTTTTTGTTACATGAACCCCACACAGGAGGCCCTGCTGAAAATAATTTCTCTCAGGGCCTTTGTCTCTTTGGGGATGCTGTGTGGAAGGTTTTTTGTGTAAAATAAAGTGCGAATAAGTAATACTTATAAAGCAGGCACTTAAGGGGCCGCAACTTGAATTTCTACCGGTTTCTTACAAATCTCTCTTAAACATTTGAAGTTTTTAAGATCTTAAAAAAATACATGTTATTTTTTAACATAATGTCTAGATGTTGCCCAAGCCGAAACGCAAATTATATGAAATTCCCTCGAAAGAAAAAATCGCAAAGAATGCTCCAAAAATGATTAAAAACAAGTCGGTTTCTATTATCTCATTAATTATATTTGTGAAAAAATTCACAATGTTTCTTTAAATGGTACTTAAGATGCTCTCCGAGAGATTTTTGGTCTATTTTAAATGAGTCGTGTTTTATTAAACATTTTCGCAATTTTCGCATCGATTTTGGCGCTGTAAATGTTAGCGCTCTCCTCTAACATTTGTAATTTCGTATCTCTCCATCTTCTTCTCTTCGAGCCCGGTTGCGGAGCCTTAAGGCGAAACCCGAAGTCAGTGAATAGGTACCTCCAATTAAGGCAGTTGTGATGCGGAAGGGAATAAATGGATAGGAAAGGAACGCAACGTGTTTTCATTTTAACATGCTGGCGAGTTCCCGGCATGCGTTGCAATGCTACTTAATAAATAAATTGTTTCTCCCTGCGTGTCCTTTCCCATTCGTCCCGTTACCCTTTCGCCTCCCCTTCCTCTCCCGCGTCCCCTTCCCTTCACACGATCCCAACCCGCCTTATCCTTTCCCTCTTTCCTCTACCGCTACCCCCGTCCCGCGAACCCCCTTCCGGCGTTCCCCTCCCCCAATCCCGCGTTCCCCTCCCCCCTCCCGCGTTCTTCTCCCCATTCCCATCGTAGGAATGCGCACTTCAAATCCCCAAAGTTTCATCGCAATCCGATGAATGGTTTAGCAATGCATAGACAACTCGTATACCTACATGCATAGACAGAAACAAACATATTTGTTTTTTATATATACATATAGATATTTATAAAATTTTAAATAAGTACTCAATGTGCACCCCTTTGTTTCACTACATATAAACAGGATGAAAATATTTCGCTCATTTTACCTCAAAAAGTTTTTTGGGTTTTTACAAACTGTGAACCTAACGATCCCAAATCTAGATGTATCCGCTTAAACGATTTCTTTATTGATCCAATGTATGTTTATCAAACATTTTGAAATGAAAAAAATATCAATATACATAAATTCAAAATAATGTAGCAGGTAATTTGGTTTAACCAAATACGTAGGTACCTCATATATCCTGAAAGTTTGAGGAAAATCCAACGTAAAAGCTCGCGTTTTTTTTTTCAACAGGCAAACATTTTTATTAGAGCCTTTTTGGAGTGGTGTTCCTACATATCTTAACCCCCTCAAGCCTCAAGCATATTCTGTCGTAAGGTCAGAATTTTCCGCTTTGCAATAAAATACAAATAAATGGAATATTTCGAAACGTAACCAAAAAGTAAAGACTGTTTTTGAAAGGTGATGAAATAGTCTTTTAAATAACATTATTAGAAATAAACATATAATTTTCGAAAAACATATATTTTTTAATGCAAACATTAAAAAGTTTAAAAAAATGGCTCACCTTATGTTTTTTGTAACTTAAATAACTTATAACTTAGTAAAAACACGCACACATTTTATTAGATAAATATATAATAAACGTTATTGTCACCTAGCCTTTTTTGACGTTTCGTGTAAAAATAATAATGGTCTCATACAGGTGTATATTTTAATTTTTCTGTGGTCAACTTTAAGAATTTAATATATGAAGGATTGTTTAAAAAAATTCCTACAATTCATCAAATATTTTAAGATAATTTTCACGTTCTGTGTAAGTTCTATTCAAGTTCTGTTATTATATCATTATAGGCCAATTGCTCAGTAAAACCGAAATAATCACAGAACTTAAATGGATCTTACACAGATGTTGAAAATTAACTTTAAATATTTGATGAACTGTTCAAATTTTTTCTAACAATCCGTCCTTAGGATTTTCTCTTCTAACGTTTAGATTTTTCATGGTTTCGATCTCTTCTTCGTTTGGATAGGGTTTTTCACAGTGATAGTACGGGAGACAACGATTTAAACGAGATCTATTATGAGCTATTCCCAAAAGTGAATAAATTAGCCTGAAGGGTTAAAAATCAGTTAGATTTTGCATACAAAATCATCAGATCTTTATAAATCTTTTTTTAAGCCAGCCAAGTGCTAACTATGGACCATTAATCACTCGAATAAATCAACAAAAAACATTTGTCATTTCTAACGTCAATTCGTGGACAGGTCCGCCAGTGTTGCCAGCGTATATCGATTTCTTATTTATTCCCCGTCAATTTTGGCTCTGATATCAACGGTGAAAACGTGCTAGGGATATCGATATAAAATCATCGGAAGTTACGCCTATCGATACTATATTTTAAAGGTATCGATTTCACCATGCTAGAGCTCCTGGTAGGATGGGAAGAGTCCGAACAAATCTGTTCCGGCACTGCGACCATTGGAAGCCTGGTTGGCGTTTTTCCGGGTTTTCACTATTCCACACATGAAAAAAACCAAATGTGCGAGTTGTCCATGTATTACTATGTAAATATTTCCTAAATACTATATAAATATTTCCTAATTCCTCGTATGTAGCTATTTCCTTTCAAAATACTTTATTTACACCCCCGCGAAGGTTTCTGGATTATTACAACCTCAAGAGAATACATCTGAAAAGTTTTTTTAATCATTACAAAATCTCTTACAAAACTGTCAAAAATGTCAAAATTCAAGAATGACATTTTGCAAAACAATGATTGTGAAGTCAAAATTCAATTTTTGAAACTCCATAAATTAAACTACCTAACTAACTAACTAACCATCACGCCGTTTCCCCGCAGGGTTAGGCAGAGAGGACAGACCGCCAAACAACTCGGTCTTGTCACACACTCCTTGCCTCGCTCACATTCATACATCGTCTTATACATGCTCTTCTATTATTCTGACTCTTGACATGACTCAAGTATCTGTTTCACTTGGTCGTGCCATGTCTTTCTCGGGCGTCCACGTCTTCTTCTACCATTCATATTTGCATATGCGAGCGAAGCCGGGGGCAAAAGCTTGTATTATAAATGCGAAAGTGCGTTTGTTTATTTTTTACGCTTTCACGCCTAAACCACTAAACCGATTTTAAAAATTCTTTATACACCAAAAGAAAGCTACATTATCAGCAAGTAACATAGGCTGTATATACTTAGTTATTAAATCAATCAATGACTGCATTAAACTCCAAGAAGACCTCAATCGTCTTTTTGTCTATTGCGAATTAAACAAACTTGTTATTAACATCTCAAAGTGCAATAAATTAACATTTACATGTAATAAAAATGTAATTTCCTTTGTATACACACTGAACGGCACACATATCAATGAAGTAAAATATATCAGGGACCTTGGGGTAACAATGGATGTCAAATTAAACCTTAAACAAATTAATCCAACACACTGATGAAATAATTAACAAAGCCAATAAAATGCTGGGATTTATAATTCGTATAGCAAAACCCTTCCACAACATAAACACTCTATATTCCCTTTACACCTCATATTTCTTTAAGCCCATATTGAAAGAATAGAAAGAATTAAAAAAAAATATTTTAAACACATAATTATAAATTCAAATTACACTTCTCAAATTATACCGAATCCATTAAATTTCGCATTTTCAAATCCCTCCAAACACGACGTCTAATTTTTGATCAAATCCTATTGTTTAAAATTCTAAACAATGGCCTGGACTCACCAGAACTTACCAATTTAATAAATTTTCATATTCCGTCAAGATCAACCCGGCAATCCGATTTATTTTATTTACCCTCTTGTAGAACAAACATTAGAAAAAAATCCTCAATTCCTCGTGTATGTGCACAATTTGACGACCTCCGTAGTCCAGTGGCTAAGACTCTTGACTCACAATCCGGAGGTCGCGGGTTCGAACCCGGCGTGCGCAAATAAATTTTATTTGATTAATTTGTGTTATTTCACAATTAATTCATTTAAAATAATATATAGTATATTTGCGGCACGTTCCAGAGTGGAAGATACTATCAGTATCGCCCTGGTGTAAGACCACCATTCAGAATTGAAACGTTGCTTGACAATGGCTTTAGCCGTGTTTGGTGACCAGATCTGAATAGCCAGGTACTTCCCAACCTTCCTCTCCCCCACCTCCTTCCCCTCCTCACTACCTTCAGCCTCACAACATACCCCAATTGGGGATGCCATAGTCTCACTGGCTCCAGACGGGAGCAGTTGAGATTCTTGTGCGGTATTCACTGTAAAAAAAATAATAATAATACAAAATTTCACAGCATTGACATTTTTAGTAAAAACCTTAAGAAATATCGATATGAAGTAACGCGTACGATTGATTATTAATATGAGAATATATCGTGAGCATCTCCTATCCTTTTCCTATATTCCTCTTCCTCTCCCCTTCCTATAACCCAAAATTAATTATAATATAATAAAACTTCATTTCCGATGTACTTTAGCATAAGAAACCTCTGTGGCTTGACTCCAGTTCAATTATATATTTATCACTGTATATGTATTATGTAAAAGCTGTTTGTTTCTTACAAATAAATAAATAATGGTAAGCTCTTGCGTTATGAAATTTGTATAAATTAAAATGTGTGTTCTTCATATATTTTAGCGGCAGGGAGGAAAGGCAGGGGGAAGGTGGGGTTCACGGAGAGGGAAGAAACGAGGGAGGAGGGAAGCGGGGAAGGTGGAAGGGAACGGGACGCACGGGATAGGACATACAGGGAGAATCAATTTATTTCTTTGAATGACGTTGCAACGCATGTCGGTTACCAGCTAGTAATAAATAAACGCGCGAGTTGGTAGACAGAAGCATAACAACTCAGATTATTTACAACGCATATAAGTCAATATGCGTCGCATAGATACCTATAATTACAATTTCTTAAAATAAAATAACATGACTATAAAAAGAACGCTGTATCAAAGAAAAACATAGTTCCAGTTCCAATGTTCGATTATTATCCGATCGGAGATAACAAACTCATCAAATAAATACCTAATATAATTGCGTACACATTACACATGTAATGAGCGCTAATTCAGAGCGTGATCGATCACTCGCCGCCCATCCATTCCCTTTATCCGACCAAATGTACAAAGTTTTTATCGAAATGCCTATCTTTGAACGCTAAGATCTGATATGACATTTGCGCGTTTGTCCAAATTTCAAAATAATTAATTTTTTATCGCGTTGAGGATGTCTGAGAAAGAAGCGTCTGGGATTTTTTATTTAAGAACAAGATAAAGGTCACTGAAAGGCGAAAAATTATGTATTAATGGGAAGCAAGTATGGGTATCGCCGCCCCGGAAACTATTTATTGGATAACCAGCACCTCTGCCATAGGTCACTTCAAGTAGTTCGCTACGTTTGGTGAGTCAACAGGGGTGCCCGGGTTTATGGTGATGTTTTTGTAATTAAAAATAATTTTAGTTCAATTTTATTAGTTCCTGTTGGCATATGAAAGGTTATTAGTTATTAAAAACAGGGCTGATTGATTATATTTTTTATTTAAGTTTATTTAGGAAACATATAGTTGTAAATATACATTAATTTTACATTTAATAATGAATAGAATAATATAAACCAGTGAAGTTCCATTTTTTAATTTTATTTTTATTTTTTATTAGTGACTATTTAGTTACAGGTTTGATGACAATTACAAGATATGATGATATATATAAATATTTAATCCGTTTGTTCTTAGTCCTCCTCACTAGGTGGTCCTGTGCTGAGGCGGACTGGTAGATTTCTTTGATTTTCCGTTATTTAGTTTCTATGATGTTTTTAATACATTCTCTAGTATGTCTGCATTAATTTCTTTCACCCATGTTTTGATTTTTTCCTTAAACTTATTTATCTTTTCTATCTTTTTCAGACTTGGAGGAAGGATTTTGTAAAGTTTAGTTGCAAGATATATGTGGTTTCTTTGGCCAAAACTTGTCTTGAATTTTGGAACATCTCGTATATCCTTTTTTGAGGCTCTTGTGTCATGTATCCGAGTTTCATTAGGAGATTTTCTGTTTTTAAAATGATGTATAAGAATATTCTTGGCATAGATATATTTGTTTTAAATTAAGAACGTCAAAACACTTAAAAATATCTTTTGAGGGGGTTCTGATGGGTAATTTTAGTATGGTTTTTATAATTTATAATTAAAAATAAGAAACGGTTACAGTTTTGGAAGCAAGTAGATATTGCTCGTTATAATATTATATAGTATTAGTAAAAAGTGAGTAAAAAGAAAAAGTAAACAATAAAGAAATAATAAAGAAAAACAGTTTTGTTTTAAGTACATTGTAAGATTAATTTAAGTTTAAACGTTTTAAGGGAATAGTGGAAAATATCGATATCTCTCAGGGCGTTGTAAGATTTGCAGATACGTCCGAGCAAAAAATTTTGTGCATATTTCGATTTGAAATGTTGTATAAAAAATAGGATATTCGATCTGGTATTGCGTTCGGGGCAACGAAATGCAATCCTTTCTAATAGATCTGGTGAGTTAATAAGGCAGTTCACATCTTGTATAGAAATAGTATGTCAGAAATTTTTCTCCGTTTGTAAAGAGCAATAGGTTTACCCTGGTGATTTCCGAAACGATACGAAAGGTGTTTCAAAAATTTTGTTTGAATATTTTCAATTCCGTTAATATAGGTATTGTGGATTCCATACGACAGTATGCGAATTCGAGATGAGATCTTACATACGCCATATACAGTAGTTCAAGTGTAAAAGGTTTATATGTTTGTAGAGGTGTTATATGTTTTTTGAGAGATGTTAGTTGTTATTTGATTATATGTTTTCAGATGTTTGTAGAGGTATTTGTTGAGATTTTCTGCCTTCGTCGTGAAATATATATTAATTGGATTAAGCAGATATTATTCACCTTACAAATTAACACCGGGAGTAAATTTGATCGCTTGTCTGAATTATTCTTCACGCAATCAGTTGCAATTTTCAAATTCAAAGAAATTTGAGTTGATTGAACGTTAATAATTTCACGCGGGAATATCGCACGTCACATAAAATTAACTTGGTTTGTTGACAAACCATTAATAAAACTTGTAGGTATTGATTAATAGAAATATCATTAGTTCAAATCAGTGCTTCGTATTAATTTTAGGGAAACTGGCAATAGCGGTGGTAGAATTTTAAGGTACCTAAGCAAAAAAACAGCCCATACCCGTAAAAAATCACGGAATGTTATAATTACATTTTTCCTAATTTTCTGTTAAATTATATTATATATTATCTAATTTCCCTCAGAGTATACGTTATCTTTGAAGATGCTGTGTGGAGGTTTTTTTTAAGGAGAGGAAGTTTTGGGAAAGAAAAAAGTATGAGGGGTGGCTAGGAATCTAGGGATTAGCGTGTCCAGGAGTGACCGACGTATGAATCCATCCCTCCCACTGCAATGCAAGGCGATGGGTCGAGAGACCGGCTGGTTAGGTCGCCATTGGCCGCCAAAACCTAGACAAGCCTCACCCCATCAATCCGGGCACCCCTGCTAAGTCACCAAGCGTAGCGAACCACTTGGGGTGAAAGCAGGGGTGTTGGTTATCCAATAAATGATTCCCAGGGCGGCGGTACCCATACCCGCCTCCCAAATTGTAACTTTATTATTTGTCTGAATCCTTCGCACTATTAGTAAAATTTTTAAAATGAACCTTAAATTCAAACCAAATTTGAGTTCATTGAACCAGGTTTCACGGGGACACACAGACGGCACAGCCAACAGAAATTAATATTAGAAATTAGTGGAGCGACAGCATTGAGGACGTAATATTAAGTTACTCGTGTCAAAGAACTCTTTTGTATTTGTACTTGCTGTGAATCTTCCAAAAAATTTCAAACATTCACCTTGAACAGTTCAGTAGCATCAGATGATCCCGGCATGGCGTGTCGCATGCTAATTGAAGTATTGAATCAACGCGACTATAGCTTGACCTACAGTAACACAGAGAAGGTTAGACTAAGTAACTATCGCGCAATGCGATACCATGCATAGGGTTGCAAAATCTTATGTAGATAATATATTATTATGGAAGGCCATGGATCAATGTACGAATCAACGGTCGTTGCTCCCAACTTTTCGATCGATCAATCTGAGTCTCCGATCAGCTAAGTGATTTGTTTAGTAACGTTCGATTCGCTTGTTGGTCGGAGAGTTGCATTGGGAAGAGCGTGTTTGTGCATTTGAGGAGTGTTGATCCAAAATTTTGACTCAACAGTTGATCAGTAGGATTGGTAACAACGGCTATAAGTATAATATGTATTTTATAAGAAAGAGAAAAAAAACAGTCAAACTGCAGATAGCATAAAAAATAAAATAATGGTTTAACGTAGGTTAATAATACATTTTTTACAAGTGCATAATACGGTTCTACGACAACTTAACATATGTAGTGGCATTTACACACCCCTTTGAAAAGACATAAAAATTGTGCAATAGCCCATAACCTAATCTAACGTAACCTATTTAATCATTCTTTTTCATCAGTTTTAATTGAATTTTCAAAGGTGGTGTTGAAATTGTATGTTTTTGAGTTATCCGATCACCGCATAATACATAACAAAGTGCATGATAGTGAAAAGAAAAGAGAGGAACAAGGAATAAGTAGTTTTTACCGTATGGATAAATAGAAAGAATGTAAAAGTACATATTTATAATATGCAATAATAATAATTTTATTATGTTGGGATCATTTTAATGTGATTCTCAAAGATCGAACCGAATAAATTAATCGCGTATTAGTTGAATTATTTAGTTTACATTATTAGTTGAATTATTTGAATTAATTGAATTATTTAAATCTGTGGATCGCGTAAATGACTTCTTTCATTTCTAAGAGCTTCATTAGTTGAACTCCGTTCAAGAATAAGCCAGTAATTTTGCATATCCAAATAAATGTGTATATTGACAGTTAACTGAAACTTATCTGATACTAGGGAGGCCGGACTAAAATTTATTAATCGTCAGTCGGATTATCTCTTACCAATTGTTAACCGTGATCGCAAATATTGATAACTGAACATAGATGACGGATTTAGTCAATGTCGTATTGATATAGAGTTTTATCGATCGTTCATGCTAGACCACCTGATCCAATGCAACTGATATAATTCTTTTATTGCTAATTACCTATAAAATTTTATAGATCTATATAATAACGAAAACAAGTTAAACATATAACCGGTCAGTGGCTGACATCGCGTTTGGGTCCCACCCAGGAGTCCCAACACGACAACATTTGCGGCTTACTGTGTAGTAGGAGATTTTTCAAATATTGTCGGGTTATTCGAAACCCGGAAATGTTTGTCTTTCTTTCCAATAAAAAAAAAGTAAAACCAAAAAACTTATTTATTACCTGTTCGTTTCATTTTATTAATGTGCTATCTGCAACTAAATCAACATTAAACCGACGCCATTGAATCAATATGAATGCTTTGAATTATGGGAGTTTTCTATTAAGTTTGCTTACTGTTTAATGACCCATAAAAAATGTTGTCTCAAAATAGAACAGTTTGAAATAAGTGGAATGCACAAGGTCTAAATTTGAGCAAATTAACATGGAGGGAAATCTTATCTTATCTTATAGATATTATAAAGGCGAAAGTTTGTATGGATGAGTGTTATTCTTTCACGCAATAAACACCGAATAGAATTTAAAAAATTTTTTACTAATCGAAAGCTACATTATTTGCGAGTAACATAGGCTGTATATATTTATTTATTTATTTATTTATTTATTTACGGACGAATAGTTCATTAACAATATAACAACAACACGAATAAAAAATAGAGAGATATATATGAAGAGCATTGACAAAATACATATAATATAAAAGTAAATATAGAAGATAGTTAATATAAATTCATATAATATAAAAGAACATAAGTAGCTTGAAGATTGATTAAAAAGATTTTAAAAAATCACATTGCGTATCGACTGCCGAAAGTCATTTAGGCTTACACCAAAAAATTCAATGCATTGATTTGCGTTGACAAGTCTCGACATTCTGGATAAAGGAGAATGATATCCATAATTAGTAGAATGTTGATTGAGGAACAGCAATTCATTATTTCGGAGTCTACGGGAAGGGATGTTGAACTGGATGAGTTGTAACAAAGCAGGTGTGTCAGTAATACTGTTGATAATTTTGAAAATGCATATTAGATCAGAGTCCTTTCTACGTTTTTCTTAAGAAGAAATGTTTAAAGTTTGTTCAATTTCATCATACGAGTACTCGCCTCTTTCAAGTCCTAACCTCCAAGCAATCCCTCGCAGGAAGCGATGTTGTACAGATTCGATGTGATAAATATGGACAGCATAGAAAGGAGACCAAATAACACTAGCATATTCAAGGTGAGGGCGAACCAGCGAACAGTAAAGAGTTTTAAGTGTACTTATATGTTTAAAGTCAGAGGTAATTCTATGAATGAAGCGAGTAGTTTAAGTGATTTGTTTACAATGTTATTGATGTGATCACGGAAAGAAAGTTTGCAGTCTAGAGTGAGCCCAAGGTCCTTTATAGATGTGACAGTAGAGAGACAAACATTATTTAGTTTATAATCAAACTCAATAGGTTTTTTGGTTCTATAAAAGGACAAAATTTTGCATTTGTCAACATTAAGTTGCATGCAGTTAATTTTGCACCAATCATTAAATGAATCAATATCAAGTTGAAGAAGTAAACAATCATGATGGCATTTAATTATCTTAAGAATCTTATTGTCATCGGCAAAAAGCCAAAAACGTGTGTGAGAAAAAACTTTAATGATATCGTTAATAAAAAGATTAAAAAGAAGCGGGGCCAAATGGGCTCCTTGCGGAACGCCAGAGGTTACATCAATGTTAAAGGATTCAAAGTTATTTATTTTAACCCTTTGTTTTCTATTTATCAAGTAAGAGTGAATGAATGATAAAAATGGGTCTCTAATGCCTATAGCATAAAGTTTAGCCATGAGGATACGGTGGTTAACTTGGTCGAAGGCTTTGGAGAAGTCAGTGTAGAGGACATCGACCTGAGTGTTGTCTTCTAAGGCTTTAATAATGGTATTTGTAAAGGACAAAAATTAGTTGTTGTAGATTTGGCCGATCTAAATCTATGCTGTTCCTCAATCAGAACATTTTTGAAAATAGGAGTGATTTTCTTTGTAATTATTGACTCAAATATCTTTGGAATATTAGATATAATTGATATTGGTCTGTAATTTCCAATATTTGACTTGTTTCCGGACTTAAAAATGGGTCGAATAAATGAAATTTTCCATGAGTCAGCAAATGTTCCGGATGAGAGTGATAAATTGTACAAAATACAAATTGGGTTAGATAATGAACATTTACATTCTTTTAGCAAGATTTCTGGAATGCCATCAGGTCCGGCACTTTTTTTGTTAGAAAGATTATTTAAGGATTGGTATACCTCTGCAAGTGAAATTTGGCAATCATTCAAATCAATATTATAATCATAGTTAAGTGGAGGGATGGTACATGAAGCATCAGAATATACAGAGGAAAAGTGTTTAGCAAAAAGGTTGGCGATGTCGTGACCATTTGTAGCGTGAGTTTCATAATAATACATACTTGAAGGGAGATCATTATCTGTACGCTTTTGCGCAACAAATTGCCAAAATTGTTTAGGATTTTGCAGTAATTTTGTCTCTGTAACTTCTACATAAGATTTATAGCATTTGGCTGATTCGATTTTAGACAATTCCCTTAATTGAGAAAATTTTTGATAAAATTTTAAGTTGCCAGTGTCTTTAAATATCTTATGAGTTTTCTTTTTTTCAATTATTAACTGTTTAAGTTTCGAGCTAAACCAATTTGGAAACTTGGGTTGAGAGTAACATCCCTTAGGAACAAACAAATCTATAGCACGTGTTACATATTCATTAAATTTAAATACGGCGTCATTAACATCAGAATTTAAAAATAGTTTTGTCCAATTAATCTGGGAAAGATATTTGTTCATGTTAGAATAGTCACCATTAAGATATCTGTAGTGATACGAGACACTTGATTTCAGAGATTCAAATTTGAAAAAGTTAGTGATGTTAATAGAGAGAGGTGGATGATATTTATCAATAGGTAACAAAGAGACATCAGCTTCACTTACTATGACATTAGGTATGCTAGTGAAAATTAAGTCAAGGCAAGAACCTAGATAGTTAGTAACTGAATTTAATTGAAACATATTCATAAAGGCAAAAAAATTTACAATTTCAATAGCTTGTTGCGAAAGATTACTAGTAGGAGTTTTGACCCCTTGGTTGTCATTCAGCCACAATATTTTAGGTAAATTATAATCGCCACATATAAGTAAGGAATCAGCGTTTCTAGAGACACGCTCAATTGAAGCAGTATGCGACTTGTAGACTTCTACCGAAGAGGAAGGAGGAATGTAAACACAACCAAGTACAAGCTTTTTGGTACCAAATATAACACATAGGAACAATTGATCAGAAACATTGTTAGATGTTTCTAGAACATGGCAAGGGTATTTTTTATTTACACATATCATCACCCCACCACCTTTACTCTTCACAGAAGAAGTAGAACGGTCACAGCGAAAAATGTTGTAGTCAAACAGTCCAAGTTCAGCAGATGAGACATTATCCGAGAGCCATGTTTCGGTAAGAAATAAAAAGTCGTAAAGACATTCACTGACGTTACAGCGAATAGTGTTCAGTTTTGTATTTAGGCCACGAACGTTTTGGTAGTACGTTGAGAAGGAATTATTCACAGAACGATTCTTCAGATTCAACCTAAAAAATTTATCCTAGAAAGTTCACGTCTCTCAGCAGCTTAGCGAGCAGGGCAGTCTTGAGCTCCAGTTTTGTGGGAAGCCGGTTTTCTGAAGAAGGTGCAGGTGGCACATAATGGAGATTTTTCCTTTTTGGGGCAGACATCTCGGTTGTGGCCAACTTTGGCACAGTGGGCACAGGTGGGTAAGTCTGCTTGGCACTTGGAAGCTATGTGGCCATATAGTTGACAGTGGCCACACTTCAGGCTATCTACCCAATCTCTTACGCGGTGTAGCTGCCAGTCAATGGCAAGTTTTGTACGGGATATTAGAGAGTGACGAACAGATGAAGGGACTCTAAAAATGTGGATGCAGTTACCAGTGCGAGGGCCCGATTTATGAGAGAAAGATATGTTCTCTTTTAAATTTTCTAATGAGAGACCAGTGTCGCTGGAAGATTGATGATGAATCGCCGAGATAATATCCTCAGACGAAATATCTTGAGGGAGGTCATGTATCGCAATACGAGGGAGGCGATTTGGGGCGATCGTTGCTTTAAGACCAGCTTCAGATAAAGCTGGAGCATTTGCCAATTTCGTCGCTTCAGCAGAAGTGCTAGGGTGGATTATCACCCCACCACTTTTCAGTTCTCACAATCCAGTTACTCGTATGCCCAAGGTGGCAGGATTGACTGCAGTTTTCAGGGTTTTCATGGTGGCCTTGGAAGTGGACTGGGTGTTATTGGCTGGAAACACGAGAACTGAAGGTCTAGCAGGGCCAGGAAGAGCATTATTTCTTGTAATAAGTGGCAAGCAAGGATATTGAGTTCCACTGGTGTCAGAAGAGGAAGCAGCGACAGTATTCCAGGCACGGGTGGGCGCAGTCGGTGTTTTATTAGGCATGCACTTGGATGTAAACACAGAAAGGGCACCTTCCAGTTTACCCATTTCCAGAGCCATCATATTGGAAATGGAGAGAACACTGATGAGCTCCTTTTGAATCCTGATCTGCTGATCTTTAGTGGCTCGGCATGATGGATCAGTTATAATCGCCATTGCGGCCTGGACCTTCTCAGCCAGCTGTTTGACATATCCAGTAGTGTCACATTCAGGTATTAGGGGTGTCTCATAATCTGGGTTAATAGCGGACACTTGGGCAGGGTCATTTTTGGGAAGCACTTCATCTTCTTCGACATCAGAGTCAGGAGTTTGATATGGCGAGCCAGGTGGTGTTCGCTTCATTGCAGATTAAGGTTAGAGAAATGATTGTTTACTATAGTATTTGACTAACCAAGACACTTGGAGAATAGTGTTAGCACTAAAACTGGTTAGAAACACTCCTTGTTTGGTTTTATTGCATAGTTTGTAAATTTTGGCACTAAAATTTGCTATAAACCATTAATTTAACAAGAGAAAAACAAAAACACAACAACTGTCATTGACATATTATTGTTACCATTATTATTGGTAAGCTCTGGCGTTATGAATAAGCTGTAGCGTTATGCAATTATTTTTCATACGTTTTCTGTCCCTAACAAAATTGAGTTATTGCAAACGTCAAACAAATTGTTACCTTGGAAACAATGATTTTTTTTTAATTGGGCAATTCACCCTAAAAATAGTGCTTTGTTGGCGTCATAGTTAATATCTACCTATCTCTAAAAATGTTTATTTTCCGGACCAAAAGCATAGCGTTGCTATGTAATTATTTGATGTGGGCTGTTATTTTGTTATTGCGCCCAGAAAGCAGCCATAGAGAATCAGGTCCGAATGACCGATTATGGATATTAATAAATTTCTCTCCATAGGTCAGATCAACCTGCAGAGGTCACGGGCAGCCACGATCGAGGCGCTGCGGGTCATGTCTGACCTAAAAATCGACATCTTGCTAATTCAGGAGCAATACACTAGGCTAGGTAAGACACCAGTTAATTTTCCGGGTGCGGTACTCGAAATCGGCACCTCGCCGGGGGCGGGTGTTCTGGTCAATACATCATTGATCAGCCCCCTCCTTCTAGTGGGTTTGTCGAACGAATACCAAACCTGCGTATCAATTAAATTTGGGACAACTGAGATTTTTTTGATCTCAGTTTACTTTAAATATTGTAATCCAGTAGGACCACATATCTTGAGTCTGACGCGCGCCATAAACGCGCTTAAAGGACGTAACATAGTTATCGGAGGAGACTTTAACGCTCGCTCACCACTGTGGTTCGATTCTTGTAATTATAGGACGGAGCGCTCAGACGCCGTCGAAGACCTCATTGCGGCGCAGGGTCTATCAATAATAAATGAACAAAGTATCTATACCACTTTCTCGAACACTTCTGGTGAGAGCAACATTGATCTAACTCTTTGCTCTGGATCTGTTGCGACCAAGATATCAAAGTGGACAGTTCATGAAAGCGCAATTGCCTCTGATCACAGACTTATAACTTTTACGGTAGGTGTCAAAAAGACGGAAGCTCCAAGATCCTCCTGGAACTTCAAAACCTCCCGGGCGAATTGGGATAACTTTGGGGATGCTCTACGTGATACTTTAAGGGGATTTCACGACGTAGCAGCTAGAGATCCGGATAATTTGGGGAATTTTTTTAATGTAGCCGTGGTATCAGCTGCCGAGCGGTCTTTGGGAAGATCAAACCTAAAGACGGTTATCAGGACGCCGTGGTGGTCGAGTGAGCTGACTTCGCTGAAAGGGGCCTATAAAAGGGCCTATCGAGCCCTGGGCGTGTCCAGACGTGGCGAGTGTACGCAGGAGGAGACATACGCCCTTCAGTCACGACTCAGTGGCTCCCGTAAAGCCTTCAAACAGGCTGTCGTCTCAGCGAAACGAGCTGCATGGCATAATTGGGTACAAGAAGTGGGCAACGCCAACCCGTGGGATATCCACAGTGCCATTGATAAAACGGGAAAAGGCTCTGACCGGTATTTAAGTAGCGTAATAACCGAAAAGGATGGAATGAACGTTGAAAGTGTGGACGTGGCATCCACTCTCAATACGCTTCTGGGCAAGTTAGTTCCTGTAGATTCAGTAATTGGGGAAAGCGAACACCACAAACAGATTAGAAATCTGTCACGGCTCCCACCGAGAAACCTCGCCCAGGAGGTTAGGATGACACCAGTAACTAAAGCGGAAATCGAGCTGATAATCAAGGGTTTGGGTCTTAAGAAGGCACCAGGGCATGATAGGCTCAATGGAATAATAGCGAAGCAAGTATGGATCCACGCCAAGGAGGAGCTCTTCCAGGTGATGGATACATGCATGAGAAGAGGAAATTTCCCTTCTGAATGGAAGAGGGGCGTGCTTAGGATTATACCAAAGGGAAACGATAAACCAAGGTCGGACGTGAAGGCGTACCGCCCAATCACCCTGCTACCTGTCTTGGGGAAGATCCTGGAGAAACTGATAAGGCAGCGTTTACGTCAAACCTTATCCCCACCCTGCGAGCGGCAGTTTGGTTTTGTCCCTGGTATATCCACTGAGCACGCCATCACGTATGCGCTTGAATGGGTGAAGGCTTGCCAAAAGAAGTACGTAATAGGAATCTTCCTCGATATTACTGGTGCCTTCGATCATGCGTGGTGGCCGATGATACTTGTCAAGTTCAAAAATAGGAAATGTCCACAAAATCTGTTCAAGATCTGTTCTGATTACCTCTGCGACAGAACGGTCATCCTTTCTTTTGGAGACTACCTGATTGAACGAAAAGTTGACATGGGTTGTCCTCAGGGTTCAATCCTTGGACCTGAGTTTTGGAACATTTTGTTTGACGATTCCTCCAGGCTGCCCTTGCCTGAGGGATGTATCTCGGTAGATTACGCTGATGACAAATTTGTTCTGGTCTCGGGGAACAGCAGAAAGGAAGTTGAGAGTAAAGCTGAAGAGGTTTTAAGTGTGATTTTAGAATGGGGAAAGAGAAATCGGCTGACCTTCGCTCCCCACAAGACCATGGGACTCCTGATGAAGGGTAACCTCAATAGAAGTAGAAATCCCACCATCAAAATGGGTGATACCAACATCCGATTCGTTGAGAGCACTTCATACCTAGGCGTCACTTTGGATCGAACGTCTTCGTTCTTGACCTATGTTAAAAGCGTGTCAAGTAAGGCCCAGGCCCTCTTCTTGAAATTGAGAAGAATCTCTACTGCCGAGTGGGGACTGCGTTCTCCAGCGCTCCATCTCCTATACAGGGGGGCCTACGTGGCGCAAGTCTCGTATGCGGCCTCTGTGTGGGAGCACCGCCTGGAGAATTCACTCATACTCTCGGCGCTCAAGAGAGGCCAGCGAGTCCCCTTGCTGGCGCTTTCGGGTGCATACAGAACAGTCGCTTCGGACGCTTTGCCAGTTTTGGCCGGCGTTTTGCCTATCGATCTTGAAATTAGGGAGGTGTTAACAAATAAGCTTCTAACAAGAGGAAGAACTGCAACCCACCATGGTATTGAGCTAATACCAGGTGGAGCGGTTTCCCTCCCAGGTCTTCTTAGAGAGAATGGCAAGAACGATGGGACAGGTCGAATACGGGAAGATGGACTTACTCCTTCTTCCCGTCAGTTAAACTCAGAATGGAAGGGGCACACAATGTAAGGGAACACCATGTGACCCAATTACTGTCCGGGCATGGGGAGTTTAGGGGAAGATTGCACAGTCTCTCTCTATCCCCCCATCCAAACTGCGCGTGTGGCAATACTGACCAAACAGCCGAGCACATTCTGTGGCATTGTGAGATTATGATGGATGCCCGATAGGAAATGCTCGATGGCTTGCAAGTTACTACGAGACCAGCTTGGAACGCGGATCTCGTTTCGAATAAGGTGAACTTTGAGTGCTTGAGGAAATTTACGAAAGTCTGGGTTGAGAGATGGCCTGATCTTAGAGTCGCTGACTAGCTGTAAAATCATGTAGGTGTCAGGTGTATCTGCTCCTGAATCCACGGACATCCTTATTACTGCATTACATCTACTGCTAGAATTTTATGTTTTTTATCGTCTCTATCGTATATACCATTATTTTATTTTATTGTATACATTTTGTTTCTATTACTTTTATTTTTGTGTGAATTATCTTTTTTTTTTTGCTTATTTTATTTCTTTTAGCATTGTTTATTTTAGATTTCGCTAAGCTATGCTAGACGATGTTTTATCGAGATACCTATTTATTATTTTTCATCATTTTTGTGTTATATTCTTTGTTTTCCAGTTTCCTATTCCAAGGAACACTGTTGTGACCCAACTTACATACTCAACTTTGTTTTTTTTTTTCTTGCGTTTGTTTTGGTTTCTATGTTTTTTTTTTCTTCTTTTTAGTATCACAACCTCTACTTTGCTTCGCTCAGGAGGCTGAACTGAACTGCATCTATATATTTTGTTATGTTTCTTTTTCCCCTTCTGGGGGGTGCACTAGACCTCGTCCCTGCGTCAACAGGAGTCAGTCGACGACGGCACGGTGCCCTCTAAAATCATTTGCGCCACCCCCAGCAACATGTGCAGGCCTGAGGTTTGGGGGGGGGCGAGCTCGGCTCTCCTTCGCCTTGCCCCCGGCTACTCGACGCTGAATTCCTTAGGGTCGTCGGGTATTTCCCCCCCAATCTCTCATTTACTTTTCTTTGAGGCATCACCGAGGAACCGGCTAAGGGGCGCGGAAGCTGGGTGTGGTTCACGGCTAGACCGAACGTCATGCGCATTCTTGCTGGGACTGCCAATTGATTGGAGAGGACTCCCTTGCCATGCTCGTATTACTTCTGTACTGTGTTTTTTTTTCCCAAACAGGTGCTTGTAGGATACGCTGGATACAATCACCCAGCGCTTGCCACCTCTAGGACTTTCACCAACCTGTCCCATTGTCTTGTCTATATTTTGTAATACTAACACATATTGTATCTTGTATTTCCCGCTAAGCACTTGCATACTGCTTGCTAACAACGTATGCAGGGACATTGGAGGTCTAAATTCGTTCTAAACTAAATGTAGCTTCGTTCTTTCAAAAAAATTAGAGTCCTTGCGAGAGCCTTGAAGGAGTAACCATCTGTTACTTATACCAGGGCGGGTAAGTGGTGGATAATAACCTCCAATGTCATTTTGTTATTTCTTTAGGTTACTCTGGATTCAAATATGAATAAAATACTAATTCCTACTTGAGGCGAAATCATCAGAATAAATTAGGGGAGTAGGTACTTAAAATAAATGTCTATAATTTAAATATTTTCTAAAATAGAATTTGTATTTGCGAAATGTCATTCTCAAATTTTGAAATTTTCTATTAAACAATAATTATTTAAATTAGACAAAAAAGCAAGAATAATAACAATCATGCCAATAATTATGCCAGTAATTTCCCACTAATACCATGCGAGCGAAGCCGCGGGTAAAAGCTAGTTTTGAATATATTTCATAAAATTTTAGACAAACTCAAAAAGATGATTAATTTTTGTAAATCAGTAGAATCTCCTTAGAGCAATCAGCCCAAATGAGTCTTCCCTTGTGAGATAAACGCCAAAACTCAGCGAGCAAAGAAAATGGCAGCTAGTTTAAAAAAATACTGCGCGTTGTAGTTTTTTTTCGCAATCATACTCAATTATAGTAGGTACTCAGTAGAATAGCCGTTTTTTTAAGGATTTAGAATAAAATTCTTTTAAAATAATAATTATTATTTTGCACAAGAAAATGGACAACACACAAATAAAATATATTTTGCGATCTTTTCAACAACACAAAAAACTATAAAAAGCTAAGCTACTAAGGAAGTTACTAATAAACTATTTTTATTAAAAATAAGTTATAAACAATCATTAAAGTATCGTAAATGGTTATTTATCAGTTGTGTAAAATTTCAAACACTTTATTAGTAAAGGGGATATAGTTTTTCAGTAATTATTTTTAAATAAACCGGAAAACACAGAGAGGAGACATGCAAAAATGAAGATATATATATATTTTTTACATTAGCTCCACATGGAGTCTGTGAGGAAAATAATTTCCCTCAGGCCAGTGTGATCTTAGGGGATGCTGTATGGAGGGTCTTTCTAGGAAAGGAAGGAGAGGAAGTTCTGGGAAGAAAAAAGGTATGAGGGGTGGGTAGAAATCTATGTGTCCAGGGGTCAGTGTGTCCAGGATTGACGGACGTCTGAACCCATCCCTCCCACTGCGGTACAATGCAATGTTCTGAATGGAAAGGTCAAAAGGTCTCCTACATCTTTCCCGATCCGTCATGCTACGTAGTTTGTGGGTAGACGCATCCGCTGTCAAGACTCGGACAAACTCACCCCACGAATCCGGGCACCCCTACTAAGTCACCAAACGTAACGAACCTCTAGGGATGACCTATAGCAGAGGTGTTGGTTACCCAATAAATGGTTCCTGGGGTGGCGATACCCATACCCGCCTGCCAAACGTTGATCTTATTCCAGTTTTTGAAAAATATAAGCCTAAATATGCAGGAACTTTAACCAGCAATTCCTGAGCTTATTTGGAATAAAATATGTAACGTCATTTTGGTGTCCGGTAACATTTAAATCAATTAAAACTTATTTGCCATCGCACGTCGCCACTGGGTACATACAACCGAGCGCATCACGTGATCTGCACTCCTTCTCTTTCCCGCAGCACCGAACATACGAGACGCAACGCGTATACGTTATACGTGATCCATCGCGACGATCAGTGGCGACGTGTAATATGAGTTTTTTTGTTTTGTTTTTAATTGAAAAAATAAATCATCGTGTCATTTGTCGGGTACGTGCTGATACCCACACCCTGTTAAAGAAATCGTTATTAGTCGATAGGTTTGCGTAAGACACCTGACGTAAATTATTTATTATCCACTGATCTTCAGCGACATAACGTTTTACCAAGTGCGACGTTTCGACGAATTGTTGGTATAGTAAAATTTGAAGGTTAAACTTTTTTACGTCAGATGCGACGTAAAATTCTTCCAATAAATTCGAGATTTTGTATTGATTTGTATAAGCGCAGACTGCAACTGAATAAATATTTAACACTGCAACAAACAAAAAACACAAGGCGACATAAAATGTCAAAGGAAATAGTAGAGGTGACAAATACGATCACGAAACAGAAATAATTCGTATGTCTGTTCCCTCATTTTGGCTAGACTAGCCAAGGGTCCTGGGGGTCTAGCACGGACGATCAATCCGCTACTAACCCTATGTCAATACGATATTGACTTAATTCTTCATCTGTGGTCAATTCTCAATATTTGCGAGCACGGACAACTATCCTATCCTACTAATATTATAAAGGCGAAGTTTGTATGGATGGATGTGTCGATGTTTGTTACTCTTTCACGCAATAAATACTGAATGGATTTTAATGAAACTTGACAGTAATATAGCTCATACATCAGAATAGGCTATAGGGCCTATAGGCTATACATTAGAGCTATGGCATTATGAAATTTGTATACAATTATACGTTTAGTATTCAGACGAAAAGAAAAGCATTGCTACGTAATTGTTTGACATGCCCTGTCATTTTGTTATTTGTTTAGGTTGCTATGGAGATCCCTTTGATAGTTAAGATTTACAGCGCGTGTTTGATTGTTATGTTGAGGGCAGATAGTGAGGGGGGGTTGGGGGGGTAGGGGGGGGAGGGGGGGTAAAAGCTAGTAAGTCATATTCTAACCGACAATTGACAAATTGTACTATGGCCTCCATAGTATCAGATAAGCTTCTGTTAATGTTGTCAATATGCATATATACACAACGTTTTGAATAATATCGTTTGTTATGCAAAATAACTGGCTTATTAATGAATGGAGGTGAACTAACAAAGCTCTTAGAATTGAAAGAAATTATATACGCGATCCGTTGATTTAATTAATTCATCTTAGACGCGGCCAATTTATTCCATTCGATCTTGAAGAAAAGAAAGTGGTTGAAATATGACTAAAGACCTAACTAACTAATTAATTTCCTTTTTTGTGTTAAAAAGTTGAATGCTGACCGAAAATGCATAATATTTTGGTTAGTATTTCAATTCAAATTACCAACTTATAAATATTTTTACGTAACTGTTTTGTTTTTACGTTTCGGAATTTTTTTTATTAAATATTTATTGATTTAGTATATACATGAATATAAACTAATAAGCACAATGTAACATTTCTTTCGATAAACTTAAGTACTATTAAAGCAAGCATAATATATTTTTTAAATACATGCATTCTTTCTTCATTCTTCAATACTTTAAGGCATTTCATCATACATCTTTATGGATGACAACTCATGGCAAACGAAAATCCAGCGGATATCTTATTTGTTCCCTATCAATATCGGTTCGGCCGTCAACAGTGAAACCGTTCTCAGGATATCGATATAAAATCGTCGGAAGTTTCATTGTAAAGTTATTTATTTCTCTTTGCTAGACCCTCTGAGTCCTGTATCTGTTATATGTATAGGTATGCTCACCTTACGTGTTACGCTCACCGTTTTTTTTTACCGCTTCGTTTAAAAAAAGTGAGGTAAACCACATTGTTGAAGGATAATGGTGTGGAAAAGGATCGGGGAAAAGAAAAACGTAGTAATCATACAACGTTTAATGATACAAAATTACATTAACACCATACCGGCGGTGTAGTGTTAATGGTGGCCGGCGTAGTCCAGCGGTAATGCTCTTGACTCGCACACCGAAGGTTGCGGGATCGAATTAATTTGTGTTATTTCACAATTTATTCATTTAAAATAATATACAGTATATTTGCGGCACTTTCCAGATTGGAAGATACTCTCAGTATCGCCCTGGTGTAAGACCACCATTCAGAATTGAAACGTTGCTTGAAATGGCATTAGCCGTGTTTGGTGACCAGATCGGAATAGTCAGGTACTTCCCCACATTTCTCTTCCCTATCTCCTTCCCTTCCCCACTACCTTCAGCCTCACAACATACCCCAAATGGGGATGCCATAGTCTCACTGGCTTCAGACGGGAGCAGTTGGGACTCTTGTGCGGTATTCATATAAAAAAATATATAAAAAAAAACAGGAGGCCCTGACTAATTTCCTTCAGGCCCGTCATCTTTGGGGATGCTGGGTGGGGGTCTTTTGTGGAAAGGAAGGAGTGGACTTGGGTCTTGAAGAGACCCATGTTTTAGGATGGAGGAAACACAGAGGCCGGCAAATCATTCCACAGCCAAGCTGTCGAATTCAAGAAAGAGAAGTAGAAACGACCACTATTTGTCACGTTCTTACGTGACAAATGTCAACCGTATACAAACGTTGGGCGCGCGTTTGGCGTGTTTCCCGACTGTGCACAAGTGTCGAAGGAATCAATGACCCTAGTTCCTCGGAGCATCTGCAATGTTTGAATTTAAATTGACAATGTTGAATGAAATACGAGTACTAACCAAAATACGCATTTTCAGTCCACATTTATATTTTTGACACTAAAAAGGGAGTTAATTAGTAAAAAGTCTTTAGTCGTATTTGAACAACTTTCTTTTCTTTAAGATCGAACGGAATAAATTGATCGAATCGTGTATGAATTAAGTCCACGGATCGCGCATACGGTTTCTTTCAATTCTAAGAGCTTCGTCAGTTCACCTCCATTCATTATTAAGCCAGATATTTTGCGTAATGAACGACATTATGCAAAACGTTGACAGCCATCTGATACTATGGAGGCCGCGTTACAATTTGTCAATCGTCGCGCGTCGGTCGGAATATGTCTTATCAATAGATGACCGTGCTCGCAACTAACGCCAACTGACTATAACGACTTTTGTCAATATCGTTTTGATGTAGGGTTTTATCGAACTTCGTGGTAGACCTGCAGTTGTCCGTTGATTGACATATAAATCTCCCAGTTGCTTTTAAGAGTTTTAAATGAAACGTTTTTGAATCTGCGTCATCCAACCTTACCCCAAAAGGTGATAAAATAAAGCTTGACGTCATAGCTGAGGCATTTAAAAACAGAAGTATGTAAGGTCCGATCAACACTTAAAAACAGAAATCTAAAACATTGTACCCACCTGTATGGATGACTGAAAAACCTGACATAATGTTTATGTATTTTAAATGATCAGTCTGTAGACTCAAAAAACATAATTTTTAATTAGAACACTTCCAAATTTGACATGTTACATCATGAACCCACGGACTAATTCACTTTCGAAAAATTATTTAATAGAAAGCAAATATAATCATCAACAATGCCATATCAGTGAATTAAGCTAGCACCTAGTTTTTTTCACGAGAATAATGCGGAGCATAAAAAGAGTGTGAATGGCATAGGTAACGGAATAATTAGCGAAGCGGATGAAGTGCATAGAGGTGGAATAGTTTTGTGACTCTCAAATGTGTGAAAAATCCGTTATTTAGGCTTGTTCGAATTTTTTTTTTCATATTCCGCTCGGTGATATCTCTCCAAGACATTCAGCAATGTTTTTCCTGAGGCTAGGGAGTCCGACGGCTAACAATTAACAATTGAAAACTATTGTATTGCTTTGGTTTCTTGGGCGTTTTACACCGTGATTTTTTTTCGCACTGATCCCCATATGCAAACCATCCCCATAGATTTTCATATGGGTCGGGATCCAATCTTCGAAAATCTTCGCTTTACACGATTTTTTTTTAATATTTACATTTTAAGGTGATACACACTACAAAGCAACGCAAAATCATGTGATTTTGGTATGAAAAGTAGTTACTTATAAACGTTTTAGATGCTTTAATTAAATACTGCGAGTACAATACATTTTTGCGGTTTAAATAATCAAGTATTTTTTTTATTAGTCTTTTTATAAGCCCAGAAAAAAGATGATCAAAACCTCCTACTTACAAACCCGTTTTCGGTTATGGTGTTTTATCTGTATTTTGGAAATTTTTGTGTATCTAAAAGATTTTTAGGCATAGATGTCAGTGCTAAGATATGTCCTTAGATTCCGCTAGATGGCAGGTAGCTTAGTATCTGTGGAGACCGACAGAGGGTCAAGCAGCTCTGGGTGAGTGTTCACTGGAACCCTCGGATTAGAATCCTTTTAGCCAGCTTCTAGTTAGGTCGACTAACGTGGTCAACATTGCAAATACGTGAAGTATATAATAAATCCAGATAAAGAATCAAGAATATATTATTCCAAGAAGCAATCTCCATCCATAGGATAATCTGTTAGTGTATCTGAAATACCAGAACATCACAGAAATTAAAATTCTTTAGAAAATGATGGTAAAACAATAAAATATTTGTGCCTGTTAACACAATAAAATACGCTTTTTGTCTAGTTTTTTTCGTGAATCACCTTAATGCAGAAAGTTTATTAATAAATTTTTAATAATATTTTGGGAGGTTATTAAATTGTCAAAAAACGACAAAACCTTTAGCATAACAAAAATACAAGTGAAATTCATAGTGGTTTAATGCCGGCCGTAGCACAGTGGAATAATCCCCCATTATGAAACAATAAACAAACAAAAAAATCAATCTTACAAAGTCGCGTATTTTCAGCCTTATATTACGCCAATAAAAGTTATGATTTTTCAGCAAATACAGCTTTTTGCTGATTTTTAGATTCGCTCCTATATAGTTCATAGTTTACAGTAAGAATCCAAAATTTCGGTCAGTGCGGCGGAATAGGGCCTGAGATAACAACATTTTAAGTTCGATCCCAAGTCTAACAATACGCCCATAAATACCTTTTGCAGATTTTGTGATTATATAGTCCATAATTTTCGGTAAGAATCAAAAATTTCAGTCCTTTCGGCGGCACAGGGCCCAAGCCTTCGATTACGCCCATAAAAATGAAGATTTTTCCACAGTTGTGGCTTTTTTCAGATTTTTAAATTGGTTCCTATATAGTCCATAGTTTTCAGTAAGAATCCTAATTTCAGTCGATTCGGCGGAACAGGTCTTGAGAAAACGGCTTTTAAAGTTCGACCAAGCCATACAATACCCCAATAAAGATGATGATTTTTCCACAAATGCTCCTTTTTGCAGATTTTTTGATTAGCTATAAAAATCATTGTTTTAGTCTTCTTCTTCGATGGCGCTATATCCCATATCGAGCTTTGGCCTCCTGCTATATCCCATATCGAGCTTTGGCCTCCTGCAACAGTCGCCTCCAACTCCTCCTGGTCCGGCTGACTTCCAGTTTGGTACCTGGAGAAGCTGTGCTGCATCCCCTCTTACCTCGTCTTCCCACCTCAGTCTCGGTCTTCCCACTTTTCTCTTTCCACCTGGGTGCCCAGTCAAATTTTTTTTTGGGACGCGTGTATCCGGCATTCTCTGTACATGCCCAGCCCATCTCAGCCTGAGGAGTCTCGTATGTGCTGAGATGCTAGGGACCTTATATATATCATACGATCTGTATTTTCCCGGATGCGCCACTGTTCGCCCTCTTTCACGGGTCCACATATTCTTCACAGTACTTTTCTTTCAAAAGTATCTAGCATTTCAGCCATCTTTACCGCCAGTGTCAGCGCCTCACATACATATGCCAATACAGTTCTAACAATGGTCTTATACTATATGGTAATTATGGTTTTTCTGTAGTAAGAATCAAAAATTTTAGTCGATTCGGCAGATTAGGGTCTGAGGTAACGGCATTTAAAGTTCGACCCAAGCCTTACAACACGATGATTTTTCCGCAATTGCTGTTATTTGCAGATTTTTGGATTAATTCCTATATACCTACTCCGTAGTTTTCAGTAATAAGCCAAAATTCCAGTCAGTTTATCAGGAGGAATAGGGCCTAAGATAACGTCAATTACGAAAACAGGCTGCTATAACATCTATGTTATTGTTAGCGGCCTCATCCGTTTTACACGACGCGGTACATCACCTTGTTAACTAAACTCTTATGTTCTAATTTCTAAGTTGCGTGCTATTTTATTGACCTAAAAATTACGACCTACGAAAATTTCGTAATATCAGAACTCACCATTGTATTTAAGGTTACATTAAGGCAAGATCAAAGAGATTTTCGAATGCAAAGTTAAGATTAATAAAAGAAAAACGAATCACTGTACCTACGTACGTCTCAAAATAATTGCGCATCCGTCCTTTAATAGCTGGAGTGGGCTGTAAATCAGTGCTAACCATCGCATCACCGCATCATCGGCAAGTGGCGTGTCACACAATGGCCACAATGACCACAATGGCCATATTGCTCTCAACGGTCGACTCATTGCCACGGCTTAGTGTTTATTAATTAGTTTGCAAATTGCCCTACAATGGGATGGGTGCAAGATTCTTCTACAGGGGACTACTTGTGAAAACGATTATAGTATTTTCAAGGAGAATATGATAGGCATAGATATTCAAATATTGACCAAATCTGATATTAACTAAATCAGTCAGTTATCAATATTTGCGAGCATGGTAAACAATGGATAAGAGATATCCGACCGACGATTGACAAATGTTGCCCTCCTGTGAGTCAAATAAGCTGTCAATATGGTTTTTTAAGGATTTCCCTTAGAAAGGAAATGTGCTTTTGCTAATTTGTCCGAAACAATTTTTGCACAACCACCCCCACCTAAGGATGCATAGTCTAGAAATGAATTACACATAGCATCATAGATGAGTTTCAGTTCTTTTTTACGTATGGTATTTCTGATTGTGATTGCGTAAGTTTCATAACCTTTGTAGTGTCAACCAGGTTGAAAAATGAGTCTAAAAAGTTTCGATAAAAACGCGTTCAACGTTTTGCTGAAGGTCAATTCAACGTATGTTTCAAACGGTTTTACATAAATTGCTGTATCTCCGTCAATTTTATGAAATTTCTTTAAAACATTTAGTGAGAGCATTTTTAACGAATGCATCCCTTTCAGAAATTGAAATATTTTTTTTTTTACTGTGTCCTGGTGTCAAACGAGCAATCAGATCCTGTGCAGAAAAGACCCACAGTGGACTATGCTGCAAACCGTTGCCTTACTTTAGCGAACTTTACTTTTCTTCGCTGGTCTGGTTATTTCAATGTGCGCTCTTCGGCGGTCAATCTACTTTTACTGATGTCTTAGTAACCTTACCTAACGTAACCTATTACATAATTGTAATGCTTGTAGTTTTTTGAAGTGAAAGCTTATTTAGCACCGTTGTGATTTGAAACTCGATGAAACTAAAAATTGCGACACCAAAACAGACAAATACATACATCTATAGCATAGGTTCTCAACTTTATTTTTCCATTTTCCCAGAGACCTTGTTTAAAAAACTTTGCTCGTCAGTTTCATTCTCAATTCGGACTTTATTATAAGAGATTTTATTTTATTTATTTATTTAACGCCCAAAGGACTTTTATATGTTTGGTAGCACAATTAATTCATGACAGATGATTTTTAAACAGATAAAGAAATAATAAAAATAAAATTAGATAAAAAATGCACACAAGTCATAAAAATACAAAAATACAGCGATTTCATAAGTGTACAAAAATACATAGATGTTTTTTAAAAAATATTTCATAGATTTCTTGAAAGTACAATTTTTATGTTTTTTTTACTACCATCCATACTAGGATAATGCCCGTGTTAAGGTAATCATACATATAGAATAGATAATAATAATACTAATCATTAATACTAGACTCTAAAATGTTATTTAGGGATCATATTGAAAATATTCTAGAAAAAGCTTATAAGCAATTGGGTTTCATTATTCGCATTACAAAGACTTTTACTATAGCACACACCCTAATTCTGTTATATATGTCATATGTACGGTCACAACTCGAGTTCGCCTCAGTAATTTGGTATCCTCAAAATCAAACATATATTCATTGCGTTGAAAATATCCAGAAACAATTTATAAAACACCTATCGTATCGCTTTAGTGATCATCAATTTGACCCTATCGCCTTATATAAACGCAGAAAAATCTCTGAATTCTTATACAAAATCATGAACTGCCTTGTTGATTCTTCATATCTGTTAAAAAAAAATTGCATTTCGTTGCCCCAAACAAAATACCAGATCGAGCGACTTATTTAGAATACCACACAGTAAATCCAAATACGCGCAAAACTCTGTAATAATACGTATATATCTGTGAAACTTACAATGCCTTACGAGATGTAGACATTTTCAACCATGACTTGAAATCATTTAAAATGCAGCTTAATATATCAATAACTTAAAATACTTTTTTTTTCTTTTTTGTGAAAATTTATAATATTATTATCCGTAGTAAATAGTATAACTATGTTTTTTAATAACTTTACTTTTTTTCTTTATTACGTTTAATGTTTTTCTTTTTTATGTTGTTCCTTATTATGTTTATTTTTTTGTCACATAAGTTGAGTAGATAAAAAACAAAGAAAAAACTATATCAAAATTTTAACTTAATGGAACTTAATTGGTCTACAACATATTATTGTTCATTGTTATATTATCATTTTGTATGACTGTTTGTTTCCTAAATAAATAAAAAAATAAATAAAATATAGGTTTAAGAATAGTTTTGGAATAAGTTTTTTACAAGATCCACAAAATTCGCCAAGTTTATGTTAAATTTGTCAACATCACTTAAGTACTAATTTCCCATAGTGTGAAATCGTTGTATCGGAAATTGGGCAATGTAGTTCCGCTTATGAATGCTACAGTAGAATAGTGTATTTTTTCGTGTAGTTACTGTCGGTATTCCTAAATTTATGAGTTGCAGGAGTTCGCAACAGACAAATTATTAAAAAAATATTGTAATGCATTTACGTACTAGCAGCTATTCTTAAGGCGAAGATTAATATTAAATCACTATTTTCAATTAATCTTTACTGCGCATTTATTTAAATTATAAGTTCACAAAAATATTCTTTGGCTAAAAAATTGAAGCTTTTTCTACCGTTTCCACTGAGTAGAATTAAAATAAAATTGTAAAATATTTTATAAAAACTATAAGCGAAAATCACTAAAATATTGTATATTTTCATTAGAAACGTATGAAAGCATAAAACAAACAAATAAGATTTTATTGCTAAAATTTCCTGTGACAGTTTCCATTGATTAACTTTTTTACTTTTTTATAAAGAATTCGTGACATCGAAATGAAAGCGTGACCCCAGAAACAGAAACTTACAGAACAGTGGCCATTTATTCACTGTAAACAAAGTTTTTGAAACAACACGTAGATGTTTAAAGAAACAATGTTTCGGGAACCGTCCACGCTCAGTTGTTTCAAATATGTCGCCTGAGGAGGTAGTGTTGTTGGATGATGCGTACAAACACACGTCCACACTTGTAAAACAGCTGTTGCGAAAGTGATTTATTTCCGTGCTCTCCACTCCAATCGGAGAGCAAAGAAACATCTCGAAAAACATATAGTGTTAACCGCAACAGTTTCACATGTTTCAGAAACATATTAAATTGTATCAGAAACGTATTAAATTGTGTTTATAAACAATTGTTTCTCAGTGAATACACGGCTTATTAATTTGTTTCTGGGACAGTCCTTTATTAGACTTTTCTGCGCAGGGTCTTGTAGCACTCTGTTTATGTCGATTCTTTACAGGCCCATGAGGGAGTCGCCTTAGTTAGACACTGCGGAAACATTGCTCTACAAGTTATGCAGGAAAATCAATCAATTATTTTAGAAAGAAGAATTACACCCTGTATTGTGTAAGTACATTTGTATTGTCCTGGCATTATTGGCGGAAGTGACGTAAACGATATGTAAAATGGTAGCTAAGTAGGTACGGTAAATATAGCAAGTACAGAGTTGCAGATTGGAATTATTTTCTAGAAACAACAGGGTATTTCTGAAGTAACTATACTACGCGTGGGTGCATGAATATCGATTTCGTTCAGGAGGTTGATAAATTTTCTTGCATTTATGACTTATTGGCTTCCTAATTATGCATGAGAGACAAAAATCATGATTTTAGAAATTTGTAAGGTTCAATTTATAATTTTAAATAATAACCTAATCTTCTAAATATATATATAATATGATTTAATTCTTTTCTATTGATTTATAAATAAAACACTTGTGTTGCAAAGTTTAACAAAGAAACGACATTTATGTTTATTTATAATAAAATAATAGAAAATAAAACAAGTGACAATTGATAATTACATTCCAAGTATTCCAACTGACACTACAGGATTCAAATTTAAATTAAATGCCATTACATCTCCCCTCCCCCTGGAAAGAAAATTACTGCAAAATTTTCAATCATCTTCGATGTCCTCTTCATGGTTCATAAATAAAGGTGCTGGAGTTAACTTCGAGATGTGGAAAAAATTTGATTCAAATTTTTTTCGACCAGTGTTTATCTTGTAAATTGAGTTTGATAATTTTTCTATGATTTTGTATGGTCCGATTCTCAATTCGTCGAGCTTCTTCCTGTTAAGTTTGTTTCCATTCTCCACAAAAACAGTATCACCAACATTGAAGTCAAAGTGTCTCCTGGTTTTATCGTAAATTATCTTGTTGTAATTATGTGACTTCATAGTATTTTCTAGAGCTTTTTTTCTCTCTTGAATCAAATCGATGCCGGTCTTCTTAAGTTTTAACTCATTTGGCAAAATCGTAACATCTGTGCCGTCAAGTAGGTACTGTGGCGCATATCCAGTAACAGTGTGCTCCGTTTCATTATAGTTTTTTACACAATTATGCGCTATAGTTGTCCAAGCTACTTTTGAGTCATTTTCGTTGATTTTGCATCTAATTTTATTGACCAGCGTTTGGTTCAATCTTTCATTTAATCCATTTGAGAAAGGTGAGTTCACTGCAGTAAAAATTATTGGAATATTTTTTTCATCCAAAATTTTTTTGAATTCTCTAGAATTGATACCCGGGTATTGGTCTGAGAGTATCATGCCAATGTCATTAGTTTCTGTGGTGTTTAAGAGTTTGATGAAATCATTGGTATTTTGAGTTCTTGACGTCAAAATATATGCAAACCTCGTGAAATGATCTGATAACAGGTGCATGTATCTCTTTGTTGATCGTGAACCCCCAAAACCGCCTATTGTATCAATGGAACATATTTCAAAAGGTTTTGTTGCGGGACCCAAGTGGGACATCAATCCATATTTATTTTCACCTCTTGATTTGTTCTTTAAACATACTGCACAACTTTCGCAGGTTCTCTTTATATTATTTGTCATGTTTTCTGCTGTGTACCATGAGCTTATCATTTTTTGCATTTGTGTAATTCCTATGTGACCTAGTTCTGTATGAACATTTCTGATAAAGTCTATGCTGAATTTTTCTGATAGAATTATTTTTTCTCTTTTTTTTACTTTCTTGTAATAAACATTATTTTTCGATATCAATTTATCTCTTCTGCACTGTATCTTCTCATTTTTTACCTGATCTTTTAAGATATCTTCTAATTTTATTAAGTTGACAATTTTTAATTGCTCATCTGTATTTTCATTTGATTCCAGCACTGGGTTTCTGCTTAGACAGTCAGCTTCCAAATTTTGTTTTCCTGGAGCATATTTTATGTTAAAGTCATATTGAGAAAGATAATATGTTAAATCACCTAGCTCTTCATCGGTTCTAGATTTGAGATTCATGTTTTCCAGTGGTTTGTGATCTGAATAAACTTTAAATGGTTTACCTATCAACCAGTATTGCCAGTATCTCACTGCTTCTTTTATAGCTAAGCATTCTAAGTAAATTGCTTTTTTCTTTTTCTGGGCGCCATTTAGTTTTTTCGAAAAGTAAGCTACAGGTTTTTCTTTTCCATCAGACTGTGTTTGTTTTAAAATAGCTCCAAGGCCTTCTAGAGAAGCATCTGTATATATATTAATTGGTAAATCTTGATCAAAAATTTCCAGGATTGGTTGTGAGCATAGTAGGTTTTTCATCGTTTCAAAAGCATTTTGGCATTTATCAGTCCAAATAAACTTTTGGTTTTTCCTTAGTAAGTTATGCAAAGGATCTAGTATTATTGCACTCTTCGGAATGTACTCATGATAAAAGTTGATTTTTCCTAGAAATTGTCTCACATTCTTCTGTGTTTTTGGAATAGGAAAATTCTTTATTGAAATCAAATTATCCTTTACTGGCTTGACTGAATTATTCTGAATTATATGACCCAGATATTTTACCATGTCTGATGCAAATGTGCATTTTGTAAATTTTAATCTAAAACCTTCAGTTTTGATTGCATTCAGCAACTTTGTTAAATGATCGATGTGTTCAGCAAAAGTTTTTGAAAATATAATTATGTCATCTATGTAATTGACAGCAAAATCGGTTAGTTTATATTTTCTCAATATATTGCTTAATATCCTCTGAAAAATTGCCGGAGAGGTCTTTAATCCAAAAGGTAGGCAGGTCCACTGATAATGCCCCTCCTGTGTTACAAATCCTGTTTTTTTTTGTCTTCAATCCGCAACGGAATAGACCAAAAAGCTGAGTTTATATCCAGCGTTGAAAAAAATTTGCAATTTCTGGTCTTTGTCATTAGGTCTTCAATCAATGGAAATGGTTGAGCTTGAGGTATTACTATTTTATTTAAGTCTCTGAAGTCTATGCATAATCTGGATCTTTTGTTTTCTTCTTTTTTAAATGCTAGAGTGACAGGTGCAGCAAATGGGCTGTACGACTCTTCTATCAGTTTATTGTCTATTAATTTTGCTATTTGCTCTTCTATTTCCTTTTTATCTTCTACGCTGCATCTGTAAGGCCTCTTACTACAATATTTATCCACCAATAAGTCTATCTTCGCTTCATATCCATTAACAGTACCAACATCGTATTTACTTTTCGCAAACACTGATGTGTATTTGCCTATTAGTTCATTTATTTCTGTTTTTTGATCATTATTTAAATGATTTATTGTTATTTTAAAATCTTCTTCTTTAACATGTTCATTAAAATTAATTTGGTGTTTTTCTATAATGTTCTTATTTTCAGAATGTTTAAATTCAGTATTTGTTTTCATATTTGTAGAATTTTCTTCTTTTTTATTTGTATTATTCAGGCAGATTTTCTGTGATATTTGTAAGTCTTCACTTTGGATTAGTTTAAAGTCTTTTAACGTTGTCAAACCACTCGTTTTTTAACACCATTAATCGTTACTAAATTTGCTTCATTCAAATTGTTTCCTTTTCTTTTTAGTTTCAAAAACTTAGAATTAATTAGAGAAACATTTGAACCCGAATCATAAATTCCGTATATTTTTAATTCATCATTTAGTAATAGTTTGACTTTGATTAATGGTGTTACTATTAGTTTTTTTGATCATTTTCATTTATCTCAGTCTCTATCATTGAATTGTTTACATTTTTAATGGCATTTCTCTTAAATTTTTCATCCTCTTTTGTTTTGAACCAGCATGTGGCTTCAGGGTGGTAACGAGTGCCCTTATTCAATTTTTCACAAATTTTACATGGCTTTTTATCCTCATTTTTATTATATTCTGCATTCCCAAATGTTTTCCTATTCATGAATCTTTTTTTGTTGACCATATGTTCATACTTGTTTATTTCATTAAATAAATCCACAGTATCTTGTAATCCTTCTCTATCGATCTTGTTAAGTATGAATTCTGGTAGTCCGGAAGCAACAAGATCTATCAAAGTACCGGTGTCGATTGATCTTCTCATATCCAATAGAAGTTTTTATTTTCTCATAGCATAATCCAACAGAGAACCATCTTTGTATCTAAATAATAGTGCGTAGGTGACAGGGTTCCGTCCTTTGTTTGCGAATGATTCACAGAAATTTTTTTTCCATGTTGACCACTCTGAGTTCATTGTTAGTTTAATAATCATGGAACTATACCAATCTACACAACTTTTATCCATGAACAATCTTAGTATTTCTATTTTTTTTTCATCCATGGTCACATCAAATCGTAAACATTCTTTTTCAAACACTTCTATCCACTGGCTTGCATTTGTATTTTTACTACAGAATTTTTCTATAACAAAATTCTCAGCAATGTTTTTGAGGCTCTGTTGCTTATCTTCCATTAATTTTACCATCAATCTTGCCAGTGTATCTTCTTTTTGATGTACTTGTAAACTTTCTTCTTCCAATTCTTCGAGGTATTGGTCTCCGAACTGTAGGTTTCCATCTTCGTCTACATATGTTTTTTTTAGTTCTTCTGTCATTGTTACCCAGACTCTTCTAACCTGGTATCTTTTTTTTAAACTATTTTTTACTTTGCCAAAAGCACCACTTTTCATAATCTCCTTGTGATGGCTTGCGGTTTGTAACATTTCTGGTATTGTAAACACTTTTTCATCACTTGTGACTATTTTTGTAATGCTAATAATATTTGACTTGCCATCGCCTCCAGGTAGTAGCGTAAATTCAAATTGAAGTTTCTCCATTTGTGGTTACGAAAAATGTCGTTTTATAATATGATTTAATTCTTTTCTATTGATTTATAAATAAAACACTTGTGTTGCAAAGTTTAACAAAGAAACGACATTTATGTTTATTTATAATAAAATAATAGAAAATAAAACAAGTGACACTTGATAATTACATTCCAAGTATTCCAACTGACACTACAGGATTCAAATTTAAATGGAATATATTGCCATTACATATATAATATATAAAGTCTGGTTACTTACACCATTTATAACTCAAGAACGGCTGGACCGATTTGTAATGATCTTTGATTTGTTGGATTTGTCTCCACCCCAATTAGCGCAGAATAGTTATTAAAACATAGGAAAAATTCACGACTAAAAATATGAAGAAAATTATTTTCCTCATACATTTTGAATCAATCAATTGGAACGAATTCTCATCTTTTGAAAGAGCTGCAGCAATATTGTGATTAAGTATAATATTGAAAAGTGAGTGAATTACAAAAATTCAAAAACGTTAAATGTCAATGCGCTGATTGTTTTTAAACATATAATGATGCCCTTCTTTCTTACACACTAAATGTCAACAGTCGAAAATGAGACAAACGGTGAACGTATGTCTGCACTCCTCCAAAGGAAAAATACAGTAATTGTAATAAATCTCCCTCACACGTATAAAGAAAATGAATGGCAATTCCCGTAATTAATTGGAAAAATAAGAAAATCCGTACACAACGCCATTTTTGATATCGGCAAAAACAAAACACGGACAATTGAGCATCGATAAATGCTTCATAGTGTAATTTTGAACTTAATAAAAAAAAATCAGCTAATAAGTTAACACAATAGTTATTTATTTTGATGCCGTACGAAGTTCACCGGGTCAGCTAGTATAAGAATAATATAAATAACAAAAATAAATCATAATATAAATACGTGCACGCTGATAAAATTACTGAAACCGTTAAATTGAAATTGAATTGCGCCGTGAGAGAAGCTTAGTTGCGAACCAGTTTGCAAGCCGCAGTTGCCAATCAGTTTTTGTTTAGTTTCAGTTTCTCCATGAGCGTAGGGTCTTAAGTTTAAAAGATACTTCTAACAAATAACAATCCCAGTATTATCGGTCATCTTCTATATGTAGCCCCTCTTGCTGTGATGAAGATATTGAAGTTTTCTTCCTTTTGAATCGCTAGTTGATGTCGTAATTTTAGGCCATTCGTTGAAAACCTCAAAAATCTACTCGTTGAAAACCTCTACAGCAGTGGTTCCCAAAGTGATCCCTACGGACCCCCAGGGGTTCTCAGGATCATTCAGGGGGTCCGTGGAAAATTAAAATTGAGTTAGGGGTCTCTGAACAACGTCAGGGGTTATACAACAAATTTTCCTAGTCTGCAAAAAAAGAAATATATTTTTTGTATTGTTATATTATTGTTATTTTTGCATGAATAATAATATAAATTAAAGTGCAATATCTGCGTTAGTTGCAAAACTTTTGCTGTACAAACAAAACTTGGAAAGAGGAGAATGTTCCCAGTTTCCAAATTTTTCAAAATTGCAAAACGGAGATTAAGATTTGTTTGCTTATTGTCAACACTTAATGGCGCCTCATTTGGGGAGGGGGAAGGGGTCCGTGGGCAAAAAGAGTTTGGGAACCACTACTCAACAGTAACCTTATCTTTCTGTAGTATTTTGAAGATGTTTTTATAGATTATGGATTTAAAAAAACGATTATTTTAATTCCTAGAACCAATCCTACCCGATGTTATTTTTGTTACTTTTAGGTACCATTCAGCGGAAGCGGCGCGCCGTTATGCAAAATTTGTTCGCAATTCTCTAAATACTTTTCGGTCGATAAGTTGGGCCTGAATAACCTCGATTTTTGGCCAGTACGTTTACCTGATTTAACCCCCCTTGGGTTTCTTGAAGTGGAGTTTGATTACGTCTGGAGTACGTAGGTTTATCCGTATATGATCTACGATATACAACACTTTTGAAATTTGCGAAATTTTTATTCATTTCAGACATTGCTCGTTTCTACATAAAAAGTTATCATTCAAATTTAATTAGACTCGTAATATCTTTATTAAATTTAGCAAATTCGTTGATTATTATATGAATAACGAAAAATGTGGCACTTTACTTGTTCTTCTTGCTGGTTTCTCATTGCTGAAGATTGTGACCCCAACTATAATTTCCATGGTGGAAAAGGTTCAAGCTTCCCTACTCCTTGCTGTTCTGCGCCGCGTAGGGAGCCAAGGACACCAAGCAACGTAGTACCGCCAAATTACTTAGGTACCCTTAAAATTATTTACAAATAAAATATAACTTTAATAATGTCAACAGTGTTTAACGTATCTATAGGTAAGATTAATGATGTTGAATTTACATAAAATTACACTTACAAACTCAATCACTGTTGAACAAAACACTCCTTTGTGTTTTATTAAAAGACGTTAAAAGAAAAATGAAGTTGAACGTAATTTATATAAAACTATCAAACTTCCCTTTATTACCCAAATTAGATGTCGATAGTAATTTTCCTCTTTTTTTTAAATTTAAGTGTACAAAATTTTTATTAGGAAACAAAAATTCTGTTTAAAGGGTGAGAAAAAGAGAGTGGGGTGGTTTCAAGAAATCTCATGTAGTCAGTGATCTTGCTCCTGTTTTGATGTTAAGTGTGACACATTGACCCCTAGATTTCTACCCACCCCTCATACCCTTTTCCTTCACTAAATTTAAAAAAAGGAGATTCAGTTTTATATTGAAGAAACCTATTAATAAATTAATCAAATATGCTTTTTGTAATATTTGTAAAAGCTATAATCATTTTGTAAGCACCTTGTTTGTGAAACACTCACATTGTAGCTCGGATATAAATTAACACATCTTATTTCTTGATGCGTGTAATCTCTACTAGTAGCGCTCCTATTTTCAATATTGTAAAACGTAGAACGTACATATAACGTACGTCTGTTATCTGTAGTCTGGAACAAGGATGTTAAATTTCCAAGTGCGCTGTTTGAAGTGTACTTTTGCTAAATAAAAAGTAAAATAATTTTTAGTACCTAATTGGTAGTCTAAAAAGCAGAATATTCCTCAAAATTATGTGAAAAACCGCACCTTATTATTTTTTGGTGCGGCCACACAATAAATTAAATTTAAAAATCAGAACAACTGTCAAAATATTCGGCTGTATTTTGTTTCGCGTCTTCGTGGGATCTGACAGCTTTGTTTCTATAAAAATATGTATTTGTATCATTGATAGTATATCTCTATGATTTGTATGAATATTTAAAAATAAATTATATTACATGGAAAAAAATATAATTTACTTTCCAGTAGTTTTAATAACCTTAAATTTAATGTTACAAATATTAAGAGATCTTTGACATGCCAAAAATCAATATTACCAAACATTCCACCGTCCCAAATAACCATATTATTACCACTGAGCCGAAATATTTTTGTTTTCGCTACAAAACATATTGGATGAGGAATTCATCGTTACTATCATCATTTTCTGTATCATTATTAATATAATCAATGTTGTAGCTCACAATTTCGTCCCTTAGGTACCTCCAACAGAACTGTCAAATATGACAAAATGGCGGAGTAACCCTTGAGTAAGTATCGGTTTTCGGAAAGTAAAAGCAAAAGTTAAAGGTGACGTAAGTTTAGTTTGGTTATTATGAAAGAAAGAACAATTTTTCCAAATATAACCCTAACTAATCAACTTTTACACGAGGGTTCGCTCGCGAAGTGTTAGAGAGAAATTACTGTACAAAGAATTTTCCAGCTAATCTCTACGCAAAAAAAATCGCGTCGATCTTTCGCTCCATGCGAAGTGAAAGAAGACCATACAAACAAACATACTTTCACATTAATAATATTATTTAGGATAAATAAATCGAAAAGAAATATCTATTATCCCCTACTAAGTATTTTCCAGAAACCTAAAAAATATGATTCTTTAAAATAATTCAGGGATTTACCAAACAGTTTTTAAATCATTTTCATAAACATGTAATAACGAATGGAAATTGACTTAATTAGTATTCTCAACATTATAAAACAATTATTTATTAAGACAACACAACACTACCATGACAAAAAAATTTACGATAAGTTTATCACGCAATTTATTTTGTAAGTTAATCGGTTTCACCGAAGTTATTAATAAATTATTACTTTTTTTTTTGAGGCCTTGAAGAAAAAAAAAACGCATCCGCCGCCAAGACCCGGACAAACCTCACCCCATGAACCCGGGCATCCCTGCCACCAAACCTAGCGAACCATTTGGAGTGACCTATGGCAGAGGTGTTGGTTATCCAATAAATGGTTCCCGGGGCGACGGTACCCATTCCCGGCTCCCAAATTCTCTGATTCTAAAGGCGTATATACCTATACAATACATGCATGGGCCTTTGAAATTTTTATTTTATTTATTTAACGCCCAAAGGGCTTTTACATGTTTCTTAGTACAATTATTTCATGACAGATGATTTTTAAACAGATAAAGAAATGATATGTTTTTAAATTTTCACGGCCAAAAGCATTTCCGTTGTTTGTTTTGGGGGTGTTATGCCGTGTTGCGCTACCTCACTATAGCGCAACACGGCATAACACCCAAAAAAAAAACAACGAAAAAGATAAAGAAACAAAAAAAATAAATATTATTGTAGAAAGCAATCACTTTGTGGTTTGACATATTATAATAAAATAAAATACTTTTTTGTTTAAAACCACGAGTTTTATTAATTTTTTTGAACCGACCGGTTTTGCTTTACTCAAGCATTTAGTCACTCAAACCATTAGTCACATAATTATAGTTCGGTATTTTCCATTACTTCTGCACTTAGGTATAATGTATTTTATGGCCGTCGATGTGTTTGTTATATTTGTATCATGTTGTCTCCCTCTATATTTTATCTCCCTCTTTTTTTTGTTTTATATAAGCACACATTATGACTTATTGTTTAGTATTAATTTGTACCCTGATGATGCTTGAGTAAAGCGAAACCGGTCGGTTCAAAAAAATTAATAAAACTCGTGGTTTTAAACAAAAAAGTATTTTATTTTATTATAATAAAAATAAAATTATATAAAAAATGCACATAAGTCATAAAAATACAAAAATACAGCGAAATTGAAAAAAAACATTGTTAGGAGTTGAATGGACGGAAAGACACTCATTTCACGAATAAACCAGAAAGAATATCTAAAATGCGTACAAATAATGTTGTCAAGAAACCAAGATGTTGACGTTATTATTTGTACTGACTGGCATTGTTTACCCACACCTGTATTTGCTTTGATATTGCTACCAGGTAGGTACTAACCGAATGATTAAACTTTAATGGGCCTTATCGGCGAATTAAAAATAAATCTTCAATAATAATTGCAAAAATTCTTTGTAGCGCCATTTTTAAAGAAATAATAATGAAACACTTGTTTTAACTGCTGTGTTTTTATAAAAAATCAACATGTTTTGGAACTAGCTGGGGTACCCGGCTTTGCTCGGGGAGTTGATATGAGATTGAACTGATGCTAGAACCCACGACGGATCTTGCTTTATATACCCCTACCAATCGGTAGCCCCACGCATACAAAAAAAAAGCTTCGAATGGTTCACAATGTTTCAGAACATTCCCCAACAATCGAGATTATTCTGGAATGTTCCACAATGATGTTCCCGATTCCACAAAATTCCAGAATGTTCGGGGATTTTCTGGAATGTTGTGGAATTCTCTCGAATTCTGGACTGTTCCGTAAATTTCTAGAGGGCGAAACTTCCAGTCCTTATATCTTCAAAATCACTCCCTTCAGGTAAAAACGGGAACATTCTTCTTGGATGAGGGATACACCATATAACTCCCTTGATTGTACCGGGACCCGTTTCTGAGTTTTAGTGTAAAGCACACTTTTGTAAACTTTCTTTTAAAATATACTAGCTGACCCGGTCACGCGTTGCTGTGGCTAACGAAACGCAACGCCATCTACTGGTTGGTTACCCAACCTTTATAACCAACCAGCCATCTGTTAATTTGCATACAAATCAAACCCACACCGCCCGCTTGCCAGCCCGCTCCCTTTAGGTATATATTATACATTTCAACCAATTAACATGGGGTATTTCCACGTAATTTTTTTATTGCTTAAAAAAATTAAGCAAAAAATTACGATGATTACAGCATTTTTATTTTATTTTTATGTTGACGAATAAATTTTCTAGAGCGAGTTGAAGTTTACCATTTTTGAATCACCGCTAAAACGATATTTTAGGGCGTGGCTATCGTGTGACGTCGTGAGTGCGGACGCTCCCTGACAGTGCTTATTTGTGCTGGTTTAGCCGGGCATAGCCTGCGACGTCACAAACCCATTTGAAAAAACGGGCCGTTTTGATTTTGTCAGTTTTCGAGCGTTTTTAAAATCAATAATATTGAATGAAAACATAAAAAACAAACATTTATAGTAGGATGATTAAAATCAGAAAAATTGTCTTTAAATATTCCGTACATTTTCAACAGAATCCCTCGTTTGTGGAAATACCAACACAAAACCTTGACAAATTATATACCTAAACCTTCCTCATGAATCACTCTATCTATTGGTGAAAACCGAATGAAAATTTTGAGTTTATCGCGAAAAAACAAACACGGCGTAGGACTTTAATTTATAATATGTAGAGATATTGATTATATTATTATTTATTTATTCGTATCGTATCGTACAGTAGAGTAGTCTTGATAATCCGCACTTATTAAAAACAACACCAGGAACTTCTAACACGGTGAAATCGATAAATTTAAAATAACGAAACAATAGGCGTAACTTTCGATGATTTTATATTGATGTCCCGAGCAGGAGGTAGGTATTTTCAATTTTAATTTACGAAACTTTTCCTTATTCTGTTAATTAATAAAAAAATATATAACAAATATTATAATCAATAATTATCAGCCTGAAACACTCATCTACATTGAAAAAATCTTCCGAGAAAAGATACTGGCCGCCAACGGGAATTGAACCCGTGACCTTCTGATTGCCGGTCAGGTGCTCTTGACCACTGAGCTATGGCCGCCATAGCTCAGTGGTCAAGAGCACCTGACCGGCAATCAGAAGGTCACGGGTTCAATTCCCGTTGGCGGCCAGTATCTTTTCTCGGAAGATTTTTTCAATGTAGATGAGTGTTTCAGGCTGATAATTATTGATTATAATATTTGTTATCTACCCTTTGTGCTATGCATAAAAATCTTGTTTAAACGTTAGTTTATCAATTAAAAATAATAAAAAAAAATATATATATTTATATAATAAAATCTTAATATATAAAACAAAGTCGGGTTAGTTACACCATTTATAACTCAAGAACGGCTGGACTGATTTTTGTGATCTTTGATTTGTCTCCGCCCTGAATAGCAGAATAGCTATTAAAACATCGGAAAAATTTACGAAAAAAGTAAGTATGAAGAAAAAAAAATTCCTCATACATTTTATATGGAACGAATACTCCTCTTTTGAAAGTGCTGCAGCAATATTGCAATAAATATAATATTGAATAGTGAGTTAATTCCAAAAATTCAAAAACGTCAAATGTCAATGCGCTGATTGTTTTGCTTTTGTACTTAAACATATAATGATGCCTTTCCCTCTTTCTTACACACTAAATGTCAATTGTCGAAAATGAGACAAGAGGTGAACGTATGTATGCACCCCTCCAAAGGAAAAATACAATCGTTATAATAAATCTCTCTCACATGTATAAAGAAAATGAAACGCAATTGTAAGTAAGTGGAATAGTAAGAAAATCACAAAAAAATATAAATCCGTACACAATACTGTGATACTGAGAAAAACAAAATAATTGCTTCATTGTGTATTTTATAACTTAATAATAAAACTAAATTTGATTCAGCTAATAAGTTGACACACAGTTATTGATTCTGAGGCGGTACGAAGTTCGTTGGGTCAGCTAGTTTTTAATTAAGTTTCAATCCCAAAAAAATGGCACACCCCTGATATTGTTAAGTCCCCAATTTAACAGGAAAAGGCTATAATACCATATTTCATCAAAACATAATCCCTTTATAGGACAAGTAGATGATAATCTTTTTAATTAATTACCTCTCATATATTTTGTTTTTTAGAGCCTATCAATTAAACCATAATTTTCAGCTGTAAAGTATTATTTCAAATCAATGACAGATTACCATTAAAACGTCAACTATTTGTCAATTTAGAAGAATGATTATCCATTGTGTTGTTTTTTAGAGAGATGGCCTTGGTTTTTGATTTAGAAAAGAAGAAAGCCTATAAAACACCTATTCCATTTTATCTATTACCTAACATGGCCATCAACTAATAAAACGGCCTTCTTTTTATAAATACAACGTGAAGTTAAAGTGGCATCTCTTATTTCGTGAAAGATAATTTGCGTTGATTCCAGAGGTTTGTCGAGAATAATTGGGCCCTTGCATTAAGAGGAATTAGGGCGGGTGGCGTTTTGTATCCCCCTTAATATTAATAATAATAAACGTAATATTTATATAGCGCAGTTTAGTGTTATTTCACTTCAAGTGCGCTTAACTGTAATAAATTTAAAAGTAATCCTATAGTGCTGCTTACGAGTCCTTAGAAAATATTGATAAAATATTAAGAAACAAAGAATATATCATACAGTAGAATATACAAAGCAATGTCAAGAGAACAAAATTAACAATAACAGTGCTGTTTTGGCACAGGACAATAGGTAATGACGATAAACAATAACGGTGCCATTAAACAAGAATCATTAAACCTAAAATATAATATAGAACAGGAGGCAGTTTATGTTTAAAAATAAGAAACAATTTGAGTGCACATTAAACATAAAAGTACAAAAGAGGAAACTGAAACCAAACAATTACCGGAAATTCCCCCTAAACGTGTTTCCCGATTTCCCCTTTGGATGTTGACACTACTGCAAATATTTTTGAATATATATATATAAAAATTAATCCCTGTTTCCCTTGGTCACGCCATAACTTCAGAACGACTTTACCTATTTCATTCATCTTTTTTTTAAGTTTTCTAATATTTTATAGAAGGTTCTTGCGGAAAAAAATTAAGAAAATGGAATAATTTAAGAAAACTTAACGACTAGTTTGACAGATCACGCGTTTGATGAAATTAATTTTAAAAGGCAGCTGTTTTTTTTCGTATTAAAAGAATTGTATATGGATTTTTTAAATTATAGATATTCTAAATAGGTACTTATGTTCGGTACCAACTTAAATTGAATTTTCTTATAATATGCAAAAATTAGTATTTATAATATACGAACAATGAAAATTTGAATAAAAACATTGTAATAGGTGGCACGCGAGCTGTTTTAAAACTGAATGTACTGGGACTAAATATATATGGAACGCAGGAGGGGAGTTTGCGGGACGGGGTAGCGGGAGAGGGGAGAGGGTGGGCGGGAAGGTGGAAGGGGAACGCGGGAGGGTAGGGGAAGCGGGAAGGGAACTGGCACGCACGGGAAAGGACATGCAGGGAGAAACAATTTATTTATTTGAATATGGCATTGCAATTCATGCCAAAAACCAGCTAGCATAATTTAGATATCGACCACTAGCTTATCAGTACGTTTTGCTTTTTGGAATCAGTTACGTCTTTTAGGAGTTAGGATCCTCCAAAAAACGTACAGGCATTGAGTATTTTATTCTAATACAATTAATAAAAAATCTTAAAAATCGTTATGGAGGAGAAAATGAGTTATACAAAACCTCGATTTTGGTGGTTTTATTTAGGTATTATCAGTCCGAAATGCAGTTATCTCTTTAGCTCAGTTTTCGGGGGAGTAAGAGCGACAATGACAGCGACAGTTTGGTAAAATATCTATTGATCAAATTTCTCGGCGACCGGGTTTCCTCTTAACAGTTTATACAATTATGAAAAGTTATAATTGGTTTGTAGCAAACAACTACTGCCAGGAGCGACTCCACGATCGGCTGAACAAATGTGTTGAAGGATTATGTCTCGTGATTCTTCAATATAAACTTTGAAGGTTTTGAGAGACTTAGAAATAATGTCACTTAATTCACGTCATATATATTTTAATGTTTTTTATGTATTAATCATAAGAACTTACCACTAAACTAATATAAACTTTTGTGTTGAAATAACGTATTGTTGTATTTTTGTTACTGTTCATGTCTATGGTAAATGGTATACATAGTGTGTTTGTCACATCAGATGTACAACTTAAATTTTTTTAAGTGATGTACCTATATCATAAGTACCTATTAAGACTTAAATTATGCCTGTACCAGACCACACTATACTCTTGTGGCTTGGCCTTAATAGAGGTTATCGCTCGCCATACATTCCCATTGGTATCTTGATCTCAACCTTCCCGTTAACTGTTAACCCTTCTTACAACATTCCTCAATTTGTTGCAATAGTCCTGCTGGCTCCAGGCTCTGATTGTGACTGGTAGTGGTATTGGAATTAAAAAATAAATAATCCGTATTATCTGGAAAGTTAGATTAGGCTCGATGCAAATAATGGAATAAAATAAATGATAACTGAAAGGGCAATCAACTTTTGCACTGAAAAACGTTGTATTATTTGTATAGACGAAGTTATTTTTTTTTTATATTAGCTCCAGTTTTTTTTTACATTAGCACAATTTTCAATTTCGGGTACCGCCGTTTGGTGACTTAGCAGGGGTGCCCATGTTCATGGACCGCAGTGCGAGGGATAGATTCATACGACTGTCACTCCTGGACACGCTGACAACCCAGATTCCTACTCAACCCTAATATGCTTTTCCTTTTCAGAACATCCTCTCCATACTTTTCTAAAAAGATCCTCCACACAGCATCCCTAAAGATGTCGTAGGCATTGAGGGGAGTTATTTTCCTCAAGGCCTCCTGTGAGGAGCTAATGTAAAAAAAGCTCCACACAGGAGGCCCTGACAAAGAAAATCCTTCAGGACCTATGTCATCTTTAGGGATGCTGTGTGGAGGGTATTTTTATGGAAAGAAAGGAAAGGAAAATTTCTGGGAAGAAAAAAGGTATGAGGGGTGGTTAGGAATCTGGGGTTTAATGTGTCCAGGAATGACGGACCGTTGTAACGACGTCAATTTGTCCAAGACAAATGCAAAAAAATATTTTTTTTTTTATTATTGATATAAAATTTCACATTTCATATTGCAATCCAGTGATGTTGGCCTCACTGGGTTGTTTGCCCGTGCTGAGGCCCCCATTTTATAATATACGAATTTATTCATAATACAGTTTGAAAATCTGCTGACGAAAAAACACTTAAGATAAAGATAAATTTAGACCAAAAATAAAGATTAAAATTTAAAGTAAAATAAAAAAAAAAAAAAAACAAAAAATAAAAACAAAAAATAAAAAAATTAAATGAAAATCGGCATATATTATGATTTGTGTGTGTTGTGAGTGTTGCGGGTTTTATATTGGTTTTGTTTGTTGCGTGTATATGTTTTATTCTTTTATGTTATAAAATTTTGGTAATATAGTATTTTTGTTCTTTAATCCTTTTTTATTTTGTGTCTGAATTTATTTTTGTTTTCCTCAATTTTTGTTTCAAGTTTAAAACTGTTGAATGATTTTATAGCACGGTATTTATTGTGTGTTTGTCCAAAGGTATTGTTTACCGCCGGAGTTTTTATGTTTTATTTGTACGCTTGTCTAACCGGTCTGTTAGATATATTTTGTGTTGGTTGGAGTTTGTTTTTTTGGTCAAAAACATAGTTTAATAGTGTTTTAATATATAATTGGCGTATACCTAGTACGTCACAACTTTTGAATATTTGGTCTGTATCGGTCAGTCTAAGTTTTTTAAGTATTGCCTTTAAGATCGTTTTCTGTGCGATTTCTATTTAATCGATAGCTGCGTTCGTTGCTCCTCCCCAATCAATTATTCCATATTCTATTATTGATTGACAAAGTGCAAAATATATTGTTTTCATTTGTTTTATTTTATATATGTTTAATGTGTATTGTTCTGTGTATTGTATATGGAAAATGTGTATTGTTCTAAAGAGTTTATTTGTGATTTGTCTGATATGATGTGTCCATCTAAGATTATGATCAATTACGATTTCTAGATACTTTATTTGTTCTTTGTTCTATATTACAGTCCGTCCGTGAAATTGTATTCGATCCATTTCGCGTTGCTATAAACATACTCTCAAAACACTACACTCCGGCAAGTATATAAGAATATATGTTTTCTTTCTTCATATTAACACGTGTACCAGAATATTTTTATTCTACGATCAATAAACTAGTGCGAGTGTATTTTAGTTGGAGTCTTTGACCTGAAGATAATTCCAACCTACAACCTACAACCCCACCACAAGTATAATTGTGATTTATTTTTCTGATGCTATTTTTGACTATCACAACATCACGCGATAATATAATGTAAAAGTGATGTTCTATTTATCACAGAGTACAGTTTTCGAATACAAAATTTATGTATGATAATTTTCATGATAACAACTTCAAGGTCGTCCTTGTGATCATTTCGTGTTTTGAGTAATTGCAGTGTCAATATTGAATTTAGCTATTACAATTTCGTTGGAGAGGATTTGATTAGCATATTTTATACCCATAAATACTAAAATTTCCGTAAAAGAAATTTAGTTATTTTTTCCATAGAGATTTGGTAAATATTTTCATTTGTTAAGCAGTTAGATAGGTACCTACCTGCCAATTAACACCTTCCTATTTTGCAATTTAAGGTACTGCGGAGATTATTTCTTTATTAATGGTTTAATTATTAGAAAATATTAAATCACAAAATATAAAGTTATAAAAATATTTAACAATAATTCGTGATAATTAGTTTTAGATTTAGGGTCGTATTGGTGGGTGTTAATGTTTATAAGTAGTCCCTTATTATTTCCCATACCATTCATCCGAATGGGGTAAAACTATGGTTATTTGTTGTGCACACGCCTGCAAAGATGACTATATATAATGGTGAGCTCTGGCGTTATAAGACTTCTATAAACATTTTACAATAAGAAGGTAGAAGGGGAGTAGAATTCGGGAGGGGGGTGGGAAAGAAGGAGGAGGGGAAGGTAGAAGGCGAGGAAGGTGTTTAGCATTATACAACATGGGTTTTTAACAAGAACTTATAATTTCATGGATTTTTTTTTTATCACATTTTTTTCGCTTTGAGCAGTTTGAATTGAATAATTTTTTTTTTATATAATACCTACTTTTATTTTTCTAAGCTTATTGTTATTATGGATACCTACCAATTGCACGTTTTAAAATCTACGTAGGAAATATTTCTAAGAACGCTTTTTGTGGTTTTATTAGAACCGTTTATATTACATATGTTTTATATATTTATACCATTTCTATTCCCATACCACAATAATAAAAATATATTAACACACAAAAACGAGATTCGCGACCTTGGTGTGATTTTCGAAGCAAATCTCTCTTTCAAATTCCACATATCTGACATTGTCTCCCGTGCCAACAAAATGCTTGGATTTGTTCTTCGTAATGCGAGATAATTTACTAATGCAATTGCAATACGGAGAACATAATACGAAGCAGTTGTCTGCAGTTTCCTGGAATATAGCTCCATTATTTGGCCCCCTTCTGAACAAAGCCATATCCTACAAATAGAAAAAGTGCAAAAAAGGTTTATGCGTTACCTGTATATGAGGGAATAGTTTGTATGGATGTATGTGTGTTAGTTACTATTTCACGCAAAAACTACTGAATGGCTTTTAATGAAATTTTTCAATAATATAACTCAAACATCAGAATAACACATAGGCTATAATTTATAAAGCTAGTTAGTAGGGGACGCGGGAGAGGAACGGGACTCACGTAAATGGTGTAAAAATAATGTATTTCTTTGAATATGGCATTGCAACCCACGCCGGGAACCAGCTAGTAATAAATAAAATAATAAATTTTGTATTTTTTCACGATCTCCACAAAGGAGACCCTGAGGAAAAATATTCCTTCAGGGCCTGTGTCATCTGCGGTTGCTGGATGGAGGGTCTTTTTAGGGAAAGTAAAGAGGGAAAGTTCTGGAAAGAAAAAAGTATGAGCGGTGGGTAGGAATCTAGGGTCAATGTGTTCAGGAGTGACGAACGTATAAATTCATCCCACCAACCTCGGTGCAAGACGATGAGTCGACAGAGTCCAGCTAGAGAGATCAAAAGGTCTACCTCAACCAGTCTCTCCCGATCCGGCCCGCCACACAGTAGGTGGGCAAAAGCAATAAAAGATTCTCATTGTAAAACATGACTGAACTACCTAATTGTTTTATCACAAAACATATTATTCTTGTTTCCTTTTATTCGTGGGTGGACATTTTCCACGATCGTGTACAAATCAAGCCCATAAAAAATGTGTTAAATCTACTCGAATGAAACGTTCTAAGATTTTTTTCGCATAATTAAGGTTTTTACGTCTGGCCATAGGTTTCGAAAGGGAAATCGCCTTCCGTAACTACTTCATTTACGTAATTTCGTAAAGTGGTTTATTACTACGCCTCGAGATATCTAATGAAACTTTTATTACCCTTAGGTTAATTTTATCGTTTATACTTTTCGAAAAAACATACGTAGGTGCAATATGTGCGTGCTCACATTCCCAAGTATGTATGTACTTATGCTTTCCCCAAGGCTTACAGGGCCTGCACAACTGCTAACCCTGTACAAATAGCAAGAGCGTCCCATGGTTGAATTTTGCAGCCACCTCTGGTCTGGAGCCCCAAAATACCTGAAAAACCCTCGACTCTATACAAAAACTGGCAGTCCAATTGATATATTGTCCTATCTTAACAAACGAACTGCTATCTTTAGAGCACATTTACAGGTGGTAATGTTGTTCTTTTTCTACCGGTATTACAATAGGAGATGCTCCCGGTGCATAGTCAGAAAACACGCCAAACACGCGCTTTACATATTTATAAGGTTGACATTTATCACATGAGAACGAGTCGTTTCTTCAAGACCCATGTTCACTTCTTCCTCTCTTCTAAAAGACCCTTCACACAGAATCTTCAAAAATGATAATATAGTCCCTGAGGGAAATTATTTTCCCCAGGGCCTCTTATGTGGAGTTAATGTAAAAAAAAACATTTTTTTTAGGTAATGAAAAAAAAATGTATAGCTCCACACAGGAGGCCCTAAGGAAATGGGGGCATATATATTTGGGGATGCTGTGTGGAGGGTTTTTTGTGGGAGAGGAAGGAGAGGATGATATGGGAAGGAAAAATGTCTGAGGGGTGGGTAGGAATCTGGGGGTCAGTGTTTCCAGGAATGACGGACGTACAAATCTATTTCTCACACTGCGGTGCGGTGCGGTGTACTGCTTTAATGGGACTAGAGAGTACGGCTGGAGAAGTTAAAGGGACTCCATCAACCATTCTCTCCCAATCCGGACCGCCACGCAGTGGGTGGGCAGACGCAACCACCGCCAAGACCTAGATAAATCTCACCCCATGAACCCGGGAACCCTTGCTAAGTCACCAAACGTAGCGAACCACTTGGGATGACCTATGGCAGAGGTGTTGGTTTTCCAATAAATGGTTCCCGGGGCGGCGGTGCCCATATCCGCCTCCCAAATTGTAAAATTCATTAAACATTAGTTCTTGAGGTCAATAAAACCGTTACAGACAATCACAATTTTAATATTTTTAATTATCTTTTCTAATTGTCTTTTTTCAAAGAGTCAGAGACCTTCGACATGAGTTGTGAATCCTGACAGGAATCAGTTCATCATTGATCCCAACTCTTGTAAAACCTTTTCTTTTGACGAAGACTAATCTTCCACAAAACTGACCATCTTCCAATTTGGTTTTTACTTTGACATTGCATTGTATTATTCTCAATTCCACCGATCAACGACCTCTCACTGACCGTGGTGAATTCACTTGGAATAATATTATTATGTGCATCACGAAACCGAATATAAAAAGTTTTACGTATCCAATGGGTATTCAATCATTTTTTTTTCGACCCTCGCCGTGGTTCTGGGAAAATCCGAAGAACCTAATAATATGATAATTTATAATTGATTACTATTAATGATTAATTTATATTTAAAGCCACACACGGACACGAACCACTGAGGGATTAGGGTCTTCCCAGGTTTCTTTCACCTTTGGTCCTAACACAAAATTTCCACAGTGGGTTGTGTGTGAGACAATTTTAATATAGGTACTAAATATTCCTAACTTGTAAAAAATTGTATAAAAAAATTATCCCGCGTCATCAATTTAAAAATATATCTACATGTTTGAAGAACCAATAAATACCAGAGACAGTCACATCTAAAATCTTTTAACATCCCAATTCGTCAAACCTATTACAGGCAAAGAAGTTTTAAATACAATGCTACAAAGCTATTAAATTCTCTAACTACTGAAATCAGAAACACGCAACCAAAAGTTCCTTTAAAAAAGTAAAATCATTGGTTACCTCCAATAAACATATCCATCAGGAGTATTTCATTAACATTATGCCTACATATTTACATGTATGCCTTCTGTGTATATATATTTGTATACTATGTACTGCATGTATGTACATTTGTTTCACTTGTCTTTTTTCTTATCATTTATCACTATGCCTTTTTGTCAAACTGAAATTTAATTTTTAATTAAATGAAGACAATAATAGCGAAACTCAATCGAAAATCGGGAGACAGAAAAATCAGAAAAAGATATTGGCTCCACTTGGACTCGAACCCAGGACGCTTTGCTTACATGGCAAGTGCTCTACCAACAGAGCTACGGAATCAATATCAAATTCGGTCACTTTTAACTGATATCATACTTCGACTAAGAACTACCAACATTAGCTTCATTTTCTTAACGCATATATTATTGGCTGCCATCTTTATATATGATTGCAAAATTCAACTCGAACTAAATGCTATCTAGGTAGTGTCTGGATACATTTTTATCCATTTTATTTTACCTAATGTTTTTCTATATTAAAAGCAGTTAATCTTGAATAAAAAAACGCCTCGACTTCTCACACCTAAATTCATTCCTCCATCGATTCTTCCATTGAATCAATATAAAATGAGTAAAATGACAGCACCTGTTGAACGTGAATAAAACTTTCGGTGGGTGATGACGTCACACGATGTACCATAGATACGATGGTTTTCGGTAGATCAATTATTTTAAGTATTAATTCTAACTTTAAAAATAAAAATAAATATGCAGTTATTTAAGTTAGAAGGTCATTATTCATTTAAAAAATTGTACTGGAGTTCTCCCTTCAATTTCCCAACAAAGCTGATTTCAGTGTTACCTAGTTTGTAAAAACTAGAGAACATGTAATTTTTTTCGTATCCAGAATTATCGTGAAAATCAACAGAAAATTTGCGACCCAGCATTATACCTAATTCCCTCGGTTTTTTTTTGGCCTTTTGTAGATTAAGAACGAACGAAAATATTGAAATGATTACTGCGGATGTGCTGCGTCATACTCGTAACTACTAGCCCTAAAACCAGGCGGTGTGACGGGTGTGAGTATGTTAATGAATTTAAGAGGGTGTGTATGTGTAATGATTATCCATATATATATTGTTTTTTTAATACCCGAGTGTTTCTTTTTTGATACATAGTACAAGGCAAATCATTTAAAAGAGCGCGGATTTGAATACACAATTTTTGCACACCGACAGTAGTACAAAATGGTTCGAAGTAGGTTGGACCATCCCTCTGCAGTATGCATCCCTACTTATATAGACATACCTAAATCATCAGAAAATTTTTGCACACACAAAAAACATTTGATTTAAGAATACAAACCTACAATGGTGAATAAAGAAATATAACCTACGATACTAGATATCCAATTCTCCAGTAGTTGATATATACTATTACTACTAAAGTTGATAATTGCTCTTGATGGCGATCAAGAGTCATTCATAATGAAAAATTAACCGTGGTCTTCTGGACGAATTTTGTCGAATGTTTCATTTATACGTATTACCAAATGCCGAAGGGTTGAAAATATGATTATATTGCCAGCCCTATGAATATTGTCTATTTTTCTGATGTTTTTAACGTTTCTATGGTGTGACTTTGAATTTACGACCGAACTTTCTTCGAAATTCTGGCGGGTATATTAAAATGCTGCTAATACCTGCAAAGCGACATTGCAACAGACTAATTAGGAAGCTAATTTTCATGTGAAAACTATCTGCACTCCAGTGAAACGTTATTTTTGGTCTCAAAGCATATGTTTCAGCCTGCTCTACATTATGTATTGCAGCTAACATCGCCGGTAAATTTTCCATTTTATGATTCCTTCAAACGATCTAAGTTAGAATACAATGTAGATTTCGAGTTTTGTCGGTGTCGACTGGTTCTACCCACTCGTTTTGAAATGACTTCTGACAAGTATGTACTTTCGACGAGACTTGAGAATACAAAGTCGACCAATGTATGTACTTTCGACAGCGATCGCGAGCGACCTCGATTGGAGAATTAGAGCCCTGAAGTACTCGTATATATCAACGTTAGTTTGTCAAAATATTTGTACATACTCGTATAAGATATTGAAAAATGTAAAGCAAGATATTATGGAAATAATAATATAGAAAATATGTTTAAGCTCCGTAGCTGATGTAGGGATGGAAATGACTTAGACGGAGAAAGGAATTTCATTGATATTATACATTTTTTCGACTAACGTCGTATGTACCTCGTATGAGACCAATATTATTTTTAATCTTATTACTCTGCACGGTTTGAACATCATATTAATCAATTTATTTAATGTTTCCTGAGTTTAATGCTAGCCTATCTCATAAAACCTCCCACAAATAGAGTTGTAGCGATGTTGATGCCTCTGAGAATTTCTATGTATAGTACGTCCATTGTACATTTAAAAGAACATGATAAATTATATCTGTTGAGTGGTATGTCGTCCTATTTGCGATATTTAATTTAATTCTCTACTTGTCATTGTATATATAAATTCATCTTGATTCTCTTTCGTCTATGGACTCTTTTACATCCAATTTCACGTGTCTGTCACATTTTATCTTAATTTTTATACATCAAAATATTTCTTTGTATCATTTTGTCTATGTGCTTTCACGAGAAGCAAAGCGTCGAATCCAAGGTTTGCAGAAAATGCGTTTAACAAGGTTAGCTCATACGGGCCCTTAACTCGTCGGGCTTGAACATAAATATACCAAACCACGGCTTGAAGAAAAACACTGCCACTAATGCAGTTAATTCAAATCTCCAATGTGGAACATGGACTTCAAGCTACGTCACTAATTTTTAAGCAATCACAGCTCTACCCCCTCGATTAGATAGCCCGTAATAATATAAGGTTTTTTTTCATCCATCTCTTCAGCTGGCTAGTAGGTAATTTCAGAGAAATGTGTATTTGTGAACGTTGATAAAAATCACCAAAAGTTGATAGAATGAATTGTCATCCACAAGGAGACTGCCGAGTTTCAACTCGATTGGGTGTCGGGAAGTGGGTTAATTTGCACTTCCAAGATTACCTATCATTCATTCGAGTAAACAAAATTTAAATTGATCTATTTAATAATGTTCCAAATGTACCTACATGGCTCCTAACAAAATCAAATTAAATACATTGTGACAGTTGTCCATTATTTGAGGCTTATGATTAAGGGAACTGATAAAATTGCTGCCATAAATCGAAAATAAAGCCTAGGTATCAATCAAAAATGAATGATTCCATAAATAATATTAAAAAAATACACAATATGGCGTACTTGACTCGAGTTGCTATGTTTACGATATGATTGATTAATTGGTACTATTAGACATGAGACGATTTGACAAGACGCTTAAATTTTATGTAATTTTTCAAGGATTTTGCGTGCCTTAATTTAATGATTATGAAATCGTTATTATGGCGCTATACAAATATCAACACACTTGTGCACCTACAACCTTATCGATAAATAAAAAGTCAATATTATGTCGTACAATGATACCATGATCAAACAGGATTTCCTACCTAAATGCAGAGTTTCGAGCAAAGCTTCTATGCCGACAGCAACGCTTCGTGAGTTTCGTCGCGACAGTATAAATATCCATAAATGTCCTTGACCCCTCAGGCCTCGGTCATATTTTTTCAGAAGGACAAATTATTTCCGCTTTGCAATAAAATCTAAATAAATGGAATATTTCTGAACGTATCTGAAAACTAAAAACTGTTTATGAAAGGTGACAAAATATGCTCTAAAATTTATTAATTCGAAGTAATCGCATAATTTCTTGAAATATTAACATTTTAATGGAAACGTAAAAAAGTTTTAAAAATGGCTCACCTTACGTTTTTTTAACTATAATAAATTTAATATTGATAACAAAAAGAAATACACACATTTTTTATTAGAAAAATATATTGTGAACGTTACCGTCACCTCACTTTTTTTTCGTTTCATGTAAAATCATAAATAAAAAAATTCAAAGTTTCATTAGTTTTTTACAAATTGCAGACGGAAAATGTGGTTTCATAAAGGTATACATTTTAATTATTTTGCGGTTAACTTTTAGATTATAATACAGGGTGTTAAGGGACGTACTTGACTTACTTTCCAGTGATTCCTGACATTATTTGGAGCTAAAAATGTTAATGAAATTTTGGTCTCCGGCGACCTTTTTTATGACTTTTTTCAAAATGTCGTCACTGGTCACTTAGCCGACTAACCGACCAAACCCTAATCTCGCCTCCAACTGTCCAACACCTACCATTGTCGCCGTCAAAGCTATTGAAATTCAAGGAAGTGTGATATCCGCAGTTTTTACTATGTAGGTGGGACAGCGCTTCCGAGTGTCGTCGATATTGTTTACTAATTAACGAATAAACGAAATGAACGAATAATTAACGAATAAACTAAACGAACGCTAAACTAAATGAAAGAGTTCTTTCCGTATTCAAACTATATTGTTAACCAACACTAATGCACACCTTAAAAAAATCAAGGAAATTAACCAATTCTTTTAGTACCTAGGCAAACTACCCTGATTAGGTAGTAGTTCGCTGACAGTCGCGCGGACATCATAGCATATCTCTTTTCTATTTGATTTTTGGTCACTCCAAACAACGTCAGGAATCACTGGTTAAAGTAAGTCAAGTACGTCCCGTTACACCCTGTATAGCGTGGTGTTTTTCTTTCAATGCCGCGCCGTGTCGATCACATTTCTCGCCGTAAGGGAGACAATGATTTCTTTGAGACAATAGCGAAAATTTAGCCTGAAGTGTTAATAACTAAAAATAAATCGATATATTCATAAAATTTTTAAAAAACAACCAGAAAATTTAGCTTTTCCTATGTTGCTCGTAATAAGTTATAAGCATAAAATAAATACTCTTCCATAAAAATTTAAATGAAAACAAAATAATGTTACATTTAACCCAATAGCAGAGGGCTCCATCTCACTTACACTCGGCTGACATCGTAGTTCTCCATCCCATTTGAATTTCGTAAACACAGTTGGAAAATTAAGGCCCGATTTGACAAATGTTTGGATTACGAAACACATCCACGAGGCATTTCTTGTGCTCTTCTTTATTCTATAATTATTGGTTATACCCAAAGTTCGACTGTTTTTTGTTTTTGTTTTATTAGGTCCGAATTTGGTTAAATCATGACGCTCGTGACTATTTTTATAAAGACATGGAACTCTTTATTTTTGTTGTGGTTTTTTTTGGTCTCCAAACAATGCCGGGAATCCCCATTCCCATTAAAAGCCGTCTTCACGTGAAGTGAAGCTATTATAAAGACGACTGTCGTAACAAACCCAAAATGCCATTATAGTAAACACACATAATGATGTTTACCTGTGCGCTCACCTTAGTTAACTTAATACTATTTGTCAAGTGTCGCTTCCCAGGAGGTAGGTACTTGTACTTACCACTAAATAGATTTTCTCTAGACGTGTGATCTATGACAATTTGAAATAAACTTATATCGTAATATTTTATAAGACCTTTTTGTCAGTTTTTACAGTCGTTCGATAAGGATTGATAGGATAGTTTTCGCTAACTTCTCTTCGTTCCCTAGCATGATTTCAGATCGCTAACGAATAAGTAACGTTCACAATGACTGAGTGTTCTTAATATACTCGACGTCAACTGTTGTTTGGAAGTTAGCGATCTGCAGTTGTCCTACGGAACGATGAGAAGTTACCAAAAGATATCATATCAATCCAAAAAGAAAAACCTGTGAGAACTTGTTGTTATAATTTGTTGTTGAACTGATTAATTAATAATAAAAAAATAATTTTATATGAATGACACGAATAATTAACTCCCTTTTAACCACTATTTAATTTGAGAGGCGGGTATGGGTACCGCCGCCCCAGGAACCATTTATTGGATAACCAACGCCTCTGCCATAGGTCACCCCAAGTGGTTCGGTACGTTTGGTAGGGGTGCCTAGGTTCAAGGGGTGAAGTTTTCCCAGGTCTTGGCAGCGAATGCGTCTGCCCATCTGCTGCGTGGCGGGCCGGATCGAGAGAGACTGGGTGAAGGAGGCCTTTTGACCTTTTCAGTCCGACTCTCTCGACCCATCGCCTTACACCGCAGTTGGAAGGATGGATTCATTCCTCCGTCACTCCTATACTCACTAACCCCCAGATTCCTACCCACCCCTCATACCTTTTTCCTTCCCAGAACTCTCATTCCTTACCCTAAAACGACCCTCCATACAGCATCCCCAAATATGATATACGGCCTGAGGAAATTGTTTTACTCGGGGCGTTCTGTGTGGTGCTATTGTAAAAACAAAATCTGCTTATTAGTAAATAATTATAAATATGCAATCATCTACGTGTTTCAGAACCAACTGTTCGTTCATAGGAATACAAAGTGTAATGAAAATTAAGACGTACAAGAATGGACAAATAATCGTAGAGAAATAAGTACCTACTTATATTAAAAAATATATATAACAATAAGCGTTAGGAGAAGGTATGGGTAAAGTTGTTTTCTCAAGAAGTAAAGAAAAATTGAGTTTACTTCGGGTTTACAAAACACCTCTATCTGTGTGTCTGTTCAGTGCTTTATATCGAATAGCAGGCAGGTTCAGTAAGTAATCTACGAAATATGTACCTGGTGACATAAACATCATCGTGGTATTAATATCATCGTTGGTACTTAGTAGGTACTTGTTGGTGCTTAGTTGGTACGTAGATACTTGGCAGTGATGCCATGTCCCAAAAATAAATTTAAAAAACATCTTTAAGGGGTAAAAAATCCATGATTCACCATGTTTTGAAGGCTGAAAACCTTGTTTAAGGAGTAAAAAAAACATGTTTTACCATTTTTTGGAGGATAAAAACCATGCTTTAGGGATAAAAAAACATGTTTTACCATGTTTTGAAAAATAAAATACTGTGTTTAACGGGTAAAACAACCCATTTTTACTATGTTTTGAAGAATAACAACCATGTTCAAGGGATAAAAAAACATCTTTACCATGGTTTAAGGAACAAAAACCATGTTTTGTAAGATAAAAAACGTGCAAGGGGTAAAAATAATCATGTTTTGAGGGTAGTAAAAACCTCGTTTAAAAGGTAAATTTTTTTTACCATGTTTTAAGGATAACGAGCCATGTTTTTGTAGGCTTTTTAACAATCATTTTAAAAAAATCCTTTTAATAATAGGAAAAAAATTTTTGAACAACCAAAACACCGCACAATTAAAAGCAAATAAGTTTTTTTTATTTTAAGTTTTTACTGTTATCAAATTCATTTTGTAGAACTCCATTTTATAATTAAATATTTAAAAATACATATCTAACACACTATATAAAGAGGAAAGATTTGTTTGTTTGTTTGTTTGTGTGTTTGTTTGCATCGAATAGGCTCCGAAACTACTGAACCGATTTGAAAAATTCTTTCACTGTTGGGAAGCTACACTATCCCCGGGTGACATAGGTTATATTATATTTTCAAAAAAATTAGGGATCCTTACTAAAACTTCAATAATGTAACCCAGGGTGTAAAAAAATTACCTAAAATATTCTTTAAATCGCGTGCGCTGCAAAAACTATTGATGATAGAATAAAATAATGTAGTACGACTTTATAGAACACATCATTATTTACAAAAAAGGTCGAAACAGCATATGTCTTACTATTATGGTTATGCCACAATAAGTATTATTTTATTTTAAAAATTTAATTTAAATGTCGCCGCTTGAAAAGGCTCTTTATTTGTATCTTGGTTTTAATCCTTATCAAAATAAATTACTTCATATTCAAGACAACTTCAATACCTTTATCTCACTTTTTGAATTTTTCAATTCGAATATTTAATTAGAAAGATATCACGAGTTTAAAATTGTTAGTATTAGAAAAAAGTTTCGGCTACGGGCCGGGTGGGAGAGGAGTCTGTCATATTCAAGACAACTTTAATACCTTTATTTAACTTTTTGAATTTTTCAATTCGGATATTTAATTAGAAAGATATCACGAGTTTAAAATTGTTAGTATTAGAAAAAAGTTTCGGCTACGGGCCGGGCGGGAGAGGAGTCAAGAAATGCAGTGCCAGGGTGGTTGGCGGGACGGGAGAGCGGGAGAGCGGTGGTGGGGAAGGTGGAAGTGGAACGCTGGAGGGGAGCGCACGGGAAAGGACATGTGAGGAGTAACATTTTATTTATTTGAATATGGCATATATTATAAAAGAAAGTTAAAAAAAAGTGCAGCTCGCAAAAACTCAGAAACGAGTCCCGGTTCGATCAAGGGAGTTATATGGTGTGGTAGATCTCTATCCCCCTAGGGAATAAGGGTATCCGTTTTTACCTAAAGGGCGTGCTTTTAAAGATATAAGGGCTGAAAGTTTCGCCCTCTTGAAATTTCTAGAACAGTCTTCCGGAAAGTTCTAGAAGGTTCCATAGAGCTGTAGAAAGTTGTGGAAGGATTGGCGGAGTATGTCGTGGAATGATCAGGAATAGGGAATCGGGAACATCATTGTGCAACATTCCAGAACACTATCTTATTGTCCTGAGCGAAGCCGGGTAACCCAGCTAGTACATTATAAAAATATGTATATTCGGAGGTGTATATACGAATACTTAATAATACATATTTTTTCAAAAGAAGACAATAATTCCCGAGTTACGAATAACCTGACAATAGTTTTAAAAATTCTCCTATTACCATCACAGAAAGCGGTAAATGTTGCTTGTGTCGTGATGGAGGACTTCGGGAGCTGAGGAATCGGACACATAACTCCTGGGTGGGAACCAAACGCTATGCCAACTCAGCCAACGACCGGGCCAACCCAGCCCGAAGGGGGAAGAAATTCTCCAACAACTCAAATAATTTATTTTTTCTACATTTTATAGTAGTTAGTGAAGGTAAGTAAGTAATAAAAGTTTAGTTTTAATTTTATTATTTTTTTAGTTACATGATATAATATTCATTTCATTTTCTTATAAGTAGATATTATTTATTAGCGAATACATTAATTAGATAAAGAGACGTTGTGAACCCGTACCGAAGTTCAAAAACTATATTCCTCGCTCAAAAGTACACATTTTTGGTGACCGGTAAAAAATCGTTATGTGTTAAAATCGTTAATCGTTATGTGTAATATGTTATGTATAAAAATCGATGTACCTAAATACGATAAATGACCCAAAAAACATAAAAAAACACGGTAAAAACCATACATCTGGAAACACTGGGTAGGTACTAACCTACTACTAAATCTGGGTACTAACCTAGTACTAACCTACCACCTAAATTGCTCGAAAATGTAACTATTTATAAATAAGTTGCTTAAACAGGAAGCAGATAAATTGTGTCAATGTTTACAGAAAAGGTTTAATTTCATAATAATAAGTTACATAATTATTTAAGTGCTTCAAAAGAATGAATAGGTACAATAAATAGAAGACTGTCTTTATTCTAGGACAGAAAAATGGTAAATGTCCTTTTAGCTGCCCCAGTCATAGCTTTCCCAGGAAAGCAACTCAAAGGCATAAATTATACCATACCACACATCTAAAAAAAGGTTGTGCGAAGGCTGGGCGTGTGTACTGAGCAATGGACGAAGGCCGCTGAAACACAATTAACAGGCCAGAGATTCTTGGGTATCTATCAATCGATCGATAAAATATCAATACAACAAAATCCGTCATCTATGGTTAGTTGAAACGTTTTTGGCCACATTTTGGTCGATTTACAAACACCCTCGAGCGTTCACTAGGCCAAAATTAGGCTAATTTGAAGAGACATTTCAAACCATTTATTGGAATTATTTCAAAAGTTCCCGCTTGTTTTACACTTCGATTAATTGCAAAGATGACTATGGGGTGAGGTTTGTCCGAGTCTTGGCGGCGGATGTCAGGCCGGATATGGAGAGTCTGGTTGAGGGAGACCTTGTGACCTCTCGAACAGAACTCTTTTGGAACATCGCCTTGCACCGCAGCGGGAGGGGAGGGGTGAATTCATATGTTCGTCATTCCAGGACCCCTAGATTCCTACCCACTCCTAATACCTTATCCTTCCCAGAACTTCCTCTCCTTCCTATCATTTAAAAAACCCTTAATACAGGATCCTTTAAAATTGTTATGAACGGCAGATTTATTGAATATAGATTTTGTGTACGTGTGAGTAAGATTAAGTTAGGTTAAGTTAGATTAAGTTAAATTAAGTTAGATTAAGTTAGATTAAGTTAGATTAAGTTAGATTAAGTTAGATTAAGTTAGATTAAGTTAGATTAAGTTAGATTAAGTTAGACTAAGGATGTTAGTGCATAAGTAGTCCGTGGAAGGGAATGGCCGACATAGGTGTCGATGAGATTCGCTATCCATCACATCGCCAACCCTCCGGTGGCGCAGAGGAGGACGGAACGTGAGCAATGCTGAATTGGTACATGGAATATAAGAGGAGGAATGGAAAGAAATATGAATGAATTGTGTGATACAATGAAAGGCAAATGTTTGGACGTACTTTGTATAACTGAGAGTATGAAAAAAGAGAGCGGTACATTGCAGCATAATGATAAGTTCCTCATCTGGTCTGGGAGACCAGATACGGAGAGGGCTTGGCAGGGTGTTGCAGCGCTACTGTCTCCCAGAATGGTTGAATGTATGTTGCAATATGAATGTGTAAGTCCGAGAATAATGTGGATCCGATTCAAAATTGGTTTGACAAGGGTGTTTCTTATTATTTGCTATGCCCCTGTTAATTCTGAAAGTGACGAAGTGAAAGATGATTTTTGGACTGGTGTGAATGATGTAATGAGACTAAAAGAGTTGAATGAAAGGATTATAATGGCGGGCGATTTGAACGGGTGGGTCGGTATTAGACGTGACGGATTTGATTCGGCCTTAGGTATGTTTGGGGATAAAAGAACGAATGACAATGGGAATAGAATACTTGAAGTATGTTTGGAGTGGAACCTTTTTGTGTCGAATACTTTCTTAGATCATAGGGGTATCCATCAGTATACGTGGGAAAGAGGAAATGAAAGATCGATAATCGATTTTGTAGTAATTGACTCTAGGTTGAGAGCCGTTACCGAGGACACAGGAGTTTTCAGAGGAGCTGAGGTTGAAACCGACCACTTTCTGGTGGTGTCAAAAGTAAACCTCTTTCGCGGCTGGCGCTCTAAGGGGAAAACGGTATCAGCTCCAACAAGAGTCAAAATAGAAAAACTACAAAACGATTGTCAGAAGTGAATATGAAAATTGTGCAGAAATGAGATTGAATGAGAAGGAAATGGAAGGTCTAAGCATAGAGGAAACATGGAACCACATTAAGGTGAGTCTATGCGAATCTGCTAGAGATGTGTGTGGAATAAGTAAGCAAGGTAGGAAAAAAGGTGATGCATGGTGGGATGATGAGATCAAAGCACTGGTCTCAGAGAAGAAGAAAGCATGGTTACGTCTGATAGCGATTGGTAGTGTTTCAAGCGAAGAGAGAGATCGAGCGAAAGAAGTGTATAAGATATGCAAGAAAAGAGTAAGTGTTGGGGTGAAAGAACGAAAGAAACGCCTGGAAGAAGAAGAGGGAATCAAAATGACAAACCACTTCCAAGAAAACATAAAACTGTTTTGGAAGGAGGTCAAAAGATCCCGGAGTGGACCAGAGAACGGAAGCATGAAAGTGATAAAATCGAAAGATGGACAAATGTTGACGAATGAGAATGAAATTAAATAGAGATGGATGAAATATTTCGAGGAAGTCTTCGAAAGTAACCCGAGTGGTTGTGATCCCAGCGGCGAATCGGTTATGAACGATGATGGAGTGAATGTTACCAAAATCAGTATGGATGAAATAAAAAGATCAATTAAATGCATGAAGAGTGGCAAGGCTGTGGGTTTCGACAATATTGCTGCTGAATACTTTAAAGGAGATAGTAGTATTATTCTCACATGGCTGTGCAGACTTTTTAACCAATGTTTAGAGGAGGGTTACACGCCATTAGATTGGAGAAGGGCTGTAATCATGCCATTATACACAGGTAAAGGGTCACGTATGGAATGTGGGAATCATAGGGCTATTAGCCTTCTTAGTTCAGTGGGCAAGCTGTATGGTAGAATATTGATTGAAAGGGTAAGAACGGAAACAAAAGATAAAATATGGGATCTGCAAGGTGCTTTTACGAGTGGAAGGGGGTGCATGGACCAGATTTTCTCATTGCGTATGCTCACTGAGAAGTTTCTTGCAAAAAACCAGAAACTCTTCTGTGCCTTTGTAGATCTACAAAAAGCGTACGACCGAGTTGACAGGAAAAAGCTATGGAAGGTGTTGTCCAAGTACGGAGTGAATACGAAGCTCATTCAGGCAATTGCGTCGCTATATGAGGGAAGCGTTGCATGTGTTAGGGTGAACGGCGATTTTACGGAGTGGTTTGACATCACAAAAGGTGTTAAACAAGGCTGCGTAATGTCACCGTGGTTATTCAATCTATACATGGATAATTGTGTGCAAGAATTGAAAGAAATGGGATTGGGCGCGAAATTGAGTAATCTGGAAGTATGTTGCCTATTGTATGCTGATGATGCGGTGCTAATTTCTAACAGTATGGAAGATCTACAGTCTCTCGTGTCAAGGATGAACGAAGTATGTATGAAGAATGAGTTAATGATGAATGTAAGTAAGTCTAAAGTCATGGTGTTTGAAAGAGAGAGTACGAAAACAGTATGCAATATAGTTGTGAATGATGAATACTTGGAGCAGGTGGATAAGTTTGTGTATCTGGGTAGTATGTTTACGAAAGATGGGAAGGCTGATAGAGATATTGAAAGAAGGGTTAATGCCGGTAATTCCATTAATGGAGGACTGAATGCCGTTAGCGGTAATAAAAAACTGTCCAAATACGCGAAACTAGCCGTCCATAATGGAGTGCTGGTACCTACCCTGGTGTATGGCAGTGAGGCATGGAACTGGCAGAGGAAGGATGAAAGTAGACTGAATGCTGTAGAAATGAGATCCCTGAAGCGAATGTGTGGTAAAACCATGTACGATCGTGAGAGAAACGTGGATATCCGCAAAGAATGCAAGGCTGTTGTAAGCGTGATGTGTAAGATTAAGAAAGGGACTCTCCGATGGTTTGGGCATGTAGAGCGAATGAACGAGGAAAGGAGTGTAAGGAGAATATATGATGCAAATGTGAATGGTAGAAGAAGTCGCGGACGCCCGAGGAAGACATGGCACAACCGGCGTAGCGCAGCGGTAAGACGCTTGATTCGCGCACCGAAGGTCGCGGGATCGAATCCCGGCGTGGCAAATAAATTTTATTTGATTAATTTGTGTTATTTCACAATTTATTCATTTAAAATAATATATAGTATGTTTGCGGCACGTTCCAGAGTGGAAGATACTCCCTGTATCGCCCTGGTGTAAGACCACCATTCAGAATTGAAACGTTGCTTGAAATGGCATTAGCCGTGTTTGGTGACCAGATCTGAATAGCCAGGTACTTCCCCACCTTCCTCTTCCCTATCTCCTTCCCCTCCCCACTACCCTCAGCCTCACAACATACCCCAATTGGGGATGTCATAGTCTCACTGGCTTCAGACGGGAGCAGTTGGGACTCTTGTGCGGTAATATGAACGAGGCAAAGAGTGTGTGCCAAGATCGAGTTGTGTGGCGGTCCGTCCTCTCTGCCTACCCCTGCGGGGAAACGGCGTGATGGTTAGTTCGTTAGTTAGTTAGTTAATACAGGATCCCTAAAGATATGCCCCGAGGGAAAATATTTTCCTCGGGGCCTCCTGTGTGGAGCTATTGTAAAAATAAATAAATGACTCAGTATTTTCACTTTTCACTTGTCTAGAATCTCTTCTGAATTATTTGTTATTGATATTTCGCGAACCGAAAATATTGAAATATATTTCTTACAAATCATAACAAATGCATACTCAAATTGACTAGGCTAAAAACCGACCTATCTTTTTCTGATTTTTCTGTTTCTAATGTTCGTTTGAGAGTCGCTAATATTGTCCTCAGTGATAAGACGGCCACCGTTATCAAGGGGTGAGGATCTCGATTCGGAATTCGGAGGTCGCGGGTTCAAACCCCAGTGTGCGCAATTTCACAATTTATTCATTTACAATGATATGTGATATGTTTGCAGCACGTTTCAGAGAGGAATATACTCTCAGTATAGCCCTGGTGAAAGACCACCATTCAGAATTGAAATGTTGATTGAAATAGATTAAGCTGTGTTTGGTGACCAGATCTGAAGAGCCAGGTAACTCCCCCACCTTCCTCTTTTCCCTATCTCATTCCCTTCTCTACTACCTATAGCCTCACAACATATGCTAATGTTGTATGCTATAGGCTCACTGGCTCCAGACGGGAGCAGTTTTGGGACTCTTGTGCGGTATTCACATTAAAAATGAATCATTCTTTTAATATGTTTAAATAATTGATAGATTTCGTATTTTTTAAGTTTACTGACATTCGAAAGGTTAATGTCTTCCTTTGAAAGGCAAATATTCTTGTATAATACTTTCAGCTTCACAAATCCTACAATTCCGTGATTTTTCATTCAAGGGAATTTTCTTCGGCGAACTCACGATCGCAATGAACAGTAAGTACTCTAGAAAAAATACAATAGAAGTAAAACACTTCTAAAATATGTTTTTTTTTCAAGTGACTGAAATAATTCTGCAGGGGTGCACGAAATAGATACCTACATCATTTTGTGGTCAATTAAATAATTTGTCAATTTGTTTTTGTTTTTTTAGGGGTTTTGATTTTTTTCGGCACAAAATAGAAACCACGGCAAAACGATTGATTTTCGTCATTCTTGTAATTTTTTTATTATTATTTTGACGAAATGAAATAGGTACATGTAATAATAATAACAACTTGTAAATTGTAGATGAGTGTATCCATTTATATTATTTATAAGTATGTATTTATCTAAAAAAATATTCACTCTGAATTAGATTGTTGCGAACTCCTGCATCTCGTCGACTTAAAGGTACCTTATCGAGAAACAAGGCAAAACATATTATTCTGCAACAATAATTCTGGAACCAACTACGGCCATAGAACACCTTTATTGTGTTGACAGTATGGATGTTGACAAATTTAGTTTGAGTTTTTATTCTAGATCTCCAGTATTGTTAAAGACCACAGCCCTCGCTTCCTACGATAGTAACCTCAAAATCCCATCCGCGTTTTTATATATGCTAATCACGCTGCTCGTAAAATCCGCTTACAATAACAATCTATTCTTCTACTAGGAACTTCAGTGCGCGTCCTCGCTATAGACCTTTTGTCCCGCCTGAGAGACTTGTATAGAATCTGCGTGTCCTGAATCCCACAGAGTCATTGTGAAATCGAAACTGTCTTTAGGTCAAGAGGCAACCTTATTTTGCAAGAGCTTCATCAATTTACATCAGCCATTTCTGTAAAATTCCGATGTCATAAATACTTAAAGGAATTATCTATGTAATTAAGTTGACTTACCAGGGTTTACGGTAGAGTAGTAATATGGTTATTTCAGATAACTCAGCGATGCCTGAAGATGCAGTCTCATTGTCGAATCTAAAACATAAGAAAAACATATCTTATGCATCGAAATTATCTTACAGATTATGACGATATTATATATTAATATTTACATTTTCTTCTATAATATATCCAATTTTGGAGGCGGGTGTGTTGTGTATACCTCTGCCCGGGAATCATTTATTGGATGACCAACATCTCTGCCATAAGTCAAACCAAATGGTTCGATATGTTTGGTGACTTCTAAGAACAATTGAAAAAAAAGCATCTAATAATATTTAGAGAGAGATGGTATTAAAATATTATTGTAAAATAAAATAATAAATAAAATTAAACATTGTAAAAGTTAGATTACAAATAAATTGACACATTTGGCAACTGGAGATTCATTTTCAAGTCTCCACTATTTTTTGCTTTCATTACTAATCCTAATTTCTTTTTGTCCATGGTTCTGAATATCTTAATTTTTATGTCCACTGGAGTCAATCGAAAATATATTATTTACCGTTTTGTCATGGGCATTTCTATTTTTATACAAATCTTGCTTTTGATTCCAAAAACAGAGAAGGCTTTGGTAGAGATAAATCTAAATATCATAATATCATCCGACCATTTCAGATATCTTTTCTTTGAAGTATTCCTAATGTCTACTTTTGCCCGCAGGAAACTAAAAATCGCAAGCGAATTGAAATAAGTGTTCAGACGTGGCGATTCGGTGTGAAACTCGAACGACGGGTCATACTTAACAAAAGTAGATGAGCGCGCTCGACTAAAAACTTGATAAACTCTGTTGAAAGAGCGTTCTCACTTGTCAATAAGCTTTCTAGTGTCAATCAACAGTCCCTGTATTTACCAAAATCGTTGTGTAAAAGTTAAAAACGCAAGTCTTTATAAGCTTTTTATAAACTTTTACCACTTCACTTTGGTAACCGAACCCAACCCAACCTATTTCTAAACTCTTCCATTTTGGACTGAATAAAAATTTGAGTACGTTGGAGTTTCAGCGATCATTTGAAATCAAAAGTCATAGTATATTTAATTTTAGGCAATCATTAGATTTTATAGATAATCTCTACATAAGCGATAATATCATAGATTCTTATACAGAGATCGTAATCCTTGCATCACGTATCTAATAATTTAATCTGTACGTCACGGTTCAGAGAAAAACCAACGAAAATATCATGGGGATATTATTAAACATTGTGAGATATTTTCAAGATTCCACGATGTCCACAGTGTTTCTTAGTTTTCTAAAGTACGACTGAAATAAATTTTTCCGTTCTCCAGAAGACTTTTTGACTTTTGATACAATGGCATATAGAGCTCCCTTTCTCTTTCATCGTGAGTTTATAAAGTGTGGTTGTTGAAAAAATGGGTCTCCAGAAGAGTTTCAGGGATAATATTATAATTCATTCTAATTCAAAAAATATTTATCGTACAAAATAAACAGAAATTACAAAGGGTATAGCTTACAGTACATCCTATTCCTTACAGTTAACCCAAATAACAAGAAGTGGAATGCGGTTAGGCGCAATATTCGCACTGCTTTCCAATCATATATAAATTCCATTGAACACGATATTAAGCATGATCCCAAAATGTTTTGGGACTATGTCAAATCACTGAGGAAAGATGGTGGTATTCAAGACACCATGACTCATCGTGATCGGGAAGTTCGCGGAGTAGATGTAGCTAACGCTTTTGCAACACACTTCCAATCAGTATATAGTAAGGAACTCCATTACTAAATACTAATATTGCTGCCAAGTTGAATATAAAAGGTGCCCAGAATATCGATATTGATCAAATTGATGAATCAGATGTAGAAACTTATATCGAAAAATGAAAAATACACATTCACTTGGTCCAGATTTTCTTCCAGTATTCTTTTTAAAGGTTGTGTCGAGTTTTTAAAAATGCCACTCACTTTCTTATTTAACCTTTCCTTAGAAACTGGTGTATTTCCTGATACCTGGAAAATTTCGAAAAATTTTCCGATTTATAAAAGCGGCACAAAAACTTCTGTAGAAAATTATAGGCCGATTGCAATACTCGAATAGATTATCCATAAATACACACTGCCACAAGTGGAGCCGTTCTTAATTTCAGAACAGCATGTGTTTAGAAAAGGTCGATCTACAGAAACCAACTTATTGGTGTTTACTGATTATGTATCAAATTCTTTAGATAAAGGCCATCAGGTTGATTGTTCATATAATGACTTTTCAAAGGCCTTCGATACTGTTAATCACGACGTCTTACTCAATAAACTGGCTGAAATAGGATTCTCCATGAGACTACTCATCTTTTTTGCTAGTTATCTTGCAGGCAGGAAACAGTTTGTGTCTCACGGACTATTCCAGTCTACCATATTTTTGTACGATCAGGAGTACCCCAAGGGTCTAATTTAGGTCCACTCCTTTTTTCTATATTCATTAATGATATTTCAGAAACAATTCTGCACTCCAGGTTTCTTCTTTTTGCTGATGACCTAAAACTGTTCTTAGAAATACTAACCCTAGAAGACTGCAATCGACTCCAGTCAGATATTGATAGAATTATTGACTGGAGTAAAAGAAATCGGATTGAGTTCAATATTTATAAATGTTTAGTATTGTCTTACACTAGGGCGTGCCATACCTTGTATTACCGGTATACGATGGACGCCCGAAATCTAAAACGTGTCTCCACTATGAAGGATCTTGGAATCATGTTTGATAGTAGGCTGACATTTCATACTCATATTCAGATGGCTTGTAGCACATCATTGAGAATGCTGGGCTTTGTTCTGCGTACTGCAAGGAACTTTAGAATTATGTTGGACTGTTGTATAAGAATTTACTTGTGGATAATTTTTTATTTTTTTTATTTAGAATGTTGTTGACTATATTTGGACTGTAACCACGGTTGTAAATAACGGTTACAGTCCAAATATAGTCAACAACATTCTAAATAAAAAAAATAAAAAATTATCCACAAGTAAATTCTTATACAACAGTCCACCTCATAATAATAATATACCAAGTAATAATAATCAACCTTATCAATGGCGTAGAATCTTGTACATAAATAATTTCTCTCAAAACAGCGTTAAAAACCTCCCATCAGATATCAAACCAGCATTTTACACTAATAATAGTATAGGTAAGCATTTAATGAACGGCAAGGACAAAGATAATAGTCTATCTCACTCGGGAATTTATTCACTTCAATGCAGCGACTGTCCTTTTTTCTATATAGGCAAAACAGCACGCAATATAAATACCCGTGTCAAAGAACACCTTAGATGTTTACACAGCTCTGGATTTTCGGAATTTGCATACCACTTGATTGAAAAAGACCATAAATTTGACAAAAATACAGGCGCCACACTAATTCATAAAAACAACATCGGTATTAGGCTAGACAATCTGGAAGCACTTGAACTAAGGAAAGCCATAAACACTAACAGTAAGGTAGTTAATAACCAACTAAATTTAAATAAAAGTCCCATACTAAGATTGTTCCCTATTGACAAAGAACACGCCCGTTCCCTTCCCAATTCTCCATCTACACCTATACCTACTTCCTCCGTTACTTGAGGAGTCTGGCCCATTTGGTTTAATCATGTACTAGTTATAAACACACATGTAAATTAATTTTAGTAGAGATTGTACTGCCCTGAAGAAGCTACGGTTGTAGCGAAACCCGGTCGGCATAAAGTATAAAAATAAAAGTGGTGTTTACAAAGTTATTGTTTTATTTTAAATTATAAAAATTTCATTACGCCAGAGCTTACCACTATATATATAGTCTATATGTTATTCTGATGAATGAGCTATATTATTGTAAAGTTTCATTAATCCATTCAGTAGTTTTTGCGTGAAATAGTAACAAACACCCATACATCCATACAAACTTTCGCGTTTATAATATGAGTAAGATTATTGTCAACACACTGTAAATGTTTTCAATAATTAATAAATAAATAATCTGTACATGAAACATAATAATTAACAATTATAACATTCAGAGCACTACAAGCAATAACAACGTATTTTAATCGCAATTGAGGTGTAATAAATTACCCTTTTCTCATTAATTTGATTGATACAATAATTCATCATAATCCGACCATCCATGTCGGAATAAAACCCCAACGATTAACAGCAACAATATAGCGCAATTGAAGTCATATTTTATGACATAGAGCCTCATAAATTAATAATAGGCAATAGGTTTAGCCAAAGCCTCGTTGGTTTAATACTGGATTAAGTTTTATCTCGCATTATTATACTTACTGTAAGTCGTTATCTGCGATCACTAAATCAAATGTGACATTTGCAAATATGTAATGCGAACACGAAATATTAGTGTGGCAGTGATTTGTTCCTTATCAATGTTAGCATCATATATCAATTCTACTATCCATAATTTGACTGACAAGTGAAACTATTTTTGGTCAGTGAAGTGAAAAATTAGATTTTTTAACCACTCAGGCCTCGGACCTATTTTGTCGGAAGCTCAAAACATTTCCGCTTATAAAATAATATCAATAAAATCAAATAAATGGAATATTCCTGAACTCATCCGAAAACTACAAACTTTTTGTGAAAGGTGGTGAAATACGCTTTCAAATTTTATAATTGGACTAGCTGACCCGGAAAAACGTTGTTCTGCCATATAAATTATATCTACGTGTGGGTGAAAGTTCGATAAAGCAGGCGTAGCGCCATTTGTCATTCAACAACATAAATAGTTTCGTTCTGTTTGAAATATGAACGGCGGTTAAATTTTTTCAAACAAAAATATTAAAATCGCGATTAAAAAATGGGAGGGTTGCGATTAAAAAATGGGAGGGTGGGGGTAGGAGGGTGAAAAATTGGGGTTATATGTATTTTTTGATGCCAATTTTTAATAGGGACACCCTAATCACCTAGCGGTATGAAATATACTTTACAGACTATTCTCATACCTACCAAATATAATTAAAAAAAATACATAAAAGGCCGTTTCGGAGAAGTGCGATCACTAACACCATGACCCGAGATATTTATACATATAATATACATAGATTTAAACACATAATTTTTTAAATAAAAAATTGTCCCACCTTACGTTTTTTCTAACTAAAATTGCTGATATTGAAAAAAAAATCACACATGTTTTATTAGGCAAATGTGTTATAAACATTATCGTCAACTCACTTTTTTGCGTTTCATGTAAAAATAATGAATAAAAAATTCCCAAATTTTAATAATTATTTTGAGGTTAACTTTTAGATTTGATTATAAAGCGTGGTGTTTTCTCTTTCTAACACCGTTTGGATCACATTTCTAACCACGATAGTAAGGGAGACACGATGATTTCTACAAGATCTATATGAGTTTTTTCCGAAAAGTCAACAAATTGGCCTGAGGGGTTGAGTACCTAAGTAGTGAGCGCATTTTTTTTACTTTCGAATAATTTATTAAAAACACGTGTATGAATATATTAATATACATCTACAAGATTTTTCTTGCAATCTCCGTTGGGAGTTGTGTAATTTAAGAAACGCTGATTATTTTTTTGCCATCATACAAGTAGTTATTTTTTTAAGTGATAGGTTGATAATTAACTTGGTGATTCTGCTAGATTTTGTGCAAAGGGGGCAGTCTGTCTGATTGACAATCCGTTGTTAACAGACCGATTGCCATCTCGAATGCACAGACGTAATGTAGTATTTATGTATGCTGAGTCTGTTGTACAGGTATTTTAATCAAGCCTGCTCTAAACAGCTAGCAGCATCGATCTCGGTGCGCCAGTGCACGTGCGTGAAATTCGACGGACACCAGCGGAACACCTTTGATTCACAGATATTGATTTCATGAGAACGGGTCGTTTCTTCGACTCGTTTTTTATGTAAGTCGGCTCTTATATGGAACGAGCAACCGGCATCTGTTTTTCCTCCTTCATACAATTCGGGCCTTTTCAAGACCTACATTAATAAATCGCATCGTACAGCCCCTCCCCCAAGCCGCCTCACAGAGCTGCCCAACCGGGTGGCGACATAGTTCCTCTGCTTTTACATTGTACAGACAAGGGCGCTCTTGTGTGGTGTCACATAAGAAATGAATAAAAACACAGTAATAAATTAATATACAAGTATAATGAATAACAGATCACTTTGTTTAAACCACTAGTAAATTAAATATTATAAATAACCAAACATTTTTTAAAAATAGCCATCTTTTAAATTTATTTTCTTATTAATACTTACAATAATTATAATTATTTATTTTTTGATTAAGACTAATTATTTTAATTATTTGTTCTTAAAAGTTTTTTATTATCTAAATGCAATTATATTTTTCCTTAAAGAATTTTTATATTTAATTTTGTATAACTATTTTTATGATTTTTAAGCAAATAATCACCTCTACTTTTTAATATTTTGTCTTTGTTCTAATTTATTCTAATTTGTCTATACTTGTTTGTCATTTATTTTTCGTTTAAATTAACATATCCTGAAGAAGATAACATTGTTATCGAAACATGTAGATATTGTTTATAATATAGTAGTTTAAACAAAGTGATCTGTTATTCATTATATAATTAATGATGCCACAAAGTAATTTTGCGAAGTTTGAAGAAGTAATATACAAGTTATTAAATCTCACCTAACAAATCAGAAATCTGTTTTTAGAAACAATAACACTCTAGGACCTAAGACAATGAGTTCTGGCGTCATGACAGCTTTTCTTTTTAATTTTTTTTAGCTATATGTTACTATTTTCAGCTTGAAACATAATTTCCATTGTGAGACCTGGAGCTTTGAAAAAACATTTTGTTTGTCAAAAAATAACATTTGACTGTCAGCGACACCAACTGATTTCGAAAAAAATAGTTCCTACCTATAAATATAACTCTTTTTCATCGTCTTAAAGTTCTTGAAATTTATGAGAATTTGAAATTAAATTTGCTATAAATCTAAGTCAGAGACGAAGCCGGGTATTAAAACGAGCCACTTAATTTTTTTTACGGAAGTACCTACCTATATTTAACTTTTTTTGTTTTTTTATGGCCCGTAAAAGGCATGTTTTTATCGGAAGAACACTTTCCTTTACAAAAAATGAAGTAGTGTAGGTACCCACCTACTAAAAGTTAAAAACAATTATAGAACATAAAGTTGCACTTTGCCCGCTTTCAAAAGAGATAAAAACTACCCACGAATAAAAATGATGGCGAGAAAACCCCATTGTTTTTGGTGATATTCACTTATCTTGATTATCCGCCGTACAGAGTGATAGCATCTCATTATGTGAAATAATTAATTAAATATTAGATCTAATCGCGGAGCGAATAGTGGCCGCTAGATATTTGATATATTCAACAATATAAATTCAGTTCATTTATAAACACGCTCTACGCGTGACAGCTTTTTCAAATTGTGCTGAAGCCACTTAATGGAATTAATGTTTGATAATGTCTTCGGAAGACGAAACAGCTGTCACACGTAATAATAATTACTCAGCAGAACTTATTTACAAATAAACTGTTTCTTTTATAATAAAATTACAATATAATTTGAAATTGAATTGATGGTACAAAGCTCTGTAGGGAATCTGCTTGCAAAGGGCGAGGTAAACTGTGCGCCCTAAACTTTAAGTTTAGACTTACGGAAGTCAATACTTCGTTTATGTGAAAGTACATGAAACCGTAGGGGGCATACATTAATAACGTTAGCTTAAAAGGGGGGGGGGGGGGGGGGTCCAGCAAAATCTCACGTTACTTGAAAAGAATATACGGTGAGGTTTTGGACTACCCCCCCCCCCCCCCTACCCAAGATCAAGTGTATTTTTTTAGTACAAAGTATATTGAAATTTTCATAATATTATCTTTAAATACAGGTTTAATCTGATTAAATTTTGGAAAATTATGCATCGTGATAAAAATTTCCAGAGAGACTTTAAGATTTGCAGGTCGTTTTTGACTCTTATTTGGTTTAGAAATCGTGCGTTCAACGAAAAATAAATACACGTGATATCTCAATATATCCCCTCCCCTTGCGATTTTTCGTGATTTTTTTCCAACCCCCCCCCCCCCCCCCCCCCCCCCTCCAAAAGTGTAAGATTGGAACCTACTTACGTAACCCTCCACTTTTTAGCTATTCTCGAAGCAAGACGAATTTTAACCAATACTTATTTATTCATCACCCATCACACAATTTCTTTCAACAAGTATCTACATAATTTGACCCTTAATTTCAAAATCCCACACCATGATCACGAAACAACTGTGAAACATAGCTGTGATTTTGACACATTTTTATTTTCGATTCAATTATAAATTGTTGAGTTAGGTTAGGCTTTAGATTGCTTGATGAAAATAGTTTATTTGCCGTAATCCAATTTGAGTAGTAGATAGGCACTAGATATAAATATTGGTGACCCGACAATTCATCCTGCGACAATTCATCCTGCGACAGTTCATCCGGCGACAGTTCATCCTGCCGACAGTTCATCCTGCCGACAGTTCATCCTGCCGACAGTTCATCCTGCCGACAATTCATCCGGCGACAATTCATCCTTCCTGATCATTTAGAAGATTTTTTCTTCAAGTAAGTATGCAAAGAGGATATACGGCCGTACAACCAAAATCGATATACTTATATCTGAAGGCATCTTGATTGGAAATCCGCTGTAAAAAAAAATTTCTAACAATAATTTCGACTCTCCGAAGAAGCATGCGTGAATAACAAAATACGACATACTTATACGTGCAGTCGGCTTAGCAAAAAACCGTAAAGATTCCTACTTGCATATAATATAACTTTTTTATCTGAAATTAACACCATCTTTTTAGGGTGAAATGACTAATTTAAAAAAAAAACACAAGAGTCCCAACCGTCTCGAGCCAGTGAGTGCCAATGGCATCCCCAATTTTGGTATGGTGTGATGCTGAAGGTAGTGGGGAGGGGAAGGAGACGTGGAAAACATATCTTCCTGGCTATTCAGATCTAGTCACCAAACACGGCTTAAGCCATTTCAAGTTATTAGACTAAACCATTATACACTGTACAACAGCGAAAAAATTTAAACAAATCATATGAGTGGGGAGGGGAAGGAGATGTGAAAAATTCTGCTGATTTGAAAAAATGCTATTCAGATATAGTCACCAAACACGCCCAAAGCCATTTCAAGTAACGTTTCAATTCTGAATGAATAGATACTGACGAATAGCAAAATACGATATACTTATATGTGCATCTACTTAAGACTTAGGAGGCGGACATGTTTACCGTCGCCCCGGGAACCATTTATTGGATAACCAACACCCCTGCCATAGGTCATCCCAAGTGGTTCGCTACGTTTGGTGAATTATAAGGGTTCTTTTTTTAATTTTTCTTTATTCATTACTTACAAAATATGGTTACATAATTAGTGGATTTTTCGACCACCATGCTAGGCTGATGCCCGTGTTATGGTGGTCGATTATATGCCCGTGTTATGGTTGCCCGGGTTCTTGGAGTGATGCTTGTCAAGGTCTTGTTGGCGAATACTTTTCCTCACCTACTGCGTGGCGGTCCGGATCGGGAGAGATTACTTGAGGCAGACGTAATCAGGACATCTGATTAAATTAAAAATTTTAAAAATTTAAACAAATCATATGAGTGGAGAGGGGAAGGAGATGTGAAAAATTCTGCTGATGTGAAAAAATGTTATTCAGATATAGTCACCAAACACGCCTAAAGCCATTTCAAGTAACGTTTCAATTCTGAATGAATACTGATGAATGGTAAAATACGACATATGACATATGTGCATCTACTTAAGATTTAGGAGGTGGACATGTTCACCGTCGCCCCGGGAACCATTTATTGGATAACCAACACCCCTGCCATAGGTCATCCCAAGTGGTTCTCTACGTTTGGTGGATTATAAGGGTTGCTCGGGTTCTTGAAGTGATGTTTTCCGTACTCTCTCGACCCATCGCCTTGCACCGCAATTCATCTGGCTATTCAGATATGGTCACCAAACACGCCTTACACCATTTCAAGTAACGTTTCAATTCTGAATGAATACTGACGAATAGCAAACGACATACTTATCTGTATATCTAAACTTAGGTACACTATATTCTAAAATTGAAAAGTAATGCAAAAATGTAATTTTTTTTTAAATTTGTAACAAAAAAGCACGGTTATAGGTACTTCTTGAAAAGCTAAGAGTACTTCACTTCTAAGACCCTTATCAGAGTCTCAGGTAATAAAATTGTACCTGCCCGGAACGGATTATTATCTTTGGTTTCACAAATAAAGAATAGGGGAAGGGTGGCGTGGTGGAATCGTTATCTTCCATACGAACTGGGCACTGTCGTGGACAGTTTTGAATTTTTTAAATAAGTATCACTTATCATAATTCATCCACTTAAAAATTAATTAATATTCACCGTGCATCCATCAGATGCTTCCTCTCCTAAAAAGTATATTTCCGATCTTAAGAGCGTTTAACCAGCCAGCGGCTGAAAATCCACATTTCGTTGAAATATGTTCTTACGATCGTACAGGGCGGTTTCAATGAGAAAGATAATTTACTCTCTAGCATTCGCCACCAAGACCTGGAAAACATCACTCTAAGAACCCGATCTTTTTTTTTTTTTTTTTTTTTTATTATTAAAAACATACAACGAAGTTGCACTCCAATGATCAAACCTTATAATTCACCAAACGAAGCGAACCACTTGGGATGACCTATGGCAGGGGTGTTGGTTATCCAATAAATGGTTCCCGGGGCGACGGTGAACATGTCCACCTCCTAAATCTTAAGTAGATGCACATATGTCATATGTCGTATTTTTCCATTCATCAGTATTCATTCAGAATTGAAACGTTACTTGAAATGGCTTTAGGCGTGTTTGGTGACTATATCTGAATAGCATTTTTTTCACATCAGCAGAATTTTTCACATCTCCTTCCCCTCCCCACTCATATGATTTGTTTAAATTTTTTAATTTAATCAGATGTCCTGATTACGTCTGCCTCAAGTAATCTCTCCCGATCCGGACCGCCACGCAGTAGCTGAGGAAAAGTATTCGCCAACAAGACCTTGACAAGCATCACTCCAAGAACCCGGGCAACCATAACACGGGCATATAATCGACCACCATAACACGGGCATCAGCCTAGCATGGTGGTCGAAAAATCCACTAATTATGTAAACATATTTTGTAAGTAATGAATAAAGAAAAATTAAAAAAAGAACCCTTATAATTCACCAAACGTAGCGAACCACTTGGGATGACCTATGGCAGGGGTGTTGGTTATCCAATAAATGGTTCCCGGGGCGACGGTAAACATGTCCACCTCCTAAATCTTAAGAAGATGCACATATAAGTATGTCGTATTTTACCATTCGTCAGTATTCATTCAGAATTGAAAAGTTACTTGAAATGGCTTTAGGCGTGTTTGGTGACTATATCTGAATAAAAAAACTTTCACATCAGCAGAATTTTTCACATCTCCTTCCCCTCCCCACTATCTTCAGCCTCACAACATATCCAAATGAGGAATGCCATAGTCTCACTGGCTCTAGATGGTTGAGAGCAGTTGGGGCTCTTGTGTTATAGTAAAAAGTAAAAAAAAATATTTAAAAAAGTTATATCATATGACTTTAAAAAAAATCGCTATTGTACAGTGTATGTAGGCTTAGTCTGATTACTTGAAATGGCTTTAGCCGTGTATGGTGACTAGATCTGACTAGTCAGACAAATTACGGTGCAAGGTCGAGAGAGTACGGCTAGAGATGTCCTGATTACGTCTGGCTCAGGTAATCTCTCCCGATCCGGACCGCCACGCAGTAGGTGAGGAAAAGTATTCGCCAACAAGACCTTGACAAACATCACTCCAAGAACCCGGGCAACCATAACACGGGCATATAATCGACCACCATAACACGGGCATCAGCCTAGCATGGTGGTCGAAAAATCCACTAATTATGTAACCATATTTTGTAAGTAATGAATAAAGAAAAAAATTAAAAAGAACCCTTATAATTCACCAAACGTAGCGAACCACTTGGGATGACCTATGGCAGGGGTGTTGGTTATCCAATAAATGGTTCCCGGGGCGACGGTAAACATGTCCGCCTCCTAAATCTTAAGTAGATGCACATATAAGTATATCGTATTTTGCTATTCGTCAGTATTCATTCAGAATTGAAACGTTACTTGAAATGGCTTTAGGCGTGTTTGGTGACTATATCTGAATAGCATTTTTTCAAATCAGCAGAATTTTTTACATCTCCTTCCCCTCCCCACTCATATGATTTGTTTAAATTTTTTCGCTGTTGTACAGTGTATAATGGTTTAGTCTAATTACTTGAAATGGCTTAAGCCGTGTTTGGTGACTAGATCTGAATAGCCAGGAAGATATGTTTTCCACATCTCCTTCCCCTCCCCACTACCTTCAGCATCACACCATACCAAAATTGGGGATGCCATTGGCACTCACTGGCTCGAGACGGTTGGGACTCTTGTGTTTTTTTTTTAAATTAGTCATTTCACCCTAAAAAGATGGTGTTAATTTCAGATAAAAAAGTTATATTATATGCAAGTAGGAATCTTTACGGTTTTTTGCTAAGCCGACTGCACGTATAAGTATGTCGTATTTTGTTATTCACGCATGCTTCTTCGGAGAGTCGAAATTATTGTTAGTAAATTTTTTTTTACAGCGGATTTCCTATTTATATATCCTCTTTGCATACTTACTTGAAGAAAAAATCTTCTAAATGGTCAGGAAGGATGAATTGTCGCCGGATGAATTGTCGGCAGGATGAACTGTCGGCAGGATGAACTGTCGGCAGGATGAACTGTCGGCAGGATGAACTGTCGCCGGATGAACTGTCGCAGGATGAATTGTCGCAGGATGAACTGTCATGGAACCATAAATATTATATCAACAAAAAAACCTTGCCAAGTTGCAGACTTCAGACAGTGGTGCAAATAAATAGTGTCAACTTCGGTAAGATAAAATTCGACAAGAATCTTAAATTAAGTGTCGTTGACAAAAATATGTTTACTTTTCATTAACCCGTTTAATCAAAGGAGACCATATTTTTCCCAACTCACATAGGTCTCATATAAATCGCTGTAACTCCCTTACTATCAAGATGCTCTAAATTCAAAACGGTATTGGAAATGCAAAACACCACGCCTCATATTAAAATCAAAAAAACAACAACCCAAAAATTAAAATATACACCTTTATAAAACCAAAGTTTTAAAACGCAATTAAAAAAAAAGAAATTGAAACTCTGACATTTTTTTTATTAATTAGTTTCATATGAAACAACTAAAAAGTGAGAAGACAATAACGTTTTTTAAAACATTTTTCTAAAAAATTTGTTTGTGTTTTTATTTTTTTTCGTTATCAGTAATTTTAGTTAGAATAAACGTGAGGTGAGATATTTTTAAAACTTTTTTTATGTTTGTTACTCTCTAAACAAATACCCTCTCTTCTATAATGTCTTATTTAAAATAGTTTTGAAATTTGGCCATTTAAAAAAAGGGTGAAAACCAGATACATTTGAAAAAAAGCACGCTTTGGCTCCGATCTAGAATTTTTAAACATGTTTATTCAAGTTTAAATGAAACACGCTGTTTGTTTGTTATGCATCTACGTGAGTACCGTTATGAAATCAACTAATATACATACGAGCTATAAGCACGTAGCTAGGTACCTAGTTTAATTAAATATTATCAGTCCACCCATCGCTACTACGTACTTATTGATTTCCTGTTCGTAGTGATCATATTCATGATACATAATATATCTAAAAATAATATTGTTCTTCTTTTTTTCAAGTACTTGACCATGCGTGTAAACTTGCATGTCTCATAATACCATATTATAATGCTTGTCTCACACGTTGGCTACACTCTCATAATACATATAATATAATATATACAAGCCAACATATTATATCATGAGAGTAGTGTGATACTAGCTATATACTCTACCAGTATAATACAGAGGCCGTTTTATTACTTAAGCTCCACACAGGAGGTCCCGAGGAAAATAGTTTCCCTCAGGGCCTATGCCATCTTTGAGGAAGCTGCGAGGAAAGGAACGAAAGGAAGATCTGGGAATGAAAAAGGCATCGGGTCGAGAAAGTCCTGCTGGAGAGGTAAAAAGCTCTTTTTCTACCAGTCTCTCCAAATCCGGCTCGCCACACGGTAGTTGGGCAAACGCATCCGCCACCAAAACCTGGACAATCACCAGGGTCAAGCAATGGGTCGAGAGAGTCAATGAACCCGGGAACCCCTGCTAAGTCACCAAACGAAGCGAATAATTTGGGTTGACCTATGGCAACGATGTTGGTTATCTAATAAATGGTTCCCCGAGCGGCGGTACCCATACCGGGCCTCCCAAATTGATGTAATATTCGTAACGTCAAAATTTCAATATCTAGGTAAGTACCTTCCTACTTATTTGTATGATAATTAGGTACTCAATAGCGACATGCAAAATCATTATAATTTTTTTTGTTTTTAAAGTTCCGGTCATTAGTCAAATCAATAATGAGGGTAATTTTTTACCTCTAGTGATGGGCATCGAGATATCCTTTTGTCAGTGGCGCACAGTGTATTGAGGTGTATGGGGAAGAGGACAAAAATAATAACCTCAGTTACATGCAGAATTATACAGAAAAATATTGCAGTTTCATAAATCTAAGTCATTAAAGTTCTCGTTTATTAAAAAAATTATAATAGTTCGCGTTTGTTAAAAAAAGTATATTCAAAGTATGCAATTAAAGTATATTTCGCAAATATTATTTTTTAATCGTTGAAATATTGCAGTAATTGTAAATAACTAAATAAATACTTATAGTAGGTATACATTTAACAAATATGTGAGGTTTGTGTCTAGTAGTAGTTTATACGAGTATAACACCTAGCCAGCCGTATTTACAAAGTAGATAATATTACTTCTTCAATGTTTGCAAATGCATTTTCTGGCGTCATTTTTAATTAAATGAAAACAAATCATTTGTAAAACCCCACTACTTATGAGGGAAGAACCAGAAAAAACCGGAAATATATCATTTTTAAATAAGATTTTAGCCGTGTTGACTCCTTTCCACGAAAAAGTATAAATTGATTTCGAAAGAATGTTCTTTTATCTGGTAAAGTTAAGTTTTAAATTATAAGAAAATATATTTATTTTTAGCATAGGTGGTCCGATAAGTACTTAGCCTACAAAAGAAAAAACAAAATTTTTGGATTTTTTTTTATTTATTTCTCAACGTAATCTCCTTTTAGGTCGATACACTTGACCTAGCGATGCTCCAATTTCTTTAAGCCGTCCAAAAAAATCGTTTTCTCGAGGTCTGCAAAGTAGGCCTCCGTGGCGGCGATGACTTCCTCATTCGACTCACATTTCTGCCCGGCGAGTGACTTTTTCAAGTTTGGAAACAAAAAGAAGACGCACGGGGCCAAATCTGGAGAATTCGGTGGATGGGGCGGCAGTTCATAGCCCAATTCGACCAATTTGGCCGTGGCGAGGGCGGAGGTGTGAGCCGGTGCGTTGTCATAGTGGTAGAACACTTTTTTCTTAGCCAAATGGGGCCGTTTTTTCTGCAATTGGGCGTCGAATCGGACCAATAATTCGGCATAGTACAGCCCTGGGATCTTTTTTTTTCGTTTTTCTCATCATTTTCTTATTGTCACACCTTGTGAATCTCAGAAAACGGTGGCCATCACCTTTCCGGCCGATAGGACAGTCTTCGCCTTCTTCGGAGCACGTTCGCCGGATGAAATCCTCTGTTTCGACTGTTCCTTGGTCTGTACCAGTGGATCCATGTTTCGTCGACGGTCACGAAACGACGCAGAAACTCCTTCGGATCGCGCTTAAACAGCGTCGAGCACTGTTCTGAAGTGGTCTCACGGTTTCGCTTGTTGTCCGGAGTGAAGAAACGCGGCACGCACCGCGCCGGCAGCTTTCTCATGCCCAAAATTTCATGCAGGATATGACCCACGCGGTTTTTTGAAATGCCTACTGTCTCAGCTATCTCACGCACCTTCAATCGGCTTTCTGCCAATCCGAGATTGTAGATATTTGTTATGTTATCTTTTGTGGTAGCCGTTTTTGGGGCACCTGGGCGTGGCTCATCCAAAATCGATGTGCGACCAAGCAACAGAATCCAAGGGCTCTTTGATTTCGCTGTGCGATTTCCCTTCCAAAAACAACAATCGAATCACCGAACGAAATTGTCTTTTTCCATTTTTCTAAAATCCGTGGACACGCCCGCTTCCACACTTGGTCAAAAAAAACTACGATTCGGCTGAAATTTCGACAAAGCCGCCTACGAGAATGTACTACACGATAGTAAATTTCTCTTGCGATAGTGGTACCATCGGGCGGTGAGGCTAAGTAGGTACTTATCTTATCGGACGGCCTAAGCCAGGGGGGGGAGAAGGTTTATGTGGAAATCCTATTTTTATTGCGACCTATTTTTATCCGATTTTTTTTTAAATCGCATTTGGCGAGTATTCTTCCAACAAAAAACATGTTTATAGCCGTCGGAAATCGAAAATGCTATCCTTGTATGAGGATTTCGCATCTCGAACTTTTACACCGTGTTCAAAACGCAAGGCAGGTTTTAACTTACGATTGGTTCTGCGTTAGAGTCCCCAAATAATAGTTACATACGGAACAATCAATTTCTCAGATCAATTTTGCACCATTTGCACAACTCAAATGTAAAGCTTCACTCGGTACACGATGAATCTGCAACTCTTCATTTATTGTATCGTGTTATTCTGAACACAAAACCAGTTTTTATGCGGTGAATTAAAATTACACTCAAAACACGAAAATGGTTTTTTATTTGATTCTGGCATTAAATAAGTAGTCATACAACTAGAATTTTATAACTGCACATCGAATAAGAGAATGTTTTCCTTCAAAATATATCAGCAGATGAATCCAAAACATAAATTTAACATTCTGAACACAAAACTGATTTAAATTCTATCTGTATGCGGCAAATTAAAACTACACTCACAACATGAACATGGTTTCTCTTTGATTCTGGCAACACATACAAAGTCTTCAACTAGAATTTCATAACTGTACTTCGAATAAGATAATGTTTTCCTTCGAACGGTGTCAGCAGATGAATCCACAACTGGAAATCTACATTCTGAAAACTGGTTTAACCCATCGAATAATAAGAAAAAAATATTTATAAAATTTTGCCTGTCAAGGTTTGCGCACAATATTCCCGGTTCTTCCCGTGTATTTTAAATGTTCCTTTGTATTAATTTTTTCTTTTACCCTTTTTCAAAAAACAAAATTGTTCTAAAATCTAGATAAAATAGTTTTTCCGACGTGCTTATTAGAACATTTTTGTTTCTAAATATTAAAATTTTGATATTGGAAATGTAATTGGCTCAAAAATGCACTAAACATTTTAAATACAGATTCGTTTTCTTAAAATAAAATTGTAATAGAACTGTTTTTTCTGTTTTTAATCGCATTCATACAATTTTATTTTAAAATGAAATGTGTGGGACAATTTGCGTCTCTGTGATTAGATGGGTTTAATTAAATCTGTATGTGGCGAATTAAATCTACACTGAGATTATGAAAATGGTTTCTCTTTGATTCTGGCAGCACATACATAGTCTGCAAGTAGAATTTTATAACTGCGAGGGAGGTCTAGTTTCTAGGTCTTGTAGGGGGGCGGGTATGTGGTGGATAACCTCTAATGCACTTAGAATAAAATAATGGTCTACTTCGAAATGTATCTGCGGATGAATACACAACTGAAATTCAATGGTTACATTATGAACACCATTCTGGTTTAAATTAAGAGTAAATTTGTTTTCGAGTTCGCAGCTTTAATTAGTATTTCTCTCATAATATGCGTACGGTTTTCCTACGAATAACGAAATTTGCAGCTTAAAAAAATAGAATTTTTGACATATCTAATAAATAATAAAAGATAGAGTTGGAATCGTATCTTAGAACATATTCAAATAATTATATACATTTAAAAAAAATAACTTACTTTAATCCCCCCACTACGCTACGCCACTGAGGTACAACGATGTCTACATTATGTTTCTCTCTAATTATTATTATTATTATTATTTTCTTAAATAATTTATAAACATTATTATTGTGAAAATTTGCCGCCCCCCCCCCCCCCCCCACGCTACGCCACTGTATATAACACACATTTCAAATCATATAAGCATGCAGTAAAATAAATCAATAAATTTTCTGGGAATCTGGGAAAGATATGTTCCATAATTGTAATTTTAGTTTAAATAAAATCATTTAAAAAAAGTTCCGCACACGTGTTTTGTGACGAAAATACTTCATTTTGTCTATTTATTTACGGTCTTACAAACTAATATATTTAAGATTTTTTTACATTCTTATTTTGCTTAAGACATTATTGAAAAATTATAAATAGGTACTTATGATCAAAAAATTATTTAAAAAAAGTACATAATTTTATCATCACGCCTTTCAGCATTTTTTAATGTAGGTATAAATTAAAGCAAATTTTGAATGAAATAAAATCGATGTTGAGTTATTATTTTAAAAAAACTTGTACGGAGAATGATGAATTTTCTCATTAGAACCGCCCTGTACGATCGCAAGAACATCTTTCGACGAAATTTGAATTCTCGGCCGCTGGCTGGTTAATGGCCCTTAATGAAAATTATCTATAATAATTAATGGTGGGGTTTTAAAAATTCATTCGTTTTCATTTAATTAAAGTAATATTAATCTAACTCAAAGTGAAAGTCATTCCAAAACAACAATATTTGTCCTTACATCATTTAAAAACTTCGAAGATTCTTTCATTCTTCGTCTTACTAAATTATAATTCTAGTTCTAGGTTTAGACCGGATGTATTGGAGGGCATACATTAATTACGTGAGCAGTTTTTCTTCCAATTAGACCCCCCCCCCCTGGTGAGATAAATTTGGGCCACTTCGTATATTCTTTTCAAGTAACGTGAGATTTTGCTGCCCCCCCTATTTAAATACTATATTGCTGATGATATTGTAGACGAAAATTATGTTTTTTTTTCGTCTGTTTCATTTTTTAGCTACAACAATATCAGTATGTCGATTTTTTTTCAATCTTACCACTCTACCCCAGAAAAGTATAGAACCGTCCCTGCCTTTTGTGAACAATTCTTTTTTTAGAAACGAAACATTCGTACTGTGTAAAAATTGAATTGAATTAGATATCATCATTAGGGAACGAATTAAAATGAATTAAAAAACCTTGAAAATTATTATAAAAAAAGTGGAAAACCTGCAATAAAAACCTTGAAAGATGTAGGAAATAAAGCAAGGTCATTTTCAGTTGTAGGTAGTTCTTTTTGTTTTAAAGGAAGATGCACATTGCACAGTAAGCCACTATCGATTTTTATATTTTTTCTGACGATTATCTTTGCCTGAAGTGTGGATTAATTTGCGCCCAGGAGGTGATTTTTCACAAAAAACGGCGCTATATACAATCCAATTATTATTATTATTATTAACTGATTGAGCGTGACGAAGTCCTGTTTTCGCCCGTCGACTACTCGACCACTTTGCATTTCGTCCGTCTGTAAATTACAGTCACCGGGGGAGACATCTAGTATATTAAAAGTATGGGTAGGTAAATATAAATATACATATAATAAAGAATAAACAAGTTTAAAAATAACATCAAAATATGGCTAAGAAAACATGAAGATAAGGAACTAATACAAATAATGAAGCAATTCCAACACATCCTAAAGTCAACAAACATGAAGATGTTGAAATCAACAAACATGAAGATGAGGAAATCAATAAACATGAAGATTGTGAAATCAACAAACATGAAGGTGATGAAATTCTCAAACATGAAGATAATGAAATCAATAAACATGAAGGTGATGAAATTATCAAATATAAAGATGATGAAATCAACAAACATGAAGGTGATGAAATCATCAAACATGAAGATTATGAAATCAACAAACATGAAGAATAGGAAATCAACAAATATGAAGATGATGAAATCAACAATCAGGAAGGGGATGAAATCATCAAACATAAAGATGATGAAATCAACAATCATGAAAGTGATGAAATCATCAAACATGAACATGATGAAATCAACAACCATGAAGGGGATAAAATCATCAAACGTGAAGATGAGGAAATCACGATCCTACAATCCGCCGCGGAACAGGAATCCCTAGTGAGGAGGACTGTGAATAAACTAGATAGTATAGATACTTTGTATTTAAGTCATTCGAATCAGAAATCAGTCAGGAATTCGAAACATCCTTAGATTGTCAACATATTTCGATTTCGCACATTACTGCGCTGTCATCAAATTGTAAATAATAATTTAATAATATAGATTTATGACTCACAATCACTTCAATCTACGATCGTCGTTGATGAGGGGATTGGCGAAAACGGTGAATGATAGCTGATAGGATCTTGTATGGTAGCGAACCTTTATCAGGTTATCAGTCCAAATACCAGCACATTGTTATCAGTTACCATTGTTATCCCACCTCCGAGCACGCGGTGTGTTGCCAACCATGCTGCCCATGCCTTCCCCACGCAAGATTCACGTTAATATTTACATCCATATCAGCGCAGTTCTTATCTCTCCACGCGGCTGCCCCTCGAGTAGAGCAGTACTCAATTTTGCACCCAAGTTCTTATTACATTATAATATATTGTACATTAATAACACCGGCGAGTGCCTACCTGTCATGTCGAGTCAGGCATGACGTGTGTTATTTATACACTTTTATTTATTGCTTTTATTTTTTTCAGAATTTACTGCTACTGTACATTGTGTCCGATTGTGTCATTCTTCACGGGGAATGGATGGACTCAAGTCTGGCTGATTAGTGTCTTGATTTCGCCCTTGATGGTGTTATTTCGTGTAATCATTTATGCCGGTGTGAAAGTCATGACTAAAGAGGTATTGCAGCGGAAAATTTAGGTTTTTTTTAATTAAAAACAAAATTGGTGTATGACTCAGAGATGCGGTAGGAACTGAATAACAGAATCATAAATATACCAAACCACCCACAACAGAACCTTTTGGTAAGCAGTTACGGTCCGTGACTTTTCAGTGAGCTAGAGTGCTAAGATTGAAAAGCACGAATTTTTTATGTTTTTATAACCGAATTTTGTTTTTTCAAAATTTCGATTTTCAGTAAGGTATCCATTACATAGTATAAAATGAAGTCGCTCAAAATGATTGTGCGCTTAGATCTTTTAAACTACACAATGGATTTTCATGCGATTTTCACCAATAGATAGAGTGATTCAAGAGGAAGTTTTATATGTATAATACGTGCTTATTATAGTAGAGAAAAACCGAGAAATTCAAATATTCAATTCAGGCAGCGGGCAGCGGGCAGCGGGCAGCTGGCAAGCGGGTGGTATGGATTTTATAAAGGTTGGGTAATGGCGTTGTGTTTCGTTAGTAGTCGTCTACTAATAGGTAATATAATGTTGTTATATTGTCGAGCGAGTCGTTCAAATCTGCGTGGAAGATAAATTCGATTTATCTACGTAGATACCTACTAGAACTAGGTATCAATTTTTCGAAACCTACCATGAGTTTGCAAGGTTTTTAGCACTTCATACAGCAAAATAATGTAACAAATAGATTTTTATATCAAAACAACACAAAAATCCCCATTGCTCGTCTGGAGCCAGTGAAACTATGCATCCCAATTGGGGTATGTTGTGAGGAAGAAGGTAGTGGGGAGAGAAAGGATATGGGGAAGAGAAAGGTACTGGAAGAATCTGGCTATTCAGATCTGGTGACCAAACACAGCTAAAATCATTTCAAGCAACTTTTTCAATTCTGAATGGTGGTCTCTCACCAGGGCGATACTTAGGGTATATTCCAAACTGGGACGTACTGCAAATATACTTTATGTGTGGTGAACATATGTCTTGCGGTATGAAAGAGACATGCGTGTATGAGTGAGACAGCATGAGGAACGTATTAAAGGGTTTGATTGTTGTCCATTCGTCCTCTTGACCATCAGAATTCCTTAGAAGAACCACTGTAGGTACTATAATCCCGGAATAAACATCAACAGACTACCTACGTATATTCTTATTGCATACCACCAGTACTGAGATCTTAATAATCAGAGGAATCTGGATCCATCAAAGGGAGTCCAGAAATACATAGGATAACCGTCCACGGTCATCACATTATATATTATTTTTAATTAATTGTGAAATAACGCAAATTAACCTCTCGACCACGGAGGCCGCCAAGATACTTTCATAACAAACTAGCGAGTACCCGGCATGCGTTGCAATGCCACCCAAAGAAATAAATTATTTCTTCATGCGTGTTCTTTCCCATGCGTCCCTGTTCCCAACTCTGTTCCTCTCCGGCAAACCCCCTTCCCTCCCACGCTCCCCTTCCACCTTTTCCCATCCCTCTTCTCCCCTCCAGCTGGATTTGATTTGCATGCAAATTAACAGATGGCGGTGGTTATAAAAGTTGGCTAACCATCCAGTAGATGACGTTGTGTTTCGTTAGCCACAGCAACGCGTGGCCGGATCGGCTAGTAAAAATATAGTTTTAGTATAATATTAACATAAAAAAGTTTAAAAAACGGCACACCTCGCATTTTTTCTAATTAGGTAAAATTACTGATAACTAAAAAAAAAAAAATATACAGATTTTATTAGACAAGTATTATAAACCTTATTTTCACTTAACTATTTGTCATTCCATGTAAAAATAGTTAATAAAAAATTCCCTAAGTTTCATTTTTGTTCAAATTGTGATCCGAAACTTTGGTTTCATAGAGGTGCACATTTATTTTTTTCATTCTAGCTTTTAATGTAAAAAGTGGAGGGGATTGGTTTATTTCTCTTTCATGGGTGGTTTGGTATATTTATGTCTTTTTCTAACATGGACAAGTACCCACCTTACATTGTTAAGGCCATCGCTTTTCCATTTCCAACTCTGTGTGTGTATTTTTTGTATGTAGGTATATTATCGAGGCTACTGACTCACACAATTATAATATTATCATTATAATCTCTAATGATCTTTAAAAGGTAGGTACTTAGTCCTTTTATATTCATTTTGTATAAAATTCACTTCCAAATATTTTCCAGTTTATCACTGTGTGTGTATTTGTATGCCGTATTTACAAAATTTTGCCGTACTGAAAAATAAAGCAATGCGAATAATACTTAAGCGCAACATATACACACGGATACGAGACATGCTAAAAGAGCTAAATATGTTGACGGTGAAGCAAACTGTGTATTTGAATGTACTTATTTTTTTACATAAAATTAACATGGGAACGATGTCTAAGGACTAAAAAGAAAAATACATTATAATAACGAAACACACGGACACGGGACAAGAAATTCAAAGCAAATTAGACTGCCGACAAGAAAAAAATCAAGCGCCCAGAAATCTCTGATGTACCAGGCCGTCCAACTGTATAACAACACCCCTAATGAAATTACTGAGATAGAAAATATAAATAAGTATAAAAAAGAATTACGAAAGTATGTCTACCTGAATTATTAATGTCTTTATTTATGTGTAATATTTAAAGAATGATTATTTTTGCCAACCAATGTAAATGTTTATATCTTTATACAGTGGCGTAGCGTGGGTGTCGGCCGCCCGGGGCGGAGGAAAACTTAGCCGCCCCCTTTTTTAGGTACTGCAAGCGCCAGAGGGGGGTGGTTGTGCCAATCCTATTTTTTTTCGACCTATTATATATGCGAGTACTCTTCCAACGAAAATCATGCTTATAAATTCTTACACAAGCAACAATCAATTTCTCAGAGTTTTGCAGCATTTGGTTTGCAACTCAAATGTAAAGTTTCACTCGGTACACGATGAATCTGCAACTCGTTATTTAATTTATCGTTGCATTGTTTATAAAATTTTATAACTACACATCGAATAAGAGAATGTTTACCTTCGAAATGAGCCAGCAGATGAATCCAACTGGAATTTTACATTCTGAACACAAAATTGGTTTAAATTATGTACCTGGCGAATTAAAACTACACCCAGAACATGAAAATGGCTTTTCTTTGATTCTGGCAGCATATACATAGTCTGTAACTAGAATATTTTAAGTGCACTTTCCTTAACTCTGTCCCTGCATTTTACAGGTGACATTATTTGTAAGTTTCATTTTTCTGTTATAATTGTTCAATTGTTTGGAGCGATGGCTTTGTGGTTTTTATTTTATTATTCTATCAATAGTACCACTAACTGTATTTCCTGAATTATTTCATGCTATGTTCATCAATCACTATAACTAACCCACCACCCCATCACTTATTAACTCCTGCTTCACAGGGACATTTGAGGGTTTAGCTTCGTTCAACATAAAAAGTAGCTTAGTTATATAAAAAAATTAGAGTCCTTGTGAGAGCCCTGAAGGAGTAACCATGTGTTACTTATACCAGGGCGGGAAAGCGGTTGGACTACAAGTGCACTTCGTATAAGAGAATGTTTTTTTTCATCGAAATGGGTCAGCAGATGAATCTACAACTGAAAATTTACATTCTCAACACAAAATTGGTTTAAATTAAGTATGCGTGCGGCAGTGGCGTACCGTGGGTATCAGCCGCCCGGGGCGGAGGAAAATTTTGCCGCCCCCCCCCCCTATATAGGTACTTCTTCAGGGAGGGGGGGGGGGGGGTAGTGATCCTTTTTTTAAACATTTTTTTTTAAAAATATTTATTAATTAAATCTGTATGCGGTGAATTAAAACTACACTCAGAACGTGAAAACGGTTTTTCTTTGGTTCTGGCAGCACATAAATTGTCTGCAACTAGAATTTTATATTTGCACTTCGAAAAAAGTTATGTTTTCCTTCGAAATATGTCAGCAGATGAATACACAATTGGAATTTTACATTCTGAACAATAAAACTGGCTTAAATTTTATCTGTATGCGGTGAATTAAAACTACACTCAGAACATGAAAAAGGTTTTTATTTGACTCTGGCGGCACATAACTTGTCTGGAAGAATTTTATTAAGCACTTCAAATAAGTTTTTTCTTCGAAATGTGTCGTCGGATGAATTCACAACTGGAATTTTACATTCTGAACACAAAAGGGGTTTTAATTAAATCTCTAAGCGGTGAATTAAGACTACACTCGGAACATGAAAATGTTTTTTCTTTGATTCTGGCGGCACATAAATTGTCTGCAAGAATTTTATAAAGCACTTTAAATAATATAATGTTTTCCTTCGAAATGTGTCGTCAGATGAATCCACAACTGGAATTATACATTTTGAACACAAAACTGCTTTTAATTAAATATGTATGCGGTGAATTAAAACTTCACTCAGAACATAAAAATGGTTTTTCTTTGATTCTGGCAGCACATAGATAGTGTGCATCTAGAATTTTATAACTGCAATTCGAATAAGTATGCACACACCTGTCAGCTATTTAACTTTTCTGTGATAATAAATTTAAAATATATCACCGTGATATATACGTGGAAGAAAACCGTATAAGTGTAATTTTTTGTGCGCTTTCAGCAGGGCGCACAAAGCTTCACGAATATAAAACACAAATCGACTATCAATATTAGAGCTAAAATGATACTGTTGCCATTTACATTTTTATTTAAAAATAATGTATGTGTTAGAAATAAAAACAAAAGGTCTGTCATTAATATTTTGATTTTAACAGTATATAAAACTTAAGAAAGATGTTAAGAAACTATAAACTAGAAAAAACTTTTAAGTCCTGACGCGAGAATAGAACCCGCGACTTCCCCAATCCAAATTTTTACAAGATGATTATTGATTGTGAAATTTTGCCGCCCCCCCAAAAGTGCCGCCTGGGGCGGGCCGCCCCCCCCCCCCCCACTCCCCCCCCCCCCCCCCCCCGCCCCCCCCACGGTACGCCACTGGCGTGCGGCGAATTAGAAGTATACTCAGAACATGAAAATGGTTTTTCTTTGATTCTGGCAGCACATATAGACAGGGCCGGATCTACGAAATCTGGCGCCTTGTGCAGAAGGTACCGATGGCGCCCCCCCCCCTACATTTTTATTTAGATTAAAAATTCGTTAACCCCAATTTTTATTTTTTTTTTATTTAATTATATTTTTTTTACACTAATTTATCAAATAAAATCAAGACATATAAAGGGTGTAACTTTTCCAAGTGACCTGGCGGTAGCTCTCGCACTCGTTTTTTTTAAAGAGAGAATCGTCAGGAGCCCTATACTCTCTGAATCTATTGGGTAAACATAAAACTATGGTGTTATTTTAATTATTTTAGGAAAAACTCTTTTTGCGAGTTATGCTTTAAAATAATACAACGAATTGTGTGTTTGTGCCCGTACCATGATTTAAAATATAGGTTACGAGACAATGAGGGTGGTTTCGCTGAACTAGGTCCATTAGACGTTATTGAGATTTACTGCGTTTATGTATATACCCAACGCGAATATTAATAGAAAAAGCAAATACAAATCGTTCTCATGGCAACGTACAATACAAGAATAGCATCTACAGCTTCTGACTAGCTCTAAAATCTAATAAGAATATAACCTCAAATTTGTACCTTGCATTTCCCCTGTGTTGAGCAAAAAAAACACCCAATTGAGCAAACAAACACAATTCAAACACTAAACACTGACGTATGGTATCAACGGCTTACGAAAGACGCTTACACTGACACCGTAAAATAACAAATCCAACAAATCTAATACATATTAATTATACATTTAACGAACTTCAAATAATATGTCAAATCAATGATGAAACGTTGCAACCTGTTGTGAATGGAATTTACTGAAGATTTCATAAGAAAATGATCTTTAACTACCTTCTCCTAGAGACTTAAATCGTACAAAATAAAACAATAGCGAGCGTATGGACGACACACTAACAAAAATTGTCAGCAATTTGAAAGGCGCAAGTCGGTTTGTTTGATTCACAGGAACAAAAAAACTGCGCTGTGATTGGTTATTGAATTTGGATCGCACCCATTCGTCGTAAAAGATTTATGGAAAAATAGATCTTACGTTTAAACTAAATATATGGAATTTGTAAAAAAATTCTTTAACTGACTATAAATTCGTAAGCCGTTGATTTCCACCTGATGCGTGCGCATTCTGTTTCTTTGGAAAGTGTTGCTAGAGCGTAATAATTATTTCGTACTATGGGTAATTTTTAAACGATTCAGGGAATATTATAACTAAATTTTAATACAATATTTATTTTCTCACGGCGCCCCTTCGGAGTTGGCGCCAGGTTTTTGCACGTTTTTTAACGTATGGCAGATCCGGCGCTGCATACAGAGTATGCAACTAAACTTTTATAACTGCACTTCGAATAAGAGAATGTTTTCATTCGAAGTGTCTCAGCAGATGAACAAACCACAACAGAAAACTTACTGCGCCCGAAGAAGGGTTAAAGCTTGAACAACGAATCAAATAGTCAAACATAAAAATACATAAATTAAATTATTTAATACTCACGTCGCTGGTCACTCATGATCCAGCAATTAATGAAACTTTCTTAGAATTGTCAATCACATCACATCGTCCATGGACCTCTTTCAATCATTCTCACTGTAAATTAGTCATAAGCAATCTAAGCGCAAAACAAAATACGGGGAGTTCTTGCAATTCACTACATAAAGTGTTGCCAGTCACTGCAGTGATCAAGATGACGTTATTATGTATTCATAAAAAAAATGGGATTCCCCGGTTTCGTCACAGAATAAGTAATGAAAAATTCCGTGCTCGTTTTAATCGATCCGAATCGCGTAGGTGCGACAAAAATATGATATAAAATGATTTAAATTTTTACAAGGTAATATTATTATTTATTGTGAAAATTTGCCGCCCCCCTTAAAAGTGCCCCCCCCCACCCTACGCCACTGTCTTTATAAAATATTAGCACACACAAACAATGACATTAATACTGGACGCGGGGTAGAAATCTCAAAGTGGGAAGCCAAACACAAGACGATTGTAGCTGTCTCTATTTCTAGTACTTTAGTACTAAACTGCTACGCTTCGAGTGAGGTCGTGTCTTACCAGTAAGTAAATTGCATTGCAAAGCGCCAAAATGCCCTCCTGTGTGATGAGAAAATGCTTCAATTACACGGCAAATAGTCGTAAAGTCGAAGGAATAACACTTCATTTGTAAGTACACGCAAATTACTTATTATTATCAATTATTATAATTATTACAATTAATTTTATAATAATACGTCATTGTATTCTTTACCCTTCCCTGTCCATTGTGTAACCAACTGAGAGTATCTTGTTATCTCAGTCACACCCATAGGTCACACCCGTGATGTGAAAGCAGTATTCGGCGAAGAAATTAATAAGCTGCCCTACCATATATCCATGACATTCACACACGTACATTCTTTGATTGTCTATCTTTATCACATAGGAATAAAGTTTCGAATTTAGAAATTATACTGAAAACCGCTGAAAACAAAAGAGTGTTGCTTGCTTTCCACATTATATTGCGAGTATGTGAGACTATGGCGAGTCTATTTATAATATATAACGTCATTGCACACAAAGATGAGAGCTAACTTAAGATTAATAAATAATAGTATTTCTAGGAGTGCCATCACAGCCATCTGTTGAGAAGATTGTGAACTCACAAAGTAATACTTTGTCTTCAGCAGAAGTTAACATTATTGCGATACTTTTAAGAATACTCACTAAAAAATTAATAATAGGTAAAAATTTGTACTAGGACAAAGCCGTGTTGTATTTTTGACAACAGGTTCATGCAGTGTTGCCATGTGCATGGTTTTTACCATGGTTTCATGGGTCATTTCTGCTTCCATGGTTTTTCAAAACTTTAATTAGGTACCTACACAGCTACTGTGAAATGTTAAAAACAAAAATTATTCTAGTTGTGGGGGAATTTTTTCTCCCTCATCTCATCGACTTGAAAAAACTTATTTATATTCTAAAGTACTACAAATTAAACTTGATAATGGTAAAAAAACTATTTTTTTATGTAAAAACTCTTTCATGAAATAAGCATTTTTATTTGTACAGTGTGCTTTTTCCAAAACATTAATTTTTTTTGTTATTCGAAGGATTATTTACAATTTTCCTATTATTCGAAGGTGTGAATCAAAATTATTGTTTATTAAAGCATTATAATTCTTTACTTAGATGCCGTCATTTTCTTATTTATATTCTCACCTTATACCTTACGAAAAACATGATTTTTTTACTTTATGCATTCAAATGTCGATTTCTCGTCATATCAATCGTTGTGATTGTAAAATGTGAGAATGAAGTAAGGAGTGCGTCCCAGGACAGATATGTGTGGTGCTCTTTCTTATCTGCCTACAAGGAGAAATGTTAAAATGATGGTTGGTAAGTTGAGACACTTTTGAAAAAAAAACTTTTCTTGTAATGTTTTATGTTTTATTTATAATTTTTTTTAACTTAAATAATCATTAAAAATAGAATCTTACACTATCAATATGCTATAAAAATTATACACAAGTATGTTTTATAATAATTATAATAAAATAACTTTGTTTCGATACCACTTTATTTATTTATTTATTGAAGTGAAATCTTCTTTAGCACCGTTGTGATTTTAAAATCGATGAAAAGAGACAAACACATACATCTATGGGATTTATCCTGTGAGAGAATGAGATAGAATAATCGGTCTCCTCTTTGTGTGGTGTTTCGTAGCCTTCCCACTCTTGTCTACTTTAGTTTTCTGAAGGTTCACTTCTACCGCATGTGAACTGCACACTTGTAATTTCTTAGAATTACTGGCACAAGTGCCGTTTTATTAAGTTTACGGGTGTAACAGCAAGTACCCCGAGCGATTTCTTGGCATATTTGTAAAACAATAGATGTCATTTTGCTGTCTGATGATATTTTTTTCCAATTAAAACATTAAAAATATTTTCCATCACACGTCGCAACCGAGTAGTCGGGTATAGCCTAGTGGGTCACGTGATAAGCACTCTATCTCATTCCAGCAGCACAGTAACACACGAAACAGCATGCATATCACATGATACCGATTTATAAACCAACCGCTCGGTTGGTTTATAAATAAATAGGTTTTAAGTGGTTTCCTAACAAAGTTATTTTATTCTAATTATAATTATGTTTACCCACAAAGTCGTTGCTACATCTGAAAGTTACATATATTATTTTTAAATTATACAAGCCGGAGTGGAATACATAATATTAAAATAAATTAATTCAAAAGCCAACATATTGAAAAACCTGGCAAAAGGTTCCCAAATATTTTGAAATTTTAATTGGAGTATCTTTATTATCTTAATTAAAACATTGTTTTTATTATTATTATTCAGCTCTCCACACAAAGTCCTCAGATATAGATATATCATCACATTAATTCATAGACTGTGAACTCCAAATTTTGCCATCTGGTGTTAAAATTAGTGCCGCATCAACTAGTAAAACTCGCAAATTTAAAAAAAAATATATCTTTTTAGATAAACACAAATTAGGAAACTGCGCAAGACCATGGTGCCATTTTTACTCGCGAATACTTTGAAACTTATTTTATTTACCATTTCAGGTCTTATTATTTAACTTCCAAATTATTCATATACATAGTATTAGTATTGTGCTGTTATGCTTTGTGTACTAAGTACTAGTATTTATCTTGTTATTCTTACATACTGAGACTAAATATGTAAGTCAATTAGGTTGTTACTGATTAATTCATAAAATAAATATCGCAGTTCTATATTGTTGTGTTTTATTTTTTTAATGTAAAATTCCTATCTCCCAAGTCTTCAGCTAGTTGTTCATAAAACTGCTTGCAGAAAAGTACGTAGGTATCTTTTATAAAATACGTATCGCCATTCTCGATTTTTATGTAAACTTCCTAACTCCGATTTGAAATAGAAAGCCTTAACTTACAAAAGTTAAATGATTGAAAATAAATTTAGAAATATATTATATGTTCGGAACATAAATAAAAACAATGACCCGTCTTTCATATTTTTTTTCACTACGAGGTTTTTTATGCCTCCTGTAAAATTTGACATTTGGTGGTTACACATTCTACGAATTAATGTTACGATATAGAAAATAATTCCCCTCAGGGCCTATGTCATCTTCGGGGATGCTGTGTGAAGGGTCTTTTGAGGAAAGAAAGAAAAGGAAGTTCTGGGAAGTAAAAAGGTATGAGGGGTGGTTAGGAATCTGAGGTCAATGTCCCCAGGAGTGACGGAAGTATGAATCAATCCCTACCATTGCGGTGCATTACTATGTTCCGAGAGAGTCCTGCTGGAGAGATCAAAAGGTTTCCCTCAACCTGCCTCTTACTATCCGGCCTGCCACCCAGCTGGCGGGCAGATGCACAAACCGCCAAGACCCGGACAAACCTCACCCTGTGAACCCAGGCACCCCTGCTAAGTCATTAAACATAGCAAAATACTTGGGATGACCTATGGCAGAGGTGTTAATTATCCAATAAATACTGCCTACCACGGTACCCATACCCGCCTCCCAAGTTGAAATTTCTTATAAGAAAAAAAAAACAAAGAGAGATGTTCCGATGCAGTTCTAATCCGCAAGATAACAGAACCAGGGCTGCCACAAAGGTGATACAATTTACAATTAGGTAGCAGTAATAAGAGCAAACAATAAATAACTGAATTAAATAAATTATTAAATGCGTTAAAAAGAAAGCAGCTTCAACATCACATAAACCTATCACACAGCGGTAAAATTCTCAAGTGCGTCACACTTTAGCAGGGACAAAGTGCTGGTAGTAGTTCTTGGTGAAGTCGACCATGAGGTCCTGCGTGACCTCGGGCAGGTCAGAGATGAGGCGCGCAGGGGAGCCCCCGTAGCGGGTGAAGCTGGACACCACCGTCTCCGCGGGCAGCACGGCCCCATCTTCTATCATGCAGCAGTCTTTCAGGACACATCTTCGACCCTGGAAATATAGGAACAGTTTTAGAAGTTCAATTGAGTAGGGCTATAATTATTATTTATTTATTACGGTGCTCCAGATTTCATGTCCGGGTTGAATCTTTCCCAAATGAAAGACTAAACCCTTCCACACACTTTTCCACAAATGAATATCTAGTAAATTAACGCAATGTAATTGCACTATATAAGAATAAAACAATACAAGAACAATACGTCAATCCACCAGAAACATAATGGGAAAATATTTCACCGACTCCAGATATTTTCATATCAGAGGGTTCGGCTCTGATGAAATCCTAACTGGTCCGATAAATCCTACTGATCCCTCAATATAAATATTTAAAAAATCTTTCGTAATCCTACATGTATTTAAAATGACCGACTTTTGCATTTTTATGTACAAATTTTTTGACAAATCTAATACGCCTAAATTTTGAATGAGAGAGCTAGGTATAATGCCAGTAGCCGAAATAACAAATGGTAATATTTTTATAGTCTGAGAATGCCAAATTCTTTTAATTTCATTTCCTAAATCTGTATATTTTCTTATTTTTTCAGAAACAGTTTTCTGAATATTACAAGAATTTGGTATAGCGACATCAATGATATAAGTTATTTTCTTAATTTTGTCATGTAAAACTATATCGGGTCTATTATGACTAATTGTTCTGTCTGTCAGAATAATTAAAATTATTATTTATTAAAATTATTATTTATTATTTTTTTTAATTATTATTATTTAGTAGTAATTGATGGGGATCAAATGGATGCCTCGACCAAAGCGATGCAGAGGCGACTTACAGCATGGAAAAGGATTGGTGCACAGCGGGAAGGTCTAAAGACTGGAGGCAAACGGCGAGGATCCGGAGCAAATGGAGAGTACCACTATTATTACATACTAACAAAAAAGCTTTATGCAGTTTTTCGAAATCAGATTTAGACAATAATAGTTTGCCTCTTATTTTGAAAGTCAAATGTGCAAAATTCCATAAATTATTAAAATTCTGCTATATAATTCTAAGGGGTGGAAAAGGGCTTGATTTTTCATGATCTAATGTAGACAGTGATCTTCCGCTTATTTTGAAGGTCAAGTGTACAAATTTTGATCAATCTCTGAATAAAACTGTATATTTGTATAAAAAAACAAAGCCACACTGCCAGACACTCTTCTTTATATTATAATATTAGCGAGTTCCCGGCATGTGTTGCAATGCCACTTAAATAAAGAAATTGTTTCTCCTTGCGTGACCTTTCTCATTCGTCTCTGTTCCATTTCCACCTACCTTTATTTAAAATTTATGAAACTTTGGGATTTTTTTATTATTTATTACGTGGAACTACAAAAAATTAAGGTGACTATAAGTTTATAATACATTTTTCTAATAAAACATGTTTGTGTTTTTATTTTTTTTCATTACCGGTAATTTTAGTTAGAAAAAACTTCAGGTGAGCCATTTTTAAAACTTTTTTATGTTTGAATGCCAAAATTTTATACTTCTAAAAATATATGTTTATTTATATTTATAAAATTTTAAAGAGTATTTTATCACCTTTTATAAACAGTTTTCAGTTGTCAGATATGTTCAGAAATACTCCATTTATTTGGATTTTATTGCAAAGCGGAAATATTTTGAGTCTTTGACAAAAAATGGTCGAGGCCTGAAGGGTTGAATAAGATTGTAGGAATACTTTACTTACAATAACAACATTTTTTCCAATGTAAATATAAGATCCAACGACAGCTGCATTCAATATGGAGTTTTCACCAATATAGACGTGGTCGCCCATGTGAAGAGGGAAGAACGCTACTCTAGAAAATCAGACACCACAAAACTATTAATAAATGGTCGCATTGTATAATACAATCAAAATAAATTAATGGAGAAAATTCTGTTCAGGAAATGGGAAAATAGTACACGTGAGACATCTTTTGGAAAACACGATAAGTTGTAGCATACTAAAAAGTGTTTTTGTTGATAAGGGGAATTATATGGAATTTGAATGCTGAATTTTGAATTAATAAGATAAGACTAGCTTATGCCTGTTGCAAATGCAACCAACGGGTTTAAACTAACTTGACTTACTAACAGAAAAAATATTAATTCATAGTAAGTGGGTAGGTACCTACTGCCCTGCAGGCATGGTAGTTGCCATTTGGGTTCAAAACCCAAAGTTTCATCGCAATCGGATGAATGGTTTAGCAACGCTTAGCGGTTAAACATACAAATATATATAAAGCCGCCCGCAGGGCCTAGCAGCAAAAATCTGCCTTTTTTGTATATTGACACAATTGTAGGCATGCACACTTCAAATCCCCAAAGTTTCATTGCAATCGGATCAACGGTTTAGCAATGCGTAATTACATGATGCCAGAGCTCACTATTGTATACAGAAACCATCGCGAGCATGCGCACATCAAATCCCCAAAGTTTCATCACAATAGGATGAATGGTGTAGCAACGCTTAGCTGTTAAACATACAAACATATATAAAGCCGCCCGCAGGGCCTAGCAGCAAAAACCTGCCGTACGTTAGTATAAAGACACCATTGTAGGCATGCACACATCAAATCCCCAAAGTTTCATCCCAATCAGATGAACGGTTTAGCAATGCGTAATTTCATGATGCCAGAGCTCAATCTTGTATTCAGAAATCAACGCGAGTATGCGCATATCAAATCCCCAAAGTTTCATCGCAATCGGATGAATGGTTTAGCAACGCTTAGCGGTTAAACATACAAATACACACAAAGCCGCCCGCAGGGCCTAGCAGCTGAAACCTACCATACGTTACTATATGGACACCATTGTAGGCATGCACACATCAAATCCCCAAGATTTCATCGCAATCGGATGAACGGTTTAGCAATGCGTTATTTCATGATGCCAGAGCTTACTATTGTAAACAGAAACCATCGCGGGCATGCGCACATCAAATCCCCAAAGTTTCATCGCAATCGGATGAATGGTTTAGCAACGCATAGCGGACATACATACATACTTAGATACAAACATATTTTTGATTTTTATATATATAGAATATAGCTGGTACCCGGTATGCGTTGCTATACCATTTAATAAAGAAAAAAATTCTACCTGCGTGTCCTTTCTCATTTGTTCCGATCCCCTTCCCCCCCCCCCCTTCCTGTTTCCACCCCCACCTGCCGCATTACATACACTAATTCCCGGTACATTTAATTTTCAAACAGCTCGCGCGCCACATATTAAATTTTTTTTTACAAATTTCGTAATGCCAGAACTCATCAGTAGTTTTATACAAACCTTGTACTAACAATAACGAACACAACAAAAAAAGAATTTTTCAATTTGTTGCAGTCGTTCGAAAGTTATGAGCGTACGTACATTTTCATACAAATTTTATAATGCCATAACTCACCAGTAGTTTTACTGCTTAAAAATAAGCGCTATATGAATTTAATACTTTAAAAAAAATATCCCGTTCAACTTCGAGTAATTTCATTGTAAAATTAGAAAACTAATACGTATGCAATATAGTCGGATGACACCGATTTGTTATGTGCAGATGGGAACGTACCTAAATTCTGAGTGCAGGTACTTGCACATACGTAAAAAGAAAAACATATTTAGGCTGGGTTGTTTAACAAAATTAAAAAATTTTCGATTTTTCAAGTCAATTTTACGTCCTGTAAAAGTTCGGTTCGAATTCTATTCAAGTTCTGTAATTATTTCAGTTTTATGATGCAACTGGCATTTACTGATAAAAAAAAAGCAGAACTTACACAGAACGTGAAAATGAACTTTAAAAAAATGTCAAATTATTCAGTATCGTGGAAACAACATTACCTTAGTAAATTAAATTGCATCAAAACCTAAATAATTGTCTAACTACCCATTCCGGCAGGTACCGCGCATTTTCTTACAAAATTCCGGCAATGTTTTTGCTTTTTTCATCATATTTGCAATACTACCGAAATAAGTAGGTACCTACCCTGAATTTTAACATTTAACATATCAATTTATACTGGCCGGTAAATATCTACCCTTTGAAGTGAATCTATGGGCGCATATTGTCGTTTTTTTTGGAAAATTTTATAGGTTTTTCGGCGACCCTGAACTTTTTTACATGGGACGCACACGTCATATCGGTATCAAAAGTTGCGGAATATTTCCGAGTACCGTATTTTTCAAAAACATCTAAGCCGGAATCGTTTTTTGGGCCGTAATGCCGTATACCGCAAAACAACAACCCAAACCGCTGAGAGATCCGTTTTGTTTTGACATCTCGGATAACTGATAACTGACCTGTCTCAACATTCTCTCTAGTATTTTCCATTGCATTGAAACTAAGGCCTAATTTGTGTTTTTTTTTTTAATGCGAACCTGTCGGCGAGAAATGTAACCCAGCCGAATTGAGTGATTTTATGAGTAGTTCCAGTTTTCGCCGCAAATTTATATAATTTTTCTCTCTTAAAATGTGTCAGTTCAATTTTATGTGAGTTTCCTGTCTAGTCTATTTTTTTTGTGAAAATCGTGAAGCTAGCGTATTTATTTAAATTCAGACGAAGCTGCCGTTTCGAACGGATGAAAATAGAACTACAACAGTATTCGATAGACATTTGATTTTTTCTAATGTGAATAATCCATACTTGTATTCCGCACCGCTAGAAGTCTCCCGTAAAGTTTTGGCAAACATATTGATAACAATGAAAAATGTTTCCCCTAACAAAAAAGAAACAAAAGCTAGTGGCTGGAAAATAATCGACTCTTCGAAGGATTGTGAACTTTGAAGGGTTCCAAAATAGCGAGCGCTAATGTCCATTCTCGCGTGTCAGGCGTCGGGATAATTCCCTTTGAACAAAATCGAACCTTGAGGTGTGCGGAACTCGAGGATCGGAGAGGTCGTTTTGGCGTGCCAGCGGCGTTTTTGCGTCGCCAAGCCAAAGTGAACCTTGAGGTTGGTGAAACGCGGGGGGCGGTGAGGTCGATTTTCGCATCAAGGAAAAAGTGAGTTTTTTCAAAAACTGAGCATTAATATATAGTATAATTATAGAGACATCTGTGTTTCTGAGTATACAACTATTATAGTTGTCCAATATATAACTTAGACCTACCACCAGAGCGATCACGCAAAATAAATAAATTTGCCTCGATTGCTGTCGATTTCCAAGAAAATCATTTTTTTAATTTTTCGACATCATTAAAAAAAATCATACCTTCGAATTTTAACCGGGTTACGAATAACCCAACAATGTTTGAAAATCTCCTGCTACCACCACAGAAAGCTGAAAATTTTGCTTGTGTTGTGATGGAGGACTTAGCCAGCCGAGGAATCGAACATGCGACGCCCGGGTGGGACCCAAGCGCTATGTCCACTCAACCACTGACCGGTCCAAAATTATTATTATTATAGTGCTATATAGCCAATGAATTAACCTGTATTTTACTGTTTATCTCATATTTTTAAGTTTATAGCCGCGCAAATCCTGCATGTTTGTTACTTTGAAATAGTGATGGGAATGATCGATACATTTACATAATCGATACATCAAAATGATTGAATGAATTATCGATTAATCGCTCAGAGTTCGGGAGCAATAGCTACGGTCAGGGGCAGTATTTTTCTCTCGCGGGGGGGAGTAAAAAAATTAATATGTTGCACACTTTCGTAAGAAGGTTCTGCAAACCAATTAAATCAGTCGCTGGTTTTTAATCCTGACAATGATTTCCTTTTTATTTACTATCACAACTCATTACAATTGAATATTATTGTAAATAATTATTGATAAGATTCGAATACTTACGTACAATTAAAAGAAAACATTATTCAAGTTTTCTAAGTCCACAGAAAAGTATTTTTTAATTTATTTTACGTTATTTAGCTGTATAAGTTAGGTACTGTAACAAAATTAAATCATTTAAATAAATGAAGACAATATTAGCGAAACTCAATAAAATCTGAAGACAGAAAAATCAGAAAAAGATATTGGTTCCACTGGGACTCGAACCCAGATACCTTAGCATTCATGGCCAACTGCTCTACCGATTGAGCTATGGAACCCATTTCCAATTCAATCACTTTTAACTGTATCATACTTCGACTAAGAACTACCAACACTATCTTCATTTTCTTAACGCACATATTATTGGCTGCTATCTTAATATATGATTGCAAGATTCAACCCGAACTAAATGCTATCTAGATAGTGTCTGGATAAATATTTATCCATTTTATTTTAATACGCGACATCTATTGACTTTTTCTGCAAGTCTAGGATGAATATTTTATTTTTATTTTAACTTTATGAGTAAAAACTCAAATTACAATATTTAAATAAATGAAGACAATATTAGCGAAACTCAATAAAATCTGAAGACAGAAAAATCAGAAAAAGATATTGGTTCCACTGGGACTCGAACCCTGTCGCGTATTAAAATAAAATGGATAAATATTTATCCAGACACTATCTAGATAGCATTTAGTTCGGGTTGAATCTTGCAATCATATATAAAGATAGCAGCCAATAATATGTGCGTTAAGAAAATGAAGATAGTGTTGGTAGTTCTTAGTCGAAGTATGATACAGTTAAAAGTGATTGAATTGGAAATGGGTTCCATAGCTCAATCGGTAGAGCAGTTGGCCATGAATGCTAAGGTATCTGGGTTCGAGTCCCAGTGGAACCAATATCTTTTTCTGAATTTTCTGTCTTCAGATTTTATTGAGTTTCGCTAATATTGTCTTCATTTATTTAAATATTATAATTTGAGTTTTTACTCATAAAGTTAAAATAAAAATAAAATATTCATCCTAGACTTGCAGAAAAAGTCAATAGATGTCGCGTATTAAAATAAAATGGATAAATATTTATCCAGACACTATCTAGATAGCATTTAGTTCGGGTTGAATCTTGCAATCATATATAAAGATAGCAGCCAATAATATGTGCGTTAAGAAAATGAAGATAGTGTTGGTAGTTCTTAGTCGAAGTATGATACAGTTAAAAGTGATTGAATTGGAAATGGGTTCCATAGCTCAATCGGTAGAGCAGTTGGCCATGAATGCTAAGGTATCTGGGTTCGAGTCCCAGTGGAACCAATATCTTTTTCTGATTTTTCTGTCTTCAGATTTTATTGAGTTTCGCTAATATTATCTTCATTTATTTAAATATTATAATTTGAGTTTTTACTCATAAAGTTAAAATAAAAATAAAAAAATTAAATCAGTCACTGGTTTTTATTCCTGGCAATGATTTCCTTTTTATCTACCAGCAACATTCATATTATTTATGTTACCCGCGAATTTCAAATACGTTTGCATTTCAAAACGCACTTTCACTAACAATGAATATTATTATAAATAATTATTAATAAGATTATTATTAAATAAAGTTATTCTACTACAAGAATTGTTTCATTTTAATTACAAACTAAAAGACACCGATGTTAATTTCAAATGAATTAAATATATTTGTTCATATGAAGCAGATATTATGATCATATGAACACATATTACTTGCTGATTTTAGTAGACTATTGTATGCTGCCCCGAAGAAGCTGCAATTGTAGCGAAACCCTGTTGGGTTTCGAATTCCTGAATTTAAAAATTATGTGTACTAAGTTATTGTTTTATTTTAAATATACCAACACTACCCTATATGACACATAATCTCAAAATAACATAAGTAAACTTTAAATTGTGAAAAACATTCACCATGGCAATCTACATAAACAAAAACTGGAAATGTAGATCGTTACCTAAAAGTATTAATTCATCATTTACAACCAATCGAGATGATTATAAATTATAACATCAACACGCTTTATCACAATCCGAGATATTTTGACATATCTTGAAATATAACCTCTCGGATCAAGAATCGATTTGCATTTACGAATGAATTCTGACAGTTCTAAAACGATTGTATCGATAACATTTCAAAACAATTATATCAGACTGTATATTCGAATTAATATTGACATCGATAAGCGAGAATCGATTCCACTTCAATGACATTTCGAAACGATTGTATCAAACTGTATTCGATATCATCGTAAGCGAGAATCGATTCTACCTTCGATGACACTTCAAAACGATTATATCGGAGTGTGTATTCGATACGATCATTGACATCGATTTCACTTTCGATGACATTTCAAAACGATTATATCGGAGTGTGTATTCGATACGATCATTGACATCGATTTCACTTTCGATGACATTTCAAAACGATTATATCGGAGTGTGTATTCGATACGATCATTGACATCGATTTCACTTTCGATGACAGTTCTAAACGATTATATCGGACTGTGTGTTCGATGCGATTATTGAAATCGATTGTTCAAGAATCGATTTATCCATTACAATGTATCGATGTACATTGATGGTAACAAAGATCGATTCAACATCGATATTTGATCGATTATACCCATCGCTACTTTGAAACTCCGTTATTCGAGTCAACATATATTTTCGATTTCTGTACATTGTCTGTGGTATACTTGATATTGAAAGGTGCATATATATATGGAAAAAGACTTGCTGATCAAGATTTCAACGTGAAAAAAATATGTATTAAAATCATTTTTAACATCGTTCTAAAATGTCATCTATGGTCATAATAGATAAAGCATTTCAATAGCTTCGTTTTAAAATAAATTGCTGGCCGTGGAAATGTTTTAAATAATTACAATAAATGTTTTACGGATGGTAGGAAAATGTGGTCCAATTATGGACCGCTATCTATCGCAGAAAAATAAAAGTGGTCCATTTTTCCACCATAATCGCTTCAGTGGATAATAAGAGGGCAAAATATAGGGTATAAAAGTTTTGTGCATTCTACAATACGTTAAAAAATGCCGTTTTATGGTTGTAAAATAGAAAAACAATTAAATGGACCAACAACAAAGACAGGACTGATGAAAATCATATTAATCAGATCTGATTTGTTTTAAAAATAAGTTTTAAAAAAAAAAAATTTGCATTGTACACAAAATGGAAGCTTAATAATAACAACAACAATAATAATATTAATTTGTGCGTAAGCCGCCGCATTTTTAAGCACGGATTATGGAAATCACACTTCATTTCAATAATTAACACAAGAAACAACTATTTACCTTCACAAAATAGGTTGTTAGGTTCTTAGTTTAGGTAAATTAAGTAATTCATGCGTATTTAGTTTGAAACAAAAATTCGCAAATGTCAAATCCATACAAAACAAATATGGCGGCAACGGAAGTTTTTAACTTTGATTGAATAAAAATCGAATTTTAATGCATATTTTTTCCGTCTCTCCGGACTGAAACCGATGTTTCTTTTGGTAATTAAGTTTAAAAACAGTTTACTTCTTAAAATCTATGCTTATTAAAAGTGTAACAGCATGCGGCGGCTTTCGCACAATTTACCATAATAATTTATTCCACAATATATGCAGGGGTAGTGCAATGCAATACATTCCATATTTAGAAACAACAAAAAAGAAATTAGACAAATAATAAGTAACAAAATAACAATAAATACTAAAATAAAAATATATAACTGAAAAAGTATCACATGAAAATAATGAGAAATTATTGTAAATGGCCGTCATATCATATGACGAAAGTGAAAATTCATTTTAGTAATTGAAATTTGAAATGCAGTATTTTCCATCGCCCCAAATAAAAATATTTATCTTTTTGATTGAAAAATTGAATTTTAATACATCTTTTACCATCTATCCAAACTTTATTAGTTGTTTCTTGAAGTAATTAAGATGAAACATGGTGGAATATGGTTATTTTAGAGTTGATTAAAAAAAATACTAACCCTTTACTAAATTTCTTGAAAGGCGGCCTAATGACGGCGCCTTTGCTAATAATACAGAATCTTCCTGTCTTCACGCTTGCCAAATCTCCTCTAATGATGGCATCACTTTGGACTATCACTTTGCCGTGTAACACAATGTTCTGAGATCCACAAAGAACCGTCTGTCTGCTTACTTTATTGCCTGAAGCCTGGAAACAAATGATTACTAAACAATTTGTCACTTAGATCGTGGTCAATATTCATTCTTAATTTTTAATGTCAAACCACACAAGAGTACCCCGTTGGGCAGCGTAGTAAGGCGGGTTAAGGTAGGGACTGTACGAAGAGATTATTTATATAGGCCTCTCAAGACCCGTATTATAAAAAGGAGAAAAGAAATGGCAGTAAGACAGTATTACAGACTTATTAGTAATGTACGTAGATAAATACATGGTTATATAGGTCATACCGTTTCTACGTATTCTGATTTATTATATGGAATATCCTGTAGTTCCATTTTTAATTTGTTATTTCAATTTATCAATCCCAAAATGAAAACGGCAAATACTTTGCAGATGACAGCAAAAATTATGACAGAATTGACAGCTCTGTTTCTATCGTTTCTATGGTCAAAGATACCCATAGAAAATATTTCGTTTTTCTTCACAAGTCAATCAAGCCTGACGTCACCAGTTCATCTAGCATCTAGCCGGTCGTGAAATGATCAGTATTGCCATTGCAAATTATTGTATTCCCGAGTTTCTTCCGATTCTGCCGTGAGTGGTTTATTTATGATTCCGCCATAGAAAATTAAGTGTGGTTCTCACGATCTGTGTATTTGAATATTTTCGAAATGAAAAGATCTGGTTCGGCTCTCAGTCTGGTAGTCAATGTGGAAAGTTTTCTATGGAGCAATAATGAGAAAACTATTTTTTCAAAGGGGCATTCTTCTCAATAATTTATTTCTGTACTAAAATATGCCAGTTTTATTTTTTTTGGAAGACAAAATATTTCGTACAAAATCGATTTTAATATCTTACGGGAATGAAAGTCTTATTTAATTTTTCCTCATTGTGTATCATTTTGGCACCCAGCCGAGGCCTCCTCCGAGATAGGGGCCCTCGAAAAAATTAACATAATATTTTGCAAGTCCCGGGTCCTCAATTTTTTCCATTTTGGCACCTAGCGAAGGAAGTGGGAGTCCTAAGAAATATTTATTTTCAAGTACTGCATCTTCAATGAGCACTATTGTGGCTCCGCTCCGAATTGGGGGCCCTAGGAAATGTGTTAAATATTTGTCAAAAAAAATCCCTTGCGAGGACCCCCACCGACCTTGGGGACCTAGGACTTTAATGGAAGTTTGGTCCTGCGCGCAGAGTGTTTGGTTTTTGTCGTTTGCTTATCGAAACCGACCCAGTGGGATGACGGCTTAGGTGAACATGAAGCTTGTGTCGTGATGGAGGACTTTGATCACAAATGAGATAATCAAAATTTTAATAATATTCATTAAACTCTCTGGAGTAAAGTAAACTTAAATTTTTTTGTTGAAAACTAACCAAAATTTAAGTATTTTTTGTATGATTCATGAATGTGATAAATTAACATTATATAAATGAAAAATGTTTCATTGATTAATTTGTGTTATTCACAATTTAAAATGATGTGGTTCGTACATTTGGGGCACATTCCAGAGTAGAAGATACTCTCAGTACCGCCCTGATGTAAGACCACTATTTAGAATTGAAAATTTACTTAAAATGACTTTAGCCATGTTTGGCGACCAGAAATGAATAGCCAGGTACTTCCCCTGCTTCTTCTTTCTCATCTCCTATTGCCGTCACTACTCACATTCTCACATATCATATCCCGGGGTTGCCACAGTAACACTGGCTCCAGACGGTTGGGAGCAGTTAAGATTCTAGAGCGGTATTCACATTAAAAAATATATATGTATACACACTAAAGATATAAACCGGTAAAAGTGTGTGTTGTGGGCATGTGATGTGGCCGAACCCAGGTTTAATCTTCCTTTACTTCAGATGATGATCAAACTTTTCAAATATTAATATTCTGTCTTGAACATCTTTTATAATCAATTAAGGACCTTCGCTCATGGAGAAACCGAAAACTGGCAGGCAACCCAATTCACGGCGCAACTCAACTTTACGATTTCAGTAATTATATCAGCTTGGTTAACAAAAATATAATTCATTAATAATTTATCAATTGTTAACCTTAATATATAATAATAATTTATCAACTTCCCGAACAAAATCGATATTTTCCTGCTCTGACATATCGCAAATTACTCAAAAACTTGTTAGGTCGTGAGGTGCAACCATGGCCACCCATCAACTGAAACAAGCCGGCCGCAGTGACTAGCACTGCGAGTTGCGGCGTCGCCCATGACAACAAGTTGCCTGCGTGCGGACCGCCAATGAAATTCGCAAGTTGCTTTCATGTGGATAGCGATTGAGTTGCCAACTGGTTTTTATTCCGTTGCCCCATGAGCGGATGGACTTAGGGAATCGTTTTCTTTCAAATCGGTATTGATCACACATCAATTATCTTGCTTTCTTACATTTCAATTCAAGCTTATTGAAAATATGCCTAAAGACTACATTACAATAAAATAGCAGTTTATTTTTTATTACATATTTATTTTATCTCGTACATGAACAAATTACATGAGCTGAAAATATATCTACGTTAGATATCCTAATTTAGGTACTTAATTTAATGCAATTGCTATAATGAGAGATCATGTTCACGAATATGTCATCTTGTTACCATTATTGGACTTCCTTCAGATTGGAGTCCACCTCCACTTACACACTCCAATCACCGCACTTGTGTATGTTTTCTAGGAAAATACAAAAATATAACCATAATAATAATATAGCTTTATCCATCAGAATGTACAATTCTTTTCATTTATTGAATGGGAAAATATTAATGAATTTAAAACAGTTTTAAATTGCAAACACATCTTTGTTAACTTGTCTTGAAAATACCCTTTGTGGACACTAAACCTCTTTGCAAAAACGAAGCCTCAAACAAAAAAGTAATGTGGAGATGTCTTAAGCGTTGGTAAAAATAAAATTGGGTGATTTTAGTCTCTTCTTCCACAGGGATATGCAAGTATACGAAACTCGTGTTGTATACTAACATCGCAAACAACTTATCGCGCATAGTCTGTACAGACAGCTTATCATGCATAGTCTTTACTAACAGCTTATCCCGTATAGTCTGTACACACAGCTTATCACGCAGTCTGTACAAAAAGCTTATCGCGCATAGTCTGTACACACAGCTTATCGCCATAGTCTGTATAACCTGTATATGTCGCTACTGAAATCACGAGACAGGCTTTGCCATCACCCATTGTTAAAAATTTTTCTCCAAATGTAAAAATTACTAAAATGCTTTTATGACCTTACTCATAACCAAACAGTTGCTGTAAACATAATTTTTATATCACGTCATTCTTTGTCGACCGTTTTGATACTAGCATTGATCAACACGCATTATTACAATATATGCAACAAGTAACACCATGTTAAAAGTCTCCACAATGTGAGTGGGAAGATGGTCGCAAGAGATTGGCATCACTGACGAGCTTACAAAACGTCGACAATGTATGTCTGTGTTCAAACCTCCACACAGATGTACGCAGATAGTCGCTTAGATGCTTAAACCATTGAGTATCCCTGTGGAAGGAGAGCCTTAGTCGATTCTTGGGTCCAAAATATTAACAGTACAAGTGAATAAGAATATTTAATATTTCACTTGAATTAAGTTGCTACCTACAATTAAACAAGCAAGATTTCAGCAGTAATTGGGTACCTTCTCGACATTTCGAAAACTTGTGTTAACTATAAAAAAAGGCTATAAATACGTGGTTATTTGTTAGGAAGAATGTCAACCTTTATGATTTTCTTTTAATTATTGAATCACATTTTAATACATTGAATCAAACATTTTATAGCGGCGTATTATGATTATTATTATTCTAGTGGCAGTAAAATCATTTACCATCTTTTATTACCAGTAATCATCATGCAATTTTGATTGAATACATTTTTTGATTAACAGATAACAATCGTACGAGGCTAGGTTAAAGTCCCCTGGTTACATAGGCGAGGACTAATAGGATATACGAGCATTCGAGGCCTCTTCTGCAATCCAACTTCAGGTAATTACATGAACCATGAATACCAGACACTCTGAAGCCACTTTTCCGGGTGTAATGAATCAGCCTATCGTCCACAGTCGCGCAGCTGTTAAATCTACTGGAATTCTCGTCTATTACTTTTCAATTTGATTAAAAAGAGTAGATCTTCTAACACGCTATCACTCAAAACCTTACGCCGACCCGAATAAACAAACATTAACAAACTGTACCACTACATATAATTAGATTAATGTGTTTACTTTAATTTTTAATGAAAAAACATGCATGCAATGCCTTCCAAAGACAATTTTGTACACTTATGTAATATTATGTTAATGTTAATAGTATTCAAACAGTCAGAGGTTTAAAAGTTCTAACCACAAAACAAAGAACTAACTATCAGTTACAAATGATACAAGTTTAAAGGATGCAACGTTTACAGGGCTCTTCTAGCACATTTCTTAAAGAACATCTATTCCTAGGTCTTAGACAATCATTTACGTAAAGCATTTAAGAGTTTGCGGATGTTCATAGATCACACTACAGCAAACTTTATCAGATATTTCATACTTCTAACATTAGATAGATTACAATGTCATAGTTTAACAACATTCAATAAGTGTAATAAGCAACAAACCATTTTGTTTCAACGCTTTAACTCTCACTTGGGGTATGCACCGTGTACCGAGTCCTTATTAAATAGAATACAATTATTCACTCACGGTGCAACGTTCACTAATGTTCAACAATGGTTTGATGCTATATTCTTAAAATTCAGATCATAAACACTAAACATTACCAACCACAATAATTTCACCTTTTCTAAACCTTTTGGCGTTCACACAATATCAAGCGCAGAATATAGTAAATTACCCTTCACTCGCAGATTTTCAAATCAGAATTGACTTAAGACAAATGGGTTGGATCGTCCAATATTTATCATAATACAATGAGGATACAAAATGAAAAGCTGCACATTAAAAATACAAAAAAAATATATTAACCACTGGAGCGACCACGCAAAATAAATAAATTTGCCTCGATTGCCAGACATTTCCCAGAAGATCATTTTTTAAATTTTTCGCCTATGTTAAAAAAATCATGCCTCCGAAATTTAACATTTATTTATCTATTAATTTAAACATTAATTTAACACGGAGACATAAAAACTTATTATAGTGCTATATTGCCAATGAATTAACCTGTATTTTACCGTTTATCTCATATTTGTAGGATTTATAAAAAAATATTTAAAAAATCGTAAAGTTTATAACCGCCTGAATCTTGCGTGTTTTTTACTTTAAAACTGCCGTGAGGAGTGCTTATTCGAGTCAACATAGAATATTTTCGATTTCTGTATGTTGTCTCTGGTATACTTGATAATGAATGCTGCATATCTATGGAAAAAGGACTTAAATTTTAACATCTAACAGCTGATCAAAAATTCAGCATGAAAAAAATATTTTAAAAAATTATTTTTAACATCGTTCTAAAATGGTCTATGAAGTTCGGATTTGCGACATCTATGATCATAATAGATAAAGCATTTCAATAGCTTTGTTTAAAAATAAATGGCTGGCCATTGAAAAATGATCCAATTTTGGACTACTATCAATCGCAGAAAAATAAAAGTGGTCCATTTTTTTACCACAAACGCTCCAGTGGCTAAAGAAATAATTAGATGAATCAGATGATATATTTGTTATTAAATATTTCAAAATTTTATTGAATATGCCAGTCATGAAAACATTTTGTTTTAATGCTCAACTCTAACAAGCGAAGTTTAGCAAAATACATTAAAAATGTAAAATTCTCGTCAAGCGTTAACTTTTTATCGGGCAAACTTTCCTAGCAAACGAAATCAGAGTGAATTGTCAATTATTGTTAATACTGAATCAATAATAATAGTTAATAATCGTCATTATGTAATAATTATTTTATTTATTTATCAATAACCACTTTTACTGCTACTACGAGAATATCTTAATAATTTTAAAATGTGATTTATAAACGTATTCTAACATTTATTCGTGAAAATGGCAAAAATTGTTGGTGCTAATCACACTGAACATGGATAGTGGCGGCACTTGTGTTTTTATTTACACTCTGGACAGCTCGTCGCTCCATCAAGTTATATTTCACTCTGTCTCCATATCGTTTAGTTTTCGGGGGCCGGTGTTTAGTCTACTTGCATATTACGTTAGCTTCTTTGTTTCATGTACCAAATATAAATGTTATCTTCACATAGAAAAATACACAACTCTCCAACAACTCACTGCTGACGATCCTTTTTACGTAAAACAATAAGAGTGCTGAATTCGAGGATTATCTGAAGACAATTCGTCGCCTTAGTTCTTAATTGTCCAAGCGACCATTTGAAAATTTTACAGGAGGAATTGTTTTCTTTCATTATTTCAATGAAACATTATGATAGGTGTTTAAGATAAATTTATTTCCGTAAAGGTAAAGGTCTCATTAATTTAAATAATTCTTAGTTAAGTGATTAACTATAATTTTTGATACTTTATTTTTTGTTTTAAAATGGAGATTGAACAAAAACTAAAATGGTCATTTGGACAATTAAGAACTGAGGAGACGAATTGCAACATTATTTGTATCAGGAGATGTTTTCAAACCGACGTTATTAGATTGACAACTTAAAATCTTCAAATTAATTTTAATGGTCGAATTGCAATGGAACATAACCCTGTTTCTTTATGTACATCACTATATCTATTATTTTTTTTACAATAGCTCCACACAGGAGGCTTTGAAGCAAATAATTTCCCTCAGGGCCTATTTCATCTTTGGGGATGTTGTGAGGAAGGTATTTTTAGGAAAGAAAGGAGAGGATATTTTGGGATGGAAAAAGATGTGAGAAGCGGGTAGGAATCTGGGGTTCAGTGCGTCCAGGAGTGACGGACGAATGATTTCGTCCCTCACACTGTGGTGTAAGGTGATACTCTGAGTGAGCCCTGCTGGAGAAACCAAAAGGTCTCCCTCAGTTGGTGGGCAGATGCATCCGCCGCCAAGACCCAGACTAACCTCACCCCATGAACCTGGGCACCTCTGTTAAATCACCACTTGGGCGTACCACTTGGAGCTACCTATGGCAGAGATATTATTTATCCAATAAATGGTTACCGGAACGGCGGTACCCATACCCGCCTCTCAAATTGAATCTATAAAAACATTACAACCGGTTTTGTTACAATTCGGCCTTGATCAGGGCATATACAATACATATATATGTATTTCCACTCTGACAAAGACAAATAAAGGTAATCTTTTGGCATTTTCATGTAAATAAAGTGACGTAAACAAAGTCAGTGTTTTAATTATTTAGTAAGATACCTCAATGCAATTCAGCACTTTGATTGTACAAATAATAAAATAAATGAATTATTATTAGCTGGTGTGGTATGTGTATAATTTGAACCAGTTGAAAAATACATAAAAATAAAACCAAATGATGTATGTACTTAACATTTTTTTCATCAACATCATTTTGCCTTCATAAAGTTACTTGACCATCATAATTTTACCAAATACCGACTGACTGGCGAACAGCTCTAAAAGGACTCAATTATCAATCATAATTATTTGTGACAAAAAAAACAAAGAGGAAAGATTTTCACAGTAAAAAAAACGATAACAAACCAAATAAAAATACATAATACAATATTTGACCCATCACACAAAGCATTCAATTCAACCCATTGTTATGTTATGTGTCTATAAATATAATAATTATCTCTTTCATCCAAATTCACACATTATCACACAATTTGGTCCTAACCCCATTTTACAAATATTCATCAGTACAAATTTATATTCAAAATGTCAAAATTAGATTACGAAATGCTTGGATATTAATTATTGCAGATTTAAATATAGGTACCTACTCCAATTATCATCTTAATAACTGATCCATCAATTAAATAATACGTAAGACAATCACTAAACATTATATTATTAACTCAGGGCCTTAATCTGAAGATTAACAGAAACATCTACAAGTTGTGGCGTACATAAAAAATTCGGCGTTTTGAATACAGGATTATATTGTTACATTATTTATCGCCATTCATCCATTCAAATATTTAAAAATAATATTAATCAATAGGTACATTAAAATATTTTGGCATAGTAAAGTGAGCTCATATAACCATGAAATAATAGGGAGGTAATTTCCAAATGTCTGTTCATAATTATTATACAATGGCACTAAAGTATGTGCATCTGGTACAAAAATATTCAATAGACTTGCAAAAAAAAAAAAACAGTAAAAGTAATCATCAAACATTTGATTACCGTTCAAAAATATAAAATAAATTTTAATTGATATTACAGGAAATATAAAGAAAATTCTACATTGTTTCGTATAACACGTCTTTCACTCTTAAAAAAAGGATTTTTCAACTTCAGTTTTATGTACTTTGGTGCCGCATACAACTTCTTTATATTGCGTACAGCATTTCTGTTCTTTAGCTTCCAACATTTTCTCTGAACGAGGTAACAGGAAGAGATTAAATAAAGAAAAACAATGCATCATTGACTTGCTGCTGTGTCACCTAACTATAACAAAATTATAAAAAATCAGAGTGTGCAATTCACACGCGGTAGAAGTGAAAGTTTCAGAAAACTAAAGTAGACAAGAGTGGGAGGCTACAAAGCACCGCACAAAGAGGAGACCGATTATGCTATCTCATTCTCTCGCAGGCTAAATCCTACAGATGTATGTGTTTTTCTTTTTAGTGTTGCTATGTTTTGTTTCATCGAGTTTCAAATCACAACGGTGCTAAAGAAGTTTTCACTTCAAAAAGGTTTTCTTTTGCTGATATTATATGTGTAGAGGGATTGGAAAATGATAATAAAAACTTTTGTTCTTCTATATAAATTATAAATCCATTTAAAAATAAACATTTTTAAACTTTAAATTATGGTTGTATTATAAATATGTAATCCACCAAATATTTCCTAAAATAAATCGATAAAGGATCATAATTGTGAGAATTTTAAAGTTAGGAGCTGATTAGATTACGTGCAATACATCACTCACAAATCGAGAAGTGTTATGTGTTTTTCCCATTTGTTTATTTTCAACCAAATCTGTTTCACCCTGTTACGGGCATTATAAGAATCGGAATTATTTGAATATTTTTTTAATCTTTTCTAGTTTCACCTATCGTTAGTTGGTGACACTTAGTAGCAAGCCAAGGAAATGAGACATCATTTAGAGTTGAAAAAGGTAAACATATAAGCTTTTTCTAGAGATTCGGAGAATATACACACAACCCAATACAGTTGTGCGCAGTAAGTCTCAAGTGCCAAAAATTTTTCAGACTTTTTTTTGTAAATTATGTCGCATCGTTACAATCATTGCACATAGTTAAAGCATTTGCAAACAGTGTCACTCGCCTCTTAACTTTCAATACATTGTGTGTTGCATATTTGCAATGGCATTTTGGACAGATAAGTATATTTTAGAAACAAAATTGAATAACAACTGCTTTTGGCAAATTCTCTTACATCCCTCAAAGTCATAAGCGTAGAATATGTGAAATAATATAATTTACCATCGTAATAAAGGGTAGGTACTAGAATAATAGGGGAACCTCGAATCCTGAGAAGCAATACATATATCATTCTTTTAATCACATTTTTACCATCACACTCGACAGTTTTAAGCAAACATCGAGAAATCACAATATATCACAATAAAAGTTTTTTTTTTTTAAATTACATTATAAGTTGTAAACTTTTACATGAGAAGTCCCTCGTTGACAGCGAGTCAATAAACGAAAAAAGTCACCCTTAGAATTTAATTGCACTTTTGAAATAACATTTTTTTATTGAGTATTTAAACGAGCACTGGCGATGTCCATGCGCAGAGAAACAATATCCAAAAATGATACAAAACAATAACAATGTTCACTGGATTTATTTTTGAGAGTCGACACCGCTGAACGTACCACTTGGTTATTTTTACAATGCGTTGAAGAGGATTTGATATGCGTAGAGTTACGGGCGCGGCTATTGCGGTCAGCTGTAGCGAAGGGCCCAGGCGGAGCGTGTACCTCCTTGGCAAGGCATCTTGTCGTCCGCAGCAGGCTCTGTTGGCCTGGGAGGGGGCCCCTGGCGGGAGCAGCCCAGCAGGCACAGCAGGCCCCCCTGGAGGGTCAGGGCTCCGAGGGGGAGCAGGACGTGGGGGCTCTCAAGGAGGTCCCTAGTCCCAGCCATTCTCCTTGACCATGTGAGCGAGCTCGATGATGAATTTGCCCTCCTTGTATTTTTGGCTGGATTCAAATGCGTGCTCCTGAAAAGTAGAAAGGCTGATTTAGTGCGCTGCATTATTTAAAGAAATTTCAGTGTCAAATTGGTCAATTATCTCTGTTTATGCTTTTCTGAGAAATTGTATGAAAGAAAATCTTTTCCAAGAACAAATAAGTAATGACAATACAAGTCAGTAAAACCATGTTCGAAACATCATTTAAGTCATTTTTCATATTAAAAAACCTATTCCAACCCTATTCTTAAACCTTTGGTTGTCTTTTTGTAAACCTATCTGATTTTGGTTGGGCGCCAAATGTAAAATTGTAATATAGAATAAAAATTTAACCTTTAAAAATAAAAGGCTTTTAATAACCTGGTTGATAAACTAATTGAATTATTATTTGTAATGTGGCTAGCTTGTGTATCTGTAGGTAGAGCATGATATAAATGACATTCCATAATAATCAATAAAAGATGGATATTATAATAATTATAAAAGGATTTATTGAATTTACTTTTACATACAACTAAATCAGAAATATAGAATGATAATGAAACTTAAATTATAATTTGAATCATTAACTTAAATCTCAAGGAGTGGACGTAATCCTTGAAGAAAAGATTGCGTCAGCCATATAATATTGCAAAAATAAAATAGAAGTTATTTTTTGTGTGTGAGCATGATTAAAGCGAGATTATAGGGCACCATTGTATTTTACCTGAATACAAAAAGTAAAAAAGGACTAGAAGTTAAATTGGTAACTAAAATAAAAAGGATCGTTAACGTTCCGGAGCACCATCATGTGAATAATTCTGACAGCCGTGGCAGCGTCTTCTCTCTGGGCTTTGCTTCTTGGTATTGACGTTGGATGCAAAAGGTCCGCATGCAAGATGTCGTGTCGCAAACTCCGCTATTTATATTTCCGTTACAACCTATTGCCAGAGATCCTGGGTTTGATTCCCAGTTGCGACCGATACCTTTTTATTTTTTGTGCCTCATTTTGTTTCATGTTTCGTTTAAATTTTTTTGGTACTATCTTCCCCTATATTAAATTGATGGGTGTAACCTTCAATAAAATTGAAAAAAGTACATGTTTTTATCGGAGGAATAGAGTGAGAGAAGAAGGAAAAGGAATAAAATTGTAAGAAATGCCTTACATATTTCCAGCCGAGCATTGTCTTGCAGCTCTCGCAGTAGATATCCGCCACGGCGTGCAAACCCGTCAGTAGGACCCTCTCCTCTGCCGGACCACAGCCCACGTTCACTCTGCAATCATAACAGGGGACATTAAAGAATTTACTTCACCAATTACATAACCCTACAGAGGTAGGATTCGGGGATCCTTGGCCTTGAAGAGACTGGTATTTATTTTTTTTGTAATCCTCAAAATGACCTATTATTTATTATTATTCCTTAATTATGTACACACAACCATGAAATACAGAAAAAAAACATTCAGATGATTGATCACTTTTTTCGGTCTGCTATCGATCGATTTTGATTTATTTGTATTCGGGTTTTGCGTTCATCAGTTATCATTTATTATAAAAAAATTAACCATCCAATCCACTTTCCTTGTTTTTCGAAAGATGTCTTTAAACACTTTTTAAAAACACTAACAGATTATTCTGTTAGTGTTTTTAACAACAACACATTCATGTCAATTTGTTTAACAACACATTCACTTCAATCACAATGTACGAAAGAAATAAGAATGACAATGAAATCCATGCAAGTGGCCTATTAATGATTTAAAAAATAAAAGAGACATCAGACTTCTGTTGGACAGCTTTATTAATTTTAGATATCTCATTAGACTCATTAGTATTAATGTATATTAATACTGTCTAATGAAATATATAGATTTTGAGTGAACCAAATAAACTAAACTAATAAAAAGTTAACCGTGTAATATATATTATTTTTAAATACTTACACAGAATTAAATAAGTATGCCCTTCCCTGGCTGCCTTGGAATGACTGTGAACAAAAAGAAAATAATTGTTAATATCATTAAAAAAAAAAAAAATTTAACATTAGCTCTACACAAGAGGCCCTGAGGAAAATAATTTCTCTCGCGGTCTCTGTCATATTATTTAAGGTTGTTGTGTGGAGGGTCTTTTTAGGGAAAGGAAGGAATCCTTTCCTAGTTCTGGGAAGGAAAAAGATGTGGGTTTGGTTTGGAAATGGGGGTCAGTGTTTCTAGGAGTGAGACGTATGAATCCATCCCTCCCAACGCGGCGAGGCACAGTGGTTCCAAATACCCCAAAAGTCGGAATCAATTCACAGGGTTTACAGGAAAAAATGAGATATTTTATTTCGGGATGGGTTAAAAAAAATTAAAATATTCGGTTTTAGTAAGTTTTACTTCGATTTCTGTATTTTATCAACAAAAATATAAAATTTAAAATAATAAAATTAAATTAAAAAATATTTATGTCCATATCCATGCAAAAATAACGGCCAAGTAACGTTAAATTTTGCTTTTTAATATTCTGATACGGACGATAAACAATCATCATCATAGTCGGTTTTAAAGATATTTGAAGAATGAATGTCAGGAGGAATTATTAAACCAAAAACTTCCTTAGAAAAACGATTTGATTGTTTTTTTGGGAGTTGCCTGTAACTAGTTATGACAGGGTCAGATGTAACTAACATTAAATTTATAAAATCCTCATTACATTTTTCAAGAGAACATTTTCTATAATAGTTCTCGCGATATTTTTAAAAATCTTTATTTCTTTGTTACTTCTGCAGATGTAGGAGTGATTGTTATATATATATATTTTTTTGATAGCATGCCTTTTTGCCTCAAGTACTACATTATACGGTGGAAACCTTTCTGAATCTTCGATCTTATGACATGGTACTGGTGCTTCGTAAGCTTGGCTTCCACCATGGTTAAGAGGGCTTCCTCCTCAGACATCCGTCGAGAGCGATTATCATCAAATACCTTATACGCTTTTCTCTACATAGATGCGCTCCTCGGTGAACGAATAATATTTCCTACCAATTTTGATGCAATCGGTTGTCCAGATGGTCCAAAGGTTTTCGTTGCAAACGCCAAATGAGAAAGAGGTGAACTTTTCCGAAGATCTTTGGTTTATAAGCGTTTGGATCGGTCAGAACAGTGTTCAAATTGTATTTCCGGGCGACCGCGACCGTGCTGTTTTTCAGGAGAAATCTCATATAATGTAAAAATAATCGGAGTCTCAAGCCATTTTTTACTTTCCATCAAAAATCTAGTTTCATTTCGATAAGCAATTGTCCGTCTTGTTTTAAAGCAAAATTTGAAGCCCGTTTAAACCGTTTTTACATCTGTTGGCACATTGAGTTCATCACTATATCAAATAACTCCTTTTATTTTAAGAACAAATCCTTTGAAAACGAACCTGTGTCAAAAATAATATTTATGAAGCACTCAAATTTTACAGGAAGCAAATTATGTAAAAATTACTGGGCTTTAGAGACGCAAAAATGCGCAAGATTTTTTTTCTGAATATGATACTAAAATATGTCAGCTATAAAAGTGCATTCGCACATTTTCGAAATATTAGGAAATATTAAACTAAAACCTTAACTGTTCCAAAAATCATCGTCTTTTTTTTAATATTCACGAGATGTTTTTTAAAAAATATTTCCCAAATTTGTCAAATTAGGAAATGAAAAAAAAAACTTAATATCTTTAGTACACACCTGAAGGTATTGGATTCATGTAGAAAAAAGTTTGCCAGCAAGTTTCGTAAAAAGTAAACAGTCCCTAAATGTTATTTAATAAACGTTGCATTTTCACACAAACGTCCTGACTGTTCGGGAAGTCAATCTTTGCTGACGTGTTACGCAGTGACGAAACGTTTTGCTGAGTTCGGTGGTATAGGAAAAGATGCGCTGGTATGTGATGTCAAGATATAGAAACCAAATTTTGTGGTCCCCGCAATTTGAAATTTCAATTTAATTCCGACGCTCCCATACTAGTAAAACCATTGTGCGACGGGTCGAGAGTCTGGCAGAAGAGGTCAAAAGGTTTCTCTCAACCAGTATCTCCCGATCCGGCCCGTCTCGCAGGGGGGGGGGGGGGGGGGGGGGGGGAGAAACACATCCGCCACCAAGGCTTAAACAAACCTCACCCCATAAAGTCACCAAACGTAGCAAACTATTTGGGGGTGACCTATGGCAGAGTTGTTGGTTATCCATTAAATGATTCCCAAATAGAAAATAAAAAGGTAATTAATTATATTTGATTAAGTGGATTATTGCATTTTTTTGTTACATCAAGTACATATTAATTAACATTATATCAAGTACATAAAATTGACAAGTCACAAAAAATTTAAATAAACACATATTTTGTGTTTCCTTGGTCAAAATAAGTATTTACAACTTCTTGTTCAACTACATTTTTCAGGTGTAAATTATGTTTGTAAAATTTTAATATGCTTTGGAAAATGTCATTTTTTGTAACAATCTTGGTGAATAGGACATAATACACTGCAAGCGAAAGAAATTGATTAAATGTTTCATCCCCAACATCTGCCGAAAAAATGAAAATACGAAAATTATAAAAACATTATTAATTTTTGCAGAAAAGAATACGCTCACAAAGCATCGAGAACAGGCAACGCCGCAAACATATGCCCGATTGATTGTCCATAGGTGATCGTAGACAATCAGTAATCAGCAGACAGCGCAGTCAACAATCAGCAAGTCAGCTGATGACAGATGGAAATATTAGTTTAAAATAGCTGAGCGAGTCCTTCAAAGAGACTACAAACAGTAGAACAGATTCATTGAAAACAAATTTAGAAAAATAGACCTTGTAAATAGTAACACTTACTTACCACTAGAGCTCTCTCGGGGTATGGGTCGAAATATATGTATAAAAAATATATTAAAAAGGGTTTCATGACAGTTGATCCTCCAACAGTTCCCCTTGGCATAATTACGAGTACAATGTTAAGTCGTATATGATTTTAGATTTTCACGGCCAAAAGTATTTTCGGTTTCGGACAGCGTTACAGTATCCATCATCACAGTCACACATCTGCCCTGATGATGGACACTGCAACGCTGTCTGAAACGTTGACTAAAGAAAGAGGTAGCGCAACACGGTATAACACCCCAAAAATAAATAACGAAAATATGAATAAATATGAAAATATAAAGTCGGTTTAGAAGCGGTATACCTATGTACTTACATAAAATATAATGGTGTCCCGAAGGTTTGCCCAGAGAGTATGTACCACCGAATAACAAAAGTATGAAACATATTTTTATTCAAATGCATTAAGATGACAATATACCCTAAAATATATTCAGAATCTTAACGTCGTAAGTAAAGAAGCCGTGTATACAAATAGAGTCTCGCGACCCGTTTATTGCACGGACCTACTGTCGAATTTGCCCTATCAAAGAAAAGAAGAAGAAGACAAATAATGTGGGAATCTTAACGACGTAAGTGAAGAAAGCGTGTAAACAAATATGAACCCGCTGCACGGCGTACTGGATGAACGTACGGTGGAATTCACCCTAGCAGGCATGGAGACTAGACCTTTTCACCGCGTTCAATTTAATTAATTCTGAAGAACGTGTTACAAATATTGAAAATGTGGGATGATGTCGCACTACCGAAGTTATTAATTTATCGTCTAGAAAAATAAAATCTGGTGCTTACCGCTAACTTTAGTTGTACAACGTATTACAAATTTTTAAAGGCGTTGTACGTAAAATATATTAATGGTGAGGTATTGTTTTTATTAATCTTAAATACAAAGAACTTCCATCCCCAGGACAACATCTGAATAAAAAATTAAATATAGTTACGAATTCGCCGGAAATGATTAAAAAGTGAGTTTTGGGCAAACAAAAATTATTAGGATTGTGTACCGCCTTAAGGAAAAACTACTTGTATATAAGTTCCCGCATATAAGTTCCAAAAATCGACGTTGTACATAAATTCGTTTGATATCCATTCCAACTTATTATTAAAGGTATTTTTAAAGTCGATTTTAGATTAGAAATTGGTAAATAATGCAAAAAACATTATAATTTCGAGGGGAAGATTGTAGGGGGATCAACTATCGGGTCACCATTTTAGAATAAAGTTTGGTCAACCTTGAAAATCAAAGCAGAAAAAAAGTGACGCTAGAATCAACTTTTCCAGAGTTTTGCGGCTTTAGAACGATCAAACAAACGGATTTCTAGAAACACATGGAAAAAACTACCTAAGTCATTCTTCCATCTGGGTCCTTCATTATTATTGTACGGAAAGGTCAAATCTATTTATACGATAATAATAAAATAATATCAGCCGATAGACATTGTATGCTCTAGTTACCACTTGGACAGTGTTTATGATATTATAAAAGATTATACCATAATAATAATACTAATAAGTTAAGACTTGATAGAAAATGCATATAAATAAATTGACAGAGTGGAAATATATCGCGAATGGAGAATCAATTGGCTTTTCTATCCATAAAAATGTAAAAACGTAGAAAGTGAGAAAGGTATTTCAAAGAATAATTTATGAATAGGTTTTTGCTGCTAGGCCCTGCGGGCGGCTTTTGGTTCGACTTCACCCTAGTGTTGGTGACCATTTTATAAATCCGATAGGAACCGGTTCCTCGAATCCACTGTGATTCAGTGACAGGTAGTCACCGGGACAAAGTAACCGCGACAGGCAATGACGTCATATGTAATATATAGTCGCGTGATACTATTATTCACAACTAAGTATTACCGTCAATCTTTCCTTATCCGGAGAGATACTCAAATTTACAAATCTGTAGTACCTACTTAGGTATACCTTCCAGGGGCACGTCCTCATGCGATCAGTTGTTAATGTAAGTGGCGCCATCCTTTGACGAATTCTTGAATTCGAAACCGAATAACAACGGTAGCTTTGCTTGAAAATTCACTTACACAGATATTTATATGGCGCGGCGCGTACGTCACGGCGTCAGACATGCACTCGAAGCCGGGTTCTTAAATTTCAACCGTGCAGACGCAAGTCTATTAATACTGTTTGATGATTCGAGATAGAAGACGTTGCTATCAACGCTTATATCAATTCTCAAGTATAAGTATTGTCGTGTGAGAATGGTAGAAGTCGGAGACGTCCGTGGAAAACATGGCAAGCTTAAGACCAAATACTCAAGTGGGGACATGTCAAGAGTCGTAATAACAGAATAGATTGTATGAAGCAAGGAGTGTGCTAAGACCGAGTTGTTTGGCGGTCTATCCTCTGCCTTAAAACCTCACGATTATTTGTTAGTTAATTAACCAATCAAGATTTAAAATCGCTTATATTGTAATGTTAATATAATATTTCAAAACCCAACTATTGTTTGTATTATCGATAAAGGTTAAATTGAAATGATACACGCAGAAAATTTCGCAGAAACAATTATATTCATGCAATAATATCATAATGCAGTGTTCCAACCCTTTACAGCTTTTCCACCACTTTCCCTAATTGGGGGTGATATTATAGTCCCCCTGATATTCAAGTGGGATGTGTCATAAAAATTACTTATAACGTCATCATGTACAATCGGGGCAGGAACAATGGTAGGAGGTGCACTTGTGGCACACCAGGTACGATATCCCAAGGGTGTAAAAATCGTAAAAAAAAATAAAGCAAGCTCCTAAAAGCATCAAAACATAATGATACTGACAGACATGCTCATTAGAAATACTAGTAAGATAGCATGCTACTAAGGAGCAAATGCTACCTTGTAGCATGTGAGTCAATGACGTTACTAATATTGAACATGGTCATTTGACCTCAAATGAGCATGCTCGTTGGATTCGCGGGTGGAAGAGGAAGCGCTCTAAACGTGTGTTAACTGGCATGCTTATGAGCATGCACATTTCGATCCGATCTTAGATCGCGCCTGCGCATTCTTTGCAAAAATGTTAAAAATGGCCCACTGGGGAGACGAAAAACCTTGCTTTTCGTGATTTATTATGGGAATCACGAATGTATTTGGAACAGTGTCACTAAATACCCACAAGAGATATTCAAATTCCCCAAAAGTTCCTTTACATTCAAATTGTTAAAATTTGTTTGACATGAGCATGTTCATAAACAGCGTGTGTGTTGAAGTGTTGGCTTTGAGCATGCTCATTCATGAGTATGCTCAAACCAAGCTTGCTAATTTATGAGCAAATGTGTACAGTTGATGAGCATGCTAATTTATGAGCATGTGTGTCAGTACTATAACTTCTGAGTGTACCTCTTTTCTGGTTATAACTTTGCTGCTGTGTACGTAGGTTGGGTTTCGAAGGGTATTATATCACGCATACGACATACACATTCCATTTTAAAAATGTCAATTTTAAAATACGTGAATGAGTGCCCCATGCGCCAAAATATCTCAACTCAGTTTTCATTATAAATTGTACAAGTTTATTTATTTCACTGCATGTGTGTCTAATTACGGAAAATACAATGTGAGCCAACGAAGACTATAATAACATGGTCAATAACCTAAAATAAGACAGACTTTTGGCACAATCCTAACAATAAAACATAAAATTAATGTATTCGCTGATATTATGGTGAAAGGTAAAAACTCACGGGGTCAGGGTTCACGCCAGAGTTGGCGTCATGTGATGTGCACAGATATAGGATTTCAGATCGCAAATGTCATTCCTATTATCAAGAAGAAAATACAAGACGCCATATTCTTTGATGCATAGACGTTTCAATAAATGTTCATCAGGAAAAAAATATTTTGTGTTCACAAACAGTTAACAATAAAGAAAATGGAAGAAAGGATTCAAGATTTATGGGAAGCTCGAAAAACAGCCCATAAATAACGTTTATTCATCAATAGATTTTTTTTTACAATATTATACATTCTGTTCTTTTATAATCGATACTATTGAGGAAAAGGTCACTGCTAAGCTACAATTCTGGGTTTCTCCTGTAATGCAGCTGGTTTTCAGCAGTGCGCGCAAGTGTACCAGTAAACGCAAGGAATAAGATAAAAGTGGGTTGGCTGTCGGCTACTAACCATGGCCCTACTCTATCGACTTTTTCTTGGGCATGTTCGGCATGAACCATCTACGGGTCAAAAGGGATATGCTCATTGTAACACATTTCTTCAGACTGATTCGTGGATGGTTCGAAAACTCGACTATTATGGAGAGCATTAGTTTCTATGTTGCCGATGGTTATCTCCGTCATCAACAGCATACTCTTTTATCTCCCGGCTTGCAGAACTAACTTGCCAATGGTCATGCCAATCGGGAGAGCTGTCTTGTTGTTAAATAGAATCACTTCAAATATCGATATATTTAACATCAATGAAGCACAATTTAGACGGCAAGCTGTGTTGGTGTTAGTTTAAATCTGTTTATCTAATCTTAAGTAATTTCTCTCTTTTAAAAAAGCTTTGAAATGTTAATTTTGTAATGTTTTTAAAATGAATAAATTTAATTGAAACTTGGGTGAAATCGGGTTTTAGCTACTAGTCGCACAAAAACCACAGATAAGGTGCAAAGTTCGGGTATCGGCAAGAAAACTAAATTAGCCTATAATTCCGATGGCATAAATCGCTGACTTACAGTGGTACAGAATAACCTCGTTAACGTATAACCTCCAAGTTCAAGGAAGTACAGCATATTCTTAGCAGGGGCGGTCGGTGATCCCACACCACAAAGAAACATTGTGCATTGTATACAGTGTCCACTATGCGCCGTCGAGATAGAATCTCTCAACATAATAAATATATTCTCACGACGAACACAAAACTCACAGGGGAATATGAACCAGATGAAACTAGTTATATTTACATGCTGTACGTAGATGAGGTTATTAGATATAATTTATTTTACGCATGTCACGTAGTAAATATCATTAAAAAATACCACAAAAATGTCGTCTGAGTGTAGTTTCAAAAACAGATTTTGAAAGGAATTTCAACGATCTCAAACTAAATTTGATAATCCGCCAAGAGTGATGAATAATTGCGTAGGTACTATAGATACGTGCCAAAAGGCAGGAGCGAAAATAATGGCTAATAAATTATCTAAAAAACTAAAATCTAAAAACGTATATGTAATACAGTGTAATAATTCTAACTGTAAAAACAATCTTCACGTCTTTTCTCGGTAGGGGTAGGTAAAGAGGACGAAATGTCGCAAAACCATCTGCAAAACACTGCCCCAACTTTACAGACACATACTTCTCGCTTCCATCCACATTAATACAGCACAAGACACCGTGGATTTGATTTTACAAATCTACAGTTCGATGAAATTTTGCACACTTTACCTTCAGAACGAGAGGAATGTCACTGTCTACATTTGATTTCGAAAAACTTTGTGTAAGGTCCGGGCAAAGCCGGGGATTTCTGCTACTTATATATATTTGTATATAAAAAAGATTGCAATAAAACTTTGGTGATTTGATGTGCGCCCGCGAAAGTTTCTATATATAATGGTAAGCTCTGGATTTAAGAAATTTGTCTAAAAAAATTATAATAGATGACGGGCGTGTGGTTTGAAAAATTTGTGTATTTCATACAGTTTAGCGGCAGAGAGGGAAGGCGACAGGTGGAGGGGAATCCGGGAGGATGGGAAGGGAAACAAAGGAGAGGGGGGTAGGTTCACGGGAGGGAAGACGGGAAAGGTGGAAGGGGATCGCGGGAGGGGAAGGGGACGCGGGAGGGAAACGGGGACGAGAGGTAAATGAAGCGCAGGAAGAAACAATTTCTTTATTTGAGCGGCATTTTGACGCATGCTGGGAACTCAATAGTATTATACCTCTCCCCCTCCCCCAATCAATCAACAATCAAATACGCTCCTTTTCGCATTCATAATATTAGTATAGCTGTTGGCTTAGGTCAAAATGTAGATTAGTACCTATTTTATATTAATTTGTATCTACACTAAATATTCATATTAGAATACTCATATTTGAATTTTCGCTATAAAAGAAATCTCCATAATAACCTAAACAAATAACAAAATGACAGCCCACGTCAAACATTTACTTAGCAACACGCTTTGCCAATAAACGTATAATAAATAATTTCATAACGCCACAGCTTATTCACAACGCCAGAGTTTACCAATATATTATTAATTATTACATATGTTACTAGCAAATAATGTAGCTTTCGATTAGTGAAAGAATTTTTATATTCCATTCGGTATTTATTGCGTGAAAGAGTAAGACACATCCATCACATTTCACATTTATAGTATTAGTAAGAGGTAAGATAAAGAGGAGTGTTTTTCAGTGTGGATTTGTGACTCAAAATACAAACAGTTCACCAAGTGAGCTGTCAAAATCCTTGCAAATGAAAACCTATTTGATGATGCTAAAGCTGGAGTGTTTTCATTGTTCAGAAAATAATTTTACGCTATATAGTTGAGACATTTTGATCTAGTTTGCTGTGCATATATCAAGACGCCAAAGCTCACGGTTTTGGGGAAGTGCTGGATCAGATAAAGACAAAAACAGATTTTTTGCTTCGTAGTAAAGATACAACACGTGACGTTTGTGTTGATGTTAGAAAATCAGTTTGTTTTGGTAGAGTTTATTATTATTTTGGCACGCACCTCTATTACGTAGGCATCTCAGGAATCGCCCATAGACACATCGTGTTGTCTATTGCAACATTTATTAATTACCTACGACGGCGGTTGGCAGTGAACTCTGCCGTGAAAATTACAAGACGGAAGGGAAACCGTGTTATATTATTATCGGATTTTCCCAAAATACCCATCGGCTTTACTTTAATCTCATTAATTACGTAGGTGTCCACGATTCGCTCGGACTAGGTCAACCGTGATTTACACTGACAAAACGGAACGCCAAACAAAGATAACGGATTATTTTAATTAAGATGAAGCACTACTAAGTAATGCAAAATCACGAAAATTGGAGCGCTTAGAAATATGTTAGATGTTGTCACTAAATACTGCGAGTAGAACACATATTTTCCTTTGATATAATCGAGTATTTTTTTTGATTAGTCTTTTTATAAGCCTAGAAAAAAATAAAGTATCTAAAACATTTTTTTTAAATTGCTTTAATGATCAAAATCTCCTACTTACGAAGCCTTATCGGTTATTGTTTTATTTTATTCTAGCTGACCCGGCGAACTTCGTACCGCCTCAGAATCAATCAATATTGTGTTAATTTATTAGCTGAATTAAATTCAGTTTTTTTAGTTAAAAATTACACAATGAAGAAATTATCGATGCGCAACTGTCCATGTTTTGTTTTTGTTGGTATCAGTGATGGCGTTGTGTACGGTTTGATTATGTTTGTGATTTTCTTACTTTTCCACTTACTTACGGGAATTGCGTTTCATTTTCTTTATACGTGTGAAAAAGATTTATTATAACTATTGTATTTTTCCTTTGAAGGGCTGCAGACATACGTTCACCGTTTGTCCCATTTCCGACTATTGACATATAGTGTGTAAGAAAGAACTACAGCATTATATGTTTAAGAACAAAAGCAAAACAATCAGCGCACTGGCATTTGACGTTTTTGAATTTTTGGAATTCACTCACTATTTAATATTATACTTATCACAATATTTCTGCAGCTCTTTCAAAAGATGAGAATTCGTTCCATATAAAATGTTACGATGTTTTAATAGCTATTCTGCTATTCGGGGCGGAGAAATATCCAACAAATCAAAGATCATAAAAATCAGTCCAGCCGTTCTTGAGTTATAAATGGCTTAACTAACCCGACTTTGTTTTATATATTAAGAATAGTATCTTGGGAAAAAAAATTATAAACCTATTATACTTCAACCCGACATATTCACCCTCCCCCCCCCCCTCACTCAACCCCCACCCTATTCCCACTTAAACAAATTGTTATGTTATATTTCTTAATTATCATCTTTCAAATCACTTAATCCACTTATAAGTATTATAATATCCATGTGGAGACCTTTAAATAAATGGTAGATACAATTATGCTTTATTTTAAGTAAACTATTGGTGTTCCAAATAAAATAAAATATCAATAGCTAAAATTACTCAGAAAGCGTTAATTCAGCGATAAACAATCAGTATTGTCAATTAATTCAAACACTAAATAAGAAAGACCGGAATGTCAATATTATGAACGCCACACAATCGAGTGTAATTTCATTACTAACACGCTCGGCGCCTGTTACTTTTCTTGCAAAACAATAGACAAATTGATTAAATAAATAACTGATTAGTGGCAGAGTATTTCAAATCTACGGCATAGCATCCTGGGGTCACGGGTTTAATTTTCTGCTAGCTAAGCGAATGAATAACATGACAATATTTGAAAAGCTCCCATTTGAGTGGAAAATTTTGCTTGTTGAATGATGGGGGACTTAGCTAGCAAAGGATTTAACCCGTGACATCTGGCTGGGAACCCAACGCATTGGTACATTCGGCTACTAACCAGTCAGTAAGTGTGGAAACAACGTTTCGCCTATAAGCGGCAGTTATCTGAACAGAGTCACGTGCCTAATCGCACAAATTCATTATGCCCTAAGCGGAAGTAAGAAAATAATTAGCCAAGTCCGTCGAGTACAGTTCCAGGTGTAATTCCGGTTACCTAATGACTAATGACTAGACTAATGGCTAATGTCAGTAAGGCCCCATTGTTTTAATCTAATTGAAAGAACCGAACCCGTCAGGTCGGCCGATCGATCAGATTCTGGAATCTAGACAAAACCGGTTTCGATATTTCTAATAATGTCCGTGGTGCAGTGGTGTGTTAAGAGGAACGGCGGCAAAGCCTTTTTCTTACAAAATTTAATTTTGAATTTGAGGCCAAAATGCGCAACCAAATTGAATAATATTTTTTTAAATCAAAAGACATAACGAATGTCTAGTACGGACACGTGCTACTTTATTTATTTGTGTTTCAAATTATAAAATATATTTTGAATGTATTTATGGTGGCAAATTTGTAACTTTTTGGTGAGTTTATTATAATTATTAATAACATAATATTGCTCTGTCTACTGTGTTAATATAATGAAAAATAATTTTAAAAAATTTAAAAAAAACTTTTTCTTGTGTAGAAACTGTAATTAATGTACGACAAATTTGTATTCCAACGTAAATCGTTCTGATTTAAATTAACACCCATCACAAATTACGTTTTTTTTTAAATTTTATTACATATTTCATCAAATTTCTATAATTATTTTTTTAAATAAGCGTTAATAACTCAAAAATAATTTTAAAAAATACCTTAAAATGCATGAAAATTTGATTTCTAATTGCCTATATTTTATAATTTAAAACACAAATAAATAAAGTAGCAAATATCCGTACTAGATATTTGCTACACCTTTTGACTAAAAACAATTATTCAATTCGTTGAGTACTTTGGCCTCAAATAGAAAAATAAGTTTTGTATGAAGAAGGCCACGCAGCCTTTCCTCTTAATTACTCAGGTATAAAATTAACGAAATTGGTCCATTTTGATGTGTTTGGATCACCGGTAAAGTTATTTTAGTGGTTTTGAGACATCGAAAGCTTTTTCAGTTAAATGATGCCCGAATTTTTTACTTCTTTGATGTTTAAATTCCTTTTTAATTGAGCATTATTAACTTCTTGATGTCCTTATTGCAACTTTCGGTTTTAGTAGGATTGCTGTGTCTATTATGCTAATATTTTAATGGAAGTTATTCTGTTGAACGAATTTCCAACGCATGTGGAGTTTTGAATTAAATACATAAAAGGTAAACATTCAGTCGGAATTGAATTAGCACCTAGAGACCTACTTCAAGTCAGTAGATAAAGTAACGGACATCTGACATTCAAGTGACCTTCAAAGGGAATGCTTTTCTATTACTTCCTTCATTCTCCAACGTACGGTATATCACATTTAACTTCTCAAGTGCAAGTCTAGTGGGCACACACATAGAACGTTGTAGATTTAATAAAAATAATTCATTGAATTTTTTTTTAATTTCCCCAACGAAATATTTAACCTAAAGAAAAAAAAATAGCATTACAGGCGTCATTCTGACGTTGATAATATAACACTTCTGAATATGTTAAATGGTTTTTTCTTGTAAATTCTTTCGGTGCTATTATTTCGGTGAAAACAATTTCCCTCAGAGCCTATGTCATCTCAGGGGATGCTATGTGAAGGGTATTTTTAAATGAAAGGGACGAGTGAAAGATCTGGAAAGGAAAAAGGTATGAGGGTGGGTAGGATCTGGGTGTAAATGTGTCCAGGAGTGACGGACGTATAAATCCATCCCTCCAACTGCGCTGGGTCAAGAGATTCCTGCTGGAGAAATCAAAAAGCCTCCCTCAACCAGTCTCTCTCGAAAAGGTGGGCAGAAGCATCGCCCGCCAAGACCTAGATAAACCTTATCCCGTGAGACCGGGCACATAAGTCAGGGTTATCTATATCTATGGAAGAGGTGTTGGTTATCCAATAAATGGTTCTCGATTTAGAAAGTGTAGGCAGTTCATAAACCTACCTATAATAACTTTGATATGGATGATGTGTTGAGGTCTTGCGAGCAATTGGATAAAATTGATTGATTTTCAACAATAGCCGTCGTTTCCCATGATGGGAACGCGTTCCGTACTCGTCAGGTTCAATTAAATTTGAAGCATGTGACATTAATCGAAGATGATAAACAATTGACAAGCAGGCCGCAGCAGAGCATGAGGGAATCAAATATTACGTCGGTATATCGTCACCTTATTATCACAAGTCATGGGTGTAATAATAATTTATAATAAATATCAGTTAAATTGTGGCGTGGTATAACTAGACTAAATCAAATAACACTTGGTATTAAGGCGTAGTGTTATCAGCTCATTACGACCTTATTTATTCTCGGAAAGCAGTTTTTCAGCGTTTTCATAGAAATATAAAACATTTTAATAAATATCACTAATATAAAAAATCCAAATGGCAAGCGAAACCGGGTAATAATTTATTAATATTATCTAAGTGAAAACAGTGTTCGAAACCGAATGAGTGGTGAGTGAGTGACAAACGAAAAATAATAGACCTTACATCGAGGGGCAAATCAGAAAACAATAGTATTTTTTCAATGGCATTTATTTAATCGACCGTGAATCATAATAGTTTATAATATTATATCATGCATACATGCACATGGTGAAACGCTATCCGAAGTAACATTTCCCGACAAGTGGAAAACAGCCTCGATTACCCCAATCTTCAAAAATGGCAGTAAAATTGATATCTCGAAATTGACCTATATCCAATTCTAAGTATTGGAAAAAGTTGTTTGCGATCAATTATATTCTACTATCTCACCTTCACTCTTAAATAATCAACATGGCTTCATGAAAAATCGCTCCACAACTTTAAATCTTACGTGTTTTACAAATTTTCTTCATGCTCAAATGGATGTGCGATGCCAGGTAGACGCCATCTACACGGATTATTCCAAAGCATTTGACAGTGTCAATCATTTAGGTTTAGGAATTCACGGTGATCTCTGCAGATGGATCGTATCATATGCTAGTAATCGGCACCAAATCACGGCTGTCAATAGTTTCAAATCTTGCTTAACTGAAATCGTCTCAGGTATGCCCCAGGGGTCGCATCTCAGACCAATCTTATTTAATATTTATATTAATGACATTTATGTATGCTTTCAAAATAGTTGCTCAGTGTTATACACGGATGACATGAATTTTTTTAACATATACAGTATTTTTCCAAATGATATGGAATTAAAAAGCGATATTGATCATTTGTGCGCATACTGTGAATCAAACTTATTGTCCTTACACATATTTCGTGTAACTCGATTATATGTATATACTAGAAATGTAAATAAAATCATCTATCCCTGTAACTAGAAAAATAATAATCCTTCAACTACGTGCTGTTACACCCCTTTTACGTGTAACTACACTGGATAGATATTACACACTAGAAATGCCTTACTTATAGATTTGAATGGAAAATAGTCGCTACTGACTTTCATCTTTTGGTTTTAGCCCATTTAGCAAGCGTCTCTCTTACACTTGCATGACATAACATATCGCCATCCGATTTGAATTTCATAATGATGATAAAAACCAGTTCTGTATTGGAAATTTAAGGCCCGATTGGCCAAACTTTTGGATCACTCAACACTTAGTCCAGTAACTTTATACATCACAGTATGCGTTAAATCCGGTAGTTCTGATTTTTTGCAGGCTTGTTTATAATGTTGGCCTAATGAATAATCCAAGTTTTTGAACTCGACCGCCGAACGCAACTTTGTCAAAAATCGAAAAAACCGCGAAAAAATCGTTATTTTTTCAAATTTTGGCGATTATAACCTAAAGGACTTGTTTTTAAAAAAACTTTTTTGTGACGTTTTTAAAGTAAACTAAATTTGCTACATTTTTGAAGTGAAAACTTCTTTAGCACCGCTGTGGTTTTAAACTCATTAATTTCATTAAATTTAGCATGCGAGAAAATGAAAATATTTATAGCTATCACGGGTACTCAGTTCCAATATAATACACTAAATTCACAGACCCATGCAAGTCTACTAATATCCAATCTTCTGCCTGTGCCTGTGTGCTGCCTTCGACGCATATGGAAAGACATCGATGCTATTAGTACAATAGTTTATGATCGCACATACAAAATTATATGCTATAATTCCATAATGTAAGTTATTGTGGAGTTCTCCTTTATAAAGGTCGTAGTGTAAAAAATAACAAAGAAGACATCATTAGTTGTTGAACCTTGTGATATGATTCAATTACGATATGACTCAAATGGTGGCATTATAATACTATAATGGTATTTTTTATTTTTTTTATTTTGGTACAATATTTTACATTTGATAGTACAATCCAATAATGTTGGCCTCACTGGGTTGCTTACCAGTACTCCCACTTTTACATTAACTTCCCACAGGAGGCCCTGAGGAAAATAATTTTCCTTAGGACCTATGTCATCCTCGGGGTTGCCTTACAATGTACTTATATGAACATCTTTATGAAACCAAAGTTTCCGACAGGAATTTAAAAAAAAAAACTATGAAACTTTGTGAATTTTTTATTAATTATTTTTACATGAAACGACAAAAAAGTGAGTTAACGATAACGTTTATAATACACTAAAGAGTTCCCGGCATGCGTCGCTATGCCACTAATAAAGAAATTGTTTATCCTTGCGTGTCTTTTCCCATTCTTCCCGTTCCCCTTCCGTCTCCCTTTCCCCTCCTATGTCCCCTTCCTCTCACGCGTTCCCCCTCCACCTTCCCCGCCTTCCCTCTCCACTCTCCCGCAAACCACCCTGCCGCGATCGACTCCCCTCTCCCGCGTATATTCAGTCCCGGTACATTCAGATTTTCAAACAGCTCGCGTGCCACCTATTGCAATTTTTTATGCATTTTTATTTTTTACATGTTACAAACATTTATTTTTGTATATTATAAGAACAATCAATCAAATTTGTTACCTAACACAGGTACCTATTTAAAATAATATAATTTTCAATTGGAGTCAAAACTTTCGATTTTGATTAGTACCATAAGTGAGTACTTCGATTAAATTCATTAATTTAAAAAGTTTATTCGAATATTGAATTTTGATTGAACAATCAATGATTAAAAAATGTCATTTTCAAATTTGACATATTTGTAAGAGTTTTTGTAAAGATTAAAAAAACTTTACAGATGTATTGTCATGTGATTGTAATAATCCAGAAACCTTCGCGAGGGTGGAAAAAAAGTATTTTGAAAGTTTGAAACATTTCCTGTGCTTAATATAGCAACGCATAGCGGACATACGTACAAACATTTTTAGATTTTTATATATATAGATTTGTCTAATAAAACATGTGCGGGTTATTATTTTTGTTCGTTGTCAGTAATTTTAGTTAGTAAAAGGTAAGCCATTTTTAAAACTTTTTTTCATAAGCCTCCATTCATAATAAATTGTCTGGTAAATACGTAATGTAATGTATGTGATATAAGCTGCGAATGCATTAGCATAAATTCTATGAATCACGGGTTTTACTTTGTATTTAGCGAAAAGCAATTATTATTCGTCATTGAAAACTAGCTACTGTTTTCCTTTTTATGTAAAAACGTCTGGCAAAATTTACTAATTGCTACCATTTTTCAAATCAAATTAAAGACCGATTATTCATAATTAAAATTCAAACAGATATAAATGAAAAAGATTTTCTTAAATGAACACACATCGTGATAATATAGTATGCTTATATCAACACAAACTATAATTGAATTTGACAAAAAAAGATCGAAGTTGGTACAAAAAATAAATATGCTTATTTTCTCAAAATGATTTAGAGTTTTTGGTTTAAGGCAATTCACCCTAAAAAGAGTGCTATGTGTGATTTAAACTTAATGTTTTTTACCAGTATACCTACGATTTATTTATTTAATCATTTTCGGGAAATTGACAGTCTACGTTTTATCAGTTTATACGTGTGTAGGACTTAAAAGTAAGAAACACATTTATTTTATGAAGCTTATTCTGGTGAAAAAGGGTATTTTTACTGTTTTTTTTTTATTCTCGAAAAAAGTTTATAGAAAAATTTTAAATGACGATTTAAGACGTGCCATTTTTATTTTGCCGCTAAAACGCCAAGTTCGTTTATATTCGTGAATTCAGCGACGTTGACGTCACGCCAGGAACGTTAGTGACAACCGTCTTATCAGACATTGGCGTTTTCTACGTCATAACGACGTTGTAGCCAGTTAGAACGGTTTTGTATGTGTGGTTTTTTAAATCAATAATTATGAACGAAAATTACACATTTTTAGTACATTGATCAGAATCAGAAATACAATAATAATAAAACGTTTAATAAAATAAAATACTGTTTTGTTTAAAACCACGAGTTTTATTAATTTTTTGAACCGACCGGTTTCGCTTTACTCAAGCAACATCAGGGTACAAATTAATACTAAACAATAAGTCATAATGTGTGCTTATATAAAACAAAATATAGAGGGAGACAAAATTTAGAGGGAGACAAAATATAGAGGTAGACAACATGATACAAATATAACAAACACATCGACGGCCATAAAATACATTAACCTAAGTTCGCAAGTAATTGAAAAAACCGAAAGTCACTTAGGTTAATGTATTTTATGGCCGTCGATGTGTTTGTTATATTTGTATCAAGTTCGCAAGTAATTGAAAAAACCGAAAGTCACTTAGGTTAATGTATTTTATGGCCGTCGATGTGTTTGTTATATTTGTATCATGTTGTCTCCTTCTATATTTTGTTTTATATAAGCACACATTATGACTTATTGTTTAGTATTAATTTGTACCCTGATGATGCTTGAGTAAAGCGAAACCGGTCAGTTCAAAAAATTAATAAAACTCGTGGTTTTAAACTGTACAGTATTTTATTTTATTAAATATGTCAAACCACAAAGTGATTGCTTTCTACAATAATAATAAAACGTTTATTCATCAATAGATTTTTTACAATATTATACATTTAGATCATTTATCATTGAGTCTATTGATGAAAAGGTCACTGCTCAGCTACAATTCAGGATTTGGAATTTCTCCTGGAATACAGCTGGTTTTCAGCAGTGCCTCGAATATAAAAAACAGAAAATAAAATAAAAAATTAAATTAAATTAAGATAAAATAAATACAAAAATTAAATTACTTAAAAAAAATAAACGTTTAATCTTCCACAAATTTCTAATGGTATTCATAGTTTATGAAATACCCCATTTTTAACTGTAAATAAACGCATGCAAAATGAATAAGAAAATCACTTTATTGTTTCTGGCAAAATAGACGTTAAATCCAGTAGAAAGATAATTCATAAAAAAAAGACAACAAAAATTCAATATAAAAGTGGGTGGCAGTCTTCGACGATACACAACGTTCACCCCCATTTATCCCAAAATGGCGGACGTAGATGAGGTTTTTTTCAAATAGAGAAGGTCGTTGCACTTGCAGTAGTAGGGAACTGCAACAAATGGGTGCATCGGGCGGTGCAGTTTCAGGTTCAACAACACCATTGTCTGCCCCGGGAATAGAAAATAAGAGGAAGTGGACCAGAGTGGGAAGGGGAAGGATGAACGGTGTCTCTTTGCACCAGAGCCCAGAGTGCGATGGCCCCTTGAGAGGCGTCCTGTTCGAAATAAGGCTTCGCTATCTGATCGAAGTAGAACCCGAGTTGGATGAATACATTATTGAATGTGTACAACAGATACAGATATACAGAGAAGAGAATTTTATTATTCTTGCAGACCGCTGGGGACCTCTTGAGGTTCTCGGTAATACAGCGCTTGATGTCTTTGTTTGTTTACATTCGATGTGATTTATTAAATACCTACCTATACTGAATCACTGAGGGACACCCACACATCTAATTAAATATCTTTTATCATTGCTAGCCGAAGTCCCCGGCATTGCCCGGACTTAACACAGAGTTTTTTTTGAAATTCAGATATAGACAATAAATTTTATGCAGTAATCATTAACATTTAAAAAAAACACATTTTTAATACTAAGCCCGAGTTTATCGGGCGTGGGATTTTTCGCCCGAGTATACTCGGGGATGGTCCGAAAGTGGTTAAAGAAATTAGATTATTGTCTTATCTTGTCTTTTGTCATAGATTTTTTTTTCATCTACGTAACATAAATTATCAAGAGGAGAGCATTTCTATTTTTGATGTTTTCTTTTAATATCAAATGTGTAATGAATGGACGTATCTAATCGTCATTTTGATACGTAATCCGTATTTAAAAACATAATTGCGTCGACCTATAAAATAACACGTTTTGCAAAAAATATCACATCGTTAGCAGATTAGAAGAATAATAATAAATGTTCGGTCAGTGCCTGAGTTGGAATCGCGTTTGGGGCCCCACCCAGACGTCGCGTGTTCGATTCCTCGGCTGGCTCCATCACGACACAAGCAACACTTTCCGCTTACCGTGATGGTAGTAAGGGATTTTCAAATATTGTCAGGTTATTCATAACCCTGGAAAGTTCGAATTTCTTTTAAAAAAAAGGGAATATCATGAAAAATTCAATATCGATTTTGCATTTACCGTCTGGTTTTAATAATAAACTACAAAATTTGATACTATGGTAAATCATGCATAAGTAATTCCAAAAGCTAAACACCCGTTAAAAATATTTTTTAAACTCTATGGTTATTTATCAGTTGTGTAAAATTTAAAACACGTTAATTAGTACGGCCCTTTATGTTTGGTCGGATGGTCAAAATATATCAATGGAGCCTAAACAATCACAGGTGGTCTGCGATGCAAGTTGAAAAAATAAACATCATAATGTTAAACTTGGTTGGGAATCCTCTCAAAGGATCCCGCACTTTATTTTTAAATACATTTATTTGAATGTCCATTTTGTTTTCTTAATTGAATTAATCCCGCGGAATCTTGGAAGCGGAAATTAACCCACTCCCCAATATCGATCGAGCTGAAACTTGGCAGATATACTCGTTGTCGAAGACAATGCATTCCATGAAATTTTTATGGCAATCACTCACAAACACCCGAACATTTCAATCTTGGAGGCGGGTTTGGGTGCTGCCGCCCAGTGAACCATTTATTTGATAACCAACACCTCTGCCATGGGTCACCTCAAGTGGTTCGCTACGTTTGATAACCTAGCAGGGGTGCCCGGGTTCATGGGGTGAGGTTTGTCCGGATCTTGTCGGCGGATGCGTCTGCCCACCAACAGGGTGGCAGACCGGATCGGGAGAGACTGATGGAGGGAGACTTTTTTACCTCTCCAGCAGGACTCTCTCGGAACATCACCTTGCACCGCAGTAGGAGGGATAGATTCATACCTGGACACACAGATCCCCAGGTTCCTACCCACCACTCACACCGTTTCTCTTCCCAGAATTTCCTCTCTTAAATTTCCAAAAAGACCCTTCACACAGCTTCCCCAAAGATTACACAGGCCCCGAAGGATATTATTTTTCTCAGGACCTCCTTTGTGCAGCTAACGCAAAAAACATAAATTAAATTAAAGCACTTAATAAACAAACAAACAAAACCGTTTTAAAAATCGGAATTTAGCAAGGTCGGTAGCACGTTTGATTCCGATCCCTGGGAAGGAAGGTTCAAACGTCAGTCAAACCGCAAAAAATGTTTTATTAAGTTTTAAAAGACATTTGAAAATAGATGTATTATAGTTGAAACTTTGTTTTTTTTTTTAATCTAAATATTTAATCGACCGACAGCAATGTTCAAAGAATCATGATTCATACTTAGGGTATGAAAATTAACAGATTTGCTACCGAGACAAGGTTTTGCCGGTTAGCTTTTAAATAGCAAAAAATTCAAGTGCCAGACCGTTGAAGTCTTGTCTTTGATAGGGTTTATTTATTTTATTTGTGTTGGTATTGTATTCATGACATTCATAAATGATTAATTAAATTAATGTAGACGACAAAGGAGATAGATACCCGGTTTGATTTAAAAACACTTAGAGGAACCGCTACGCGGTTTTTTTCATATAAAACTTAAATTTGAAAGGCCAAAACACCCAACCACATTGAATAATTATTTTTTATCAAAAGATATAGCAAATATCTGGTAAGGACACGTGCTGCTTTGTTTATGTATATTTAAAATAATAAAATATAGGCCATTAAAGAATTCAATTTTGTTCCATGATTTTAGACGCAACTTTATATGCAAGCGAAGCCGGGGGCAAAAGCTAGTATTTTTATAATTTAAAACCTAAATACATGAAGAAGCACATATCCTTACTAGACACAGAATTCATTAAAACGTTGCAAGTACACAAACACTTTACAAGACAACACGATAACATAACGTAAGCAATCCATTGGTTACAAGGGGGGCAATTTATATAATTTCCTTCCAGAGAAGATAAAAAATTAAAACAAGGCTGGATAGATTTATAAAAAAAATTAACTCATTTTTATTCTTATGAAACAAAATAATGAAACAGAATAATATTGTTGTGTAATGTAATGTAAAAAGTATTTAGTTCAGATATTTCTAGTTTAATAAGTTTAAATGTAATTTTTTTCTAGAATAAAAACTTTAAAAAAATACATCTGCTAAAAAAAAATTCAATTCGGATGGGTATTTTAGCTTCAAATCCAAATTTAAGTTTTGTATGAAGAAGGCCGCGCAGCCGCTACTCTTATTACTAACCAAATAACGTTTTTTATTGTTGGATTTTATAATTTTAAAAAGATTTGTCTTTTTATGCATAAAATGCCCAGTGATGCGAGGCTTTCTTGTTACCTGGTCATACGGTCTTCATATTATGTATTCCTCTTCAACCTGTTGAATAAAAGCTCTCTGAAAACATTTCAGTTAATAGTCAGATGATACAACTTTGATTTTTTTCTGAACGAATAGAATTTCACGTAATATGTAGGTACATACGAACATAAGACTGAGACTAAACGCAAATGAATTAAGGACTTCGGATACGATCAAGCAGCTTGAACCAAGTACGTAGTTTGTTGCTTGGGCCAAGCATTTTTACATGCATGTTTACAACGTTTGCTTGCGGCTTGTGACAAGCATTATGTCATAAACTATGAACTTGCCATAGGCTTGAAGCGATTTTATAATTTTTTTTTAGAATAGACAAATAAGTATCTATAGACAAAAAACATTACTCATTACATCTTTTTCAAACTACAGGCCACGTTTAGACGACTTATTTATCGATTCAATTTCAATTTCGATGGAGCCTAAAATGATTTATAACCGGTTAAACCGATTTACTGGTAAAATAATTGTGACTATGTAAAGGACACTTTAAAATCAGTTTTCCCCACATTAAATGGTAATTGTTTAAGAATGACGTGACTGCTATTGACTTATATAAAAGTATTATATTGCTTAGGTCTTGTGCACAAATTGAGAAGTGGGGTATTAATAATTTTCCTTGCTTTATTAATTAATTTATATTATAATATTAATATTTAACATTTAATGGTCCGGTCAGTGGTCGAGTGGGAATCGCGTTTGGGTCCCCACTCAGGCGTTCCGTGTTCGATTCCTCGGCTGGCTAAGTCCTCCATCACGACTCAAGCAACATTTTCGGCTTACTGTGGTGGTAGTAGGAGATTTTCAATTAATGTCGGGTTATTCGTAATAAAACAGTAGAAATTCGGAATGCCGCGGCTTAAAAACAAATACTTTGTTCAAACTACAAATTTGATTGGTATTGCACCGTTCTTTTTGTCAGGTACAAAGGTTGAACTAACGATATAAATAAATATTATTACAAGATAATCAATCACCGATTTAATTTAACATCCACCTATAATAGTTGGTATAATTAAATTTATTACTGGTTGAAATAGTGTTTGCAGTTGATTAATTTAATCAATTTCATAATAATTGCTTGATGATATCAAACATTAAATGAATGACTCGGACACACACAAAATTATTCATATTATGAAATAAATACAAAGCAAAAGGTTCTAAATAATGCAAAATCATACAAAATCGTATGTTTTAGTTTTGAAATTTTGACCTCTTAGAAGTATTATAGATGCTTCAATTAAATACTGCGTGTAGAACATACCTTGGCCCTTAAAAATATCGGTCATTTTTTTTAATAAGTCTTTTAATAAGCTTAGAAAAAAATAAAGTATTAGGTCTATAAAAAACATTTTTAACTGAAAACTTTCCTACTTATAAACACTTTTTCGGATATGGTTTTATTGCATAATGTGGCAAATTCAGTTTCTTATATAATTATCGCGAAAAAATGATATTTACGCCCGAACCTCACAAAATAAAATATAATATGCATTTTCGCGTTGGTATTTTTGACATCACGGCGACAATACGGCAGTCGACGAATTTGTTATATCAAAGTGAACCTTATACCGTCCACCGAAGAACGACTGGCAGCCGCCCCGATTTTCTGTCATTACTCCTCCGAACGGAGCGGAGAGAAGACGTGTTATGCTCCGCGCCGCTTATTTTCGTGAAATCAATTTAAAAATTCCGTTTTATTACAATAAACAATGCAAAAAAAGGAATTAATTTTTTTTACAGGCCTTTACGAAATCAACATGTAAAAAAAAAATCTCAAATATCTTTTCCAACCTTTCCAAAAGCTTTTTCTCAAGTATTTTTAAAGTCCTCCCATAAAAGGGCGTGAATTCCGATTTCGATTTTTTCCTGTACTAGTGGATCGCCTTAAAGGTAAGACGAGGTTGTTTACCCCCTAAATAAAAATAATTCGCTATACAGCGTGTTAAGGGACGTACATGACTCACTTCAACTAGTGATTCCTGACATTATTTGGAGTAAAAAAAAAAAAAAAATTTTTGTCTCCGGTAACTTTATTAATGCCTTTTTTCCAGTTTTTTTCTTCAAAATCAGACACAAATAAAATTCTTCCACGTGTCAAAATTATTCATATCATGAAATAAATACAAAGCAAAAGGCTATTAAAGATAAGACGAAGTTGTTTACCCACATATTTAAAAAAAAAAGTCATATAGCGTGTTAAGGGACTTACATAACTTTACTTCAACCAATGATTCCTGACGTCATTTGGAGTAAAAAATGCAAATGAAATTTCAGTCTCTGTCATCGGCTGTCAAATTTCTTTGATTTTCTATGGCTTTTCTATGCCTGTCGTGTGTTAAATGGATTAATTACCTAACAAAAACAGGAATTACTATTTATTAATTAATAAAACTAGTTAAATATAAGCCTAATAAGCATTCATAAATAACTATCCATTTGTCGTATTAGTTTGATGTTTGTACGCGATGATATTCGATTCGCAAATTTTCCCGCGATTGATATCTCTTAACAAGGATTCCGCGGCAAAACTCGTCGTAACTTTGGCGTTAGCGTAACTACTTTTAAGAGTTGGTGTCTTAACACAAGCGCAGTATTTAGCTCGTTAGCGCGATAGGGAATACTGCATTTAAGAAAACTGTCAAAATGTGTCGTATATGGCCAATTTAAGGCGCGTTACGCTGTCGCAAAAGAAAAGAATCTCCCTTGTGAACGATAAAATACGACAAACACCTTCCGAAATCCGACGGATTTTGCCTGTATGTCTTTATTGTCTCGTAACGTTGTCTTAAAGCAAAAAAATAACAAAATAGTTACAGAATCACCCTTCCGTCTATAAATCTATTCTTCACTAAGCTGTAAAAATAATAATTATTTCCCACAATAGAACAAGAGAAAGTAATCTAGCGAAGGATATTGAATAAGCTGAACGTGTGTGTTTCGTTTAGAGGGCAATATAGAACTTGAACTATTATTACAAAGTAAAGTAGTTATCCCGTTCCTGAGTAACAGGTAACCTGTCGGGGAGTCGAGATCATTGCACTCCGTCTGGTTGTGTAGGTGTATGTTGTAGATAATATAGGCGGTGGTACTGTGAACCGTTGTGACTTCATCCCTGGTAAAAACCAAAAACCTAGAATTTGGCCAACGTTGACGATTAAAAATATTAAACACACTAAGGTCGGTTGTTAACGAATGGGTAAGTTGGTATGTAAGTAAATTGAAATATTCCTGCGTAATTTAATTTTCGAAATTTAACCATAAATTTTTAATTTTCAGAATCGGACCCAGGTACTTATTAAATCAGACAAGCGATAAAGTAGGTACCAAAATCATTTTTATAAATTAATAATTATTTATTCTAAATACGCATCCTCGACAGATACTCTTAAATAAATGAAATTTTGATTTCAAACATGTTTTAATGTAATTCTTCTGTGGTTAACTTTAAGATTTGAATAGAAAGCGTAGTGTTTTCTCTTTCTAATGCCGTTTAGATCATTCTTCTCACCATTATAGTAAGAGAGACATACCTAACGATTTATATGAGACCTGTATGAGTTGTTCCCAAAAGCAAACAAATTAGCCCGAAGAGTTAACTTGGAGCATACAATTTTCTGAGTAGGAAAAAATGGATATAAGATTTCGTTGAAAAAACGAAACAATATAATAATAATAAATGACCTTTCGGTTTTGACAGCGTCTTACGAAGGGCTAGTCCCAGAATTAGATATTGTGTTTGCTTAATTCGTGAGTAGTTTTAGCATGCATTACATGGTCATTAACATTTGAAAACATTAATTAATTAACTGCCTTAAAAGTAAGCATGTAATAATAATATTTTAAAATCAAACAATTCTACAGAACTCTGTACAGCCGTTGTTTTCAACTAAATGATTTGTTTAGTAACGCTCGATTCGCCTGTTGGTCGGAGAGTTGCGTTTGGAAAGTGTGTACATTTGAGGAGTGTTGAGCCAAAATGTCGGCTCAACAGTTGATCAGTAGGATTGGGAAAAACAGCCGAAAGACTTTTTTTTTAAATGTGAAGTTCCATTATCAACAGTATTTTTTTTACCTATTTTACTATTACTACGTGCAGGTAAATCATTTTAAAGAAATCCTTGTTTATCTAAGGGTTTACTAGATGGAACAACAAAATAATTTTGTTTTTGTTAGGGAAGAATGAAACAAAAAAAACGTAAACATTGTCCTATCGAATATCAAGTCTAAATTTTAACGGTATTGATAAACGTCACAACGCACCCAATATCTTCGGGCATTTGCGGGGTAAGAGGGGACTGCAGGCGAATGTTCAGAAATAGTCAGATTTTTTTTTTTACTTTCGTTTCTATCGGTGTGCACAAATACGTTCGTTTTCATTTGGTGTTATTTTTATATTTAGCTATCAGTCGTCATCATAATAATTTCCCTGGGGTCCTATTTCATCTTTGGGATGCTGTGTGGAGGGTATTTTAAGGGAAAGTAAGGAGAGGAACTTCTGGGAAATAAAAATAAATAAGGGGGGGTTGGTAGGAATCTTGGAGTACCTACATGTGTCCAGAAGTGACAGACTGAACTGATGAATCCAACCCTCCCACTGCAAAAAAGTCAAAGGGTCTCCCTTAACCAGTCTCTCCCAATCCGGCCCGCTACGCAGTAGGTGGCAAACGCATCCGCCGCCAAGACATAGAAAAACTTCACCCCCATGAACCTGGGCACCCGTGCTAAGTCGCAAAACGTAGCAAACAACTTGGAGTGATCTATGACAGGGTTATTTATTTATTTATTTATTTATTTAAGGAACATAAACAGTCATAGTAATAAAATATACGAGGATGGCAAAAAAACAGACCAATTATTAATGTTCACAGATAGGTATTTAGAAACATAAAAGTAACTGAATGTAAACTAGAAAATTTAAGAAAAACAGAAAAAATAAAAACAGAACTAAGCAGCAATTTAAAAAAAAATAATAATACAGATGTTAAGTCAACAAGTGATAAACATGTTATAAACAATAATAAAATAATTAAAACAATACTTAAATAGACTGCGAAATAGGTATTTGGGTTGGGACGGGTAAGGGGAGGAGAGGGATAAGGGAAAGTTGCCACGCAAGTAATATAATAATATTAGGTACAATGAATTTAGTCATGAATATGTGTTATTCGCACCTACATAGAATGTAATAAAGAAATTCTGTAACGACAGTAACTAGCAGTGAATATGTCAGCAAGTGTGTCTATATGTGCAAGTTTATTATTATAGTATTTACATGCCCTTTGTATAAATTCATTTTGGTTGGAATTAGTGTTGCATCTATCAATGTAGAAAAGGGTATTTTGTCTGCTGTATCTAGTCGGCGTGTGGAAATTTATTTTATTTAGCAGCTCCGGGCAGTCAACTTTTGAGTTAATAATTTTGTACAGGAGCATCTGATCAGCGACAAGCCTCCTATTGAGCAGTTTCGAGATTCGAAAATGTTTCTCGATTTCGTCGTAAGAATTGTATATGTTGAATGATTTAAAATTGAGAAATTTGAGAAATCGCTCCTGAACTCTTTCTAACCTGTTAACATAAACAATATAGCGCGGGTTCCAAACCTGTGAACAGTATTCCAGGTGAGGACGAACATGTGAATTGTACAGAATCAGATAAGTCTTAGTATTTTTGAAAAATTTGCATTTTCTCAGTACAAAGCCTAGACTCTTTGTTGCTTTGGTGACAATATTATCAATGTGTTTATCAAAAGTAAGTTTAGAATCCAAAATAACCCCGAGGTCACGTATATAATCTTTATTTGTTAACAGAGATCCAGAAATGGTGTATTCATGCAGTATTTTTTTATGGTTACGTGTGAATGTGACTTTGCAACATTTGGAAATATTGATAAAAAGCTTATTTCTGAGACAGTAATCCGTCAGTCGGTCAAGATCTTCTTGTAAACGCACAGAACAGTCATGGGAGCTTATAGGAAGGTATATTTTCATATCGTCGGCAAATAGTAAAATTTGAGCGTTGTGAAAACATGTAGTAATATCATTTATATAGATAGAGAAAAGCAAAGGACCCAAAATGGACCCCTGAGGCACACCAGAAGTAATGATTTTCCAGATGGAAGAAAATCCACCTACTGTCACAGCCTGGGACCTGTTTGTTATGTATGAAGATAACCAACGAAGGAGATCTCCATGAATACCATGATTAGCAAGTTTTCTAAGCAGGATCCTGTGGTTGATCTTGTCAAAGGCTTTGCTATAGTCAGTATAAATTGTATCAACTTGCACACGTTTATCCATAGAGGCAGACAAGAAATTTAAAAATGTTATAAGATTTGTAGCAACAGAGCGACCTGCAAAGAATCCATGCTGAAATTCGTTGATCGAATTCTTTACCACAGGGAATAACTGGTCATAGACTATGTTTTCGAACACCTTTGAAAAAATGCAGAGCTTGGAAATGGGTCTATAATTATCTGCTTCGCACTTAGTTCCCGATTTATGAATTGGTGTGATGTAGGCTCTTTTCCATATATCTGGAAATGTACCAGTCTTAAGCGATATATTATACAGTATTGATAGCGGAATTGACAAATGATTTGCACACTCCGTAATGAACAGTGGTGGGATACCATCTGGCCCAGCACCCTTGCTGGAATCGAGCCGTTTTAAATATTTAGATACAAGATCAGCATCGATAAAAACTGATCCTATCTCACAAACCTGATTAACAACGGAGTCGTGGCAGGAAGTCCCCAGAGGGTCAGCCGGTTCATAGACGGAATGAAAATATTCAGCAAATAAATCACAGACTGCCTGGCCACCCTCGGCTGTTAAATTCTTAAGATTTAATACGCTAGGAATAGATGCTGATAGTTTTTTTGATTTAAAATATGACCAGAATGCCTTGGGATCTTTGGCGATATTCTCTTCAGCATTATTAATAAAGTCTTCATGACACTTCTTAGTCATTTTTTTCTGTCTGGTGCGTAGCCTAGAAAAAGTAATGTAATCGGAAGGGTTCTTATAAGTAGTATATAATCTGTGAAATTTCTGCTTTTCGCGAATAAGTTTTATTAATGATGAGCTATACCACGGGGGATAGGAATGTTTACCAGAACGCCTCAATGGAACCTTATCAGAGATCAAATTATTAATAATATTATAAAAATATGATAGTGCAGGATTGACGGAATCGGTTAAGTTAAGTGTGTTCCAATCTACTTGCGCCAGGCTGTCTCTTATGTCATCGTAGTTAGCTTTGTGGAATGAAGGCCTTTTAATTGAGTTTTCCTTTATGACCGGGGGTTCAACAAACTCAGCAGTGATAATGATAGATTTATGGTGAGTATCCTCAGGAACAAACGGGTCGTTCGCGGGAGCAACGCGTACCGAGAAATTACAGAGAACGAGATCAAGAATTCTTCCTAACGTATTTTGAACACCATTATATTGGTGGAGGTTACAGTAATTAATATTATCGATAAATGTTGAACTTATTGTAGAAGTATAGTTGCAAGGAATCATGTTTACCTCATCCACAGGAAGAGACCAGGTAATATCAGAAAGGTTAAAATCTCCCATAATAAGAAACTTGTCGTTAGGTTGATTCAAAAGCTTAAAACCTAGATCATTCGAAAAGGCGGAGATTCGAGCATTGAAATTGAAGCTTTTGGACAGGTAGATACAACAAAGATGAACGCTAGTAAATACATTGGCACGTGGGATGCGAAGAGTCACCCAAATGTCTTCATCCGTAGAACACCACGAGTAATTACAAATAGCATTGAGTTCCTTTTTGACAGCCAAGAGCACCCCACCACCCATTGTTACACCTTCGATACTTCTGTCGCGTCGGAAAACATTGTATCTTGAGTCAAAAAGCTCCCCATCTAAAATAGAATCAGTAAGCCAAGTCTCTGTTATACCAATCACGTCATAATCACCGCTCGTAACACTGCGAAGAAACGTGTCATTTTTTGTTCTCAGTCCACGTACGTTCTGATAAAAAATACTTAGAGGCAGGGACTCTTTTTCAGTTTAGTGTCAATAACAAAAATATGCAGAGAATGTGTGAACATAATATGAGGTGTAATATGTATAGACACTTGAAATATGGCCAAGTAGGTTAAAAATAAAAAATTGAGTACAGAAAGTTAGAATATCTTGCAGTTGACAGGAGTTGAGAACAGGAAAATATAATAAGGTAATGTAGTGCGAATGTAATAAATAAATATAATAGTTATGCGATGGCAATGTGAGATGCGGGATAGGCGGGCGTGTGGAGGAAGAGGAAGGAGTATGCAATAATAATCGGATGAGCAGTAGGTATTTTCTTATGTTATTTTCTGGAGGTCGTCTTCCCTCGTGACTAAAAAAGCTGGTGAATTTTCATTTTTTCTCACCAAGATCTTGCAGTCCTTTACCCAAACAAATTTAAAACCTGCTTCCCGTGCTTTGCTTTTAACCTTTGAAAGCAGAATCTTATTATTAATTGTTAGGTGGTTGTTGACATAAATTGTAGTTTCTGGTCCAGAATATTTCAGGTCGGTGCTGCTTATCTTCCTGGCCTTTTTGGATAAAGCGAGAAATTCCTCTTTCCTCCGTCTACAAGCAAACCGGATGATAATTGGCTTAACCTGGGTCGTCTTGGTAGCCACTCGCGTCACGATGTCTACATCTTCTGGCTGTAGCACGAAATGCTTTGGTGGTTAAAATGGGTTGGTTATCCAATAAATGATTTCCGGGGCGACGGTAAGCCTCCCAAACTTTTTTTAAAAATTAACTCCACACAGGGGCCTGAAAAAAATAATTTCCTTCAGGGCCTATGTCATCTTTGAAGATGCTGTGTTGAGCGTCATTTTAGAGGAAGGAGTGAACATGAGTCTTGAAGAGAGGAAACACAGAGGCTGGCAAAACGTTCCACAGCCGAGCTGTTAAACTCAAGAACGAGTAGTAGAAACGACCCGTTCTCATGTGACAAATGTCAACCGTGTAACTAAATTGATCGAATCTTTAAAATATATTGAACTGTACGGTAATAATTGGACAAACGAACTGAAAGAGTTGGAGATGTGAACTTATACTATTTTATTGAATTCAATAAACTTTCTGCATTGATGGAATTTCTCTTCATCGGAGCTAAAGGCCGGAAATGAAACGAGAATGAAATAATTTCAAATAGGAGCTTTGAAATACCCTCGTATTGGCAATAAAGATGGGAATACGTACATAAGCAATACTCGTAATGTAGAGTTTGTACGACTCCCTTCGCGTTATTTGGCACGTGTGTGTGTTGGGTTACCTTGAAGACTCGTTTTGAAAATATTCGCGCACGGAATAACAAACAGCAGTCGTGTTTCAACTCAAAAACACAGGAATTTTTCAACAAATTATTTATATGCATTTATAGAATAGTATAGAATGTTTTAAACAATTTGATGAAAACGTCCTCAACCAATAACAAATAATTTATTTTTATTTTTAATTTAATGAGTAAAACCTCAAAATTTAATATTTAATTAATAAAGACAATATTAGCGAAACTCAATCGAAAATCTGAAAAATAAAAATTAGAAAAAGATACGGTCACAACTGGGACTCAAACCCAGGACCTTTGGCTTTCCAGGCAGCAACTCTACTAACTGAGCTAATGTGTCTCTATCTGATTCGGTTATTTTTAACTGTATCATACTTCGACTAAGAACTACCAACATTATTTTCATTTTCTTAACGCGTATTTTTAATTGCTGCTATCTCTATGTATGATTGCAAGATTCAACCAGAGCTAAATGATATCTAGATAGTGTATTGTAATATGCGACATCTATTGACTTTTCTGCAAGTCTAGAATGAATATTGTGACTATATTATCTTTTTCTGATTTTTCTGTTTCAGATTTTCGATTGAGTTTTGCTAATATTGTCTTCATTAATTAAATATTTTTTAAACAATTAAACATATGTAATGCCACTTGAAGTTTAGGTAGAGTACGCCACACACTATAAATAATTTTAAATACGTAAATATTTTATCCAAACCGATTTCTTTATTGATTTATTGTTTCTTAACATCCTTTCAAGTGATATTGAGGGTTCCATGACAGTATTACATTGATCCATACTTACGAGTATATATATACAATATGCAGTCGGTTTAGGGAAAATACGGTTTACCCACTCAAACAAAACATAACTAAAATGTTCCCGACGGGGTATCCTGCAGGAAGGCAAAGTACCGCCAAATAATAAAAGTATAAAAAATATTTTCATTCAATTGCATCAATGAAAAAACTACTTGTCTATATACTGTATATACATACCAGCGCATAAGATACAAATAATTGACATTGTAAATAAATTCGTTTTATATTCACACCAACTTATTATAGGTATTATGAGGTTGATTTTAGGATTGAAATTGGTAAATAAATGCATAAAAAATTATAATTTTATAATAGCTATCATTTCTAGAGGCAAACTGTCGGGGAATGAACTGTAGTGTCACCGGCATTGAGACCATCTTTAACAATGCAATAAATACTAGTTTCAAGTATAGGTATATATTTTTTAATTTTTTTTTAACTAATTATAAAGATCGGTTATGTTAATGATCGTTTATATTAATAAGCAGAGCGTGTTTTCAGTGTGACGAACCTAGAGGTATAGTATTTATATATGGTGACCGGACAACTCAGAATGAACTCAACTCAACACCTCCTTTGAAAAGTCATTAAAAGTGATGAAAAAATATATAAAAGACTGGTTAAATACGTTACGTTAGGTTAGGTTATGGGCAATTTTGTTCATAGCTTTTAATGACTTTTCAAAGAGGTGTTGATTTGAGTCGATTCTAAGTAACAGTCGAACCTTTATATAATCAGTACCAGCTTTGCAGGTAAACTGCTTTATATATATATATAAGTCAATTCAATAATTGAAATTTAAGAGTAGACACCGATTCCTAACGATGTGTGTTAACGTATGCACAGTAAATGGCTTGTCACCGGACAAAGCAAACATTCCTGTCTGAGGACCAAGGGTGCATCACACTCGCTGCACACTACTGAACATGCACATGCATACTGCACTTGCAACAGGACCTTGACGTGTGAATTATTCGTAATGTGCGGTGTAGACAGTGCAATTCAATACGCGTTAAAAGTGCATCCTGATTAAATAAGGTTTTCATTCAACCGAACAAAAAAAATTTATTGTGATTTAGTAGACGCTCAAATATTTGGGCGTACTGCGCGTTTTCATCCCGCGACAAAATATCCCTTACAAAATATCCTACCGACAAAACATCCTCCAACAAAATATCTACTAAAACCTAACCTAGCCTTATTTTACATTGTTTATTGTGGTATTTTATATAGTTACATAGTTATCTATGTCCTAATACAATCGTTATATTTACATACACTTAAAATAACACATCTTTACCAAATCAATCACATATCTTCGCAATTTAATTTTAAATGCCTTTATGCTCTCTTCCAATTTAATTTCTTTTGGTAATTCTCCAAATATCTTCAATGATTTTTGACTCAGTGATTTTTCCTGAAGGGGAGTCTTAGTTCATTTCTTTTCCTCGTCTCATGTGAATGTTTGATTTGTAGTTTATCAATTTTTCTTAGGAATTCAATAGACGTATGGCCATTGATTATTTTGTAGATTAACAATTTAGTATTGAAGTAAATAATTTGTTTAAATGACAAGATATTTAACTCCTTCAACATTTTCTTGGCTGAAGTGAAACTAATTTTCCTAATATAGTTTTCATAGCTCTGTTTTGTAGAATCGTCATATGTTTCATTTTACTATTTTTGAACAATATTTTTTGTCTTTATAGGATGTCTGTATTATTTTTTTCCCATTTTTGTTAGGTTAGGTTTTGTTGGGGTAGTTTTATCCGTAGGATATTTTGTTGGGGATATTTTGTCGGGGATTGAAATTTCGAGGAACCCAAATATTTGCCTCCAGCCAAAATAAAAAATATATTTTTAATCAACAGAGTCGGGCTACAAACAATAAGGTCAACAATGATTATTTAGATAATTTAGAGAGTGCCGTTTTCAGTTAAAGTCATCTTGAGAGCGCTGTTATAAGCTATCGATTACGCAATCAAATGTTTGGCAATCTCAGTTATCTGGATATTTTTTAGTCCCAACCTCTCTCAACCGTCTGGAGCCAGTGAGACTACGGCATCCCCAATTAGTGGGGAGGTGAAAGAGATGGACAGGAGGAAGAGGGAAGTGCCTGGCTATTCAGATCTGGCCACCAAACACGACTAAAGCCATTTAAAGAAATTCATATATTTTGTACAACTATTTAAAAATACTCCATAGCAATAACTCCATTTATTTCACACATTGCAAAGACTTTATAATTTTAACACCGTGACTAAAATTAAAATAGACCATTAAGTGGATCAATAAATTTAAATCCTTAAAGGTCAGTGTGATTTAATCTAAGTAGCGCTTTAATAATAGACTAAATGATGATAAGATTCAAATAATTGATTATTTAGTATGAGGTGAGTAATTGATTCAGATTTAAACGCTTAGAATGGAATGATAAGTAAAGAAGTGTGAAGTGGTTAATTTCTGAACAAAATATCAGTTTGCAGTGAATTGAAACTAGTAGAAGATGTCATAAAAGATATCATATTAAAATAAATAAAGACAAGAAATATTACAATAAAATAAGAAAGGCTATAATAATAATGAAGTTACAGAATTATATATTAATAATCTTCTTTATATACGAAATTATACATAAAGAAAAGATATACCAGATATAAAGGAAAGAGATACCAGAAGACCAATTAGACCCGCAAAATGTATGGCTCCGAAAATTGATAGATGGCTCCGAATGTTGGACTATGTACAAATAATAATACAGACATCCTGTAAAGTTGGGTTAGGTTGGGTATATAATACAGACATCCTGTACACATAGGTTAGGTTGGGTTAGATTTTAGTAAATATTTTGTCGCGGGATGAAAACGCGCAGTACCAAATATTTGAACACATAATAAATCACAATATTTTTTTGTTCGGTTGAAAGAAAACCTTATTTAATCAGGATGCACTTTTAACGCGTATTGAATTGAATTCCTACTCTAGGCAACTCGAAACAACAGAAATGCGAATGCTTAGATGGTCGACAGGAGTATCACTAAAAGATTATGAATATGGTTTATATCAAAGTGGTTTAACCACAGTTTGAAAATGACCTTGTAAGCCGAAACAGATGTCACAATAATAAAACTAATTAAATTAAAAATAAAATAAACCTTCTAATTTCATCGAATTCACCCATGCAAAGGGCGCAATGGTCATTATTAATTTATTCTCTAAGGCTTTCCGGAAAGTACATATAATCTAACTCTAATTCAAAGGTAGATAATCGGCACTGATAAATCGTAGTTGACCCAGCGACAAAAGGTGAAGGACCTTTCCTAAACGGGGAAGAATCACCTGAGTAAAAGCACTTAGGCTTATTATTATTATTACAATACCAGAAGTGAAGGACTTTATTTTACCTGCGGTTTAATGACCGAACAGATGAACGACCCCCGTGGCATAAATGGATGATTTAATCAAAGACAGATAAGCGATCTTTGCAATTTTTCGTTTGTAGCTGGTTTGTGGTCGTTGGCCCTTGGGAAATTTCGTCTGAATCCCAATTAAAGGATGGTAAATATTTTATCCTCAAGACAAAGTATATTAAAAACTTTGATCCCACGACTCTGTGACCAAAAAAGTTGCCCTCTAAAAAAACTTGAATTGACTTGATAAAACCTCGTGTCTTCTTGGTTATTCTGTTTTTTTCCATTGAAGTTTCTTGCTCATTGGAATGGAAGATATTATCAAAAATATCTACTAATTCCTGCGCACCTTTGTTTCAATGAACTCTGGATTTGCTTTGAATTTAAGTGTCATTTTGAATGTCATTCAATTGAAACATATTATGTGCAGTTGTGAAGAATTCAGACAAACAATAAAGTAAGAACCTAACGATAATATAATATTTTTACCGATATTATTTTAAGCCTTTTTCAGACTATCCCGTGAGTTTTCACTTGTCTGCGCGAGTATTTCTCTAAGGTTGAATTATTTAATGCGTTTACAACCGCAGAAAATTGAACATTATTTATTTGGTATCTGAATACTTTTTTTTAAGTTAGCAGTATTGCCTTGGTGAAAAACTACCATAAAAAAGTACAAATGGCGCTAGAATACTATTATTTATTATTATATTAATTTTATTATATCCAAAACGTTTAATAGGCTTTAGCTATATTTATTGAAGAGTTAGGTATTCTCCAGTCTTCTCTTTCCCCTCAAAACGTCCTTCTGCCTGACAACATATTCCCTAATTGGGGAAGCCTCACGGGCTTCAGGAAGTTGAGAAAAAAGTTTAAAAAAAAAATCATTAATTCAATCAAGTTCTTCAAAATAATAGTAATTTTGGAAATGATTGCCATAAATTTCGCAAGTTTGGAGCATCTTTTCAAAACTTATATGATATTTTAATATTAGATATGTATCTACATGAATAAATAAAACAATTTGCAAAGCACTGAACCTAGTTATAACTTATCATCATAACTCATTTTAAAGAAGCATAAAATTTCAACATGTAAAGACAAAATTACTTTACAGTATAACAATGCAAGAATAGGGAACATGAAGTTATGTAAAATATCACCTAAGCAGGTAGTCTCTATAATAATAATGCAAGTAGATAGTATAAAATACTTTTTATGACGTTCCTTTTGAAAATAAATAACGTAAAAAGAGTACATCCTCTTTATTATACTCGTACAAGTTTATGCAGAATAGTAAAGTTCTTGCCATTACCGTAATGGTGAGATGTTTGTTGTATAGTTTTATATGCTCGACTGTAAGTAAAGTTGCATAAGTTGCAACTACGAGGATACCAGGAAGAAAAAGGATGAATTTAATACGGGCATTGCCTCCGTTTGTCCCTCAAACCTGCCAAAGCAATTCGGGTTAAAACTCTCTACAGACCACTCTGTTGAGTGTTATGTTGTCCTATGTCTAATATTTAAACTCATTTATTACTTAGCATTTCAAATTTCATTATTTTTTTCTAACTTCCATGAGTAGACTCTTTTACCCTAAATTCAACGTCTGTGTCACCTTTCTTCGGATTTTCTCTATACAACTTTATCTATGTTATCATTTATCTGTGGTCATTCTGTCAGCTTTCTCCTCTTGTTATTATAATAGCTTCGATTTAATTACTCGCAATTCATTCTCCATTTTAGAGCCCCAGAGCTCAGAACTCGAATCAAATCTCTGTAATTTGTTATTTATCTGTTTTTACTTCAAAAAGGATAACCTCAAACCATATCAATTTCTCCACTTGGCTTGGGAAACGAAGGCAGTCAACAAAGGCCGCTCAATTTACAACTGACGGCAGACTAACCGGAGACCAGACCCAGGGATAGTCCACACTCAATTTGGTTGATTCAACTAGTGTGTGACAACCGTTGAGAGTTGCGTACAGGCAAGGGCGTAGCTGTATCATTCACAGGGGGGGGATTCAATTCTGCGGGAGGCAAGAGAGAAGGAGGAGAGGGGTTCAAAATTTTATTAGAAAGTTTTTTGGGACCTCCATTTACAACTTATTATTTACATCACATTAATAAAAGAAATGTGCAAATACTATTCTTGAATTTTCCTTAAATGTAATTTAAGAGTACTATTTTCCTCTTTTTCTCCGTAATACCAAGGCCGGTGGGAGGTGGGAGTGAGGTTGAAGCCTCTAAACCCCCCCCCCCCCCCCCTCCTCATTGTACGTTTACAGACGACGCGATGGTTGATTCAATTTCGTCAGTTCTTCATGACTCCGGGAAACACGCGCAGTATTGCCCTCCTACTTTATCAACAAAAAAACAAAAATTGCTACCGCTCTAGTACTCTAAAAGCATCGTTAACTATTAATACGAAAAGAAAAGGGACAAAAAATGGTTTATAGAACGAAAAAAATGCATTCAGGCGAGGCTATTAAAATGATAAAAATGTAGTTTTTTTTACAATTTTATTCGTTACATTTTTATTCGTTACAATCATGAGAGCTTCGTTCCTGGCAATTCAAACAGAGTACGTGATGCTTGTAGTATTCCCGAAGCAAGTAAAATCCTCATAAAATGTCATAAAATTAACCAAAACTACACGTTAATTAGTCATGCATGATGTAGGCAGACTGAGTAAAGTTGGTTCAACGATTCAACTTGGTTGACGGTTGGGCGGATTAATGGTGGTTTGATGTTCTGGTGGAACAACCACTTAACCTGATAGCCACACTCCCTTATCCCATACAACACATCTCCACACGGTTCAACTCAACCGGATTGATGCAACCGCTCAACCAAATTGAACGGTCTGCAGGGCGCATAACAGCTAACTTCCCAAAAGCACGTCCGAGGTCCGAGCACCTATTGACTACTGGGCGGCCAGACGGGACCGAACGGCCAACTACTCTCTTATTCTGCAATGGCCAGAATTAACAATGACCCCAGTAATTTACTAAACACAGCGTAAAATACTTGTCATTAAATTTAAAATTCACGTAAACATTACAAATAACAATAACTGTAAAATTAACATAATATAACCACAACGCCACTTGAAAACACAATAAAACAGGATTACATGTATATACATTGTTAGTTTTTAATATTTAAACTAGCGCAGTTCCTTGAAAAATCTCGGAATGGTTTGTTAGTAAATCTAGTTAGAAAATAATGCTTTCTTGACAATTTAGGAGGCGGGTACGGATACGGCCGCCCCAGGAACAACACATTGGATAAACAACACCGTCCCCTGTGGGTAGGATTCTGGCGGTCCAGGAGAGACGGGCGAACGAATCCATCCCTCCCACTCGATGCAAGGCGATGTTCCGAGAGAGTCCTGCTGGGGAGATCAAAAGGTCTCCCTCAACCAGTCTTTCCTCTGGCCTGTGGCAGAGGTGTTGGTTATCCAAGAAATGGTCACCGGGGCGGCGTTCACCATACCCGCCTCCCAAATTGAAAGATAATATACGACGATATCTATTATTCTTTATAACGTTCTTTACAGAATAACATTGGCAACATGTGAACTCTTATTGTTAGCGGAATGGTAAAGGTACCTTTTCATTTAAACTATAGATTTGGATGTGAGGCTCTGTAAAACGCTACTGGGTTAATACATGGGTTTTTCACAAATGGCGCTACAAAAAAAAGGTTTTATTATTATCAAAAGATACTTTTTCCCTATACATGCGAGAGATAGATTTATATGAATAAATAATAAACACGTTTCAGATTTAGACAGCCGTCTACCATTTCCCCAAAGAACCTATGAAGGAAAAGCTTCTGGCTCCGAGCACGTGTTTTCAGACGCTTTGAGAACGTCTCACGTTTCGTCTTCAAGAGTAATTCTTGCCATAAAGAACGTGCCATGAAAACGAGACAAGAACCCGAGTCTAAAGCATTGGTTAATGAAAATTATTTCTGTTCCATTCGATAATATATATCTCCTATCCTTATCCTATATTCCTCTTCCCCTTTCCAGCTTATTAATTTTAAGGCAAAATAAAACTCGTAAACCAATTGGCTTTATCTTGTTTAACCTCTTATATTATATTTATCGTTGTATTGTTATAAATAAAAGTAGTTTGTTTTTTACAAAATACATAAATAATGCATGATAATTTACTATAGGAAACACGATTTGTGTATTGAAAATCGAAATAGGTAAGTAATTAACATACTAGTCCCAGCGAGAGATCGTACGTGACGTCGTCGTCCTAGTAACTTTTGTCTTTTTTAGTTTTCAAACAAGACGCGTGAGAAGGGCGAGGACGAACCTCGATGACTTCCGTACGATCTCTCGCTGGGACTAGTTTAAGCATAGAATTAAGAATATAACACTAGAAGTGCCTCCCGTATAAATTTGAATGGAAACAATTTTTCAATTAGCCCAACCGTCCAGCGTTCCGTCTTACTTACACTTGCCTGAAAACGCATAACTCCATCCCATTTGAAATTTGAAACCAGAATTTATTATTGAAATATAGGCCCAAATTGGGAAAATATTTGGAAAAAATATTATTTATTTTATATTAACAAGATAAAACGGCTCTCGGTGCTACCATGAACCATCCAAACATCGATTATTAATATTGTAAAATCTTAAAGTACGATTATACTAACATTGTTAACACTTGTTAACAAGTCTTTGTTTGCACGTGATCGGTTTTGTTAACAATGTTTAAACCAAACTGCCTATCTTAGATAAGATTTAAAATATAGATCCACACCCATCCCGGAAGTAGAAGTGACTGCTATCGTCTTCCGGGGAATAAGGAAACTCCACTTAGACGAGTAAACTACGGTAATTCGACATCGGTAAATTTGCGGTCGGTGTTGTCGCAAACCTATTTGTATATTCTACAATGGTATTTTTAAAATATATTTTTTTAAATGTGAATACCGCAAAAGCTGCTCCCAACCGGCTGGAAGTGGAGAGGTTGTTAAGAATTTGAACAATGATGCAACTAAACACATCTATGTTTCGTTATTGTATTTAATTGGTTTTAATTACCTATTAGGTAGCATTTTAATGTTCGGCACTGCCGTTAGAGGTCATAAGTTACCTCTTTACTTTATTGTTGTTTGGTGACACAGGGTAATATCCATGTTTTTATTTCGTATAAAAATTCTGACTACATTAAAAACCCTCTCTCTCGCATTAATATTGTCCTAGTAAACGCCTGTCTCGATACAGGTATATCCTAGTGAGACAGGCATTAAAAAAAAACAATGTAAATATATTTTGTTATAGATAAATAATAAAAATAATAAAAGGTTATCTTTAGCAGATTAAGTAGGGGTCGGGCTGTACATAAAGTTTATAACGTGTTGATTCAATACAAGTTGTAGCCAAAAAAGTTATTGTGAATAAATGACTCGACCATTTAAAAGGTGTTTGGAATATAAAAAGTCCATTATTAATACCCGATAATTAAATAAATATTAACAGAAAAGAAGAAGACGATGTAGAGGAAGGTCAGGAAATATTATACCTAGCTAGTATTATATCTAGTTACCAAACACCGCTAAAGCCATGTCAAGCAACGTTTCAATTCTGAATGGTGGTATTACACACCAGGGCATTACTGATAACATCTTCCACTCTGGAACGTGCCGCAAATAGGCCTTATAATATATTCAAATGATTTAATTGTAAAATAACACAAAGCAATCAAATAAAATTTACTTGCGCACGCCGGAATGGCTGGTGGAAAGCCTTACCCCTCGACAAAGGAGGCTGTCAAATTATAGAACGCAAAAACAAAGCGCCGCAGGCGAAACATTTATATCTCCAAGACCAAATGAATAAATGTCATACTGTCGATTTTTATAATTCTGAAATAAACACCGTACTAAAAAAATATTGTGTGCAGTTCACAAGCGGTAGAAGTGAAACCTTCAGAAAACTTAAGTAGACAAGAGTGGGGAGACTATAAAGCACAAAAAGAAGACCGATAGGCTACGAAGCACCGCACAAAGAGGAGATCGATCATACCATCTCATTCTCTCGCAGGCGAAATCCTATAGATGTATGTGTTTGTCTCTTTATAGTGTCGCTATTTTTCATTTCATCGAGCTTCAAACCGCAACGAAGCTAAAGAAGTTTTCACTTCAAAAACCTACTTTCAGTTTTGGGCAACTGTTGATATTTTCGTTCGGAAAATAAAACTAAAGTTGTATTTTTTAAAACTGAAATCTAACGCACCAAACACAGATTTCAACAAGAAAAAACGATGCGTCACGAAATTTTAGTTAAGAAAATTATGTAAGATAAATCTTATCATTATGAAAGTCTGATTCCAAACGTTGAAGAAGGGCTCCGAAAGTTTTACGCTCAACCGTTTATTAAAACAACATAAATCGTTGAATATTCTTTATTGCAAACTTTTTGATATTTTATTTAGCCTAGTAAGAAGTAAGAAAAGGACTCTATTGCCGCGGGTTGCTCATCACTGACTTAAACTAATAATCTTTAAATTGATGGAGATATATTCGAATAAGGAAACGCATTTAGAAAGGGAAATTATTAAATTAATACGGAAGTTAAAGATAGAACATAATATTATTGTGAAGCTTATATAGGAGTTATGCGGTGTAAACACGAACGTGTGTTTATTTTTATTGATTTGTATCAATAATTTACAAAGTAAAATGTTTTACAAAGTCGTAGTCAGGTTGTTTTTTTTTTATATTAGATCCACACAGGAGGCCCTGAGGAAAACCATTTCCCTCAGGGCCTACGTCATCTTTGGGAAAGGAGTGTGGAGGTTTTTTTTTAGGGATAAAGGTATGAGGGGCGGGTAGGAATCTGGGGATCGATGTATCTAGAAGTAATGGACGTATCAATTCATTTCTCATTCTGGCTGAAGAGGATAAAAGACCTCCCTCAACAGTCTCTCTCGATCCTGCCCATCAAGCAGCAGATGGGCAGACGCATCGGCCGCCAAGACCTGGAAAAACCTCACCCCATGAACCCGAGCACCCCTGCTAAGTCACCAAACGTAGCGAATCACTTGGGGTGCCCTACGGCAGAGGTGTTGGTTATACAATAAACGATTCGAGGGGCGGCGGTACCCATACCCGCCTCTCAAATTTAAAATGGTTCTATCTACACGTTTACGATATTCTAAAATGGAAAGCATACGGCCTATTTAAAATATGTTAAATTATAAAAAAACTTCAACAAGACTTACACACTTACACAAAATTCAACCTCAAAATCAGTACATGGATTAAAAGAAATCGTCTTTGCTAACTTTGACGCCTCATATCTCAGAAGAAGGTAAAGTGAAGTTAGAACCCTGTACAAACGAAGTAACGCCATATCTTTTATAATTAGATTTATATCGAAGGATATTCAACTAAGCGCTAACAAAGAACTAAACCACAAACTGAAGCAGCCAATTATGAAGAGTATTAAATTAATAGCCTAATATATACAGGGTGCACCAAGACGTAACTGACGTACGTCACCCCATACAAACACATTTTTTTCGACACATACTATGTACAGATCATAAATATTTTAAAAAAATACGTAGATCGTTATTAAGAAACGGTGGACAGTCTGCTATTAAGCAGTTTAACGGATCTTCATTGTAGGTATGTAACATCAATAAATAAATAAAATCTGAGCATTTGGATTTTTGGAGCACCCCGAATGAGTCAAAAACGAAGTCAAAACAACAAAAACTTTATAGCACAAAATCCACCGACACGAATACAGGATGTTAAGGAAGTTGCTTGACTTCCAGTGATTCCTGTGATTGCTGTTAGATGGCTTTAAAAAAAAATCTTCAAAATTAAACACAAAAAATATACCGCATGTCGTCACTGGTCACCCAGCCGAACAACCACCCAACCTCTTACCACGCCTCCCAACTGTCCAAGACCTACATTTTATTTTTTGTAGAAAAAAATACATACCGGAGATCAAAATTTCATTTATATTTTTTTACTCCAAATAATCTCAGGAATCACTGGTTAAATTAAGTACGTCCCTTAACACCCCGTTTAAAAAAGATTTTTGTTTGTTTTTAATTGAAAAAAAATGCCACCGGAGACCGAAATAACAATTTTTACTCCAAACAAATTTAGGAATCGCGGGTCAAAGTGTGTCGGTTATATCTTTTACAGCCTGTATAAAGTGCAAATATTTTTTTTAATTCATACAGGGAGGGGTAGTCAGTGGGCAGGTTCAATTACGCTCAGAAGAATGCACAGAATATTATCGCATGCATAAATCCATACAAAGGCTCGCTGCGAGCTTTGAGTGGGAGTAGGAGTGGACGGACGTTTTTTTTAAAACGATGAAATTAATTTGAACGCCAAAAGGCTCAGTGAACTGCGGCGGGCGACGCGACGGTAATGCAGGCATAACAGCCCGTCATGAAAATGTAAGTAACGTTTTCATTTTAACCAGAGTCAGGGCGCTTATGGGTGGAAAATGAGATACTTGATGCGGTGGACTCTGTTACGCTTTTCAACAGTGAATAGGTTGACATTAAACGTGAAAAAACAACCAACAAAATAACTTCGTTAATTGATGCACGAATTGGGATAATATTATAACAGTGACAGATACTCTCAATATCACCCTGGTATGGTGAAATCGTTAACTTTACAATATTGGATCGATAGGCATAACTTCCGATGATATTATATCGATGTTCCTAGCACGGTTTCACCGTTGACAGTCGAACCGATATTGAAAGGAAATAAATAAGAAATCGATTAACGCTATCAACACTGAAGGTATTTTCTTTAAATTGACACTACGAAAACAAACGCCAAGCAACTACGTAAAAATGTTAATTAACTGGCAATATTGAATTGAAATACTAACTTAAATATGAATTGGCAGTCCGCGATTACTTTTTGACACTAAACGGGAGATAATTAGTTAATTAGGTCTTTAGTCATATTTCAACCACTTTAGGTTCTCAAAGATCGAACGGAATAAATTGGTTGCATCTTAATTTAATTATTAAATCTATGGATCGCAAATACGACTTCGTTTAATTTTAAAAGCTCCGTTAGTTGAAACCAGTTAATTTAAGCCAATAATTTAGCATAACCAACGACATTATCCAAATAAATTAAAAAAACAATTGACAGTTAACGGAAACTTATCAGACACTTTAAGTGCCTGATAAGTTACAGCGCCCTTGAGGTGATTTTTCACAAAAACGGCGCATTACAAATTGTCCAATTATTATAATTATTATTATGAAGTCCGGGCTAAAATTTATCAATCGTCGTCGGTCGGAATATCTCTTAGCAACTGTTGACCGTGATCTCAAATATTGAAAACTGACCATGGAAGACTTTGTTTGAAGATTTGGTCAATATCGCATTGATGTGGGATTTTATCGATCTATCATGTTAATCTCCGGGTGAAAGACAACCACTCAGAATCTAAAAATCATACATAAAATTAGGATAGGATACTAAAGTTCCACAAAAAATATGCATTAAATTCTGGTTCTAGCTAACAGAACAATCACATTAAAATTCAGCCGACAGGTGAGTTACCAGAAATCACATCGATTCGTCGAATCAATCAAATTTGAATTTCGTTGCAATGTGCTTAGGGTTTTGACGTGTTTAGAAAGCAAAACCTAACAGCGAAAACTCTTGCGTATTCAGCACAAAAACAATAATAGTTGCGAACAAAAAGTGCAACCACCATTCTCCACAGTTGTATAAACATGGCAGGGTTGAATTACTGGCGGTGCATTGCCTCCGGTGGAAACTGCAGCCAACACGAATATTGAAATTGGAATTATTTTTGTACGAGGGGAACACTGCGATACGACCATAAATGTGTATATTTGAATAAGGTTGTTGTGTTGTTGATAACTTTGTTTAAAGTTGAGTTTGTTAGAGAATATTTGGATTATTTTCAGTGAGAGGTTGTATGATTTACACGTTATTATTTTATTTTAATTCAAGTACATTGTTTTCTTTACCCTGACAAAGTAAGTAATTAATTAGTAGTTTTAAGTAATTAGTTTTTGTCACTATACAAAGCCTTTTCCGAGGCGCGCAAATAACATATTATATTTATTTATTAAACACATACTGTCGCTCACAGTGTAACACCACATATCTCCTTTTTTCAGAAGGAAAAAAAACAATTGGTTAATAAATAAAAATAGCACATCTTTGAAAAAAGGAGATTAAAAATTTAGGGATCAGTTATTTGGAGAAGTATTTTTTTCCATTAAAACATATGGTTAGGTATTTTAAATGACATTCGCGAGGTAACACACAATAAAAGCAGATAAATAATGAGATATGTGTTGTTCTTATGCGAGAAATATGCTTCTTAAAACAAATTTATCGGGAACATAAAATAATATATATCATAAAGGTTTTAAAATGTTGAATGAACTCCCTGTAAATGTTAAGGAGGCTAAAAGTCTTGCAGTTTTTCGTGGATTATGTCTTAATGTTGTAAAGTCCAAATTTTAGTCAGTAGGTAGTAAATATTATTGTAGTAGTCATAGAAAAGAAAACATTAGATATAAGATGTCAAATTTTATATCTAAATAAAATACACAATAAAAAAGAAAAAAAAAGAAATATATAATATTTTATTGAACTTTCTTCAAATAATAGGACAAAAATATTTTTATTCTAATTATAAAACTTTTGTATACACCTTTACAGCTAATCATTGATAAATAGCAATTAGTTTGTTAAAAAAAAAACTTTGTATGAAAGGAGTGGTGATTGGTCAAACAAAAAATTAATTAAATATAAACTTATAATCATTGCATCGAGTATTTGAATACAATAAAATGATCATAAAACGATCCTTGACCGCCAACTATCACAATATAAATAACGATAAAAATATTTTATGTCAGTGAGCCGATTTTATTAATAACTTATGATTTACGATTAATCTACAAATAAATAAAACACATAAATAATTGTAATTATTTCCGTAAAAAAATATTTGTTGACCTGATGACCTCATTATAACTGACTTAACGAGATATTGGGTGGTAATTACTATTTAAAAAAATCTATTAAAAAAAAAAAAATTAAAATTTTTACTCGGTTTTACGCAAAAAAATATTCATACAGGGTGTTAAGAGGAAAACGATCGCCGAGAAATGTGAATCATAGATATATCGCTCTTACTGTCTCGTCGTTATCATCGACATATTACACAAATGCTTCAATACTGAACGAAAGGGCTGCATTTTGTATTCCCCATTTTTCTCTTCCAAAACTGAACCTGAAAACAAAACTGAATTTATTTTACTAACTATTTTCGAAGAAAATATTATATGTTTATACATTTTGTGTTTTTTTAACACATTTTCTAATTTAACGATGGCGCTCTCATGGGACGTACTGGACTTAATTTTAAACAGTAAATCCTGAAAATGTTTGAATTAAAAAATGTAAATGAAATTTTGGTCTCCAGTGACATCATCGATGTTTTTTTTTTCAATTTACAATTTAAGAAATCAGTAGTTATTGGATAAGTATGGCGGAGTAAAGGATCGCGCGGTTACTTGGCTGAGTGATTAATGAGATGACATGTGGAGAAATTAAAAAAAAAAACACCTTAAAGTCACCGGAGACCAAAATTTCATTTACATTTTTTACTCCAAATAATTTCCGGGATCACTGGTTAAAATAAGTCAAGTACATCCCTCAACACTCTGTATAATATAACAAGCCAATGTTGATACTGGCTATTAACTTCGGGGCTTAATTAAAATTGTGACAAAGCAAAATGTATTAATTTCTTATGACAGCTATCACGAACAATAAGGAAAACAATGAAAATGGTTCCTGCCATAAATGTTTTATTATTCGAGTAATTACGTTACATTACTTTCAGCGGGTTCTGATTATACTTACCACTAAGTAGAAAGGGATTAATAATTATCTTTTGTGTGTTTATGGTTAAAGGAATTTAAGCGATTTTTTTTACTAAGTACGTAAGTTTTATGGAAGCTTTTATGATTTTTGTGAATAACATAGATAATTCTCATTGCAATCGAGCCATTAACTAATAATAATAATAATTTTGTTTTGACAAAATGTCTAGAAATTGTTACATAGTTAATGCACAAGAAATACAAAAAATAATAATAATTGTTGGATAATTTTTATAGCGCCATTTTCGTGAGAAAATCACCCCAAGGGCGCTTTATTGAACACTCAATAGTGTATTTCCATTGTTTTTTTTTAATGTCAATGACAAAATATTAAAATAATAATGTCATTTAAATTTCATTTTTATGTTGACGAATACAATTTAGAAGGCGGGAATGGGTACCGCCGCGGCACCTTTATTAGATAACCAACACCTCTGCCGTAGGTCACCCCAAGTGGTTCGCTACGTTTGGTGATTTAGCAAGGGTGCCCGGGTTCATGGGGTGAGGTTTGTCTAGGTCTTGGAGGCGGATGACCAGGATACACTGAACCCCAGATTCCTACCCACCCCTTAAACCCTTTTACTTGCTAGAACTCTCCTCTCCTTCCCTTAAAAAAAACCCTCCACACAGCATCCCCAAAGATGACATAGGCCCTGAAGGAAATTATTTTCCTCAGGGCCTCCTGTGTGGAGCTCATGTAAAAAAAAACATTTTCAACGATTTCAAAAGCGCCATTTTTGGTTTATCTCTAAAGCGCCATATCATTTTTGTTCGTGAATATGGCGTTGACCAACGTCGGTGGCAGACGTCTTACCAGCCAGTAATGTTTTCTACGTCATAATGACGTTGCAGTCAGTGAAAATACCTTTTATGTCGTGAGGCGGAAGAAAATAGAGGAAGAGTGAGGTTAAGGCCCGGTAGTAAGCATTAAGTAGGAAAATGTGAAATGTGAAAACGAAAATGTTAATAAAACACGACTCTTTAAAACAGAGGAAAAATGTCGTGGGAAATGACTTAAATAGCATTTAAAGAATCACTTAATTTTTTAATGCATAAAACTTGTAAAATAACAGAAAAAACGTGTTTATAATAATTTTCGAAGCATACTTAGCGATTTTTTTCTATCGAGGGAATTGCACGTAATAACCGTTTCGGAGTGGCAAATGTATATATATATTATCTTTAAAAAAATAAGTAGAAATTCAGAATGTCCCAGATTAATATGAGTTCGTTCAGAAAAGGTTAATAAAGACAAAAATTAATAATTAATAACAAAGATTACAATTTTGGAGGCAGGTATGGGTGCCGCCGCCCCGGGAACCATTTATTGGATAACCAACACCTCTGCCATAGGTCACCCCAAGTGGTTCGCTACGTTTGGTGACTTAGTAGGGGTGCCCAGGATCATGGGGTGAGGTTTGTCCGGGTCTTGGCGGCGGATGCGAACATCGCCATGCACGGCAGTGGGTGGGATGGATTCATACGTCCGTCACTCCTGGACACTGACACCCAGATTTCTACCCACCCCTTATACCCTTTTCCTTCCTAGAACTTCCTCATCTTCTTTTCCTAAAAAAGAACTTCCCCAAAGATGACATAGGCCCTGAGGGGAATTATTTTCCTCAGGGCCTCCTGTGTGGAGCTAATTTAAAAAAAAAACTAAAAACATTTAAAGCAATGCTTCGATTTGACGTTATCTTCTCACCAGGGCGAAAAATTTATCTTCCGGTTATCATATTTATTTACTTTTGCCATAGATCTTACCACCATACCACGGAGGTTATCAATTAAAAGCAAGTTGTCGTCTTATAAATTAATTACGACAAAGTGTATTAAAACAATGATAATTATCATAATATGATATTAAATACGGTAAAAATTCCATGACATCATCATTATGCAGAAAAAAAAATAACAAACAGATAACTAAGACAATAATTTGCGCAGCTGCAAAGAACAATACTTATAACTAGTGCATTACATTAGCAGTGTACGGAATATCACCAATTTCGGCAAGCCAAATACGATGTTGTTGTCTTTTGACGGTTTGGATGATAAACGCGAAAAATTTTCTTGTTATTTATTTATTTATTTGTACGCGCCCAATAAGGGCTTTTACATATAATAAAATTAAAAATACATTTGGTATAATCAAAGAATTAAGAAATAACAATTAATAAGTATCAAGTATAAATTTTTTAACTTAAAAACAACAGAGTAAAATATAGGATACACATTCATATACATTTCGACACATATTGAAAATTTATAAACATTTCAAATTTATCTAGATAGACATACAGTCTTAATAACAATGTTTTTATAGGTTGATAGACATTCAGTAGCGTTGGTGTTCATGTAATATTTATTCCCTGCGCTGTGCAGTCGGTTCATTACTGAGTTTATTTCTGCATTGGTACCTGAATTGTTACAATGGTAAGGTACATTCTGACGAACCGTTCTACTAGGCACATGAAAGTTAATCAGCCTAAGGAGTTCAGGGGAGTCAAACATGTTATTAACAATTTTGTACAGAAAAAAATAGATCAGTACATATTCTTCTTTCTTTTAATGTGGCAAGGTCCATAATTTTCAACAGTGACATGTAGCTAATGTTTTCAATAGGAATTCCTAATCTATAATTAATGTTTCGTAAAAATTTATGTTGGATTCGCTCGATAGATTTTTCACGAATATTGTAAAATGGATTCCAAATGGTTGAGTTGAATTCTAAATGGCTTCTGACAATGGATGAATATAATATTTTTAAAGTTTTTAAATTTTTGAAATCTTTTGAAGTTCTTAATATGAAACCCAAAATTTGCATCGCTTTAGTAGTTATATTATTAATGTGGGAGATAAATGATAATTTTGTGTCAAATATTATCGCCAGGTCTTTTATTTCGGGTACAGATACTAAGGCTTGATTGTTCATACTATATGGGTACATACACTCGGTGACAGTCAGGCGATTCAAAACAGAGATAAAAAATTAAATAAATCTAATTAGAACCCATAGCGTAATAGTAAAAAGTGCAGAAAACATTTAAAGTATTACCGCGCGTGTATACGCGTAGTTTTGTAATAAAAATAAGTGATTCCGTTGCCAAAATCCATAAATCATAGTTGGTAATCTCAAGTGAATTTAGTGATCAATAAAAAATAACTAACAACAAATCACTATTATACTTGTGCCTGTGTAAATCTCAAATAATATACAATAATCCAATTAAATAATACTAAACATAGTGATTCTAAATGAATTGTAAATATAAAACAATTTAAATAAGTGAAAAAACGTTCATTCCAGTGACACAAAGTTCGATACAGCATAATTCAAAATAACAACTACAGAGCTTTACAGTTTATATTGTGATTAAAAGGCACTGCCAATATACCGAGAGTAGTCCAGTGGGCATCGCATTTGGCTCCGGTTCTACTCACCCTCAGTTCGAAACCGAGTGATTCCAAAAATTTTTGTTATTTCTTCTTTTATTATTAATAATCCTTTTATTAATATAATTTGGAATAACGATTAGCACCATCTACCCACATATCTAATCATATTGCAAAACTAAAATAATTCAAAATGAGCAGACAGAGAAAACCAGCGACATCTTGCGACGCAGAGGTAAATGACACACCTTCAATCAAGACTATTTCCAAACCAAAGACTTCTCTCGAACCTTTGGAGAACGAAGTGCTATGTAAACTTCTGGAACAGAACACACAAATTCTTGCAACACTCGCGATCATGCAGAAACAATATGAGGATATTATATTACGTTTTAACGGTCTCGAGGATAAAAATAAGATGTTGGAAAAAAAGAACTCTGACCTCGAAGCAAGAGTTGAAGCTTTGGAAACTCAAATAGAACATTTCGACAGACAAAATAAATCAAAAAATGTGGAAATAAGGGGGATCCCGGAAATCAATGGGGAAAACTTAAAAAATATTATATTTAATATAAAAAAAACCACCAACACAAACGAGGATAACAATATCGATGCAGCGTACCGCATCACTCAAAAATTGACCAAAAATCAACCCAGACCTATCGTTATCAAATTCAAAACCCACACGGACCGCGATGATTTCCTGAGTGATATTAAAAAGTTCAATAAACAAGCGACAACTCGAGAAGACACTCTAAACACCACCCTCATCGGAATGTCAGGACCCAGCTCTCCGATATACATATCAGAACACCTGACTTTTCACGCTAAACACTTGTGGTTTCTTGCACGAAAGGCTACGCGCGAGAACTTTTACAAATTTGCTTGGACCAGGGGAGGCCAAGTGTACGTACGTAAAGACGTTGGAACACCTGTCATTATTATTAATGACAAAAATAAACATCTTCTGTCTCCCTCACCCAGTAATCTGTAAAAAAAAATCGCTTAGCTACAAAACCTACTTTTTTATATTACTTTTATACGTTTTTATATTTTCTTAATGTCTTCAGTACAAACAATAGTAGAATATTATTTAAAATTTCTACCTCAAATGCATTATCTTCAAACCCAAATTTTTCCATTATCACTGCATTAAATGTTAACTTCAACCTCTTATATGAATATGTTGAACCCGTCTACTACTTCAACCTTTACTTTTATGTATTATTATATTATTTGAAATTCTTTATTGAGATGTCAAATCCATTGTTATATTTAATGCGACTTATGACTGTGTTTTGTTACAAATATTACTAATGGTAGAAATAGCTGATCACTTGGATAATTTGTGTCAAATTCCATGTATAGAAACCAATAGTGCTCTTGCAGTTCAACAAATATTAACGAAATCGGCCCTAAAAATTTTCTCTATGAATATCAGAAGTATAAACCGAAATTTTAATGACTTAATGATAGTTCTCACAGATCTAAACTCTGACTTTGACATACTCATTTTAAGTGAATGCTGGATCAATGACAATTACGTCCCCAAAAATATAATAAACTATACCCACTACAACACACAGAGTAACACAACTCAAAACGATGGAGTTATAATATACATAAAAAATCACATATCTCACACAGTAAATGAAATAATAATCAATCACTCTAACTGTCTCAAAATAGTCATAGATAAGCGCATAACCATTTTTTCTATATATCGATCACCAGGCACATCTAACATTACCCCTTTTCTAAATTCACTAAGCCTATCTTTATCTTCTGTGAGTGATTGCGACAATATCCTTATTATTGGTGACCTCAATGTAAATATAATTAATTCCATGCATCCACAAGCCAGTGACTATTTAAACCTATTAACTCTTCAAGGTTTCGTCCCAGCCATCACAGCACCCACCAGAGTATCTGGCTCGTCTGTAAGTTGTATTGATCATGTATTTTCAAAATGTAAACTAAAAACTTCATCTCTCGTATACCAATGCACGGTCACAGACCACTACGCTACCATAACTTCTCTTTCTCATAAAATACACAAACCACCACCGCATGAAATCCCACAAAAGAAAATATGCTACACCACACTTTTTGAGCTGGTCTCTCAGGAAGATTGGTCAAATCTTTTTAAACTGAATGATCCCAATTTGGCCTGCGAATCTCTTGTCGAAACACTACACAACCATCTAACCAACGCTACATCCAACACAACTCCCAATTCAAAACACTATGATACTAAACTCAAACCTTGGATTACTGTTGGTATCCTTCATTCTATCCGCAAGCGCGATAAGCTACATGCGCTCTGTAAAAAAAATCCCAACGACCATGAATCTAACTTATTTTACAAAAAATACAGAAATGTTTGTAAAAAAATTACTTCAAAGGCCAGAGAAGATTACTATAAAAAACAAATCAAAAACGCCGAAAATGACACGAAAAAAATATGGAGTATAATTAAGGACATATCCTACACCAAACAAACGACTTCACCCATCAATAATATTAACATTGAAGGCCGATCACTAGTAAACACAAATAAAAACTCTGAAAAAATAGCAGATCATTTCAACGAATTTTTCACCACAATCGGATCTAACCTTTCCAATAATATTTTAACCAGAAATAATGTTTCAGAACATGACCTCGCGAATGAAATATCCATGGGCCACCTGAGTTATACTCCATTCACTTTCACTCCCACCACAGAATTGGAAATTACAGAAATCATCTCTACATTAAAAAATAGCCACTCAACAGGAATAGACAAAATCTCTACTAAACTTATGAAGCATTTAAAAAACCTTATTGCCACCCCTCTCCAACATATTATTAATTTAAGCTTCCAATCAGGTATATTTCCAAATTCTCTTAAACATGCCTCAATCATCCCCATTTTCAAATCAGGTGACAGATCATCCCTAAATAATTACAGGCCTATATCGCTATTAAGCACAATTTCCAAAATCTTTGAAAAGGTAGTAAAACTAAGACTCCTTAAGTTCCTCGAGATCAATAAAATCCTCTCAAAAAACCAATACGGTTTTCGCAAAAATCTTAGTACTTCTGATGCAATCGCAACCTTTACCAAACTGATATCTGATAACCTCGATAAAGGCAATAAACCACTTGCTGTCTTTCTAGATCTGTCTAAAGCCTTCGATACTATTTCACACCATATTCTTCTTAAAAAAATGCAACAGATTGGGATAGAAGGTACTTCCCTGAAATGGTTTGAAAACTACCTAACACAAAGAACACAAACAACTGTCATTCAGTCAAATCAAGAATATAGGAGTAAATGTTTACCAATCTCCTACGGCGTGCCCCAAGGAAGTGTTTTAGGTCCGCTCTTATTTCTCATATATATGAACTCCTTATTAAACTTGAATATTGACGGTAATATAATATCTTTCGCCGATGATACTGTTATCATATTTACAAGTAAAACGTGGAAAACATCAATTGAGAAAGCAAATTGTGGACTTAACATAATTAAAAAATGGTTAGACTCTAACCTCCTTACCTTAAATGTTCAAAAAACACAATACATACTTTTTTCTATCCGAAAATTATCTCTCCCAGAAAACCTTCCTAAACTAATCATCCACACTTGCCCACAAAATCTAGACACTTCCCCACTACTTCTTATAAATAGCTGTTCGTGCCCAATACTTAAACCGTCTAATGAAATAAAGTACCTAGGTGTCATTATAGATTACCAATTACGGTGGGAGGCCCAAATTAGCTCCATAACACAAAGACTCCGTAAGTTATGTCATATTTTTTACTCTCTACGATCAATTCTTGATGCAAAAACTCTGAGAAGTGTGTATTTTGCTCTATTCCAATCTATATTAACATACGGCATTATAGGATGGGGAGGTTGTGCAGCATCCATTCTTTACCCTCTAGTAACCGTTCAAAAACTTTTGCTAAGGATCATCTTCAAATGTCCCCCCTCTCATCCATCAGAGCCACTTTTCAAGAAGCTCGCAGTACTAGACATTCGTCAACTGTATATGAAAATAGCTCTCATATATATATGGAAAAATGGTCTCATAAACTCCACACAAAAAGATATACACACACGCTACTCAACACATGGAAAATGCAAAATACCTAAAACAAAAACCACATTTTCACAGAGACAATACTCATACATCGCACCTAAAATATTCAACGCATTAAATAACAACATCAAAAGATCTGATACAATTACTCATTTTGCATGCGGTGTCCAACAATGGATATCCGGAAAGGGGCGAAGTTTCTTTAAAGATTTTCTTCAAAGAATATAGATTAAATCATTTAAATAGCCGTAAAATAAAACTTTAATTTTTTTTCTATTGAATTCTTTTTACAATTTTCTTTTTCACTCATGACTTTAAATTGTTTGGCACAACTGATATTTTCAATGTACTCTACTCACTCTACTGTCTTACTTGTATTCTGCTGAGATAAAAATTGTTAAAATAAGAATTCACTGCAGTATAAATAGGATGAATACAGGAATTTATTTGTACAAAAATTACTAAAAATTAAAACTCCTTTAGTTATTATTTATTTTAGGGAAATCAACACTTTACAATTGGATTAATTTATACATGTATGATTTACCAAAACGAGAAACCAATTATAGATTTTCGCATCATACCATTATATTGTGTCTAGAAATTAAATACTAATCTTGCAATTACATTATTATAACAAGAGGGAAGTAGTACAAAATATATGTCAATATATTTATGCAGTTTTGTACTCATTTAATACATTTCTAATGCACTTTTGACGGAGTTTTTATATTTATATTTATTTTTTTATAATTATGTTACATTATATTACACGAACGTCTGATTGTTATTGCTCTTAATTATGTTAAATCGACCACCATAACACGGGCACCAGCCTAGCATGGTGGTCGAAAAATCCACTAATGTTACCTCAATTTTGTATTTAATGAATAAAGAAAATTAAAAAAAAAAAAAAAAAAATCAATGGGTAACAATGTACTTCTTACGTCGTACCACCACTAGATTACCAACTGCATGGAGTGAGTGGAACTATGGTATCTGTTTACTAAAGGAGGCATCCATTAATTACGTGAGCACAAACGGGGGGGGGGGGGGTCCAGCAAAATCTCACGTTACTTGAAAAAAATATACGAATTGGCCCAAATTCATCTCACCGAGGGGGAAGAAAAAGTCTAGATTATAAGAAAAACTGCTCACGTAATTAATGGATGCCCCCAAAGGCGTCTCTCAAATTCGAATTCGAAATGCAGCGTGGCGTAACTCTAGAAATATGCTACGAGGATTAAAAATCAATAACACCTAGGGTGGAACCCGGGCGAATTTTTTCGGGATATGGGAAAATAGCGACTAAAATATGATTATATGATGAAATCTAGTCACCTTGAACTTATTTATTTTCGCATTTTAAGTCTTAAACTATTGAATGAGTTTTTTTATTTCCTTTTTGCAAAAAAATATAAATAAATGCATCCGTAAACTAAAAACGTGCTATAAAATTTTATAATTCGAAATAAACATGTAATTTTTGAAATATATTAATTTTGAATGGAAAAAAAAGTTTTAAAAATGGCTCACCTTACGATTTTTCTTACTAAAATTACTGACTACGAAAAAATAAAAACACGAAAATTACCATTTTTTTTTTTTTTTAAATTGTGATCGGAAACTTTTTATTTCATAAATACATTTCAATTATTTTCGGGTTAATTTTTAGATTTGAATATAAAGCGTAATGTTTTTTCTTTCTAACACCGCGCACCGTTTGGATCATATTTCTAACCATGACAGTTGGGACACAACGATTTCTATGAGACTTGCTTGGAGCTGTTCGGAAAAGCGAACAAATCAGCTTGAGGTGGTATAATAAAGTAAAATACGTTTAAAATAAATAAGTTTTTATGAAGCACCCAAAAATCATCCAAGATTACAAGCGGATGACTTCCACTCATACATGTTAAATAACTGGATAATCCAATTACGCGCAGAGCTCATAGACCTCAACCACCAGCAGTCAGTACTTCAGGTTCAGTACCTAATGTATGCCGTATGGCTCCAAGTCATTGCCCCGGGAGCGTCTCGCTGCTGCGGGGTGGGGGGGGGAAGGAAGAAGCAGAAGTGCATACAGTCCCATCAGCTCACCCGACTAAACCGACGGGATCAAAATCCATCACTCCAGTGGCCCCGCTAATCAATTCAATTAGCCGCTGAGCGCGTACTGTACACTGTACTGTGGCAAGGGTTACGGGAGGTCGGTGCACTTGTACATTACACGATATGGCGGTAATGTTGGTAATACGGAGGGCAAAGAACGTGGACAAATAATGTGGAGTTGAAATTTGTCGCATTGTTATTGTGTAGAATCTTACATGTATCTTCCTGCTGCGGAATTTTTATTTTTTTATCTCTCTTTGTGTTACGTGTGTACATCATTAGAGAGAGAGAGAGGGGCGAGAAGTTCCGAGTATCTAATAGAGAACCATAAAATGAGGTGACTTTGATTAAATTTCAACACGTTAAAACTATCAAAATGTATGTGTTTGGGGAGTTAAAAATATAAACCGCCACTTCAACCTATTTAAATGTCTAATACACGAGGATGGTCCCTTCCCTAAGCCAAATGGTCTTAGACGCCTCAAAATTATTAGATATTTGTGTACAAAGATTTTAAAGATGTTTTCAACAGATCGCCTCATTCTCCGTTCCTTAACTACCCCTTCTCTAGTGCTACGTCATTTATTTTTTAATAAAGATTAACCTCTGTAATCCATACAATCATTATATTAACTAGATTATCACTTGAGGTGATTTTCTCACGAAAATGGCGCTATAGAAGTCATCCAATTATTATTATTATTAGAAATTTTAACAATATAAAGTGTACATTGAACGTAAAGTGTGCAAAATTTCACCAGGAAGAATCAAAACTATCAAATCAAAGGCTAACTATAAATTTTAACAATATAAAGAAGTCAACTTGAGAACAATTCTCACATCTGGAACCCATATTATAATATACATGTACAAGCTGTTGAAAGAATACAAAACTAATTCTTACGTTTTCTAAATTTTAAAATGGTTATTCCAGCAATTATGTTGAACTACAACACTATTTTAAATTATATGAATATGCTCAAATTGTCAGACAGAAGAATTTTCACTGTCTTGGTATTTCTGTATAAAATTCTAAATGATTTAGTTGATAGTCCGGTATTGGTTGAATTGATAAGCTTCCGGATCTACGTAATACTAGAAGTCAGGATTTATTGCAGTGCAGAAATTCTAGAACTAACTACCATATGTATAATATATATACTTTAATAACTTATTAACTAATTTCCATAACTTTGTGAAAGATATATTTATACCTACATATGTACATTTTTTTAAATTTACAATGTAATTTGTAAATTTCATATGTAAAAGCCCCGAAAAAGGGCGATAAATAAATATTGCCTGAGGATGCTATGGTGATAGCAAAACCTGACGCTAAACTATTTTTTTAAACTTTTATACTTACACAATTAGTTATGTAATATAAAATTGACTTAAAATATACATATATGCAAATATAATTCATGTAAAGTTGAAGGATCGACGAAGTGCGGTGAAGTCATCATTAAACCGATGAGAACGGAAGCTGTAAGAGGCGAACAAATTGGTACAGCTGCATTATTCATCATAATCAATTAAACTTGACTACATTATACCATCATAGCCAATATTGGAGGCGGGTACGGTTACCGCCGCCTGTGGATTTATTGGATATATTGGATAGCCAACACCTCTGCCATAGGTCACCCCAAGTGTTTCGCTACGTTTAGTGACTTAGCAGGGGTGCCCGGGTCCAAGGGGTAAGGTTTGTCCGGGTCTTTGCGCTGGATGCGTCTGCCTACCAACTGCATGGCGACCTTTCAACCACTCATTCGTCCGTCACTCCTGAACACACTGATCCTCAGATTCGTACCCACCTTTAATTTTTTCCTTCTCAGAACTTCCTCTCATTCCTTTCCTAAAAAGACCCTCCACACAGCATCCCCAAATGACGGTCCCTGAGAGATATTATTTTTTTAGGACCTTATGTGTGGAGCTAATTTTTAAAAAATGAGTGCAGTTTACACGCGGTAGAGGCGAAACTTTACCAAAACAATCTCAACCAACAGGATCCTTGAAAAGTGAGTCCATAATCAAAGCGGCCAATGAGCGCAGTTTGATGCTTCGCAGGTGCTGTTATGCGTCAATTCCGTTTCTACCGAATTCCAAATCACAACGGGGGTAAAGAAGTTCACTTCAAAAGTAAATCTTTTTTGTAGCGCATTGGTACAAAAGTTCAAAACGGGTTAACTCGCAGCTCGCAGTTGACTCACTTTTCACTGTCAATACGATGTCAACAATGGCAATACGAGAAGTCGAATAAAATAAACCATAACAAAAGTTAAATAAAAGAATAGCTCTGTGAAAAATATACCCTTATCCATTTGTAAACCATCGATTATTATTATAATAGAATTTTTTCTAATCTGTAAAAAAACGAAAAAATCATTCAAAATAGGTGTTCTTATAAGGCTATCAGGCACTTTATTATTTTTTATTAAAGTGGGACAATTTTTAATCGGGGTAAAGGGGACAGTGTCATGTGAATTCAAACCGGTGAATAAAATATAAATAGCAGGTAACGAATGCTAATCGAAAGATTTACCGGATTATTAAATATGCAAAAAAATAATAATAATAAATATCAAGGTCATGGCCGCTATTATAATATTTTTTAATAATATTTCAAAGCACTCAATAAATGATTACAAAACTAACTGTATTTTGACACTCATATTTTGTGAACTAGTCGTTTGTGGTGGAATTTCATTTTTCATGTGAATGGCCCATTGCCTTGCAAAAGACTGTAAGAAATTAACATTTCGATATATTTATTAATTATTTACGTATGTAATTATGTATTTTGAAAATCAAAGAGAAATCTTAAAAACAATTCATCAAATTTTAAGGTTAATTTTGACGTTCTATGTAAGTAATATTCAAGTTCTATTATTATATCAGTATACGCCAGTTGCTTCATAAAATTGAAATAATCACAGGACATGAATAGAACTTTCACAGAATGTGAAAATTAACTTAAAATTTGTTAAGAATTCTTAAAAAAAATTTAAACAACTCATCCAAAGAAAATCATAGTTCTAGAGATCATTGAACCGGAGGCGGAGTTACAAACAGATTGATGAATATAATAAATATTGTAGATTTAAGCATTGGAAACATTGCTTCTTCTTCTTCTTGTGCCCTGCCCATTCAACGGAGGTGGGCTATAATGTTAGCTATGCGGAATTTGTTTACTGCGGCCCGGAACAGCTCTACAGTGGACTGGACGAACTTTGCTTGTAACATATTTTTAAAAGTGACAGTAAAATGGCTTCCGTGTTACATATTTTTATTACACATTTATATTGCTATGGAAAAACGTAAATACCCATGTAATTAATAACGTTAATAAAAAAGTTGTGATATCACTTTCCCGCAGAGTAATACTTAATACAACAGGCATAATAAAACATTCACTTAAATTCTACCGAAAAGAAGGTAACTTTATTCTGTTACTTTCTTAATTTAATCCAGGGTACCTACGTCTAAATTACCCTTAATTTATAGACCCTGACCTTCAAGCTTTACTTTACGCTTTACAGTAATCCAGCCTCGACACGCACGGGGAATATTCGAAGGAAATCACAACTAAACTTGTGAGTGACCGTCACAAGCTCAGAACCCATTATTACAGTCATAAAAATAATATATGGTATAACCATTCAGAAACGCACGACCACTTACGGCTTACAACCCTTTGGGGGCGAACGAAGAATGAATTATGTTTTGAATTCTTATTTTTGTCGGAGGCAAGGGCACGTCGATAATTTTATAGCACTTTTTGTTCAGTAAATCGATAAAGATTGATCACGATGAAATTTCAATAAAAGGGGGAAAGCATAAATAACACGGTTCCGCGACTTTTCATCCCGCGACAAAATATCCCCGACAAAATATCCCCATAAAAATATTTACTAAAACCTAACCTAACCTCCGAAATTAAAGCAATACTTAGGTATTGTAGTGTCATATATGTGATAGACACGTAGTTTCAGTAGCTACTAATTGGTTAGATGCCATCAGGTTTAGAGCTTCTATCAAGTTCCGACAGATGTCCAGTAGTAAGAGCAGTACATCCCAGAGCTGAACGTGTCGCAAACACGAACGCTGCCGAAGTTTACCGACCGCCAAGAAGCTTCGATTCAATTCGTAGACAATTAGAGTTGGTCGTGTGACCCAGCAGAAGCATAACATATTGTAAACACGGAAAGATAAATTATAAACCAGATTGTAGCAAGGACCTAATTATTCTTGAAGAGCCCCAACACAATTATTAATGTCTGAATGTGGATAAGGCAGACATAACAGGTACTTAATAATAAATGTCCAACAGGAAAAATATAATTATTTAGAGTCATCGAGGTCAACTTTTATCAGGTGAGTCAGTAGGCACATTCTCCTAGTGTAAATAGTCGGTACCATTTCATATGACAGAGTTCAATAACCAGTGGAGGTGACCGCTCGCCCTCTGGTCCCGATCCGTTACAACATCAAATAATCGAGTGCGAATTTTAACGGTGAATTTATTCTTCACGGGTCATTAGACTTGTCGGATCACGATTCGGACGGACCTAACCTTAAAAATAAGTATTCATACAATATATTTATTATAAATATTTATTTTTTTATTATGCATTTATTATCAGCTTATTTTTTATACGTGGTCATCGGCACCTGCCATTTTTACAAGAATATTGTACGAACGAATTTGCATGCTTACGTTCGGGCTGCAGGACATAAACTGTGAAACCGGTTATGAAAAATTAAAATTATGTATGTAAATAATGTTAGTGTAGCAGGCCTGCAACTTCATATTATAACCCTTTGCGAACAAGGACGATTAATCGTTGTTCGCGATGCTGGCGAGAATTGCTAATAACGACGTTGTTTGAGTAAAATTTGTACAGGATTTATTTTAATTTAAACATAATTTCTTGCCGGTAAACCGGACGTTTCCAGTTAAGAAAATTTTATGTAGGAGTTATAACTATGGATCATATTAAATATCGACGGTCCCGAAGAACAATGTCCTGCTTTTGTGGTTTTGCAGTAGAGCTGTTTAAAGTTTCGTTTCTGCATTTTTACTGTTTTTGAGATAAAATGTATGCCTAGTGTTGTTTTGATATTTGTCATTTCATTCAAAATTCCTATAATACAGACTTTTAAGTCAACACAAGCCAATAAATAAGCCGACAGAACGATTTTTAATTTTTAGCAGATCCGACATTGTTCTTCGGGACAATCGATATAATCTAATTAAATAAGCATTACGTAGGCCCTCACAAATCGGGCGTATTTTTTAAAAAGGTCAAAATATTTCCGCTTTGCAATAAAATCCAAATAAATGGAATATTTCTGAAGATATCCGAACAATAAAAACTGCTTTTGAAAGGTGATGAAATACGTTTAAAAATGTCATTGTGAGAAATAAAAATACAAATATATATACAGTGAAACTTGGTTATAACGAGCACGAGGGGACCGACTAAATTTGCTCCTTATAGCCATTACTAGTTATATCCAAAATAGGTTTTTTGAAAGTAGTATGTACCTACCTACCTGTCTTTACTCTAATACAATCGCAAATATATAAGTATATTTTAAAATGCGAGTAGGTATCATATTATTTCAAAAATATAAATATTATAAAAAAACACTAATTAATAAATTATTGTTTTAATCAATGATTAATCTTTTAAAGACTTCATTTTTATGCTTCTCAATTTCCTACAAAAAAAAGCAACGCATCTAACATCACCTGGTTTGAGGTTTCCAAGAAAAACATCCCTAAAAATTGTCTAACTTATTATTGATATCTTGTGCGTATTGTAGCACATGTAAAATCTCACTTATTATAAATCATTAGCTGGTGGGATTTTTATTGATTTTCAACTAAAATTATACTTGTCACACAATTTTGTACGAGTATGTTCCCCTGGTTATAAAAAAACCCTGAAATCCCTGGTTGAGAACATTTTTTATTGGGGTTTGTAAAATTTACGCTGCTTGCCCTAAATGGAACTAATTTGGAAGACCCCCAGAAAAAATCCCCAGAAAGAGAAATCTTGAATTTCGCTGTCTATCTCCTTCCCTCCAGAAATCCAATTGTAGGTCGCGGGCCATTTGATAAAGAGGCAGAGCACCCCTAAGCTAAAAAGGTTGTGCATCACTATCACAAATTTACCCTATGTAGGTACTCGTAGCTCGGTACCTTCATAAACATTTTTATTGTTTTTAAAACAAAATTGACGATTAGGCACAATGCAAAAGAAAGGGAACAAATTTGCAAACTGAAAATTCGTTGACTTTAGCAGATTTTATGACAATTTTACCAGTGCCCGATGGGTAACAATGTTTCACATAGCCGACTATCTTACACAGGTAGTGCCATAAAATATGAATCTGTCCCTAACGGGATAGGAAATTCCCGCCAGCCGCCGCTGTTGCACGCCGCCGGGCATATGTCCCTCCATGGTCGCCACCTTTGATACTTATACCTTACTACGAGAATAATTCACAATTATTGTTTTTTTTAAACCCATTTAACCATTTAGAAATTGTGTTGACATCCTTTTATGTATTTAGAAATTGGGTTGACAAAATTATTTGCACGTTATATCAGTGAATCGTCCTCGTTATAACAGTCAACAATTATATGAAAAAAGGTCTGAACTAACATATCATTTGGAAATTGCTCATTATAGCCATGAACTCACTATAGCCATGATCGTTATAATCAAGTTCGACTGTATATATATATTTTTTAATACATTCATATATTTTTTTTTTAAACTCACTACGTTTTTTCTATCTAAAATTACTGATCATGAAAAAAAAACACACACACGTTAATCTCAAGCGACCTCCCAGGTAATTGAGGTCCTGTATACATTTTTAGGCAGCATCGCTTTTATTGGTCAAAACATTGTACGAATATTTTCGTATCAGTGATCAATGAACCGGTGGCGGTGGACGCAAATTTTAGCCATAAGTTGTATTTAATCGTTTGTCTAGTTTGTAGTTTTTCTAGATTTTAGAAATATATTATAAGTTTGTACAGGGCCCTTGAGGTGATTTTTCACAAAAACGGCGCTATATAAATCATCCAAATATTATTATTATATTTTATGAGTCAAATGTATTATAAACGTTATCTCCTCATATTTTTGTCGATTCTCATAAAAAAAAAAATTATAAAAAATTCTGGAAATTTTATAATTTTTTTTAAATTGCTGTCGAAACTTTAACTTTTGGCTTTAGAAGGATACAACGATTTACATGAGACCTATGAGAGCTGGGACGAATTTAGTCTCCTGTGATGAAACGGGTTAGTTTTGCAAAGATGACTTTTTCGTGATTCTATTTTTTGCCGACATCTTCAGATTAATTCGAACAAATAAATGTTTTTTCGAAAAGAACTAAGGGACGACGAATACTTGTGAAAAGTACATAAATAATCAAAATACGCTAATTAAAAATAACATAATAATTGTATTTGGATGACTTGTATAGCGCCGTTTTTATGAAAAATCTCCTCAAGGGCGCTGTACAAACTTATAATTTATACGTTTCTACAATCTTACTTCTAACTACAAACTAGAAAAACCACTATGACAACTTATGGCTAAAAATTGCATCCACACCGGTTCATCGATCACCGATACGAATGTAATCGAATATGTACAATGATTTGACCAATGAACGCGATGCTGCTGTAAAAATGTACTGTAGGTACAGGCAGAAAATATACACAGGACCATACTTACCTGGGAGGTCACTAGAGATTAAAACTGTTATTGTTTATTTAGGCAAATTTAGGTACAGTTCGCACGCAGAGGACGTAGTTGGGAAGTAAAATATATAATATGTTCTTTAATGAGCGTATTTTGAAAACAAAAGCAAATTTTATGATGGGCCGTACAATAGAACAAGGATTTGATCAGAATATTTATCCTCATAATTGTGATTCATTCCTTGGTAAGAGAAAGATTGATATGTTTGGATTCGAATAATGTTAATCCAATAAGAAAAGTGTGATTAAGGTATATCATAGGCAAAACAAAAATGATACTCTCAGAATCAGTGGCGTGCACAGAGTTTTTGATCAGGGTAGGCAGTAGGAAAACCGCCAAATTGATTCAAATAAATAAAAAAGAAACTTGCCACAAATGGCTCCCTTCGTACAAGTTTTCGCTAAGTGTACTTGCTGCTGGCTGTAGATGATGTAGGTTTGTATTATCTAAGCAAATACACAAATAATAATAAATAATCGCTTCGTGTATGCGTATTATCACAAGCCAATCAATGGATATCCGAGGTGGCCTTGATAAAAGCAATTGGCGTTGTCTCACTTTCATACTTCAGATAACAACAGATCTCACTGTCGCCACTGATTGCCATTTGCTAATTTGTTCCAGAAAGCACTGCCTGATACTAACAAAAAAACCCCATAGAAGCAAATTCAAACGACAGTTCTACTCTATGCTACGTGCATTTCGTAAACATTGATATTATATCTTGTATGAAGTTAGCTCTAAGCAGAAATAATTCCTGCTTAGCCCGCATTTTGGTGAGGTAGTCGGAGGGCGCGTGTAGTTTTTAGTTACAGTTTATGTCACATTAATTTGTAGTATGCCGTTTGATGTGGCGGTCGCGTAGTTTTGGTTGCTCAGCTGTTGCTAGCAATAATTTAATAAATTATAATATTATTTACATGCTTACGTTTTACAAATACGCTAGGGTAGGCAGTGCTTATGTGCCTATATGGAGTGCACGCCCCTGTCTCAGATAGGTATTTTTTATTATTTAAGGGTATGTAAGTCAAAGTATAAGAAGACATCCAAAATATTGTTCGCTCTGACACCTGTCTTTGTTCGGCGATGGTCAAGTAAACGATTGGTTCAAACTAAATTGTCCTTCAAAAAGTTACTCTTTTTACATTGGAAACAAAATCTATATAAATGGCGGTCTTCTGGAATAGAAAATCCGTTGAAAGCTCAAAAAGAATTTGTGGGACATAACATTAAAGTGGAAGAAAGCCAGATAACATTTCGAATTTGTTAGTAATTCACATACATACGAGTATCAGTAGGTACAACAACTAAGAACACAAAACCATTATGCAAATTAGGAAGTTACCGTTTTTGGCAAGATATCAAAAGTATCGATCCTTCAGGATGAAGCGCAACGTAAAAAAGATCAACGCGTGGTACAGAACTAAACCTGCGCGCCTCATTTTCTAAACAAATATTATTATTATGTACAGGTATTTTTCGCAATAAGTATTGACAACCTAACGAAAGGTTAATAAATTCAATTTCACCGACATTTTTTGATTGAGCGTTCGCTTCAATCAATTACATTTTCCACAAAAAATATTTTAAACCTAACAATATTTGAATTTTTCCTACTCGCATCATTATACACGGAAAATTTTGATTGTGCAGTGATGAACTTCGCTAGCAGACGATTGAAGCCGCGATTTGGACTTCGCTTATAATTGTATACATTAATTCATCTTTATTAGTTCTAGATTTTACAATCTGTGATGTCCTACGCCTGTCTCACTAGGTAACCCTGTGTTGAGAGCAGGCGTTTTAAAATCATGAGCAGTTTATAATAAAAATAATAACACATACGATACGATACGATTGTACCACCCCAGCCAGGAGCACCCCTGTCCCGGTGAGACCGGTACACCAGGGGGCACTGATTTGTTAGGACTTGGAACACATGCTCTGAGGATAGGAAGGAGGTTGGAGTTTAATCGACCGGTATACATGGCAACCTAAAAAGCCAATATTGAAATTTAGGATGGTCAGGAATGAAGGAATGGATTGAGCGTTATAATTTTTTCCTTTGTTTTTGTCTTCCTTCTTCTTGCCTCTTCTCGGCTCTTCTTGGATCTTCTTGTCTATTTCTGGCTGTTCTTGTCTCTTCTTGGATCTTCTAGGATCTTCTTGTCTCTTCTTGGCTCTTCTTGTTTCTTTTTGTGTCTTCTCGCCTCTTCTTGGATCTTCTGGACTCTTCTTGGCTCCGCTTGGCCCTGTTTGGTTCTTCTTATCTCTTCTTTGTTTTCCTTGTCCCTTTTTCTCTCTTCTTGCTTCTTCTTGTTTCTTGGGATTTTCTCGTCTCTTCTCGGCTCTTTTCGACTTTCCTTGCATCTTATTATCTCTTCTTGTCTATTATTGTCTGTTCTTGGCTCTTCATGAATGTTCTCTTCTCTTCTTATCTCTTCTTGTCTCTTCTTATCTCTTTTGGTCTCATCTTGTCTTGTCTATGATTATCTCCTCTCGAATATTTTTATCTATTGTTTCTTCTTGAATGTTCTTGTCTCTTTTTGACTCTTCTTGGATCTTCTCGTCTCTTTTTGAAAAGAAATAATAACATATCCAATAAAAAAACAAATAATAACACAATATTACATTTAAAGTAACAGACAAGCATCATCGTAACATTGAAAATATATATATACTTAAAAGTTGGTTGTAATAATATCTCTGACGTTGGATCTGTTTTAACTGGTAATCCAGGACTTGGTGTCAGATTTAAATTTAAGATACACTGTGTTTTGTCTAATGGCTAGTGGAAGTCCATCGTATAATTTTGTTGCAAAGTATCTAAAATCTCTTTGGCCAAAAGTTGTTTTAGCAAAAGGTAAGTAAGAGATTACGCCCTTTGGTTCTAGTGTCTCGAGCCATTTGGACATTTTCAAAGGTAGTTCTGTTTTTGAAGTGGTATGCTAGTATGTGTTTGGCATAAAGATACCTAATGTCCAAGGCATAGACAAATTCAAAGCTTTACGGAAATTAATTCTTGAAAATAGGTGATAGCTTAAGAGTGTAGATTCTTTAATTTTTTTCTGATTTTTTTTGTATTTAATTTCTATTTATATCTTTCAATTTCTTAATTTATCTTTTCTCCTTATTTCCTTTAAGTTAATAAATTAAATTCATAAAAAAGGTATTTATCTTGATAAACAAATAATTTTCACGCTGAATGAATATTAATCATTGTTGTAATGTTATTTTGTATTTATTGTACACTATCTGGTTCCCGGCATGCGTTTCAATAATATTCAAATAAATACATTGTTTCTCCCTGAATCCCGTTTCCCGCGCGTCACCATTCCCCTCCCGCGCCCCCTTCCTAGCTAGCTTTATAAATCATATCCTATAAGTTATTCTGATGTTTGAGTTATATTATTGTAAAGTTTTATTAAAATCCATTCAGTAGTTTTTGCGTGAAACAGTAACAAACACACAAACATCTTATATCCATACAAACTTTCGCGTTTATAATATTAGTAAGATAAGATATATTTCAACCAACACAAAAAGTGACAAATTATAAGCCTAAACTTTCCTCATGAATCACTCTATCGGTGAAAACCGCATGAAAATCAGTTCAATAGTTTTCGAGTTTATCGCGAGCAGACAGAAAGGCGCTGCGGAGGACTTTAATTTATAATATACTAGCAGACCAGGCCACACGTTGCTGTGGCTAACGAAACACAACGCCATTACCCAACCTTTATAAAATCCACACCACCCGCTTGCCAGCTGCCCGCTGCCTGAATTGAATATTTGAATTTCTTAGCTTTTCTCTACTATAATAAGCATAAATTATACATATAAACCTTCCTCTTGAATCACTGTAACCATTGGTGAAAATCGCATGAAAATCTGTTGCGTAGTTTAAAAGATCTAAGCGCACAAATATTTTGAGCGACTTCATTTCATACTATGTAATTATGAATATTTGAATTTCTCGGCTTTTCTCTACTATAATAAACATGTAATATATATAAACCTTCCTCTTGAATCACTCTATATATTGGTGCGAACCGCATGAAAATCAGTTCAGTAGTTTTTGAGTTTATCGCGAACAGACAGAAAGGCACGGCGGAGGACTTTAATTTATAATATTTGTAGAGATTTGAGCCAAAGTGTAACTTAACTGGCTTACATTGATTGGTGAAAGGAAGTTAGGTACAATAATTATAATACGTAAACAACTGATCAAAGTAAATAGTAGGCATAAGGAAAATATGGCAATTTTATACAAGGACATCTACTGCAGAGATGTAATTGAGTAATTTATGTATAAGGTCAGTGATATCATAGAATGGCGTAGAGCTGCCTCTTTTATACTCGCCAAGTAAGCAATAAAATAAAATTAATTTAAACTACAGCTGCAGACTGGGCAGATTGTATTAGGTACTACACATTATTAGGTGCGTGTATACAATGATGTTCAACATGACACGACACGGGTAAAATAAAAATCGAATAGAGCATCTGATTTAGTATTTATGTCAAATTTAATAATTTTAAATCGATTTATGTCAGTTCGATGGGCAGTTTATGATGAAATGGGATAATTTCTGCTCGTTGGTTCAACCGTACAATCTACAATTTGGGAGGCAAGTTTGGGTACCACAGCCCCGGGAACAATTTATTGGATAACCAACACCTCTGCCATAGGTCACTCCAAGTAGTGAACACTACGTGTGGAGACTTAGCAGGGGTGCCCGAGTTTATGTCTGCCCGGACCGGTCTGCAGACCGGATCGGGAGAAACTGACGAGGGGAGACCTTTGGACCGCTCCTGCAGGACCCTCTCGGAACATCGCCTTGCACTACAGTGTGGGGGATAGATTCATATGTCCATCACTGGACACACTGACCCCCACATTCCTACCCACCCCTCACACCTTTTTCCTTCTCAGAACTTCCTCTCCTTACTTTCCCAAAAAGACCCTCCACACAGCTTTCCCAAAGATGAGACAGGCTCTGCGGGGTATTATTTTACTCAGGGCCTCCTGTATGAAACTAACGTAAAAAAACTGACTTCTAAACACGTGCAATAATTTTTACTCAAATTCATTCTTTCCGATTTGACATTACTTTTGAGAAAGGGAAAGATGATTTTAAAATTTGTGGAGGTTGTCAAAAAGAGAGGTACCGGGAGAATATGATATATGTTTTTATAGAAAGCAATTACAATATTGTGGTTTGACATCTAATTAAATTAAACCAACCTATATTCTAGTAGAAGCCAAGGACTAAGGAGTCCCCCTTGACGGCCCTCTGCAGACAGGACACGGTCAAATATCCTACACAAACGGCTGCTTGCATTCATTTTTGCTTTCAATATATTTAATTTTATTGTAACTTTTCGTTTTTATTTTATGTACGCAATGTTATTTTAATCAATAATGTTGTTTACGATTTTATAAATCAACATCGCATCTGCAAATTATCTACATACTCGTATCTACACCCAATGAATCAGTTTTGAAAAATACAGTTGCAGCCAGATATAATTAATGCCCCCTCAGCTACGACCGGTCAGTGGCTGTGTGGGCATAACGTTTAGGTTCCACCCGGGCGTCGCGTGTTCGATTCCTCTGCTGACTAAGTCCTCCACCACATTTTCCGCTTAGTGTGGTGGTAGTAGGAGATTTTCAAGCATTGTTGGGTTATTCGTAACCGGGGATTTTTGTCTTTCTTTTAAATTTAAATTACATAAAAAAATAAAAAAAATTACAAAATCGATTGTGCGTTGTGCGATTTGTAAGTAAAGTTTATTTTTCTGAAGCGATTCAATTATATTTAATTGTAATGCATGAATATGAAGACCACAAAGTCGCAAACTCTAGATGGCTTAGGACGTCGATCATCCAGTAGATTAGTCAGACATCTCCAAATGACTCCAGATACTAATATCTACAGCCTGTATGTCGGACGAATGTCTACAGCTCATTTGTTGGACAAATTCCTATGAATTTCACAGTGAAGACTAATATCTACAGAGCTAAGGTCGGATAAATATCTATGACGGTCCCAGTGGTGACGAATATCTATGGAGCGTAGGTGGGACTAATATCTACAGAGGGCAGCTGAGCAAGGGGTTGTACGGAAGAGCATAAATTACTTCAATTACGCAATACTAACGTAACTTAACCTAACATAACCTAACTTAACATAAATTAAGTTTTTTAAACTGCATATAATTATTTTTGTATGTTAGTTTTTGGGGTGTTATGCCGTGTTGCGCTACCTCCTTCTATAGCCGACGTTTCGGACAGCGTTGCAGTGTCAGGGCAGATCCGGTAGATCCGACGATGTGTGAAATATTACGTTAAGCGTAATAATATTACGTGAAACGCAATATTACGTTAAGCCAATATGCTATACATAATTGCAAATCCAACCTTTGCCAGTGCTGTAGATATTCGTCGACATCACCTGTTCCATAAATATTAGTCAGCAGTTTGAGCTGTAGATATTCGTCCTCACTTTGGTTCTCATAGATATTAGTCCGATTTGTTCAGTTTTTGGAATTCCTGTAGATATTAGTAGACACCTCCCTCCAAATAATTAGTTTTGAGATAATGAAAAAAGCAATACTCGAATGCTCACCGTAAATCTGATATTATTACACATGACTGTGTTCTACATATTAAATATGCTATAAAATAATACCAGCAGGCATAACGGACCGGTACATTAATGACATTTTGATATATCCTTCTAGTGACCCAGAAAGCATCAAAATTTAGTTTATTTCACTACAGTTTTTGTGCATTATAATTGATTTGGTGGTGTTCATGAGAAATCTGATTATTGTACCAGATAAAGGGTACACTTTTACATATAACTGCATACTCAATCCAAATTAGATTTTTCGGAGATGTCTGACTGATCAATTGGACGGTCGACGTTTGCATAGTATATTTGTTTCCTTTGTGTATCTTTTCTATCTCGAGATCAACGTTAAATTATGTAGAAAAAATCCTCAGAAGTTTTTGTTAAATAATATTTTAAAATAGCCGAACAAAGCAAGCACGCATTACTCATACGTTATTAGGAATTCCGAGCCCGTACGCACAAGATCGATTTAAAAATTTAAATACGTTCCGGCAAACATGGCATGAACTTTACCAACTCCGGCAATGGGCTAATGTAATGATACCGGCCGGCCATTTAAAATTAATATCGATTGTGTAAACACAAAATGAATAACAAAAAAGCAAAACAAGAAAACGCCTTGCGCGAACAAACTGTTTTCTCTCACGATATATTTCGGGTAGAAGAATCAATATTATTTCAGAGAGCTCTGTTCGAGAGGCTTTCTGTTGATTTGCTCAAGGGTTCGGAATTTTGACAGGTTTATCGAAATGAATGCTTTCCGTCAAGCAAATAAGAATTAATATAAAACTAGCAGTTAAAAACCCGCTCCGCAGGTTTTTCTTTTTTTAGCCCGTTCCTCAGATCCACTGTGATCCAGTGATAGCTAGTCACCGGGACAAAGTAACTGGGGGCAGGCAATGACGTCATATGCAATATATAGCCGCGTGATACTATTATTCACAACTAAGTATTAACGTCTATTTTTCCATATCGGTAGAGATTCTCAAATTTACAAAATCGTAGTACTTATACCTAGGGGGGGCACGTTCTCATACGACCTGCGATCCCTTGACGAATTCTTGAATTCGAAACCGAATTACAACTGTAGCTTTATTTGAAATTTCACGTACACATATGTCTATATGGTGCGGCGCGTACGGCGCGGCGGCAGACATGCAATCGAAGCCGGGTTCTTAAATTCAACCACGCAGACGCAAGCCTATTAATACTGTTCGATATTAAAAAAATAAAAATCTAGATCCCTAATTTTTTAAACAATTTTTTTTTATTATATCATAATGTTCTAAAATCCGCAAAAGATATTTTGTGCGTGCAACGACGATATATTGGATTACCCGACCACAATAATAAGAATCGCTAGAAAACTTGATTCTGGCTTCCTAGTTCCAAAGTTTCATCTAAACATCGAAAAATTATGCAATACTGTTTACTTTGTTAGAGGCCAGATTTGTGCGCGTAAGACTGGTGTGTATTTTATTGAGTTCGGCCTTGGTTCTTCTCAAGAGGGGTCTCGATTTGAAGTGTCCTTGTATGCAGTGGCGGCCAGCTCTAAGGTGCGGAGGAGCGCCGCACTCCCAAAATATATCTATTAATTTAAATCTAATCTAATTAATTAATTTAAATCTAAAAATTTCCGAGCGCCAAAAAACATATTTATTTCCCACACGCCTCATCACAGTTCACAATATACACTCGGTTATAATGCATGCGTAATATAGGTGCCTACTGGACTGCCCGCGTAACAAAGCAGATCGTTGTGTGCCTATATTCAGAGTGGTGGTTCATTTTGCAAAGCGATCACAGGAGTTCTTCTATAATTCTATAATGAGCCAAAATCGTAGGTAGGTTGAATGCTTTGCAAATTTTACGAAATCGCAGGTGACGATCCAAAAATTTCCACCACATCAAAAGGAATGGTTCGTTATGTAGCATGTTAAACGGGGACACGTTTGTGTCATATTATTATCCATATCGTGTCTTTATTTTAATATCTACTCTTTTTCATGCTATGTTTCACTCAGCATCGACCAACGACAGCACAACAACAAACATTGCGGACATTATTTGTTATGAGTTATGACAGTATATATTTCATTGGAGTTACGGAGCGTAAGGAAGACTTTCGGATGTGTGATAAACTGAACATTTTTTTAACTCGATTTTCGTGCCAATAAGTATCTAAATACAATTTTCTGGATAGGAGTCAACTGTTATTGAATTTGAATTTACAATCGCGGCGACTTTACAAATGGTGATGGATCAATATTTATTTTACTAGAACTCTTTTAAAATAATGGAATATGGAATGCTTTTTCAGTGAGTTGTTCCTCACAATCCTTATGATATCTGTTTAGATTGAACGATGTTGTTAAACTTTAAAATAATTTAATCTATCTTAATAAATATAATTAATTTAGACTCAATGTGTTGCATGCACCCAGAGATAATGGAGGATCGACCTAATTTACAAATAGGTAGGATTTTTTCATAATTGAATTTATTTTAATTAGAGTAGGTAGGTCCAAGATTTATGGGATATCTCTATGGTATGTGTGGGATTGCGCTCACCTTCCCACATCTTGAAATAAAGACCATTATTATTATTATTTTAGCGCACCACCTATTTTTATGAACACCAGCCGCCACTGCTTGTATGTAGACTATAGTGACACTCTCCCACCGCGAGGGCCCCCAACCAATCACCGAGAATTTATTTTAAGGACAAGACGGTTCAATCAATCATTTTATCCTTTTTTTACGAAGTTAAGTACACGTATGGTTCTAATATAACTCCCTCCCCCCCATTGTCTTTGCTAAGAAAATAGTTTTATACAATTTATCAATCCCATATCTTTGTGGCAAACCTTTCTAACACACGATTAGACCTAATTCTTTCTGTATCATCTGTTAGCATAACTGAACTAATCTGTAATTATAATAACAGAACTTATTCTTTCTTTATCATCTGTTGTTATCATAACTTGTTTCTCGACGAACCGTCTTTTCAAACCCGGTAAATACTTTATCTAGAAACGCAGGGCTGTTGAACGAGTCGCAAAAAACGTTCAGATTATATTTTTGAGTTATACTTCACGTGGTATTGTTTGTTGAGATATTGCACATGAAGTACAATTTTCTGACATTTTTGAGTCTGAAGTTTAAACTGCACGAAGAAACAATATCAGTTAAATTGGCTTTACACTCAATCTCATTATTTGCAACTTTTATGAAATTCAATACTAAATGTTGACTTAAAAGAAAAATGCTCTTCGGGTATTCGATTTTTAGGTTTTGCGTTAATGCTAAGGTAAAACCAATTATTATTCAATGTAAGTTCAAAAGACTGCGATGGTCCAGCTATAAAGAAAAAACACCGAAAATAATTGCCGAAGAATTGGTGAAATCAGAATAACAATATTAGTTGGTACCGGGTCGTAAAAATGTGGGATATTTTGACTAATAGAAGTAGAGTTATGGCTTTAAAAAAGGACAGAACGAAAATTGTGGAAACATTATTTATTTTAAGTGTGAGCTCAAGAGCTGGGTAAAAGAGCTCAGGGCATCGCCAGACTCGATAATGTAATAAACGTCAACCTTCTCGACGGTGCTCGGTTATCAGAGCGAGTCAAATAACCGGTCTATTGCAAGCAACGGTATTAATCTATCCATCTAACATCGGTTAACGTGTGGGTTCGGTGAAACGTTTCCAGCGAGTGTGCGCGGATCGACTTGTTTTATCTATGACGAAACAACCATTTTCATGAAAGTATATTGTCACTTGGTTCGCTCTTGTGTGATCCTTTTTCCTTACTAAAAAAGAAAAGGTAAAATACCATTGGATACTATTTATATTTATTCTGAAGGTAATAACTACAGAGGAGATCCAGAAGCGCATAGTTAACGCTAATCGCTGCTATTTGTCTAAAATTCAAATAAAATCCAGACTGCTGTCCAGAAACACGAAAATATTAGTGTACAAAACACTTACTAGACCAGTGCCCACGTATGCAGCTGAGACGTCGGTACTAACTAAGAGGAATGAGCGAACACTGAACGTTTTTGAAAGGAAAATTTTATGGGCAAATCTTCGGAACTGTTATAGAAAATGGATTTTGACGCAGAATTTACAATGAGCTACTCTGTTTAAGAAGCTAAACGTCACAAAATTTATAAAACTGGGAAGACTTCGGTGGCTGGGTCATGTGGAGAGAATGAGCGAGCATCAAGCACCAAAGTCTCTGCTGAACTCAAGACCGATAGGGCGAAGGAACCTGAGAACTGGGAAGGCCAAGATTAAGATGGAGCGACAACGTCCTCAAATATATGTATCTACATTGGAGCTTCTAAACTGGAGAGAGCTGGCACAAAACCGAGATGAGTGGACGAAGACTTTTGAGGAGGCCAAAACCCACCAGGGGTTGTAGAGCCAATGTTGTGATGATGTCTATTTATTCATTTATTTCTGTAGAAATGGTAAAACCGACAAAGAACAACACTGTTACCGTTACTACAACAACAAAAAAAAAGTTTGAAGTAAGTATGTGAATGAATTATGTACCTACTGTAAAAGTTTTGTTTAGTATTGAAACAGCTTTGGGACCAATCCATATATCTCTCAAGGTCCTGTTCAAAGTATTGTCATCTCCCAATGTTCCTCTCCTACCTTACAAAGCCCTACTTGGGAATCAGAAGAAAGAAGAAGATGACTAAATCCTACCTACCGATGCCAGTTGAAAATATTATTTGTACAATCATTTTGAAGTACTTACCCACATTAATCGGTTGAAATATCGCCTCGATCGTGACCACACCAGTTATTTGAAACTCTCGCAAAATCGCGTGTATGTACGTCTTATATGATACTTTTTTATGTTAACCAACGGATGTAACTGTGTCCAGTGACTAGTGGATGAAGTAAAAGATCGGCACATTTGAAGGTAGGGCATTTTCTCGTCTCTATTTTCCCAGTGATAAAAAAACGCAATCGAATGTTCTTTATATTTGTTAAGTATTTTACAGTCTGCTAAGTTGCCAATCTGTCATTAAACAAGTTTATTTTGGTTGTTAGGTTTCGTGAGGGAGTTTCTCACTGGGAGAACCTCTACCGTCGATTAGTGTACATGTCAAAATGATGTGTGAAATGCTATTTCTGTCGTGTTTTGCGGACGAAAATAGTTCACCGCTATCCGTTATGTTTGAATTGAACTGGGGGGTTCTTTATTTAGGCGTTTTTACAAACATCACTGGTATCTAACTTAAGCACCTTTAAGCTTCTTATAATATTGCTTTGACATTTGGACTTATGCAACCAAAATAACCGTCAAATTGGATTAATGAAACACCCTCGTGATCAATACATTATGTCTTCACAGCGTCGCGACAGAGAAGTTAGTTGCAGAATAACTGGAAATGGAAATTGTATTGACACGGCTGGACCAAGTGACTGGATGTTATGAAACGAGGTGCTGGTCACATAGGCAGAATGGCGATGTTGATACGATCAAACTGAAACTTTACAATTTACAGATTCCAAGAAACTAATTCAATCGGTGAAAATCAGGTCTGGCGGACCAGGTATAACTACGAGCTATCAGGAGAGTCGCCAATACCAAGATTCATAAAACTGGAACGGCTTCGCTGGGCAGGACATGCAGCAAGAATGAATGATAGCTGTCTATAAAAACGCTTCTTTACAATATATGACTGCAAGACAAAGGTGTATTGGCCTAAATTTAGGTAGCTGAATGGTTTAGAGGCGAACATCATATAATTGGGATCCCACACCACAAAGAACCGTAAGGAGACAACTAGAGACCAGTAGGAATAAATTTAAAATGTATAATAAATGAAAACAAGCATAAACGAAATATTTGAAGCATATAAAGAAAAGTTTTTTTTAACATTAGCCCTGAGGAAAATAATTTTCCTCAGGGCCTTCCTCCAGCTATTTCCTTCTGGGAAGAAAAATTTGGGGATTAGTGAGTCCCGGAGTGACGGACATATGAATCGATCCCTCCCACTACGGTGCAAAGTGATGGAGTCGAGAGAGTTCTGCTGGAGAGGTCGAAGGTCTTCCGCAACCAGTCTCTACCGATTCGCCCCGCCAAATCGATGGGCACTGGGCAGGCGCATCCGCCGCCATGATTTAGACAAACCTCACCCCATGAATCCGGGCACCCCTGCTAAAAAGCGAATCACTTGAAGTGACGTATGGCGGAGGTGTTTATTATTGAACAAATGGTTTTACGGGGCAGCGGTACCCATACCCGCCTCGAAAATTAAGTTAATGTTATCAAGTTGATAATATAATAAGTATAGTGTGTAAACGCCAAACTTTAAGACCGGCCTAAACGGTATATTCCATTCTTGTGCAGTTACTGACTTTACATACAATGAACGTGGGCGAAAAGGAAAGATGCTTAAAAACATAATATGCAAGTGCAACAAAGAAAGGCGTGGGCGCATGCCACTTTTCTGTCCTAAAACTCACCAATTGCGACGAACGTCAGGCCGGTCTTAAAGTTTTGCGTGTACTGTAATAATAGGTAAGTTCGGGAATAATTAAAATAATCCTTAACGCCCTGTTCAAACACAGCTATAAACCGCGAGCGCTTATATTTTGTACCGTTCACACGACGCCATCAAATATTTCTTCCTATGGTAGGAGAGGGGTTAGATGAATTAGCGAGCGGCCACGGAATGCACATATTTTGTACTGAATCTGTCAACCTGACATCTGTTATCCACCGGTCTAGGCAGCCCCGTAATTGAAATGACCCCCTCTGCTGTTTTCGTCGGAGAGGGGGGCGCTTATCTGTTCGTATATCGCCTCAGGAGCGGTTACGGCGTAAGATGTGCATTGTCTATGGTTGATCTGCGCATAAACCCCTTAGGTGTGAACAGTCTGAAGGGATTTTATGGAGAGCGATATTTGGCGTGCTATGATCTTTTATAGTTTATAGCTGTGTTTAAACAGGGCTTTATTCTTATAACATGAACCTTTCACAGGTATTAATAGATACTCGGATGGGTTTTTTTTTAACAAAAACCTTGAATTTATTTCGGTAATGAAATTAATATATTATGTGTTATAAATAGCGATCCAGGCTATCGCATTGCGTAAACATATCGATATTAAATATTTAGAGTAACGAGAGCTATCTATGCTTCGCTAAGCTCCTTATCACGACACGAGACCCGTTATCAGAATAACATTTTTTAATCAAAATATTATCTAAAAATAAAACGTGACCGCTGGTAATTTTATCGGAAGAATGTGAAACACATACGGAACAAACAAAACATAAAATGCGGGTAAATTTTAAGTAATTCCTAATCTGCTCGTTCATAGATAGCGGTAGTTTAATTATGTTAGCAAAACATCCTTTTTGCATGTTATGCTGTAAAATATTAAGAATTTTTCCTAATATTGTACCGATGATTCAATCTAATTGTATGCCTTTCTTGGAAGAATTGAGTTTTCATACGGACTAAACTATTCATATTCATACTGATAATTTACGAGCGTAAACAAACATTTCTTTTTAATATTTTGCAGCTTAACTTGTAATAAGGATTTTTTTTTCAAAATATTAACCTTTATTAATAGAAAGAGAAGATAATGAATTATTTTTAATAATATAAACAAAATTGTGTGCAGTTCACACGTGGTAGAAGTGAAACTTTCAGAAAACTAAAGTAGACAAGAGCGAGGAGGCTACGAAGCACAGCACAAAGAGGATACCGATTATTCTATCTCATAGAGGTGTGTGTTTCTCTCTTTTTAGTGTCGCTCTTTCGTTCATCGAGTTTCAAATCGCAACGGTGCTAAAGAAGTTTTCACTTAAATAAAACTTATTTTCACTTAATTTATTTGTGACCGTAACCGATTTCAGCCTAGTTAAGGCTGTCTTCAGACTGGTACAATTTTTTCTTAATCTACATTTTATATACATAACATAACTATGTAAGTATGTTTCTGTATGTATGAGTAAATAATAAACTTAGATAGCGCCTAAAAATTCATAATAAATTTTACAGCCGCCCTTGCGGTGATTTTTCACAAAAAGAGCGCTCTACAAATTATCCATTTATTATAATGGGGGAGACGGAGGGCGGTAGTCTATAAGGCATTTAATTAAATTTATACGGGTTTCCCAAATATGTTGCCAAGTCGTCTTTGACGATTGGATATCAAGTTATTTGTTTATTAGTAGCAGCCAACTAACTTGAGATCCAATCGTCAAAGATGACACAGCAAACAAATTTGGGAAACCCATAAAAATTGAATAAAATCCTTGTAGAATACCCCCTACCTCGACCTCTTATGTTGAATATATAAAGTTTATTTATATTTATATTATAAACTGTAGATTAAGAAAGAATTGGTCACAAATAAATTAAGTGGAAATAAGTTTTATATTTGATTTATTATGTTATTTATTATAATGGAATTCCACAACGAATTGTCAGTATCAAAAATAGAATTCTTTTTAGTATCACCTTAAGCCGGTTTTCCGGTCAATATTACACTATTACGGAAAATCTGGTATTTTTTACCTGATTGCCAATCATTCATGTAAATGCTACTGAAAAGTGCAAGGAAAATCTTTAAAATATATATTTTTGTTAAATCCAGTACATATTCTCTTGATGTGTTCACGAAACACAAAAACACGAATACAATTTTCAGTAAGTTCATCCGCACACTAAAATTAGGCTTCAAAATAAATAAAAAATAAAAAAAACTTCTGTGCACGGATTCATGTTTTCGAACAAATTATTTTTTTATGTTTATAATAAGGTAGTTGGCAAATGTGTTGTTGAAAAAAAAACATAAGTCGTATTACGCAATAGTAAAAAAATGTATGTCGTATTACGTAGTTTGATAAAAAGTAGCTAAAATTTACTTTCAATTTTTAAATAAGCACGCTAAATACGTTTGATAAAAAGTAGCTAAAATTTACTTTCAATTTTAAAAAAGCACGCTAAATACGTTTGATAAAAAGTAGCTAAAATTCACTTTCAATTTTTAAATAAGCATGCTAAATACATTGGTTTAACTCCACGGGCTAATTTGTTCTAATTTGGGAACAGCTAATAAAGGTTTCATAGAAATGGTTGTGTATCCCTTACAGTTATGGTGAGAACTGTAATCTAAACGGTGTTAGTTAGAAAAAATACCACGCTTTATATTTAAATAACAGTAGAATTAAGAATTACTACAGTAGAATTAAAATGTACACATTATTTGAAACCAAAGTTTCCTTGTGTTTTTTTTTAAATTAATAACGATAAAAAAATTGATGTGACTAACATTTATTATAAAACATTTATCTGATAAAATATGTGTTTTTTTTCGTTATAAGTAATTTGGGTTAGAAAAAGCGTGAGGCAAGCAATGTTAAAAACTTTTTTTATGTTGGCATTCAAAATTTTAATACATGTTTCAAAAATTATATTTTTATTTCTAATAATAAAATTTTAAAGCCTATTTCATTACCTTTCAAACACAGTTTTTAGTTTTAGGATACATTAAAAAATATTCCATTTATAGGAATTTAGTGCAGAGCGGAAAAATTCTGACCATCTGACAAAATGTGCTCGAGGCCTGAGGGGTTAATAGTACGGGTTTATAAGTTTGCGATTTATACTAATTATTATTATTTTAGAAAAACAAAAATCCTATCGCGATACATAATAAATAATAAGTCAACTTATCCGATCAAGGTAAAAAATATTATATAACAGAAAACACTTTACATAATTTATCGTAGTTAATGTATACTATTTTATTTTTTATATGAGATCCATACAGGAGGCCTTGAGGAAAATAATTTCTCTCAGGGACTATGTCATCTTTGGGGTTGCTGTGGATATTTTTGAGGAGATGTAGGAGTGAACATAGGTCTTGAAGAGATCCATATTTTAGGAGGGAGGAAACACAGAGGTCGGTAAATCGTTTCATTCAAGAACAAGTCGTAGAAACTACCAGTTCGCATGTCGAACGCGTGTATGGCATTTATTTCCCTAAAAAGACCCTCAACACAACACCCCCAAAGATGACATAGGCCCCGAGGGTAATTGCTTTCCTCAGGGCCTCCCGTGTGGAGCTATTGTAAAAAAATGTATGAAAGAGAACACCGAGAAAATGTGAGACAAAGTAGGTACGAAAGATTTGTACGTCTTATGAGCGTAATACACGAGCCCGATTTTCAGCCCGATTCCAATTAGAGACAAAAATCAACATTTTTCGCTTTACGCGATCGCTGTTTTCATCTATATTTTCATACCTACGATTTCAGTAGGCATCACAACAAACAGTGTGGTTCGTGTGTTGTTTGCAGAGATGACAATTGAAATCCTAGATATGAAAATAGAGTTGGATCTAATTGGAATCGGGCTGAAAAAAGGTGTCGTGTATAACGGCCATAAGAACGTCTTCCATTCCTACCAGTCGATAATAATACATTAAGGGGGTCCTTCACCATCCTCTTGATAGCTAATAGGATAACATATATTAATAAATAAACAAATAAATGCTCGCAACAGGTATAAAACTACCACTGATAGCTACTATCATTACTACTACCAGTACTATTCAATTTAGGAGACGGAACCGCCGCCCCGGGAACCATTTATTGGATAACCAACGCCATAGGTGGTTCGCTACGTTTGGTTACTTAGCAAGGGGGCCCGAGTTCATGGGCTGAGGTTTATCCGGATCTTGGCGGCGGATGCGTCTGCCCGGATCGGGAGAGAGGGAGATCTTTTGACCTCTCCAGCAGCACTCTCTCGGAACATTGCCTTGCAATGCAGTGATAAGGATAGATCACCGACTCCAGATTCCTACCCAACCCTAATACCCCTTTCCTTCCCAGAACTTCCTCTGCTTCGTTTCCTAAAAAGATCCAAAAATGACAGATCCTGAGGGGAATTATTTTCCCCAGGGCCTCCCGTGTGGAGCTAATGAAAAAAAAATCAGTACCGAATAGTAAACTCGAACTTTATAAATAAATAAATCGAAAATATATGTTATCCTCAAAATAAGCTATTACGAGGATGGTGAAATAAATTACAATTACATACATCCACACCTTAGTTCGATAGTCGTGTATTTATTCTCCCCGACAATATTTAAATCATGCGAACTTGACTAACGGCAAAACCATCACAACAAAAGCAAACCTCATTTTTTTAATTTGTAGTTCTTTTTACCGTCAAGGTGACACAATTTTGAACAAGGTTACCTCTGTGTTATTCCCAAACTTTCGAGGATTACACACATATAAAAGTTATTAGCGTTATTACTATTGTTTCTTTGTTATTCTGTGTCATCACACAAAGGAAGCCATTTCAAAACACAGCAAAAGTAATTCCTAAATGCTGTTGGTTTAGCCTCTTTTGTCCAAGCCAAGTTTAACTAGAAATCTGTTTTGGAAAACCCAGGATAATCGAGTTATAACCAGCGGTCAAAGATTATGGACTATTGATCGATAGGGTAACTGAATATATAAAACATTGGAAGTATGTTGTGGGCGTGTCCGTTTACGCGAATTAAGCTAAAGTATTCCTTACTTCTGGATTAAACATTTTCAAATATCTATCGGTATTTTTCTTCAACCCTTCAGGTTAATTTGGAATAATTCATATAGATCTTATTTAAATCGTTATGTCTCGTTTACCATAGCAGTTAGAAATATGATCTAAACGATGTTAGAAATATATATATTTAAATCTAAAAGTTAGCCTCAAAATTATTAAAATGTAAAATTTTACGAGACCGCAATTTAGAAAAAGTGAATGAAACTTTGGATTTTTACGCGAAACGACAAAAAAGCGAGTTGACGATGATGTTTATTTGACACTTGACTATTAAAATGTGTGTTTTTATTTTTTATGGTTATCAGTAATTTTAGTTGAAAAAACCTAAGTCCAATTTAAGAAAATTTATGTTTGCATTAAAAAAATTGGTATTTCAAAAATTTCGTTTATTTCGAATTACACAATTTTAAAGTGTATTTTATCACCTTTCAAAAACAGTTTTTAGTTTTCGGATGCATTCAGGAAAATTCTATTTAATTGGATTTTATTGCGAAGCGGAAATATTTCGACCTTCCTTTCGACCTTACCCAGGAGTAGAATGTGTTTAAATTTGCGACTTCAGTATTCTATCGAATCCATTATATGTATACTACAGTTCTAGCGACCTTATGTTCAGTGGATAGAGGATTACAGCTCAGACAAACTGACCTAACCTAAAAGTTGTGCACTTTTTGTACAGTAAAACTTTTACGATCCAATTAAGTCTCTATTTATAGTTTTATTAGCTCTTAAAGTTTCTTCTTAATGTGTCTAAAAAGGCCACTTTCGATTGATTTCGGATTGTGGCGTCTTTAAAACAGATTATAAAAGTACGTACACAGCAATTAAATATGACTGTCCTTGTAACACCAATAAAGGATCTGTTTTCTTCCATAGGTAACTGTAAAACCAGTTTCAATACATTAACGGAAGTTATTTCCAACTTTTCGATCGATCAATCCGAGTCTCCGATCAGCTAAGTGATTTGTTTAGTAACGCTCATTTGCTTGTTGGTCGGAGAGTTGCGTTGGGAAGAGCGTATTTATGCATTTGAGGAGTATTGAGACAAAATTTCGGCTGAAACGTTGATCAGGATTGTGGTATATACAATTATACAAGTATTTTCAACATTCTTCAATATATGGCATTAGTACGGATATATGTAGTTTTTAGGTGTCCCAACGGACGTCAGTTAAGTAGTACCTTAGAAGAGTGTCGACTATCGATGTTCGTGTCTAATGCACGAACCGTTACGGTACAGATTTTCTGCATTTGTTATTCAATTAAGACTTCATAAAATTATGTTTGGCAAACAGGAATCACACATCTAAAAGTATATGCACGTAAAAGGCAAATCATTGCTTTGCTTTGTGGTATTTGTTTATATTTGTGGTATTATAACAAATCTAATTATTTTGAGCGTATTTGACAAGTGTTCACGCTCGAATACTTTCTCCGTCTGGCATTGGTTGTGCCTTACTACCGCTGCCGGTAGGGGCAGCTGGCCAATAGGTACCTATATAAAGACAAACGTACCCTTAGATTTTAAGTTTACTTGCCAAGTTGTCTGGGGTAACTTCCAGGGCTCTATTGAGGAAGCATACTCGTGAATCTTTTGTATAAAGTGACGAGTGATTAAAGGATAATTAGGGTCCTTTGGAGTTATTATCATTGGAATAATAACCATAAAGCTACTGATAAAGCTTCTACGTTTAAGTTACTACTGTTTTACGATTATTGAACTGTCTACTTGTGTTAATTGCTTGTACCCACCCAATAAAGACTCATTATTTGTGTTCAAGAAGAAAAGCGTGGATTGATTTTATTTAATTACCCCGCTATAGTATTATTATTTCAGGCCAAAAAATATATTTACGGCACATCATTTCCACCACGGGGCTTTGAAGATTTGAAATATCTGTAATGTATCATAATATCAGTCTATGATCAGTTCTAACATTGTTTGATTTGTCTATGGTATATTCGGGTTACATGGTATCGGTTACGTTGAAGATAATCGATTGCGGATAGGCAAGTCATTATTTTTGCGAGATAATGGACAGATAGATAGCCAGACAAAATCTAGTTTCCGAGTTACAAGGACGTGTTTATAAGGACGTGTGTATTTGCATAATAATAAATAACAATAAACAGTAAATGTGATCTCAAAGAACTATGAGTCTCTCAGCAGTGGCGGCTAGTTCATAAGAGCTCCCGAGCGCCGCACAACCCACAAAATTTGAAACGAAACGCGGTTCGATTATAAATTATAATATTTACTCAAGATCTCGTACAGTAAGTAGGTAGGTACCTATTATACGTGCTTTCTTTCAGAGCGACGAGCGATGAAACTGCACCTATATTCGTAGCAGTTCGTTTTCGATGCGCTCCAGAATTTTACTACTTTTGTGTGTAAATTCCTTGAAGAGTCCAAAGCGTGAATTCATATGTTCCTTGCAAATTTTACAAAAGCTCGAACGTCGTTCCAAATTTTCCCCCACACCGAAAGGAGCGGCTCGTACAGTGGCGCGTTAAACGAGAACGCTTACGTGTAATGTTTTTGGACATTTTGTCTTCAATTTAACAGCGGAGCTACTATTTTAAACGATCCGCACGTTATTTGTTCTTCTCTTTCTTCGATTCAAGTCAGATGAGTCAAGTCAAAACATGTCACTATGGAAAGAGTGATTAGCTGATTGCTGATTTAGTTGTCGGTCATTGTCTGTCAAATTCGGAACATTTATTGCCCTGTGAAAGTTGTTAACTTTAATTGCAGATTATATTAACCCATATTTAGTGTTTGTTCATTGTTTACATTCAAAATAAGTTTTAATGTGGAATTTATTAAGATCAATAGATCTAGTTTCGAAAACAAAGTGAAAATAAAAAATGCCGGTCCGCCTAAACCTGAACTGATAATAAAACAAGAATGTAAATCTGGATCAAAAAAATTTACTAGATCATTTAACAAGACAATGTATAATAAAGCTTCGTGGCTTTGCGGATGTCATAAATTAAATACTTTGTTTTGTTTCCCTTGTTTGATCTATGGTGTGTATATATTTTTATATATACTGGCTTATTAGAAGACTGTGGAGTTACTAAAACTTGTGTGCACCATTCCAATGACCTCAGTTGAAAGCGAAAGATGTTTTTCAACGTTAAAACGAATAAAATCCTTTTTAAGAAATACGATAGGCCAGGATAGACTGAACGCTCTATCAGTGTTAAGCATCGAAAAAAAGTTAATTCAGTCGATGCCCGATTTTAACAAGAGGGTCATAGAGGTCTTCGCTAAACAAAAGGAACGGAGAATAGTACTTCTATATAAGTAGGTGTGTATGTACCTTTACTAAATTTATTGTCTTACTCAATGACTCTGGCGAACCCCCACATATTTTGACCACCGGCCGCCACTGTCTCTCAGTCGAAATAGGTACTGAGATACTGGCCAGTATTAACAAAATACAACAGGGGACTACAGAAAACATTACAATGTCCATTTTAATTTATCAAAGTTTCAATAAATACTTCGAAAAACATTGTTGAAACTCAAGCAAAAGAGGGAGCAACTAGCAACAATTAGTATATATTTATATTATGCTTAACCGCAAAATTTTAGTATTATCATCGCCTACCAAACAGGAAATATCAACGACTCACGACTCCTTTGCAAGTTATTGTTTATAGTTGTTAAAAGTACCTAATCAACGTCAGGACTGACATTGTCTCGGTATTGTAGACAACAATGAAGCTATTGTATTCTACTTTTATGCTAATATTATCACAAGGAATTACACATTAAACAGATTACTAGCTGAATTAGGAAAGCTTTCTCTTCATTATTATAAATAAGAATTAAAAAAACAGCGAAAAAATACATACTCATATTGTGTTTGAGGATATCAATGCTCCCTACACAAATTATTGTAAAAATGGTAAGGTTAATTAAACTGAATAATTAATAGGCAGTTTCCAATATACCTACCTGTGACTATTAATGCTATAAATGCGACTGTATCACGTACAAGACTTCGCAAAAATGAGTCACGAGGTTTCAGTACGTAAATAATAATAATAAAAAACATTCAATAATCAATATTTTTTTACAATTTTATACATTTTGTTAAGTATTTTTTTTTATTCAGTAAAAAATACATATATTACAATAAATTTTTAACAATAAATAATTTTATAATTTACATATTTGATTTAAACTCATAAATAAGCATGGCTTGTGTGTATGGGGTGTGTTATTATATTGGTTTAATTTATTATTGATTATATTGACAAAAAAGTCAATGCTCAGCTATGCATTCAGGATTTCTCCTGGAATGCAGGTTGTTTTCAATTGCCTCTAATATAACACACATAATTATAATATACTTACATAAAAAATAATTCAATGGAATCAGTAATTTAATACACATAATATTATATAAATGATTAGATAAATTTAAAAAAATTAAATCATGTAAATCAGAATTCATATTAAAGCAAACAATAGCAGTTAAAACCCCGTTCCGGGCGATACGACGGTAGCTTTCTAACAAATTTCACGTAAGAAAATGGTTTTGCATAAGGCGGGGCGTCAGACATTTAACTCGAAGTCGGATTCTTAAATTTTAACCGTACAGACGCTAGCATAATTATACTTAGAAATAGATTCAAATATTAAAAAACAAAAAAGATTTATCGGTAAATATTAGACGACAAACCTTCAATATCTTAACCATTTCGTTAAGTTAGCGATAGTCAATAAAATATCAAAAACAAATTGGTTGTTTACTAAAACCATAATAATGTAATATTTTATTACCTGATTAATGCATTTGAAAAACAGAACCAACATACCTAATACTTAAGAATTCACTCTTCGAACAATATTGAGAATTATTATCATTGAGGGGACGAGAAGAATGGAACTTCCTAAGTAAAAAAGGCTAACAAAAAAACTTTTTTTTAAAGGGATCATATTTGATTATTCAAGTTTTCCGCTTTAGATGTCTAGCAATCGTGCAATGTATAAAGCTTAAAGCACATCTCCAGCATCTTAATTGTTTTTGCGTTATGACTGTAATTGAAATAATGATTAAATAATGAAATAAAAACGAAGATTGTTGATCGATCAGGCGCCAGCGGATTCGTTATACTTTGTGTTCAAATACGATTGCTGCATGTTTACACATGATACGAGCGTGATAGACACTAAAATAATAAGTACAATACAAAATTAATTACTTTAACCCCCGTTACTATTTAAAACTTACTAGAAATGCGAACGAGGGAACTCCGAAAAGCCATTAATATTTTTGGAGCTTTCTAAGATATCCCGACGAAAATTGGTTGCGTATTTTGAGTTATAATTAACGAGTCCTTCAAACGAACACGCGTCACAAAACGCGAAGCAAGAGCAAAGGTCAAGCCGTAAGCCAACAGCTTAGAAACAAATTATAACAAACCATAATATTTTCTACGATAAGAATCTCTCAGCAATAACATAAAGACGAATGTCAAAGTATTGAACCAGGCAGTTGACACTGTATTTTTAGCAAAGATGTCTCAGAAAAAAACTAATTTTAAATGTCAATGGCTTGCTCGTGTATAATAAGTCTTAGTAAATAGATTAATTTGCACCTCAATGGATTGAATAAACATAAAGTGGAAGCAAAATGCAACAGGTGAATTGATTTATGTATGCAACGAGTTAAAAAGGATCAACAGGCAGAAAAAAATTAAAAGCGATAGCTGCATTAGTAATCGATATAAATAGCAAACCACTAACGGTTAAGTCATTCGTTCAAGTGTATGGAAGAAAGTTGGCAGTATAAGAGAATGAATCACAGAAAGCGAAAGTCCTTAGACCGAAAACATCGTCAGACTTCAAGCATTACTGAGGACCTGTACTGTGTCAGTGTACTGTGATTGTAGTGCTGGTGCAAAGAGAGTCTTCCTATAAAGTTTACATGATAGTCCAGTTTGTTAGAGATTGACCCTCAAAGGCTCAAAGGTGTTCACGGGCACTTAAAATTGCTGTATGAGAACCTGCTCAAATTGCCTCCAGTCGTGCAATTGCCACTTCGAACTTCGTAGAAAGACAGGAGACTTGTCGTTTGCTATCCAAAGTAATAGATTATTCTAAAGATGGATAAAAGGTGTGGTCTTACCTTAGAGATTAGCTCATCGTGGCTCGCCAGGTGAGCTCGGCAGTGTATACAGGAGTAGGTGCGGTGACAGGGCGGGAGATAGGCCTGAAAAGTCTTCACCATCGTGCCGCCCCCGCCTCCCGCTCCTCCTGCTCCCGTCGCGACCGCTTCAACTGCAACAAGAGACCTCTGGCTGAAACATCTGCCTTGTACCATACTCACTTCTTAGAGGATCATGATCCAGCTAGTCTCACCAATGAAACAACGTCGGTTTTTCGTATCCTAAAAGCCTATTTAAAGGGGACTCTTCTCAGTTTAGTGAAATATGCACCAGCTAGTTCATCTTCAGATGGAATTGTAAAATGACAAACTCATCCAGCTGAGAAAAAAGCTTGACAATAAGGCGTGTTTTTTGTTGATAAAAAATCTGATACCGCGATATTTAGATATTTGTAATGATAAAAGACCCTAAAATGGTAGGATAAAAACAATTTGAAAGCAGAAAAGAGAATAATTTTTTTATGGGAAGCGTATTAATTTTGAAGATAGGATGAAAGGGGGGAGATGAATATGATTAGAAGAGTTATTTTCCAGGGATGAAATAGGTTGAAGAACCAGAAATAAAAATATAAATTAGTAGAATGATAAAAGTTGTAGAAAAAATAGGAGAGGAAAAGTGTTCCAGTCCCAATACAGATAAGGAGTTGTGATCTAAAGCGGTATGAATGGGAGCCGAAAATAGCAGAGAAAAAGATGACCAGTGAGGAAGTTTTGCAATGAAGCAGAGAACATCGAAGGTAGAAGATTTGTTTGAAAAAACGTGGAGGTTGATAAAAAAAAAACAAGATGACAGTGCCCCCATTACAACTACCGCAAAGGAGACTTTAATTGGAACAGAAATGTGAAACGGTTTCGGGAACAATGGCACAAAACACAGTGCATTAAAATAACTGTTAGGTGGGTTAGTCCAGCAATGAGATATACGAGTATGTACATCGGAGGCAAAAAATTACATGTGGTTAAACAGGAAAATACCAAAGAGTCACCCGAGAAGTAGGTGTGGGATAGGATGCTGGGAGTGGGTATCAGATACAAGGCCAGTACATCACAACAGTAGTGAAATCCAGCAATGAAACAGAGAATATTAAAAAAGGTAGATATGACTTTAGAAATATGTTTAGAATGTTAGAGGAAGGAACTGGAATACATTGAATACGAATGGTATGCCACCAGAGGATGAGAGGGTTGATTGGTTACCTGAGTTGTGGTCACTGCAAGAATGCGATCTGGTCATGGTGGGATAGTTACCTACGGCGGCAGGCGAGGAGTTCCTTGGCCGGCGCCGGCCGCGCGCCAGGCCGTACAGGCAGCAGGCCGCCGCGCCGCCCGCCTGCCACATGCGCCGCGCACCGCCCGCCGCCGCCGCGAGCCGCCGCGCGCACCATCCGCCCGCCGCGCCCCGAACGCCCGCGCCCGCACTGCCCACCGAAACAATCCTGTAACAGACAGACAACGGAACATTACTAATCATTCTCACAAACTACTTTTCCGAAAAACTCACTCTTTTTTGTTGAAATAAAATCTTATGCATGTAAACCATTTTACGCTACTAGTGGTGTACCGCAAGGTACTAATTTTGGTCCAGTTTTATTTCTTTAACAACAATTATTTTACCCCCCCCATCTCGAGTGAGTAATGAGCTAACGCTATAAAACTAATAATAATCCAAGCAACACATGTGCAATACGATAGTATACTGGTATCACTAGACCGGTTTCATCCTGCAACAAGCTTCTATCCCAGTAGAACAAGATCCAAGATCCATAACAGGATATAAATCAGATCAAAATTTTAAAAAAAAAGTTATTTATTAAACATACTTATTTCGGTTGTCGGTGCTTGGTTGCGTGATTCGAAATTGTAATCGTAATGTGTGAATTAGAACTGATAAGGGTTCGTCCATTAATTACGTGAGGCTCGAAAGGGGGGGGGGAGGGTCGGAAAAAAATCACGAAATATCGTAAGGGGGGGGGATATAATGAGATATCACGTGTATTTATTTTTCGTTGAACGCACGATTTCTAAACCAAATGCCATTCAAAAACGACCTGCAACCTTAATGTCTCTCTGGAAATTTTTTATCACGATGCATAATTTTCCAAAATTTGATCGGATTGTACCTGTATTTAAAGATAATATTCTGAAAATTTCAAAATACTTTGTACTAAAAAAATACACGTTTAGTGTAGTTAAAAACCTCACCAGATATCACCAGGGGGGGGGTTAAAAGTTGCTATAAACATCACGTAATTAATGGACGACCCCTAAGTAAAAATCATACCAGACAAGTGATAAAACAGGTGCCATTACCGAAGTTAGTTCAGCTGCAGTCCGTTGTCTGTTGGAAGGCTCACTACCCACTACCGGTAGGTAATCCTTACCAGCTCTATTTAGTCCTTACCAGCTCTATTGCAGCGAGCATTGTGTACTAAATTGTGCCCGCCTTTGATTTGTATGTGACATACATAAGTTACGTACAGACACACAGTACAGCCGGGAGATGCAACTACTGTCAGCTGTTCAACCATTCAACAGATGCCTCTGGCACTAACTAGAACACCAGAGCTTCAAGCCGACCGCTTTATTTTATAACACACCGTTTTCATCAATGAAGCTTGGAGGAATCGAACTTTATTTTATTTATTACTAGCGAGTGCCTGGCATGTGTTTCAATGCCACTCAAAGAAAGAAATTGTTCCCGCTCCCGCCTTCCCTCCATACCGCTGAACTACATGAAATACACACGTTTTTCAACATCTCGCGCGCCACCTACAGTATTGTATACAAATTTCATAACACCAGAGCTCACCATTATATATGGAAACCGTAGCGGGCATGCGCACAATCAATCACCAAAGTTTCATCTTCATTAACCGTTAAACAATTGTTTTTTATAAATAAAGTAAAAATCAATAAAAAAAATCAGATGAATGGTTAGGAAAGCCTAAGGGACAAACAAAAAAACATTTATTTTTTATATACTAAGACAAAATTTCGACAAAATTAGCTGAAATCCCCAGCGATGCCTGGGCTTTACGCAGAATTTTTCGAAATCAGATGAAGACAGTAATTCTCCTCTTACATTAAATAAGTGTTTATTCCAGTATGTGGGGAGGAGAGTGCAATCCCACACATTCCATAAGGGTATAATATAAACATACATGTACAAAGTATAAAGTATTTGAAAGGAAAAAAAAAGAAAAAGAAGGTGGATATGAATGTACACGAAACAAAAAAAAAAAAAAAGATAATAAGCTAATAGTAGTAAAAGGAAAACAAAAGAAATAATAATATTAAGCTTTCAGGATTCTGTGAGCACGTAAGGAGCCAGTATTTTTCTCCAGTGTGCATCAATACTGGATGATGGACTGAGGCGGGCTTCCATGACGAGGATGTTTCCAGTTTGTGTTACATTGAACGTCAAGTGAGCAAAATTTCACCAAGAAGAATCAAAACCATCAAATCAAAGGCTAACAACAAATTTTAACAATATAAAGTGTTTTAAACTGTTATATTTTGCCTATGTTAGAAGTCAACTTGAGTAAAATTCTCCCGCCTGGAACCCACATTATAATATTCATGTATAAGCTGTTGAAATAATACAAAACTAATTCTTAAGTTTTTTAAATTTAAAAAAGTTTATTCCAGCAATTATGTTGTACTACAACACTACTTTAAATGATATGAATATGCTCAAATTATCAGACAGAAGAATTTTCACTAACTTAGTATTCCTATATAAAATTCTAAATTATTTAGTTGATAGACCGGTATTCTTGAATTGATAAGCTTCCGGATTCCACTACGTTATACTAGAAATCATGATTTATTTCAGTGCAGAAATTCTGGGACTAACTATCATGTGTATTCCTCTTTGCCCTGAATACTAATGGAGGGAAACAATTATACCAAGTCAGTGGACATTTTCAATTAGCCTTTAAACAAATATAAACGAGGCAATTCAGTTATGTACAATAGATACTGTATATTCATAAAGTCCCAAAAAGGGGCGTTAATTAATAAATAAAATTCTGCTTTGAGGGGCTGGGGTAGTTTTTAGAAATATCTCGTAGACCTTTCTCTCGTTTTGAAGATCAAGTGTGCAAAATTTCATCAGTCTCAGATTAAAACTGCAGATTTGAACATGAATCAAATCACGCCATTATTTATTTATATATACGCGTTCTCGGTAAACCGTCGAATTTTCCCCCGCCTTCCCTTCAACCGACCCCCGTTCACTGCGTATTATCTCTAAATATCGGCAATTCTTTCTCACCTGATAAAATAATAATCTATTGATTTTTACCCAAGCGTAGTTGGCAAACATGTACATAAGAGTATTTTGGCAAGGGAATTATAACGATACATAAATATTTGTAATCAACTTTTCAACAGTAATATATTTTTCTTCTTGTAATGATTAGTTCAAGTTTAGTTAATCCTCTGAAGAAGGACACGCTTGTATCCGAAACTAAATTACTTTAAACACATATTAATCGATATACCTGTGGCATAAACCTAATAGGGCAAATGGCAGGTTTTTTAAATTTCACAAGCCTTATGTACAATTTGCTCGCTCTTTTAATTTTAAGACAAGCGGTTTTCTAGTGAACATCTATCTATCTATCTGTCCCCGAAAATTGATGAATCCTTTCTCGAAATCGAAAAGTTCTATTACAAATCGAAATTGAAGCGAAATCGAAAAAAATATATAGAAAAACTAACATTGGCGTTTGCAAAGCAAGTAACACCTAAGGATATACGTAAAAATATTATAACTTTCATCCGTCGTATACCTACTATTATCAAAATATATAAGAAATAATTTGAGAAAAAATATAATTTATAATTTATTTATTTATTTACGCCCTTTTTCGGGGCTTTTACATATACAATTTAAAAATTACACTTGATTAAATAAAATATAAATACTATATATTTCTTTTGCCAATAAATATAAAAGGTATATATTTCTTTTATTAAGAAATATACAGTATTTATTTTACATAACTGAACTGCCTCAGTAACAGCATTTTGTATTTGTCTAAAGATAAATTGAAGATGTCCACAGACTTGGTAAAATTATTTCCCTCCATTAGTATTCTGGGCAAAGAGGAATACATATGGTAGTTAGTTCCAGAATTTCTGCACTGAAATAAATCCTGACTTCTAGTATTACGTAGAGGAATCCGGAAGCTTATTAATTCAAGTAATAATGGACTATCAACTAAATCATTTAGAATTTTATAAAGAAATACCAAGTCTGTGAAAATTCTTCTGTCTGATAATTTGAGCATATTCATATCATTTAAAATAGTGTTGTAGTTCAACATAATTGCTGGAATACCCATTTTAAAATTTAGAAAACGTAACGTACCTTTTCAAACGCCCCCAAGTCGTAAAAATCAACAATGTACTTAGCCAACAAGATACAAGTAATTTTGGTATACCTCAAGGTACAGTCCTGGGGCCGTTACTGTTTACCATATATGTAAATGATATATTCACACAAAGAATAAACGGAAAAATAATATCTTATGCTGATGACACTGTCATAATAATTGAAGGTGCTGATTGGAATACTGTGAACAACCTAGCGAATATTGACATCAATACACTGAAAAACTGGTTCGATAAAAATCTCCTCTCTTTAAATACCGAAAAAACAAACTTTATCCCATTCTCTATCAATAAATTTAAATCTAAACCAGAAATAAAAATTCTAATACATCAGAGTAAATGTAGTGGAACTAATTGCACTCCAGAATGTTCTACACTGAATTCAACTTCCAAAATTAAATATCTTGGTGTATATATAGATCAACATTTTAAATGGAAAACACATATTTGTGAACTTGTCAAAAGAATTAGGAAATGCATATATATATTTATAAGACTCAGAAATATTCTTAGACTGGAAAACCTAAAAAGAGTGTACTATGCAATTGTTCAATCTATATTACAATACGGTATTATAGGATGGGGAGGAACATATGATGTTATTTTAAATCCTCTCAAAATAGTTCAAAGATTAATTATTAAGATTATATTGAAAAAACCATCTACATTTTCTACCGAAAAAATCTTTTCAATATTCAAAGTAAATACAATAGACAATTTATATAAAAAATATTCAATTCTACAAACTTTCAAAGAAATACAGCTAAAAAAATTACATTTCAATATCTCAGCAAGATATCAAAACAATATTAAAATCCCAAAATTTAATACTAAGCACATCCAAAATTCCTATCTGTATCATGGTATAAATTATTTCAACAAACTCCCATTAGAAGTAAAAATGATTAATTAATTTGAGTAAATTTCTTAATCTGATAAATATATAGATATATTTCCTAAAGCGCATATGTGACTGTTCTTCATATGTTGATCTTCAATTACACCGAGGTTCATTTTTTTTTGTCGGATGATTTAATATGGTACATGAATTATTACAGACATCTTTGTCACATTTTTTGTTATGTTTATGTTTAAATTAGAGTAAATTCTATCAATGTTAGAGTAAGTTCTAAACATATTCATTGAGAATATAAAGTTTTTTTTTTCTGCATTTTTTGTAAGGTTGTAATTAGATTTGTATCGCATCAGTTTTTTTTAGGATTAGGATGTCATTATTTGCATTTTCCATTACGATTTTTGATATTATACATATATATATTTAACTTCTAATATAAACGAGTGTATATTAAGGTAGAACCTGCAGACAAGCAGCCATGTGGCAGCTTCGCGGGACTACCGATAAATTGTCTAAATTATATATTTATGTAATTTGTGTTTTTGTTGGAAAAAAAAATAAAAAAAATAAAAAAAAAAGATTGAAAATAAAAGTAAATTCCAAACTAAATTAAAAAATTACCTGAAACAACTGTAAGAGTTACATTACTATTTCAGTTCATTTAAATCTGTTAATCGACACATCTCAAGTTTCTCTTACTATATCTATTGTTAATAGTTGCAATATTATTATTCACCTACTCAAATGATAACATTGATAACATAATTGAGTATGAATTCACTCACCAAACACAAGAGCCTTGTCTCTTTATGGTGAGGAAAGGCTTTTATTACATTAATATTACAAATCTGTTTAACATGTAAAAAAAAATGTATAATTATTGTAAAAACAAACAAATATTAAATAAATAAAAAAATAAAAAAAAGTAAGAATTTATTTTGTATTCTTTCAACAGCTTGTTCATGTGTATTATAATATGGGTTCCAGACGGGAGAATTGTACTCAAGTTGACTTCTAACAAATGCAAAATATAACAGTTTAATACACTTTATATTTTTAAAATTTCTAGTTAGCCTAGTTATAAATCCCAACATTTTTAAGCCCTTATTAGAAATTTCTGTTATGTGGTTAACAAATGAAAGATTTGATTGAAAAGTGATGCCTAAGTCTTTAATTTGTGTTAATGTCTCAAGAGTATTGTTATCAATGTTGTAGATCACTGGATTTTTTATTCGAGAAAATCTAACTACTTGACATTTTGAGATATTTAAGTAGAGTCTATTTTTATTACACCAAATCAACAATTTGTTGATATTATCTTGAAGAATGTTGCAATGGTAAATATTTTTAATAATTCTAAACATTTTGAGATCATCAGCAAAAAGTAAGAAAAATACATCATGAAATACTTTTGTTAGATCATTTATAAACAAGATAAATAAGACTGGGCCAAGGTGTGAACCCTGTGGAACTCCACTTGTTGCATAAATTATTTCGGACAAAGAGGATTTTATTCTAACAATTTGTTGTCTTTTAGTAAGATAGCTTTCAATCCAGGTTAATAAATTGCCACGTATACCAAGTTTTTTTAATTTCCAAATGAGAATTTCATGGGAAACTGAATCAAATGCTTTACTAAAATCAGTATAGACAGAGTCTACTTGTAGTTTTTCTTTAAAAGCATTAGTTATAAAATTTTCATAAATAATCAAGTTAGAAAGAGTACTTCTACCCGGCATAAATCCAAACTGGTAAGGTGATATTACAGGTTTTATTTGTGTAAAAAGTTTGTCAAGTATTAGGCTTTCAAAGAGTTTCGGTATGGTGGATTGAATGCAAATTGGTCTGTAATTACAAATATCACTTTTATCGCCCTTTTTGAAAATTGGAGTCAAATAACTAATTTTCCACTTATCGGGAAAAATTCCACTAGATAAAGACAAATTAAAAAGTTTGGTTAATGGAAGAGCAATTACTTTGATACATTCTTTAATAAATATTGTAGGGATATTATCAGGTCCCGCAGATTTGTGGATATCTAAGAATTTAACTTTAGTAATTACATCAGAGAGACTTATGGTACACTGTGAAATATCAAGAGTTTCATCTAGTGTTGTTGTTGGAACAGGAGCATTATTTGAGTCTGTTGAATAAACACTTTTAAAAAATTTTGCAAACAAGTTCACAATACCATCAGTATTATTGCTATGGCTGCCATTTAGGTGCATAATGCTCGGGAAATCTGAATCATCTTCTTTAAGTGATTTTGAGTAAATATATGTAAATGTAATCTATTATCATGCACACTCCATGTCATACCAAGTGGTTCTCTACGTTTTTGTGACTTAGCAGAGGTGCCCGGGTTCATGCGGTGAGGTTTGTCGGTTCCATGACAATTCAGAATCATGTAATTTCACCCCCTTGAAAGTCATTAAAAGTAATAAAAAAAAGCCGACGTAGCTCAGTGGTAGAGTAGTTGACCGGATATCAGAAGGACGCGGGTTCGGTCCCGTCGGCGGCATTTATCTTTTCTCGGGAGATTTTTTCAATGTTAATGAGTGTTTCAGGCTAATAATTATTGCTTATAATAATTGTTACCCTTTGTGCTATGCATAAAAATCTTGTCTTAAAACATTAGTTTACCAATTAAAAATAATAATTAATAAAAAAAATTAAAATAGTCCATAATCTAACGTAACATATTTACCCATTTTTTTCCATAACTTTTAATGACTTTTGAAAGGAGTCGTTGAAGTTTCATGATTCTGAGTTACGAGGTCACCAGATTTGTCTAGGTCCCAGCGGCGGATGCATTTGCCCACCAACTGCGTGACGGGCAGAGCGGAGAGAGACTGGTTGAGAGAGAATTTTTGAACTCTCCAGCCGGACTCTCGCACATCGACCCATCGCCTTGCACCGCAGTTGGAGGGATGGATTCATACGTCACTCCTGGACACACTGATCCCCAGTTTTCTACCCACCTCTTGTACCTTTTCCATCCCAAAACTTCCTTTCCCCTCCACATATATGACATAGGCCCTGAGGTAAATTGTTTTCCTCAAGGCCTCCTGTGCGGGCTAATGTAAAAAAATATTATTTTCTGAGCGGACTCGAGTTTTTCCCTTTGGTACTAAAAGCGAAATCAACACGAATGGGTCAAGAACACGTATTATTTCCGATTAAATTATATTGTATTTCAGTACTTGCCCGTTTTATTGCGTGCGCGATCGTTCAATTAATCTACACGAGAAATATACCAAATGCATGATACGAATATATTCGTTCATATAGGATCATACCTTGACCAGTGGGTGGAATACGTCAGGAAAGTAATAAAGTCAAGGTTTAAACGCACAATACCGGTGCGACCATCGCGGCTCAACGTAATTTTCGTTATCCATTTGCATGGATTACTCGCTAAGCGCCTATCTGTCAAAGTAACGTGCGCCTAGTTTTTTTTTGCGGGAAGGTCGGCATCAAGAATATGGGAGTAGAAATTAAGAGAGCGTTGGAAGGGTTCAGGAGTTAGTGGAAAGTGATTGACCTGGTGCTCCGTCTCCACATCAGGCGAGGCAGCACTAATACTTTACCATAAGGAGGTAGACGGGCTCGTGAGGATTGCGGTACTTCCAGGCCGCGATCCGCAGAAATTATGGTTGATGATGATTAATAACGCTTATTCATGTTCGAGAGATTAACATTTATTGAGATTAATATTTACAAATTATCGCGTTCGCGTATGAAACGGGCAGAGAGGTAAAATGACAATATTGTGGCCGGTCGGATCGAGTACTAGAGGCGGAATAATTCGCTCGGTCATTATCGGAGAAAACCAGAGAGGTTCGCTCGCGTACTGGGGATAAATAAATGTAATGCCCATAAGAGAATAACCAGGCACAACCGGAAATATGTCATTTTTAAATCAAATTCTAGACATAGCGACTATTTTCTACAAAAAAATATAAATTGATTTCGAAAGATTGTTATTTTATCTAGTAAGACAATTTTAAAATTTAAAAAAATATGTTAAATTTTATTAGAATATGGATATACCGTTAACTCACATTTAAAATCATTTAATCATAAAATCAAATACGCTTAGCATCATCTACCCATACAACTAAATTTGGTATTAACTCATTACAATATATTGGATATAGACAATACAATGCAATTACCTAATGAAATAAAGCAATCAGTACCTAACAAAAAATATTAGTTAAAACGCTTAAAGAATATTTCCTGAAAATGTTTTTAAACCAGTGAATATTGGCTCGCCTTCATAAGTTTGTTTTTTATGTTTTATGTGTATGGATGTCTCTCAGTATTTCTAAAATCTCTATTCTTGGCAATGCATTTTTTTTCCTTTTCAATATGTTGTATTTAGTAATATCTGTGTAGAATGTACTTAATCCTTCCCTTAATGAGTTTTTTTCTCAACTCATTGGGAATAATGTGTTACTTGCCATGTTTTTGTAATACATTATAATTAAATAAACAAATAAATACAGTAAAATAAATCAATAACTTATCTACTAAAGCTACTTTCAGAATTTTAATTTTAGTTAATTTTAATTTTAAAATCATTTTAAAAAATCAGCGCACGTGTTTTGCGACGAAAGTACCTCCTATTTCAGTTTGTCTATTTTTTTACGGTCTTACAAACTAAAATACTTCAGATTTTTTTTACACATTTATCTTGCTTAGACATTATTGAAAAAATTATAAAAGCTTATAATAAAAAAATAATTACAAAAAGTATAGTAAGTATATCTCTCTTAGTTAAGTATATAATAATATTTAATATTTGGCTAATTTATTTAGCGCCGTTTTCGTGAAAAATCACCTCAAGGGCGCTGGATATATCCTAGTATTCACGAGCATGACGTCACAGACCAATTTCTATATGAAATTTCTGCAGAAATGCTCGTCGTGAAATTTCTTACAGAAGTGCTCGTCGGTCGGCCAACGATGTTATGCTCGAAGACAATATAACCCGGGTTCATTGTGGATGCACCTGCCCACCAGATGCGTGGCAGGCCGGATCGGGAGACTAGTTTAGGTAGACCTTTTAACCTCTCCAGCAGGACTCTCTCGGAACATTGCCTTGCACCGCAGCAGGAGAGATGGATTCATACATCCGTCACTTCTGGAGACACTGACCCCCAGATTCCTACACACCCTTCATACCTGTTTCCTTCCCAGAACTTAATTTCCTTCCTTTCCTCGAAATACCCTACACACAGCATCCCTAAATACATAGGCCGAATACGGGAATTATTGTAGGAGGATTATTTTCCTCAGGGCCTCCTGTGTGAAAATAATGAAAATAATAAAAAAAAAACCTATGTTCAAAGCAGGAAAATTCTTAAATAATAAAACACTGACACTGTGCGGTGATCGAATATAAATATTGGGTGCAGATTTCAGGAATTCGGATGCTACCACAAACTTATGAAAACGAATTTGCCAAATAAATTTATAGCGGTCGAGAGAGCTTTTCGCAGAAATCGAAATAAAATTCCACAAATTTTTAGAGAATATGTATTTATGTTGATTGATTGTGTGGTGAAATGGAATCATCTAAAATTTAGATACACGTGTAATTGTTTCTTGTTATAAAATATAATAGTTAATGACGAAAATGATGCTGCGAAATAATGAATGGGATCGACTGGGATATAGTAAACGAGCAAGCAAATAATAGCATGAATACCTTAAAACATTGGTTTGATACAAATCTTCTCTCATTGAACACTAACAAAACATACTACATACACTTCTCAATTAACAAACTAAAAACACTCCCCAACACTAAAATAATTATCCACAATAACAAATGTAATAAAATCACATGTATTCAAGACTGTTCAACGTTGAAATCAGTATCAGAAACTAAATATCTCGGAGTGATAATAGAACAACATATGAAGTGGAAGAGCCATATCTGTGAATTGGTTAAGCGTATCAGAAAGTGTATATATATATTCATAAGATTAAGAAATATTTTAAAACTAAAAACAATCTAAAAAGAGTTATACTATGCACTAGTCATTAATTCAATATGGAATTATTGGATGGGGGGGGTCTTACAACAATATTCTAAACCCGATCAAAGTGATCCAGAAGCTAATCATTAAAGTAATCCTAAAGAAACCCTCCACATATCCAACAGAAACGCTTTTCGCAGATTTTACAGTGCCTCGAGTAGATAATATCTTCAAAAAAATGCAATTATCCAAATTTACAAAGATAATATCATCAAAAAATTTGAAACCTACCAATCAATAAGATATCAAGACAACATCAAAATACCAAAATTTAATACCAAACTAATGCAAAACAATTATATCTACTTAGGAATAAAGTATTTCAACAACCTTCCAATTGAAATAAAAAAAAACCAAAGACATCAATAAACTGAAACTCAAACTGAAGCTACACTTCATCAGGAATAATTAAAACTAAATAATTACCTGTTTTTCTCTTTCTTTCCATTTATTATAAATTATATTCATCTCTATTTTATTTAGATTTTTCGAATTTCGTACCGTATCCTATGTATGTACACCTACACATATTGATGATCCAGAAGGCTCAATTGTTCGTATTATATACTTACCTTTTGCATAATGTTATTCTATTTCTGTTATAATTAGTGTAACTCGCTCATCAAGCACAAGAACTAGCTTCTTCTTTGATGAGATTGCAATTTTAAATAATTTCTGTACCGATATGTAATTTATGTAACACCTTTGTACACTTATATATCTATATTAAATAAATAAAAAAAAATAAATGAAAATATTTGCATTCGCCTTTCCAGACAGAAGCAGAAAAAATGTAATAAATTCTACTTATTCTAGAGATATTGCTGTATAAGACGAACGAATTTTCTCGAAGTAGCACGATAGAGATCCAATTAAAATGAAAAGCCCAGGTACAAGCAATAAGTTTGATTATAACAGTGTACAAAGTTTTTTAGAGTGAAGAATTTTTAAAAATATTATGTGATATTATTTGTTTTTATATCGTTTATAGTTCGTCTTTTTTTACATTGAATCCACACATGAGGCTGGATGTGGCTATATGGAGTGTCTTTTAGAGAAAGGAAGGAGAGGAAGTTCTGAAGAGGAAATAGGTATGAGGGATGGGTAGAAATCAGGGGGTCAATGTGTCCTGGAGTGACGGACGTATGAATACATCCCTCCCGCTGCGGTGCGAGGTGGTGGACCGAAAGAGACCAACCGGAGAGGTCTAGGTTAGGTCTCCCTTAACCAATCTCTCCTGATCCAGACCCAAGACCTAGACAAACCTCACCCCCCCCCCCCCCCACGAAAAAGGACACACCTGCTAAGTCACCAAACGTAGCAAACCACTTCGGGTGACCTATGGCAGGGATGTTGGTAATCCAATAAGTGGTTCCCGGGACGGTGGTACCATGCCGAAATTAATAATTCGCAATAATGGTCAATACCGCTTATGGGCGGTAGAGCCCATGAAATTTAAAAAAAAAACATGAATTACGAAATAAGGTTGTATAAAACATTAACAAAAACCTGTAAATTTATACATATGAATCAAATCGATACTGCATTAGAAAAAAGGTTTAACGGGTTTGTTCTAGGAAGGTTTTCAACGAAAAGGGTGTAGTGTTTAACCTTTGAAAACAAACCGTCAATTCGCCAACGCACAGCAGGAGAAAGACCGATTCTGGGAAAAATTCAACTTTTATCTATTTATTACTGTGGTCGACCCTAATACCGGGTAGACTTACTGTATCCGAAGAGAGAACCTTCTGCGGGAAATTCGCTAAATTCCGAGAGGTTTTGGAGGTCAATGGAGACTTAAATAATTAATATATAGGTAGGCTACTGCCTCCACCTTTAGTACCTAATGGCTACCTTCAACAATTTAAGCTTTCGTGACTTACATTTTGAGGAATGGTCGAATAATGTTCGAGTATATTTGCCCAAAGCCTATATTAATAATTAAACACACCATCTGTTTGTCAAAAATGTCAAGAGTTAGCTGATGTCATTCAATTGAAATTATAATAACTAGAGACAAAAAATATTATATTTTTAAAAACAAGTCATACGACTGTCTGTTTAATGAGTTAGTTAGTTAATTATAAACAAATGCAAATCCATAGTATAAAGGAATGTTGAACTTTAATTACAAAACATCGATTGCTACATTTACAATTAGAATGGTAACTATTATTTTTTATGTTTATTTTTGAGAACTTTATACATGTGTAAAAATATTTACTTGAACTGTTATATAATATTTTTATTTTTTACTTTATTAGTATAATTTTAAATTATAATATTTAATTAAATGAAGACAATATTAGCGAAACTCAATCGAAAATCTGGAGACAAAAAAATCAGAAAAAGATATTGGTTCCACTGGGACTCAGGGCCCTTTGCTTACATGGCAAGTGCTCTACCAACTGAGCTATGGAACCCATTTCCAATTCGGTCACTTTTAATTGTATCATAGGTACTTCGACTAAGAACTACCAACATTATCTTAGTTCTTAGTCGAAGTATGATACAGTTAATTATTATCTATGGAATATTAGGATGGGGACATCAAATCATAAAAAAAAAACAATATAAGTAGTTAGAAATGCACCATAAATACATTTTAAAGGTCCCCATTAGGACGTCAAGAAAAGAAATCTAACAGTTCGACTTTCCAAATGTACAAAAACCCTATGGCTAAAATATTCTGCTTCTTCACTTTAAGTCGATCCACTAGTACAGGAAAAAATCGAAATCGGAATTCACGCCCTTTTATGGGAGGAGTTTAAAAATACTTGAGAAAAAGCTTTTGGAAAGGTTGGAAAAGGTATTTGAGATTTTTTTTTACATGTTGATTTCGTAAAGGCCTGTAAAAACATTAATTCCTTTTTTATGCATTGTTTATTGTAATAAAACGGTATTTTTAAATTGATTTCACGAAAACAAGCAGCGCGGACCCTAACACGTTGTTTCTCCGCTCCGTCCGGAGGAGTAATGACGGAGGAATGGGGCGGCTGCCAGTCGTTCTTCGGTGGACGGTATAAGGTTCACTTTGATATAACAAATTCGTCGACTGCCGTATTGTCGCCGTGATGTCAAAAATACCAACGCGAAAATGCATATTATATTTTATTTTGTGAGGTTCGGGCGTAAATTTCAATTTTTTTTTTTTGTGATAATTATATAAGAAACTGAATTTGCCACATTATGCAATAAAACCATAACCGAAAAAGTGTTTATAAAAAGGTGAGTTTGCAGTTGAAAATGTTTTTTATAGACCTAATACTTTATTTTTTTCTAAGCTTATTAAAAGACTTATTAAAAAAATGATGATATGTTCTACACGCAGTATTTAATTGAAGCATCTATAATACTTCTAAGCGGTCAAATTTTCAAAACAAAAACATACGATTTTGTATGATTTTGCATTATTTAGTATGGCTTCATCTTAAAACGCTAAAAAATCAAACACCTCACCAATAAAATTACTTTTAACAATTATTATTTATTATTCTAATATTATTTGTAACTCCTACGCCAAACTCAACAGCTAGTTATCTTAATTGGCATAGAAATACTTTAAAACGTTTTACTATTTTGTTTTGGCATTATAAGTATTATATTTATTTTTGAAATAATATTATAACTTTGCATAAATAAAATCATAAAACCAGGGCAAAAGAAATAAATAGACAGGGTAATTATTCCAAAGTGTAATAAATTTTTGGACAAAGAAGTTATGAATTTTTACCTGTAAAGTAATACAAAAAACTCCCACTTAGTATCAAACAAATTAAATCACTTAGGATAAGATATTTCACAGAATTTAAATAATTCATCAAACTTCAAAGTAAAAATTCAAGTAAGATAGTTCTGTTATTATTTCATTATGGACCGACTGTTTCATAGAAACAGAACCTGAATTTACCAATACAAAAAATTACCATTTCCCAATGTTAATAATACGTAATTTGACTAATAAAAGGAATAAAGTTTGGCCTTGAATACTGAATATTGCGGTTTTTTAGAAAATAATTATCGATCTATAAAGTATGTATATATCCTAGGTATGTTAGCAAAAACAAGTAAAGATAAAATTCGAACAAAGAAAATGTTTACTATATTTATTTATATCAACCATTGTTCTTGATGTAAATACGCAGAAAGTAAACAGTTTTCTTTCATTTGCAGAGTAATTTTAATAATTGTGTAAGCTATGTTCCTTGGGAATTTCTTATGGAATTGTAATATCATTTCCAATTAATAAAAAAAATTATATTAGGAAATTGTGGCGGCCCATGACTTTCAAGTGCGAGATTGAAAAATACGACTTTATTGATGTTGACATAGCCGAAAATTTTTATTTTTCTGAAAAAATTATTTGTGTAAAGATTTTCAATTCTTTCAGCTAGCCTGAAAACTGAAAAACATTCATTTTAAAATAAAAATTCAGGATAATTTCAGGTTTGTTAGGTGAGGATATTGGATATCCTTCAAAACAAAATTTTAATGTCGAAAAAAATCATTTTCATCTTTAACAAATTTGTATTTTTCAATCTTAACACTCGCAATAAACAAGTTCACTTTAAAAGTCGGGAGTAGCGAGCGTCAGGAAATTAGGTACTCACCTTATAAATGTGTCACCAGCGCGGAAATCGGGAAAATTCACAAAATTACACGAACGGATACGATTTTATTTCACGTTAGCGCTAGCGTGCACTCTTTACTATTATAGCTAGGCACGACAAAGCACAACAATTTCACCTATGACAACAATGGCCAATCGACACGTGAAAACGACAATAATAATAATAATATCGATATCAACACAGAATCACAATAACACTATAACACACGATATGAAAAAAGAAGACATCACCTTATTGCTAGATATAACGGCTTTGTTTCCCGGCATAAACAGAAGCGTATCAGCTAAAATGGTCGTTTGTTTCAATCGAAACAGCTGAATATCGTGGCGATTGTTTTTGTTTTACGTGTTAAAAGTATCAGAGGCGCAGGAAGACACGACGTTCCTCCCTCGATCCCGGCTGCGTACTGTTTTCTGTTTGGTTTTAGTACTTGGTATTTGGTACTCGTCGCTACTTTGAGAGCACAAAGAACCGAAGAGCGAAACAGCTGATCGTGTGTTTACGAACCGCTCCGAACATATGGCGCGGCGGGCGGAACGCGGTGCGGACGGGAGGTGAGGAGAAGGGGCCTGTCAGAGGACAGAGGGGGCTTGAGGTGCGGGGGTGGGGGGAGGCGGGACAAAGAGAGCGGGAAATCGTGGGCCACGTGCGAGATCTCTTTGTGTTGTTTTCAGTGCGGAAGGGAAATAATAACTGCCTACAAAGGGCGGATCGAAGCCAAATAACAAATGAGAAAGTGATATTATCAATGGCTTATACTTAAACAGCTTAAAACATAATACATCACCCACGCTTTGTAAAACCAAACAACGGTATGAACCACCTAATTGCCACAAAGAGCGTTCACCTCAAAAAAGTTGGTCCAAGTGTTCCCAAATTACAATACAACATGACAGGTTCTATTTGACTTTTGATATAATGGCGTACAGAGCTCCGGACCAAAAAGACCCCCTTCTCTTTCATCACGAGTTTATTTAATTTGGTTGTTGAAAAAATTACATAATTATTTTTTTGTTAACATGACAGGTAGCACTATAAATCCTTTTTTTAAATTTAATTAAAATTAAATTTGATAATGTTGTTATCGAGTTCTGTAAGTATTTTAGTATGTATTTTTGTTACAGCTGTTTCGGTTAGCAAGACCATTTTCAAACTGTGGTTAATCCACATTGAGTCGACCTATAAATAGGTGGATTAACCACAGTTTGAAAATGGTCTTGTAAACCGAAACAGCTGTAACAAAAATACATACTAAAATACTTGCAGAACTCGATAATAACATTATCAAATTTATTTTAATTAAATTTTAAAAAAAAAAAAATTGAGTTCTACGAATTAAATACGAAAACAATTATTATACTATAATTCCTTGTCCACCGATACAAATTTGGTATTAGCTACCGCTAAGAGCTACGTTTTAAAGAATAAAAGTGAGAAATGTGACAACAGAGCTATCAGCGGTAAACTAATTTTTTATCGGAATAAAAATAAGGCATTTTAATGTGTTGTGACGGGGTTTTTACTCAGGCAAAATCGTATCTAATCATTAAATCGGTTTTATTTCTTATCGAATCAATAATAATAATAACAAACAAAACAAGTCTTGCGACAACCAGTTCGTGTAATATTATAAATATATTGCGTAGTGTATAAATTATTCAGTGCAGACTGCAGACAGAAGACAGCTGACCCAATGAGAATATTACGAGACTTGAGCCTTGTACTCACGCACGGTCATGATCGAAAGTTCGGCTCGATCGAGCATGTTGACTGGGAACTAGGATCGAACAGCTACACACGACGACCCTTTGAAATAAAAAAAGTTCCATCTGTTGCAGTAACGTAACATAACGTCATGCGATAATGAACTCTAAAGTAGCTTACTATAGATCCCATGATCGTATGACAGATGGAACTTTTTATTCCAAAGGGTCGACGAGACGCCGCTCAGTCGCCTCAATAATAATAATAAAATATAATTTGATAATTTGTAGACTGCCGTTTTTATGAAAAATCACCTCAAGGGCGCTGTACAATTTATTAAGAATTCTTAGGTTCTATCTAATTTTACTATTTATAATATCTATAGTCAAATCTGAATGGTTTATTTATGATCAAATGTAAAATACGCTGACTTCGTATTACATAAGCACTCTCCCTTCACGATGTAAAATAAAAATCAGAGTGTGCAATTTTCTTTCTTTTGTTACAGTATTTATTTTATTTTATTTTCTTTTACATTTGTAGATGTATTTTCCTGCAATGTTTTTATTTCATTTTTAATCCAATATATCGTATTATATGAAACTCGTGGGACTGCATCATACTCCTGAGATCTGGAATAAACCACAGTAATTTAAAAAAATAATTCGCATACGGTAGAAGTGAAACCGTCAAATTAAAGTAGACAAGAGTGGGAAGGCTACGAAACACCGCACAAATAAGAGACCGATTTTACTATATCATTCTCTCGTAGCCTAAATCCAATAGATGTATGTGTTTGTCTCTTTTTAGTGTCGCTATTTTCTTTTATCGAGTTTCAAATCACAACAGTGCTAAAGAAGATTTCACTTCAATAAAATTTCGAAGATAATTTCGAAAACTTATCCATTTTTGTTCTCCATGACATCTCTCATTACAAGTTAGTTCGATGCATTGTCAACACTTTGAGACATTTTCGAATGAGCTTAAACCATCGAACATGAACGGGCGCGAGTACATAACAGTACTCACAACACAACTCTCACACACACATACGCGAGACTTCATAATATGTACATAAAAATATAATATTATACCCGCGATAGGTTAGTGGAGGTGAATTGTCTGAAAAGCCTGTACACTAGGATGGACCGTCAATGGTTGATTTGGTTTCATAAAATATTTATTTTTAAGATATCGTTTTTTCAGGGTCTCAAAATATGCGTGTTACTGTTACTATTTAAAATATTAACTAATTTTTAATTTTCAAACTAAAAAACCTGATTTCATATTGAAAGCTTGGATATGGGACAAAGGCAACATTTAGTACTAGAAAAATTAAAAATATGTACCTAGGAACAAAATTATTTAATAAATGAACAGAAAATTATAAAAACCCTTAAAATTTAAAATTAAGTTTTCGGCACATTTTTTATAATTTTGTTTTGAATTTTTTAAAGAAAAATTTAAGGGATTTTCATAGACATATGAATATTGATAGACCAGAACAGACAGGAGAGGAGAGGATGATATGACGGCCCAGCCTAACGCACAGCCGCTATATAGTGTACACGGATACCCACAAGCACAGGCGTGTTTGAGGGATTTTCACACACACCAGCACAGACACGGCAGAGACCAGATAACGGTATTTCAACTCCAACAGACACGAATATCTCGGTGGAACGAGCTCCAAGAGATGCGCACATTGTTTGGACTTCCTCAAAACATAAAGCGCCTCGAAATCTCTACATATAAAGCGTAGGTATTAATTAGGTACCCGTATTAGTCTTCCTAAAAAAACACCCATCCTAAATGTACGAGTATTTTATGGTTCCACGACAACCCAACAATGTGGCATTTCAACACTCCTTTGAAAACCCATAACCTAACCAAACGTAATCTATGTAACCACTTTTATTTTATAACTTTTAATTACTTTTTAAAGGAGTTGTTGAAGTTGCATGATTATGAGTTGTTCGGTAACCAATTTTATATTATTTCCTTTGTTGCGGAGTTAGAACCGCTGTTGGTCGAATGGTAAGGCTTTCTGTCTTCTTAAGGGTTGCTGTGTGGAGGGTTTTTAGAAAAGGAATGAGAGGAAGTGCGAGGGGTGGATAAGGATCTGGGGGTCAGTGTGTCCAAGAGTGACGGATGTATGAATTCATCCCTCCCAGTGCGGTGCAATCAGGTGCAATGCGATAGGTCGAAAGTCTCTCTCCCGATCCGGCCCGCCACGCAGTAGATGTGCAAAGGCATACGCCGCCAAAACCCAGACAAACCTCACCCCATGAACCAGGCATCCCTGCTAAATCACCAAACGTAGCGAACCACTTGGGGTAACAAACAGAGGGGTGACCTATACAGGGGTGTTGGTTATCCAATAAATGATTCATACACGCCTCCCAAATTGTAATTTCTCCCTTCAATATTAACGGCCTTAATAATATTTCAGCAAAAACATAATTTTCGCATTTAAAGCTACATTGGCACTGTTAACACAAAAGACCTTGAAATTTTGATGTGTAAATCGTAGCCTTTATGAAAGTAACCTTTTACCTTTTGGTGTATTGTAATAGAACCAGTTTCCGGAAGGTTCCTTTTGTACTCACGACTTAGAGAGAGAGAGAGTACAATTTGTTAAAATATTGAATGCCTCGCGACAGTCTAATCCCGATGCCTTCTACCGCCCTAAAATAATTTGGAGAAGTATACCTCAAGGGCGCTTGTAAATACCACCATTAAATATAATTAATACATCATGGTCCTTTCATTTTGGAAATACCACTTCAAGGACGCTTTAGCGTACCCCAGACCAATTTTTCTTGATATAGCCTTGGTCTATTCATAACTTATAGTCATTATGGTTCAAATCTGGTTTATAACTCCTAAAATATACAACATCAAGTCAAATAATTCTACATCCCTATATGTATAGGTACTATCCCTTTTTATTACACTTGTACAACATTTGCTACATTTTGGGAAACGGGTATGGGCACCGCTGTCCCGGGAACCATTTATTGGATAACCAACACCTCTGCCAAAGGTCACCCCAAATAGTTCGCTATGTTTGGTGACTTAGCAGGGGTGCCCGGGTTCATGGAATGATGTTTGTTCAGGTCTTGGCGGCCGATGTGTCTGCCTTCCTGATACGTGGCGGGCCGACCGAGAGACTGGTAGGAGGTCTTTTGACCTCTCGAGCCAGAATCCCTCGACCCATCGCCTTTAAACGCAGTTGGAGGGATGGATTCATACGTCCGTCATTCCTGGACACACTGACCCCCAGATTCCTGCCCACCCCTCGTACCTTTTTCTTTCCCTGAACTTCCTCTCCTTCTTTTTCTAAAAAGAACCTCCATAAAGCATCCCCAAAGATTACTAGGCCCTGAGGGAAATTATTTTCCTCAGAATTTGCTCTAATCTCTCTAATGCGATCTAGTCTTTCTGAAGGCATTTATTCTTTTAGTCTTTCAGTTCAGAGTATTTTTTTCTTGCAGTGTGGCCCACACATTCTCTAACTAACTAAGACCGTTGTGCCACGTATCGGTAAGGAATCGGCAAAAAACCGAGTGCTTGTAAGGAAGCGGTATACCGAGAGACCACCGATCCATATATTCGTATTGGCGCCTGCAAACGGGTCGGGGGCGATGTGACGTACTTCCTATATACAGCCAGCGGTACGCGGTTTCGGTGGACGCTCGACATATTTATCGCGTTACTGCAGTTACCGCCGATATCGCATAACGAACTTCTATTATTTATCATTTTATCAATAACATTTTTTTTTATTAAAAAATGCTTGTAAAATATTTTTAAGAATTTATTAATCAGGCACATTAATAATGTCACAAAAATTCAACAACTCGTCATCACTTGACTGACTGGATACAGGGTCTTTGTCATTGTTTAGACACCATTCATCGATTTTGTAGGCGTGTATGGGTATCGCCGCACAGTTGGTAATTTTGAGTATCTAGTTCGACTTTATTATTTTAGTTTGTTTTTGGGACAATATAAATTATCATTATATGTATAAGACATTGTTTTAAAAAAATTATTGTGAGTTTCGACCTGATACAGTCGTTTTTAATATCTACAGCAATCTACACATATACAAATTTAGGTTCCATATGTTTGGGTTCGCAGATCTCGGAAAGTAATCAATGGATTGACTCAAAAATTTTACTGAACATTGAATTTAGCAGAAGAATGTTTCTATGTATAATGGTAAGTTTTGGCGTTGTGAAATTTGAAAAAAAAATTACTACAGACAAAAATCGCCTTGGTGCCGAAAAAATTAAAAGTTGTTAAAGTAAACCCTGAATATATCACAAAACTAAAGTTGATGTGACACATTAATATCCATTAAACACAGAAAACGTAAAATTTTGCCGGATACTTTCCGTTACATTTTTGAAAGTGTTGATGAATTCAAAACTTTAAGAAAAACTACGTTTTGAAAAATCGTTACTTCAATATATTTTATCACACTAAAACAATCTTGTCTTAAAAACGTTAGTTTATCAATTGAAAAAATATCAAGTTAAATAGTTACGACAATCACCAGATTTCCTAGATTTCATCATAAAGATTCAGAAAAACACAGTAGGTAGTTATAGTTGGATTATCACAATGACGTGCACACGACCATCCGCGGAGAGATCTAAACTTGACTGATATAAAATTACTTGTTCGCGTTTCGAGGTAATGCGTATTTGCAATGGTGCCATAGGTCGCAAGCAGCTAAAAAGTTTTTTTTTTTTTTACTTCTTACAAGATTAGACATTTAAGTACCCAATTAAATTAAAATGATAAACCATAAAGAAACCTAGGATTTTTTATAAAGTCGAGCTAGATACCTTGAATTGTTAACTGTGCGCCGCCCCGAGAACCATGTTCGTTTAGAGACCTCCTGACCAGTTTAACCGCTGTCTCTGTACTACGAAGTGAGTTTCATCTGTAAATAAGACCTTTTTCCAGTCTTCTGTAGTCCAGTTGGAGTATTTTCTGAATCAAAATGATATAAATTTCTAAAACATCAGAATGATTCCATTAATTTACAGAATACTGTACCACTTTTGAATCAATCTACCATTTAATATCGATATTTTAAGATGTTACTGACATTAATTACACAGTGAAAATGTTATGAATTTTGACACAAAATAATATAAAGAGTGAAAAAGATTCTCTGGTATAAATTTTACGCAATAAGAAATAAATCTTCATAATAGCATATTATTCTCTTGACAGAAAAACCGTTGCCAAATAATGATGATTAATTGATAGCAATTGATGGATTGAAGTTCGAGTATCGCGAACCGAGTTCATCGAGTCACGTATAGTATAAGACCGGCCGAAACATTCAATTTGGGAGGCAGGTATGAGTACCGCCGCCCTGGGAACCAATTGGTTGCATTATTTCAACAACCAACACCGCTGCCACAGGTCTTTCATATTATGCCCTATTTCATATATTACTCTACTTTATCTGTTTGCAGAGTTATATAAACTGTGATAATTGCAATATACTGATTATGTATTTTGTGACTGCAATATGGCGCAATACGTTCACTTGATGCCTCGTATTAATTTATTACCTTCCCAATAATACGCCGCGATAAAGGAAAATTCTACGTCAAACGTAGAAACGCCACTTTTAGCACGTAGGTTATATTTATCCGGAACACTGAATGGAAAAATACGTAGATGAAAAAGTGCGGTAGAAAAACCAAAATAGTAATTACTCTTTGTTTTCCTTGCAAACAACAGCGTTCTAATTCTTAATGTACTGGAAAAATATAATATTTACCATTTACTATTATTTACTGATTTTCGCGGTATTTCAAAACAAATTACTTTGTTGTTTGTATTACTGGAAGTTAACGTTTTAAACTAGGCGGTCATCTTCTTAATATATAAAAATGAATGTTTCTTTGTTTGTCCCTTACGCGATACCTAAACCTTTGGTGTATTGTCGTGCGTATGCCCGGTAAGGTTTCTATAAGTAATGGTGAGCTTTAACGTTATGAAATTATTGCCTATACCATTCATCCGATTGCGATGAAACTTTGGTGAGTTGTTATGCGCACACCCGCGAATGTTTCTATGTATAAAAGTGAGCTCTGGCATTATGAAATTTGTATAAAAATATTCTGGCGCGCGAGTTGTTTGAAAAATTGGTGTATTTCATATAGTTTAGCAGGAAGGGAAGGAGGGAGGGAAATGGAAGTGGAGGAATGGGAAAGGACATGCAGGTAGAAACCATTATTTATTTGTGTCGTTGCAACGCATGCCTGTAACTCGCTAGTATTACATAAATTTTCCGACAATTTTCTTTGCACAAAAGTTTAAGCAATAATTTTTGAACAAACAGCTCAATACTGCTAGATACTAATAAAAATGTGTTTTCAATAGGCCACTTGCATCGATTTCATAACGATATTTTTACTAAGATTACGAAAACGTTAGTAAATTTTTTTAGAAATGTATAGTTTTTATTTTATTTTTAAATAAATAAATACATCATTTGAGCTCGTGACGTCACTACATGAAAATGTCCCGTCTCCGATTATGTTCTATTAATTTTGTAAAATTTCACACTGATTTTTTTTTCATATGGCAACACTTTGATTTCAGGCGATTTTTTAAATTTGATCTTTAACATTCACTAGATTTATTATTTGTTCTCTGCAAACTTATCCTTTGGTTTGATGATTTTATAATACCGGCTCCAAACACATGGCAAGCCTCCGCAAGCGTCCACAAGTCCCAGCGTCTGGAGCGCGCGTGTGGCTTGGGTTGCGTAAGCTTGCGAGAGCTTGTCGCCGATCCGATCGAGGTCGGATATTTTGGCCACCAAGCGGCAAGCGCTTGCGGCAAACGCTGGCGTGGCATCCACACGTTGGTCCAACTTACGGACAATAAACAAAATATTAGAATACTAAATGAATTAACTGGTACGATTTCTATGGATTTTAATCATCCACTATCTTCTCTTTCGAATTCTTCGCTTTCTTTCGTTTTGTTTCGCTTTAAAATAGAAATAGCATTTTTCAAAAATGACAGCTGATGCAGCTGCTTCGACGTCCGCCATCTTTGGGCGCTGCGCGCGCAGCGAATGTACTGGCGCGCTTGCAAGTGTGGGGACGCCAGCCATTCGTTTGCCAGAGTTTGCGTGAGCTTGCGACAAGCAGCTTGTCGCAAGGGTCTGGCCGTAGCATAAAGATGGCGGTGTTTTGTCAGATGTTACGAAGAGAACCCCGTACATTTTATTGCCATTAGTGTGGAAAACGTTCTTTTTTTAATGATTTTCGGCTATGTAATTATCGTTTTTTCGCACCCACAAAATTATGTCCCGTCTTTCTGGTTTATAAAAAATGGTCTGATTTTTCGGATTGAAATTTTCAAAAAATCGCCAGGGTTTCAAAAATACGATTAAAAAAAAAAGAAAAAATACGGAATGTCTTAGAATATTTGCCTAAACCGGAAAAAAAATATAAAAATGTGATGCAAGTGGCCTATTTAAAGTTTTTTCCAACATTCTTCAACATAATTAGCTAATACCCACAATCTTGCCAATTGACTTAACGATATGGTTCAATTTCATATTTAGATTTTTTAAATGTCCTGAATCTCCTTAGGTAGAAACAAAAGTCATTTTAAAAGTAGAACGCGCAACGTTGCCTATGAAAGTCATCAATTTAAGAATTGAAATGAATCATGGGTGAAAATAATGAGTTGCTAAAACGCATGCTTTACTTAGTGGCTTAATGAAACTAGGGCCCTTGCACTATGGGGCCAAACGGTGAATATCATATCATAATTCGCTTTCGGTAATTACGCAGTAGAATTAAAACAACCATTGATTCTAAATGACAGATCCTCACTCCTTTTTTTTGTTGTTATAACAATTTTGTATTCCTTTCCGTTAATTTATAATGACACGTCAAAGTTGAACTTTTGAGAAGTACATTGGGACAATTTATATGAAACTTTGAACACACATATCAAGCGTTCTAAGTTTAATCAAGGAAATATTTTTATTTTATTAAATAAGTATGCTATCCTTTTTATATAAACCAGCATTTTTTGTTTTTGGAAATGGGAATTACTTATTAAATTTAATTATACGAATAAATTCCTCAGATTTAACACATTTATAAATTTTCACTTAACCTTTCGTTTCTTCCGAAGCTTCCAGAAGGTTAGATATTATGATTTTTATATTCCTTAAAGTGTTTACTTTAAGAATCAGTAATAATATTTTGCCAAACTTGCCTCCTTTTCTGGAATTGGCTTAATGCTGATAGTGAGCGCCGCGTAAAAAATCGAAAAAAGAGAAAATGCCTTATACTTAACGAAATTATCACAATAATGTCCTTATTAATTATATGATATTCCTTCAATTACTTCATTTTTTATTATTTTCACATATATCTACGCTCACAATAAATACCAATCATTAATTTGAAATTTGAAAAATCAACAATTTGACCCCTGAATTGAAGAATAATCTGTTAAGTTGGCTTGATAATGACGGAATTAATAATTTAAATTTTACTTAAGATGGAACCTTAGCTATCTACGTGTACTTAAATTTATCCAGGAATAATTACCAACTCTAAAAAAAGTTCTAGATGACAAAAAAATATCAGAAGCGAAAACAGAATTTTATTCTGAAGGTAACCAACCGATTTTAAAGCAATACTGTAACCGATTTTAAAGCAAATGTAAAACTACAAGATCTTTTTAACCCGCCACTAAATTCGAAGTGTTTCTGACAATTATGGAAAGGTAACACAAGTGTTGACAGATATCCCGTCTTCTTCAGCATGCACAATATGTCTGACAGAACCACCCGAAATGAATAATCTAGAAGTTATTAGAAATAAACAACACAGGCAAGAATTCTACCGATTCGGGCCCTCAACATTGCATTGTTGGATCCGATTTATGGGATGTATTTTACATATTTTGTACAGCTTACATTTTAAAAAATTGCCAGCTCGTAATGAAGAAGAAAAAACTCTTAAAAAGAAAAAAAAAAGTCCAAAAAAGTTTCAGAGACATGCTTGAGCTTATTATCGACAAACCCCGCCAAGAAAGTGGCAATTCTAAAGACGGAAACACGTTAACTATTCATGTAGCGCAAATACAACTGGTGTGAAAGAGGAACTAATCAAGAGATTTTTCATAATTTTAAAAACCATGGCTAGAGACTCGAAAAAATTCAGAGAATACACAAGCGCAACAGCTGAATATTATGTACAGAAGTATGGATGGTTATTTATTTATTTTGCAGAAACAAACAGTACATAATTACATGTTAGAAAGTAGTTACAAGTTGTAGAATTAATACAATAATTAGTACAAATGACATGTCGCTGTTATATAATATATGTTTTTATGTGACAAATTATAAATTTTACCTATATTAAATTAGTAAATTATTGAGGGAGGTGTGTGTGTGTGTGTGTGTGTGTGTGTGTGTGTGTGTGTGTGAGGGAGGGTGTGTGTGTGTGTGTGTGAATATGTGTGTTTGTATGTATGTAATAGGCGCATTAAACAATTTACATGATTGACGTGATGCTCTTTTTAAAGTTGGGCAGTGAATCGGAGAAAATGTCGATGTTATAATTTAGATTAATATTATTTAATATATGAAGAGCACGATTGATTGGCGAATTAGTTGTTGCATTTGTCTTGTAATTAAGCGTTTGGAATAGTTCTGTATGGCGTGTACTTCTTAATGGTATATTAAAATTAATTACGGAAAGTAGTTCGGTACAATCGATGTTATTATTTAAAATTTTGTATATAAATGTCAAATCAGCAATTACTCGTCTTTGTTGCAAAGTTTGAAATGTGCATTCATAATTATTGTTATACCTGCTTCTGTACATAAGGTACTAGCCCATGGAGAGAAAATCATAAAATACTATTTGCACAGTTCAGTTCCATACATTTCAGATCCATACAAGTTTTATCAAAGGACGCAAAGTTCTGTAATTATAAGATGAAGCTTGTTAAATTTTGAGAACGAATTAGAATATTAATGATAGACTAATAATGAATTTAGTGCAGTTTCATTGAGAACTAATGTAAGATTTTTTAAAATTAATCCGTTTTTAAATGTTTAGTATTATTCGTTAATATTTTTTTTTTGTGTTTTATAAATGGTTTGTTAATAAATAAGACATTATTATAAATTTGTAATTTTTAAATAAAATTATTTTTATTATTTTTATTTTTAACTGGTTGATATCAATACATCTTTTGTAATATTTTTAACAATCTTAATAAATCACAAATCTATACACATTCATTAACTTATATTCTAAAAAATCACCTCAATATTCGTATTATTTCAAAAGTTATTGATTTTTGAGATGATATGCACCATTTGGCCCCATAGTGCCTTGGTCCACAGGGATTCGCAAGTATCCGCTACTTAGGTCGTGTACTAATGTCGCAAACAACTAGTAGCACCTAGTCTGCACACGTCATTACTAACATCGTGAGACCCGCATAGACACCAATCTTCAAAACTAAATGCCATACGCGTTGTACCAAAATATCTATGAGAGTGGCGAGGACAGACTGGTTACGGAAGACCGGCGTCGCCGACGAGTTATGTCGGCAACGAGTGTTTGTGCAAGAATCTCCACACAGATGTATGGAGGTAGTCGCCACTGCAGACAATTCAACGCTTTTTTGTTGAGATTTACGTTTGATACAATTCTTAATTTGGGAGGCGGGAAACGCCGCCCCGGGAACCTTTTATTGGATTACAACTCTGCTACAGATCACTCCAAGAGGTTCGCTACGTTTGGTGACTAAGCACGGGTGCCCGGGTTCATCTGGTGAGGTGTGTTCAGGTTTTGGCGGCGGGTACGCCTGCCAGCTGCGTGGCGGGCCAAATCGGGTGAGATCAGTTTTCGGAGATCCTTCGACCTCTCCAGCTCCAACTGGTCTCTATCGACCCATAGTCTTGGACAGCAGCGGGAGGGATGGATTCATACGTTGAACCATAGATTCCTACCCACCCCTCATACCATTTTACTTACCAGAACTTCCTCTCCTTCCTTTCCTGAAAAACACCACAATATACTCAAGTATGACATACGCCCTGAGGGAAATTATTTTCCTTGGTTAAAAAAAAAATAGAAAAAGTTTAAAAAAAAACAAGCGTGTAACCACACGACCGAAGTAAAACCTCACTAACTTGTATCTCCCTCTTATCCTTACCCTCCTTATACTCATCCTTATCGTCATCCTTATCCAGCTTACTCCCATAGTCAAGCGTGCGTAAAGGCCCGACCGTTCGCCCGCCCGATCACCGTTCGCATCGATCACCGTTCGTATCACACTTTTCGTAACGCATTCACCAGCTTTACCCCCCAAGTCGAGCGTGCGTAAAGAAGTTTTACTTCAATAAATAAAATTCCAAAATATGACATGACAAACATTTTCTTTAAATGACATTCCGAACGACAAGAATCAAAATTATTTATTGGTTTGTCCTTGGGCCTTGTAAAATATTCGCCTGCGACGCGTTCTTCAAAAAATGCAATTCGAAGATAATCTATGAGAAGAACGAGTCACATTTACAGTTTTGTCCGCAGGCAGAACTTGAAATGTCATTCTTCCAACGCTCCGGGCGTATCTTTATCTCATGCGGGGTTGTTCACCCACTGTCGGTCGGTCGTCTCGGTAAATAGCACCAGTGTACCTTTATATTTCATGTAAGAGATATAACATAAAATAATATTACGTCGGTGCGTCGGTGAATATCCAGCACTCCTCGGAGCAAGCGCGTTTGTTGAAACCACAGACCGAGAGGACGGACAAGTGGCCGTGAAGGTATTATACATACCTATACACTATTGTGTGTGATTCTAATCGTCGAATAAATCATGTATTTGCAGAAACAGTTGAATGAACGCAGAACGGCAGACGCCAACACAATAGATCCTTAGTAAAATACAAAATTCTTTTCAACAATGTTGTACCAAAATCATTACTTTACAAATCTGTACATTTATAAACTGTTCTATATTGTGGCAATTGCGAGTCAACATACATCTCAATCTGAACATAATAAAATAGTGGTACATGTTCATAATACAAGAATAACTGCAAACGATGAACTTGTAATTTCCAGAAACCTAAATAAATACGGTATAAATAACTCTATAATACTTTATTGATCAAAGCTTTCTTCCAATAATTTACAACATATTACCCAATTCAATAAAAATCTTGAATTGATTTTCAGAAGGCAATGCATGTTAAAAAATTTTTTTTGTACTGATCTCTGTTTTTCTTCTTTTTGTTTTAAGAGCGTGTAACCAGAGAAAACCGGAAATATGTCATGTTTGAATCAGTGTTTAGACGTATTGACTCTTTTCCATAAAAATATATAAATTAGTTTCGAAATATTGTTCTTTTATCTAGAAAACGTATGTTTTAAATTTTCAGAAAAAAATGTTTATTTTTAGTATATGTAATAAGGTTATACCATAGGTCATTAGCGGATTTGTTAAATTTTCAAAAAAGTAAATGTACTACTATACAACACCCATTTCAAGTCATATATATAATCATGCAGTAAAATAAATCAATATATTATCTGGTAAACGTATGTTTCAGAATTTTAATTTTAGTTTAAATAAAATTATTAAAAAATATATACGTACATGTGTTTCTTGATGAAAATTGGTCCGTTTGTGTATTTATTTGCGCACTTACAAACTAATGTATTTCAGATATTTTTACATTCTTATTTTGCTTAGACATTATTGAAAAATCATTATTCAAAAAAATAATTACAAAAAGTACATAATTTTAATAGTTTTATCGTCACGCCTTTCAGCATTTTTGGATGCAGGTATAAATTAAAGCAACTTTGGAATGAAATAAAATCGATATTGAGTTAAAATTTCAAAAAGTTGGTACGGAGAATAATTAATATTTCTCATTGGAACCGCCCTGTACGATCGTAAGAACATTTTTCGACGAAATGTGCATTTTCGGCCGCTGGCTGGTTAAACACTCTTAATTTTTTTTCTTTCTTTCATTTTCTGTCCTTTATTCTTTACTAGCAGACCCGGCCACACGTTGCTGTGGCTAACGCAACACAACGCCATTACTCAACCTTTATAAAATCCACACCACTTGCTTGTCAGCTGCCCGCTGACCGCTGCATGAATTGAATATTTGAATTTCTTGGCTTTTCTCTACTATAATAAGCATGTATTATACATATAAACCTTCCTATTGAATCACTCTATCAATTGGTGAAAACTGCATGAAAATCCGTTGCATAGTTTAAAAGATCTAAGCGCACATACATTTTGAGCGACTTCATTTTATACTATGTAATGATAAATGTTATTGACAATATTTTTTCGAATGTATGTAAAAATATATGTATGTACGTCAAATAATGTGTATATTATTTTATGCACTGTCTCAATTTTTAAAAAGTAAACGTCAAAAGAACCCGCAGACAAACTGTTATTAATCAGTTTAACGGGACTTAATAGGTTTAAAAAATGTAAATAAATAATAAAGAAATTATAAAAAAAAATATTTGAATTATTGCTTTTTTAACGTTTAACCATGTACTTTCGACCACCCCCATCATTTTCATTTCTTCCAGCTCACAACATTTTTCAAACCTTTGTAGTGTTCGAGAGCCTTCTTCTTCTGAAGTTGTGTATTCTATCATTCTACGATTGGGATCTGTCCACTAAAGAAAAAAAACGAAAACACCTTTGTGACTCTGTGACAACTTTCTTTTTACAAATAACAAAGGCAGTAAAAATACACTTTGGGTAACTTTGAACAAAGGTAAACTAAGGTAAATAGTAAATACCATTGCCGAGAGTAGAGAGAATAGAAAGTCAGGTAAAAGCTATATCAGGATAAGTTAGTATTAAGTACAGTTAGGTACTCTAGAACTAAGCAGATAGTTGGGTAGGACCCTTTCCACTCCCCACACAGCTCGTTACTCGGTTTAGATAAACTAAATAATGATAGTAAGAACTGGAAACAGTTATGAATATTCAATTAAATTATACCATTTCTCTTAATTACTGATAATTATTACTCCACAAAGGGAAAACAAACAAGTTCTCAGCATTTTGTAAGACACGCACTCCATTACACGTAATGTAATACCGAGAAATTTAACAAGGTGTCTTGTAATGAAGTAGAAGACGATTAAAAATAAATTTGCCAATGTAATAATATCGGCTTCGTCTTTGAATGATCAAAATAGTATAAGCTTAACCCTTCAGGCTAATTTGTTCGCTTTCGAAACAACTCATACATGTCTCATAGAAATCTCTGCTTCTCCCCAATTATCATGGTTAGAAATAGGATCTAAATGATATTAGAAAAAGAAAACACCATTCTTTTTATTAAAATCTAAAAGTTAATAAAAAATGCACACCTTTTGTGAAACCAAAGTTTCCGACCGCAATATGATTTTTTTTATATGAAAGTTTTGAAATTTTTAATTAATTTTTACAAAAATATATATAAATATTTTTACAAAAAACGACAAAAGGGTGAGTTGGCGATAACGTTTATAATACATTTGCCTAATGAAATATGTAATTTACATCTATTTTTTGTCGTTACGAGTAATTTTAAATACGTAATGTGAGCAATTTTTAAACTTTTTTTATGTTTGCTTTCAAAAATTTTTGATTTAAAAAAATATATGTATACTAGCTGGTTCCCGACATGCAGTTGCTATGCCATTAGCTGGTTGCTATGCCATTTAATAAATAAATTGTTTCTCCCTGCGTGTCCTTTGCCATTCGTCCCGTTCCCCTTCCGCCACCCCTTCCTCTCTCGCGTCCCCTAACCCTCTCGCGTTCCCACTTCGCCTCCTCCACCTTCCCTCTCCACACTCCACTCCCTCGTTCACTCATCCCGCGAACCCCCCTCCCGAGGACCCCTCCCCTCTCCCAGGTTCCCCTCCCCCCCTCCCGCGAACCCCGTACCCGAGTTCCCCTCCCCCCTCCCATTCCATACATTCAGTATTCAAATAGCTCGCGTTCCACCTATTGTAATTTTTTATACAAATTTCATAATGCCAGAGCTCAGCAGTAGTTTTATACACACCTTGTCCTGACAATAACGAACACAAAAAAAAGAATAACCCAATTTGGTGCAGTCGTTCGGAAGTTATGCGCGCGCATATATTTCAGCGACTCATTTTTTTTTTGTATATACAGATTTCGAACCATAAAATTTAAAAGCGTATTTCATCACCTTTCGAAAACACATTTTAGTTTTTGGATACGTTCAGAAATATTCCATTTATTTGTAATTAATTGCTAAGCGGATATATTTTGACCTTCCGCCAGTAAAATAGGCTCAAGACTTGAGGGGTTAAAAAAATATTATCGCGTAAGAGTCGCAACTACCTGGAGCCGCTGTGACTATGACATCCCCAATTAGGAGTATATTCTAATAATTAAAAGAAACAAGTTTTACCGAAATTAAATTACAAAAAAACATATACATTATTTCAGTGAAAACTAAACACTAAAGTGGTAGTTAAGTATGGGTCGTCGGCACGAATTTTAAAAAGGCAATTTGAAGAACCTGTCCGGTCATTAAAGGTACCACCGCAGGTATTGCCGCAGTCTTATAAATTCTTTATAGTTATTTCTGCGGTATTTGAAATAAACTAACAATAATCGTCAGGAAACTGCGGCCAGGTTTCCGCTGACCTCATACTAATAACATAAAGTTTCTCAAAACCAGCAGTTTTACTTTTACAAAGTAACTAGAGAGTTCCCGGAATGTGTTGCAATGCCACTTGAGGCACCAGCGTACTGTGAAAAAAAATTGTCTTTTGAAATTTCATTTTCGGAAAGATGCATTTGTTAAATAAGAATGCTCTCACAAAATATTTTAAAGAATTTCGTCAAATTGACAGAGATACAGCATTCTATGTGAAACCGTCTGAAAAAGTTTGTATGATGAATTAATTATCTTTCAGTAAAACTTTGAACGCGGTTTTCTCGAAACTACCTTTTTCAACCTGGTTGACAACTTATAAAAAAAACTTTACATCTGATTTGCATGCACCAAGTCATAACTTTTCTAAAATCCAGTTTTTTGGCACCGTGTAGGGATTTTTTTTTAAAGGGCCCAGGACAAATTATAATTTTTTTTCAAACATCTCGCGTGCCACCTACTGCATTTTTTAAATACAAATTTCATAATGCCAGAGCTCACCAGTGTATATAGAAACCTTCGCGGGCGTGCGCACAACTCATCAAAGATTCATCGTAATCAGATGAATAGAATAGGAAATAATTTCATAACGCCAGAGATCACCACTACATATAGAGAAAACATCGCGTACGCACAACAACTCACCAAAGTTTCATCGCAATCGGACGAATGGTTTAGGGACCGCATGAGGTAAAAACAAAGAAAGATTACTTTTCATATATTAAGAAAATGTGCAAGTAGTAGGAAGAGTGCAATAAGGTATTAGCTATTGATTATTATTTATACTGGAGGTAATCTATGTACTAACAGGTGTGTGGGTGGACACATACATAGCTAGAATACAAGTATTACACCACAACTACTAGTACTGAATATGTGGGAGTCTTTAATGGGTAGATTGTGAAAGGTGGAATATATTACACCTTAAACCTTCTGTAACACTATAACGGTGCTACCGTTTACATTAGTATGAAATGTCAATCCCTCAGGCTAATTCGTTTGCTTTTAGGGACATCTCATATAGGTCTCGTAGTATCATATTTACTATCATGGTGAGAAATATAACCTAAACGGTGTAAGAAAGAGAAATTACCACGCTTTACATTCAAATTTGAAAGATAACCAAACAATAATTAAAATGTACACTTTTATGAAACCAAAGTTTCCGACCGTTATTTGAAAGAAATTAATGAAACTATCAGCTTAAAACTAAGGCAGAGAATGCTAAAATGTTATGTGTAGTCGGTCTTACTGTATGGTTGTGAAACATGGACATTGAAAATAAATACCATGAACAGGTTAGAGGCTTTCGAAATGTGCCTTCACCGGAGAATGCGCAAGGTCCCATGGACCGACATGATCACCAACACAGAAATTCTCAGGCGGGCTAGAGCAGATAGAGAACTGCTTACATTAATAAAAATCAAGAAAATTTCATATCTGGGTCATATACTTCGAGGGGAGAAGTATCACTTGCTCCATTTAATATTGAAAGGCAAGATAGAGGGTCGCCGAGGTAGGAGAAAAATGTCTTGGCTACGAAATATACGAGAGTGGACCGGCATTAGAAGTTTGGAGGAGCTATTCCGGGCAGCGCAAGACAGAGAGACCTTTTCAAAAATGATCGCCAACGTCGGGGGGACCTGATAAGGCACACAAAGAAGAAGAATGAAAGTTTGGAACTTTTTATAATTATTTTTACATGAAAAGACAAAAAAATGAGGTAACGATAATGTAATAATCTATAAAATATGAACACCTTTTTTTTCGATTTCAGTAATGTTAGTTAGAAAAAGCGAAAGGTGAGCCATTTTAAAAACTTTTTTAAACTTGCATTCAAAATTATTACGAGGCATGTTCAGAAAGTAAGTGAACTGAATTTTTTTTTGAAAACGTGTATGTATTTGAAAAAAAAAATACAGGATATTGTTGATGCACTTGCTGACAATTTTTTCACATAATCGCCATCCCGTTCGATGCATGTGGTGAGCCATGGCACAAGCTTCTTTATGCCTTCCTCGAGGACCTCTCTCGCCAGCTCCTTGCCCCACTTAGAACCTCTTTCTGCATCTGTTAATAGGTTGAAAATTTAATTCAACCCATGTGTGCCTTCAGGGAGGCGTGTGCATTGATGATCTCCCCCCCTGAGGCAGAAAATTAACCAAAATAATGCCTTTTCGGTCCTAAAACACTGAGGTCATAATTTTTTGCCCGAAATTGTGGGTTTTAATTGTTTGGCAATGGGGAATCAGTGTAACGCCACTGTGATGATTGTCTTTTTGTCCCAGGAGTGAAATGAGCCACCCCGTTTTATTACAGTCACAATAGAGCTTTGAAAATCCTTATCTTCCAATTCCAATAGATGTTATGCCTTCCGCGAGTAGGAATCGGACATCTTTTACGCAACTCGACACTACAACGTAAGTTTACATACTACCGTGTTCCTGCGAGGGTCGATCTGGTCAGGAGATCTCCCTCTACCACTCAGTGTTGCCAATCCTCAAAAAACCAAAAAAAAAACACAGCCCTTTATGGTCACAGTACACTTACTTTCTGAGCATGCCTAGTATATCTCAAAAAATATGTCTATTAATATTTCAAAAAGATCACGGTACCTACTTGTATGTCATTCGATTCTAAAGTATCTCAAAATGTCCAGGAAACTGTCAATCTGTTTGCGGATTTTTTTAGCGGTGTATATAAAAAATATATATATGTATTGTAAAACGCTGAATATGTACGTTTCTTTTTTTTGTTATAAATCTTGCAAATTTTGTTGAATAAAGATATATATTATTATTATTATATGTTAATGCAAATGTAGATAGCAATATCTCATGCTCTGATTTGGTTGAGACTCTTGATATATCTGACTGTACTGTAACTATTGGTGATATTATATCCATGTTAAAGAGTCTTGATTCCCGTAAATCTGCAGGACCTGACAAAGTTCCACCCATGTTCATAGTTAATTGTATGCATACATTGTCATATCCTATACATAAGTTATTTACAAAGTCACTCTCATCAGGTGTGTTCCCGGATCTTTGGAAGTTTAGTCTTTTGACGCCCATTTTCAAAAAAGGTAATAAGAGGGACGTAAAAAACTACAGGCCAATATGCACCATGTCTACATTACCCAAACTTTTTGAAAGCCTAGTACTAGACAAGTTGATATCCCGAATTAATCCCACCATCTCACCGCTTCAACATGGATTTATTAAAGGAAGATCAACCCTTTCCAATTTAATATTGTACACGAATGATATTGTTAATGCCTTGATTGCATCACATCAAACTAATTCCATATATACTGACTTCAGTAAGGCATTTGATAAAGTAAACCACAGAATCTTATTAAGAAAACTGAAATTGTTGGGATTTATTTTGGAATGGTTTAAGAGTTATTTATCTATTGGGAAGGTACTTAGCGGTCAAGGTTGATTTGTTTACTTCTTATACATTTGCAGCCTCGAGCGGAGTACCACAGGGATCTCACTTAGGCCCGATATTATTTTGCTTATTCATAAATGATATAGTTAATATTTTTAGTAATGTTAAAGTTCTGTTATTTTCTGATGATCTGAAGATATATAGAACAATCAGAAACGATGATGATCGCGCCATTCTGCAGTTGAACCTGAATAAACTGTTTACGTGGTGTTCTGTCAATGATTTACAACTAAACATTGGTAAATGTCAGATTATTAGTTTTTACAAAGGTAAAAATCCTCTTAAGTTTTCCTATGATATGAATGGTGTTAATCTTCTTCGTGTATCACAGATTCGTGATCTTGGTATCATATTCCATGAGAGTCTACAGTTCAATGTTCACATCGATGAAATAACAAGTGATGCAATGAGAATTCTTGGTTTTATTTTGAGAATGGGTGCAAATTTTAAAAATGTATCAACATTAAAAAATCTGTATTGCTCATTAGTACGAAGCAAATTCGAGTACAATTCCACCATTTGGTCACCATATTACAAAGTCCATTCTAAATTATTGGAAAAGGTACAAAACAAATTCCTTCGGTATATTAATTTTAAAATGAAAATTCCAATCGAACTTATAAATTATAATAACTTAACGCAGAAACCAGACTCCTTAAATTATCAGATAGAAGAGTGTTAATTGATTTGTTATTTTTTTTCAAAATTATCAAATCTTTAGTTGACTGCCCTAATTTGTTAGAATTTATCTGTATTAATTAATATACCTGCCAGACTAACTCGCAATAAAGATATTTTCAATTTTAACAATACCCTTAATACTAACTATTCTATTAATTCACCAATCCCTAGAATGCATAGTCTTGCAAATAAACATTGTGAATCTATAGATATATTATTGGGTATTGACAGTTTTGCAATTTGCAAGAGACAACTCATCTCTATTTTATCTGCTAATAATTAACTTTTCTTATTTTTGTTCTTTTCATAAAACCTCCTCTCATTTAAAATCTTACCAGTAATTTATAACCTTATTATATTTTATTTTGTTGTTCTATTTAGTTCTGTTTTATCATCCTACATTATTATACACATATAATTGTTTGTTTATACCTACTAACTAGCTTTTACACATTGCACTTTATTGTATTTCTGGTCTTATTACTGATTTTTTCTTATTACTCATACTATTTCATTTCTTTTATGATGTTTAATTTTTTTATTAATGTTTTTAATTTCTGTTATGATGTTCTATACCTTGTGATGATGATTGCTTTATTATTTATTCTGTTTTATTGGTTTAGTAACATATGAGTATATAATTATTATTGTTATTATATTTTTGCTCTATGCTTGTAAAAGCCCACTAGGGGTAAATAAATATAAATAAATAAATTTCGAATAATAAAATTTAAAATCATATTATATCACTTTTCCAAAACACTTTTTACCTTTCGTATACCTAAAGAAACATTCCAATTATTTGTATATTGTTGCAAAGCGGAAATATTTTTACCTTCTGATAAAAAAAGTCCGAGGTCTGAGGGGTTAATCAGGAAATATCTTTGTAAAACAACACATTATGAGCTTTTCACGTGGAGTAATCGATAGCAAATGAAAATAATATCTACGTAACGTTTGTATCACTTCGTTTATCGTTTATTAATAGTTTATTCTAATTTATACTTAATATTTTGTGATTTTTTACATCTATGGCATTCCGATTTGGGGCTGAAAATAGTGAACGAAGGGAAGAAAAATGGAATAAAGGAAGGTTGGGAACTACTCAACAATTCTTTTAAACCAAAAAACAAGTTACTGAGAAAAAGAATTGCAATTTCGTAATATTATTCGAGTAACTGATACACCAGAACAGAACAATATTATAAAGATCTAGTTTTGTCACAACAACAAATAGGTACATTATTATGCAAGTGCAGAAGTTGCAGCTGGGGTCAGCAGTTTATCTCGGGTCAGGCCGGGCCACTGGGCAACACGATCTCGTGTATCGACATACTTTTGTCGATAGTTTGTAATGGGAATGTTTGTTTGCTAGTTGAACAAATGGCGTTCAGACGACGTGTAAAGAGGGATAAACGAAGCTAGTGTTTTATGAGAATTTGTGATGAAAAAAAAACAGAGCTCCAACTGTCCGAAACCAAACAATGGAATCCTTAATAATTCGGGGAATATTGTGAAACTGGTGAAGCATAGAAGGGAAGAGAAGAGAAAAAATAGAATGATTTGTGCTGATGACACATTGATTTAGTACTTAGCATGAAGGGCTTCGTCCATGGAGGAAACAAGAGAGAGCACGGGAAAAATCCCCTCAGGGCCATATTTGGAGATGCTGTGTGGAGGGTCATTTTAGGAAAGAAAGGAGATGAAGCTCTGGGAAGGAATCTGTGAGGGGTGATTAGGAATCTGGCGGTATTCAGGAGTGATGAACATATTAATCCATCCCTCCAATTGCAGTGCAAGGCGATGTTCCGAGAGAATCTGGCTGGAGAGGTCAAAGGGACTCCCTCAACTATTCTCTTTCAATCCGGCGTGCCAAGCAGCTGGTGAGCAGACGCACCCGCCGCTAAGACCCAGGTACCCCTGTTAAGTCATCAAACGTAGCAAACCACTTAGGGTGACCCATAGCCGAGGTGTTGGTTATCCGAACGGCGGTACCGATACCCGCCTCCCTAATTGACGGTATGTTAATAATGTGTTAAATATCCCCAAAAATATCCAACGTACTAAATACCCCCCAACAAAATATCTGTTAAAACCTAACCTAACCTAACAAAAAACTGGAAGAAAAATAATAACAAACTGTAAAGACAATAAATTATTGTTCAAAAATAGTAAAATGGGACAAAAATAATACAAACCTATAAAGACAATAAATTATTGTTCAAAAATAGTAAAATGTAAAATAAGGTTAGTTAAGGTTTTAGTAGATATTTGTTGGAAGCTGTTTTTTCCATAGGATATTTTGTCCTTGGAATATTATGTCAAGGGATATTTTTCGGAAGATATTGTGTCGGGTATATTTTGTCGCGGGATGAAAACGCGCGGTACCATATCCGACAACTGATAAAGCAGATAGGGTTTCTTGGGGCAAATATGTTTTTCATACTTTCAGTTTCACAAATTCAACAATTATAATATTCCTTCATTACGCAGCGGTCTACGCTACTACAAGATAGTATTATAATCTGTGGCTCTATACCGGAAACCACAGTGGACAGGAAACAGCATATTTAAATACGGATTAGACGACATCTGACAACTACGATGTTAAAAATACCTGTTTATTACTGCTCAGACAAGTTGTTCTCAGGTTGTTATGACTATTAAAACGCTATGTGTTTCTGGGTCATTAAGCCACTTTTACTGCAAACGTATTAGAATCATATGTAAGGCCACAACTTGAGTTCGCCTCCGTCATTTGGAATCCTCAATATATATATATTATTATTTTTTTTAAAGAAAGACAAACATTCCCGGGTTACGAATAATCCGACAATATTTGAAAATCTCCTACTACCACCACAGTAAGACGAAAATATTCTTTGAGTCGTGGTGGAGGACTTAGCCAGCCGAGGAATCGAACACAGAACGTCTGGGTGGGACCCAAACGCGATGGCCACTCAACCACTGACTGGTCAAACATATATTTTATCTTTATTTATTTTTGGGATATTATGCTATTTGGCGCTACCTTCTTCTTTAGCCAACGTTTCGTACAGCGTTACAGTGTCCATCATCAGGGCAGATGGTTCACGAACGTATGGATAAGTCGGACCAAATGTGGAACGGACGATCTCCAAAAGGATATCAGAACACTTTCGAGCATGTAAACTCGGCTACCTTGACAAATCGGCAATGGCCGAGCATTTAATCGAAACAGGTCATTACTTTGGTTTTGATCCTGAAGTCCTGGGAAGACCCAAATATAACCTAATTACGGAGGCAAGTTGAAATTCCCAAAAATCTCATTAATATTAATAGAGACTAAAAGTTCTTGGTAGCCGGTAAGTGACGGCTACACCAAAGCTAAACGCAGAAAACCATTTTGATTTTTACAAAGTGAAACTGGCAATACGGTATCGCATAAAAACACACTTTACCAATATCAATTACAGATCTGCTCTGATGATGGACTGTCTGAAACGCTGTCCGAAACGTTGGCTAAAGAAGAAGGTAACGCAACAACCCAAAAATAAATAACGATGATACTTTTGGCCGTGAAAATCTAAAATCACATCTCAAACGTAAATTGATGGTATTGAAAATATCCAAAACAAATGTATAAAACACCTATTGTATGGTATGACCTTACCGCTTTATATAAACGCAGAGAAATCTCGGATGCTTTATTCTTGTACAAAACCTAGAATTAATATTGCATTTCATTACTCCAAACACAACGCGGGATCGAACGGCTTATTTAGAATACCACACAATCCAAATACACGCAAAACTATAATAAGACTTATCTGTAAAACAATGCTTTAGGGGGCATACATTCATTACGTGAGCAATTTTTCTTCCAATCTAGACCCCCCTCCCCTTTGGTGAGATAAATTTGGGCCACTTCGTATATTCTTTTCAAGTAACGTGAGATTTTGCTGGACCCCCCCCCCCCCCCTTTTTTGAGCTCACGTAATTAATGTGTATGCCCACTTACGAGATGTACACATTTTCAACTGTAAACTAATATCTTTTTAATGCAGCTCACTAAATTGACAACTAAAATAACTTTTTTTTTATTGGTGCCCTTTTTTACTCATTTAAAGTACGCTCTAGTGTGTTTAAATCGCACTTTATGGAACGTGCGTTTTTTAAAGTTACCATGGCAACATCAACAAATCAACAAAATGTGAAGTCTAAATGTCAACTTTTAACTATAAATCTGACAGGAATATTATAAACGTCAAATGTGACAGATTGCAAATTAATGTTTGTGTTTTTCATTTCCATGACAACAAGATATTGTGATGTCACATCACGAATTCATTAATAGTTTTATTTCCAAATTTTTAATAATAATATCAATATTTATGTTTTCAAAGTGTACCAATAAAAAAAAATAGCGTAAAATATTCGTGGATAACTGGTCTTTAAAACACTTGCTTTATTTCGAGCACTCGGCTACGCCGTCGTGCTCGAAAAATCGCGCGTGTTTTAAAGACCTGTTTATCCACTTATATTTTAATATACCTACTATTATTTTTGTGAAAATTATACTATCAATATTCGTAGTTTATTTTATTCTGTGGTTCGCTACGTTTGGCGACTTTGCAGGGGAACCCGGGTTAATGGGGTGAGGTTTGTCCAGGACTTGGCAACCGATGCATCTGCCCACCTGTCGTGTGGTGGGCATGATCGAGAGAGACTGGTTGAGGGAGATCTTTTATCCTCTCCAGCCGGAATCTCTCGACGCTTACACCGCGGTTGGAGAGATGGATTCAAACGTCCGTCAATCCTGGACATACTATCCCCAGATTCCTACCCACACCTCATAACTATTTTCTTCTTAGAACTTCCCCTCCTTCCTTTCCTTAAAAAACCCTCCACATAGCATCCCCTAAGATGACATAAACCCTGAGGGAAATTATTTTCCTCAGGGCCTCATGTGTGGAGCTAATGTAATTTTTTTTTTTGAATAGTACAATCACGCGAAAACTGTACGTCTTTATGTGTAGGTATATAAATTTATTTACTTATTTCATAATAATGTTTTTTTTCTTTTTTCTTTTGACATATATGTTATAGGTACAAAAATACTAAATCAACATTTGACTTAGTGGAGCTTAAATGGTCTAAAACACAAGTTTGTTCGTTGTTTATACTCGTACTTGAGACTGACTGTACGACTGTTTCCTAAATAAATATAAATAAGTAAAAAAGAAAGTAGAAATATTTTCATGATTATTGGATCGAAAATCAATTTGATTCACTCAGCTGAACAAGCATTAATTTAATTTATTGTTGAAGAACGTGATATAATTTTATCTAGCAAGATTAATTTATTTCTAATGCTAGATAATATTTAATTTATCGCTAGATACCAATTCAAATGAGTTATTTGAACACGTTATTATGTCAATAGTTTTAGAGTGGTTGAATAATGCGGAATTACCGAACAAGGTTTTTTTGTATTTAATAACAGTACCTATTATAATATATATAAAAAAACCTAAAACTAAAATTCGGTTCTACAAATTATACTTGATAACAATGAAAAAGATTTTTACTTAGCAGTGGTGTTCATTGATAATTCAACAAAAGGGAAAAAAGTTAGGACTTGTATTTCAATGGCATAAAGTGGCTATGATGGAGGTTTTTCTTGAAGCTTAACAGCTTTTCAACCGTTATGGACTGTATTTATATTATAATAGCTTTTATCCGCGGCTTCGCTCGCATGGTTTTAGGGGGAAATCTATAAAAATAAAAATCAAAATATGTTAGCTTCTAAGTTTGTAGTTCCTGGCATGCGATGCTATAGCACTTAATAAAGATATTTTTTCTCCCTGCGTGTCCTTTCCCTTCGTCCCATTCTTCTTCCGCCTCCTATTCCTTTTCCGCATCCCCTTCCCCTCACGCGTTCCCACTCTGCCTTCTCCGCTTTACCTCTCCCCACTCCCCTCTCCCGCTTCTACCCGTACCACGAACCCCCCTCCCAATTTCCCCTCCCCCCTCCCACATTCCACAGATTCAGTCCCTGTACATTTAGTTTTCAAACAGCTCGCGTGCCACCTATTGCAATATTTTTATCCAAATTTCAATGCCAGAGCTCGCCAGTATATAGAAAACTTCGTGGACTAGTTGGACACAACAACTCACCAAAGTTTCATCGCAATCGGATGAATGGTTACATATATACAACATATTTACATATAGACAAACCCAGATAGATAACTTAACACTAACTTGGAAACGTTAACTAAAAAAAATCATAAAAGGTAAATTTAAAAAAAAGTAGGATAGAGGAAAAATTAAAACAAGGAAATTGGTCTACAACACCACTGTAGCATCCAACCTAAATTACTGCACAAGTGTAATCTTTCTGAGCAATCAAACACAAGTTAAAAGAGTGGAAATAATTCAGAACAGAGGCATGAGGTCTATACTTATGTTTTTATGATTATGTATGCATGTGTGTTTGTATGTGTACATGCATGCATGTACACATACAAATGCGTATAGACATGTGTATGTATGAGTATATGTATGCATATATATATGTAGGTACCTGTCTCAGAACAGACATCGTCTAATGAGGCGGGTGACTTGCTTGTTTGTGTATGATAATGTCATTTGAATAAACGGCCGGGTTGCCGGCAATTTAAAATATATATATATAGATATTTAATATATTTAAATGTCAAGAGACATTTTAAAAATATTCTGAAGAAAAAACTAATGCCACTTAATTATCCTTACAAATATCCTTAGTTTTCCATAATATTCTTTCTTTTATTTAAATGTATACAAATATCCTTAATTTTCCATAATATTCTTTCTTCTCTTTAAATATATACTATTATATACGATTACAACACACATATATTTATGTAAATGAATTATTTAAGTACTAAGTAATAACCACATTTATGTACACTCCTTTTCCATACACAAGCATATGCTTTAAATGGAAAAGTAGTAAAAAACCTAAGATGTAAAATTATCATTTAGCAACATGTAAAACATATTAATGAAAAAAAAAATAATAAAAAAAAAAAAAATAAAAATAAAAATAAAAAAAATTGTTATGTAGCAGAAAATCATGTTCAAATTAGAAGAAAAAAAATATTAATCAAAAGATTTTCCCAACCCTGTTAATGATTATACACGTTGACGCGCGCTGTATAGTCATTTTACAATTGTATTTATTAAGTTGGGAAATGCCTAGGTTATAAAATAAAAAAATAACATTTGAATTGTGTTTTCACGCTTCTATTGCGTCTATTATTCAATTGCCTATTCAAAAACGCAATAACAGTGCGAACACTGCAAACAGCAGAGCCCGGCGCACATGCGGCTGAATTATCAATTTACGACGCCAAAAATATTTTTATGTGAAACTATTTATACTTACATATAGATGATAGATTCTGATCACAAATGCGTATGAGAAGATTACCTAAGAAAATCTAAAAAAACTTATAAGGGTTAGTTGGGGTTAGGTGGTCATAGTATTCTAATTTAAAAATACAAATTATTTCGTATTCGATAAAACATATAAATATGATGAAATTCTAAAATGACGATAACTTTTTATGTTTAACGATAAAAATTTTCATTTTTTAACATTATAAATATGTAATACTTTTCTCTCAATACTCATTTCCTTTAGAGTGGGACCTCTTCTGGGGTCGCCAAGACTACCTGAAAAGAATGTGCTCGATTTAAGAAAGGTGGAAACAGGTGGATATTTTAACGTTAATTTATTCCTTATAAGGTATTTTTTCGAAACAGTAAAAATTGATGTGGACTTCGGTGGAACTTTTCTCTAAACTTTCGTTGAAGTAAAGATTTAAATTTTTTTTTTAACAAACGTAGCGTTTCATAAAACATATATTATATCTATATAACATTAAATCTATTATGTTAAAAATAATTTCAGATGCCTGAGGCTTTTTGATTTTTAAATAGGGAAAACAGGACGAGCGTAGCTACCCCGTCATATTGGCAACGTAATACATATCTCAGCTTGGCGCGCATGCGCAGGCTATCGGGTTGCGATCACAAAATAAATTCTTACGGTTCATTATGAACTAGTTTACGGAAAACGTTTTGAAAATATTTATGATTAGTTTGAAGACAATGCATTTTCACATTTTTGGCGCCGTAATTTCCTTTGGCCGGCCTTGTGTGCGGCGCAGCGTGACGCTGATCCGCCACTACACTACGCAATCTGCTCTCAACTTCATTGTCCACTTGGGCTATTACGAGCAAATTAGATATTAAAATTAGACTCATGCGTAAACCCCGTTTACCGGTTAGACTACTTTCTCCAGAGTCGTTGGTAGTAAGTTTAATGAGAATTAGGGTAAGGGGAATGACACAATATGAGGGAGACGGGGGTGTGGTTACATGTGTGGTTATCTGACAGCCGTTGTTCCCAATGATCAACTGTTGAGTCGAAATTTTGGCTCAACTCAACTCCTCAAACGCACAAACACGCTCTTCCAAACGCAACTCTCCGACCAACAGGCGAATCGAGCGTTACTAAACAATTCATTTAGCTGATCGGAGACTCAGATTTATCGATCGAGAAGTTGTAAACAGCGGCTATAAGTGTGTGTTTTAAAATTTCATGCATTCGATAGTTCGAGTAAGGTGACTATTTGTACTGGTTTTTCGTATTCTTTTTTACAATAGCTCCACACAGAAGAAAGAAAAATCCCTCGGGGCCTGTCATATTTGGGGATGTTGTGTAAAGGATAATTTTAGGGAAAGGAAGGAGACGAAGTTCTGGGAAGAAAAATGTATGAGGGGTTGGTAGGAATCTGGGGGTCAATGTGTCCAGGAGTGAGAGACGTATGAATCTATTCCTCACACTGTGGTGTAAGGCGATGGGTCGAGAGTGCATCTGGAGATATCTAGATTATGTCTGCCTCAAGCAGTCTCTCCCAAGCCGGCCACGCAGTAGGTGAGCAAACGGATTCGTACAAGACCTAGACAAACCTCACCCCAAGAACCCGGGATCCCCTGTTAAATCACCAAACGTAGCGAACTACTTGCGGTGACCTATGGCAGGGGTGTTAGTTATCCAATAAATATTCAAACATAGGTTACGGAGAAAACGCGCTTGGTTGCATGGGTTGCACCGAACTAGATCCAGTGAATATACTGCAATTAGAACCTATGATGAAAATAGGCAAAAGAAAGTTTAACTTCTTCGCATAACCATTAGGGATATTCACACAATATAATAATTAGAAAGTACAATGCGTCAGTTGTCAACGTCGACTGACGATTACATCATAAAAAATATTATTTCATGGCCATTCCTTTTAAATCTGTATTCCGAAAAAACTTTTTAAACAAAATAATACCTATCTACCTCATTTTTTAATATACATTACATATTGTATTGATTTAAATAAAACGGCCCGATTAAGGCCGATCCGGCGGCCGAGAACTGAAATTTCGTCGAAAAATGGTCTTGCGATCGTACCTTTGCAACTGTAAAGGGCGGTTCCAGTGAGAAAGATTAATTACTTTCCGTAGCAGCATTTTTAAGTAATAACTCAATTAAGATTTTATTTCATTCAAAATTTGCTTTCATATATATCTACCTAAATTCATGTTACCAATAAAAACGCTCAAACGCATGATAATTTAAAAAAATTTATGCATTTTTGATCAGAATTTTTCAATAATGTCTAAGTAAAACGAAAATCTGAAATACGTTAGTTTGAAAAACATTGAAATTTATTATTTTGTAAGACCTACATAAATAGACAAACTAAAACGAAAAAAAAATGATAAACTAAAGTATTTTCGTCATAAAACATGTACTCGGATTTTTTTTATTAAAATAAAAAGTCTGAAAAGTAGCTTTCCTAGATAATTAATTTATTGGTTTATTTTATTGTATGATTTGAAATGTGTGTTGTATAATATAACATTTCGTTTGAAAATTTAACAAATCTGCGAACGACCAACAAATTTTCGTTGTTAGTTTTTGGGGTGTTATGCCGTGTTGCGCTACCTCCTTCTATAGCCGACGTTTCGGACAGCGTTGCAGTGTCCATCATCAGGGCAGATCCGGTAGATCCGACGATGACGACGTCGGCAAATGCTTTCGGCCGTGAAAATCTAAAAACTTATCTGACCAACAAATTGTTACCGGTAAACCAACCTTAAATCTTATAATAATAAAAAATAAACATATTATTTTACTATTTAAAAAATAACTTTACTAGATAAAATAACAATCTTTCGAAATCAATTTATATTTTTAATAGAAAAGACTCAATACTTATAGAATTTGATTTAAAAATTGCACGTTTCGGGTTGTGTCCGGTTATAACCCCTCAATATCGACTCGATATCGTCTTAATGCTTTAGAAATACTTTATTTTTATATCATTGATGTATGGATTGTGCCGAGGCAGGTGAATGTAGAAGATGACAACAAGTCTGTTTGGCGAAGAGTCTATTTATCAACTCTATGGTCTGGTGATAATAGGGCTAATATCAATAGTCACTACTTTCAGTAATGAACATTAGAACAATGAACTCACATTGATAGTTATCATTGACGTGTTATATTATAATTATGGTAAAATTTTTTACTGTAATTTGATTTACGTTTTTAAATTGATTTATAAAGGAAATTCTAATTTAAGAAAAAATGGGTATTTTAGAAAAAAAATACTACTTTAGCCCCTTTAGCACTGATGATAATTATTATATTAGTTCCTAATTATGTACAAAATTAAAAAGGGCAATGTTATCTTTCTGATAAATTTAATCACAGTTTACAATATTTCCTCATCTGAACATGACAGTAACATGGCAATAACATCCCCCGTTTCGGGGCCAGTCTCCAGCGAGGCATAAAAAGTCCATGCTAAAAAGTCTAAGCAACATTGGTCTATTTTTTTTATTAAAACAAAGCAGCAAGCTAAGATTATGTCACAAAAAAGGGCCAATGTTAACTTTGATCGTTTTAGTTCTTACTCTGTTACTCGAAAATTGAAAAAATAATATTCCTTATTGGCTTAAGTACACTGCAGTTCTTTTATCGCTTTTTTTTACTAAACGGTATGAAAGCGCAGACTACATTCGCCTTTATTTCATAGTAACTTTTGAAATATTGTTGACAAATTAACGCCCTTTTAGCACAAAAAACGTTATACTTTTTCAATAAACAGGAATTACAATCTCATTTTATACAAAAACGTACTTTGGCCCTATTAGCACCAGACCACAGAACTGTTAATATCAAATATACCGAATCACCTGGGTGACCTATGGTAGGACTGTATGTAGGATAATTTATTTTTTTATCAAAATAGTTTAAAAAAAAAAGATTAATCGCCAAACTTCATGTTCAAGTACACTAACGACGTTTGACGACCTCCGTAGTCTAGTGGCTAAGACTCTTGACTCACAATCCGGAGGTCGCGGGTTCGAACCCGGCGTGCGCAAATAATTTTTATTTGATTAATTTGTGTTATTTCACAATTAATTCATTTAAAATAATATAAAGTATGTTTGCGGCACGTTCCAGAGTGGAAGATACTATCAGTATCGCCCTGGTGTAAGACCACCATTCAGAATTGAAACGTTGCTTGAAAATGGCGTTAGCCGTGTTTGGTGACCAGATCTGAATAGCCAGGTACTTCCCAAATTTCCTCTTGCCCACCTCCTTCCCCTCCCCACTACCTTCAGCTTCACAACATACCCAAATTGGGGATGCCATAGTCTCACTGGCTCCAGACGGGAGCAGTTGAGATTCTTGTGGGGCATTCACTGTAAAAAAAAAAAAAAAAACTAAAAAATATATCGCACATCCCATGGAAAAGTATCGTAAGTCAAAATTTTCTATTCTACGTTTCTCTCTGAAAAGTAAACTGGTTGTGATTATAAGCCCCACGAAAACTGTATTAAAGTTATATCACTCCATCTCCGAAAAAAATCGCTAGTATCACTTTTCGACGGGACCGCTTGCTCTCGCGTAAAATTAACTTTTTGACTTACGACACTTTTCTACGGATGTACGGGATGTGCGGGTACGGGATGATTTCTACGGGATGTGCGATATATTTAAAAATGTTGTAAAATTTTTGTTGTGAAGCTTTTCATATTAATTTTAGGCATAGATGCGTACAGTATAACTCTAGTACAAGTATGTTGGTGTCAATTAGTGTTGTGTAGATTTATTCTACGCATAATAATATGAAATTCGATGGCTGGAAATCTATGTAGGTTTACAAAATATGTATTTAATACAATATAAACTTATTGGAATTTACGAGAATAATTCAATATTTAGAGAGAGAGAATCTCCCTTTATCTCGGATGAGATGATTCAATTTGCGGTTGGAGAAAATGCTAAGGACATTCTTGGGCACAAATGCACAACGATGTCTAATATAATATTACTGTAAAACGAGTCGGAGTACAGATCAGTATTGTTCTCCTATAAATGTCATCATTTCAATCTCATCTCTTCGAAAGGTTGATTCGTGTCGTTTGCAATATTGTCCACAAGATACTTCGTTCTTAAAAAAGTTATGAATACTTCTGCAAATAATGTTATAATGAAAAATAAAAGAAAATCGGTTAATGTTAGGAAATAGAATTTAAATAGAATTGTTTTTAAATCCTTCTGTACGATATGATAGCTGTTTCGCTGTTGCAAAGAGATTGTCAAAATATTAAGAAGCCATTGACTGACGCTCTACTTATGTATAACAATTCCGAGGATGGGTAAAATTTTAACAATTCATAAATTTTTTTAAGTGAATTTTCACGTTCTGTAAAAGTTCCTTTTTTTTTAAAAGGAAAGACAAACATTCCCGGGTTACGAATAACCCAACAATATTTGAAAATCTCCTACTACCACCACAGAAAGCCGAAAATGTTGCTTGTGTTGTGTTGGAGGACTTAGCCAGCAGAGGAATCGAACATGCGACGCCCGGGTGGGACCCAAGCGCTATGCCCACTCAACCACTGACCGGTCACAACCGGTCACCGGTTCTATTCAAGTTCTGTGAATATTTCAGTTTTATGAAGCAACTGGCCTATAATGGTATAATAACAGAGCTCATTTGAACTTATACAGAAGTGAAAATTAACTTAAAAAATTGAATAGCAATTGTTCAAATTTTTTGAAACATCCCGTCCTAAGGAATCTACAGTGAAAATATATAAATAAAGCTTTTTTTTCTTTTCCAAAACCAATTACCTAAATCGTATTACCGGAGAAATAGAATTAGCATCAATATTTTTGATTCTGGTAATTATTGGTATAATTCAATTATAATGATAGTATTGATACAATAAAACCTTGTTCCAAATATGACTTTTTAATGTAAGTAATAAATAACCAAAAATTGGAAAATCAGTTGCACAACACGACATAGCAACCAAGGTGTAAAACCCCATACCCCTCTCCCTAAACCTAGTGTACATTATACTATTCTTAATATATAGTTTATTATACTATAGTTTAAGGAAAATGTACCAGTCTGAAGATGGCCGTGATAGGCTAAAATCGGTTACTATTATAAATTTTAAAAAATAAGTGGAAAAAGCTTTAAATTGTTTCGTTGCAAATCATTATGCGATTCTGTAAACGAACTACCATATAATAATAATTGGTAGAGCGCCGTTTTGCGTTAAATCACCTCAAGGGCACTGTACAATTTATTATGATTTCTTAAGCTCTATCTAATGTTATTATTTACAAATAGACACAGAAAACATACTTACCTGACAGGTCATTTCCGATAAACACTTTTATTAGAAAGTTTATGCTTGGAGAATATACGACTTTGCACGCGGAGTACACTATATATAAAACACTGGACATTACGTGATTTCACATTTGCTACCCCCATCACTGTTGATATTACATTTATGAGAAGATTAGTGCCAAAAGTAGAGTTGATTTGCTTTGGAAGGATTATGATAGGTACAAAGATTCCTAATTTAAGTGCTAATTGAGTCATTACTCACTGTAGAAAGTTAAGTTGCCTCACGGTCCTAACCGTGTATCTTCAAGGAAAAATCTCTGGCAGGACTGAAACCCAGAGTGAATAGACTCGCAACCCTTTACTGAAGTGATTCATTACTCATTATACTAGAGTCTAATTATATATGACACGTGCATCAAATTTGTTTGACATCGATTCCCGCTCCTCTAAAATAAATATTAAAAAATGTAAATAATCTTAAAAGATTAATAAAATAATTAATGTTACTCTTCCTGGAGTTCCTGAAATGGGTATGAAACATGGCCATGGAGAATATATATTATTTGTAAATAAACTGTTAAAAATATCATGTACAGAAGAGCATTAAAGGCATTTTACGATAGTAATACGATATCAAGTATTACCAGGAAGCGCTTCCACAGACGGAGAGAAAAATAAAACTATCTATTTTCATTGAAACCGTCTAGACTCTAGACATCTAGGAAGGAAGGGTAATTTGAAACTTTAAGGATATACGCGAAAATGTCATTAACCTTAGCCGTAGGTAATAAAATTCGTGCAAAATTCTGACGAAGTGATTTCAATCTAGCAATTTACGTTTTGCAGCCCTTATAAATAATAATTTAAAGTGACTTTACAAGGACATAATATGGTTGCGTGAAAAATAAAAACACGCAAAACAAGAATGAGTATTATAATTTACATTCGTAGTGTGTCGTAGAATGACTGATCGAAATCAGCAGAGCCTTGGAATATTACTGAAATCTTAATTTAAAGCTCGCGTTTTCTCATTATTTAATAAAGTCGTGAAGAAATGCAAAAAAATGTGAATGTTAAAGGTTTCTTGTAAATTTTTGATACGTAATCGGCACAGGAAGGCACAGTTGAATGTAAATTTATGAGTAGAAAAACAAACATATCAGGATTTAGAAAGAATGTGGGTATTGAAGACCCTGTCGGAAATGTAATCTTTGTTAAACCATGGAACACCTTGAAAAAATAATATTCCCTGGGTTAAGGAGGTTACAGAAGTATTTTTTAGATCTACGTAGAATATCTGGAATTTTTTGTGCAGTAATCAGGAACATAAATTTTTTACAACTTGGAAATCAGAAACAGTTATAAATCAGAAAATTTTGTGACGGCACACGGCGGGTTAATCGTTCAGTAAAGATTATTGTTTCAAATGTGAAACGTCGTGTTTATTAAATAGGTATGTGGGTAGACAATTAGAAATCTTAGGATATCAGAGGATATTTTGGAAATGATTTAAAATAAGAGAAAATTTGAAACATACCATTTTTAGACGCATCACCACCACTGATCACATAACTACTAGTCTTAATATAAAAATGAAAAAGACTCATTTTTCCTTATAGGGTACGACATAGCTTATCCACGAAGACAATGATTGAAAAAGATGAAATCACAAATATTAAATCACCTAACAAAACATTCTCGATTCAGGCAAAAATCGAGAACCCGGATTCGTTGTTATTATTTCACTTATGGCCGTGAAGTATTATTCTGTTATTGCGCATAACTTGAACCCGGACAAACTCGAGACTCGAACGGAATATTTCATTACCCAAAGTGCGGATAAATTATTAGTACCGAAGTAAACTCCGCTGCTAAAATTGAGTCGAAAAGTTTACATGTTTCTCACTGTTTAATAACTGTACATAATGTTTTACATTTGCTTTTACAGAAAGTGGAAAACTTGGTGCCGAAGAAAGTGCATCGATGGAACATCAAGCAATTAAAATACAGGGCTAACGGCAATTGTTTCCAATACTATTTATCAGCCGTTGAGTCGAAATTTTGGCTCAACACTCTTCAAATGCACAAATATGCTCTTCAAATGCAATACCTCTTTGTTCACTTTAAATAAGATTGCTGGGACATACATATTCAAAATGATAATTTGAATGTTTCGCAAGTATTCAATATTAAACCAGATACAACTAAAAATTTGCATTTTTAGGAAATCAAGACGTTTTGACTCTTTACTAGAAAAAAGCATAAATTATTGATTTCGAAAGATTTAAGATAAAAATAGGTAAGTACCATAACATAGCAAAAATGGGAATAAAAAATAAGACGATTTTAAATTTAAAAAAAGGAAAAGTTGTACTCCGGTTTACGGCGCCTCCGTGGAAGTGAGGTAAGGCTCTTTACTTGCAATCCGAAGGTCGTGGAATCGAATCCGCAAAAAAATTTGATTTATTTAAATAAATTTAGTTGTTTCACAATTACTTCATTTAAAAATATATATTATATATTTGCGGCTCGATCCAGAGTGGAAGAACTCTCAGTATCGCCCTGTAAGACCAACATTCAGAATTAAAATGTTGCTTGAAATGGCTTTAGACGGTCATTTGGTGACCAGATCCAAATAGGCAGGTACTTTCCCACCTTTCTCTTTCCCCCTCCCCACTCCTCCCAATTGGGGATTGGCCATAGTCTCACTGGCTCTAGACGGGAGCAGCGGGGACTCTTGTGAGGTATTCACATAAAATCACGGCGTCGAAAATTTCACGAGAGTGAAATCATTTTTTAAAATTACATATAATGTAAAATGCATATTTTTTAGTTTACCCCGAAGTAATTAAATAAAGCTAAATCTAACTACATATGTATTTAAACAAGAAATATTCCATATTAACCGTGAGATGGAGAGCGTCAAGTTCATAAAAAAAAATAATCAGAATTACTGAACCAGTAAAACGGCGAAACCTTGAAATGGAATATACAAACAGATTTACAGACAGACGAAATGCAAAACGCTAGAGTTAAAAAGGACTTAGCTACGCTCGGTCAATAACAGCCGGGAGTATAAAAATTGTCTGCACGAAACGCAACTCTCTAAGCAATAAAGGTGGTATTATCGCGTCATTACGGCGGTATTATTCATTTTGCAGACTTGCAAATATTTTATTCTAGGTGTGTTCACGTTCAATTCTCGTAAAATAATTCTATAGAGATGAAATTTTCTCGTATATATACGGGTTTCATAAAATTCACCGAAACGGTTATAAGATTGGGTAATCTATAAGAGTCATAAGATTGGGTAATCGCGAATAGTTCCATGAACTCGTCCTTTATGTGTGAGGAGTACAGGAGCCACAGTGACCGGACCCCTCTGAAAGAACCAACTCAGAACCTCTTCAGAAAAGTCATTAAAAGTGATGATAAAAAAATTGGTTAAATAGGTTACGTAAGGTTAGGGTTAAGGGCTATTTTAAAATATATTTTTCATGGTTTTTATTGACTTTTCAAAGAGGTGTTGAGTTGAGTGATTCTGAATTCTGAGTTGGCATGGAACTCAGGAGCCACATACGTTCGAATGAATGTTTCTATTGCAATTTAATGTAGATACATGGCAGGGATGGCGAATGTATTCCATCTTTAAAAGAATAATATCGATGGTCCAGTTGATTAGTCAGATATCTCCTAAGTTCAAACCCTCAAGCGGCCTCAGAATTCAATAGTACATACTCATAGATTACATTCCTGGAATATAAGTTATAATTACAGGAAATGGAAAATAATTCATTTAAATAGCAAACAATGCATCATTCTACATTATTTTTAACCTTTCGTCACAATTTCGTTAAATTTGGCACTAACCGTCAAATGTTACTGACAGCAGATAATATTACAATCAATATTTAAAAAAAAAAATCTTAAAAAAGAAATACAAATATTCCCGGATTACGAATAACCTGACAAATCTTTAAAAATCTCCCTACTAACGCCACAGTAAGCGAAAAATGTTGCTTGTGTTGTGATTGGGACTTTGCCAGCCGAGGAATCGAACACGAGAAGCCTGGTTGGAACCCAAACGCGATGCCAATGACCGGTCAGAGTCAGATGACCGCAAACTGTATGGAAAATTATTTATTTATTTAGAATTAACGGCACAAGTGCTATTTACCGCAATTCACTCGCATAAATTTTCAACGAAACTGCAATTTAAATGCATTTTCCATTTCCAGTAATTTAAATGTTCTTTTCTGAATAATCATATTTAGTATAGTAACTTAGTTGAAAAGAAGTATCTATTGTTTTTAGTTAAAGAGTGTCTAAATAGTAAATATTTACATGTATATACCTGTACGCCTGCCTCGACACAGGTATACCCTAGTGAGACAGGCATATACATAAAACCATTGTAAATATATTTTATTATAGATAAATAAATAAATAAAAAAAAAACATTTAAAAAAAATCCCCTCTCTTCATGTAAATGCTATATATGGAGATATATAAGAATTCACCGCACCCCATTTGGATGGCGAGTATGGGTACCGCCGTCCCGGGAACCATCTATTGGATAACAAACAACCCGAAGTCACTCCAAGTGGTACACGCAGTTTGGTGACTTGCAGGGAGCAGGGATACCAAGGTTCATGGGTGAAGTTTGCCTAGGTCTTGGCGGCGGATGCTTTTGCGTGGCGGGCCGGAACGGGAGAGACTGATTGAGGGAGACCTTTTGACCTCTCCAGCCGGACTCTAGCTGTGGGAGGGATGGATTCAAACGTTCGTCACTCCTGAACACAATGACCCCCAAATTCCTACCCATCCCTCATATTTTTGCTTTCCAGAATTTCCTCTCCTGCCTATACCTAAAAAGACTCTCCGCACAGCATCCCCAAATATGATAAAAGAAGAAAAATATCAGAGTGTGCAGTTTACAGGTGGAAGTGAAACCTTCAGAAACCTAAAGTAGACAAGGTTGTGAAGGCTACGAAGCGCCGCACGATTATACTATCTCATTCTCACGCAGGCTAAATCTTGTAGATGTATGTGTTTGTCTCTTTTTGGTGTCACTATTTTTCATTTCATCGAGTTTCAAATCACAACGGTGCTAAAGAAGTTTTCACTTCAAAAAATAGCAGACTTACTGGTCCGCGATACTCGGCGCATGAGTAGAACGATAAAATTCTAACTTATTTATATTATTATATTCTTTTTAAACTTTGTCAGCGTCACAGGTTCGCTATTCCTGGTGTAGGGGGTTCAAGGAACGTCTGACGGAAGGAATGGAAACGAAAGAGAAAAAAAGGAAAATAGGGTGTAAGGGGAGGGAATTGAATCCCTGGGGAAACCCCGCGCTTAGCGAGCACAATGCACAGCACAATGCACTTTTGGCACGCGATTATTATTGCTAACTTTCAAAACTAGTGTCCTCTGTTCCGTGGCATTATTCAGTGGCAGTTCCATCGAAAGTAATAAAATACACAACAAAATAGCATCACGTGAAAGATAACACGAGAGGTGGGTATGGTTACCGCCACCGCGGGAACAATTCATTGGATAACCAATACCTCTTCCAAAAGTCATAGGGTTCGCTACGTCTGGTGAAGTTAGCAGAAGTGCCCGGGTTCATGGGGTGAGGTTTGTCCGGGTCTTGTCTGCCCACCTGCTGGATCGAGAGAGACTGGTTGGGGAAAACCTTTTCACTTCTCCAGGAGGATTCTCTCAACCCATCGCCTTGCAGTGCAATTGGAGGGATAGATTCATATGTCTGTCACTCCTGGACACTGACCCCCATATTCCTATCCACCCCTCATGATTGACAAAAGACAGATTCGAAAGACACGAACATAACACTCGTTCACAGTTGATGTTGGCTTCACGAGAAAGGGTCGTTGTTTCTTCGACTCGTTTTTGTGTAAGTCGGCTCTTATGTGGAACAAGCTACCGGTACACAGTGGGGCCAAATCCCTCAATTCGATACAATAAACAAACAAAAAAAATTCAAACTTACAAAGTCACGTTATATGTTGCCATGTACCCCTTTAGTAGTAGCATAATTATAATTACATAGCAGGTAAACGCAATTGACCCAACCTTTCTACCTGTAATCGCCCTCGGTACATGCCTATCGGTCGTGAAGTCAAGAGCCCCCGTTAAGTGTGCCCGCTAATCACTCGATTTTACATATTTATTTCGGAAGGTACCTAATAATAACCCCAAAAGTGATTATGGAGCCATCATGTTCAGGTATTTAACTTATTTTTCATATTATATTTTAAATCATTAGTCGTACTGATGAGTAAAAGCGTACATCAATTAAATACAAAAATGTGAGCTTGATTTCTAAAAATTTCAGATTGTTTTTTGATAAAAACAACCTAAAAACAACTCTGCCCAGAGAAACAGTTTTTCGCTACGCCACTTTTATGATAGGTAACTCTACTCTGTATAACCACGAGTCGAGTAAGTAAATATTTTTCAGTTTTGCTTTCAATTGTTGCAAATCTCTCAAACAGAATAGTTGCCGGTGGACTTGTGGGCTGTATGTTGTGTGCATTACGAAGTCCCTCGCTTTATTTTATGTGCAGTTGTTTGCATCTTTCTTTATGCGTCGTTGTTATTCTTATTGCAGTACGTTGGACGTGCTATATTGTACTCTGGATAAGGGAAATCCTACAACTTTAACTAATTGGGATATTGGTTTTGTTAATTCCGTTTTTTTTAAATAAACTCCATACAGGAGGCCCTGAGGAAAAAAGATCACTCAGGGCCTATGTTATCTTTGGGGATGCTGTGTGGAGAAGGCTAGGAGAGGAAGTTCTGGGAACGAATTGAATTGTATACACTTTTTGTACAAACTGTTTAGACAAATTTTAATTATAAGCTTACTGTTTTTGCTTTATATACCCACTGTTTGTTTTTTTTAGGTACAAAATAAAATTTATATAATTATATTACCGACGCACGGGCTGCGCCTTTTTATTGTATGTATGTATATATCAATAGCAAAAATTAGGAAAAATAAGGGAGAAAAAAAATAAATCCAACTGGTAGACACAAAAAAACTATGGAAGTGGTCAGAATTAATAATAAAGTTTAAATAATCAAAAATACTATTTTCTAAACATATTATAATCTTGTATTATGTAAGCTGTTTGTTTCTTACAAAAAAAAACATGAATAGAAGAATTAAAAAAACCGCACACCCCATCCAGCGTACCAAGGCCTTCATTGTGGCACCTCGTCGACTTCTTTTTGTTTGTCGGGCGGTCAGTTGCCCCGGCGCGCGTTGCACTCGGGCGCGATTCAATACGAACACACCTTAAAGCGGTACCTACTGCGAGGACGATCAACCTGGGGACGGGGACGGGACCGAGCCGGCCAACTGGCAATTTTATGAATTATGAAGACACCGTGTAAGAGGTGAATTGTCTGTAAAATGGTGTTCGCTGAAGCCTAAATAAGAGTAGTGTAGATACTCAAGAGTAGTGTAGATACTAAAGAGTGATGTAGGTACTGAAGAGTAGTGTAGATAATGATACTGAAGAGTAGTGTAGAGATTGAAGAGTAGTGTAGATACTGAAGTGTAATGTAGAGACTGAAGAGTAGTGTGGAGACTGGAACTAGTGTAGAGACTGAAGAGTAGTGTAGAGACTGAAGAGTAGTGTAGATACCGATGAGTAATGTAGATACTGACGAGTAGTGTAGAAACTGAAAAGTAGTGTAGATACGGAAGTGTAGGTAATATAGAGACTAGAGAATAATGTAGATACTGAAGAGTAGTGTAGAGACTGAAGAGTAATCTAGAGACTGAAGAGTAGTGTAGAGACTGAAGAGTAATGTAGAGACTGAAAAGTAGTGTAGAGACTGAATAGTAGTGTAAATACTGAAGAGTAGTGTAGAAACTGAAGAGTAGTGTAGCTACTGAAGAGCAATGTAGAGATTGAAGAGTAGTGTGGACACTGAAGAGTAATGTAGAGACTGAAGAGTAGTGTAGAGGAACATTTTATTTTATTATTTAACTAAAAGAAACATGTGTAACTAGACTAAATGTTAGGCATATCAAAAGTTAACTGAGTGGAAGATACTCTCAGTACCGCCTTGATGAAAGATCACCATTCAGAATTTAAACCTTGCCTGAAATGGCTTTAGCCGTGTTTGTTGAACAGGTTTGAATAGCCAGTAATGTTCCCACCTTCGTCTTTCCCATTTCCTTCACGTCCTCCACTACCGTCAGCCTCACAGCATACCTTATTCAGGGATGCCATAATCGGACTGGCTCCAGACGCTATAGGAGCAGTTGAGCAAAAAAGAGAAAAATATAGGAAAAAAGGTCGTTTTATCTGAATACAGTTTTAACAGAATAAAATAATTATATGCGAACAAATATTTGTTACAGCTAATAAGAATTGATTTACAAGATCTTAGGATATCGCATTAAATAAAATTCTTATAATTTAGAAGATTTTTTGTCGAAAACTAACAAAAAACTTATAATTGGTATCATCGTAATATTTTTAATTAAAACTAAGACTCAGTTCAGCAAAAACTGAACATCAAATTAAACTTTGTAATACAATATTCGCCAGTTAACCTCGCAGCTATTAAGGCCATTATTATTTTTGAATGATGCTGAAAATTAAGAAAAAATAAATTTAATTAAATACGAGGGAAAGATATCTATCTATTAATCTGTACGTAGCTTCTTATATAAATAAGAGAACCCGTTGCGGGGCTTTGCTCTTTATACAGTTCATTTCGCGATTGATGAAATTTTGCACACTTGATGTTCTAATACGACAAACATTCTACATCTACATCTCGGTTTCGAAAAAATCTACGTAGAGCCCTTTCAAGGCCGTGGATTTTAGTTTATCTATTCATCTATTTATACTTACTGGTGAAATTTTATACACTTGTCCTTCAGAACAATAATCAAAGCAAAATTTTGATACTTTTTGATTAAATTTTACACACTTGACCTTAAGAACAATAATCAAAGCAGAATTTTGATGCTTTTTGAATAAATTTTACACAATTTCACACATTTTGCTTAAATTTTTTTTTAATTTTCACACTTGACCTCCAGAACTAAACAGAAATTCTACTTTGATTATTATCAAAGCAATCAATTCTGCTTTGATTTTTGATATATTTTTATTAAATTTTACACACTTGACTTCCAGAACAATTTTCAAACAGAATTTTCATACTTTTTGATAAAATTTTACACACTTGACTTTCAGAACAATAATCCAACAGAATTTTCACACTTTTTGCTTAATTTTTTTAAAATTTTCACACTTGACCTCCAGAACTAAACAGAAATTCTGCTTTGATTATTATCAAAGCAATAAATTCTGCTTTGATTATTATCAAAGAAATAAATTTTGCTTTGATTATTATCAAAGAAGAATTTTGATATATTTTTATTAAATTTTACACACTTGACTTCCAGAACAATTTTCAAACGAGTTTTTCATACTTTTTGTTTAAATTTTACACACTTGACTTCCAAAACAATTTGCATACTTTTTAATTAAATTTTACACACTTGACTTTCAAAACAATAATAAAAAAGAATTTTCATACTTTGTGCTTAAATTTTACACACTTCACCTTCAAACAATAAAATTAATTAAAGCAGAATTTTGATACTTTTTGATTAAATTTTACACAACTATGTGTAAAGCCAGGGCAGCGCCGGAGACTTCAGCTAGTAATCTATGAAATAGCTTCGAGCCAGCAATTATTTTGCTTTGAACTGGGAAAAACTCAGCGCCTAACAAACTTTCGTTGTTTTTACAAGGCTCTAGCTCTAGCAAGTAAGGGCAGAATCGATTGATTACCTCCAGTTTTCTCTTGAGTGCTTCCCTGAAATAAACTTCGTAAAGTTCCTCAAAGATATAAACTTTTTATCCAGTACAAGCATTATTGGAAGAGCTTTCATACTGATATTAAGGTAGTACGAACATACCAAATTAATAACGCCACTAAATGTTTTTATTCCTTTGACGCTTTGAAGGACGAAGTAATTTACATCATTAGAAAGACAGTAAATACTGAAAATATAATACGTAGCTACAATTTCATCGATCCAAATGTTGTTCGGAATTTTTCCACTACCGAAGGTCGTAGCGGTATTTTAAAAGAAAAATTACCTACGAATCTAAATGATCGCGATAACACTGATAACCAATAAAGTAAATGGCACATTTCTGAATTTTCTGTTAGAACCATTTTCCCAATTTTTATAACACAGTTAGTTATATTACAAGCATATAGTTTATGTGTGCATGTATAAATGTGAATATGTGTACGTAAGAACGCAAGTTGGTAAAGAGACCGTCGTGCTTCATTGCTACCCTGGTATCGTAAATTAAGACATTTAAATTTATTACGTCAAAATTTACATACATGTTGTTGTAACATTTAACTTTATTCTAATATTTTGATTTATTTTAAAATAATGATTTTTAAAGGTTCTGTAGCGGATCCTGGGTAGGAGGAAGAAATGAACATTGGTCTAGAAGAGACCCATGTTGTAGGCAGGGTGAAACACAAAGGTCGGCAAATCGTTCCACAGCCTAGTCGTTGAACTCAAGAACGAACGAGTCGTAGAAGTGAGCCGTTCTTGTGTGACGCCAACCGTGTACATATATTGGGCGCGCGTTTGGCGTGCTTCCCGACAGTGTAACGGTGCCGAGATGATCAATGAAGCTAGTTCCTCGGAGCATCTTCCATTGAAATATCTGTAGAACAAGGATAGTATTCCCAACCGAAGCAATAATTTATTAAGAGAGGAGAATCTATCAAACAGACCGCCCGTTTCTGCACAGGGGCCGAGGGTTTTTTCAGGTATTTTGGGGCTCCAGAGGTGGCTGCCAAAATCAACAGTGGGGCGCACTTGCGGTTTGTATGTACAATGCCAAATGGTCAAGATAAAACAGGACTTCGCTATGCTCAGTCAAAGATAAAAACACAAAATCATTTCGCCAAAGCAATCTCGTTTAATTATACTCTGAATTTAATTGTTATTCGAGTCCATTGCTCCCAAAAGTCTCCTCCGACCAGTCAGACGGGACCATTCGGCTTGTTGGCTGCATTAAATTTCATATTTAGTTTAAAGCGTGCATTTAACACTATTATGGCAACAGAGTGCCACAATAATAATGCCGACAGCATCGCGAGTGCATCGAGACTGCAACGCAGATTATATAGGTGTTTGTTTGCGCGCCAATGCAAAGAGAGCAAACCAAAAGCAAACAGAACAGCTATTATCACAGTCAACATTGTGAATTTATTGCATACTCGTTTCCTTGTTTAAATGATAAAGGTGTGGAAAAAACTAGAAATAGTGTACAATCTAGCTTATATGAATGCGTTATTATTTATCCAACTCTAAATGGTCAGGTACTTCTCGAACCCTCCATTTCCCACCTTTTTCTTAATTCTTGCTTTTCAGCGTCTCAACATTCCGCGATATCAAAATCTTAGGTTCCGGGTATTTGGGATTCATGTGAGCTATCATATACATTTAAATTTAAAAAAAAACTATTAAGATGAAGTCATGCGAAATAATGCAAAATCATAAAAAATCGTGTGTTTTTGGATTGAAAATTTGAACGCTTAGAAATATTATAGACGCTTCAATTAAATACTGCGAGTGCTTACAACACATCTTGAAATCATCGAGTATTTTTTTAATAAGTCTTTTTGTAAGTGTGAAAAAATAAAGTATCAGTCCTATAAAAAATACATACTTTCAAGTGCCAAAATTCTAATTATTTGCCAAATCTCCAACAAATGAATCCATTTTCGAATAAAGTTTCATTATATAATGTGGCAAATTAAGTTTAAAACATTTTAATATTAGTGTCTGAATTTCACAAAATAAAATAAAAACAATGCAATTTCGCCTTTTTCTTTCGGCATGAATCAAAATCGGCGGCTTTCGATGAATTTGAAATTGAGAATTAAATCTAATACCGTCCGCATAAAGACTATGTGCATTTTGTATTAGTTATGCCACGCCTGCGGTGGCGATAGCAGTCTAGGTCCTGCGTCGCTTGGTTCCGTTCCGTGAAATCGATTTAAAATTTCATTGTTATTATAAAAAAACAATGAATAAGAAAGGAGTCAATGTTTTTTACAGGCCTTTACAAAACCAACCTGTGAAAAACCACTCTCGAATACTTTCTCCAACTTTTCCATAAAAGTCTTCTCCAGCATTTTTAAACCCCTCCCAAAAAGAGGCGGGGATTCCTATGACAAAATTTTCAAGGACTAGTGGATTACCTTAAGAGGAAGCTGGACGGCGTTTTGTCCATACAAACGTATTCCCCAATTTCCACTTTGGATTTTGACACTATTTTAAATATTTTTTAATATAATGTAGATATCGATCACTTGAGTGTCGATGCGGTTTACTTTTTTAATAAGTTACTTCTTATAGGAAATAGGACCTCTTCAAAAATCAATAAATTAACCTATTTTGAATGCGTCCAGTATACAAATTTAAGAAAGTATTAAGTAAAAAAAAAAAAAAAACTTATAGACACTGAATATTTTCTTCTAATACAATTGTGGAAATAAACTTATAAATGGGTCCAGTTTCGGAGAAGAAAACATAGAAATACAAAACCTCGAGTTGGTAAGGCAGAGGATGGAGTTGTCCCTTTCGCTCAGTTTCGCTTATTATTTATAGTAGACAAATGCCAGTAATTGATATCTATATTATAGTATAAAACATTTGCACTAATGTCAAAATCCAGAGAGGAAATAAGGGAAAACGTTTGTATGGACAAAACGCCGCCCGCGTTTTCTCAAAGCCATCAAAAATAAAAATAAACGAATGTGCTTTAGACCACACGATTGAAGTAAAACTACAAGACAAACCTCGCCCCGTGAACCCAGGTATCCCTGCTAAGTTACCAAATGTAGCAAACGGGGTGACCTATGATCTAAATGTGACATGACATTGGGGTGAAATATGACCATGGGGTGACCTATGACCTTGGGGTCACCTATGACCTTGGGGTTACTTACAACCTTGGGGTAACCTACGAACTTTGGGTAACCTACGACCTTGGGGTGACCTACGACCTTGGGGTGACCTACGATCTTGGGGTGACCTACGACCTTGGGATGACCATCCTTATCCTTATCCGTATCCTTATCACTCCCCAAGTCAAGCGTGCGTAAAGGCCCGACCGTTCGCTTCGCTATCGATCACCGTTCGCATCGATTACCGTTCGCATCATACTTTTCGTAACAATCACCACTTTTCGTAACGCATTCACCAGCTTACCCCCCAAGAAGTCGAGTGTGCGTAAAGAAGTTTACTTCAAAAAAATTATCTTGTTGTCGCGCTAAATTACGCGTTGCAAACTTAGTATTTTAGCGCGACGACCGACAACAACGCCGAAAGTTTCCTATCTTGCAGCAATGAATACTGGTGTTAGTCTCTTTGTGGGAGATGAAAATGCACGTTAAGCGGCAGCTTCCAGCGAGGGGAAAGGCAGATTAGACAGGCAAATGCGCGCCGGTGTTTTCCTCTTTCCTTTGGTTGGTTCTCGTTCGCTGGCTACGGGCCAAGACCGCTCTAAGTTTCCGTGTGAATCCAGGAATACGTTCCGCGGCGCACAATCTCCAAAACAAAACATTCCAATTATAACTGACCGCTTTTAGGCGCAGACGAATCAATCTGCAGAAATGGGGGAAATCGGAATTTTTTTTTTTTTTTTAAATTAACGAAATATCGACACCTTACTGGTAAGACCTGATGAGTCTCATGCTTGGCAAAAAAAAATCAGAAACTAACTACACACACTATTCGATTTTCAGAAGGACGTGCACAAAACACAATGGCATCATTTCAGACGCTGAAATTTTCCATTTGTACTCAGATCAATTTACTAAATGTATGTAAAAAAAAATCAACCCGTTGAAAATAAATTAAAGATATATTTATTATCGTTAAGATATATATTATAAATCACCCCAAGTAGTTCCTCTTGTACCTGACTACACTTTTAGATAGTCTTGTTCTATCAATTACACTTTCTCAGGTTTTTCCTTGTATAAAATTATATATGAAACTCATATGAAACTCATGCGGAAACTGGTTTACGTAACCATGTCACATGTAATTTTTTTTTTAAATAAAATAATTTTTTGTTTCCCCAATAAAGTATATACGAATATGAACAAGTATGTTATCATACCTTCAGTATTTGAAGTCGAATGGAAAATATACTAAGCAATTTACAAAGGAAAACGTTTTAACGTAAGTTAAAATTGACAGTAAAAATCTAATAAGTTTTCGTAATCTTCATTAGTTAGCTTATTGTGCAAATCAAGAAAACTTCATAAGTTAAAAAAAAACTCTAGCAAATAAACAAATAAGGTTTCAAAATATTTGATTAATTCATAAATTTTTTTGAAACAACACAAGTGAAAAATGATAATAATTTTAAATCCTTTCGTCGACGTGTCGGAGGCTTCTGTCTTCGAAAATACAGATCCAGATTTACCAATATTGCCTTTTTTTGCCTTCATCTCAAAGAGCCTTTAGAATAAATGCGTCGGGTGGGAATGCCGACCTTGTTCTACCGGTATTTCAACGGAATATCCAACGGATCCGAATAGCCAGGTACTTCCCCACATTCCTCTTCCCCATCTTCTAACCATGTCTTACTGGCTCTAGACGGGAGCAGTTGGCACTCTTGTTCGGTAGTCACATAAAAAAAAAATCTACGAAAAAACAAAACAAAAGTTGGCAAAATTAAATAAAGAATGCATATTAGGAATGCCGCTATGAAACATTGAGAATAAATAAGACGTTCATTTTCCCGGGAAAAGCAGAATTGGTTATCTTTCAACACAAAGCACAAAGCATTTCCTATTAGGTTTTCCAAGAAAAATGGAAATCAAAAATAAATTAATGAAATTCTAAGCCGAAATGAAAAGTACAGAGTATAGGACGAATGTTTACATAATTTTTAATTTACCTACATGTTAACTAAAGACCAAAAAATCTGTTTATTAGCTTCACAAAAACTCGAGAAGAGTAGGTTCTGGCGTCATGAAATTTGCACAGCTTTTATGTGTAGGACATGTGTAGGACATATGTAGGACACCGTAGATCAAAAATGAGCTAAGGAACTAAAAAGTCTTGCATTGTTTATTACACATTTATCAATTTAAAGCAAGTATACAGGGTGTTAAGGAACGTACTTGACTTATTTTTACTCAAAATAATATCAGGAATTACTGGTTAAAATAAGTCAGCTACGTCCCTTAACACCCTGTATAGCTTGTTATATAAGGGAGATATAATTTATAAATATTCCCGTGTAGGTAATGAACTCAAATTTGCTTAGGAATTTTAAAAATTGGAACTGATCGTTTGAATTCAGACGAACGATAAAGTTTATAAAATGCGTATCGAAAATCAGAAAACTATTTTATTTCTATTAAATTAATAATTCTATATTAGAAATGTGCAGGTTTTTCTTTTGTTTAATTTTTTTACAGATGATTGTTCAAGTTTACTAACGGTGATTATTTGAAAGGTAAATTTCTGACGTCTCTCTAATGTGTCAACAAAAATACATATTGGCAAATATACGTTTTTGAAAGGCAACGTGATTCTGAGACAAATATTTTTAAAATCTTTCAGCTTCACTAATCCTATATTTATAATATTCAGTGATTTTTCATGGGTCTGCGCTACTAATTAATGTTCGTGGGTGTGTCCATACAATCCCACACAACCGTCACATTATTACATATCGTCATATATTATTACGAGCAGTTCTGTGAGGAGTGATGACTCCATGGGATTGAATGACGAGCGATATCGTGATTAAGCCAAGCTCACTTAGTGTATGTCTCGTACAACTTTGCACTAGGCAAATAAAATAAATAAGACCTCCATACAAAAAAGGAACAAAATAGCTCCAGAAAATGGTAACCAGTATTCACCTAAATTCCGCCGAAAATTATCAATCTACGAGGGGTGGAAAGAGTAGGAAGGGGGAGGGGGAAGTTAAGGAGAAAGAGGAATAATAAATAGGCAGGTTTGAAGATCTTAACTAGACTATTCAGATCTGTTTACTAAGGACGGGTTGTTTCACAGAGGTCGAACAATTCGTCAAATTTAAAAGTTAATTTTAACTTCTGTGATTTTTTTTTGGCTTTAGCTATTTTAATTTGTTTATTTAATCCCTGAGGAAAATAATTCTTCTGAGGGCATATGTCATCTTTGGGGATGCTATGTGGAGAAGTGCTGGGAAGTAAAACGGTATAAGGGGTGGGTAGGAATCTGGCGATCAATGTGTCCAGGAGTGACGAACGTATGAATCCATCCATCTCACTGCGGTACAAGGCGATATGTCGAGAGAGGTCTCTCTCAACCAATTTCTTCCGATCCAGCTCGCCACGTATGAGGTGCGCAAACGCGTGTGCCGCCAAGCCCCAGACAAACCTCACCGCATGATCCCAGGCACCCCTGCTAAGTCACCAAACGCAAACCGCTTAGGGTGACCTATGGTAGAGGTATTGGTCATCCAATAAATGGTAATATACCCGCCTCCCAAATTGTGATAGTTATATTCAAATTCAGTTATATGAAACAACTGGCCTATGATGATATAATAACAGAACATGAATTAAACCTCCAGAGAAATTAAAAATTAAATTTTCTAATTTGATGAATTATTGTTCAAATTCTGTAAAACTGCCGACCCCAATTTCATGCAATATTTCAAATCTGGGGACCTTTCAGCATGGCGACTCTGAAAGAATTCATCGCTAGATGTTACTAAATGATGTTGTGTGTTACGAGTATCTAGACAAGGTGATCGATGGCGAATGAAGAGATAAAGAGGGAAACACTCACGAAAAGACCGACAGAAAGATATCCTCGTTCATATTGCGTGTGGGACAACTGTTCGCCTTGTCGCCCTGAAGAGGAAAAACACTAATTTAATTGGAACATCAAGCCAAGGAAAAACTACTGTCACGATGAGTCAATGATAAACGTGATAAAAATAAAAGTAGAACATTTTATTTCAGAAAAAACGCAGCTTTTATATATTTAATCAATATACGCTAACTGATTTTAAGTCCTTGGATTGCATGAAAACATTCTACATTTCATTAGTTAGAAGTCAAGTGGAATATAATTCACCTATTTGGTTCCCTTTCTATAAAGTACACTCTAACAAAATAGAACGGGTTAAACACAAATTTCTTAGGTACATTAATTATTTAAGTTTGATGAATCGACTTCATTTAATTACGCTGTCTGACAGAAGAATCATTTCAGACCTAATTTTATTATACAGAGTCATGAACAACCTAATTGACAGCCCTGCAATAGATCCATTAGTAAAAATTCAGAAGGCAAAAATTAAATTAATCCTCCAAGTTCCTCGCTACACTAGCTCGGATGTAATTTACGAAACACTAGACGCCATGACAATAAGACAACTCTGCGCCAAATCTGTACTACTATACTTCATCCAACATAAACTTCACATACAGATGCAACCTCAATTAGCAATTAAAACAAGGGCCTCTACAAAAAAACCCTTAACATACCGATAACTCATACCTCACACGGGCAAAGAAACTATAGTTTAAGTACTACGCAACCAAACTGTATGACTCAAAGATATTAGAAACCCAAGATATGCTATAGGCAGTTTGAACCCTTTAGAACTGCGTTACCTCGTGTCGCCGATATTGCCAACCAATACTATTACACACCTTCGCTTACGCTAAAGTATCCGCCCCTTTTCGAACTCACACTTGAAACTTGTCGTTTTCGTTGGCACTAATACTTAGGAAAGATTTCTATGCGTACACGTCTCGACTGCATTCGCAATTAGCAATACATTCAAATGACAACGAATAAAGATTGCAACAATATAAATCGACAGCAATCGGTATTTTAATTTTAAAATTATTCCAGTTGAGATTTGGATGAAAAATTCTTATTCTCAGAACCGATAAATCGGAATAAGTGTGGTCTATTCTCAGAACCGATAAATCGTAATGAGTGTGTCCAAATCGTAACAAATCCACATCAATTGTTTCTAATCTATTTAGAATTTTAACAGTTTTTGGTTTTGTTCAATAATATTAATCACAATAACACTCAAATTGTGCTTTTGTTGTAAAAATCCATAAAAAGAAATTCTAATTTTTTACTAATGTTAATTTATTTTGTATTTGAGTACTTCACAAGAGTCCCATGCATCTGTTTACCATCCCACTCTGAATGCTGTCTAACAGCCATCTCATCTTAAATATGCTTTGTAAAAACTAAATAGAAAACACATCGAATCATAGTATGACCGGACAGTGGTTGAGTGGGCATCGCGTTTGGGTCCCACCCAGGCGTTCCGTGTTCGATTCCTCGGCTGGCTAAGTCCTCCATCACGACTCAAGCAACATTTTCTGCTTACTGAGGTGGTGGTAGGAGATTTTCAAATATTGTCGGTTATTCGTTACCCGGGAATCTTTGTCTTTCATTTTTAAAAAAACGAGTGTGCTTTAGACCACACGACTGAAGTAAAACTTCACTAACTAATAAAAGAACACATGACATTGGGGTGACCTATAACATTGGGGTGACATATGACTATGGGGTGACCTGTGACCCTGGGGTGACCTAAAACTGTGAGGTGACCTATGACCTTGGGGTGACCTACTACCTCGGGGTGATCTACGACCTTGGGGAGACCTACGACCTTGGGTTAACCTATGGCATGGTTATTCAAAAAATGATTCCTTGTGCTCGCACCTCTCCATAACACTTCGTAACGCATTTACCAGCTTACTCCCTAAGTCAAGCGTGCATCAAGGCCGGACCGTTCACCTCGCCCTATCACCGTCCGCATCGATTACCATTCGTATCACACTTTTCGTAACATCACTCTTTTTGTAACGCATTCACCAGCTTACCCCCCAAGTCGAGCGTGCGTAAAGAAGTTTTACTTCAACTTCTTGGGGAGTAAGCTGGCGAATGTTTTACGAAAAATGTTATGGAGAGGTGCGAGCAAAATGAATCATTTGTTGACTAACCATGCCATAGGTCACCCCAAGGTCATAGGTCACCCCACGGTTGTAGGTCACATCAGGGTCATAGGTCACCCCATGGTCATATGTCACCCCAATTTTATATGTCACCCCAATGTCTTTTTTGTTATGCTTCTCCCCGTCCCGTGAACCCCCCCCCCCTTCATACCTCTCTCACCCCTGCCAACCCCCCCCCCCTTCGTTTCCCTCCCCCACCCCCGTTATCCTCTCTCTATCGGATCAGTCGTCCCCTTCCCTTCCCCTACTCCTTCCCTTCCTGCAGCTTAACATTATGAATTGCACACATTTTTCAAACTGATCACGTGTCAAAAAATATACAAATTTCATAACGCCAAAGGTTACCGTTAAATTTATATAAACCTTCACGGACGTGCCCACACCAAAATACCAAAGTTTCATCCCATTCGGATGTATGGTAAAGGAAATAATTTCATAATGCTAGAGCCCACCGTTATACTCCTATATATAGAAACCTCCGCGGGCTCGGGCACAAAAAATCAGCAAAGTTTCATTGAAAATCAGATAAATGGTACACATGCGAAACAAACAATTAATTTTTTTATAAAAATAAAGATTAGAAAAGAAAAGCATGGCATTTTTTTCTACCACAAATCAGCATTGACACCAAATTATCTACAAAAAAAAATTCAAAAGAAATAATATGTTTGTATATATATATATATATATATATTTACATAGCCCTGCTAATTTTACGAAATATCGATAGTCGGTTTTTAAAAGAATTCGCGTCCCCCTCACTAGCTTCGTCATGGCGGCGATGTTTGCTTTACCGGGGCCTTACGTCAATTATAACTTTGAATAATCATTAAAAAATGATAACTCACTTTAATTTTGTACTTAGCGGTGAAATAAAACTCAATTTATCTTGAAGTTCACATTGCTTGTCGTATTTTTACATAGTTTCATTGAACAAGACGGCATTTTGAATAAAACGGGCACAAACCGTGCTCGGTTACGACACAAAATCAAATAAATGAACGAATTCTTTCCGTATTCATACTACGCGCATTACGCCGTAGTCCGCCCACGGTCTGGCGGCCAACGTAGCATATCTCCCTTTGTTTCTATTATCTGTGGTATGACTACATGCCCACCACACTGAGGCAACTACTAAACACAAATCCATGTACAATTCTTCACAAAAAACACATCAAAGACTGGATCAAACAACAAGGTATTCAATTTAATCAAAATATTATAACACCTAACCAAACATAACCAAAAATAAATATAAAAAAATAGGTAATAAAAACTTTGTTATATGATAAAAAAATAATATCACAATATTATTCATACCAGTGGCGTGTGGTCCCTAGGATAATATACCTACCTATTTATTAAAAATATTATTTATCTTGTACGATGCTATGAATAATGTATATATAGATCCTAACGGCAACTAATCTTTTATTTTATGTATTCAATACTGCCGCCATGGGTCGACCCACAGTCTCCTTCTTGACAATATCAAGGAAGATACGGTGTTTCCACTTTTGTCGACAGAATTGTATTTATTCCAAAACATGGGAACACCTCGGCACAGTTTCGCCTAGTGAGGTTCACAAAATACTACTATGTACTTACCTATATACAGTTACGGATCAGTAACATTTTTTTTCCTTATTACTCAACTTAATATCTATGTATACCAATGTAATTATCTGTAATATGTATGTATGTTAAAGAATAGAAATGAATAAATAAACGATTTGATGTGTTATTGTAATGTTTTATATTATATTTTGTTCTATGTTATTGTCAAATATTATATTGTTTAAAATATTTCACGGTTTTACGCTATATTCTTCAAAAACTACTTGTATATTCTTAATTTTTTTAAACTTTTATAACTTTTGGTTTAAATTCTATGTCTAATCCTCGATAACTTAAATATTATTTTATAATCCATGTAATAACGCCCCTACGGGCGTATAACAACAATAAATGAATAAATAATAATATACAATCAATGAGAAATAGTTTCCCTCTCAGAGTCTGTGCCATTTTTGGAGACGAGTGGAGCGTCTTTTAAACCGTCATGTCAGGACTAATTGTTCGGTTTTAGGAACAACTCATAGAAATCGTTTTGTCTCCCTTACTATCACGGTTAAAAATATGATCCAAACAGTGTTTGAAAGAGAAAATTCGACGCTTTAAATTCAAATCTAAAAGCTAACCGCAAAAAATTAAAACATATGACTTTGTAAAACCAAAGTTTCCGATCGCAATTTAAAAAAAAATTGAAACTTTGAGAATTTTTTTTAAATATTTCATTTGTATTTGCCTAATAAATTATGTATTTGTTTAAAAAAAATCATATCAGTATATTTTGTTATAAAAAATGTAAAGTGCGCCGTTTTTAATGCAAAATTTATATATTTACAAAAATACGTGTTTATTCCAAATTATAAAATTTAAAAACGTATTTCGTCTCCATCAGTTTTTTTCCAGAAATTTTCAAGAAACCAGAAATTTTCAATTTATTTGGAATTTCTACAAAACGGAAATATATTGACCATCTGAAAAAATACGGTTATTAAAATACTGAGGCCGGAGAGGTTAAGAAAAGAAAGAAGTAAAACTGGGTCTTGAAGAAACTAACATTAAGATTTGTTTCGTGTGTAGTGACGAAGATTTACCTTTATTTATTTTATGTGACATTCGACGATATACAGAAAAATCATTTTAGAGGACACGTTTGAATGTATTTTGTGCAAACTAAGGCTCAGTTGTTTCATTAAAATTCAAATGCAACATTGTCATCAAATGACCGTTTAGCGCCATGTTGTTTTGACATTTAAAAGGTCCCCGTTGAACGCTCCAGGAGCTTTTAGCTTTTTATCAAATTGTAATAAGCTGACAATCTTATGATAGTTGTCCTCTTCAGCTTATCACAATTTGTTCAAAAGCTGAAACGAACTTAGTAGAGTCGGCATTTAACGGGGAACTTTCAACTGTCAAAAAATCATATGGCGCTGAATGGCCATTTGACGACTTTGTCACACGTGAGAATCAGCGAAACCACTGGACTTAAAAGTATCGAAGGTTTCACAAAAGTTCTTGGAACGAATTTGAAAAACAAAAGGCAAGTATTATTTATTTTTGTAGTGTAAAGAGATTACTGACAATTTCCCCAATATTCGAAACCAATAATAACAAAATTCAATAAGAAAAAATAATGATTTTTTACATGAAAATATTCCCAATCGTATATTTTATAATGTGTTTTGTTCTCTAAGTATATTCAAGTATCATTTTCAAAACATGGTTTTACAATACGATTTATAACCTCACTGGGTCAAGCCTGTGTTGAGTTACAAATTTTACAAGTTTAGCAACAAAATAACACAAAAATAATATGGGTATGGAAAGAACAATATTGTTTACGTTTTGTAAAGATTATGGGTACCTACTAACATAACCTGAAGGCGGCTAGTACATTATAATGTAAACATGTAGGGTGACCGTATTGTTGAGAATTGATTCCACATAAAAATAAGTTTATTTTAAAAGGACTAAGATGAAAATAATAAATACATGAATATAATATATTTAGCTACTAATTTGGCAGGAGAAAGATGAAAAAACGGTTAAGACATAATATATGCTATTAATTTAGAAAGGACAACGTGGTAAATTGAGACGTGACTTTGAAATGGAACTGTGTGAATCAGCAAGTTATATTAAATTATCACAAAGCGACTGAGAAAATGTTCTCCCTACCTCGTTCTACTTCGAAGTCCTTGAAACTAAAACGTTTGAATCATCTCAACACAAAGAAAACTCGTCGAAGGGACGTATAATTGAATAATATAAGTTAAATTTTATCACCATTTTCTTCTTCCTTATTTTGTTAGCAAGGAAACCACAAGGAGACGGCGTCATAATATAATGACGATCAAACATATATATCCGTGCATACTATTATTAATGGTACAGAGGAACATACACTAGAAAATAATAATTCACATTTTTACGAGCGCTCGACGTTTAAAGTTTGCATGCAATTTAATAATGTCAATAATAGCATATCCTGGGTAATTTCCATTTTGTTTGTATGTAATAATAATGACTGTGTATTCATACAACGTTAAACCAATTCACATAAACCTTTAATACTATTAATTCGAGTGGGCACGTAAAAGAAAATACGATTATAAAGAAACACTAGAAAAAAAAATCAGAGTGAAATTCACACGCGGTAGAAGTTAAACCTTCATAAAACTAAAGTAGAACGAAGCACCGTACAAAACGGAGACCGATAAGCTACGAAGCACCGCACAAAGAGGAGACTTATTATACTATCTCATTCTCTCGCAGGCTAAATCCTATAGTTTGGATCAGTGGTTCCCAAACTCTCTTGGCCCACAGACCCCTTTCCCCAAACTGGTATGACCCATGGACCCCGGGGCGGATAACAAACACAACGGAGGCGGAATGGGATAGTGTGGGACGGCAAATTTACAGAGGGGGCGAAATGGGATATGGGGTGGAACGGGGTCCATCCTACCCCGTTCCACACCATATCCCCCCTCCGTTATGGAAATTTGCTGTTCCACCCTATCCCAATACGCCCCTCCCCCGACGAAACTTCCATATGAATAAAAATATGTGTCAAAACCTTGCCGCGGACCCTCTGACGTCAATCAGGGACCCCATATCAATTTTTATTTTCCACGGACCCCCTGAATGATCCTGGGGAACCCTGGGGGTACGGACGACTTTGGGAACCACTGGCCTACACTAATAGATAAAGCCAAGCCAAAATTTTTGTTCTTTACTATCGAAACCAGATAAATTTTCGTGGACCCCAATTTTTTTTACCGTAGACTCCCGTCGAGCCCCCGTGGATCCAGGAGGTCCACCTGGACCACTTTGGGAATCACTGGTGTAGATGTTTGTCTCTTTTTAGTATCGCAATTGTTCGTCCCATCGAGTTTCAAATCAAAATGGTGCTAAAGACGTTTTCACTTTTAAAAAAAACATCCTTTGGTAAATTAATAGATACCGTTCCTCAAATAACCATTTCATAACGACAATAACGGTTCGTATAATTTTAACCCGTTTTCTTTTGCAGTTAATGGGTCACCAGTCATTATTTTTTAAGTAAGTCGTTTGCATTTAGTTGCAGTTCGCGTTGTACAAAGGGAGAACATAACGGACCGAAAGTGGGACGCTGGAAAAGTGGAATGCACTTCCCGGTTCGTGAAACGGTACACTTTTGGCGCATTTGGGTACTAAATGCATCCAGATTTGTCTCCACGACTTCAGTGCATAAGAAAAAAAGATCTTAAAATAGTTCCACCGACTCAAAAGGAGGATTTTATTTCATGAGGAAGCTAATTAAGAGACAACAAATTAAAGCACATTTTTGAAGAAAAGGGTACCTACGAGTACTTACTAAAACCTTGCAAATGCATGCAGATTTATCTTCAGCATTTCTGTTAAAAATAAAAATAAATACGTAACTGCACCGGCGCAAAAAGAGGATTGTATTTCATAAGAGAAGTAATTAAATACAGTAAATAGAAGGACCTTCTTAAGAAAAAAAATTATATATCATGTAAATGCATGCAGATTTGTCTCCACGATTTAAAGTGCAGAAGAAGAAAAAGGGAATCATAAAATGAAGGTACTTGTGTAAAAGGAGGAATATAATTCACAGGGAAGCTAATTAGAGAATACAAATGAAGAGACCCTTTGAGAAGACCTTGTTTGACCTTATTCAGTATATCTTTGAATATTAGTACAATATGTATTTAAGGTGAAGCAGTACGAAGTACTGCAAAATCAAGCGCATTTTATTAATATTGTAGATTCTTCTTCTTTCGTATGGTGGGGGTCAGAGGGAGACATCTAGGTCTGCGAGCCAGTCTAGGGCCTCAGGCGTTGTTGCCCTGTGGACCTCATCAACCCCGCCGGGGAATGAATGGAGCGGGCATTCGTTGACCACATGTTCAGTGGTCTGAACCGCACCGCATTCACACATCGCCGACTCTTTAAGGCCCCATCTATGCATCATGTGAGCACAACGGCTATGGGATGTAGATGGTTTTTATTTAATACTAAATACTACTAAAATATTGGTATTTGAATAAACGAGTTAATAAATCTTTTTGTAAGCCCAGAAAAAATAAAGTATCAGACCTCTAAAAACTGCTTTAATGTGCAAAATCTCCTATTTAGGTACGAATCCTTTTTCGGTTACGGTTTTATTGTATAATATGGCAAATCAAAAAAAAAAAAAAAAAGCTTTAGAAAATTATCGGAAAACATTTTAATATTTTGTGCCTGAACTTCGTAAAATAAAATAAAACTCACTTTTTGGCAATGTTTTTTTCTTGAATTAACCGCAGCTGGTAATAAACAGGAATTAAAACATTATCGCTATCCATATAGAGAGTGTTATTGTTAGCCACCTGATCGCGAATTTTACACGCGGCGGTGCATCGTCTTTCAATATTTTCTCCTTGCAGAAATACTGTAAAAACGAGTTGAGGTCATTTCTCATTTTAACAGATTGCAGATCTAAGCTAAGGGATGAACTGGATTATCTAAATCGGGCTTTAGAAACAAATCATATTAGCTAAAGGATCTTTATAATCATTTAACAGAATTTAATTACCTTGGTGGATTAGTTTGATGATGAATTTGATGATGATTTAAATGTAGTGTAACACCGTTAAAATAATTTTTTTACAAAAAAAATAATTTTTTTCAACAAACAAAAACTATCATTAATAGACCAGTTAGATAAGCACACATAAAAACTCCGACGGTAAATAATAGCTTTAGACAAAGAAACCGCAAAAACCAGGCAATAAAAGCATTCAACCATTTTTCACTCGATACAAAAAATGAGGAAAACAATAAACATTTCAGAAATAAAATAAAAAAAATGCATTAAAGATAAAAAAAGAGAATGAATACGTATTACAAATAAAATTATAACATGAAAGAATAAAACATATATACCTACGTACTACACAATACCATTACAACACACACTTCATTATATACAACCGTACCTCTTAATATATGCCGATTTTCATTAACATCTTTATTATATTATTTTATTTCATTTCATCTGTTTTATTTTATTTTTTTATCAATTTGTAATTTCATATTATCTTTTTAATAAATTTTATTAAATTGCAAAATTTGGGCCTCAGCACGGGCAAAGTACCCAGTGTGGCCCACATTATGATATAATATTTGAAAATACATAATATTATCGGATCAATAAAATAAAAATAAAAAACCGGCAAAAATGAATTCCAATTTAACACATATAAATTGCAGCGGGTGCTGTTGACGATTACTGTCAATATAATGTACATTTACACGGCATCAGAAACTGCCCACGTTTCCTGCCAAAGGTTGTAAAAATCAACAGTTCAAAAAACGTTTACATCGTTAACAGGGTAAATTCCTACATTTTAGTTACTAATACAGAATAATTTTCCGCTTACTATGGTGGCAGTAAGAGATTTTCAAATATTGTCAGGTTATTGTTATTGTCTTAAACCGGGAATGTTAGTTACCTGTTCTTAAAAAAAAAAAAAATGAAATACGATGTTAAACTTTGTTTTTCCATCAAAGGAGTAAGACGAAAGAATGGTCGACAAGGGTGGTTTGCACTGTTTTATTTATTAAAGCAGAGCGCGCTGATGCCGGTAAAGTTGTCGACATTCTCAGCGAGAGTTTCCACTAAGATCTTGCAGCTGCCGACCAGAAATTGAGAGTAGGTACTTCCCCGGAAAGCTCTTTGTTCGACAGGGGGTACGGGGAGCTCGAGGGAGGGGGTGGGGGAGGTAAGAGGGAAAGTCAATCGATGGAGAGCGTAACTTCCCGTATTATGGCGAACGGATGGCCATTACTACAGACGCTGTAAAAACTGAGCACAGAACTTTCAAGTTCCTTGGCCGAATAACATTTTTTCACAGTTTTGGCGATTCTATATTTATCAATACTACGCTAACTAGGCGAAAACTCGATAATAGTAGCGGGAAAGAAATTGAACATAGACGCTCAAATTGTCTGACTGTTTACTGAAAATCTATCCAAAATAGCAGATCGAGAAAATAATTTGAGTCGGGACATAAATTTTTAGCGTTTTCGCCAGACAAAATACTTACTTTATTGATACATAATGGAAGATATGGAAGATACTCTCAGTATCGCCCTGGGGTAAGACCATCATTCAGAATTGAAAAGATGCTTGAAATAGCCAGATCTACATAGCCAGGTACTTCCCGCCTGCCTCTTCCCCGTGTCCGTCCAAAACCTTCAATATCACAACATACCCCAATTGGGGATGCCATGCGGTTGGGAGCAGCTGGGACGCTTTTGCGGTATTCACATTAAAAAAGTACAAGGTGGGGTATACAAAATTATTTTTCTTTTAATATGAATTAAATAAAAAAAGTATTGTCGACATGCCGACATATCGACAGACAAAATTTAAATTGACAATTAAGTCTTCTTTAGAAGCAGGGTTGTGTTATGGGACGGTTTTTCTAAATCTCCGCCTTGAGATATCCCCATAAAAAACATCATCTTATTCGGCAATATACAGACAGAATTCCTAAACATACAGATATACTTCAGAAATCGGTTGCCTAAGTGCATAACGATGGGCACCATCCTACAGATATTTTCTTTACAATTGTATATTAATTAAACATTTAAATTTTGTTTTCACCATAAAAAAATAATTTCACGGTTGATGATACCATCATCATCATTACGTCATAGTATAAAATGAAGTCGCTCAAAATGTATGTGCGCTTAGATCTTTTAAACCACGCAACGGATTTTCATGCAGTTTTCACCAATAGATAGAGTGATGCAAGAGGAAGGTTTATATGTATTATACATGCTTAGTTTTAGCAGAGTAAAGCCGAGAAAATCAAATATTCAATTCAGGCAGCGGGCACATAGTATAAAATGAAGTCGCTCAAAATGTATGTGCGCTTAGATCTTTTAAACTACGCAACGAATTTTCATGCGGTTTTCACCAATAGATAGAGCGATTCAAGAGAAAGGTTTATATGTATAATACATGCTTAGTTTAGTAGAGAAAAGCCGAGAAATTCAAATATTCAATTCAGGCAGCGGGCAGCAGACAGCTAGCAAGCAAGTGGTGTGGATTTTATAAAGGTTGGGTAATGGCGTTGTGTTTCGTTAGCCACAGCTACGTGTGGCCGGGTCTGCTAGTGATATATAAATTACATTGCTGCGCCTATTAGTACGTCAAATAATCTATTTCCAAAAATATTGTCGTTTTGGTAATCAATGCAACGAATCTATATACGTCATATGCAACAGCACTTTAAATTAGAATACATGTCCTTCTCGACTAACAACGAAGTGCTTCAAATCGATGTAGAAATAATTTATTTACCTTGGACAATCACAATAATAATACTAATAATAATAATAAAAGAATGTGACTGAACTACTAAGCACGCGATAATGTGATGTATATATATATGTATATACTATGATGATAGTCAGTGATGCTAAAGTAAAGGATGTTATCGAAACGAATGGTGCCTCTGCCTACTGCGCCGCATTTTTAAATTACGGAATTTAATGAAGTGTATTTGCACATTCAATAAGTGCACGTTTATCAGATTCAAAACAGATGTGTTAATTCACAGCTTGTTTGATTTCTTCTATGAAGAGCGAAAACATAACGAGCATTAACCTGATTTCATAAAACCGGCAAAAAAAAAGTGTGTTAGCAAAAACAGTTTTGCTAACACGCAACGCCCGTGATCTGGATTCCTGTGTAAATATTATTATATTCATATATCCTAAACTTTCATAATAGATATCTCCGAAAAAACAAAATTTAAGTAGAATATATATGTATATATATATATATTTTCTTTCATGATCTCCACACAGGCCTTGAGGAAAATAATTTCTCTCAGGGCCTATTTCATCTTTGGGGATGCTGTGTGGAGGGTTTTTTAAGGAAAGGAAGGAGAGGAGAGTTCTGGGAAGGAAAATGGTTTAAAGGGTGGGTAGGAATCTGGGGTTCAGTGTGTCCTGGTCATCCGCCTCCAAGACCTAGACAAACCTCACCCCCTGAGCCCAGGCACCCCTGCTAAATCACCAGACTTAGCGAACCACTTGGGGTGAGCTATGGTGTTGTTTATCCAATAAAGATTCCCGGGCGGTGGTGCCCATTCCCGCCTCCCAAATTGGAGCTGTATATAAAAGTGTACCCTCTATTTGGTCCAATACTCAGATTACGCATAAACACCACTAAATCGGTTATAATGCAGAAAAACTTGTAGTGATTAAAACAATTGTTTTATGTTTTCTGGGGCACTAGTAGGATATTTTAAAATGTCATACTAATGTACCAGACCGTTACGTGGCCCGGTGTTATTTTATAGCATATTTAATATGTTAAACACAGACACGTGTACATACTATTTCATTTATGGTGAGCATTCGAATATAGCTTTCTACATTATCTCAACACTTAGTATTTGAAGATATCTAACTAATCAACTGGACGATCAATATATATATATGTATATTTTCTTTCAAAATATTTCACCGCTTTTCAAATCTAACAGTTGAAAAATATAAAACGACAACGTTTTGTCTTTTTTTTCCACAGGTAAATGGTAATTTCAAAGCTCTGTAGCTCATGATGGAAGTTTAGGTGCGAGCTAAATATAGTTGCGTTCCCGGCAGAAAAAGTTGCACAAATTCTATGACAAAATTTGTTTCTATACGAATTCTACAGTAAAAATTATCTACAGGTAAATCAGTTAAAAGAGCGCACGTTTGAATATATTTGTGCACACCGAAATTGGTTAGAAATAGTTTGGAACACCCTTCGCAGTCCCCTTTTACCCCGCAGTAGTCCTACGAAACAGTACATTACTACACAAGCAATAATCACTTTAAAATGAGTCTCCTGTACCTTTATGTTACCTATTTACAAGACTTTCAAATACAATATAATTCCGTATGGAAGATAATGGAGACACACAGTTGAATAGGAAAAATATCATGTAATCTTTTATCATATAAAAATTGTGTGTAGGTACACTAAATATCAATAAAAATTACCATTGCCGAAAAACCCACCAGTAATCAAAGTATCCCAAAATCAATAAACAAACAAAACCAAACATGAAGCGTGCGGTCGAGATTAAAATATTTGATTGGAAAACTTATAAACATGCCTGAAAACGTTACACATTCATAAAATTCATACATTTTGTACAGTAAGTAAACAGGTAATGTGTTTTCAACATGGAAATTATAAAAAACATTAAAAAACTATAAAGCAAGTAAAATTTTCACATTTAGAGGTACATTACTTTCAAAGAAAGGATTTTTAATAATTGTTTGAAACATTTACAGAGTGTTCACAATTATTATGGGATAAAATTGTCGTTGTGATGTGCATAGATATTAAGACTCCATTTAGAAATGTTCACAGCGTGCGTAATCAAGGTTTAGTTATTACTAGGCGGAAATGCTAGTAGTAATAACAGAAAAAAATAATAATCAAAATGAAATATAAAACATAGTAGTGTAAAACATAAAACATATCCAGCAGAGAAAGAGAATAAAGATAAAATAAATTAAACAAAGAAAGAAAACACATTATAATAAAGCAATAACATAACTGTTATCCATGACATATATTATCATCGTAGAGGTTTATTTATTACTAGGCGGAGATGACAGTAGTAGGTAATAACAGAAAAAATAATAAACAAAATGAAATATAAAACAAAGTAGTGTAAAACATAAAACATAACCTGCAGAGAAAGAGAAGAAAGAAAAGACATTATAATTAAGAAATAACACAACTGTTATCCATGACATATATTATCATGGTAGAAGATTGTTAATTTGTTTTTGAAATATGTGAGACTGTTTGCGTAGTTATCCATACGATCACATTCAATAGTATTATACAGACGACACATTCTATCTAGACAGTGAATTGAAGTATGGAATATTGTTATTAAATAATTCAAGATGAAATATATTATGACTCATTAAATTACGTCGATTAGGAACTTTAACATGGATATTGCAAACGTTGCACATTTGCACACACATCTACATTTTAATTTATATTTTTAATAAAACGGAGGCGGTTTACATAGTTCCCGTAAGAACTCAGGCCATGGACCCATTGCGTTATCTCTCATTTAACCTCATTCCTTTGACAGTAACCCGGTCCCTTTAATAAAGTTCACCAAGCTTGGCAGTGATATTCGGCAATCGTGGTTCCACAATGCGTCTTCCCAGGTATCTGAACCTTGTTCCCACCAGGAAGGGACATTGTCACCATAGGTGAATTTAGATATGTACCTACTGATTTCGTGAAAAATGTCCACAAATAAACATCTGAAATATGCAATATTTCTCAGTAGGTACTGTTCGCAATTTAATCAATATTATATTATATTTGTTCTTCGTATAGGTAAAGTGTTCAGTAACCCGCGCAGAGTAGTTATGTTATATTTTGCATTAGTCAGAAGTATACTGGAATATGCCTCGCCAATTTGGAACCCGCAGTACAAATTATATATAGATAGCATAGAACGTATATTCAAAAAAAATTTATAAAATATCTTAAATTCAACAATAATTATGAATGCACATTTCAAACTTTGCAACAAAGACGAGTAATTGCTGATTTGACATTAATACACAAAATTTTAAATAATAACATCGATTGTACCGAACTACTTTCCCTAATTAAATTTTACATACCATTAAGACGCCATACAGAACTATTCCACACGCTTAATTACAAGACAAATGCAGCAACTAATAATAATAATAATAACTAATTCGCCAATCAATCGTGCTCTTCATATATATTCAATAATATTAATCTAAATTATAACATCCGACATTTTCTCCGATTCACTGCCCAAATTTAAAAAGAGCATTATGTCAATCATATAAATTGTTTAATGCGCATACTTACATACATACATACACACATATTCACATACACACACACACACCCTCACACACACACACCCTCACACACACACACACACCCTCACACCCTCACCCTCTCACAGCCTCACACCCTCACACACAACTTACTAATTTAATATAGGTAAAATTTATAATTTGTCACATAAAAACATATATTTTATAACAGCAACATGTATTGGTACCAATTATTGTATTCATTCTACAACTTGCAACTACTTTCTAACATGTACTTATGTACTGTTTGTTTCTGCAAAATAAAAAAATAAAAAATAAAATAAAATAATACTACAAACAGTACCCAAGCTACGCATAGTATTTATTTCTCTCGAAATACATCTAATGTTTTTTTTAATCAGCTTGTGTAAGTATTTGTAAACACAGCAGCACACTTATCCAGAGCTGATAAAAATATTGGGGCTATCTCGCGGGGTTGATAAACGAGTCAACTGTAATTATTGGGCACGAACTGAATTTGCACTCAAAGCAAAATTATTAATACCAAGTAATAATTTGCATTCAAAACGTTATTTGTTTATCTAGTCGAGATAAACAAATGAGAGTATCAGGAATTTAAAGTAACATTTGACCTAAGACCGAGATTACTCCTTCTGTCGTAGGAAAAGTACGCACGTAACGCAGGGAAAGTGTGGAGATATGTGTGGTCATGGAGAAAAGCGTAATGAGTTAGCTTAATAAAGGGACGCTTAAGTGGTTTGGTTTGCTTGTGTAGAGCGAATGAACGAAGACAGGAATGTAAGGAGAATATATGACGTGAATGTGAATGGTAGAAGAAGTCGGGGACGCACGAGGGAGACATGGGACGATCAAGTGAACCACACATTACAAGATACTTGAGCCATGTAAAGAGTCAAAATAACAGCAGAGCATGTATGAGACGATGTTAACTAGTTAACCCCGCAACCTCCGCAAAAATTGGATTGCGTGACAGCCAGTCGATCAGCATGGATTAGTCATGCTGTCGTGCATAATTTACTGACCGGGAAAGGGCTACGAAGGCAAGCGATTTGGTACCAGGCCATGCCTCAGGTGTCTACCTAGACCCAGTTGTTTCGCAGAATTCGAACAATTAATTAAAAAAAGGGAATTTCCAAGTTCTTTACAGAACTTGAAGCTTTACAGAGCTTAAAAATTAACAATGATTTTGATAAATTATTCAAATTCTGTGAACAAACTTTGGACAAACCTTGGACCCCTATCTTCACTTGACAGAACTTTTTCAAAGTAGGTTTGCTATTGTTTTATAAACCCTGTCATGTTCACGTGTTATTTATTACAGGTTTTATGTTTTAATGACTTTGACATAAAAACTTCCTCATGCTCAGTAGTGGATGAAAAGCCGCCATGATAATTATCATCCATTTATGATGTCCATCGGATGTCGTTTATGTCAAACACTATACTTTTAGCTGTTAGAATCTTAAGTAATTAATCACAGAAAATATTTTTTTCATAGAAATTTTTACGGAGACACCGTTTGAGGGGACCAGCACTCTCAAGCCATCCATATTCTATCCCTGACGCATGCCTTCACTTGACAATTTTTATCCCTAGCCCCTGTTGTCTCTTCACACATGAAACGTTTATAAGGTTTGTTTAATGTAGTTTTTTAAACCATACTTTTACATACTTTAAAAACTCTTGCACTTTAACGACGAGAGTGAAAACCAATGGATCTTCGGAAGTAGAAAGGATTTTATAGCATCGAAAGAATGAACGCATTATACTTTGATGTCAGGAGATAATATTTTTCCAAATTGGTTTCATGTTTGGTATTTATAGTCTTGCCCATCATAAAAATTAATAAATAAGGATTAAAATTGATAAAAACATAAAAAAATAAATAAAATACAATGTTTTTTTTTTTTTTTTTTCCAAAATACAATGTTGCTTTGAGGGATGACAGTGTAAGTCCTATTCTATTTGACCAAAATAAAATCCCTCGGTAAGGGTGGCAACAGCGTCGTTATCGGCAGCATTATAAAACACAATCCTGTTTGGTCCTCAATTCCTTGTTTGGTGTCCTAAGGGTAAAATTTTAGTATCCGCAGACGAGAGACTTTAGTAGGGGAGACAGTTGCGTTGCAACAGTTGCAGACATAAGTTGTACGAATTTTGGCATAGTTTTCCAACTGTCGCAGCAACTAATGTCTCTCATCGGCGGTCGCCCTTGTTATGCATTACAATATTATTTTAAAATTTAACATGGAAAATGTTACAAAATACGAAAACAGATTTTTTGCTTTCGTCATTCATTTAAACATATATAAAAAACAAAAAATCTAAATTATAAGAGTAAAGGATGGTTTATGAAAGCAAATACAAAAATCATAGATAGACATAAGAAAATAGAAGTGACACATAAAGTCAAGACTTAGCTAGAAGTAAAAATAGTTATAAAATATATTCAACTGTTTAGTGGCCGACAAAAATCATTTAGACTTACACCAAAAAAATTAAGGTCAGGACTTGAATTTACCAGTGTACTGTAAACATTCTGGACAATGCTGAATAATAATCATTAGTCCAAGAACCCGTGACGATCAGACCTTCGTTATTTTATAAAACCTGAAAGTTTCACTGTGTATGTCTCTAATACAGGTAAAGACGATCCCCGACTATGAAGTTTGGATTGCGGTGGCTTTGAAAGATATTATATTAATTAATTATAATTGTACTTGCGTTAAAGTATAAAAGCTGAATTTTATACATGTTATTTAAGGAACTATCAACATATGTTTTCTAAGTTATCAGACAGTTTCGATGGTTCCTTCACCTTAATTATAATTGTACTTACGTTAAAGTATAAAAGCTGAATTTTATATATGTTACTTAAGGAACTATAAACAAATGTTTTCTCAGTTATCAGACAGTTTCGATGGTTCCTTCACCTTGTCAGACACATTAAAAGACTACAGTGGGTGCGAGCGCGATATATGCAATACATGCAAGCGGGTGAGAGTGAAATAGTGCGAAATTTCGACGCTAGCAGACTACTACCTAAAGTGCGAGCAAAATGCTCTTGAAATTGAGGTGCAATTTTATACACCTTTGCTACCTCCTATCTTTCAAGGCCACCGTGATCCAAACTTCATAGTCAGGGATCGTCTTTTCCTGTGTTAGGGACATACACAGATAAACTTTCAGGTTTTATAAAATAACGAAGGTCTGATCGTCACGGGCCCTTGCTTTACATAATCAGTCGAATGTTGATTGAGGAAGAGCAGTTCATTATTGAACTGGGAAGGAATATAGAAAGGGAGGAATTGTTGTAGGTAAAGTGAATCAATAATACAATTGATAATTTTAAAGAAACATATGAGATAAAAAATTTCAGACGATCTTCAAAGGAGAACAGTTTAGAGTTAGTTCAATTTCATCATATGAGTTATTGCCACTTTCTTGCCTCTTTCTAATCCTGACTATGAGGACACTAAATAAGTACTCAAGGGTAATATTATTAAATTATTACGCAAAATGTAGAGCTTCATTTAAAATCAACCTATTTGTTAAGCAAGGAGAGTAACGCGCGTGCAAATTTAATAACAATGAGTATCGATTGTTAGGAATAATAATTGATAATTATTATTAATTAATTAGAGTTACGCATCAAATTCTAATTAGCGCTTGTTGTCATAACGAAGTGCGGTGTGATTTTTTTTATTTCTACCATCGATACGTTTAATCTATAAAACAATGAGTGTTATAATATGTGCGGCGTACAATAATAATACACCGAGAACGATATGCATGTGGTTGCATTAATATGATAAAAATTATTCGTTTTAAAACGAATTAAGATGATAGACTTCGCTTTTTGGCCCATACAAAAAAGACGCCCGGGAAAAAACACTTTTCTACATCGAAAATTACACGAAATTAATTTATTTCTTTTATATTGCCTTCTAGAAAGTAGAAGCTATGTCGGTATGTTTTTGTATTTTCGATGCGTTTCGTATTAACGTAAACATTTACTATCAAACATGCATAATTTATCGGAGAATATATTTCAAGGTAAAAGTGCTGTTAACTCAATTATTATAAAGAATTACAAAATTATAAAAACATACCGACATAGCTTCTTCTTTTGAGAACATATTACCGTTTTGAAATTACAATTTCGTGAAAGTTTCGGTGTAGAAAAGTGTTTTCTCCCTGAACCCTTCTCCGAGCGATTTCTGTAGGTAAATTAGATAGTTTACTGCAGTTGTCTCATTCGCACGTTTTACACGTCGCGGCAAGGAGTGCAGGTCGGGGGGATAGAGTCAATAGTGATGTTAAGACTACATAGTTTACCCAACAATAGTGATGGGGTTGATATTTTTTTTAATTCATGAATTCTGTTTAGTTTTATAATAATTTATTTTAAAGATTACGGTCTAACACATTTATTACAATACTTAAAATAATACTTTTTCATATCACTATTTTATAATATTACTCTAACTAATTTCTGTGAACACATTATGTTACTTGCAAACTATATAAATAATGCCGAGTTAAACACAATAATGTGAAATATTTTTGGACTTTCGTGAAATTGAAACAATCTTCCTCTGATTTATCCAATAACATGTTTCGCGGAAACTTTTCTGTAAGTGATGGGCAACAAATTTGCAATCTTTTTAATGATTATTTTCAATTTGTTTTTCTCAAACTATAAACATTTCCACAAACAATATAACCGCCCGATTTACCTTCTATCAAACATATCAAAAATGTATGAGAAAATTGTAAAAAAACAAATTTGGACACTCTTAGAAGAAAATAAAATAATTAATGATAACCAATTCGGCTTCAAAAAAACACAAGTAAGTACTCATGACGCGATTGCAAAAATAACCAATTATTTATATACGGCCCTAGATTCCGATAAAAAATTAACTGAATATTTATAGACCTAAAAAAGTTTTCGACAGCATATCGCAATAAAATTAATAGGTAAATAAATTAAAATCGATAGGAATAAATAGAAAAGTCTTAGCATAGATAACAAGTTATTTACATAAAAGACCTCAAGGAGTAAAATTACTCAATCAATTCAGTGATTCAAACTATAGCGACTTTTTAATTACTCAAGGTACAGCTTTGGGACCATTGTTATTTATTATACACCTATATCAATGATATATTCCATATTTCCAAATATGGAGACATTGTCTCATACGCTGACCACAAAGTCCTACTACTAAAAGCAGACACCTGGTCTGAATTAAATAACTTGGCAAATACAAATATCAATGCACTAAAATTATGGTTTGATAAAAACTTGTTGACTTTAAATTCTAAAAAACCTATTTTTTACCATTTTTCATTAAAAAACAAACAACATCTAAAGAAATAAACATAATAATCCACTCTTCTGTCACAAATACAGAAACACAAATGCAATATATTATGTACAAACATTGAAAGCAAGATCGATATTCAGTACCTACCTGGGCATAACAATAGATCAGCGTTTAAAATGGTCCACACACATACATATTCTGAACAACAGAATACGGAAACTAACATAAATATTTAAATGTTTAAGAGATAATATTAACGAAAAATTACTTAGAATCACATACTTTGCATTCTGTCAATCAATTATACAATATGGCATTATAGGATGGGGCGGTACATATAAGAATGAAACACAAACAATTTACATGTCACAAAAACTAATAATAAAAACAATTCTAAAAAACCCTATACATATTCGTCAGAACTTTTATTCAAACAAATTTAGGTCATAAAATTAAGTGCATTATACATTTACCATGTAACATTAAAAATTTATAAAGATAATATTCAAAATAAAGTTGCACCTTTTAAAAATAACAGAAATCTTAGATAAACATCTATACTTCCTACTCCAACATGTAAAAAACAATACGATAGTTAAATCATAAATATCTCGGAGTTAATTTTTTTAATTCACTACCTGAAAAAATTAGAAACATAATTATTAATATAAAAAAAATTAAAACTTAGCTTAAAAATTATATCAAAAATTTAAACTGAATAAAAAAAAATAAAAAAAATAATATAAATAAAAATAAGAAAAAAATAATAAACCAATATAATAACACCCCCCATACACACAAGCCCTGCTTATTTATAGGGGTTAACCGAATATTGTATATTATGTTATTAGTTATTATATAAAATGTGTGTAATTTATATATCTTTTAGTTAATAAACATATATAGTTGGTTCCCGGCATGCGTTGCAATGCCATATTCAAATAAATACATTTTTCTCCCATAAACATCTTCCCGTGCGTCCCCGTTCCCCTTCCGCGTCTAATACTTTCTTACGTTCCTAATACTTACATTTTTAAACTCGTGATATCTTTCGAATGGTATGTCTGGATTGAATAATTCAAAAAGTTACACAAAGTTATTTAAGCATTCTTGAATATGAAGTAATTTATTTTGATAAGAACTAAAACCAAGATACAAATAAAGATTCTTTTCAAGCGGCGACATATAACAGGGGTTTGGTTTTCATTACAAGACTCAAATTAGCGCAAATAAGGTGGTCGCAATCATAATTATTCCGATAGTTCCAATTTTGTCTATATGTTTTATAAAACATATTTTTTGAGAAAAGAGATGATCACGAAAACACAAACCTAGTCGCGCAATATTATGCTTGTTTATGCAAACTTTTACGAATGTTTACGGCTTTATATATCAGTAAATTTTAGAGATAGAAGAAATTAGTCAATAAAAGTAATTGTAACAAATTTTATGTTCCACGTATTTGCTACAGGTACTTTTGGCAAAATTTGAAAAAACACGATTTTGGCGTGATTTCGGCTGGTTTTTTCAAAATGGCGGCACGAGCACGGGTGCGCAAGGTCCAAGGATTTAACGTCCAGGGACCAGTTTATAAAACATATAAAAATTGGAACCATCGGAATAATTTTACCGCGGATAAATAATTTTTTAATCCCTAATCACGGATCGCTAATTGCACTGGCCTACAAATATCTACCAATGGCGATGATTTAGTATCCTTACCCGCCAACCAAATTGGCAAATCATCACCAATCACCATCTTCGCTACCGCAATGTATAATATATAGTTTTGAATTACATTAAACAAAATACATTATTATATTATATAATATTATAATGAACAATACTTTATTATATTATATTATAACAAACAATACATTATTATATTATATAATATTATAATAAACAATAAGTTGTTGTATTATATTATAATAAACAATACATTGTCATATTATATTATAATAAACAAAACATTATTATATTATAATATAATAAACTAAACTTTAATATATTATTTTTAAAATAAATAATACATTATGCTACGTAATTACGGTTTTGAACCGCTTGATTACAGACTTATTGGTAAATTAATATAGAATAAGACCACAATGTTATATTTAAATACTTACGAATTCTCACCGCTAGCTCATTCGGTAGATTATCGTGTTTGCAGTCCGCTCGGGTACTTGATTCAGAACAATCATCGCTTCATTGGTAAAATTAATACAGGTAAGGTGTAATAAATTAAAAGTTTGATTGTCGCTTTAAATACTGAAGAATTTATTTAGGCTTCGACGCTTCTAGGAAAAAGCTTTTGTTATCTCTTTGTGAACGGAAAGTTAATGATTTTAAACCAAAATAAAAGGAATGAATTGATAACATAATGAAATAAGGCTTACGTACGTTATCTCGCACGGGTTACATCTGCAGAGCTGGCTCCTCGTCAGAAATAAATCACTGAATTTATTTTAATCTCTAAACACAAAAAGCTGTTGTGATATTAAGGATCTCAGAAAACTATGAAGATTTCGTGACCAACCCTTAGGGAGGCTAAAATAAGAAGAAAGGCCTGGAGAGAGTGGAGAGCGCCCGAAGCCTCTCGGCTCCGTTACTTACCCCCTCCCACCGAAGTCTCGGCCAATCAAGGCAACGTCGGTGTGGCAAACATTACAAAAAATAATACTGAATTTAGTACCTAGCGCAAATCATCGTACAGGGGTTGGAAGTAAAGATTCAAGAAAGTACTTCATAACACATCCCCGAAAACACCAGCAAAAAACTGCCGTTGTAACGAAGGTTTTTTGGCTTTAAACCCTTCAAAGAATTCCCACAATAAACTTTACAAAAAAACATCATTCACATAGAGATTCAGCATTAAAAAACCTAGGCAAAAAGTTGTACAGTTTACATACACAATAAGTTATAAAGTTTACAGTCTACATAAAAATATTAAAAAACAGCAAAATCAACACGTCCAAGCGGCCTAGCAGGAACATCGTTAAACGCAGCTTTCAGGTAGTAATGTCCATCAGGGCATCCAGAGCAACAGTAACGATCTTCGGCAGCGGAGAACGACTCAAAGAGAAGCGTCAACATGAAAGCAAAAAATAACATAATTAGGAAAGTACAAACATTTAGGCATCGAGGCACATAGAGTAAACAAAATTATCTGAATGGTAAATGTATTTGCAACAAGAGATCAGAGCATGGGGGAACTCCACATTATATGTTTATCGTGATGTATGTACACGAAGAACATCAACCCCCGTTTAAAGGACAGGCAATGTATAAGTGTAGTCAGTATTCCACCTTTTAATGGTACAGATTACTGGTTTAAGACATATTAAAAACAAAACAGACAATAAAACAGACAACAAAAAAATAAAAGTATTTCAGTGATCCACATTGTTTCCTATAATTCAGGACAACAATCAGCGCTTCCTATAATTCAGGACAACGCTCATACCTTCCTATAATTCAGGACAGCACTCATACCTTCCTATAATTCAGGACAACACTCATACCTTCCTATAATTCAGGACAACACTCGTACCTTCCTATAATTCAGGAAAACACTGGAAATGAATGAGTCCTTCTTACTTAAGGCCACCCAAAAATTTCCAGCCACACATTAATAATACCACAAGTTTTATCACAGTTCACTGCAAAATAATTGTCGTCGATGTATTGCGTTTTAAGGCAATATTTATAATTATTATACTCAGAGCATTAGGGGTATCTTTTTAATGCTGACAACAATAATAGTAATTCAGATTTTATTTAATGTTGGCTAGAAAATAGTGTTAGAATATATTACATAAGAATAATGAACTACGTGATGGGCGCCAGCTTATTTTTGTACCGAGAATAAGACAAACTCGAATCAAAATAACGAGGGTATCAATGACCCGCGTTACTCCCACCAGAGAACTGCAATATTCAGATTAAGTAATTGTTACTATAAAATACAATAAAAATATTGTATGATATAGCCGTATTATAAAATGTGAAGTGTGGTCATCACATTCGGTTAATTACTCCGATGCGATTGTAGGGTGAATTGTATGTACACACTGTCTCAAAAGCGTCCTTTCAAAACAGTGCTATGTGAAAAGGGTGTGTGGAAATGTGTAGTGTAAATTTCATATCTTATTTTCATAATGCGTTGATTTGTCATGTTCTTACAAAACCACTTGAATGATAAATCAATCGAAACACGATTCACGTCGCAAAACAAAAAAAATTCAAAATTATTTGGAGAATTTTCCACTTGGTATGGGCCAACATTTCTAATTGGATTCCATCTCGATCTTCTTATCAACTTATCAAATTCCTGTAAATAAGTTCGCTCCTTATCACCACCGGCGGGTGATTCCGAATAATCACATTAAAGTTAATTAATGCCTATTGATGTCGTATGCAATCAGTCTTCCCCGTTAGTTGAATAAATCCAGACACTTGGCCTATGCTGAGCTTTATGTATTAATCTAATCATTATAAATCGAATTAAAATCCGAACTATTAATCGAACCCACCTCCTTTGCTACAATATGATTAATTAATAAATACCGATTATATCAGTCTATTTAAAAAAAAATCAGCCATTGTACTTCCGTTTTCATTGATTTCATTTTCCTATCAATTTGGGTTGCGGGTATGGGTACCGCCGCCCCGGGAACTATTTATTCTATAACCAGCACCTCTGTTAATTCCTACATTTGTCACTCCTGGACACTGACTACGATATTCCTATCCGCTCCTCATACCTCTTTCCTTCTTCTCCTTCCTTTCCTTAAAAGGACCCTCCACTCAGCATCCCCTAGGATGACATAGGCATTAAGGGAAATTATTTTCCTCAGGGCCTCCTGTGTGAAGCTAAATTTAATCGTAAATAAGTGTCTACTCTTCGTTAGAGAGATCGGTTTGTTTGGAGATGTACCTATAACATCGCAAGGGATCGAACCCGCGACTGAATCTTAAAGTAAGTTGATTGCATCGGTGTGCTTTGCATTATATTATTCTAGATTCGAACTGGGAAATATCTAAATCCTATAAAGAAGGCACTAAAACTGAAATCATTGAACACTAAAAATGATATCTCACGGTTATATCACGAGGATTGAACTCGAATTTAGGACAGTTTTTTATTTCTGTCGTCATTTTAACTGGTAGGTATAACACTCAATATGTAAATACCTATAACATTACCACACATACGTAATGATGTATCGATGTACCTGACCGATTAGATATTATTTGATCGCGTAGCTTTTCTAGACATGGAACGCTTCCAGAATTACCTCAGTCCATATCATACATTGCCAGAAGGTATTATTTTCTACCTCAAACTAAGTATCAAACTTATCTTTTAATATTGTATGTAATACAATATCATTATCTTCACTTTGAAAGGATATCGTACCAAGTACCTGCTTTCCCATATTTGAAATAAATGCTAATCCCAGAAAATAATAAAATGTGCATTTCTCCAATCCTAGCAGACAATAGAACTTTCTATTTACAAATGGACCCAAAATATCCATTAGCCATCTGCCGACGGGTCATAAACTGGTCTGTTGCTTTATCTAACTTTTATGAGGGTGTCTACATTTATTAAAGAATTTCGAATTCCATTATTTGGGTACTAGCTAGGTACCGACCCGGTCATAAAATAACTCTAAGCTTTATGGAGTTCTCCGAAAAATAAGGAATGTGTTATAAATATAGGACCTTTCTGGGGTGCCATAAAATTAACATTGGCAATGGGTTTTTCTGAAATGCCGAAAGCCGAATAATTACAAATAAACATAATATTTGTTTTTACTATTAATCTGGAAATATTATCTCGTTTAAAAAGATTTACATTTAGTTTGTCTTAAACTATATAAATAAATCCATAATATTCAGATTCTTTTATCATTTAGACTGAGTTCAAATCACGTCGATTCTAGCAGAAGTTCACATTATGTGGTCTCCGCATATGTCTAAAACCATTTCGAGGAAGGTTTCGATTCAGAATGCTGGTCTAACACCACTCTCATCGTGATGGGAGACACTGAACCTACAAAATACTTTAATAGTTTTATTTTTCAAAAGATTTAAATGCGCTGTGGTAACGTATTTAATTTACAACCGGCTTCCCGTATTTCTACCGATTTATCGAATTTTTTTTTTTTTTCGCTCTTCAAAACATAGATTTTACTCTACATTTTTTTCACGCCAAAACGGCAATTATACCAAATTCTTTCGATAGAAAAAAACGCAAGTAATGCTCGCGCATTTTCTAGTTATGGTGATTCTATAAATGCTATTAGACAATCCCCACGAGGTTGTCGCTCTAATTTAAACAATTCATGTTTTATGAAGCATCATCACAATTTTCGTCCAAATATAATCGTTTTCAATATTGGCGCGCTGTCTCTAACATTCGAATTTAAAAACGGTCTCTTCTTCTTTTTGAGTGGACACGCCGCGCCTTAAGTTTCAAATTTGGCGGTAAAACCAAAACGCGTGGGTGGACCAACGGTTTAAAATGGCGTTCTTTCGAAAGACGGCGTGCTTCCAAAACAGAGCCTGTCGATTTTGATTATTCAACGGTTAAAACACATGCTGGTTTAAGATAACGGCATTTGAAAAGACGCGCGAACTTTTTAAAATGCGAACACTTGAGATGCGTGATTTAAAATACCGGCGTTTGAAAAAAACACGTGGGTCAAAATGGATGCTAGCGGTTTAAAATATCTCTTTAAAAAACGGCGTGTTTCTAAAACAAAACACGTGGATTCACAGTTCAATTAACAATTCACAATCACTTATTTACCTATATATTTAAAGGGAAAAAATAGTTATTATTTACATATGTATACATACATCACGAAAAAAATATGGAGTTATGAAAAAAATCAAGGGAGCGATAATTATCCCGAATCAAGTTGGCCCCACGTTGGGCGCCAGTGCTACGTAATTACGGTTTTGAACCGCTTGATTACAGACTTATTGGTAAATTAATATAGAATAAGACCACAATGTTATATTTAAATACTTACGAATTCTCACCGCTAGCTCATTCGGTAGATTATCGTGTTTGCAGTCCGCTCGGGTACTTGATTCAGAACAATCATCGCTTCATTGGTAAAATTAATACAGGTAAGGTGTAATAAATTAAAAGTTTGATTGTCGCTTTAAATACTGAAGAATTTATTTAGGCTTCGACGCTTCTAGGAAAAAGCTTTTGTTATCTCTTTGTGAACGGAAAGTTAATGATTTTAAACCAAAATAAAAGGAATGAATTGATAACATAATGAAATAAGGCTTACGTACGTTATCTCGCACGGGTTACATCTGCAGAGCTGGCTCCTCGTCAGAAATAAATCACTGAATTTATTTTAATCTCTAAACACAAAAAGCTGTTGTGATATTAAGGATCTCAGAAAACTATGAAGATTTCGTGACCAACCCTTAGGGAGGCTAAAATAAGAAGAAAGGCCTGGAGAGAGTGGAGAGCGCCCGAAGCCTCTCGGCTCCGTTACTTACCCCCTCCCACCGAAGTCTCGGCCAATCAAGGCAACGTCGGTGTGGCAAACATTACAAAAAATAATACTGAATTTAGTACCTAGCGCAAATCATCGTACAGGGGTTGGAAGTAAAGATTCAAGAAAGTACTTCATAACAATTATCATATTATATTATAAAAAACAATACATTATCAAATTATATTATAATAAACAATACATGCATTATCACTTAGCTAGTTATTGCCGAACGTTCAATAATTGATTATAGGAGCCGATACCCTCTCATCACTAAGTAAGAGAATCACCAAGTTGTAGAACAAATAATTATTATGCGGATTGCTTAGGAAGGTAGGTCTAGGTACGAGTATATGCACGGCTGTACGCACTTCCGAGTTCCGAATACAAGATGCTAATAGACAGCTAGACGCTAGACACAAAATGTATCACAGCTCACAGCTGTGCGGGTGAGGTGTAGGGATTGGTCAAGGGCGGGTGGGGTTTCCAGCCGGCAGTATGTCACCAAGTGTGTGTGCGCTTATTGTTTTGAATTTCGTAAGAGTGTGTCGGCTTGGTTCGAGCGAGACAAAGTAGATACAATGAAATACCTAAACGTTCTGCGTTCGTTGCGAAATCTATCCTCTTAAAGCGTTAAACCTTGCTTAGGTAGGTATGGCGAACAATATGTTATTTATTTTTGTTACTCTCACAGGTTCATTGATTGCGTACAGCATGTTTAAAACCTTGTTACTCGACTTCAGAAAAGGAAATTCCAGTGAAAATGTAAAAAAAATCATCAAAAATCTGGTTAACAAATTTGATTTGAATTAAAGTGTCATTTTTAATATTGGAATCAGTTGAATGAAGAGCTTAGATAAACGATAAAGAACCTAAATCTAGTAGTAGTAGGTATATTTTATCATTATAAAAATTGGAACTGATTTGTTAAAAATCAAGAATTCAGACTATCCGGTGATTTTTTCAAGGGACTAAGTACGCTAGTTTTTAAAAATGAAAAAGAAAAAACTAACTGTGAAAACTTATCAAATAATATTCCAAATCGATGATGGTATAGACAGGTGCACTAACTTGTTACCCCTTTCTCGCTAATAACGATAAGTGGGCGAAAACAAACCAAAATTCTGATTCACAGTGGCGTTTGGCAAGGACATCACTATCAGAATCACAAGCGTCCACCTATGTATATTATATGCACCAATACAGACAATCATAAGTTTATGTTGTTTGAGTAAACTCTAATTGCACGATAATAGGTTATGTATGCATTGGGTATTTATATTTTTGGTTGTTCAGTTTAGTATCAGATCTGAATAGCCAGTTATTCACCGGCTAACTGGCATTTCAACAACAACACCGCTGCCATACGTCACCCAAAGTGGTTCGCTACGTGTAGTAATTTAGCAGGGGTGCCCGGGTTCACGGGGTGAGGTTTGTCTAGGTCTTGGTGGCGAAAGCGTTTTCCCATCTGCTGCGTAACAGGACGGATCTGGAGAGACCAGTTGAGGGAGACCTTATCTAGACCTCTCCGTCCGGATTCTTTCGACCTATCCGCCTTGCACCGCAGTGGAAGGGATAGATTCATACGTCCGTCAATTTTGGACACATTGAACCCCAGATTCCTACCCACCCCTTTCTCCTTTCTAGAACTTCCACTTCTTCCTTTCCCCAAAAGACGTAGCCTCTGAGGGATTTTTTTTCCTCAGAGTCTCCTGTGTGGAGCTAAAATGTAAAAAAAACAACCCTTTGGAAAGTCATTAAAAGTTATGAAAAAAATAGCACATAACCTAACTTAACGTAGGTTTCCTAATCTAGTTGTTTTTATCAAGTAGCTTGACTTTTCAAAGGAGTGATGAAGTGCAATTTTGAGTTGACCGGTTACCAGTTTTTAAAAAAGCAATCAGCCGAGCGATTCTATATCTTTTGTGGGATCCTTATCGAGATAACGGACGTGATCTCCTGTCGGATTTGTGTGATTTATTTGCTTTTTCTATGTACAACGTACATTAAATGAATAAATAATCATGCACACCTGCAGGAATTTGTGTTTAAAACAATCTAAACTAAAATATGTGACAGTAAATATGTAAAAATCACACAATAATCCAGCAAAAGATATAGAATCGCTTGGCAGGACGTGGAAGAACAAATTTAAATTTTCAAACATGCCAATTCTCCCTATTCCAATATGTATATTATAAACATTTTTCCACGGAAATAATACGCCAAATAATATTACAATAGAAGTATTGAATAGTTTGAAAAATATGTGAATTCTAATATAAGCGTGGGAGTCAATACGCGACAGGTACAGTCACCTCTATAATATGTTTTCCAGATAAGTTCATAAGAAACCCTGTTTGAAATGAGACAGCGCGGCGCTGATAAGCGTGTTGATAACACTGCTGCGCCCCAAAGGATTTTATAACAAACTGATAAGGCGATCAAATAACAAGCGCGATAACAATGTTATCATTACACTTAATGGGTCATACGGCAACTTGTGATTAAACTTATCATGTGTTATAATTCCGGAAATATAATGATGCATCAATAATTTAATAAAATGCATTCAAAATAAATCATGGATAGCTTGGCGTGTAACTCATAACCCGTATCCCGGTTCGCACCAAGTAATTCGATTAGCTGCCGAACGTCTCTACGCCAATATGACAGAAGTCGCTGGGCATTAAAAACTGACTTTCACAGCAAACTTTGAATATGTGCTAAAAAAGGTATCAAAAAAGGTAAATTTTCTTAGAAGACTAAGACATAAATTAAATAGAAACACTACGGAGCTTATTCATAAAACTATCGTTGCTCCACATTTGGATTACTGCTCTACAATGTTATATTTGGCCAATGAACGAAATTTGAACAAACTAGAAGTTATACAGAACAGAGCTATGAGATGAATACCGGGAAAAGGCAAATACGCTAGGATTAATCAAATGAGAGAGGAGCTAAATTGGATTCCAATAAAAAAGAGACTATTTAATGCGTTAATTTTTGTGCATAGAATTATGAAAAACCAAATGCCAAAATACTTTAAGGATGAAATTGTTTTTAATAGAGACATACATAATTACGAAAAAAGAAATATATTGTTTGGCAAGAAAGTGTAGAAATTAATTAATTTGGAACTAAATTTTTTCATTACTATGGTAACACCGAAATACTCGTTTTGTCAATGACATTTTGTATGACTCTTGGCTTTACTGACTTTAATCATGTAGAACACACTGAAAATCGCTCGTTTAGTGTTTTTTTTTCATTGTTTGCCTGTGCATTGTTTGAATTGAATTAAAATGAACAAACCAATACGTAGTGGTGCAAGAGAAGTTGTAAACTGCGTGTTTCAACGCTGCCTAGCTGAATATCGTGCGAAGAAGCTCCTATCCAATTTGAAAGAAGTTTACAAACGAACTGCAGAAATGAATGGTACGTGGTATAGTTTTTTTTAATAAATTTCATTAGTATTCAAGATTTATGCCAATTTTTGTGCGATTATAACCATTACAATCTGATTTGAGGTTATGTTTAAAAATCCGAATTTGAATTTTCCATTTGACAGTTAATATTAGGCCACAAGAAAAATGGAATAACTCAATTTAAAAAAATAATAATAAAATGCAACTTCTTTAAACTCATAAAAATGTAACTTGTTCTTAATTTTCTCTTTCTTTCTTTCTAAATGAATATTATCAGGTGTGCTTTTTTAAAACTACCTTATATAGAATAATCATTTTAATGATGTTTTCCACATACAGGTAAATCTGAAAAGTAAGATAAATCGTCAAGGAAGGGAAAAGGCAGATGGAAAATTTGAAACACCAGGAAAACGGAAAATAGCATAAGTGTTGATGATTAAAAAATATTGTTGCAAAAACGTGATGAAAATCGAGGCAGATTATTATGCACGAGGAAGTACTCTATATGATGATATAGATGAACTGATAAAACGTTTAGATGAAGATGAAGATATGGAAGAAGAAGAATCATATGAGGACTAAGACAATAATTATTACATGTCGGGTGTTGAATAAATATACTCAGATTTTTAAATACCTATGTACCTACGTTTTTATAACAAAATAAATGCCCACTTAAAACCTGTTTTGTTTTATTTTACTTCTATTAAATTATGTGTTTTTGTGCAAAATTTATGAAAATACAAACACGTTATGAAATATGCATTTTGGCTGAAGGGTTTTTTAAAACATACATTAATTGTCTTATGAGCCATCACGGTGTTGCCATTTAAAACCAAGAAATCGATCGCAGCGCCATCATTTATTTTCTACACTTAATTGCCAAACTGTAAACAGAGTTCGATTGCCACAAATGAAGAAACCAAAATCACAGAATTGTCTAATGTATAGAGGACCAAAGATGTATGATGAGATGCCTGAAAGTATGAAGAATGAAGAAAGAAGAAAGAATGAATGTATTTAAAAAGAAATGTTATGCTTACTGTAAAAATATTTAAATTTATCGAATGAAATGTTACATTGTGCTTATTAGTTTATATTCATGTAGTATAAACTAACTCAATAAATAAAAAAATCTCGAGGCTTCCATTATGCTAAATTATGCTCGTGCTTTAGTTGAGATCAGACAGGCAAGGGAAGGGCGTATTTGCGGCTCTCAAAGAAACCAGACAAACTTGGTACCCGTAATTCAATCAATTTATATCAGGATTTACCAATAACTTTTTATTAAAATACTTGGTTGTGACGTAAAACGGTATGGCGCCCTAAATAGTTTCATTATCTACATAAAAATATTTAAACAATGTGACATTTATAATTTTAACTTAAGAAATCTCTACGAGTTTCTTGCAAGCCTTGAGATATCTATTATTTATCAATAGAGTCATTAGTTCAATCCTTTACAAATAACATTTAGAGCTTGTTTAACTTCATATATTATTGAATATACTTATATTACTTCTTCAAACTTCACAAATATACCTAGTGGCATCATTATTGATATAATGAAAACAAATAACTTAGTTTGCACCACTATCACTATATTATTATCATTATCGACATGTTTCAAAAACAAAGTTTTTTTTTAAATTGACTGTGTGTCCATTTACAATACACACGAGACACAAACTACACCTTAAATAAAATAATCTTTAAATAGTAACTTGAAATACGAACATAACATGCCTCTTGAATTCTTCAAGGCTACTATTAAAGATGTCAACAGTTTTGGAAGCGTTATTTAACAACACATCAACTTCATCAGGATAAGAGAAAATATCTATATATATATCTCTTATCCTGACGAACAAAACATTGTTTTTTTTAAACATGTCGATAATGATAATAATATAGTGGTGCACTAAGTTATTTGTTTTCATTACATAAACTTATATTATATAGACCATACCTCTTTCATTTAATTTTTGATTATTTTTTACATTCATGCTCAAAAACTGCCCTCCTGCAGCAACATTGCTATAAAAATCGGGGTGCAACACGGTTGACGCTATAGGCCCTCTAAAGAACTTCCAGCAAAAATGTTCATTCAAACTTACATGGTCACTTTTTTTTTTGATTTCCCACAAGGAAAAAAAATGATTTTCCCCCAATGATAAACTAACGTTTCTATTTTTGATACGGACATCCGTGGAGGAATTCATTTATAATAATATTTTAAAACAATTAATTTGAACTTTTTCCACACAATTCATAAGAGGAAGATAATACTAACAAATCTAAACAAAAGATGAAAGAAAAAAAGATAACGGTCGCAATTGGGAATAGAACCAGGATCCCTCGATTTACAGAAAGCCAGCTTATCGTAGAATTAAAATATACCAAACATAATCTGAGAAACTACATACGTTATTATTACATTTTCGTTAATACTGATGACGATTATTATTTGATAAAACACACTTTAGACTTACATAACTGGATTTTACATTGACAATTGTTCACGGTGCATTGCATGAGGGAGGTAGATACTTTTTGTGTGACTGACCTGTGAACAAAGGAAAATTTGATTAATAACATAGCCAAACCTCCGTATTTAGTTTACACGAACACATAGCAATCAAATTTCGCTGCTTTCCCGGGGTAAACGTCCTGTTAAGTAGAAGGAAGGAAATAAAAAAAAAAACATATTTATACCGTTCACTCAAACCACAACGAATTCTTGGAATGAATTTAAATTTGCATGATTCGAAGCTGAGCAATGAATTCAAAGAACATGCCCCCGTCTGTTAGTCATTGGTAAATTCAACATGATTTTTTTATCAAGAAAAAAGACAATGACACACAAAAAAAACTGAGAGCACTCTTGGCAAATCCACAAAAAAGCACACAAGAAACGCAGGAAATAAAAATTGAATGAAGTTGTCATTCACCCGATTTACATAGACAGCGCTGTTCATCACGCCATGATTCTACTAGGTACGTATATATTATGTTCTATTATTTGGATAAGTGAGTGTTTCATTTTACCAACATATATCATTCTAAGTTGTCCGGTCACCCTTACTAACATAGTTATAAATATTATCTAAACGGTGTTGGAAGGAGAAAACAACATGTTTTATATTCAAATCTAAAAATAAAACACAAAATAAGTTTGCAAGCCTTTATGAAAACAAAGTTTCGGATCGCAAATTGAAAATAAAAATTTAATTCTGTAATTTTACTTTCACATGGAACGACATTTTTATAATAAAACATATGTGTTTTTTTTCGTTATCAGTATCAGTAATTATAGTTAGAAAAAGCGTAAGGTGAGCCGTTTTTAAAACTTTTTAGGTTTGCATGCAAAATTTTAATATTTCAAAAATTATAGGTATGTTTATTTCGAATAATAAAATTTGAAAGCTTATTTTATCACCATTCAAAAACAGTTTTTAGTTTTCGGATAAGTTTTGAAATATTCCATTTATCTGGATATTATTGTGAAGTTTAAATATTTGGACCCTCTGACAAAATATGATCGAGGCGTGAGGGGTTAACATCGCTTTTACAACCCTTTTAGAAATGGTTTTAAATATTGTTACTTTTTTATAATAATAAGGAACTCCAGTGAAAAATATTATGGCTTTAAAAAAATATGTTCATATAGACCAATAAACGCTGATTCTGAATATATAACTTTTATTTAATAATATTAAACTTACAGTTTTTAAAAAAATATTAAAAAGTGCATTTTTAATATTCTCGTTAAAACACAGCGTCAGGTTGGTATGCTGTGTAATGCTGTTATGGTGACGTCACAATAGTAATCGCGGTAATGACTGGTTTATTTATGCTATACGTCATTTATATGGGAATTTAGGTATGACACAAGCGAATGTTCTATATATTTCTTATTTTTGAAGATGTCGTAAAAGCATATACCTTTATAGAAAGTTAATAGAATTGCCTTTTAGATTTTTGTATCTGACATATACGATTGTGTTTGAAAAATGCAGTATTTTAAGTTTCAAAATGAAAAAATTTAAAAAAAACAGCCGACTGTAAACATATTCTATTAAATGGTCGAAAAAATTAGGAAAATTCAAAATTTAAAAAATACAGTCCTCTTACTTTATGAATTTGGAATAAAACTGTCACTTCACTTTTTATCTCGTTCATACAATTAAAAACGATAAAAAAATATTATAATAATTCCGAAAAAATAACTGAAAAAATCCGACATCTTGGACTCGGTTTTACGCAATTAATGCGTTGATTTCTCGAATTTGTATTTATTTACACATGCATAAGGCTTTTACATTATCAAATAATATAACTTTTATGGAAGTTTTATTAAATTCACGCGGAAAAGTCATAAAAATTATAGAGAAGTAACCTTTGATTATGTAATGTCAGTAACCTAAAAACCGAACGAAACTAAATCACCAAAAAAACATTATTTAAGGACTAAAACTGAAAAAAAAGTACAGGCAGCATTAGTACTTATGCTGAATTACACTAATATCACAGTGAATTAATCATTTAAACGAAAATTATCATCAAAAACAGCAAACTGCAAGTTAAATTTATTCATCAACGTCATTCATTGTTTTGCAAAGAATTTGATTTCGCCATTTGCAATAAATAAGCCATTAGCCAATCAACGCGTTATAATAAACAAGATGGCCGCGCGCCTGCGCAAATCTATGTGAGATTCAAGAAAACCAACATAAAAATCTTAAATATATGAATCGTTATTTTAGTAGATGACGTCACAAAATTCACCATAGATATGGGTGTTTTCGAGGGATCTCCAAAAATTAAAACTTTGAAAATTATTTTAACTATTAAAACTAACTCTAAAAAAAAAAAAAAATATGCAGTAATTTAAGTTAGAAGGTCATTTTTCATAAAAAAAAATAAAAAAAATGGACTGGACTTCTCTATTAATGTGGAAAAAAATTTCCCTCAGGGCCTATGTCATCTGAGATGCTGTGTGGAGGGTCTTTTTGAGGAGAGGGAAGGAATGAACATTGGTCTTGAAGAGACCCATGTTGTAGGAAGGAGGAAACACAAAGGCCGGCAAATCGTCGAAGAAGCGACCCGTTCTCATGTGACAAAATGTCAACTGTTGTGTTGCGCACGCGTTTGGCGTGCTTCCCGACTACGCACCGGTGCCGAAGGGATCAATGACAATATTCAAGCATCTTCCATTGAAATACGGTAGAACAAGGATAGCATTCCAACCGACGCGACGCCTGCGCTCTAAAGATTGCAATACGTTTGTACTTTTTGTTACAAAATGTATTAAAATGTTTGCATACAGTGTAAACTTTACACTCTATACATTCTGCAAAACGTCACCTTATGTGGACAAGGATCTAAGTGACATTTTTTTCAAAAATGAACTTTTAATTCCAAACCATTTTTTTTTATCATTTGTATGACTAAAAAAGATTCAGAATTATCTGTTTTGTATTTTCGTAGATACTAAGACTTGTATGACGAAGTTCTAAAATCAAGTTTTTAAAGCTCCCATTTATTTTACAAAGTTCCAACTTCACGTTGAGCCTTCAGCAACTGCCATTTTGTTTGTATCTGACAGTTGGTCGTTTTTACAAGCCGCATTGTAGCTCGTCACTTTAGTTGGATAGGGTTCTAACTTCACCTTTCCATGTTCTGTTGGCAAAGACGATTTCTTATAATCTATTTACCGATTTCTGATTTGAGGTTCAATCTTGTGTAAGGTATTTTAATTTAACATATTTAAAGGAAAATATTGCATTACAACGTTGTCCTATCTGGGAATGGCATTAGGGAAATGTACACTGAAAGAAATGTTTAGGTACTTTTTACTAAATTTTCAGTAATTATCTACTAAACTTTAATAGATAATTACTGAAAATTTAGTAAATAGAACTTAAACATTTCTTTCAGTGTAGTTAGATCCTGATGTAATGAATTATCATGCCCTAGCTGGTTACTTATGGTTCTGCCTGCACGTTTAGGTAGTTCTAAAATGGTGAATATAAATCATATTGAAACATTGATAAGGTTATTTTTACTTAGTGGTCAATATTTAATTGCATTTGTATACTGAGTATTGAGGACTGAATTGATGGGAGGTAGGGGAAATTGTACCTCCCTTGAAAACGGCTTTGTAAAACGTTTAACGTTCCACGCGCCAATCTACAGGTGATTCCTGTAGAATGCCGCTATCGTGAGAGGTAGAATTTGTTTACCTCAGACATGAGACCGTGAAATCTTTACAAAGGATCGTGGGGACTATTTGGTTTCTCCTCCAGTTTGCGGACCAAAAAAAATGATTAAAAACTAGATTTTCATCGTAAGCATAATAAGTGTATTTAGGGAGGATAGAATGTACAGTGAACAAACAGAGAACATATCGTACTCACCCCCGGACCGACAGGTTTAGGCATAGCTATCTAATTAATGAACACGGAGACATGGGGAATTTTCCACCGCTCATCTGAGGTGCGATGCCGTGGACCCGTGGAGCACCAGCTCGGAATCCGTATCCCCGTCTTGGCGGAGGTCACGCCCTAGAGGCGTCTGCATAGCCAGGTTCTCGACTTCACGCGCGTCTGGATAATATAGCATCACTGGAATACAACCGGGAGTTCTCAATGCATATGTTCAGTCGATGGGTAATCTCAAGCCCGATTACATTGCGCGAGAACCCGTAATTTCGTCAACTGCCGCATGCGGTGAACTTTCCAGAACCACCCACAACGGCGGAACGGAACAAAAAACCCAACCAAATTCAGGTTTAAAAAGGAAATAACAATTCTTCGGTCACTACTATTGATACATTTCACTCTCCGCGAACCGGATCGAACTTAATACTGCGGATTCTAATCGAATTTTTGGATTTCAAACCGACCGTCAAATGTAGAACGTTCTTCCCTTCGTCGTCCATTTAAGAAGTCCGGAAACGGAACTCCCTCCCAAAATCTTGCCCAAGAATGTTACCAGCGTACAAAAAATAAAGCCCTATAAACGACTTCTGAATTAAGAATAATAAAACCAGTGACTTAATAAAACATGTTTCGAATTATTTTCACAACAACATCTTCCTTAAAATTATGTTAATTAAAAAAATTCACAAGATTCACCCTCAAATCAGATATTAGTAAATAGATTACGAGGTATTTGCTAACTTTGACACCTCGTTTCTCAGAATAAGGTAAAGTCAAGTTAGAAACCAAACTAGTGACGAACCAACAACACTAACCAAAGTGAGGAAAACTCTTTTCCCCACATAACTGTGTATGTCGGGGAAATAAGTTTTTCGTTCTAGTAACTGAAGAGTTGAAGGAATAGTTTCCATTTCGGAGATAGAAACTTCGTAAAGATATCATCCGACGAAGATTCTTTTCAACGTGTCGGAGCGAATGAATTATTACCGAATCTCACCCACCTGACTAATGCTTCATAAACCTGCATACATAACCAGTACATAACGCAAAAACCCCGCGAGTTCTAAGTAAAAGTATTTATTTATCTATACAGGGTGTTAAGGGACATACTTGAGTTACTTTAACCAGTGATTCCTGACATTATTTGGAGTAAAAAATGTAAATAAAATTTTGGTCTCCGGTGACATTTTTGACGATTTTTTTTGTTTTTTTTTTTTTCTACAAAAACATAAAAAAACTTAGGTGTTGGACAGTTGGAGGCGGGGTAAGGGGTGGGTCGGCTACTCGGCGGAGTGACCAGTGAGGACATGCGGAAGATTTTTTTTTTGTTTGATTTTGATAAAAAAAAATTTGAAAAAAAAAAGTCACCAAAAAATGTCACCGGAGACCAAAATTTTATTTACATTTTTTACTCCAAATAATGTCAGGAATCACTGGTTAAAGTAACTCAAGTACGTCCCTTAACACCCTGTATAACGTTTAGTTACAGGTGCTTTTCGATGCTTGCCTCACTAGGATATACATATCTGTGTCGAGACAGACGTGCAAACATACATACATAAATTGTAACATATAGATTCTATATCGTTGATAAAATTTTCTTCCAATAAAATAAAAAAAGAAAAGTAAAATGAAGTGTAGGTTAATCCTACAAATGAAGGAGAAAGACGAAATAAAATAGATATTGAAATAATAATTAAATAAGTTAGGTTTGACAGTATTATATTATTGTATTTTATTTTATTTAGATTAGGTTTATGTAAATTGATATTCCTATGTAAGTGCTATTTGTTTTACAGATGTTTGCAATAATGTGACGTCCTATACTTGCAATCCAATTCTTTATTTCGTGTTTGAATTTGGTCATTGTTTCTGTTTGTCTAATCGTAGCTAGTAGTGTATTGTGTAGTTTGCAAGCTATGTATTTAAAATATCTTTCACCAAGGGAGGTTTTAGCAAAAGTAGTTTGCAGAAGTTCTTTGTTTTTGCCTATTGTGTATCGTTTGTGTTGTTTTGGGGTAAATTAACCAAAATGGTTCTCACAGAGACCGGCGTTATGTCGTGTATAGCGCTGATAGCATTGAAGATCGTATCGGTGCTGGTAGGTAATTACACCTTAATAAATGCGTTATATTTGGTAGATAGATAACATAATATTCGTCAGTAGGTACCAGTCCTTCCACATTAATAAACATATTTGTAGATACATAGGTTCTATTCATCTCCATTAACAAATGTATTATTTTCAAAGGCAGTCCAGTCAGGCAGGTATTATTCTTACTTCAAGAATAGATATGAATATTCGTAGGTTATTCAGGAATCATTTTTTTCTTCTACAATAGATGTTTGTTTATTCGTAGGTAGATGATACAATGCATTCTCCATAATAAACAAAAATAAATTCAGACACAAAATAAATAAATAAATGATTAAAGAACAAAAAAGACAATATTACCAAAATTTTATAACATAAAATAATAAAATATATACACGCAACACACAAAACCAATAAAAAACAAGAAACACTCACAAAAAACACAAATCATAATATATCCCGATTTTCATTTAATTTAATCTTTATTTTTAGTTTAAATTTTCTTAATTTTAAGTGTTTTTTCGTCACCAACATTATATATTTTTTTTACAAAATACATGTACATATAAACTCTTATATTACAAAATAAGGGCCTCAGCACGGGTAAGTCACCCAGTGAGGCAAACATTACTGGATTGTACTATGAAATGTAAAATATTGTATCAAAAAAAAAAAAACTAGTGTGCTTTAGACCACAGGGCTGAAGTAAAACTTCACTAACTTATAAAATAACATATGACATTGGGGTGACATGTGACTATGGGGTGACCTACGACCTTGGGTTAGTATGTTATTGTTATTATTATTATTATCCTTATCCTTATCACTCCCCAAGTCAAGCGTTCGTAAAGGCCCGACCGTTCGCCTCGCCCAATCACCGTTCGCATCGATCACCGTTCGCATCGATTACTGTTCGCATCACACTTTTTCGTAACGTATTCACAAGCTTACCTCCCAAGTCAAGCGTGCGTAAATAAATTTTACTTCAAAAACATAAAATGCAGGTAGTCACCATTCCTATTCCATTAACAAACGTATATTCGGAGGTAGACACCAGTTTTTCTCCAATAATAGAAGTGTATTCGTTGGTAGGTACCATTCTTTCTCCACAAGTAGATATACATTCGAAGATAGGTACTTACCATTCTTTCTCCAATAATAAATGGACTTATGCATCAGCGCCTCGAATACTCCCGGTATAAATCTCCAGAGCTATTTCGATCTGAGCGCACTCTCATCCCCTCCGGACCGCCGGAGCGGGGCAGAGGTGCAATGTTTTGGATGGAAATAGAGGAAACTCGGTCAACCCGTCCCATCCCCCTCCCACCGCCACCCCACCGCCACCACACCGCCACCAGGCCGACTAGTGAGAGTAGAGGCCGACGGCCGCGGGGGGTTGGATTGTAGAAAGAGGAGAAGTGGAAGGGAAAAGGATGACTGTGGGTGAACGCGCATAGCGGGGAGGGGGTGCGGGCGACCCAAATACCCCCAGCACATGGATAAATATGTAGTACACGGATATTTGTTGCATTACTACCATCATAAAAAGCGGATTTTATGGTGGAGGACTTAGTTAGGCAGATGATTAAACCCACAACGCCTGGTTCGGAACTCAAAGCTTTGGATAGCTTAAATAACTAACGGCTCTAAAAATGTAAAATAAAATTTTCATTTCATAATCAAAAACAACGAATATCACAGTGAATGCTAGCTTTAACTTAGCACCTAATAGAAATAACATAAATTAGTTCCCGGCCACGCGTTGCTGTGGCTAACAAAACACAACGCCATCTACTGGATGAAAACCTTTATAATGTAACTCACACAGCCATCTGTTAATTATCAAATCAAATCAACACCGCCCTCTTTGCCAGCCCGGTCGTCCACCACAAACATTTTCCTTTAATATTTCAACCAATTTACACAAATCCCTGACCAATTATATACCTAAACCTTCCTCATGAATCTCTCTACCAATTGGTGAAAAACGCATGAAAATCCGTTCAGTAGTTTTTGAGTTTATTGCGAACAGACAGACTGACGCGGCGGAGGACTTTAATTTATACTATGTAGAGATAAATCGTCTGCAAGTGACTTGTTTAATAACGCCTTTGGTAGGCAAAATAGCTATCACGAATAGGACTTGTTTATAAATAAACCTTTTTAATTGAATAATAATGATAGATATTATCGGTCATTTGTATATAAAAATGCAAAAGTCGGTCATTTTAAATACATGTAGGATTACGAAAGATTTTTTAAATATTTATATTGAGGGATCAGTAGGATTTATCGGACCAGTTAGGATTTCATCAGAGCCGAACCCTCTGATATGAAAATATCTGGAGTCGGTGAAATATTTTCCCATTATTTTTCTGGTGGATTGACGTATTGTTCTTGTATTGTTTTTTATTATACTTATATAGTGCACTTACATTGCGTGAATTTACTAGATATTCATTTGTGGAAAAGTGTGTGGAAGGGTTTAGTCTTTCATTTGGGAAAGATTTAACCCGGACATAAAATCTGGAGCACCGTAATTTTTTTTTTTTTAAATCACTAAATTAAAGTCATATTACCTACCACCATTCAGAATTGAAACGTTGCTTGAAATGGTTTTAGCCATGTATGGTGACCATATTTGAATAGCCAGGTACTTCCCCACCTTCCCATACCCCATCTCCTTCCCTTCTCCACAAACTTCAGCTTCACGAAATTCCCAATTGGGGATGCCATATTCTCACTGGCTCCAGACGAGAGGAGTTGAGACTCTTGTGCAGTATTCACATAATTATTTTTTTAAGACTGAAGAAGTTCCTAGCTGTTCAGATACAAACACAGCGAAAATTTTCAAGTAACTTTTTGAAATTTTTCCATTCGTGTAAGCGCGTTTTATTTTGTACTTGTAGAATGTATCCATTTAAATATTTAAAAAGAAATCCTAGCACTCCTAATGCCTCTCAACGTAGTTGTGGGCAATTTTGCATTAGAATGGTGCATAGCAATAGGATTATTTCGATGTCGGACTATTAGGGAACTCGAGATTTTCCCAATTGATTTCGCTCGATTTCCCTCTAGTATGCAAAGTACAGCACCGTTCAGAAGGCGGTCAAATGTTCGGTGGCGAGACTTTTATTGCGTCATTTATTTGGCGCTTTTGTTACAAGTACGCTTGGAGCACATACTAAAGAAGAACATGAGAAATAGGTAACCCAACGGTTGTTCTCCCGACAGTTACAGTTATTAAAAAATTATAATTTTTTGTGCATTAATTACCAATTTCAAACCAAAAACCGTCTTCAAAAATACCTATAATAAAAGTTGGCTTCGATATCAAACGAATTTATTTAAAGTGTCGATTTTTTTTTACTTAAACGCTGGTATATACAGTATAATATAGACAAGTAGTTTTATCCTAGATGAATTTGAATGAAAATATGCTATGTAGTTTTATTATTCAGTGGTACATCTTCTCTACACACCCATTTGGGGATACTCATATATGTAGTTTTATTTTGTGTAAATAGGTAAACCCGCCTCGGAACAGACTTTGACTAGTGAGGTTGGTAAAATCTATCTATGTAGGTACATAAAATAAACGCCCGGGTTGCCGGCACTAAAACTGAATACCGAATTTTCCCTAAAGCGATTGGATGTTGTATTAAGTATTTTATTTTTTTTGCTTAATTTCGTAAGGAAAACTGTGCTTCACCATCAGTATGATATTCAAACGGGACTACGATATACGATATCAGGGAAAAAGATGTATAATTTAGAAAGTGAGTATGGGCACCGCCGCCCCGGGAACCATATCGCATATCCAAAACCCTTAGGTCACCCCAAGTGGTTCGTTACGTTTGGTGACTTAACAGGGGTGGCCAAGTTCATAGGGTGAAGTATGTCTAGGACTTAGTGCCAGATGTGATTGCCAAACTACGGCGGGACCGAATCGGGAGACTGGTTTATGGAGACCTATTAACCTTTAGCGGGAATCTCTCGGCCCATCGCCTTGCACCGCAGTGGGATGAATGGATTCATACGTCCGTCACTCCTGGTCCCAGATTCATACCCACCCCTCATACCCTTTTACTTCCCAGAACCTCCTCTCCTTCCTTACCTAAAAATACCCTCCACACAGCATTCCCAAATATGACATAGTCCCCGAGGGGAATTATTTTCCTCTGGGTAGCCTGTGTGGAGCCAATGTGAAAAATAAAATATAGAGAAAGAGAAGATTGAAAGAAAGAAAAGATAGAATAATGAAGCATAATAAAGCAATTACATAATTTTTAGATCAAATACTTCTATTTACCATGATGCCATATTATCTTATGTTATATATGACACGACATCGATTGTTTACTTTGAGTATTACCACACAATACCTTTTGCGCAAGATGATCCAGAAAGATAATGATGACAATGCATTATTGAAAACAATGTCGGTTCGTGTTTCATTTCCTGGTAGCTAATATTAACCTTTGTATATTTAATAAGTAAAGCTATAATAGTACCGGCCTACGTACTCCATCAATTCAAACCCAAGGGTCATTATCGGTTCCACGCTTTTAATATTCGAGACAAAGATCGAGAGAAAAATAAATTAAAATTACACGACGCAATTTCGATAATATGCTCATTTCTAGATTCTAACCTGGGTCCCGTGCCAACTCATAATCAAGTCAACTCAACACCTCTTTGAAGAGCCATTAAAAGCTATGAAAAAAATAATTTTAAAATTAGCATGGGTGGAACCCGGGCAGATAACGTGGTGCCACCTCCCCCCCCCCCCCTAATTAAAGTTGACTTTGAGAAATTCAAAACGCAAATTTCGACTTCATAAAAACATTACTGTATGTCAAATGTGTAAAATATTGGTCCGTCTTTGAGGGGGGGGGGGGGCTTAAGAATTTGGGGGATAAAAATTTCTCCATAAATATAGGCTTTTTTCGCTTATAAAACGGACAAAACACAAAATTATCCCGGTTCAGGGCACTCCACGGGGAACCACGAGCTACGAAAATATAATAGTAATCACCTAATAACAAACCGTGTTCATGTGTAAAATATTTTTGTGACTACATCTTTGGTAATTTTTTTTCCACGGTCGGGTGTCACCCCCCATCGACCCCCCTAGCTACGCAACTGAATACGAATAAAGGTAAGCTTTATACTTTATATGTACTTATTAATGTAAAGTGCTCATGACAATAATATCAGAAGTCGGACGATAATAATAATTGCATAGTTGTTATTATGGGAACTACTCGTATAAACTCGATATGCATTCTTAGATTGGAACAGTGACAAAGTCCATTGTTCTAAAAATGAATAAACATTGATATTGTTTGTATGCTGTCCATAAAGTTATTGCATATCTATCAATTAAAATGATATGGCAATGTACCGTTGATCAATATTTAATAAATGTAAGCGTGTAATTTAAGACAAAATGTCCACTCAGTTTCACTTGGTAATTCAACACCTCATTCCATCTCTGTATCTAAAGGGCGAAGGCGAAGCATGTATTAGTAATTGTCCTCAAATATAATATTATATATCTACTTGAACAAGACCCATCCTCTTTTCCCTCTTTTTCCTTATGTACTCGTATATTCTAGGATACATTTTATTACAAATAAAAACAATTCGCAGGAAACCTATACGTAATTAGTTTATTTTAAGCTACATACATTTTAAAACAGATTAGACACGCTTGGTACATTTAGTTGAAGAATATTATTTAATAAATACATTATATTTATTTGATTGACATAATATCTTACATTTCAAAAATAAAATCAACAATGTCTGCCTCACTGGGTAGCTCACCTGTTCTGAGGCCTCCATTTTATAAAACAAAAACAAAACAAACTAAAAATTAAAATTTATAATTAAGTTAAAATTATAGGATAAAATTAATTATTGTATTACTAAAAAAAAAAAAAAATCTGTATATATTACATACATTATGTGTTGTGTGTTTGTGAGTGATGTGTATTTTATATTGGTTTTGAGTGTTACGTGTGGTTGTGTTTTATTTTTATTTTGTAATGAAATTTTGGTAATATTGTCTTTTTTGTTCTTCTTTAATCCATTTTGTAATTTTGAGTATGAAATAATTTTTGTTTTCTTCCATTTTATTTTCAAGGGTAAGACTGTTGAATGCTTTTACAGCATGATATTTATAGTGCCTTTGTCCAAAGCTTCGGAGTTTTTAGGTTGTTTTTGTACGATTTTCTTACTGGTCTGTTAGTTTGTTTTTCCGGTCAAAAATGTAGTTTAGCAGTGTTTTAACATATAATTGGCGTATATCTAGTACGTCACAACTGTTGAATATTTGGTTTGTGTCAGTCAGTCTATGTTTTTTAAGTATTACCTTTAAGATCGTTTTCTGCGCGATTTCTAAGTGATCGATAGCTGAGTTTGTTGCTCCTCCCCAGATAATTAATCCATATTCTATTATTGACTGACAAAGTGCAAAATACATTGTTTTCATTTGTTTTATATTAAATATGTTTCTTATGTTTAGGAAAATGTGTATTGTTTTGAGGAGTTTATTTGTGATTTGTTTGATATGATGTGTCCATCAAAGGTTATGGTCAATTATGATTCCTAGATATTTTATTTGTTCTGTTTTTTCTAGAGAAGGGCAACTGCAGATGTTAGTATTTAAACATTCGTGTATTTTTATGGTGTTTGAGTTGTTTCTTGGTTGTCATGTACTATTTATACATTTAGAAGGATATACACGAGTTACAAACAAATATTGCTAAATATGTCACTAGTTAGTAAAGCTGCCGAGAAAGTATCCTTTTAGAGCTTTTGCTAATGTTTTATTTTATTTATTTGATGCTGGAAGTTTTAGGCTATTAGGAAATATATACTACTGCACAATAAAGAAGACAAAATATTTCTATTTTTGATACTGACAATTCGTGGGGTATTCCATCTTAATATATAAAACAAAGTCGGGTTAGTTACACCATTTATAACTCGAGAAAGGCTGGACCGATTTTTATGATCTTTGATTTGTGTCCACCCCGAATAGCAGAATAGCTATCACTACGGACAGTTGCGCATCGATAATTGCTTCATATTGTAATTTTTAAACTTAATAAAAAACTTAATTTAATTCAACTAATAAGTTAACACCACAGTTATTGATTCTGAGGCGGTACGAAGTTTGTCGGGTCAGCTAGTTTAATAGTAATATATTAAAACAATTTGAAACTTTTTCCACTTAAATTATTTCTGATCGTAGCCGGTTTCAGCTTATTAAGGCCATCTTCAGACTGGTAAAAATATTTCTTAAACTATGGTTTATATATACAGGCGTCAGGTATGGTATGTTGTCCTTGTTATACCGGTATTACAATGGAATATTCTACGAGGAACTAGCGTCATTGATCCCTTCGGCACTGGTGCATAATCGGGAAACACGCCAAACTCACGCCCAACACGTCACATGGATATTTGTCACATGAAAAAGAATCGCGTCTACGATTCGTTCGTGGGTTCGACAGCTCAGCTGTGGAACTATTTGCCGGCCTCTGTGTTTTCTCCCTCGTACAACATGGGTCTCTTCTTGAAGAAGAAGAAGTGAACATGGCTTGACTCATGTTCACTTCTTCGCCTCTTCAAACAGACCTTCCGCAAAGCACATTCAAAGGTGACATAGGGTCTGACGGATATTATTTTCCTCAGGGCCTCCTGTGTGGAATTAATGCAAAAAAAGGAACATCAATGAAAACCAAAGATATTGAAATATAAGGAGATATGCTTTGATGTCCGTCCGACTGTCGGCGGAACTACAGTCTAGGTCAGTGATTCTTAACGGGGGCGCGCCAGCGCCCCCCCTGTGGGCGTTTTAGAGGTCTGGGGGGGGGGGCTTTTAAATTTTTTTGCATTTAGGGGGCGCTGCAAAAGTTCAAGTTATTGTTGTCAACATAGAAAATAAGCTCATTCCACAAAAATTTTAACTGAGGTTGAATACTCAATCCATTGCGTAAATGGACTTCCTACTAAAATGTGTACTTTTTAATTTTCGTTTCGGGGGTGAGGAGGGGGGGGGGGGGAACGCTGGATAATTTTACTGGGGTAAAGGGGGCGATTCATTCAATAGGGTTAAGAAACACTGGTCTAGGTCCTAGTTTGAATACGGAATTTAGTTGATATTTCGAAGGTGTGCAGTAGTATTGGTTAAAAATATCGGCGACACCAGGAAGCACAGTCGAACACAGTAAAAACTGTTGATAGCCAATCTCCTTATCTTTGGTGAAAACCTATTATTGATTCAATTATTTTACCATACCTTATAAAATGACGTAACTGTTGGTTTTCCCAATAAAACAAAATAAAATAAAGAGGTCTGCGAATAATCAGGGAATATTCCTACATTTCGAGGTATATTTCAGTTGTTTATTGTCTGGTAATTCCCAAAGCGAAATAAACAGCACATTTCCAAAGAATTTGGGGACGTGCCCTCGTTGCATCCAGCTGCCTGCATCCCGGATAGCAACAGCCTTACAGCCGAGGCGGCGACCCAGTTAGCCGGGGCCGCGGCCCCGAGGTACCTGCGCGCGCCCGCTCCTCCCCGCCCTCCGGTGCAACGGGGCCAGGGCGGGGGCAGGGGAGACGGGGGGTGCGTTGCATAATCCGCCCGCATTAGGGGACAGAGAGGTGGAAAGTGACGGTGACGTGCTGGAAACGCCGTCATGGCTTATTCTTCATTATGATAGAAGGAAAGGAAGTGCATTGTTAAAAAAGCATCACTAACTAGCACTTACATCACAACTAGCTCGTAGGATTTGTGAAGCTGAAAGGATTTACAAAAAAAAAGTCAATTTTAGAGATGACCAGATATTTAATTACTTTTCTAAATGGGAAAAATTTTTAGAAAAGAAATACCTAATTAAATTAGCGAAACTCAATCGAAAATCTGGAGACAGGAAAATCAGAAAAAGATTTTGGTTCCACTGGGACTCGAACTCTAGATAGCAGCCAATAATATGTGCGTTAAGAAAATGAAGATAATGTTGGTAGTTCTTAGTCGAAGTTTGATACGGTTAAAAGTGACCGAATTGGAAATGGGTTCCATAGCTCAGTTGTTAGAGCACTTGCCATATGAGCAAAGGGCACTGGGTTCGAGTCCCAGTGGAACCAATATATTTTTCCGATTTTTCTGTCTCCAGATTTTCGATATAGTTTCGCTCATATTGTCTTCATTTAATTAAATATTACAATTTGAGATTTTACTCATAAAGTTAAAAATAAAAAGAAATACCTACATATTTTAAATAAAGACATTATTTTTTTTTTTTATACATATTATTTTAATAACTATGTTATACAAACAACAGTTACTATGTATTAAACTTTTTTATTTTATTTATACTTTCTCTTCTTTTAATTTCCTCCATTTTCTTTATTTGTATAAAACATGTCCATATGTTCATATTCATCCTAATTTGACTGTCTTAAAACGGGAATCCTCCTAGTTGGGCAGTCAAAACATTTTATGAATAATGTGTAATCTTTTAGATACTAAATAATTAAATACAAAAACAAAATATGTTATTAATTCATTCAATACATTAATACTTGGGAGCAGGTGGATGAGTTTGTTTATTTGGGAAGTATGTTTACGAGAGATGGGAAGGCTGATAGAGATATTGATAGAAGGGTGAATGCAGTAACTCTATTAATGGAGGATTGAACGCCGTTGGCACCAACAAAACACTGTCTAAAGAAGTGAAGCTAGCCGTCCATAATGCAGTACTGGTACCTACCCTGATGTATGGCAGAAACTGGCAGAGGAACAAAGTAACCGCGATAGGCAATGACGTCATATATAATATATAGACGCGTGGTAAAAATCACAACGCGGTTTCATTATTCACAACTGCCGATTTTTTTAATAATAATCAAACCATCATCTCTCCAAACCCGGAAAGATTCACGAAAGTACGAATTCAACAGTACTTACGCCTGCCGGCCGACGTTCCTCACGGTAGCCGTTAACGTAAGAGGCACCATCTTTGGCATTGCTCTAATTCGGTTCTAATTACGAAAGTATATTTTAAAATCCACGTAAGAAAACGGTTTTGCGTAAGGCGCGGCGTCAGAGTTGTACTCGTAGTCGGATTCTTAAATTTCAACCGTGCAGATGTTAGCTTAAGACGACACTATACCCTAAAATATATTCAGAATCTTAACGACGTAAGTAAAGAAACCGTATATTCAAATTGCGACTCGCGACCCGTGTATTGGACGGACCTACTGTTGAATTTTCCCTATCAAAGAAAAGAAGAAGAAGACAAATAATGTGGGAATCTTAACGACGGAAGTGAAGAAATCGTGTAAACAAATATGCACCCGCGGCACGGCATATTGGACGGACGTACGGACGTACGAATTTACTCTAGCAGGCATGGAGATTCAACCTTTCCACCGGGTTCATTTTAATTAATTCTGAAGAACGTGTTACTAATATTTAAGATGTTTCTAAATGAATATCTCCAGAAGTTATTCATTCATGGACTAGAAAAATAAAACCTGGTGCTCACCTCTAACTTAAGTTGAACGATGTATTAAAAATTTTAAAGGCGTTGTACGTGAAAAAAAATTATGGCAACGTACTGTTTGTATTTATCTAAAATATAAATAACTCACATCCCTTGTGAGGCATGGAAATAAAAATGATAATTCAATTACGAATTCGCTAAAATAAATTAAAATGTGAGCCTCGGGAAAACTCCCGATAAACGTGGTTATTAATAACGTCAGATGACTGCGTTCGAAGAAGTGAACATATATGCAATTTAAAGTAAAAATAACAAATTGATAAAATTTATCATCATAACCTATATAACTTGTAAATTTGTTTTTTTTAAGTATCTACCACAATTAAATCAAAAGATACAAAATATATTTTGTTAATATGTTTTAAATATTTTTTCATCCCGATACTCGTCCCTCTTCTAATCACAAGCGTCTGCTTCTATAGAAGAGAAATATCATACAAAAGAAAAAAAAAAATAATCAGTGAAAATTTATTATGTAGTTTATTTGTATCAAAAAAAGATTATTTTGAAATATTAATATTTTATTTTATATGTTATTTTTGCTGTATAAATAATGTATCTTCTGTAATAAATAAATGAAAAAAAAAATTATATCTTCAAACTTTGCAAAATAACTTTGTGGCATTATTTATTATTTAATTAATAACAAATCACTTTGTATAAACCACTTTTCACATTCATAATATTAACATATCCTGAAGAGGATAACATTGTTATTGAAACATGTCGATATTGTTTATTAAAAAGTGGTTTATTCAAAGTGATTTGTTATTAATTAAATATATATTATATTTTAACGAAAAGACAAATAAATTTGTTTACATCACTTTTATTGGTACAAAATCAACATGTTTCGTAAACAATGTTTACTTCATCAGGATCAAACGTATACGTAAACGTTTGATCCTGATGAAGTAAATATTGTTTACGAAACATGTTGATTGTGTACCAATAAAAGTGATGTAAACAAAGTTATTTGTCTTTTTATTAAAATAAAAAGTGCCATCACAAAGTGAAAACCCTTCCGAAGAAGTTTTCTTCGAAAAATTATATCTACTTCTACTTACTATATAAAGAGGTAAGATTTGTTTGTTTGTTTGTTTGCATTGAATAGGCTCCGAAACTACTGAACCGATTTGAAAAATTCTTTCGCTGTTGGGAAGCTACACTATCCCTGGGTAACATAGGCTATATTATATTTTCAAAAAAAAATAGGCATCCTTACTAAAACTTCAATAATGCAACCCAAGGTGTAAAAAAAATACCTAAAATATTCTTTACATCGCGTGCGCTGCGAAAACTATTGATGATAGAATAAAATAATGTACTACGACTTTGTAGAACACATCAATATTTACAAAAAAGTTCATAACGACATATTTCTAACTAGTATATTATAAAGGAGAGTGTCTGTAACGAGAGGGCGGTGTGGATTTAGTTTGTGTGCAAATCTACAGTTTTATGGCGAGGTTTATGAAATTTGGCACATGTGACCTTCAAAATAAGAGGAAGGTCACTGTCTACATTTGATTTCGAAATGGCTGTGTAAAGTCCAGGCATTGCCCGGGACTTCAGCTAGTATATTATAATTCATAATCGGCAGTGTAAGAAAGAAGTTAACTGAAATGTAGTAATATTAAAAAGCCGGCTAAACGTTATATTATAATGGAATAAGGTAGAAAGGAAAATGACGCAAGGTTGTTAGTAAAAAATCAGACAAACACATAGGAGGCATGAAAATGTCAAAGGAAAGACAAAAGATCACTGAATGAAGTAGAAAATAGATTTAGAGGCGTACGTGTTAAAAGCCATGTACGTCAAGGCGTTTCTCGGGAAAGATTGTGGAAAGAGGGTGTTTATTTTTGTGTTTTAGAAGTAGGCACCGAATGACAATGTGTTCTGATGATTTTAATGTTGATCCCGGTATTGCTGTTAATCTCACGTTTGGTTAAAAATAGCCATTTTTTATTATTCATCTAAAAACATGTTGATTATTTACAGAGATAATATGTTACTCCATATGTTCATATGTGTTGGAGGACACTGTTCAAAGGTAATTTGATTCAGCATAGTGGAAGACTGTAGGATAATTATATAAAAAACAATTTAAAATAAAAAAAATATATATATAATATTAAAAATTATGGCAGAACGCTATTTTGTCGGAAGGTCAAAATATTTCCTCTATGCAATAAAATCCGAATAAACGCAATATTTCTAAACATATCCGAAAACTAACAACTGTTTTTGAAAAGTGAAAAAATACGCTTTAAAATTTCGTAATTCGAAATAAACATACATTTTTTGAAATATAACATTTATGAATGGAAACACAAAAATTTTTTAAAAATGAGTCACCCTATATTTTTTCTAACTAAAATTACTGATAACCAACATACCCATATTTTATTAGACAAATCTATTATAAACGTTACCGTCAACTCACTTTTTTGTCGTTTCACGTAAAAATAATTAATAAAATATTGGAAACTTTGGTTTCATAAAGTTGTGCATTTTAATCTCGTATGTTGTGTTCACCTTTTTAAATTTGAATATAAAGTCTGGTGATTTCTCGTTATACATCTATACACCGTGTAGATCATATTTCTAAACACGATAGTAAGGGAGAAACAACGATTTCGAGACCTACATGAGTTGTTCCGAAAAGCCAACAAATTAGCCTGAGGGGTTATAAAAAAAAATAATAACATTAGGTAAAAGACAATATCATTTCATGCGAAAAGCCTCTTCCCTTTTGTACATTACTATGGGTGTGGTAGTTACCGAAGACACAGAATTGCATAGAGAAGAGCTTGAAATGAGATACTAAAAATAACCGTCATAGCCGAAGGAAGTTATTTAAATTCGAAACGAGAAGTGAAATAATTTCCGCTGCAGGTGCTACGAAACCAGAAAAAGGAACTTCATAGGATATAAAGAAGTATCTTTGATAAATTTAAGAGGGAATAACCAGAGAAAACTGGAAATATGTCATTTTTAAATCAAATTTTAGACATATTGACTCTTTTCCACAAAAAAAATATAAATTGATTTCGGAAGACTGTTCTTTTATCTAGTAAAGATGTGTTTTAAATTTTGAGAAAATATTTTTATTTTTAGTACAAGGTTTTACCGTAGATCATTGGCAGATTTGGTAAATTTACAAACAAAATTTTGTATATGTATCATGCAGTAAAATAAATTAATAAATTATCTGGGAAAGCTTTGTTTCACAATTTTAATTTTAGTTTTAATAAAAAAAGATCCGCGCACGTGTTTTGTGACGAAAATACTTCATTTTGTCTATTCATTTACGGTCTTACAAACTAATATATTTAAGATTTTTTTACATTCTTATTTTGCTTAGACATTATTGAAAAATTATAAATACTTATGATAAAAAAATAATTACAAAAAGTACATAATTTTAATAGTTTTATCATCACGCCTTTCAGAATTTTTCAATCTAAAGAATCCTCTGAACCATAATCACAATAAGGCGAATTGACTATGTGGAATCTGGAGAAATAGCTAAGACAACAATTATGACCAGGACGCATTCGAGTTATGGAAGAGATGTACTTTCTAGGCATGGAAGTGTTTTTGTGAAACAAGGGCTTGACAGGAAAAGAAGGTTAAATTAATGAGTACTGGTGAGATTCAGAGGACCATTGGCGTTGTAACTTATTTTTAACTTTATTTAAATAGGGAAATAGTCTCTAAACGGAATAGGCATATTACTTAATGGACCATGGACAATGGATTCCGTAGCAATAGAATCAGCCTTTTCATTTTAAACAATACCAAAGTGCCCTGGGATCCAGGTCAAGACCACTGACACCTGAGCCAGCAAGATACAATAAGCAGGTAAGAGAGTAATCGAGAGGGGATGTGCTTATTTTTTGTAATGAGCAAAGTGAGTCTGAAAGGATGAGGGCATCTCTAATGTTGAGAGATTTGACGAGTCTTTACGAGTCTTGACGAGTCTTTACGGGCTTCTATGATAGCTTTGCATTCAGCAGAGAAAATGGAACACTCTTTGGGAAGTCTGTGTGAGAAACACAATTTCCTGTGAGGTTCATAGATACTGGCCTCACAATAGGAGTCCGGACTGAGTTTGGAACCATCTGTGAAAAAAATGATATAATTTGGCAAGTTATTTTCAATAATTTTGTTGAATTCTGCATTATTGGATTCAGCTGAGTTTTTTTACATATTTTTTTATACATATCCTATAAATTGGTGCACCTTTGGATAGAAAGTAAGACTTTCATAGGGATACGAGTGTAAGGGGAGAGATTCAATGCGATAGGAGTTTGTGGATACATTCAGGAAAGTTAAAAGAGGAAAGAGTTGTTATTAAACATATAATGTCGCCACTCTTTTTTAAACACTCAATGTCAACAGTTGAAAATGGGACAAACGGAGAACGTATGTCTACACCCCTCCAATGGAAAAATACAATAATTATAATAAATCTCCGTCACACTTATGAAGAAAATGAAACGCAATTCCCCATAAGTAAGTAGAAAAGTAAGAAAATCATATAAATTATAAATATGTATACAACGCCATCTCTGATACTGACAAAAACAAAACGCGGACAGTTACGCACCGATAATTGCTTAATTGTGTAATTTTTAACTTAATAAAAAAACTGAATTTAAATTCAAGCTGATAAGTTAACACAACAGTTATTGATTCTAAGGCGGTACGAAGTTCCCCGGGTCAGCTAGTGTAGGTATAAATGAAAGCAAATTTTGAATGACATCAAATCGATCTTGAGTTATTAGGTATTTGAAAAAGCTGGTAGGGAGAATAATTATTTTTTCTCATTGGAACCGCGTAAGAACATCTTTCTACGAAATATGAATTCTCGGCCGCTGGCTGGTTAATGGCCCTTAAGATGTTGATTAAAGTGTCAAATGGTATTTTGTTAAATTAATTTATTTTTATGTGAATACCGCAAGAGTCACAACATTTCCCAACCGTCTGGAGCCAGTGAGACAATAGCATCCCCAATTGGGGTATGTTAGATAGTGAGGAGGGGAAGGAGACGGGGAAGACGAAAACGGGAAAAGTACTTTTTTTTTCCCTCAAGGCCTATGTCATCTTTGAGGATGCTGCGTGGAGGGTTTTTTTAAAGGAAAGGAAGGATAGGATAGTTCTGGGAAGGAAGAGGCTTTAAGGGGTGGATAGAAATCTGGGGTTCAGTGTGTCCTGGTCATCCGCCTCCAAGACCCAGACAAACCTCACCCCATGAACCCGGGCACCCCTGCTAAATCACCAAACGTAGCGAACCACTTGGGGTGACCTATGGCAGAGGTGTGTTGGTTATCCAATAAAGGTTCCCGGGGCGGCGGTACCCATTCCCGCCTCCCAAATTGAGGCTATTGAGTTGGCTGTTGTACCAGGCTGTTGACTACCAAACACTGCTAAAGCCATCTCATCAACAACGTTTCGAATCTGAATGGTGTTCGTACAGCAGGGCGATACTAGTGCAAATATGCTACATACGACGCGCCGCGGTCTATCAATAAGTACCCGTGTTTGAAGACAGGTTGTTTGCAGAGGAAAGTTGACATTACTGTCGTGTATTACGAAATTTCAGACTGATTTGTGGGGTAGTTAGATGAATGGTGGTCTTACACCAGGGCGATTCGGAGAGTTCCTTCCACTCTTGAACACGGCGCTAATATACCTCATTTCATTTTTAAAATGATACATTAAGATGAAGCCATACTAAATAATGCAAAATCATACAAAATCGTACGTTTTAGTTTTTAAAATTTGACCGCTTAGAAGTATTATAGATGCTTCAATTAAATACTGCGTGTAGAACATACCTTGGCCCTTAAAAATATCGGTCATTTTTTTTAATAAGTCTTTTAATAAGCTTAGAAAAAAATAAAGTATTAGGTCTATAAAAAATTTTTTAACTGAAAACTCTGCTACTTATAAACACTTTTTCGGATATGGTTTTATTGCATAATGTGGCAAATTCAGTTTCTTATATAATTATCGCGAAAAAAAATTATATTTTCGCCCGAACCTCACAAAATAAAATATAATATGCATTTTCGCGTTGGTATTTTTGACATCACGGCGACAATAAGGCAGTCGACGAATATGTTATATCAAAGTGAACCTTATACCGTCCACCGAAGAACGACTGGCAGCCGCCCCATTCTTCCGTCATTACTCCTCCGAACGGAGCGGAGAAACAACGTGTTAGCGTCCGCGCTGCTTGTTTTCGTGAAATCAATTTAAAAATTCCGTTTTATTACAATAAACAATGCATTAAAAAGGAATTAATGTTTTTTACAGGCCTTTACGAAATCAACATGTAAAAAAAATTCTCAAATATCTTTTCCAACCTTTCCAAAAGCTTTTTCTCAAGTATTTTTAAACTCCTCCCATAAAAGGGCGTGAATTCCGATTTCGATTTTTTCCTGTACTAGTGGATCGCCTTAAGAAATATCACAAATCTATCAAATAAAATTTTCTTACGCACACTGCGATTTAAACCCGCTACACCCAGACCGCTAGTCGACACCCACACCCCTCAACCACGGACGGCGTAGTATGGAAACGTATTAACATTTGACAAATAAAATACTTTGAATGTCTAACTAGGAAGATTTATCCTTTTTAGTATAGTCAAAACTTATAATATTATGTTCATCCAAACTTTGTCTTTCTTTTTTTATAAAAAAGCTTATCTTTTAAATGTAACAAATTTACGCAAGAACAATAATAAAACATCACAAACTATATCAAGCAAAAATATATCCTCAATTTTTGGTTTTCACCAGTCACCAGGGCGATAGTGAGAGCATCCCTTCTCTGCAATAACGTGTAAATGTATTGTGAAGGTAGGAAGTTTATGCGTTTATCTTAATTTATAAAAATGAATGTTTCTTTGTTTGTCCCTTATTCGTTCCTAAACCATTGACCCGATTGCGATAAAATATTGGTGATTTATTGCACGCATGGGGTGAAAAGGTTTCTATATATAATATAGGTTATAATAAAATATTATATAATATGTTTCTATATATAATTCGAAGGCATTATGAAATTATTTCCTATACCATACATCCGATTAACGAAGCTTTCTATGTATACTGTCGAGCTATGGCGTTATGAAATTAGCATACAAATTTTACAATAGGTTTACAATAGGCGCGAGTTGTTTGAAAAAGTGTGTGTACTTCATATAATCTAGCAATAGGGAGGGAAGGAGGGAGAGGGGAGGGGAACGAAAGAGGGGGAGGGGAACGAAAGAGGGGTGGTTAGCGGGCGGGAGGGCACGAGAGAGTGGAAGATGGGAAAGGTGGAGGGGGGACGCGGGAGGAAAAGGGGAACAGGGAAGGGAACGGTGACGCATGCGAAAGGACACGCAGGGAGAAACAATTTATATCTTTATGTGGCATTGTAAGGCATGCCGGTTACTCACTCAAAACTCACAAGTATTAAAAACAAAGATCCCTGTGAATATATTTTTAGGCTTCACAGTAATCGAACCTGTAACCGCAACCCGCAAATAGCCTTTGAAATACACCCATAAATAAGCAAAGAAGCCATAATTACCTTAGCCCTTAGCTAAATGTAGTTAGAAGTACAATAGGTTCGTATAATATTATTATAAGCACTACAGCGACCATCCCCTGATACCTAACTACCCACTAACCATATTATTTTCTTATGTTCATTTTCTGTCGTTTTTTTTTCAAATAATTTACAAAAAATATTACATTCTTACATACCAAAAACACATTTTTGTAAATTTTACTTTTACACCATTTGTGAACATTACTCACGGGGTATTTTCAATAAAGAGGGATAACGTTTAAAATGTGTGGAAAATCTGACCAGCGGGCGGTTAACAAAATAAGTCTTTATTTAACAATCAATTTGCAAGTATGACACGTATTTATAGCAATGCAATAATAGCGAGACAGTTTAATAAACTTTAATAATAACAATGCGTTTACTGATAAATAGATTACATGTGCGCAGGCCCTCCCAAAGGAAACTAACCATCACGCCGTTTCTCCGCAGGGGTAGGCAGAGAGGATAGACTGCCAAACAATTCGATCTTGGCACACACTCTTTGCCTCAGTCACATTCATACATCGACTTATACATACCCTTCTATTATTCGGACTCTTGACATGGCGCGACTCAAGTATCTGATTTACTTGATCGTGCTATGTCTTCCTCGGGCGTCCCCGACTTCTTCTACCATTCACATTTGCGTCATATATTCCCCTTACCCTCCTTTCTTCGTTCATTCGCTGCACATTCCCAAACCATCGGAGGGTACATCAGCCTACTTTGCGGATTTCAACATTTCTCACACGATCACATATGGTTTCACTACACACACGGCTCAAGGATCTCATTTATACAGCATTCAAACATTTCGTTATAATTTTCACATTTCCCCCTTTTATGTTGTGGTGTATAACTGTTTCTATATATTTTTTTATTGAGATAACATTATAAAATCATTAATAATAATAACAAATAGAAGTTGATAATATATTAATTTCACTAATATAAAATAAACATCGCGATAGATACGCGTTCATGTTTACATCCTGCGAACAGACTCTACGTGGTGTTATTATACGCAATCATAATATTGACAAGGCCGTGTGACGACACAGCCTACGTAATTTATCCAGGGGAGGGTAAAACGGGCCAGAGGCACAGCCTTCCCTTTCGGTCGACGCGCTTTCCCTCTCTGTTTCCCACACCCCTTAACGACACCCAACCAGACATTCCTGTACACTATACAAGTAAAATAAGCGCCACCAGTAAAAAAGGAAAAACAAGCCAATCGAAGAGAATTTCTTGTAGTGGTGTTGTTTTGTCTCTTCTGTAAACTTCTTGTATTCTTCTTTCACCTTGACCGAAATGTAAAGTACGTACATGTAAAAGTGGCGCAGAAGGAAATTTTCAAATTGTAATGGTCAATATTTATGTGGTCAGCCGAGCTGTAACAATGATCCTTATTGTGACGGGCCGACCGGAGAAATTCTATCTAAAAATAGAAATATCGAGTTTTCGATGAAATAGAGACGGCCGGCGCGTCGACGTTGTTTTTTCCAACATTAAACAGAAAGAAAAGGGAAAGTTAACCTCGTGTCAAATAAATCAGTGTCGATTTGTATTAAATTAATTAAGAGTCATTTTCCAAAACAAATAAGTACCTACCTTTTTTAACATTAGCTACACACAGGAGGCCTTGAGAAAGAAAAAATTGGGGATGCTATGCGGAGGGTCTACTTAAGTAAAGGGAGGGTGAAATCTGGGGGTCAGTGTGTCCAGGAGTGACAGAAGTATGAATCCATGCCTCCCACTGCGGTGCAAGGCGATGTGTCCAGAGAATCCGGCTTGAGAGGTCAAAAGACCTCCCTAAATCAGTTTCTCTCGATCCGGCCCGCCGCGCAGAAGATGAGCAGACGCATCAGCCGCCAAGAACCCGCAAAGGTTTTTTAAAGAGTCCGGCAGGAGAGGTCATAAGGTCTCCCTCAACTAGTCTTTCCTGATCCTGTCAGCCACGTAGTAGGTGGTAAGACAAAAGCATCGTTCCGCAAGCACCGTTGCCAAAACCCAGACAAACCTCACCCCATGAACCCGTGAACTCCTGATAAGTCACCAAAAGGAGCGAACCACTTGGGGTGACCTATGGCAGGGGTGTTGGTTATCCAATAAATGGTTCCAAATTTAATGGTTATTTCACATTAGTCCTATCCTGCTATCTTTGTCGAAAAGATTTAAATTTATCCAAAAATCTACGTGGATAATTAATCTTCATTAATAACAAGGTAGCTGTTCAAAATTCCAAGCCGAACTTCTTCAGGCTTCAGGCACGAAGTCAATTGTAAACAAAGCAAGAGAATATTATCATTATTGATTATAATTAGTCATGTACGCAATTATAAAAACGCTACGTATATTGCTATTCGCAAAGTGTAAATAAAGTCGGTTTAATCGAATGTTACTTAGATTAAAATAACAATTCCACGTACTTTCTTCTATTTGTTATCAAATTAAACTGACTCCGTAAGCCAATCACAAACCCCTGTCTAACCCTGCTACTTTTTAATCCATCTCTCAAAGAGATTCCTTTGTTTGGGTTCATTAAATTTTCATATGGCGCACATTCAAAGAAAGAGCGTTACGTGCCGAAATGAGTGCACGCCTTTGCGGTGTTAGTTGGAATTTTCTTATCTATAGGTCTAGACCCCAGTTGAAGAAACAGCCACCCACTTTTGCAACAAATGAGATGAAAGAAATACCTATATCTATAGACGAGTTCTTGACTCTAGACAAAGAGATCAAATGTTAAAACGTAGACACAAAAGAAGGTGTGTAGAATTAATGTGAGATTTTCACAATTAGGTAGATTGATAAATAAATTCTAAAGCAAAAAGATATTTTCATATAAACACTATAATCTTTGTAACCACTTTTATTGTTTCAATCAGCATGTTTCATCAACCGTTCCTCAGGTGGAACAATTTTTTCGCGATTATCGTTTTAAAGATATTTTCATTCGCCATTGCTTGCATTGCTTTTGTACGTACATGTTTCCATAACATGAACGCTAACCTAACTCAACAGATTTCCTCTCTTTTTTTATGTCCCCCATTTGACCTATCCTACAAATTCTCTATCTGTCGGGAAGATGGGCATCCACAAAACAATTATGAGCATGTCGATACAGCAACGAAAAACTTGCAGTTTTATTTCAGACTAGCTTTTGCCCGAGGCTTCGCTCGCATTCCTCCTCCTCCATACCCGTCACATTCATTTTTAACGATGTCACCTATTAAAATGTAATAATCAAATACGCGCTAGCAGTTGGCTAAGGTCAAAATGTAGATTAGTACCTATTTTATACATATTTTAATTTTTGCTATCAAAGGAATCTCCAGAGTAACCTAAACAAATAACAAAATGACAGCCCACGTCAAACAATTACTTAGCAACACGCTTTGTTTTTCGTTCGGACAATAAACGTATAATAAATAATTTCATAACGCCACAGCTTATTTATAACGCCAGAGCTTACCAATTTATACATATAGTCTATATTACTCGGAAATAATGTAGCTTTCGATTAGTGAAAGAATTTTAAATTCCATTCGATATTTATTGCGTGAAAGAGTAACTCACATCCATGCATACAAACATTCGTATTTATAATATTAGTAAGAAAGATTGTATTTTGCATATGTATAATGTATACCTAACAGATATGCACCATTTTTACAACTCTTATACGTACTCAATATTGCTGGTTGTAATATATATGAAGTCGATGAAGTTAAGTAAAGTTAAAGTAAATTTATAGCATATTGAGGTGATTTTGAACAAAAACGGCGCTTCACAAATTATCCAATAATTATTATCTTTACAGGAGATTCAACGGGTGCAGTCATCCGATGAAAAGAGCAACTATTCCAGACAAGGGCTTTTACACTAGCGAACTATGGACAAGGTACACATACACACAAGGCGTCATTTATTTATTTATTAACAGAAACAAACAGTACATTATTTACATTGGTGAAAAAATATGTTTCATTGAGGTATCTTGTTTGTATTAAATTTTTACCGGGTAATGTGCGTTGTGGGAGGGTGTGTGTGTGTGAGTGTGTGAGTATGTTTGTGGATGTGAGAAGTGGTGATGTATGTATGTATGCGCCTTGAACAATTTACATTACTGACATGATGCTCTTTTTAAATTTGGGAAGTGAATCGGAGAAAATGTCGATATTAGAATTTAGACAAACATTATTTAACATATGAAGAGCACGGTTAATTTGCGAATTAGTTGCTGCATTTGTTTTATAATTAAGCGTGTGGAATAATTCTGTATGGCGTGCACGTCTTAAGGGTATGTTAAAATTAATTAGGGAAAGAAGTTCGGTACAGTCGATGTTATTATTTAAAATTCTGTGTATAAATGTTACATCAGCTATTGTTCTCCTTTGTTGCAAAGTTTGAAATGTGCATCCAAAGTTGTTGTTGAATTTGAAGGCAAGATATTTTATAAATTTGTGTTGAATGTTTTCTATGCTATCAATATACAGTTTGTACTGCGGGTTCCAAATTGGTGAGGCATATTCCAGTGTACTTCTGACTAATGCAAAATATAACATTACTACTGTACGCGGGTTACTGAATATTTTACTGATACGGAGAACAAAACCAAGCATTTTATATGACCTGTTAACGATTGAGTCGATATGCTTATTAAATATAAGTTTGCTATCAAGGTAAATGCCAAGATCTTTACATTCCTTTTTAGAGATGACAGGTTCATTGTGGAGTGAATAAGAGTACTCAATTATATGTTTATTTCTGGTGAATGTCATAGTGTGACATTTGGAAATATTGATATCTAAACTAAACAGTATCATTAACACATTTAGGATACATTATAACCGCGCATGCAGGGCGCTGTTTGGCATCCCTTGGCGATGCAGCGCCTCGCATCGCAGAGGGAATGGTGCATGGGTTCGCTGCTTTGATTAACCACAGAGTAGCAAGGATGAGTCGAGGAGGTAGGTAACACTCTCTACATGGAGAATTTACCTCAAGCCAGTGATAAAAACGTTTTACAATTTTATCTTCTATTCAATTTTAAATAATGTAATTTCATAGTTTTATATGGCAGAGAGAGAGAGAGAGAGAGAGAGTATTGCTTCGCCGTTCTGTTCTGCTGAAATAAACAAACTTTATTATTATTATGCATGAAAAAAGTCAGCGGTAGTCGCCATAGCAGAGGCAACGACACGTGTATAAGGTCCCAGGCAAGTTACTACAAAAGAACGAACCGATATAATACACAAGTAATTTTAGTTTTCGCTGTAGACGATATCAGTTTTCCCGGAAAAGACAATATTTTTATGGCTGAACGTCTGAAACGACTCTACCGACAAAAACTATTATTTATCGATAACACAACGACAGCAAAAACAGTAAGAATAGGTAATAGTGGATAAAAAGCTACCTAACAGAGAGACCTCAAATTGTAAAATTAAACCAATCATTTAGTACATCATTAACAAGTAAATTTGGCATCCCTCAAGGTACCGTCCTCGGACCATTATTGTTTCTTATATATGTAAATGACATTTTCCAACAGAAAATTAAAGGCGAATTAATCTCTTATGCAGATGATACTGTATTATTAATAAAAGGTCAAACATGGGAACTAGTTAACAAAATTGCAAACGAAGATATTAATATCTTAAAATCATGGTTTGATAATAACCTTCTCACACTTAATGCTAAAAAAACAACATATGTCTTATTCTCCTTACAGAAAATACCTAACCAGAAAGTTAATATTAAAATCCACGATGAAAAATGTGACAATGTAAGCTGTAAACAAAATGATCCTTTTTGTACTGTAATTAACTCTTCTACTGAAATTAAATATCTCGGTGTAATTATTGATCAAAACCTGAAGTAAAATAGTCACATTGCAGAGCTAGTAAAGAGAATAAGGAAATGTATATATATATTTGTTAGATTACGAAATATATTGAATGTAAAAATAATCAAAAATGTGTACTATGCCCTTGTTCACTCTTTGCTTATCTACGGAATTTTAGGTTGGGGAGGTTCTTACAAAAACAATCTAAACTCAGTAAAAGTTTCACAAAGAACCATCATTAAAGTAATCCTTAAAAAAAAACCTACCTTCTCAACAGAATCACTATTTAAATTATTTCCAGTACCAAATGTCGATGACATATTTAAGCAAGCTTCTATTATTAAAATGTGTAAAGAAAAAAATAATAAAGAATATGAAGAATTTTACACATTAATGAGAAATGGAAATCAATTTATTACACCAAATTTTAAAACAACACAAATGCACAACCATTATATTTACCAAGCTATAAAAAACTACAATAATCTTCCTTCTGAATTGCGCTGTATTTTGAACCAATCAGAACAAATAAATAAAATTAAACAATTTTTCAAAAAAAATTACATTAAAAAATAAATATTTTATACAAAATATATTATAAAATGTAACCTAAGTAAGAACTGTGGCTCCCTTATCAGGCACAAGAGCTCCTCTTTTCTGATAAGGTATACATGACCAATCATGACCTTGAATATGATATTTTGTAAAATATGTATAATTAAAATGTAACCCATGTTTTATATTAAATTAAAAAAAAAAAAAAAAAAAAAAGGTAAGTAATGTACCGATATGTCAAATAAAGAAGTCATTATTACATTACACGCAATAAAACATATTATATGAAAAATAGTGTATTATGCTACATTCGGTATTTGGAATTAAATTCCCAACATGATCTATTGAAAATCTTGTGTGAATTTTTTTTTCTTTTTCATTGGTTTGACGGTTACATAATTTTGGTATTTTTCGACCAACAATGCTAGGCATATGCCAATGCTATGGTGGTCCCTGTGTGTGGTGTGAATAACATAATGATTTTCAAAAGATAATGATGAAGATCTCGTGCAGAGAAAACTTTAAACAGCATTTTTTCTTTATTAATCTTTATTAATTCTATTACAATTATTGATTGCTATGCCTATATTTAAGAACACTGTTAATCTGTATTGAGAGCGCAGTTTATAACAGTAATGGAAGGCCTTTTTCCCTCTCCACCCGGACTCTTTCGACCCATCGCCTAGTAACGCAGTGGAAGGGATGGATTCATACGTCCGTCACTCCTGAACACACTGACCCTCCAGATTCCTACCTAACCATCGTACCTTTTTCCTTCCCAGAACTTCCCTTCCTATCCCAAAAGACCCTCCACACATCATCAAGTATCCACACAGCTAAAGATGACATAGGGAGATGTTTTTTGGGGTGACCTTGGGTGTCCGTTATCTAATAAAACGGTACCCACACCCACCTCCCAAATAGCAATTCTTAGAGGCAGAATCGCAACCAATACCTATATAATGTAATATATATTTTTAAAAATATTTAAAAATATTGATATTAAAAAAAATAAATAATTTAATATTTGTATGTTTTTACAATAATTATAATTTTTTAAACATTTTTTTTATGTTAAACAGATTTGAAATATGAATATAATAAAAGCCTTTCCTCACCATAAAGAGACAAGGCTCTTGTGTTTGGTGAGTGAAGTCATACTCAATTATGTCATCAAATGATAAGTGTGTAAGTGAATAATAATATTGCGACTATTAACAATAGATACAGTAATAGAAACTTGAGATATATCAATTAACAGATTTAGATTAAGTGAAATATTAATATTAGTAATGTAACTCTTACAGTTGTTTCAGGTATTTTTAAATTTTATTGGAAATTTACGTTTATTTTTTTTTAATGGGATTTTTTTTAATGGGATTTAATTTTAGTTTTAATGGGAGTTTGTTGAAATAATTTACACCAAGATACATATAGGAATTAAATAAAAAAATATTAAATATACTTTATAAAATATTTTCCCACGACAGGACTTAAACCTTCGACCTCTAGGTCTAGATATAGAGAAACGAGCAAACAGCTCTACCACGGAGTACATCGTTAAAAAACAACTATTGACAAAATAAAAATAAATCCAAAAAAGCGAAATATTTTCGGAAGATAAACATATCCAGAGCATTTATTCTTTAGTGTGAAAATAAAAAAATAAACAAACGAGTGTGCTTTAGACCACACGACTGAAGTAAAACTTCACTAACTTATAAAAGAAGAAAGAAAGAAAATGTGCGCGCGCACTGCTCTCTCTTGCTCCTACAGTAACACAGACAATAGGCCTGCACTGTGTATTTAGATATACAAAACGTAACTGGCTATGAGAGAAAGAGAGAAAGAAAATGTGTGCTCCCACCCTCCCACCTTTCTCTCTTGCTCCTACAGTAATATACGAAACGTAACTCTTTCTCTTTCTATCTTCACTAACTTATATCTCCCTCTCAACTTCCATTCGATCACACTTTTCGTAACGCTATCATCAAGCAATCACCAGCTTACTCCCCTAGCCAAGCGTGCGTAAAGAAGTTTTACTTCAAAAATAAAACATGTCTGTTTGAAAAAAGTGTATATTTCTTAATACAGAAGATGAAACGCCAAGGCGATATCTACGAGCATCAACCAAAATGAGCAAAATAAGGAAGAACAAACAGTTGTGTGGGAAAATGGCTTAGAAACATTCAAACCGTTAATTTATGAATTCACCCGGATTTTAAAACAATAATCCGTTTTTTTCGTGCTTATAAATATAATATACTGGAATAAAAAAAATATATGGCGAGCGACTGTTACAGTAAGGTTTAATAATTACTGAACACTTTTTTGATTTTTTCTTACTTTGAATAATGAAGTTAATTAAGCATTTTGATTAACCGAAACTTTTTGAATGACAATTTTATAACATAAGAAATATGTGTACAGTACTCTTCTCACTTTTCATGAGCGAAATATAAAAAAAAAATGATTTAGGAGAGTAAAATACCTAGACACCTCTGAAATATGGATAGGCTTCTTTATCGTAAGGACGAAAATATATTAAATTTAAAAATAAAATAATTAAACTTCATTGCCTTCATTTATGATCACAGCATGAGGAACGAGAAAAAGAAGATCAGCTTACTGATAATCCAGAGGAAGATTAAATACTGAAGAATGGAAAATGTAGAAGAAGAATAAGCGATGAAAGCCAAACTATCGAAAGGGAGTTCATTATTATTTTTTAAATACATAATGTTTTGATTATACTTTCAGCTTCCTTCAATAGATGCCGCTAGAACAGTTAATAATACGAAGTTTTGCTATATCCCAACCGATGGCAGTTAAGAATGCTGTTAGAAGAGTATCATCTATCGTCGTTCGTGATTATAGTTTCAGCTTCCTTCAATAGATGCCGCTAGAGCAGTTAATACGAAGTTTTGCTATATCCCATCAGATGGCAGTTATAGAAGAGTACCATCTATCGTCGTTCGTGTCTTAGATACAAACGGTTTCGATGATTGCCGAAGGCATCGGCGAGTTGGCGGGCACCTCCAGTGCGCCAGCGGGAGAGGCAGAACTACTATTTTAGGATTACTTAATAAATAAACTAGTAATCACACGAACCTCAAACTTATTTGAAAGATAGATCGGCGAGTTGGCGGGCACCTCCAGTGCGCCAGCGGGAGAGGCAGAACTACTATTTTAGGATTACTTAATAAATAAACTAGTAATCACACGAACCTCAAACTTATTTGAAAGATAGATCGGCGAGTTGGCAGGCACCTCCAGTGCGCCAGCGGGAGAGGCAGAACTACTATTTTAGGATTACTTAATAAATAAACTAGTAATCACACGAACCTCAAACTTATTTGAAAGATAGATAGGCGAGTTGGCGGGCACCTCCAGTGCGCCAGCGGGAGAGGCAGAACTACTATTTTAGGATTACTTAATAAATAAACTAGTAATCACACGAACCTCAAACTTATTTGAAAGATAGATCGGCGAGTTGGCGGGCACCTCCAGTGCGCCAGCGGGAGAGGCAGAACTACTATTTTAGGATTACTTAATAAATAAACTAGTAATCACACGAACCTCAAACTTATTTGAAAGATAGATCGGCGAGTTGGCGGGCACCTCCAGTGCGCCAGCGGGAGAGGCAGAACTACTATTTTAGGATTACTTAATAAATAAACTAGTAATCACACGAACCTCAAACTTATTTGAAAGATAGATCGGCGAGTTGGCGGGCACCTCCAGTGCGCCAGCGGGAGAGGCAGAACTACTATTTTAGGATTACTTAATAAATAAACTAGTAATCACACGAACCTCAAACTTATTTGAAAGATAGGTAACCAATACATATTAAATTGTATTAATATTGGAAATTAAGAGACACAGCACTAAAAATAACGTTATGTCATATATAACTTAAAATAAATAAACCATAAAATAAATAAGATTTCCAGCTCTCCATTATGAGGAGCGGCTGCGCGGTCTTTTTCATACAAAACTCAATTTTGGATGTGAGGCCAAAAAACCGAACTAAATAGTTTTTTTTTTAAAATATATTTAAGTTAATTATAGCAATTAAGTAGTACGGATGCGACCTATTTTTATTTATTTGTGTTTTAAATAATTGTAAATTATAATATGTAAATTATATATAATTCGATTCGATTTTTCATGATTTTAATTTTACCTTGTCTAATGTATAATATAAATAAAAAGGACTTAAAAAATACATATTTATTAATTTTAACTTAAAATCGCAAACGACTGATTTAAGTTAGTACACTATTTGTGTATGAAATTTATTTTATCGACCCAAAAAACGCCCTTTTTACAATGTTTTATTTCATATTTCATGATATTATCATAGTGGATAGGGCAAGATTACTTTTTTTTAATAGTTAATATTAATTCATCAACCAAACATTGTCAAAGTTTGACACTCGATATCGATTCGATATATTTATTAATTATTCAGTTTGATTGCGTGTTTTCACATCAAATCCATAATTACATTTTGCATGAAAAAGCCCGTGGCACCGTTCCTCTTAATGAAGCTTACTGTAACTACAAAGCATCTAGTCTAGCGTGACTTACATATCGTGGGATAATGACTGGGAGATGTGTGGCACCCAATTAATACATCTAAGACAGGTATATCTACAATCTACCATCAGAGACAGTTACCATTCAAACCAAAATAATGGTTTTTCTCATGCTCATGTTGTTTTTCAAGAGTTATTAAACACGAAGAAATAGTCATTTGGCAGAATAATATTCCCGTTCTAAGCCGCGGCATTCCGAATTTCTACCGTTTTAATATTAATTACGAGTTAATCTAATATATTATATAACATCTTATATCAGAAAATTATTATAATTTTACATTTGAAATGGGTATCTCTTTTGTTTAAATTTCTTAGGGTTAATCTTTGCTGGTAAAGCCAGATTTTTAAAGGGTCTGCGATATTTAGCTAATGCAAAATTATCAATCCTATATTTTATCATTGTTTTTATCACGAGTTACCTAATAATTTTCATGAATAGCAAACACAAGACAATTATCATAAAAAAAACAGTACAAAAACATGAAATAAAGAATAGGCCACTTGCATCATATTTTTAAAAAAAAAATTCCGGTTAAGGCAAATATTCTAAGACATTCTGTATTTTTTATTTATTTTTAAAATCGTATTTTTGACACCCTGGCGATTTTTTGAAAATTTCAATCCGAAAAATCAGACCATTTTTTTATAAACCGGAAAGACGGGACATAATTTTATGGGTGCGAAAAAACGATAATTACGTAGCCGAAAATCATTTAAAAAAAAGAACGTTTTCCACACGAATAGAAATAAATTGTACGGGGTTCTCTTGGTAACATCTGTAAAAACACCGCCATCTTTATCAAAAAATCAAACCAAAGGATAAGTTCGCATAGAACAAACAATAAATCTAGTGAACGTTAAAAGCAAATTAAAAAAATCGCCGGAAATCAAAGTGTTGCCATATAAAAAAATTAATCAGTGTGGAATTTTTACAAAATTAAGGGAACATAATCGGAGACGGGACATTTTCACGTAGTGACTTCACGAGCTCAAATAATAGATTTATTTATTTAAAAAAAAAAAAAACTATACATTTCTAAAAATTTTCACTAACATTTTCGTAATCTTAGTAAAAAAAATCTATCCACACGATTTTTTCCAAGTCGTTATGAAATCCATGCAAGTGGCCTATTATGATGGCTTGTCCTATTATCTCACTGTCAACTGAATAATAAAAAAAAATGATAAATCACACTGCAAAAGACGTCGCTATAAATAACTGTGAAATTTCTCTCAGGCCTCGACCGTATTTTGTCAGAGGGTCAAAATATTTCCGCATCGCAATAAAATCTAAATAAATGAAATATTTTTGAACGTATGCGAAAACTAAAAACTGTTTTTGAAAGGTGATAAAATACGCTTTGAAATTCTATAAACCGAAATAAACATTTAATTTTTCAAGTATAAAAAATTTAACATGCAAATATAAAGTTTTTAAAACGGCTTACGAAAAAAAAAATACATACACAAATTGCGATCCGAAACATTGGTTTCAAAAGGGTGTGGAAACAAATTTTTACATGGCCTTCTGTGTTGAATTAATGTAAAAAAAAAGCCTGATCATTGTAAATGAACCATGAATCTTAAAAATATCAATTACACTATCATAATATAAGACAAGATATAATATAAAATTTCTATGCGAAGCCGGGTAAACGTATAAAATAAACATAACCTCCCAAAATAAAAGAAAACAACCTTCCCTTATTTTCGTCTACTAGAAAAGGAGTAATCTGTCGAGAGCTTTACTTCCCGTTCCTGAACCAAGACATTTCAATTTCGTCTTTGTCTGGACACACCCCCTGGAGTTTGTCGACCTTCCACCAGCGGCCAGACTTCTCCACACACAGGTAGGTAGGTACAGGGTGAAAGTCCTCAATTTAATAAGGTCTGTTGCCCGTGCGCACTCTTCCTGTTCCTGTATCGAGTGGGTCATTTGCCTTCGTCTGGACACACCCCATCAGTTTGTTGACCTGGGCCAGACTTTTCCACATCCAGGTGAATAAGAAAGTCCTAAATCTACATATAAGAGGTGTTCAGACCGGATCTACTATATTTATTTATTTATAAACAGAAACAAACAGTACATTATATTATCCATTGGTGAGAAAAAAATTACAATTAATAAATATAATTCATGGTGGGTTGTGTTTCATTGTAGTGTCTTATTTATGGTGTGCATATTAAGTAATTACAGGGTAATGCGTGAAGTGAGAAGGTGTGTGTGTGTTAGTATGTGTGTATGTATTTATGTAAGTATGCGCATTGAACAATTTATATGATTGACATGATGCTCTTTTTAAATTTGGGAGTGAATGTCGATGTTAGAATTTAGATCAATATTATTGAATATATGAAGAGCACGATTGATTGGCGAATTAGTTGCTGCATTTGTCTTGTAATTAAGCGTGTGGAATAGTTCTGTATGGCGTGTACGTCTTAATGGTATGTTAGGGAAAGAAGTTCGGTACAGTCAATGTTATTTTTTTAAATTTTGTGTATAATTGTCAAATCAGCTATTAGATACTCGTTTTTATTGCAAAGTTTGAAATGTGCATTCAAAGTTATTTTCGAATTTGAAGAAAAGATATTTTATAAATTTGTTTTGAATATGATCTATGCTATCTATGTATACTTTGTACTGCGGGTTCCAAATTGGCGAGGCATATTCCAGTATACTTCTGACTAATGCAAAATATAACATAACTACTGTACGCGGGTTACTGAACACTTTACTTATACAAAGAACAAAACCAAGCATTTTATATGACCTGTGAATGATTGAGTCGATGTGATTGTAAAATATAATAAGTGTACATCTTTCTTGTTCCGGTATCAAGTGGTACAATTTCTTCATTGACTTTGCATAACTAAGCTCAAGAAATACAAGCTGTACTTTTATTGCTATTAATTGAATCGAATTGAATTGAATTAACTGAAAAAAACTTTGGGGTAATTTTGCCCACTTTGGTAAAAAAAATGTTGTGAAATATCTCAAAAATGTTGAAGAAAGAAATAAAGTAATTGTATTGACATCTTTGAGGCGCTCAGTGGAAGAGTGGCCCAACCACATCAGCGAAAACGTCATATTGTTATATACTGATTTCAAAGGATTTGTTAGTACATTGTCCAGGCAATCAGCGAAAACATCATTTGTTATATATTTCTGTCATATCTATGAAGCCACAGTGGCCCAATTTTAGTTTTCACTGATTTCAAAGGATATTTAAAATAGTGAAAACAAAAATTGGGCCACTGCGGCTTCATAGATATGACAAAAATATATAACAATTGATGTTTTCGCTGATTACCAATTTTTGTGGGTTGGGCCACTTTTCCGCTGAGCGCCTCATTTGTGGTGTCTCTCAACAGTGGTGCAAATTAAAGAGGATATATCAATTTGTTATCCGAAATAAGCTGAGAAGGGTTAGCATCAGTTCTAGAGCGGGGGAAATCTGTATCAAGGAAAGACATTATAAGTTTTGCATGTGACAATTTCCTTGGGCAAAACATGTCTATATGGAACAACACTGTAATATCAAGAAGAAGAAAAAAAACTTTAAATTTCAAAAGGGCCAAAGTTATCCTTTTTAGGAGCAAAGTAAGATAGGTTGACCGTAAAAGTATCTACCGCTTAATAAAAACAGCGAAAAAATAAAAAAAGTCAAATTTCCAATGGGCCAAAGTTATCCATAAGAAGCACAGTAAGATGTATTGATCATAAGAGTACCACTTAATGAAAACGGCGAAAAAATAATAAAAAACCATAATTTTTCGACTTATTTAAGATACGACACAACAAAACTTTTATCAAATAGGACAAAGGTTTTCCGTTAGAGCAAAGTAAGACAATTTCTAGAGATTATTCAATGTCTAGATATTCTGGAGGAGTCAGACTTGCCTCACAGCCGAGTTCGGGGTGAGTGTCCTCAATCCAATAACACGGTACAAACAAAGCTTGCAGCGTGTTCATGAGACGTTTCCTGTTCCTGAATTAAGGAAGACGTTTGTCTTTGGTCTGGAGAGTTCATACTCCCTTTGGGCGTTTTTATAATCTACAGACGTCGAAGTCAGGTAGAATCACATTCACGTTGTTTATGCATAATAATAATAATAATAATATTTGGACGATTTATATAGCGCCGTTTTTGTGAAAAATCACCTCAAGGGCGCTGTGAATACGATAGTTAGTTATTAATTAAAAACAATTTTTCCTAAATTATTAATTATTTTTATTTTTTATGGAAGATATTAATATCTTATTCATTGAGATCAGGACGTGTAAAACGCAGAAGAAGTATCCTCAAGTAGGTACTTGATTACAAAAAATAAGGGAAGTTATAAAGTATCGTTTTTTTCTTAATTGTTACCAAAAAAGTTTAATTTCTCATATTTTGTATGTTTAGTTAAGTCAAAATATTTTCACTTTGCAATAAAATCCAAATAAATGTAATATTTGAACGTATCCGAACACTAAAAACTTTTTTTGAGAGGTGATAAAATAAGCTTTTAAATTTTATAATTCGAAAGAACATAATTTTTGAAATATAATTTTTTTTAATACAAATATAAAAAAAGTTTAAAAATTGTTATCCTTACGTTTTTTCTAACTAAAATCACTGACAACTAAAAAATCAAACCACACATATGTTTTATTAGATAAATTTATTATAACGTTAACGCCACATTACTTTATGTCGATTCATGTAAAAAAAAAATTGTATTAACTTTATGAGTAAAATCTCAAATTATAATTAATTAAATGAAGACAATATAAGCGAAACTCAATCGAAAATCTGGGGACAGAAAAATAAGAAAAGGATATTGGCACCTCTAGGACTAATAATTAAGAAAAAATTCTCAGTTTCATAATTTTTTTCAAATTAAAGTCGGAAACTTTGGTTTCATTTGGTGTACATTTAGAGTTCAATATAAAGCGTGGTGTTTTCTCTTTCTAACACCGTTTATGTCACATTTCTTACCACGATAGTAAGGGAGACACAATGATTTCAATAAAACATAAATGAGCTGTTCCCAAAAGCGAACAAATTACCCTGAGGGATTAAAGCAATTAAGTTGTCAAAAGCCGTATAAACTCGCAAACTTGAGAAAAAATCCTCCCTCAATGAAAACTTTCAAAGAGTTAATTTTACGCGTTCGCTACCCTTTCGCTCCAAAGCGGGGGTTGATGGTCCCAGCCATGTTCCATAATTCCCGTAACACCAAGTGGGACAATTCTCTCTTACCGCGCAACTCCTGGAGTTCATTCACCGTCTGCAGTGTCTGTACTGTCTGCAGTATTTAGCGACTAGATACAGACAGCCAGCTTCTTCCGCAGCAGACAATCTGTTTCCCTTTATTGCGATGGAAATTTTATGTTTGTATTGTTTTTAGGTATGCCTAATGCACATACATTTCGTAGAATATTGTCCAAATTTTAATATTAATATCGATTGTCTGTGACGTGCGTTAGGTATTCCTGCATAAAATGTGAAATCTGGTTCATGAAACCCTCACATATTTAATAACTATCAATTGTCGTCTCTTTTAAAATATTCTGGGTTCAATATCTCCCTCCCTTACTTAGATCGTCCAGTTGATTATAGTCAGACATCTCCATAAGTTTTGAGGTAATGAGCCATAAATCAAATAATATTTATACGTGTCTGTGTTTTACATGTTAAATATGCTATAAAATAATAGCGGGAGGCATAACGGTCCGATACATTAGTATAATTTGAAATATGCTACTAGTGATCAAGAAATCATCATCAACATTTTTTTAAATTCACTATAAGCTTTTCTGAATTATAATTGAATTGGTGGTAGTAATCTGAGTATAGTACCTACCAGATAGAGAGTGTACACTTTTACATATAACTGCATACTCAACTCAAATTTCGATTTTTCGGAGATATCTGACTAATCAACTGGACGATCGACTTATTAACTCATTATCTTATCAATTGTTTCCTCTTTCAAAATATGTTGTCTCTGTCTAGCATTTTTTTAAAGTATATAATATTATTTCTCCCTCCGTCTTTCTACCTATGAGTATATGTAACAGAAAAAGTTTTACCAGTTGTTGTTTATTGATTGCTTAGCAGTTGTATAACATTTTAAACAAGTTTATTAGCAAGGGAGAATGAATTTGTTTTATTTAACAGTCATCCAGAGGAAGACCAAAGAGCTCCTGGATGACTCAATGCTCCAAAATATTACAGAGAAACTGCCTGGATGAACGCGATACCCAGAACCGAAGAAGATAAAATAGCCTGAGAACGAGAAGAGCCGACCCCAAAAGCCTACCTAGGCTATAAGTTGGGACAGTGCAAGGAAGAAGAAGCAGAAAAAGAAGTGTTTGTTTTATTAAAAAATGTTAAAAAATCTACTTGCGTCGAAAAAAGTGTCATTTTCGCTTTCAAAATTGTAACCGATTGTGGGAACAACTCAGTCAAGCGATATAGTAGGTAGATACCTATTATTATATTTTAACAGAAAATCATTTTGATTGACTTTTTAAAAATTGGAATTATAATATCGAGTGATTTTTCACGGGTCTGTGCTAACATTGTTTGAGAAACTTATTTTAAATACAATCATCCACTGTATCAAGCCATTAATTTTACCTAACCAACATGGTTTCACTTCAGGAAAATCTACCTTGTCTAATCTTTTAATTTACCAAAACTATATATCCGAATCTATTTCTAAGAAGTTACAAGTTGATTCAGTCTATACCGATTTCAGCAAAGCATTCGACAGAGTTTATCATGAGCTCTTGTTAAAAAAACTTCACAAATTAGGAATAGTGGGCTATTTATACGAGTGGTTTAAAAGTTATTTAAGTAACAGGAAATTCGCCGATAAAGTTGACGGCTTTACTTCATATATATTTATCGCTACCAGCGGCGTTCCACAAGGGTCACATTTGGGACCAATTTTATTTTTGATATTTGTGAATGATGTTCTTTCTATTTTCAACGATGTCCAAGTCTTAATGTTTGCAGACGATATGAAAATATATAAAGCTATAAAAAATATTATTGTGTGTCAAACATTGTCTAATTACTTGTTTAAACTTTCTGTTTGGTGCCAAGAGAACCATCTACAACTAAATTTAAGTAAATGTCTTATTATGAGATTTCATAGAATAAAAAATCCAATAATTTATGAATACTCCATTAATGATGTAGTACTAACAACTGTAACCGAGGTGAATAATTTAGGTGTAAACTTTGATCAAAAACTGAAATTTATAAATCATATTAAAATTACATCAAATAAAGCTTTCAAAATGTTGGGTTTTGTAATAAGAATTTGCAGCCAATTGAAAAATATTCAAACCATTAAAAAATTGTACATGTCATTGGTTAGGAGTCAAATCGAGTACAACTTGACAGTATGGGCACCTAGTTATGCTAGTCATTCGCTCACGATAGAAAGAAATCGAAATAAATTCTTAAGATATATTAATTTCAGAATGGGTATTGCAAGGGAATGTATCAACTATGATCATCTACTATGTCAACTTAATTTATTAAAATTATCCGAACGTAGAATAGTATATGACCTAACATGTTTACATAAAATCATAAATTCAATAATTGACAGCCCTGAACTTTTATACTTGATTTCTTTCCATATACCTCGCAATTCAACATCGAGGCACTATCAACCATTCTATTGTGACAACTCCAACACAGAATCACAATTGCATACCCCCGTTCGCCGTACACAAAATTTGGCTAATGACTTTAAAGATGTTGTTGACATATTTAACACATCATTCACTAAATATAAACAAGTCATAGTAGAATTTATATCAGAAAGAAGAACCACAAATTTAATAATTCCAAGTGCATAGCTCTGCTTCGAATTATTTCACATGTATTGCACTTTTCCCAGTCTACATTTTTTCCATCTTGCATGGTGGAGTATTTTGTTTTTATTTCAATTTGTTTTTTTACTGCATTTTTGTTTTAGATTTGGTTATGATTTTGATTTTGATTTTGATTTAGATTTTGATTCTGATTCTGAATATTTTGATTTTGATTTTAATTTTGATTTTGTTTTTGTTTTTGTTTTGTTTATGATTTTGTTTTTTATTTTGTTATGCACATTTATATTTAGATGTTCTTTGTTTTTAAAAAAATGCATGTAAAAGCCCAGCCGGGCGTGAAATTACAATTAAATAAATAAACACCATTACATAGTAATAACATGAAGTCGCTCAAAATGTTTGTGCGCTTAAATCTTTTAAACTACAAAACGGATTTTCATGCGGTTTTTACCAATAGATAGAGTCATTCAAGAGGAAGGTTTATATGTATAATACATGCATTTTATAATAGAGAAAAGCCGTAAAATTCAAATATTCAATTCAGGCAGCGGGCAACGGGCAGCTGGCAAGCGGGTGGTGTGGCTTTATAAAGGTTGGGTAATGGCGTTGTGTTTCGTTAGCCACAGCAACGTGTTTCCGAGTCTGCTAGTTATAAATAATAGTAAAAAAACAAACCCATTATAATAAGATAATATGATTGAACTTGAGAAGAAACTGCAAAAATCTATTTTGAAAAGTTATCAGAAATTCGTTGTTCGTTCGCTGCCCCTTCGCCCCAAAGCGGGGGTTGAACGTTTATACCAAATTCCGTAATTCCCGTAACACCGAGTGGGACATTTCTCTCTCGCTCGCCCAACTCCCTAAGTTCATTCACCGTCTGCAGGAACGTGTGCACTAGTGTGCAATCAGCACTGTACACTGTACCGGCTCTCTGCAGTCCGGAGCGAATAGCGACTAGGTACAGACAGCCGAATTTCTCCGCAGCCAGACAGCCTCCACATTACCCCATTCCCGTTCCCGAGTCCTTTGTTTGGGAATTCCGCAGCGTTATGACTGAATCTCTACCCACTCTGTGTACTGTTCTAAGGACTAAAGTCAATAAGGATTTGAGAAACGGCGGTACAAATTACGTGATAACGTTGTTTTGCATTTTTTATGTTAACTCCACAAGGTCTTTTTGAGGAGAAGAAGTGAACATGGGTCTTGGAGAGACCTATGCTGTAGGAGGGAGGAAACAATCATTCCACAACCGAGCTCATGAACTCAAGAACGAGTTGTAGAAACAACCCGATCTCATGTAACATATGTCAACCATGTACATATATTGGGCGCATGTTTAGTGTGTTTCCCGACTATGCGTCGGTGCTGAGGGGATCAATGACGCTAGTTACTCGGAGCATCTTCCATTGAAAAACCGGTAGAAGAAGGACATCATTCCCACCCGACGCCTGTGCTCTAAAGATTTCAATCCGTTTCTTCAGATGGGAAAATCTATCAAACGGACCGCTCATTTCTGCACAGAGTCGAGGGTTTTTTCAGGTATTTTAGGGCTCCAGAATAGAAGTGGCTGCTAAATTCAAACGTGGGGCGCACTTGCGATTTATACAGGGATAGGTAGTTGTGTACTTTATGAAAACAACATTAAATATTATTTAAAGACGAGCTGATTTAAATATTCAAACACCATCCGTCTTACTTATAAAGATTCCTCAATACACAAGTGCAGCGTTGGTATAATTATACGAGGTAGAGGGCCGGGCCGTATACTGCTCGGGTTAAAATCGTTACTCATAATAATAATGCATGCCAAAACTGACATCACTTTGTTCCAAACCACTAAAAATTTACGCATTTCGCGTTTTGTTGATAACTTCACGTTTCCTCAAATGTCATAAATAATGACATTTGTAATATAATTATAAATAACGACATGGTCAATGACCAGGGTTCTAACAGGACATCCGGGAGGTAAACGAAAGGCGGGCTGTAGCGCCATTGAAGAAGAAGAAGTCATTGACCCGGTTGAAATACCTACCACTGCCCAGGGAAGCATTTATTGGATAACCAACACCTCTGCATAGATTTCCTCAAGTAGTTCGCTACGTTTGGTGATGTAGCAGGGGTGCCCGGGATCATGGGGTGAGGTTTGTCCGGGACTTGGCAGTGAATGCGTTTGCCCACCAACTACGTGGCAGGCTGCATCAGGAGAGACCGGTTGAGGGAGACCTGTTGACCTCTCCAGTAGGACTCTCTCGGAGTATTGCTTTGCACTAAGTCCGTCCCTCCTGGACACAGTGACCCCCAGATTCCTATCCACACCTTGTACTTTTTTCCTTCCCAGAACTTCCTCTAATTTCTTTCCTAACCCTCCACAGATCATCCCCAAAGACGACATAGGCCCTGAGGGGAATTATTTGCCTCAGGACCTCCTTTGTGGAGCTAATGTAAAAAAGTCAAGCCCAAAAACGTTTGCTACGTTATCACATAGTTTGACAGTAGGTACCTTCAGGGCCAAAGTGTTGAAATAATATGACGAAAGATACGTTTTTAGATTTTTACGCCCAAAAGTATTTTCGTTATTTGTTTTTGGGGTGTTACTTGGTCTTTGTTAACACGGCATAACACCCCAAAAACAAATAACGAAAATATGAGGAAACTTCGAAATTCCACATTTTCGGAGTCGGCTATAAAGGCTGCGAGTATGTCTGGGGTCATTTTGTTGAACATCTGGCAGATTTCTTCAGTTCAAGAAAAACCAAGTGATAATAGTAATATGAATTTTCCAGTGAACGTCTGAATTTTCATTATGAGCGTTGTCTATGTGTAAATCGTTTCGGCGAAAATGAGTCAGGTAATCAGTTAAAAGTGAATCAGTCATTCTGTCGTTAAACTCGAATCAGTCATCCCGTTAATTGTTCTACTTTTGAAATACATCTATTTGAATTTCATCTTTGTTTTAGTTGATTGAATAAATGTGTGAATGATGTGGATGGAATCTTGGAAGTGGAAATTAACCCACTTCCCGACATCCCATCGAGCTGAAACACGGCAAATAGACTCGTTGTCAATGAGAATGCATTTTATCAATTGGTGGCAATCGCACCCACGAACATACGCGCATTTTTTTAATTCGAAGAAATTAAAGCACATACAAAATAAATGTCGGAGTTACCAACTCAGGTAGCGCGATTTTAACGCGGTTCAAAACTCAGTCAAACCAATTTCATTTGCATGTTTATTAAAGATTTAAAATTAATTTTAAAATAGAGTTGGCAGTGTGGTTTGAATCAGATCACTGGGTAGGAAGGTTCAGACCTTAGTCGAACCAAAACATACAAAATTTATTGGTTCGGGAATCATTCTTCAGAGTTTCTAGGAAGTTAATAGATTTCTCAGGGGTCAGTTGTTTCAATTCAAGAATTTGAAAAACTCATCAAACTTCAAAGTTGATATTCAGGTTCTAGGAAAGTTCTAATCTGTTATTATTCAAATTCTGGGAAATAACTGACTCTAAGATGTTTATAAGTTTGATCTGTGAGATCATAAAGGAATATAATCTAATACTTTAACTAACAAGTTCAGTTACCAAAAGCGTATGGGACCATGAAATCCCCATTTGGGTTATGGTGAGGCTGAAAGGAGTGAACAAAACAACATTTTTTTTAAATTCTTTTGGGAGAAAGGCTTGATCAGAAAACTAAAGGGTTTCCAAAGGACCTTCGACCGAAGAAAACCTTCTTTGTTCAGTCGAAGCAACGGACAGTGCAGACAAAAGAACTCTGCCTTTCTAGAGATTTGATTTTACACTTTGAGTCACAGAATCAGTTCCGGTTTAGTTTTTTTTCGGGGCCGACATCATCTTTGGGGATGCTGTGTGGCGGATATTTTTGTGGAAAGAGGGGAGTGGACCTGGGTCTTGAAGATACCCATATTGCAGGAGGGAGGAAACACAGAGACCAGCAATTCGTTCCACAGCCGAGTTGTGGAACGATTACAGTGCACCCAGCTTCTAAGAGACTAACTTACCTCTGGCTTCGATGGAGCCCCCGTTCCTGAGCTGGTCAATTAGAGTTACACAAGGCACATCAATGGAAGGCCTGTTGAGAAGATTATTTATTTATTTAAGGAACATAAACAGTCTTAGTAATAAAATATACATAAGAGGATGGCAAAAAAACAGACCAATTATTAATGTTCACAGATAGGTATTTAGAAACATAAAAGTAACTGAATGTAAACTAACATTTAAGAAAAACAGAACTAAGCAGCAATTTAAAAAATAATAATAATACAGATGTAAATTCAACAAGTGATAAACATGTTGCACAACAATAAAATAATTAAAACAATACTTAAATAGACTGCGAAATAGGTATTTGGGTTGGGACGGGTAAGGGGAGGAGAGGGATGAGGGAAAGTTGCCACGCAAGTAATATAAAAATATTAGGTACAATAAATTTAGTAGGAACTAAATACTATCACAGTTCACAGTTAAATACAACCTACTTAGGTACTGTGACAGGGTTTTCTAATAGTCATTGGAGCCAAATTTTTTTCATTGCGAAAAAAACTACCCCAATACAAAATTTCATACCATTTAGCCTCTGATTGCTAAATAACCGGCATGTCAATTTCAATGGAGTAACTAAGTATTAAATTTTAATTTAAGACCCAGCTTTCGCTAGTAAAAACCCTGCCATAGAAGACTAGCTATTATTTGCTAAAACATTTTAGTTCCCACAGAGAGGAATTAATTGACAGGTAATACAGATATGCGGTTAAATTTGTTTTACATTATTTCTTACATAATACCTACAATAAATTAATCTGGAATTGAGCTGGAATCCATGATCGCGATAGAAACGCCAAATGTATAATTTCCCCGGGGAGTAAGCGCCCAAAAGTACAAACACTGCGCGGTCGAGCACTCAAACACTCATTTATTATTCTATAATCAACAGTTTTCTTATTGTATGATTTCCTTTTTTAACAATACGTACATTTTTACTCACTTTTTTATGACAAGTGTAATTGTCTTAAGGGCGTTTAACCAGCAAGCGGCCGAAAAGCCACATTTTTCCGAAAGTGTTCTTACGATTGTACAGGGCGGTTCCAATGAGAAAAATTAATTATTCTGCGTACCAGCTTTTTAAAATTATAACTCAATATCGATTTAATTTCATTTCAAATTTGCTTTAATTTATACCTACATCCAAAAATGCTGACAGGCGTGATGATAAAACTATAAATATTTATTTATGTATGTCTAAGCAAAATAAGAATGTAAAAAAATCTGAAATATTGTATTAGTTTGTAAGTGCGCAAATACACAAACGAACCAATGAACCAATTTTCGTCAAGAAACACATGTACGTATACATTTTTTAATGATTTTATTTAAATTAAAATTAAAATACTGAAACATACGTTTCCCAGATTGTATTGATTTATTTTACTGCGTGATTATAAAAAATCTCTTTTGAAAATTTAACAAATCTGCCAACGACCTATGGTATAACCTTATTATACTAAAAATAAACATTTTTTTCTCAAAATTTAAAACACAGAAACGTTTGCTAGATAAAAGAACAATCTTTTGAAATCAATTTATAATTTTGTTGTGGAAAAGAGTCAATACGTTTAAAATCTGATTTAAAAATGACATATTTCTGGTTATCTCCGGTTTTAACCTCTTAATATTCTTTCTAGACCTGATATGTGAAACTTGTAGTGACAGATGTTTTCTGGGTCACTAGTAGGATATTTCAAACTGTCAAACAAATGTACCAGACCGTTATGCCACCCGGTGTTATTTTATAGCACATTTAATATGTAAAACACAGACACCTGTTAATAATATTTGTTTTATGGTAAGCATTCAAATACTGCTTTCCTCATTATCACAAAACGTTGTATTTGGAAAAGTCTGACTAATCAACTGGACGAGCGATGTATGCGCAGGTATCTTTATTATTCTCTTACAAAATACAATAAATTCTATCATTGCTAGGGGTCGGGTACAGAACGCGGAGTCCCATCCTGGGGGAATACGGAAATAAATACATGATTGGTTTGGTTAGCGCTTCATGAAATCAAAATGAACGATGAAAAGCGATTTGAAACCTGTTTAATCGTCTCCATTTTTATAAAAATTGTTTTCGAGTTTTTTAAACTAGGGAAAAATAAAGGATGTGGTGCATATGCCATAAAAAGAGACATACTACCCACTGGAGGAAAAGACGAATAAGGTCAAAATACATCATTCCGATGGACATATTGATGTTCTACAGTTTTTAACCGATTTCTATCAATGTCAGTACAAAGGAATTCGAAGGTACACTGACCTCGAATTTAATTTATCCTAATTTCGGGTACCATCTTGAATTTCTTAAGTTCTCTACAGGTCTGGTTCAAAATCGAGATTACGGAGTTTGGAATTGCGCTGAATTCAGATCTAATGTCCAAAGGCATAATTTCTGCATCCATCTTGATTTTTGAATTAAAATTTCTTTAGGAAAAGTGTGATGCGAACGGTGATCGGGCGAGGCGTCAATACTGCAGAACTAAGGTAAGGCGTACATACTAACCAAGGTCATAGGTCCAGTACCGGATTATCCCTAAGGCAGAGTAGGCAACTGCCTAGGGGCCCCGCATCGGCTAGGGGCCCCGCATCGGCTAGGGGCCCCGCGCCCCAAGAAAAAATAACTTGCGTCAATGGTTCGACTCACAATAAGTGAGCAACTCCGGCACCCATTTTGGAAAAAGTCAGCTTTCAAGATGTTTTAAATATTTTATTTTTTTATTACGAACATTTATAGGTTAATAACATTAAATGCATTAAAGAAAACAACAAATTATAATAATTAGGTTATAACCCAATAACTATTCACATCACACACAAATAATAAATTAAAAGTCAATAATTAAAACAAATATTTTAACATAGTTGTATTTTACTTCGTGTCAATGGGGATATGATTATAGGTGCCGTGTGTGGTTTATATTGGCAATTGTTTTGTTTTTTTTTTGCTTTTATTTCTAATGTTTAAAATATAAATGTTGTACAAGCTTTAGTGTGCACTACCTATCTGCTTGCTAAAATTCTTTGTTTTTCTTCATACCAAGGTTGTGTGCAAGAGATCACTTTAAGACCGCTCATTATACTATTGTATTCGTTTCATTTTTTTATTGAATGGGGGTCAAGACATACCTTCGAAATGTAGTAAAAAAACAGATTAATTATGAATAAAATTACGTTGTGGTAGAAAAAAAAAAGTTTGGAAGTTAGAAAAGGGTAAAGTGCAGTGGCGGAATAAGCCCGTCAGAGGTCCGAACGGAAAAGCTGAATGACCCCCTCCACCCCCCCCCCTACTTTAATAAGTTGATGTAATTTTAAAAGCTTTTTATTCAGTTCATACGGGCCTCTGAGTCTGGGGGTCTTTTTTATTAATTTTCTGAAGATGCATTTGTTAATAATGCTCTCACCTAATATTTTAAGGAAATTCGTAAAATTGACGGAGATACCTACAGCATTATGAAACCATTTTAAACACTTCTTCAAACTTTGCAAAAATACTTTGTGGCATTATTTATTATTTAATTAATAACAGATCACTTTGTATAAATATTATATATTGATATATTCCATTTTAAACAGTTTGTATGTTGAATTAACGTCCAGCAAAACATTGAACGCGTTTTTCTCGAAACTGCTTTTTTTAAAACGGTTGACAACATATTAGAAAAACTATACATCCGATTTGCATGCACTAAGTCTTAAACTGTTAGTAAATCCAGTCAGTATGGCACCACTTAACGATTTTTTCATAAAGGGCCCCCTTCTATTTTTTTTATTAACAATGAAAATTTCCCATAAAAAATCGAAATTAAAATTCGTTGGTTCGCCATTATTCCTTATTTTTAAACAAAATTCACCTACGTGGTGAAATAGACACTAGATTTTCCAACAGTTTAAGACTTGCAAATCTTAATGTGTTAACAAAGTTTAGAGAAAAACACATTCAAAGTTTTGCTGAAGGATAATTCAACATATAAACTGGCCTGAAGAACCTACGGTTGTAGCGAAACCCGGTAATAAAAGTGGTGTTTAATAAGTTATTGTTTCACATAAAATGCTGTATCTCCGTCAATTTTTCGAATATCTTTAAAAAATTTGGTGAGAGCATTTTTAACAAATGCATCTTTCAGAAAATGAAATAAAAAAATGAAATAAAAAAAAAAAAAATTTACAGACTCCGCCTTAAGTGGGAATCACCAGACAAAACTAGAAATATGTCGTTTTTAAATCAAATTTTAGACGTATTGACTCTTTTTCACCACAAAATTATAAATTGATTTCGAAAAACCTTTCTTTTATCTAGTAATGTTTTAGATTATGAGAAAATATGTTTATTTTTAGTACATAAAGGTTTTACCGTAGGGCGTTTGCAGATTTGTTAAATTTTCAAACAAAATTTTGTATTATACAACACACATTTCAAATTATATAATCAGGGAGTAAAATAAATCAATAAATTATCTGGGATAGATATTTTTCAGAATTATATAATTAAAAATACATATGATCAAAAAATAATTAGAAAAAGTACATAATTTGAATAGTTTTATCATCACGAGTTTGAGCATTTTTGAATTTAGGTATGTATCAAAGCAAATTGTGAATGAAATAATATCGATATTGAGCTATTATGTTAAAATTCTGGTATGGAGAATAATTAATCTTTCTCATCGGAATCGCTCTATACAGTTGCAATGGTTTGAAGAAATTTAATTTAAATTCTCGGCCGCTGATTAATGGCATCAAAGCCTTGTTAAGGATTTGATAAAGGGGACATGGAAGCGTTTGATGGCCCCCGAGGACCAGACCAGCATAGGTCACCCCAAGGTCGTAGGTCAGCCAAGGTCGTAGGTCACCCCATGGTCCAAGGTCACCCCAAGATCGTAGGTCACCCGAAGGTGGTAGGTCACTCCACGGTCGTAGGTCACCCCACAATCGTAGGTCACCCCGATGTCATATGTCACCCCAATGTCATATGTCACTCCAATGTCATATGTTCATTTATAAGTTAGTAAAGTTTTAGTTCAGTCGTGTGGTCTAAAGTCTAAAGCACACTTTTTTTTTTAAAGTGAAAACTTTTTTAGCACCGTTGTGATTTGAAACTCCATGAAACAAAAAATTGCGACACTTAAAAGGGATAAGCACATACATCTATAAGATTTAGCCTGCGAGAGAGTGAGATAGTGTAATCTGTCTGCTCTTTGTGCGGTGCCTCGTAGCCTCCCAACTCTTGTCTACTTTAGATTTCTAAAGATTTCACTTCTACCGGGTGTGAATTGCACGCTTTGATTTTTTTAGTTTTCTACCGTGTTTTTAAATGAAAACTTCTTTAGCACCGTTGTGATTTGAAACTCGATAAAAACAGAAACGAACGACATTAAAAAGAGACAAACACTTATTATATCTATAAGATTTAGCCTGCGAGAGAATGAGATAGCAATAAAATATTTATTTAATACACGGGTTTTCGGTTTTAACATAAATCCACAGACCCACGCAAGTCTCCTTTGGTGTAGTGGTATAAAGCGCCTGATGAATCTCAGTGGTCAGACTTTAGCAGACCAAGGATCGAATCCTACGAAATCCAAAAATATTTTTGTAAAATCAAAATCCAATCTTCAAACCACTCCAAAATGAACAGGCAACAGAAAACACAAAAGAAAGCGACATCTAGCAACTCCGAAGAAGAAAACACAAATACTAATAAGATGACCAAATGTACAGGAAAAGGTGCACTCACTGGAATTCGACGATAAAAATATGGGTAAAATCATCCTTCACATTGTTAAGAAAAGTGCCTCGTAGTCTCCCCACTCTAGTCTACTTTAGTTTTATGAAGGTGTCACTTATTTCGCGTGTGCATTACACACAAAGATATTTGATTACACACTATGATTTTTTTATTCATGGTTCTACTCGTGTTGTATTCGTGCATTTACGCCAACTTGTGGGGGCGAATTTTCATTCAGGACATATCAAAATACCTTGTCTCGTCTTGTCTCGTCCAACATAAAAGGAGACGGTTAAACACGCCAGAAAGCAAATGAAAGAAACTCAAATATAATATTATTATTTCAATTTAGATATGGTTATTTTAAAATATGAAATAACATGACAATCAGCGCTGTATTTTAAGTATTTTGGGGGGAACACGTAAATAACATTGATAAACTCAAGACTAGCGGTTGATTAAGCGAACGCAAATAAACAACTCTATAAGTTGACACTTTGTTTACGCTATGCATTTGAGTTAGCGAAATCTGCCCGCCGAAATAGCCAGATACGTGAATATTTAATGAAAGGAATCAAACGTTTTCCAAGAGGTATACTGGATGGTTCCATGCCAACTCAGAATGATGTCAACTCAACACCTCTTTGAATGGTCATTAACAGCTATGAAAAGAAACTTAACCAAACGTAACTACGGGGGTAAGCTGGTGATTGCGTTAGCAAAAAGTGTGATGCGAGTTACGAAAAAGTGTGATGCGAACGGTAATTGATGCAAGCGGTGATCGATGCGAACAATGATCGGGCGAGGCGTACATACTGCACAACTAAGGTAAGGCGTACATACTAACCCAAGGTCGTAGGTCACCCCAAGGTCGTAAGTCACCCAAAGGTTGTACGTCCCCCCAAGGTCGTACGTCACCCCAAGGTCGTAGGTCACCCCAATGTGGTAGGTCACCACACAGGAGTAGGTCACCCCAGGGTCGTAGGTCACCCCAGGGTCGTAGGTCACCCCTTGGTCATATGTCACCCCAATGTCAATGTCACCCCAATGTCATATGTTCTTTTATAAGTCGGTGAAGTTTTACTTCAGTCGTGTGGTCTAAAGTCTAAAGAACACTCGTTTTTTTAATATTCATCACGTACCCTTTGGTCCTCACCGTATTATTTCAGAGGGTAAAAATAATTCCGCTTTACATTAAAATCCAAATAAACGGATTTTTTTTAATGTATCCGAAAACAAAAACTGTTTAAGAAAGGTGATAAAATACCCTGTCAAATTGTATAATCTTACTAATATTATAAATGCGAAAGTTTGTATGGATGGTTGGTTGGCTGGTTGGTTGGATGATCCTTACTCTTTCACTCAATAAATATCGAATGGAATTTATAAATTCTTTCACTAATCGAAAGCTACTTTATTTGCGAGTAACAGTGGCTATATATATTGGCAAGCTCTGGCGTTATGAATAAGCTGTGGCGTTATGAAATTATCTATTATACGTTTATTGGCAAAGCGTGTTACTAAGTAAATGTTTGACGTTGGCTGTCAATATTATTTCTTTGATAGCGAAAATTCAAATATTAGTATTCTAATATGAATATTTAGTGTAGGTAAATACAAATATAAAATAGGTACTTATCTACATTTTGACCTAAGCCAACAGCTATTCTAATATTATGAATGCGAAACGGAGCGTATTTGATTGTTGATTGATTGGGGGAGGGGGAATGGTAGTGCGGGAGAGGGGGTGGGGGGGTGGGAGTGGGGGGGGGGGGAAAATATGCGAGCGAAGCCGGGGGTAAAAGCTAGTTAGAAATAAGCATATAATTTCCGTAGGTATAAAATTTTTACATGCAAACATAAAAAAAGTTTTAAAAATGGTTCACCTTACGTTTTTTCTAACTAAAATTACTTATATTGAAAAAAAATAAAACACATAAGTATTTTATTAGACAAATGTATTATAAACGTTATTGCCGCCTCACCTTTTGACGTTAAAAAATTATATATTAGAATTATTATGGTCTTCAGATCGGTGGGAAGGACGTTCTGCTCAGTCGGATGGATCGAGTTCGCAACATCCGAATCGAATCAAAAGAGACTAACTCGGACATTATCCTGCAGAATCGGGTTGCCAAAGCAACCAACCAACTGTAATGAATGACTAAAGTATTCAAAATTAGAAACATTAAATGAACGTCGTGATAATATGGAATCTTCCCTCTTGGCAACAATCAAAATCAATATCAATCACCGTCTACTAAGAAACTTTGAAACTTCCATACGTGTTCCTTTCCAAAGAACCAACTTAACCTTTTCCTAACCTCGTGTGCGAATGTATCGAAAACATCCATAAATTTCTCAAATCTTTTATTTTCACTTGACCCAAACATTTTGATCTCTTATTTTTTTTACCGCTATTATATTACATACTTATGAGCCTTACTAATAAAAATGTTTTAAATTTTATACAAATTATGAACAACCATTAATATAGAGTAATTGTATGTTGATTAGCTGAATGAAATTAAAAGTAACACGTTAGTAAATATTTATCATTGAAGAGAAAACTTCTTTAGGACCGCTGTTATTTGAAACACGATGAACCGAAAAAGCGACACTAAAAAGAGACATACACATACATCTATAGGATTTAGCCTGCGAGAGAATGATATAGAGTGCGGTCTCCCATCTGTGCAGTGCTTCGTAACCTCCCCACTCTTGTCTACTTTAGTTTTCTGAAGGTTTCATTTCAACCGCGTGCGAACTGCACACTTGTATTTTTTTGATAATGTGGGCCACACAGAGTGCTTTACCCGTGCTGAAGCCTCCATTTTACAATTTGATAAAATTTAAAAAAATACAATGAAATAAAATAAAACGGAGATAAAATAAAATAAAATACAATAAGAAAGGCGGTAAAGAAAAAATCGGAAATATTGTATAAATGTGAATGTAAAGGTTTTTGTATATTGTTTAAATCGTTTGTATTTTTTTTTATGTTAACCCTCTGTCTTTGTGTACATTATAAATAAAATCTCAATTCAGAATAAGTTTTGCGCTGTGAAACGGGTCGGCAGAAGGTTTATAACATACCTTATATCCCAATAATAAAAAAATTCCAGGCCCTGTGGGTGGCGGGCGACAAAAAATTAGCTTTATAACAAACTTCACGTACGAAGATGGTTTTGCGTAAGGCGCGGCGTCGGATATGTACTCGAACTCGGGTTCCTAAATTTCAACCGTACAGACGCTAGCATATTAATACATATTAATACTACCTATCCGACTAGCATATTAATACTATCGGATGCATAATACGTAGAGTAGATCATATAATTTCTTACCTGCGAATCACATAGAAATTTGATCAAAACCGCCGTGCACCGGCAATAACGTTCATGGAGATCTTTCTTACCTGTGGAAAAGAAAATTAAATTTAGTATTTGGAATAATAAAAATTATAAGACTTAAAAATGTTGATATGTAGCCCCATATATTATGTATTTCCTATTCAAGCATTCATGACATATGTCTAATATGCAACAACCAATGTTTGACATAATTCCCATTGGCAGTGGCCCTCACAGTCCTTGTAATCGAATGGCCGCGTTGATTAGCTAACGTTTATAATACCCAGACGCGGAACAGATTTTGGATTACATAACTACGTATTAAATTTATAGTGAAAATAGAGCACTTGCGCGTGATTTATCGTGGCAGATAGAAATAAAAGATTATGATGTGCAATGTGGAATCAAATCCATGGGTAAATTTCGGCGCTGCTGGTTCAAAATATTACGTCGCGCGTATGACAATGCAAGCTCAAATGTATGTGTGCCATTTTGCTATTGTGTTAGACATAACACTAGTTTTTTAATTCAATTTGGGAGGTGGTATGGGTACCGCCGCCCCAGGAACTACTTATTGGATAACCAAAACCTCTGCCGTAGGTCACCCCAAGTGGTTCGCTACGTTTGGTGATTTAGCAGAGGTGTCCGGGTTCATGGATCGGAAGAGACTGGTTGAGGGAGATCTAACCAAGTCCAGCCTAGTCCAGCCGGACTCTATTCATCTGTCTGTCCTTTTTCCTCACAGAACTTGTTTTATTGATAAATTTGTGTTACTGACAATGCCATTGATATCGCTGGCAGAATTGGCAGGATACTGGGGAAAGAAAGCATCAAGACTGTCTTCGGAGGAACGACGAAAATCCAAGACCGTCCGAACCAAAGTTTCTCTTGAGACAGATGGAGTTTATAAACTCAGCTGCTAGGTTGATAAAGTGTAGGCAGAACAGACAGAACGGACAATCTACAAAAAGATATCAGAACACTTTCGTTTGAGCAAACTCGGCCATCCTGGCAAAACGGCATTGCCGAGCGTTTAATTGAAACAGGCCATTACTCTGGATTTGTTCCTGAAGTCCTGGGAAAACATCGAACACGCCTCATTACGGTGACAATTGACATCCACAAAACCTTAATAGTATCTGTTATTAGACGGCTACACCAAAATTAAACGCAGAATACAACATTCAGAATATTAACGATTGCGGCACGATATCACGTCTGTATTATACACACATTTCACCACAATTACACATCTGCCCTGATGTTGGACACTATCGTAAAGCTTTCCGAAAAGTTGGCTAAAGAAGAAGGACCACACCGCACAAAACACTAAAATTAATAACATTCAATTTTTATTTTAACTGAGTGAACGATTATCATTCAGAAGCACAAAAACTGCCAGTCATAATCAACTCAAATTAGTACGTAGGTATATAATTTTACGTCTATAAAAAGTACAAACCTTTAAGAAATTTGGCGTTTTTTTTTCAGATAGTAAAAATATTTCCGCTTTACAATAAAATACAAATAAATGGAATATTTATGAACATATCTGAAAAATAAATACCGGCTCCAAACACATGGCAAGCCTCCGCAAGCGTCCGCAAGTCCCAGCGTCTGGAGCGCGCGTGTGGCTTGGCTTGCGTAAGCTTGCGTAGGCTTGCGAGAGATTGCCGCCGATCCGATCGAGGTCGGATATTTTGGCCACAAGCAGCAAGCGCTTGCGGCAAACGCTGGCGTGGCATCCACACGTTGGAACAACTTACGGACAAAAAACAAAACATTAGAATATTAAATGAATTAACTGGTACGATTTCTATGGATTTTAATCATCCACTATCTTCTCTTTCGAATTCTTCGCTTTCTTTCGTTTTGTTTCGCTTTAAAATAGAAATAGGTTAGCGCAAAAATGACAGCTGATGCAGCTGCTTCGACGCCCGACATCTTTGGGAGCTGCGCGCGCCGCGAATGTACTGGCGCGCTTGCAAGTGTGGGGACGCCAGCCATGGCAGCCATTCGCTTGCCAGAGCTTGCGACAAGCAGCTTGTCGCAAGGGTCTGGCCGTAGCATAAAAACTGTTTTTAAAAGGTGATGAAATACGCTTTCAAATTTTATAATTCGAAATAAACACATAATTTTTTAAATATAAAATTTTTGCATGCAAACATGGCTTTAAAAATGTTTTAAAACTAAAATTACTGAAAACGAAAAAAATAAGAACACGTACGTATTTTATTAGTCAAATATATTATAAACATTATTGCATAATATATTATTACATTATTAAAATAATTAACAACAAATTCCCAAAGGTTCATAATTTTTTTTCAAATTGCCATTCAAAAGATTGGTTTCATAAAGGGGCACATTTTACTTTTTTGGTCGTTATTTTTTAGATTTATATATAAAGCGTGGTGTTTTGCCTTTCTAAAACCATTTAGATTTAGAACATCATTATGATAGTAAGGGAGTTACAGCGGATTTATATTAAACCTATGTGAGCTGGGACAAATATGATCTCCTGTGATTAAACGGGCTAAATTCATAAAACATATTAGAAAAGAGGTGCATTCAGTACATTGAGCTGCAGATAAAAATAATATAATTGTTGTTTTAAGGTTCAAAGCCGCCAGCGTTAATTGCGCCACCCAGACCGGAACGCAAATACACTAACTAAATATTTCGATCTGAACATAACATTGAACCGCAGTCAGATAAGAGCTATTTGCAGACTACTTTAAAAGCTTTAAAGTCTGGAATCTTGACTTTCCATGTAAATAATGTTTACGAAAGGATAGCTAACATTTAAAAAAAACATTTTAGAAAGCTGTGAAAAATGAAGCAGGTACTTTGCTTTAGAGTAGAAATCTGTTGTGAACATAGACATACAAATAGCTAGACGAGAACTTACAGATGAGGGGTAAAAACCAACTATGGCAGGACGAAGAGAGGAAAGAGACTTGTGATTCGCCAATAAATCAATCTAACAGTATATAGGCACCTCGCACTATAATATCACCATTTAGTTCTTGAAAGTAAAATCTGCTTTTGAATGAATAGACTTTTTATATGGGAGCGCGAATTGCGTGCCACGTTTATTTTGTTTCCGTAGACACTTTTACAAATGTTTCATGATTTACTTACCCCAGTAAACAGCGGCTTTGTGTTTCGCGTCGCCATGTATCTCGATGTCATAGAATGTGTTCCATAGACATACAACGTCCGTACGTAAAATGTACGATAAGAGCTCGACACTGGTCCGGACAAGAATGATGACGTCACATTTTTTAAATTAACGCGGGGCTCTCGCAAGCCCAGCCGGTTCCGAAAAATGGTTCCAATGGGAGGGGGAAATAACACGCCTTTATCACGTAAGGGCAAGTCCATATATTTTGTACGTCCGTGGTTGTGAAATATTTTTATTTTATTTTTTTATATGAACACCGCACAAGAGTCCCAACTGCTTCCCGTCTGAAGCCAGTGAGACTATGACATCCCCAATTGGGGTATGTTGTGAGGGTAATGGAGAGGGGAAGGGATAGGGTAGAGGAAGGTGGGGAAGTACCTGGCTATTCAGATCTGGTCACCAAACACGGCAAATGCCATTTCAAGCAACGTTTCAATTCTGAATGGTGGTCTTACACCAGGGCGATACAGAGAGTATCTACCACTCTGGAACGTGCCGCAAATATATTATATATTATTTTAAATGAATAAATTGTGAAATAACACAAATTAATCAAATAAAATCTATTTGCCACGCCGGGATTAGATCCCGCGACCTTCGGTGTGCGAGTCAAGCGCCTTACCGCTGCGCTATGCCGGCCGTCAGATGCATACGCATTTAACTGTCAAAAAAAGGCAAGACATTTAATAAGGCCACAGTTTTGTTTAATATTTTTTTTTAAATTAGCTCCACGGTGACCGGACAACTCAAAACATACAATTTCAACACCTCCTTCGAAAAGTCGTTAAAAGTTATGACTTTTTTAATTGATTAAAAAGGTTTGGTTATGTTGGTTTTTTTTTTAAAATTTGGGCTATTTTTAATTTTTTTTTTCATAACTTTTAACGACTTTTCTATGGGTGTCGAAATGCCACTTTGTTGAGTTGTTTTTTTTTTTTTTTTTTTTTTATTATAATCTTTATTTAACATTTTTTGTATTGGAACCGAGCTCCACAAAGGAGGCCTTTGGGAAAATAATTCACCTCAGGTCATATGTCATCTTTGGGAATTCTGGGTGGAGGGTGTTTTTAGGAAACGGAGTAGCGAAAGTTATGGGAAGGTAAAAGGTATAAGGGGTGGGTATGAATCTGGGGGTCAGTTTGTTCAGGAGTGAGTCAATTTGTTTATTCGTATGAATCTATTCCTCCCACTGCTTTGCAAGGCGATGTTCTGAGAGAGTCCTGGAGAGGTGAAATGTGTCCCGAACCGTTAATTATATAATGTAACGAAAGAGAATCTAAAGTTTGTGCTAATCTTTTTCTTCGCAATATGTGGTTGTTCACACACGTTTTCAGTAGTAGGCGATGTATTTATATTTCATATCCACGTATAAATATTATATTACATATTTTACTGAATTTTATGACTTGCTATTACTACTTAATATGATATGTTCCTAGGATGTAGCCCACAACACTTGAATTATTTTCATATGCGCCAAGGTAGAGGAAGGGGTCCCAAAATGATAAAAATAACTCACCTACAGATAAAAATAAAGAGAATAATATGATATAACCATGGAAGGAAGGTTTCTTTCGATATAATTCTTATACAACGACTCCCCAAATAATAATGAAGCAAATGGCTAAAAATAAAGGCCGGAAGAAGCCGTGTGGAAAACATCGGACAAATAGGTCATTGAGCACTTTTCAGGGTTCATTCCCTAATATCGTTTTCTTTCCGTTTTTAGATTTTTTAATGTGAAAGTACCATGTAAGTACTTTACTGCTCTCGGAGCTAGAAACTGAGAAGAGCTAGTTGCCCGAACTAGAACGGAGGAAGGAATGATGAATTATTTCGTCTATTTTTACTCTTTTATGTTACCAAAATATCTCCAAAAAATATGTAGTCGAGGCTCCTATCAAGAAGGTTCAAATCCAATCTCAGCAAAATACTTATCAGACAATCAGTGCAGAGTTCTTTAGGAGGTTATCCACTACTTAACCGCCCTGGTATAAGTAACATATGGTTAATCTTTCAAGGCTCTCGCAAGGACTCTAATTTTTTTGAATGAACGAATCTACATTTAATTTTGAACGAAACTAGACCTCCAGTGTCCCTGCATACGTTGTTAGTAAGCAGTATGCAAGTGCTTAGCGGGAAATCAAGATACAATAAGTGTTAGTATGACTATAGACAAGATTGGTGATAGTCCACGAGGAGGCAAGCGCTGGGTGATTGTATCCAGCGTATCCTGCAAGCTCCTGTAGGGAGGAAGACACAGTACATAAATAATGAAAATATGGCGCTAAGTATAGTCCAGAGTTCTAAAGTTAGGTCCATAAGTCTCTTATTGGCAGGAGGTACCAATGCTAGTAAGCTATAAACAAACATCGTACCAGCTATTAGAGTAGCCACCAACAAAAATATGTCTAAAACTTGGGAAGCTCGCCTACGCAGGGCGTGTAACAAGGATGAGAAAAATCTTTTTAATTAAAAAATCTTAATATATAAAACAAAGTCGGGTTAGTTACGCCACTTATAACTCGAGAACGGCTGGACCAATTTTTATGATCCTTGATTTGTTGGATTTGTCTCCACCCCGATTAGCAGAATAACTATTAAAGCATCTGAAAAAATCACGAAAAAAATAATTATGAATAAAATTCTTTTCCTCATACATTTTGTATGGAACGAATTTATTTATTTATAATATTAACGCCTTTGGGCTTTTACATAATATAACATAGTATATAGCAACAACATGAAAAATACAGCTCTAGTAAGTTTGTAAAACAGAAAGAAAATAATTGAGAAAGACATTGTAGCTTTTTTGTATTTCTTGGGCATTAACTATGTAACAATTTCTAGACATTTTGTTTTGAAGAGTTATAATTTTCAATATAAATTTGTAACTTAAAATTTAACATTTTGTTACTTAAGTTTTAAGTTTGCTCGTGAATGACACGGATGTGTCGAAACCGGTCGCAGAACATTTAAAATTTAAGTAACAAATGTACATTGAAAATTAAAACTCTTCAAAACACAATGACATAGTAGATATTCAGATAACAAAACGAAAATAAATGCAAAGATATTTAAATATTACAATATTGTAACAATGAAAAAATATATGTATATGTAATACATGTAAATAACTTAAAATGATTTATTATTTCATGCTTATATTTTATAAGTGACACATTCCATACATCTATGTGTAAAAACATATTGCCTAAGTTTTGAATTCTCATATTTTGAAAGAGCTGCAGGAATGTATAATATTGAGTAGTGAGCAGTGGCGGCTCGTGTCTTTTGGGTGTGTTGGGATGTTGTCGTAGGCGAAAAAAAACATTTTTTTTTAAAATATGTGTTTTGTATGAAGATTTTTCAGATGGTCCGATGCTCTGTGGGAAACCCGCTTGCACAGCGCGGGTGTATACTGTGCGACCTAAAGTTTAAGTTTAGACTTACGGATTTCAATACTTCGTTCGTATGAAAGCACTATGAAACCAATACATGAGGAAATCCGTGCAGCACACGGCCAAACTGAAACTTCCTGAAATTTTTCATATAAAAAGATGATTTTCAAAAAAAATAAATTTCTTTTTTCGGCTACAACAACATCATAATGCCGTTGTTTTAATATCAGCACTCTAGCTGACCCAAAAGTTACGAGCCGCCACTGGTAGTGAGTGAATTCCAAAACGTCAAATGTCAATGTCTGATTGTTTTGCTTTTATTCTTAAACATATAATGCTTCCCCTCTTTCTTACACACTAAATGTCAACAGTTGAAAATGGGACAAACGGTGAACGTACCTATGTCTGCACCCCTCCAAAGGAAAAATACAATAATTATAATAAATCTCCCTCACATGTATAAAGGAAATGAAACGCAATTCCCGTAAGTAAGTGGAAAAGTAAGAAAATCAGGAAAATTATAAATCCTTACACAACGCCATCTCTGATACTACAAAACAAAACACGGACAGTTGCGCATCGATAATTGATTCATTGTGTAATTTTTAACTTAATAAAAAAACTGAATTTAATTCAGCTAATAAGTTAAAACAGCATTTATTGATTCTGAGGCGGTAAGAACTCTCCGGGTCAGCTAGTTGTTTATAAAATAGCAGTTTTTAATAAATTGTCAATCGACCTCGAGATGTTTTTCACCTGTAATCACATAAAATATGAAAAAAAATATAAAAAAATATTATGTAATAGAACACATCTCAACCTATGCATCCCTTTTTATATATTTTTTTTATAATTAGGTACAACCAATTAATTCGTATTTTATTTTTTTACACTGTTTACAATAAATAATAATGTTTAAATCAGCGTACTTAAAAATCAGTTTTATACTAAAAAACGAATAATTTTGTCCAATAAAAATATTACACAATAAAACAGTATTTTAACTATAAAATGTATAAACTAAAATTAAAATAAAATGTACGATTTATTTGGTAATTTTCAAATTTGTTACGCACCCAAAACAACATAAAAACGGTTGCATCTTAGATTTCTAATTATTTAAACAAAAGTCGAAAAGCGCCCCTGAGAAGATTTTTCAACGAAAACGACGCTGTAGGTACAAATAATCCAATCGTTTTTAATATTATTATCATTTGCCACCGCAATACAAATAAATCGCAAAAAAAACTATAATTATTTGCATTCTAAATAAAACGGTTGACCAACAAACAATAAGCAAAAAAACTACAAAATTATTTCGAAGTCACGTAAATTACGTCGTGTTAAGTTATGTAAAACATTTTTTATCGAGATTAAATCGATTTTTCTCGCTTCGTGTTTTTTCTATTATTAAACCATTTTAATCAGAACAAATGGTCGAGACATTATCAGCTCCATTGGTCTTGAAATCCGGAAGCTAAAATGTCAGTCACTATCAAGGGCACCCAATGGACGATAAGAAAAAAAATGTAAGTAATTGGAAAATCTTATTTTGTTCTTTGTTGACCACCAGGTTTCACGAACTCAGTACATATTAAATATTATTAAATGAATACTGCGTAGGTTGTTTTAGGATAAAAATAGCGAAATTCAAACACGACCATTTCTACTACAAACCACTTTTTTTTAATTTTCGAAAGGAACTGGTTCCAAAAACAACATGTTTCTTCAGAAAATAAAAAAATCCGACCATTTCTAATATTAACAGCAATCAAAAAACTGAAAGATGCATAAAATACGAAAAAAGACTCAAATACGCACTACCTAACAACCAAAAAGGCTCCATTATGGACTGCCTAACAATTAAAAATGGTCGAATATGCACTACCTAACGAACAAAAGGCTCAAATACGCAGTACATAACGAACAAAATGGCTCAAATATGAACTACCTAACGACCAAAAAGGCTGAAATATGTACTCCTAACGACTAAAAAGGCTCAAATATGCACTACCTAACCACTAAAAAGGCTCAAATATGCACTACTTAACTACCAAAAAGGCTCAAATATGGACTACGCATAATGCAAATAAATTCATGTAATCCGTTGTCTAGTAATTATACAAGTAATTATTATCAAAATGCCGAACATATTTAGCGATAGCTCTCAGAACTTAAGTAAATTTCTCGAATCTCCTGTTTTTACTTGAATTCAATTGACCCATACTTTATTGTCTCTTGTTTTTGCTGTTGTTGTTTTACATAGTTATCCCCCTGAGTGATAAACGTATTTTTAATTTTAGACAACAAATAAACAACAATAATACGTATGGCAAACGGTTGTTTACATGTTGTGTAAAATTTAGAACACATTTATTAGTGAGGCCATTATTGTTTTATACCTACATAATCATATTTTTGCGTTCGTCGTTCGTTAGAGGACGGTTGTTATTTGAATCGTGGTTTTGCAAAATATATATATAGCGTTTATTATACTGTCTTGCTATTTAGATGAAGCCATACTAAATAATGCAAAATCATACGTTTTTGTTTTGAAATTTTGATCGCTTAGAAGTATTATAGATGCTTCAATTAAATACTGCGTGTAGAACATATCTTGGCCCTTAAAAATTTCGGTAATTTTTTTATAAGTCTTTTAATAAGCCTAGAAAAAAAAATTATAAGGTCTATAAAAAAAACTTTGAAGTCCAAACTCTCCTTTTTATAAACCTATACTATAAATACGTGAAATACTTGCAAATTGATTGTACCCAAAATGAAGAATAAATTGTGTTCACCGTTAAATACTTTTAAATATAAATATTCTCTCTCTGGTTTATTTAGCTATTCTTTTGATATTTAGCGAAAAACATTAATAATCTTTTATTTTCAATTTACTTTTGAATGTGTAAAAACCAGCAGAAATTTCCAGAGCAGGTTTTGCATTTCCACGACTCATTTTTTCTTAGTTATCATTTCTTGGTATTTTTTATGTTAACCCATGTCTGTTACATTATAAATAAAATAAATCAATGTACCACACACGAACAACGAAACCTCACGGAGGCGTCTACTAATATCTACAGGAATTCCAAAAACTGAACAAATCGGACTAATATCTATGAGAACCAAAGCGAGGACGAATATCTACAGCTCAAACTGCTGACTAATATCTATGAGAACCAAAGTGAGGACGAATATATACAGCTCAAACTGCTGACTAATATCTATGTAACAGGTGATGTCGACGAATATCTACAGCACTGGCAGAGGTTGGGTTTGCAATTATGTATAGCATATTGGCATAACGTAATATTGCGTATGCAGTTTAAAAAACTTAATTTATGTTAAGTTAGGTTAGGTTAGTATTACGTAATTGAATTAATTTATGCTCTTCCGTACAACCCCTTGCTCAGCTGCCCTCTGTAGATATTAGTCCCACTTACGCTCCATAGATATTCGTCACCAGTGGGACCGTCATAGATATTTATCCGACCTTAGCTCTGTAGATGTTAGTCTTCACTCTGATGTTCATAGATATTTGTCCAATATATGAGCTGCAGATATTCGTCCGACATACAGGCTGTAGATATTAGTATCTGGAGTCAAACTCACACACGAGCAAAGGTTAAATGTTGCCTATTTAAAAGTGTCCGTAAAGACCTAATAAACATTAAAGCAATCTATTTCCAACTAATTAAGTCAAGTCAAATCAAAATAAAGGTCACCCGCTGACGTCACCGCAGAAGGTCGTGATTTGCGTTCTAGAAAATCACTTTAATCAAATTTACAAATTATTCGATTTGACGTCTAATCGCATGGGGACTGGGACTGGGGACCGTCTGCAATTAGACAGTTTAGCGCAAATTGATGAAGCCCGCTTCTGTGACAATTACGCGATTGAACTAACGGACGTTTTACACGACACCTCTTATTAGACCGATCCCCATATTTATGGAAACTATATTGGGACACTTTGCTTTAAAATCTTTCAATATCATTGATTTCACACTGATAACATATGGCTTGTCATCGGGCCCCCTAGCACAGTCGATCTATAAGGATTGATAGGATAACTCGGTAACTTTCGGTAACTTCTCGTCGTTTCCTAGCTTGATTGCAGATCGATAAGGAATAAATAACAGTTCACAATTTCTGAGTGTTCTTAACGTATTCGATGTCAACCGTTGTTTGTACGTTAACGATTTGCAGTTGTCCTAGAGAACGATGAAAAGTAACCGAAAGTTTACCTATTAATCCTTATCGATCGACCATGCTAGGACATGTTATTATTACATATTATATTAATAAAATTTTCTTTGAAGAGGAAAATAACACTAATAATCTAAACGAAAATATGAAAGAGAATAAGGCACAGAAAAATAAAAAGATGACGGTCGCAACTGGGACTAGAACCCAGAACCTCTCGTCTTGGCGGAACAAACGTCTTACCAATTCGAGAGAACTTACCAACTTACTTAAAACTTAGAACTTACCAGTCTTACCAACGGAGACCTCTTATTTAAATGTCATTTTTAATTTCAGAATTAAAATTTTTATCTTAGACTATTTTTTCCATATTATTGGCAACTACATCTAAATTGTCAGCATCTGCATCTCTATGTATCGATCGTCCAGTTGATTTTTTATTTAATTTAATTTTTTATTACTTTAGTTACATTTATACAACAAAATTACATAATAATATTTCAAATAACTGTAGATTTTAAAATGTGTACAAGTGTACACATTTAGAAATCACGTTCATTGTGATGAGTCAGATATGTTCGAAATATCGAATAAATATAAATGTTTTTTTACATTACCTCCACACAGGAGGCCCTACGGAAAATAATTCCCCTCAGGGCCTATTTCATCTTTGGGAATGCTGTGTGGAAGTTCTTTTGAGGAAAGGAAGGAGAGTAATAACTAAAAAGGAAAAAGGTATAAGGGGTGTGTAGGAATCTGGAGGTCAGTGTCTCCAGGAGTGGCGGAGGTATGAATCCATCACACCCACTGCGTTGCAAGACGATGTTTGCAGTATGTAAAGTAAGCAGTTGTACGAAAATATCTGGTACAATACTGAGATTAGAATGGAATAATATTTGATTTATGGTGAGCATTCGAATAATGCTATCCTCATTATCTATAAACTTAGTATTTGGAGACTGACTAATCACTGGACGATCGATATACGGATACTGGACGAAAAAAAGCATCGTGTACACCGCCCAAAAATTCTTCCCGCGCACACGGCTTGCTTTTAATTAAACACCGCTGGGTTTGTTAGCTCATCAATATATTATTAACTTCGTATAAAACCTTCAGTTAGTTACAATAGACAGCTTTTAAAACTGTTAGACCTTTACCAAAGTGCGTCCCAAAGTAGGTATTCCTTTACTCGTCATTAGGTGCCATTCCATGCTGAAGTTGGGCGACCAGTCATTTTCCCAGACACATCCCTTTTTCCTTCCAAGAACTTCATCTCCTTTTTTTCCTTAAAAAAGACCCTCCACACATCATCCTCAAGGATGATATAGGCCCTGGGGGAAGGTTTTTTCTGTAGGGCCTCCTGTGTGAAGCTAATGTACAAAAAAATAAAATAATAATATCATTATAGGAAATGCAGTGATGTCGTCAAAAGGGCTGATCCTTTGACGGGAATCCTTAATACATAAACATTATTTTGCTATATTTAATACTTAATTTGGGAGGCGGGTACGGGTACCGCCGCCCCGGGAACCATTTATTGGATAACCAAAACTTCTGTCATAGGTTACATCAAGAGGTTCCCTACGTTTGGTGACTTATCAGGGGCGCCCGGGTTCATGGAGTGAGGTTTGTCCAGGTCTTGGCGGCGGATGCGTCTGCCCACCTGCTGCGTGGCGGGCCGGATCGGGAGAAATTGATTGAGGGAGACCTAACCTCGGTCTCTCTCGACCCATCGCTTTGTACCGCAGTTGGTGGGATGGATTCATACGTCCGTCACTTCCGAACACAATGACCCCCAGATTTCTACCCACCCCTCGTACCTTTTTCCTTCCCAGAAATTCCTATCCTTTCCTTCCAAAAGACCCTCCACACAGCATTCTTTAAGATGACATATGGCCTGGGGGAAATTATTTTCCTCAGGGCCTCCTGTTAGTTGAGAGCGGCTCGGTGAGTTACGCGGGTGTCGTCTGGGGGTAATCATTAATTTAAATGACGTCAGAACACACACATCATTCCCAGCTGACGCGTGGCATCTGTGTTACAAATACGAATACCTATATTAAACTTTTTTATTTGTAAGCATGTCAGAAAAAAAATTGATTGATATTGAAGCATGAATTCACCTTGTCAGGCGTCAATCATAAAATTTTCATATTCTTAATATTTTCAATTTTCATAAACAAAACCGACCCCGCCTCGCTATTGGTCATATTATCTCCACTGACATCAGTCGAATCATCCAACGTCCGACTGTACAAAATAAAGGTGCTCTACTGTCACGGAGTATCTGATGTATTTTTCCTATACCTTCGACGTTATGGTTATTCAACACGTTATCCAGATAACATAACATTTTGAATGGCGGGTGATGTTGTATGGTACGGTAAAAGGGTCTAACTTTGTCCCCTAATGCAGTGTTTCTTAACCTGTGGTCCGTGAATGTATGTATGGGAGTCCGCAGTCCCATCTTTGGACCATTTAACAAAAATAAATAAATGCCACAAAAAGTCTCGTAATTGCTACGCGTCTTCGTTTCGGGATTAATTTCGAGTAGTCGACAAAAAATGGATATTAGACCCTTTCAATTCAGATGTTACTGATATTACTGGCTTGACAACGGTAAGGAAAACCAATTAATATAAATACCTTGTGATTCAGCTTTGAAACGTAATTTCAAAGAATCCCTTTTATCCAGTTTTTGGGTGAATGTAAATAAAGATTATAAGGAAATATCAGTAAATGACTGCTTTTCTTAACCACATACCTCTGTGAAAAAGCTTTCTCTGCTCTTGTGTATACTAAAAACAAATACAGAAACAGATTATAAGTGGAATCCGATTTGAGATTACAACTTAGTAGTAACATCAACCGGAATATCGCTAATTTAGTTGCAAAAAAGTAACACCAACCTTTACATCAATTAACCGTTAATTAATGTGAATGTTGGTGTTGCTGTTGTACGTTAATTATTAACGTATTTTTTTAAGAAAAAGGTTTTTTTTGTATTTGTAGTACTTTAATAAATGGTCCGATATATATTTTTATGATGGGGGTCCGTGAAAATTGTGCTTGATTTCCTAGGGGTCCGTGGCTGAAAAGGGTTATGAAAAGCTGCCCTAACTGGTAACATTGTTCCCTAACGTGTAACATTGTCCTTAACGGGTAACATTGTCCCCTGACGGGTAATATTGACCAATTCTTTTTTTTGGTACCTACTTACTGTTGATTTTTTCAAATTATATATTTTTTAAATGATACCTTTTGATTACAAAAATATTTTTTCTGTTTGGTTGGATATTTTGGCCTCAAATCCGTAATTAAGATTTGAATGAAACATGCCGAAACGGACCGCGCATCCATTCTCCTTAAGTGGTGCCCTTATCGCGGGATAATTACTACAACTAGGTAAAAATATGAAATGTAAGAAAAAAATACACGTGGTAGAAGTGAAACCTTCAGAAAACTTAGCAAGACGACAAGAGTGGAGAGGCTACGAAGTAGTAAGTAGTTCTATAGTGTAGGTAAAGTTTTTTTGAAAAATGATATACTCCTACGAGGAATGACCTTGCATCACTTGTGTATTTCCTTTTTACCTCATTGGATACCATAAATTGACGCAATGAAATGGCACAAACAAAATATTTTAGCCATCCCTAAGAGGTAATATTAGTCCTTTGTGAAAAGTACCCACGTAACGTTCAAAGTAGCCCAGGTTTAAGGTACCACTTGAAGAGTGTAATTTTTTTTAGTTTGTTTTCTCAAATGGGCAAAGTAACCCCTTGAGGGGCAAAGGAAGGCAGTTCTACGGAACCGATAAATAAATATTAAATATGCCGACTGTGAATTTACATGCACGTGCATATTATGCCAAACGCTCCGATTGTTTTATTGAATCAGGTGCCGGGAAATTATACCTACACATTATTGTTAGGAGTAAGCTGCTAGTGCGGACCATAAATGTATAATTCCACAATTTTAATAATGAATAGTCACACAGTCATATGGCTGCTTTTATCATCCACAATTGTAAAATAAAATAAAGTATATTTAGCGGAAAACAATTTGACAGTTAAACATTTGGCAGATGTTAATCCGTGAAAATTAGTGGATTATCTTGTATCATCTCAAATCTAGCCCTGAGTGAAAATAACCCCCAGTGACACCAATATTGTTCGATTTACCAAATATAACTTAACACATAACCCGAAAGAACTGTGTTATAGAATAAATGGATATAGAAATTATAAGTTCCACTCACAGACAAATACAAATAACCTGAAAGAACTGTGTTATAGAAAGATTGGAGATAGAAAACAGACATTCAAAATATTCTAAATAAAAAAAAAAAAAAATAAAAAAAACAACAAAGTATGTATGTAAATATTTAATATACCAACATATAATTTATCTTTTTTATCTTTCCACATACATATATATATTTGTTTAAACACACACATTTCTTTTGGAACAAACATAATATGTGATTTACCCGCCTCGGAAAAGACTTTGTCTAGTGAGGCGGGTAAAAGAAAAGAAAACAATGTAAATAACCATGAAACTAAATAAACGCCCGGGTTGCCGGCACTGAAACTGAAACTGAGAAATAAGAAGCTCTGCTAACAGACAACAGTCGCACAGTATGAAAGGTTGAAGCGTTCTTGTACTGGATGGGGTCGTGGGGAAAATCGAAAACGAAGATGTTACAGCTACGACAGTCTTCGTTTTCCATTTTCCCCGCGCTCGTACGTCGCTTTACGCGGTGTTATTTCCTCAAACCATTATGAAATGACGACGTGGGGAGCGGGAGCTCTTAACAAAAGAGGGCCTCAGCACGGATAAGCACACAATGAAGCCCAAATTATGAAATTAAAACATATGAAGTTATTACATCGAATAAAAAAAAAACATAACCTCTCATAAGCCATGTAACTCGTTCTAGGTATGTCCTATTTGCGGGATACGTGGAAATCACTTGACATTTAAATGCCTATAATGGGAAGACGTTTCGATATACCTAAGATTACACGACATACTTTTTTGATGAAATTGCTTGAAGGAATGCGAACGTCACATCCTATTTTTGGATCACAAATTGCGGAGTTATGAAACCTCAAAAATATTGAAAAACTTATTATTTATTTCGTATATGAGATGGCTTGAATATATAGCTACCCCACCGTTTAAGTATTATCTAGATAGGGCTTGTGAATCTTGAATGTTTCTTTGTGTGTCCGTTACCTAATACATTCTTCCGATTGCAATGAAACTTTGGTGATTTGTTGTGCGTGCGCCCGCGATGTTTTCTACATATAATTATGAGCCCTGGCGTTATGAATTTATTTCCTATACCATTAACCCGATTGCGATTAAACTTTGTTGAGTTGTTGTACGCACGCCCTTGAAGGTTTCTGTTGGTGAACTGGTGAGCTCTGGCGTTATGAAATTTGCATAAAAGAATTATTAATTTATTGTTTAATCTATAAAAAGTATATTTTTATTGGTTTTTTATGCATGTCTCACTAGGATAAACCTGTGTCGAGACAGACAATTACAATAGGTAGCGCGCGAGTTGTTTGAAAAATGTGAGTATTAATAAAGCGGGGGGGGAGGGGAAGGCGGGAGGGGAATCCGGGAGGGGGTGGGGAACGAAGGAGGTGGGGTACGGTAAGGGAAAGGCGGGAGGGGGAGGGGAATCGGGGAGGGGTGGGGAACGAAGGAGGTGGGGTGCGGTAGGGGGAAGGTGGAAGGGGAACGCCGAAAGAAAGGGGAACACTGGAAGGGAATGGGAAATAAGGACGCACGGGAAAGGATACACAGGGAGAAACAATTTCTTTCTTTATGTTACTTTTCAAGGCATGCCGGGTACTCACTACCATCAAAATAAAATTTTAAGATATCGCTTCACAAAGCACTCTCTTTAGGGTGAATTGCTTATTTAAAAAAATGTATACATCGCTTTGACGTGTGCAATAACGTAATAAGGGTTAGGTAACGTTGGTTGGGGTTGTTTATGAAGGTTAAAACGAGTGAATGGAGTTTAAAAATAAACACACACAGAACAATTATATAACCAATTAACAATTCGTGCGTCATATTCATACCCACGCTAGACTTGGATAATAAGAGGTACGAAAAAGATCAATAACGAAATTATTAACCTGATTTACTTACTAACAAGCCAAGACACAATTGCACTGAATTTATTGTGAAAGTCCCTGTAAGAACTAGCAGTGACAAAATCTTTAACAATCTTCATCCCTCAGTCCTCTGGCATATTCTGTCAGAAGGTCTGTCGTGGTAGTAGTAGTTTCAAATATTGTCGGGTTATTCGTAACCCGGAAATGTTTTATTTCTTCAAAAAAAAAAATTATGTCAGCTTTGAAATAAAATCCGAATAATTTGAATATTTTTGAACGCATACGAAAACTAAAAACTTTTTTGAAAGGTGATGAAAAAAGCTTTCAAATTTTATTATTATTATAGATATACATAAACTTACTATTATCGATATATAAAAATTTTGAGCGCAAACGTAAAAGAGTTTTAAAAATGGCTCACCATATGTTTTTCTAACTAAAATTACTGAAAACGAAAAAATAAAAATACACATATATTATTAGTCAAATGTATTTTAAACGTCATTATAACGTCACGTTTTTATAATTAATAAAAAAATTACAAAGTTTCATGATTTTTTTAAATATTGCAATCCGAAATTTTGGTTTCTTAGAGTTGTACAATTTAATTTGTCTGTATTTAACTTTTAGATTTGAGTATAAAGTGTGGTTTTTCTCTTTCTAACACCGTTCAGATCATATATCTCGCTATTACTGTAAGGGAGATACAACGATATCCATGAGACCTACAATAGCGAACAAATTAGAATGGAGGGTTAAAATCATGCCAATTAAATAACTCTATTCTAAAACTACTCCTTTACATTCGTAAATACAAATCACAAGAAATAAAAACTAACACGATTATTAGAAACACTATATCGGGGTAAAAAATACATCCAACAATTAACTTAGTAGGCTAAATAGTGTACCTACCAATATAACCACGCACATATAGATTTTCATCATAATAATAATCCTTCTTTTTGCTCACTATATAGTAGGTACGTATTTGATTTTTAATATTTTATAATTACATACATCCTTTTTTTATTTTCTTTCATGAATATACTTTTTATGTATTTTATTTTATTTATAAACAGAAACAAACAGTACATTATATTACCCATTGGTGAAAATTTACAATTAATAAAAACAATTCATCATGGGTACCTATTATGTGTTTCATTGTAGTGTCTTATTTATGGTGTGCATATTAAGTAATTACCGGGTAATGTGTGTAGAGGGAAGGTGTGTGTGTGTGTGTGTGAATATGTGTGTATGTATGTATGTAAGTATGCGCATTAAACAATTTATATGATTGACATGATGCTCTTTTTAAATTTGGGCAGTGAATCGGAGAAAATGTCGATATTAGAATTTAGATTAATATTATTGAATATATTCAATATATGAAGAGCACGATTGATTGGCGAATTAGTTGCTGCATTTGTCTTGTAATTAAGCGTGTGGAATAGTTCTTTATGGCGTGTACGTCTTATTGGTATGTTAAAATTAACTAGGGAAAGAAGTTCGGTACATAAATGTCAAATCAGCAATTACTCGTCTTTGTTGCAAAGATTGAAATGTGCATTCATAGTTATTGTTGAATTTGAAGGTAAGATATTTTATAAATTTGTTTTGAATATGCTCTATGCTATCTATGTATATTTTGTACTGCGGGTTTCAAATTGGCGAGGCATATTCCAGTATACTTCTGACTAATGCAAAATATAACATAACTACTGTACGCGGTTACTGAACACTTTACTTATACGAAGAACAAAACCAAGTATTTTATATGACCTGTGAACGATTGAGTCGATGTGATTATTAAATATAAGTTTGCTATCAAGAGTTGAGTGAATAAGAGTACTTAATTACATGTTTATTTCTGGTGAATGTCATAGTATGACATTTGGAAACATTGATATCCAAACAGGTAACTTTGCAATACTTGCAAAGCCTCTCTAGGTCACTTTGTAACCCTTCACAGTCAGAGAGAGAATGCACAACTTTGAATATTTTCATGTCATCAGCGTAAAGCACATATTCGGAATTTTGAAAGCATGATCCAATGTCGTTTATATAAATGTAGAAGAATAGCGGACCTAGGTGGGAACCTTGCGGGACACCGGAGATTACCTCTATAGACTTTGAGTACACACCGTTGATAAATATTACCTGATTGCGTATTATTATTATTTATGTTCTATACTTTTCATATTATTTTATATTCTACTTTATTCTTCCATATTCTTTTATATTATCTACTCTATAGCCATTTACATTCTTTTGCTTTCTTTAATATTATATTATTCTATATATTTTATATTCTCTCACATTCTTTATATTGCATACGTTAATGTACTGTATAGAATATTGACCACCACAACACGGGCATTGTGCCTAGCATGGTGGCCGAAAAATACTCAATTCATGTAATCAACAATTCAATGCATAAAGAAAACTTAAAAAAAACTACAAATACAAAATTTGGGCAAAAAAGCTTTGCATATCATGGGATAAAAAACTCACAAAAACATTGTATTATAACATTTAAATCTCCAATAAAAAGCTGGATACAAAACATAGGGAGATCAGGTCCCCTAGCACGGTCGATCGATAAGGACTGGATCGATAACTTTCGGTAACTTCTCATCATTATCATGACTGCAGATCGCCAACGAATAAATAAGACACATTTTTTCCTAGAAATATTTCGACGACGCGGATCGAAAGAGAAAAGAAAACGGAGAAAAGTGACGAATGTTTATGCTTCCCCGCCACGCCTTTCTCAGTCGTACGCATGTTTTACGCATATTTCTCTTTCGCTTGCGGCCATTGTAAAGTCAGTAAAGTGACTGTGTACCTGCGCGAGAATGGATCGTATCAAGTTCAGGTCGGCATTTAAATTTGGCGCGACTGTGTCGAGTTCATCAATACTGTTTATAGTTAAGATTGATTATTTACTTCCGACAAACTGTCAAAATCAATTTGGAGGTTAGGAATGTCGTAGATCAAGATGACAGCAGCGTTGTAGTAATTTGGTAACTTGTCCACCTGGTCGATATTGTGGTGCGTGTGCCAACTGACAGTGTGTTCAGTTCGCTGCCAAGACACCGGCAGTTATGGTCGGAATCTCAACTTAATTCTTCTTGCTCGGATACAGCCGAAGAAGCATTTTATCTTTTAAATAGATTTAAAATGTCACTTTTTATTAATTTTTTTGTGCTTAGTTAGTAAAACTTAATTTAATTTAAATTAATTATTATTAAGTTCTGCAAGTATTTTAGTTTTCATTTTTTGACAGCTGTTTCGGCTTACAAGGCCAAACTGTGGTTAAACCACTTTGAGACGACTTATTTATACGATTCTAAAATCACCTTCAAAAAATTGAAATTTAGAATCGTTTATTTACGGCATTTCGGCTTACTGTGGTGGTAGTAGGAGATTTTCAAATATTGTCGAGTTATTCGTAACCCGGGAATTTTTGTATTTCTTTAAAAAAAAACAATTTCTTTGGTGGAATGGCAACGCATGCCGGGAACTCGATAGTTAAACATATTTAAAAAATATCTGTAGGTAATTAAACATAGCCTTGCCTTTAATACTAACCTGATCAATGGTTAAAACCGAAGCTATGAAGAGCACGAATAAATATTTACACAACCTGGAATTCGGATGTTATTGAATACACTCGACAAGATCATCGATAAAATAAAACTGCTATGTAAATATTTGTGAAACAAGGCAATCAAAATTTTAACACAATTGGATCGTAACAATGGTCTTTCTCAAAACGAAAATAAAATGATTATAAAAATAATAATACAATTTTAAAAACACCTTGTTCAAACCAACGACTTTATAGATAACATTATATATGCTAAGGGTGGGAGCAGTGGCGGCTGGTGTTCATAAAAATAGGTGGTGCGCTAAAATAATAATAATAATGGTCTTTATTTCAAGATGTGGGAAGGTGAGTGCAATCCCACACATACCATAGAGATATCCCATAAATCTTGAACCTACCTACTCTAATTAAAATAAATTCAATTATGAAAAAATCCTACCTATTTGTAAATTAGGTCGATCCTCCATTATCTCTGGGTGCATGCAACACATTGAGTCTAAATTAATTATATTTATTAAGATAGATTAAATTCTTTTAAAGTTTAACAACATCGTTCAATCTAAACAGATGTCATAAGGATTGTGAGGAACAACTCACTGAAAAAGCATTCCATATTCCATTATTTTAAAAGAGTTCTAGTAAAATAAATATTGATCCATCACCATTTGTAAAGTCGCCGCGATTGTAAATTCAAATTCAATAACAGTTGACTCCTATCCAGAAAATTGTATGTAGATACTTATTGGCACGAAAATCGAGTAAAAAAAATGTTCAGTTTATCACACATCCGAAAGTCTTCCTTACGCTCCGTAACTCCAATGAAATATATACTGTCATAACTCATAACAAATAATGTCCGCAATGTTTGTTGTTATGCTGTCGTTGGTCGATGCTCAGTGAAACATAGCATGAAAAAGAGTAGATATTAAAATAAAGACACGATATGGATAATAATATGACACAAACGTGTTCCCGTTTAACATGCTACAGAACGAACCATTCCTTTTGATGTGGTGGAAATTTTTGGATCGTCACCCGCGATTTCGTAAAATTTGCAAAGCATTCACAATCTACCTACGATTTTGGCTCATTATAGAATTATAGAAGAACTCCTGTGATCGCTTTGCAAAATGAACCACCACTCTGAATATAGGCACACAACGATCTGCTTTGTTACGCGCGCAGTCCAGTAGGCACCTATATTACGCATGCATTATAACCGAGTGTATATTGTGAACTGTGATGAGGCGTGTCGGAAATAAATATGTTTTTTGGCGCTCGGAAATTTTTAGATTTAAATTAATTAATTAGATTAGATTTAAATTAATAGATATATTTTGGGAGTGCGGCGCTCCTCCGCACCTTAGAGCTGGCCGCCACTGGGTGGGAGGGGTGTCTAAAGGTCCCTTTTTCAGTTTTTCGTTAATAACTCGAAAAATACTGCCTTTAGCGAAAAAATGTCTAAGAACTAAATTATCTACATAAAATTCTCTACAAAAAAAGGTTCCATAAACTTTTTTGTTCGGATCAATGTAAGGAGACATGGAGGAGGGAAAATGTCAAATTTAAAAAAAAATCAGTTCTTATTGTTAAAAATTAAAGTTTTATTGTTAAAAATTTAATGTTTATTGTTAAAAATGAAATGGAAGAAAAGAGAGAGAGATCATTACTATGCTGACCAGCATAGAGGAACTTAATCCGCTAAAGGCAGTATTTTTCGAGTTATTAATGAAAAACTGAAAAAAGGGACCGTAGACACACTTCCCCCCCACCCTTAGCTCCACCCCACCCACCAGTAGGTACTTTTAGTATTTTGTTAAGGACACCTTCCCCTACAAATGTGCCAAAATTGGCTTCTACACGAATTATTTCCTCTACTTTTCCTTTATTGCCTGGACTAATAGACGCTTGGTAGAAATCTCAAATGTGGTAGGCCAAAGACGAGGCAATTGTATTGTCTTCGAATTCGTAGGTTTAGTAATCAACTGCCATGCGTCTAAGGTTCTTGCAATAATCGTAAATCCAGGTGTCGAACTCTGCACCAGCGCAATCATTATGTGCTCAGAGTCCGCACATGAGGCATTTGATCCAGGTTTATCCTCGAGTATCTTCAAAAAACGAAACCGTGACACAGCACTCGCTCGACTGATAAGTTGAACCGGTACGCGAGTACAGTGATTAAAAGAGATAGACCAGGGGTCACTAATTACTTTCATTAGGGGTCCGTTTTTTAAAACAACATGATCGTTGCGGTCCGGAAGGGAAAAAGCCTACCCCCCTCCCTAAATAATAAGCAAATGTTATGAATAAAAAGAAGTACCAAGGGTTTATTACAATATTAATGAGAAAAATGTCGTGTTTTGCCTTGGACTATCCGTCCGAAGTTTGGACTAAAGTTTGTGCAGGCTATTATCATTGTTGATCTAAAGAAAATGAGAAGTTTCAATGCAATTTTTTTTCTGGGTTAGCACAAACAAATTTATCCAAAACTCTTGACAAGAAACTTCCTGTTTTTGGTATTTTAAAACTGTATTTTATTGGAAATACATCATTTCCATCTGGAGAGCACCTTTATTACTCCCGAAAATATTTGCAGCCTCATTGCTCTATTCGTCACCAGGATGCTTCGACCAAGTATACCTCAATGCTAGGATGCAGAGAGTAAATGTTACTGAGGATGTTGATGACGTTCTCAATTTTCTTAAAATCTGTGAATCTGTTTTCAAATTCCGATTTAAGATCTTTAATCAAAATATTTTGCAGAAAATAGGTCGGCGGTCCGCCATTTAGTGACCCCTGAGATAGACGATCACTGTTTATTGCGTCTAGGAGTATTTGTTTACGAGAAATGCCGGTATTCCATATTAGGGATACTATTACATATTTGGTTACTTTCCTCTACCTTTTCATACAAAACAGCTATCGCAAATAACAAAATCATATCATATTTCAGAACACACGAGGAAACAGTATTATAATGATGAACTTACCTATTTTGCCAATTGATTTGGCAAAGCAATTCGCCCATCGCTGAGTTGAAGCAGACATCAAAATCATTTAAATCGTTGGAACATTTTCCACCGTCATCAGGTCTGTATTACTTCGAACTTTGTATGAACGGTAACATTATTTTGGCAGCAAAACCATAAAATTAACACAGGATGTCTGTCATAACTCTATATAATTGGCATTTAAAAAACTGAAACTTGTTACATTGACTGGCAATATAAATCTATGGTCTTGCGTCAAAATTTGGTAAGTGCAAATTGGTAATATTTTGTGACACATAAGTCCTCTTTAGTTAACATAACCCTTACATTACCCTAGAAATATAATCTACGTCGGAGAGACGTAAGCGATACACAATAATTGCTGTATTTTTTTTTTATTTCACAACGTAGCGCGCTGTCTATCTCAGTTAGCTCAGTTGCCCAGCAGAACATGCACTGGGCGGCTCTGTCATCACGGAAAGTACAATAATTATGGAGAATTACGTACACCTTACGTCCGAGAGACGTATGCCTACCTTTCTACTTTCAGACTTGTTCGTATGAATGTGGTTTAGCGAAATAATAATAAAATAAAAATTATGTATAACGACTGATTAACATTTAAACGCTCATAACATATAAAAATAATACGATTTAAACATAAAATGAAACATTATTTTTCATTTAACGAAGACATAATATTTTGTGGTCGATTGGTAAGAGGTTTACAGAATTTTGTTATTTTTTCTATTACAATATCTTTTTTAATTATTTTGGTTTTATTTAAAGTACAACCTTAAACTAATTTTTTTTACCTTTAAACTGTGAAGTACCTATGATAATATGTCAAATATTCACTTTAAAACTTCAGTACGTCTCTCTAAAAATTAAGATTATCTTTCTAGGGATAAATATAAAATGATTCATCAAACCAGAACGAGTAAAAGTTTTGTTTTTCTTGTAAGAATTATTCCGAGCCCTTACAGCCATTTTACCAATAAGCCAATTAACCCTAAGAGCCTCTGATATTTTGAAACGTAGACTGTCTATACGTAAAATGCTGATAAAATAAATAAGGGAAAATTTTTCGCATTACGTTGGATTCCAGATAAATTTGCTGTTTTTGAACGCCTTTAAAATTAAAGTGCTGTTTTTAAAAGCAGATGAAAAATTGAAAAAAAGGTGAAATTCTCTGACATTACAAATCGACAAATTTATGTAAAAAAATTAACGTCGCCTACCGATGTTTTATATCGTTTACACATTAGTAATTTATACATTAACCTAAAAACATATTTGATTAGACAAAGGTATTATAAAAGTTATGCTGACATATTACTTTATTTCGTTTTATATTAAAAAAAATATTTTTATTTAAAATTTTGCAAACCTTAATAGATATTTTTCAATTGATAAATGATGTTTCATAAAATTATTTCAAATTTTTCTGGTACATCTATAGTAAACTTTTGTATGCAAACTAAAAGCATAGTGTTCTCTCTTTCTAACTCAACGTAATAAAAAAGAAGATAGCACGATTTTTAAAAGTCCGTATTAGGCTGGGAGACGTATTTCCCAAAATAGCTATAGGGGTTAAACAATTCTCCTATGAAATGACAATTTAAGGGAACACCACATTTTTATCGTTCTGATGATAGCTAACCTCCAATAGAAGAAGAATATTTTTTTGACATAACACCACACCTTTGATAAACACAAATCACAACAAAATAGATCACAACGTTGATCACACAGAAATAACCTTTTTTTCGAACAGCACGTTGCGAACTAGTATCTACGAATAGTATTGACGAATTATAAGTAAAGTTAGCAAAAAATTACATATGAATGTGAATAAATTGAGAGCTACTAGATGTAGGGTCCGCTCGCGTGAACTGTCAGTCCAACTGACTGCCGCCCACAAAAAGTTGGCATAGTGCAGTTTCTCAAACTTATTTGGCTGGCCACCCTATTTTCAAAGACGTCTTTGAAATCACTTTATCGAACTTCTGACTACATATATAACATTGACTTGAAAATCATTGGTCATATGACATATTGTATGTTTCCGAGGCAGAAAAAGCCGTACAAATTTCCTGATGCTAAATTTTACTTATCTGACAGCTTTTGCTGCCTCAGCTCACATGTTTCAGTTTTATCAATAATTTGACGCTGTTTTATGAGTGTATTTGGAAGGCGGGTATGGATATCGCCACTCTGCGAACCATTTATTGTATAATCAACACCGCTGCCAAGTGGTTAGTCAGGCTTGGTGATTAAGCAGGGTTCATGAGGTGAGGTTATATTTTAGGTGACTTTTACATCTTTTTATATTGCGTTCGCCGTCCACTTGTTATTTTTTTTTATATTAGCTCCCCGCAGGAGACCCTGAGGAAAAAATCCCCTCAGAATCCTTGGGGATGATGTGTAGAGGGACTTTTGAGGAAAGGAAGGAAATTAAGCTCGTGGAAGGAAAAGGGTGTAAGAGGAATCTGGGGTCAGTGTCTCCAGGATTGACAGACATAGAGAGTTCAAATGATCTCCCTAAACCAGTCTCTCCCGATCCGGCCCGCAACGCAATAGGTGGGCATACGCATCCGCCGCCAAGGCCTAGACAAACCTCTTCCCATGAACTCGGGCACCCCTGTTAAGTCACCAAATTTGGCAAACCACTTGGGGTGACCTATGGCAGAGATGTTGGTTATCGAATAAAAGGTTCCAAGGGAAGCGGTACCCATAGTTGCCTCTCAATTTGATTGCCTCCCAACTGCCCTTCATCGCCCATTGCTGTCGCCAGAAGTTACTACCGCCCCTCAGATCTCTACAAAAGTCCCTAGGAGGGCGATGTCACCCATTTTGAGAATCACTTGCATAACGTAACACACTTGTTTGCAATAGTATGCACGCTTCACGAATTCACGTCTGAGACAGATTTAAATCTTTGCTTTCATCGATAGACGAACAGCTACATATTACGTCCCTTCCTTGTGGCTACTGACTACACCCCCGCAAACAGAATACATACGGCATGTTATGATAAACGACACAAACGCTCACAAATGAGCACGCTAATATATGAACATGCTCTTCAACTCTACACATTGCTCGTAAATGAGTATACGCATTAATAAACATGCTCAAAGCCAACAATTGAATACACACGCTCTTTATAAGCATTCTCTCGGCCAAAATGGAGGCCAGGAGAACCTTTTCGCGGGGAAATGCGGAGATTCAGGGCATTTCTTGATTATCCAACAATATTGTATATTTTAGCAATATTTGCGAGAAAGTACTATAATTTCGTATCCTTTGCAGCAAATGACCAAAATTTTCATAAAGCTCAAGCTCAGGCGAAAGAGAAAATCCGAAAATGAGATAATAAAAAAAATCTAGAGTGTGCAGTTCACACGCGGTAGAAGTGAAACCTTGAGTAAACTAAAGTAGACAAGAGTCAAAGAGGAGACCGATTAGTCTATCTCTTTCTCTTGTAAGCTAAATCCTATAGATGTAAGTGTTTGTCTCTTTTTAGTGTCGCTATTTTTCGTTTAATCGAGTTTCAAAACAGTAGGGTGCTAAAGAAGTTTTCACTTCAGAAATAAACGCTAATTTCAATAGAATTTATTTCATTTTAGAGGGAAAGGAACTTTTGGGGTTTTTTGGGGAATTTGAACATCTGTTGTGGGTATATGAGAGATCCTGTACCTATTCCAAAAACATTAGTAAAGAGCGTAATACACGAGCCCGATTTTCAGCCCGTTTCCAATTGGAGACAAAAGTCAACATTTTTCGATTTGCGCGATCGCTATTTTCACCTCTATTTTGTATATCTAGGATTTCAATTTTCATCGCTGCAAACAACACATGAACCATACTGTTTGTTGTGATGCCTACTGAAATCGTAGATATGAAAATAGAGATGAAAACGGAGATCGCGTTAAGCGAAATATGTTGACTTTTGTCTCCAATTGGAAACGGGCTGAAAATCTGGCTCGTGTATTACGCTCTTAAGTCCCGTAATAAATCACGAAAAGCAAGGTTTTTAGTCTAACCGACGCCAATTTTGATATTTTATGTACAGCAGCCGCTAACTGAGGTCGGATCAAAATGAACATGCTCATAAGGAAGCCTGTTTAAAATGTCTGAATTTAAAACATAGAACACTTCCACCCTCAAATCCAATAGCATGCTCAATACTAGCAACGCCACATGCCACTTAGTAGCATTTACTGGTTAGTGGCATGCTCTCGTGCTACCAATGAGCACGTCTGTCAGTATTACGTCCCAAGGTCTCCGTTGTGACCCCGCGGTTAAACACGCATTTCAACCGCTTAGTGGGCCAAGATCGGCGGATGTAACTGCATCTGACGCGCCTAAGATCGTTTTTGTGGTGCGGCGCGCGGTTTGACAAGCTAATAGGTCGATGTATCCGAGGGCTGCGTGCTCGATTTCAAACTAAGTGCGAGAGCAAAATTACTACTTACATGGTTTATATATTTAAAAAAACGAGTGTGCTTTAGAGTCTAAAGTTTAGAGCAAGGGTGGCCAACCCGCGGCCCGCCGGGTTTCTACTTGTGGCCCGCGGAGCATATGCACACATATTTTTAGTGTACATAAAACCATGAAAAGAACATTCCAACGTGCTAAGTTCGTATCATATCTCATATATGGAAGTATCTCAGTACATTGATTTAACTATTGTGACAATTTCTTTTATAGTGGGTATATTCGTGTTAACAAACAATCACTGTAAGAATCACGAAGAATTAGCAGAATATATCCATTTAAGGACACTACTTACTCACGAGATTTGTTAAGAGCTTTTACATAGACATTGAATTGCTTTTTGTTACAACTCAACAATCTATCGGGCTTGGGAACAGATGGTTCTCCAGCAATAGTTGGGAAACACGAAGGTTTAGTAAAATTGATTGAAAATGAGGGCTGCAAAGTTGGTATTTCGATACAAAATTTTCATTGCATTATTCATCAGAAGAATTTATATTCCAAGTCCCTTAAAATGGATCACGTAATGAAGGTGGTCATCAAAACAGTGAATTTTAAGTCGAAGGGGTTGAATCACCGTCAGATTCACAGTATAATGAAGTTACATTTTATGCAGAAGTAAGATGGCTGATCAATGCCAAAATGTTGAAAAGAGTGTTTGATTTGATGCAAGAAATAAAATCATTCACATTCAGAAATACATCACCACAAGGAGTGGGTTGGCGACTTTGCATTTCTCGATTGCATTGGTCGATAAAGATAGCCACGTTGTTTATACTTGTCTACAAGGGAAAGATCAACCAATTAATAACATGTATGATCTTATTTCCGCATTCCAAATGAAACTTGGGTTTTGGGACAAAAATCTTCTCTTACTTTCCTACATTGTTATTGCAGCCAGAAGTCCCAGAAATGGCGGCGGATAAATACGCTTCGTCGATATCCGACTTAAACCTAGAATTTGAAAACCGATTTGAAGATTTTAAAAAGCATCGTGTGTTTTTTTCTGCATTTGCAACGCCATTCTGCGTAGACGTGAATTTATTGCCAGTAATTTTACAAATGGAACATTGTGAAAAGTGTTGTGATGCACAGTTAAATGAGAAATTCAATCAGGTTGGTTTGAAAGAGTTTTACAAAACACATTTGGACAAGGAGATATATCCAGCATTTTACAAACAGGCTCTATCGATGATTCCGCTATTTGCTAAACGTGTGAACAGCTTTTTAGTCGAATGAAGCACATTAAATGAGAACACGAATCACTGATGAGCATTTGGAAAAATATTTGCGAGTAGCAACAACATCAATCGTTATCAACATTGATGCACTTAGTTCTGACAAACAAAATCAGAAGTCTCACTAAAATTTATTATATTTTGTTTATTTTTGAAGTAAAACTTCTTTACGCACGGTCGACACTTGGGGGTAAAATGATGAATACGTTATGAAACGTTAAGAAAAAATATGAAACGTTACGAAAAAATGTGACACGTTACGAAAAAATGTGAAACGCTAATCAATATGAAACGCTTATCAATGTGAAACGCTAATCAATGATATGAGTTGAGTTGAGTTGAATTGAGTTGAGTTGAATTGAGTTAAGTTGAGTTGAGTTGAGAGCTGAGAGCTGAGAGTTGAGAGTTGAGTTGAGTTGATGGGGATGTTGAGGGGATGGGGATATTTTTATTCATGTTATTAGTATATTGTTAATGGACGGCATAAGTTAGTGAAGTTTTACTTCAGTCGTGTGGTCTAAAGCACACTCGTTTTTTATTATTATTTTTTGTATTGCCTAACTCTAATCTAATAAATATCTTTGATTCTCATTTTGTTATATTTTCTTAAAAACAATATATTTCTTGTTTGCGACCCGGTAGGAAATCTCATTTGTGAAATGTGACCCGGCTGCTGAAAAAGTTGGCCACCCATGCTTTAGACCACACGACTGAAGTAAAACTTCACTAACTTATAAAATAACATATGACATTGGGGTGACATATGACATTGGGTTGACATATGACCATGGGGTGACCTATGACCGTGGGATGACATACGATCTTGGGGTGACCTACGACCTTGGGGTGACCTATTACCCTGAGGTGACCTACGATCTTGGGGTGACCTACGACCTTGGGGTGACCTACGACCTGGGGTTAGTATGTACGCCTCGCCCGATCACCGTTCGCATCGATCACCGTTTGCGTCGATTACCGTTCGCATCACACATTTTCGTAACGCATTCACCAGCTTACCCCTCAAGTCGAGCGTTCGTAAAGAAGTTTTACTTAAAAATGTAGTGGTTTAAATAAAATAAAAAACCTGAGTCAATGGCATTCCGATTTTGTGGTACGTTGTACGTTGCGAGGTTGTAGGAAGTGGTAAGGTAATGGAGATAGGGGGAGGCAGGTTTAAACCACCACTTGAGAGTAATAATATTAACACCTCAGGCTAATTTATTTCCTGTTAGAAATAAGGCATGTAGGTATCACAGAAATCGTCGTACATCCATTACTATCATGTTGAGAAACGTAATCTAAACTGTGTTAGAAAGAGAAAACACCACGCTTTGTATAAGAATTTAAAAGTTAACCACAAAATAATTAAAATGTACACCTTATTGAAACCAAAGTTTCCGACCCCAATTTGAGAAAAAATTATGAAGCTTTGAGAATTTTTTAATAATTATTTTTACATGAAAAGCAAATCGTTGGGTGACGATAACGTTTATAATGTATTTGTGAACCTCTGGTTGCTACCCACCCCTCAAACCTTTTTCCTTCCCAAAACTCTTCTCTCCTCCCTTTACTAAAAAAACCTTCCACACAGCATCCCCAAAGATGACATAGGCCCTGAGGGAAATTATTTTCAGTAAACCTCATGTAAAAAAATAAAAAACAAATGTCATTCTTTAGATATGAACTATGTTATTTGAACGGTTAAAAACGTAAATTAAATACCAAATTTATTAACTTTTTTTTTACGTGATTTGTCCATTTGTGTTGGCGCGGTCTATTATAATTCCGTAATTGTAAAGTGTAAAGTATTTAATTGTATTCCCCAAATTAATTTCCATACATCGACAATTGCTATAATTAGAGCAAAGCCAAATTATTCAAAATAATTCGTCCAGAGTCGGACTAAGAATCTTTTCAGCCACGAGCAGATCATTCTCATTGAATATAGAATTTAGTCATTGTTTTTGGTGGTCAAGATAGGCCCATTTTTTGCTAATGCTTATCTTCATATGACAATATACCCTAAAATATATTCAGAATCTTAACGTCGTAAGTAAAGAAGCCGTGTATTGAACGGACCTACTGTCGAATTTGCCCTATCAAAGAAAAGAAGAAGAAGACAAATAATGTGGGAATCTTAACGACGTAAGTGAAGAAAGTGTGTAAACAAATATGCGCCCGCTGCACGGCGTACTGGACGGACGCACGGTGGAATTCACCCTAGCAGGCCTGGAGATTAGACCTTTCCACCGCGTTCAATTTAATTAATTCTGAAGAACGTGTTACAAATATTGAAAATGTGCCATGATGTCGCACTGCCAAAGTTATTAATTTATCGTCTAGAAAAATAAAATCTGGTGCTTACCGCTAACCTTATAGTTGTACACGGGTTATAAAGTTTTAAAATCGTTGTACATAAAATATATTAATGGTAAGGTATTGTTTTTATTAATCTTAAATACAAAGAACTTACATCCCCAGGACCAGATCTGAATAAAAAAGTTAATATAGTTACGAATTCGCCGGAAATGATTAAAAAGTGAGTTTTGAGCAAAATTATTAGGATTGTGTACCGCCTTAATATATAAAAATGAATGTTTCATATTTCGACAATAGTAAACTGTAAACAAACATGGAGATGGTAAAATCGGGGATGAATTCGTAGAAGATAGAAGCTTAGAAGGATCCCCAACGAAAGTGAATCACAAAACTATGATTATTAAAAACTCCAGCAATAAGCCACAAAGTAGCAAAACTTGAAAAACGCGAAAGGAAAAGCTAACGACGCAAAAAATAGTAATATGCCGGATAGAGTAAGCAAAACAAGAAAGCTTGTGTTGCCTGGCATTTAATTTAATTTAACAGGTGCTAGTGTCGTACTAAGATGCTTCGGACTGGTTCAATATCCAGTCTGCTAACGTAGAATTTGGATCCTCTATGTCAGGGGTCTCCAAACTACGGCCCGCGGGCCGCATCCGGCCCGCCAGTGTCATCAATCCGGCCCGCGACATCTTAGAACCAGTGTCATCAATCAGGCCCGCGGCAGCTTATATCTAAAACCTTCCTCAGAAGCGGCGAATTCGCCGAATTCAAGAGCCACACGAAAGCTGGCACGAGTTGCAACCTCTTGTTCAGCATTGAGTTTCGTAAACGAAGATTTCTGCGGTTTTAATCCACGCTTCAAAGCTTCAATTTTTTCTGTCCGCAAACTTCCTGTATATTTTGAGATATTTTGATATTTCTTCGTTTCATTATGACGTTTTATTATATTCTTTGAGAACTGCTATGGTTTTATTGCAAATCAAACAAAGTGCTTTCTTACTGGACTCAATTATGAAATATTGAAAGTTCCATTGATCTTGGAATGTTCTGCATTCACGGTCTACTTTTCGCTTCTTTGCCATACTTTCCATAGTAAATCACACCCAAAAAACAAATTCAAACCAAAACACTGTTACATAAATGTCTTTTAAAAACACACAAACACGTTTATTTTCGCTTGTAAAGCCTCGATGACACACGGCGAGTTTACAAGCTACTATCTGAGAAATTCACTATCTGTTAGTAAACTCGCTCAGTGTCATCGTGTTACTTGCTAACTAGCAGATTGTTGACAATCTACGAAAAAAGTTGAGAGGTCGTCAACTTTACCCGCTACACGCTAACTCGTGAATGGTTTATTTATGTTTCCAATATGGCTGCCAATTAACAGCTGATTTTGACTGTCAACTGACTGAAGAATTAGTTCACGTTATTTCCGCTACTGGCGCTAGCAGCTACGTGCGAGTCTAGTTTCCTACAAAAATGTCGTGAGCTACTGAGCGAGTGGACAGTTTTGTGTGTCATCATGACAATCTCAATCGCCGATTCACCCGCTTTTAAACTTAGTAGATAGTAGCTTGTAAACTCGCCGTGTGTCATCGAGGCTTAACCACCAGATGTCGTTAAGCGTCGCAGTCGTGACAAAACAATATAACACAATTAGTAATTGAAATAGCGAATTTAGCACACGTGTGCTTGCTCAGAGCGCGTGCTTGGCGAATTGTCTATAAATTATAGATAATGGCAGGAAAATAGATTGGGAAAATTAAAATTATAGGTTTTGGCCCTTGGGACTCTCTGGAGTAATCAGTACGGCCCTCCGGCTTAAAAGTTTGGAGACCCCTACTCTATGTAAAGAATGGTGGTGCCTTTGTAGACTTGCACGCTTAAACTATTATTATATGCAATTCTCATATTCAAATTATTTATTGTCCCTTATTTTAAGATGGCTAATTTTACTACCCAGCTTCGTTCGTGATTTGGATTCTTTATATTTCACTGAAAAAAAAGCAAGAAAGATGAAAAATAATGTTTTCCTTATTAAAAGTCGATGGATAATTCAACTATCATTTAAAATCATGTTTCGAGCTGAACATTTGTGCTGACTTCGAAATGTCAACAGAATGAATGCTAGTGGTGACTTACAAATTCCGGAGAGAAAATATTTACATTTACAAAATTCATCACGCCAGACCTCACCACCAGTTTTTTTTATCAGACATGCAAACAGATTTTCTGTGATTTAGAAACATATTTAACGAAGAAAGTCACAGTAAAAGTGTTGGAAGGTCAAAATATTTTGATTTTAAATTAAAAACCAAATAAATGGAATAGTTCTGAACGCGTCCGAAAACTAAAAACTGTTTTTGAAAGGTGATAAAAAATGCTTTTAAATTATACAATTCGAAATAAACATAAAAAAATAAAATAAGAAATTTTTGAATGTAAACCTAAAAATGTTTAAAAAATTTCAAGTTTTTTTCTAAAATTACTGATAACTGATAACGAAAAAATAAATAAAAACGCACACATATTTCATTAGGCAAAAATATATTATAAACGTTATTGTCAACTCACTTTTTTGGAGTTTCACGTAAAAATAATTAATAAAAAATTCACAAAGTTTCATTTTTGAAGTGAAAACTTCTTTGGCACCGTTGTGATTTGAAACTCGATGAAACAGAAACGAGCGAGACTAAAAGAGACAAACACATAGGTATATCTATAGGATTTAGCCTGCGAGAGAAAGAGATAGACTAATCGGTATGCTCCTTGCGCGGTACTTCGTAGCCAATCGGCCTTCTCTTTGTGCGGTGTTTGTAAAATATAAAATAATTTTTAAGCTTGACAATATTACAATTAATAAACCCTACAATTATCATACTCCTGATACTCCGCATTCGTCCCATTCTCTAAAGTTTAGTTTTTTAAAGGTTTCACTTCTGCTGAGTATGAACTACTTTTATTTTTTATTCTTGGCGGAGACGTTTTACCATTAGTTCCCGTGAGTACTTAGGTCATAGGCCTATTGTGCTATCTCCCATTATACCTCAATCTTTTAACAACAACCCAGTCCCTTTAATAAAGTTCACCAGAGTTGTTATTGGAAATGAAGCTGTATCTTCTGGTTCGACAATGTGTCTTCCCATTTCCTGTGTCTTAGGAATTTCCCCTCTTCACTCGTCCTTGGTTCGAGATGAAGAGGGCTTCATCTCTCCTCTCCACTCCTTAGTTCCCCGAAGGCTCCACGACGGAGAGTTCACCTCCCCTTGGTTCCCTAAAGGCCCCACAAGGGAAGAGTCAACCCCACCTTGGTTCTCCGAGGGCCCCAGGAGGGAAGAGGACTTCATATATCCTCTTCATTCCTCCTTGGTTCCACAAAGGTCCCGAAAGGGAAGAGGACTACACACATGTATTTTTTTTTAAATAACGGTGGGAAACTTTGAATTCATAAAGGTGTACATTTTAATTAGTTTATATTTCTAATAATCTAGATTTTGATCATATTTCTAACCATTATATTAACGGAGACAACGATTTCTATGAGACCTATTTAAGTTGTGCCGAAAAGCGAACAAATTAACCTGAGGGATTAAGTCTCCGCAACCCGAATTTCTACCGATTTCTTACATATCTCCCCTTAAAAATTTGAAGTTTTTAAGGTGAAGTTATACGTGAAATCCTATTTAGATACTATTTAGATTAATCTTTACGACGAATTGGCTTACAGTATGAACATCAAAAAATATGCTACGGATATATTGAAACTTTTACTAGGTTTTCTATGTAACGGAATTACAATAAAATTATTATTTACACAACAAAAAAAATAAGCTTAAACCACTAAAAATTATGTTTTTTCATGACATAACTATGAAGTAATACAAGAAACATTTTTATAAAAATACCCCAATATGGCTAAAACCATTTTTGAGGTTTTCTATGTTCTAACTTTTTTTCACTCCTATAAAATTATGGACAAAATAAATAAAAACCACTTTTTCGCTTACTTGCCTCGCGCAAATGAGACGCTCGATTGCAAATTTTACAGGCACGAGAATCGAAATATTTCTGGCGTTTATATTCCTCTTAAAGAAATATATGTTATTTTTTGAGATAATATCTAGACGCGTTCCACGCCGAAACACAAATTATATAAAATTCCCTCAATAGAAAAAAATCGCAAAGTATGCTCCGAAAATTATTATAAACACGTTTGTTTCAGTTATTTTACAAGTTATAGTTGTGAAAAAATTCACAATGTTTCTTTAAATGATACTTAAGACATGTTCTATGAGATTTTTGCTCTATTCTAAGTCTAGTCGTGTTTTATTAAATATTTTCTCAACTTTCGCATCGATTTTATCGCTTCAAATATTAGCGCGCTCCTCTAACATTCGTAATTTCATATCTCTCCATCTTCTTCTTTTTGAGCTCGGACGCGGAGCCTTAAATAACAACGAAATGTTTGTCTAATTCGCTTCTGCAATGCTAATTATATACTGTACGTCAGTAAAATTCCGGATCATTACCTTCAAATGTGTATTTTATTACTTTCCGGTTATAAATAACGATAATTATAATTTATTAAAACAATTAATGAAAGCCCATTAAAATACGCCACCAAGGCCGATCTTATTCATCAAATTAATTATACCTGTAATTAAAATGTTACATCGTTTTTTTTGTGGGTCTGTTACATAACACATAGAAAAAGCTCCATCAGCATTAAAATCATTAAAATCGTGACAAAGAGTTTTTGCCGGGGCGCAATTCTAGAGTTGCGCCTGGCAAGGTGAAGGTCCTGGCTTCGAGTGCCAGATGTGACCGTATCTTTTTCTGATTTTCTGTTATCAGATTTTCGATTGATTTTCGCTAATATGGTATTTTAATTTAATGTCATTTAATTAAACTTTAATATCTACTTGCTTCCTAATCTGCAACCATAACCAAAATTATTATACTTAGCATGTTCATAAATAAGTGTACTGTGACCATAACGGCCGGAGGTTTTTAGTTTTTTGAGAGTTGGCAACACTGGGTGGTGGAGGGGGGTCTCTTGATCAGAACGAGCATCGCAGGAATATTGTAGTTTGTAGTACGTAAACTCACGTTGTAGTGTCCATTTGCATGAAAGATGTCGGCAAAAAATCCCGCTAAGTGCTGAAGAAAAAAAGGTGAGGATTTCTGAGATCTATTGTGACTGGAGATGATAGTGGATGACTAATTACACGCCTGGGAAAAAAACAGTCGTCAAAGTGGCGTCACACCAATTCCCCATCTGTCAAAAAATTGAAAACAACAATTTAGGGCAAAAAAATCATGGCCTCAGTGTTTTGGGACCGAAAAGGCATCATTTTGGTCAAATTTCTGCCTCAGGTTGAGACCATCAATGCACAACAATATTGTGATACCCTAAAAAAAACTCAAATGGAGCGTTGAAAACAAAAGAAGGGGAATGCTGACCAGAAAAGTGTGCTTGTTTCACGAAAACGTCCGTCCTCACATAGCATTAGCCACCAATACGCTATTGGACTCATTTGGTTGGGATGTTTTAAACCCCCCGTATTTCCCCTGACTTGGCGTCTTTAGATTATCATCTTTTCACTTTCCTGAAGGCATATATGGATGAAAATAAAATTTTAACCGACGAGCAGATGCAGAAAGTGGTCCTGAAGAGCGCATAACCAGCCAGCGGACGAAAATCCACATTTCGTCGAAAGATGTTCTTACGATCGTACAGGACGGTTCCAATGAGAAAGATAAGGTATTCTCCGTACCAGCTTTTTAAAATTATAACTCAATATCGATTTTACTTCATTCCAAAGTTGCTTTAATTTATACCTGCATCCAAAAATGCTGAAAGGCGTGACGATAAAACAATTAAAATGATGTACTTTTTGTAATTATTTTTTGATCATAAGTATTTATCATTTTTCAATAATGTCTTAGCAAAATTAGAATGTAAAAAAAATCTGAAATATATTAGTCTGTAAGTGCGCAAATAATTACACAAACGGACCAATTTTCGTCAAGAAACACAGGTACTTATATATTTTTTAATAATTTTATTTAAACTAAAATTAAAATTCTGTTACATACGTTTACCAGATAATATATTGATTTATTTTACTGCATGATTATATGATTTGAAATGGGTGTTGTATAATACATGTACTTTTTTGAAAATTCAACAAATCCGCCAACGACCTATGGTATAACTTTATTATACTAAAAATTATGATTTTTTCTGAAAATTTTAAACATACGTTTACTAGATAAAAGAACAATCTTTCAAAACCAATTTATAATTTTTTGTGGAAAAGAGTCAATACGTCTAAACACTGATTTAAAAATGACATATTTCTGGTGTTCTCTGGTAATACACTCTTAAGTGGAGGAAGGAGCTGGCGGGAGAATTCTTCGAGGGCAAAAAGAAACTTGTGCCACGGTTCACCACATGCATTGAACAGGTTGGCGATTATTTGGAAAAATAGTCGACAAGTGTATCAAGAACATCCTGTAATTTTTTTTCTAATACACTTATTCAAAATATAAATAAAAATTCAGTACACTTACTTTCTGAACATGCCTCGTAAATGGTACATAAATGGTTATATATATTATATTCACTATTAAATGTAAAATTAATTTATACATATAGACATTTGACTGAATGTTTCCTAAATAAACTTAAATAATAAAAAAACTGACAAACCTAAAATATAAGGCTAGGCCCGAATTTGAACTTTGCAATAAGGCGTATTTTATACTTATTTACCGTTAAAATTGATATTTAAAATTTCCGTAGCTCATGATGGAAATTGTGATGCCTGCAGATAATATTTGATACTAAACAATCTAGGAATGCAAACTAAGGTTATTAAAACTAACTTATTAAAAATGGTGTTAAAAATACATATTTTTGTAGTCGAGTTTTCAAAGAAAGTCACTCCTGCAAAGTTTGATACCGATTCTCACCGTTTTCATCAAATCCGAAAATAAAGTTGCATGATATTTCTTATACGGTTATGTAAAACCGAGAACATGTTAAAATCAAAACAACATCCAGAGCCAAATTGTACAACGTTACCTAGCTGCTATGTACTAATAGTGTCGAGGGTATATTGAGTTGTTCAAGACGGCTTGGTGACAAGCGACCACACTGAGAGGGCGGAGAAGAATAACAGGAATGATAATATAATGAAAACGAAGAGAGAATAATATATTGAAGTTATTATTTCAAGTTCAACGAGCCAAGCCACATATTTTTAAAGCAAACTTCAAATCAAATCAGACTCTTTATACAGGATGTCCGAAAACTAGTGGTACAAAGAAACTGGCGAAAATCGACGTACAAATAAAGTATTTTATAACAATGATCATCCTCTTCCAAACGCACGTCAGAGTGCAACGTGTAACAAAGCGATATTTACTTTGCACTTCTGATTCGTCGAAGTGTCATAACCTTCATGTTATGACAGGACAAGAGTTAGTTGATAACGTCGAAATATATCATAATCTTAGGTTGTCATGATAATGTAACGGTAGTACTTTTTTAAAAGTGAGAATACTCGGCGGTAAATTAATAAGCGTTAAAGAGTGTTACACCGTAACAGAACGACCAATATTTTACCGCAAAGGGCGATCGATTGTACGCATCATGCCGATGCAACTGGTAAAAGTTTGGCTCTGCCATTGTAGGAAAGCAGAACAAATCCATCAGGAACCAATATAATCACGACACATCAAATGTGCTGTAGATTCGCCAGTTTCTTTGTACCACTAGTTTTCGGACATCCTGTATAAAGAGTCTGATTTGATTTGAAGTTTGCTTTAAAAATATGTGGCTTGGCTCGTTGAACTTGAAATAATAACTTCAATATATTATTCTCTCTTCGTTTTCATTATATTATCATTCCTGTTATTCTTCTCCGCCCTCTCAGTGTGGTCGCTTGTCACCAAGCCGTCTTGAACAACTCAATATACCCTCGACACTATTAGTACATAGCAGCTAGGTAACGTTGTACAATTTGGCTCTGGATGTTGTTTTGATTTTAACATGTTCTCGGTTTTACATAACCGTATAAGAAATATCATGCAACTTTATTTTCGGATTTGATGAAAACGGTGAGAATCGGTATCAAACTTTGCAGGAGTGACTTTCTTTGAAAACTCGACTACAAAAATATGTATTTTTAACACCATTTTTAATAAGTTAGTTTTAATAACCTTAGTTTGCATTCCTAGATTGTTTAGTATCAAATATTATCTGCAGGCATCACAATTTCCATCATGAGCTACGGAAATTTTCGTTTGGAAGAGGATGATCATTGTTATAAAATACTTTATTTGTACGTCGATTTCGCCGTGAAATGATCCATGGTTATTTAATCTGAAACGTCCGCCGTGAACAACAAGTAGATTACAAATTTATAATTAACTATCGCCTTTGCATGCGACCATTCAAGAATCCGTCTCATACAAATGATACCAAGTGCCTATGAAAAACCCTAACTATTTGAGTGCACACCAGAGTGAAATACCAACATAGACACTGCATAGGAGTTTCTTTTAACCTTCTGGTCTAATCTATAATTAGGTTGGAATAGTCCAACCGCTTAGCAGCAATCTGAACTTGGTAGAATGATCACTGATGTTTGAGCCAGAATCAGAAGCAGTAATGGTCACTAAGTAACTACTATGACCCATTTCAAATGGACCATTTAGGATACTGCGCGAGTGTGATCTAAATTTAATTGGATCAACTTATAAAAGCCATTAAATCGACAACCATTTTCAAAAGACCGAAATAACATCAATAAAGAGACTTAGGTGCATGTAAAAACACATGTTTCAACTGTAATATGAAATTTGGATCAATGAATATCGCAAAAATAATAAATTATTTCTTAATACAGATATTTTTCTTATAACCTTTAGATGGAAAAGACATCCACTTGTTATTTAAACCATTTATCATTGCAACTACTTCCCATCTACTTCCCCTCCTCACTGCCTTTTGCCTCACAACGTACCCCAGTTGGGGATGCCGTAGTCTCACTGGATCCAGACGGTTGGAAGTAGTTGAGATGCTTGTTCGGTATTCATTTTTTTAATCACCAAATTTACATCACTAAGGATGGTTGTATCGAATATTTTTAACAATTCATCAAATATTAGAAGTTGATTTTCACGCTCTGTGAAAGTTCAATTCAAGTTCTACTATTATTTCAGTTTTGTAAAGCAACTGGCCTATAATGATATGATAACAGAACTTCAAATTTGAACTGTTCACATTTTTTTAAATAACCCGTCCTAAGTTCTTAGTGATGATCAAGTTCTTGATGAACTCCTTATGACATTAAATTTTGTGCCGATTTCGGATAAAGATATTTTTCAAACGACCGGCCATTTTGCAGCCCGCATTAACCCATTGAGTTAAGTAGGGCGTTCCGTGTTCCAGGTTCCGGGTTCCAGGGTCCAGGTTAACTGTCCGAATGACCGCTTTCGCCCCGGCAGTTATCCGAGGCCAGATGGGATCGGGGAATGAAACTCTAATTAGTGCGATAAATTTATTTCCAGCATCTTTATATCCAGAATGTGGCCCTTGCAGAGTTAATGAGAAGAAAAAAATAACAGACCACAGAACAAAGAAAGCAGACATGTCCCATTTTCCTCGGTCAGTGGGGTAAAAGTAGGGTCGGTCAAAAGTTAATGAACGCAGTAAGTAAAAAATCAACCCGTAATAAAAACTTTTTTTTAAAAACTATATATATATATATTTTTTTTTTTTTAAAGAAAGACAAACATTATCAGGTTACGAATAACCCAACAATGTTTGAAAATCTCCTACTACCACCACAGAAAGCCGAAAATGTTGCTTGTGTTGTAATGGAGGACTTAGACAGCCGAAGAACCGAACACGCGACACGAGATATTACATCTATATTCAATTTTCAGGTCATCTTTTGGGCCGATTAGTAGCTAACTAGTAGCACTAGTAGTGTGGACGTGAGTCCCATCAAAATTATAGATATGCTATAATGTTTTTCATTGACGAGTCTGCCAAGTTTCAGCTCGATAGGATGTCGGGAATGAGTTAATATTTACTTTCAAGATTTGCATTAATTAATTTATTCGTGATAACAAAATCGAAATTGAAATAGATGTACTTTTGAATGTTGAAATTTGTGGTTATCAATTTATCAACCAATATAAATCAAAAAACATGATTTCTTTGTTTGAACGACTATATTTTTTTTATATACACCGACTGGTTTCGTAACAATCGTTCCTTCCTCAGGGCAAAATATGAGATAATGACATTTTTTCAGGCATAGTCCCAACAATTCCTGTGCGTACTACTTTAAAGCAGAGCAACAACCTAAAAACAGACCTTCACGCTTAGTAAGTAAACAAATCCACTAAGCCGAGATCCTGCGAGCCGCCTACACTATAACAATAATATCATTATGCCTGCGCGAATATTTTGTGGCCAAAAGGCTCGATCGATTCGCTGACCCACATGGGATAGAAAACGTAGTATTATGTAGCATAGGTTAAAGTGAACACGACCAGCAATAGACACACTGGAAACTGTGTGCCGGGCTGAACTAGTCGAGGTTGTGAGCCGTCAGGAAAAGTGACGGCGCGTCGGGGGAAATTGAAAGCTGCAAGTGAAAGCTCTGACCTAGTCAGAACGATGTTTACGCAAAATACTTAAGAGCGTTTAACCAGCCAGCGGCCGAAAAACCACATTTCGTCGAAAAATGTTCTTACGATCGTACAGGGCGGTTCCAATGAGAAAGCTTAATTAATCTCCGTACCAGCTTTTTAAAATTATAACTCAATATCGATTTTATTTCATTCCAAATTTGCTTTAATATATACCTAAATCCAAAAAAGCTGAAAGGCGTTGAAAACTATTAAAATTATGTGCTTTTTGTAATTATTTTTTGATCATAAGTATTTATCATTTTTCGATAACGTCTGGGCAAAATAAGAATGTAAAAAAATTTGAAATATATTAGTCTACTACTATAAATACTATAAATACACAAACGGACCAATTTTCTCCAAGAAACACATGTACGTATATATATTTAATGATTTTATTTAAACTAAAAATTAAAATTCTGTAACATACGTTTAACAGATAATGTATTGATTTATTTTACTATGATTTGAAATGGGTGTTGTATAATACAAAATCTTTTTTGAAAATTTAACAAATCTGCCAACGACCTATGGTATAACCTTATTATACTAAAAATAAACATTTTTTCTCAAAATTTAAAACATACGTTTACTAGAAAAAAGAACAATCTTTCGAAATCATTTTATAATTTTGTTGCGGAAAAGGGCCAATACGTCTAAACACTGATTTAAAAATGATATATTTCTGGTTTTCTCTGGTTATACGCTCTTAAGCTGCTAACAAAATAAGTCCCCTTTGACATTTTTATTAAGTAACATCTTCAAATAAAACCTTTTTTTACATTAGCTACACACAGGAGGCCCTGATGAAAATAATTTCCCTCAGGGCCTATGTCATCTTAGGGGATGCTGTGTGGTGTTTTTTTTAAGAAAGGAAGGGCAGGAAGTTCTGGGAAAGAAATAGATATGAGGGGTGGGTAGGAATCTGGGGGTCAAGTGTCCAGGAGTGACGGACGTATGAATTCATTCCTCCAACTGCGGTGCTAGGCGATGGATTAAGGGATTCAGGCTGGAAAGGTCAAAATACCTCAACTAGTCTTTCTCGATCCGGCCCGCCAAGCAGCAGGTGGGCGGGAGCATCGCCCGCCATTCCCTGAACAAACCTCGCCCCACAAACCCGGGCATCCCTGCTAAGTTATCAAACGTAGCGAACCACTTAGCGGAGTGACCTATGGTAGAGGTGTTGGTTATCCAATAAATGATACCCATACCAGACTCCCAAAGTAATTTAATTTAATTTAAATCTATTTTAATGTCTGCAGGTAGGTAGTAAAAAATCGTCAAAAGCAAACATCTCTACAAAACTCAACATAATAACACTATGTATAGTAAATAAAATTAATAAAAAAGTAATATGGGTAGATAAAAACATTTTAGTGTATAAAAAGGAAAAAAATTCGTTAATTTACCACAACAAAATTGAAAGCGATTTGTTTTTTCCCAATTACTCCGCATAACAACTTAATTTCACTTGGGGCCTATATTTTCTTTGGGGGAGGTTCTTCTTAAAGAAATTAAGGATAAGAAAATCTGCCAAGAAAAAGGGTATGAGTTCCGGTCAGTGAATCCAGGAATGATGGACGTATAAATCCATCCCTTTCCACTGCGGTGCATGGCGATGAGTCGAGAAAATACTGGATAGGTCAAACGGTCTCCCTCAACCGGTCTCTCCCGATCCGGCCCGCCAGCCAGTTGGTGGGCAGACGCAACCACCGCCAAAACCTCCACAGACCTCACCCTTTGAAACCGTGGAACCCCTGTGAAATCACCAAACAGTACGAACCGATAGCCGTAATCGATGGCAGGGTTGTTAGTTATTCAATGAATGGCTCCCTGGATAGCGTTATCCATACCCACCTTCCAAATTAAAAACACCAAGAGTGCTTATTTAATCAACTTTTTTGTGCAGTTAAAATTGAAAACGCATGCTCGTTTAATGAAAATCTAGAAAAGGCAATAAATACCGGAGGAATGCACTCAAACTTTTTTTAAATAATTGAGAATGTAAATCGTTAGAAGTTGCTAAGAAAATTTCTCATCAATGTTCAAGTATATTTTGATTAGGTTTTTATAAACGATAGAAGTAAAAAAAAAAACTAAAAAAACCTAAAATTGTTGTCGAAAACACCTGCTAATATCATCTAAATTATTATGTAAGGAAGACAGGTAAATCCTGATTTCGACTTTGTAATACGTATGAAATTTAAAGGTACGCGTTGATTTATTACATCTATGGCTCATGTAAAAAAATAAAACAATTTTAAAACGCAAATCGTTAATCATTATAGTCGCGTATCGCCAAGGTCGAACATCAGCGGGACTCAAAGAGAGAGACATCCGCGATTCAAGGGCGTTTCCTATCACATTTTTAATAGCAATCCGTCTTCAACACGTTCATCCATCACGCCGAATTTACAATACGCAACTAGTTACGCACAAGTTGTTTCATGAAATTGATTGCACTGCTAGTTTCACGTGTAAATATAAGTGTCATCATGCGTGCATTAGTTGTATGCTACAAAATTAGAATCGCGCTAGCGCGAAAATACGGCAACACTAGTAGTATGCAACTAATTGCGTAGTGTACAAATGTGATGCAACTAGTGTCGCGAAACCATTTCAGATGAGCGGACGTGTGCGTTCCTTGTAAATTGCGTGAGTTTTTTCTACATTAGTTCACACATAAGGCCCTGAGGAAAATAATTCCCCTCAGGGCCTATGTCATCTTGGGAGATGCCGTGTGGAGAGTTTTTTTTACGAAAGAAATCAGAAGAAGTTCTAAGAAGGAAAAGGGAATGAGGATGAGAAGGAATTGGCGGTCATTGTGTCCAGGAGTGACGGACGTATGAATCCATCCCTCCCACTGCGATGCAAGGCGATGTTCCGAGAGAGTACGGCTGGAGAAATCAAAGGAACTTTCTCAACCATTCTCTCCCGATCCGGCCTGCCATGCAGCTGGTGGGCAGATCCATCCGCCGCCAAGACTCCGACAAACCTCACCCCATGAACCCGGGCACCCCTTCTAAGTCACCCAACGTAGCGAACCACTTGGGGTGATCTATGGCAGAGGTGTTGGTTATCCAATAAATGGATCCTGGGGCGGCGGTACCCATACCAGCCTCCCAAAGTGTTGTTTGTTGTCTGTGAAGAATATCTCCCTAAATTGCAAACGCCTGGGGTCTCAAAAGTTGCGTCTAACTAAGAAAATTATAACTGCATTTAATTTTTTTTTTTTTAAATATGGTTATTCTCGCTCGCTAAAATGCATTGAAAATCATAAAAAAAATCTCAAACTTTTTTTTTTTCATGGTAAGTAATTACTTAATTTTTTTTTCAATAATTTAACCTTTTAACGCTGTTTGTAATTAAAAACTACTGCGTATAGCTGTCAAAAATGAAGAAAAAAAATCAAGTTTATGAATACAAGTAGGTCAACAAGAATACTGATTTCATCTATTAACCTGTTGAGTAAATCTGGCCCATATACATATAGGCCAAACAACAATTTGACACAAAAAGTAAATTTGACCTATATATGGGTCAGCTCATCCGGTCTCATAAAAGTCGTTTTTATCTCCCTTACTCTAATGACGAGATATATGATCTAAACAGTGATAGAAAGAGACAACCCTACACTACGATTTGAGTTCCATAGATTTTCGCAAAAAAGATAAAATTATTCGGATTTATGACGTCAAACGTCCACCAAAATGTTAGGTGAGACTTTTTAATGTTTGTATTCAAAATTTTAATATTTCAAATATAACATGCTTACTTCTAATAATACAATTTGAAAGCGTATTTAAAATACATTCGACTATTAAAAAATGAGTTTCTTTTTATTTTTTATTTATTTATTTGGAATTTCACGCCCGGCTGGGCTTTAACATACATTATTTTTAAAACAAAGAACATCTAAATCTAAATGTGCATAACAAAATAAAAAAACAAAATCATAAACAAAACAAAAACAAAATCAAAATCAAAATCGAAATCGAAATCAAAATCAAAATCAGAATCAAAATCAAAATAAAAATCAAGATCAAGATCAAAATCAAAATCAAAATCAAAATCAATATCAAAATCATAACCAAATCTAAAACAAAAATAGAGTAAAAAAACAAATTGAAATAAAAACAAAATACTCCACCATGCAAGATGGAAAAACTGTAGACTGTAGACTGGTGCAATACATGTGAAATAATTCGAAGCAGAGCTATGCAGTTGGAATTATTAAATTTGTGGTTCTTCTTTCTGATATAAATTTTACTATGACTTGTTTATATTTAGTGAATGATGTGTTAAATATGTCAACAACATCTTTATAGTCACTAGCCAAATTTTGTATACGGCGAACAGGGGTATACAATTGTGATTCTGTGTTGGAGTTGTCACAATAGAATGGTAGATAGTGCCTCGATGTTGAATTGTGAGGTATATGGAAAGAAATCAAGTATAATAGTTCTAGGCTGTCAATTATTGAATTTATGATTTTATGTAATATTTTTAATATATTTAATATATTTAATATATTTTTTACGTTTTAGTTCAGTTTTTAAAATAAACAATGTAAGGTGAGTCACTTTTAAAACTTTTTAATGTTTGCATTATGGAATAAAATTTAAGTTTGCTACAAAATATAAAATATGTACCATTCGTTTTATTTTTTTCCAAATCACGAAATCTATTTTTTTTTTTCAAACTTCCGGCCATTTTAGCGAGCTAATAGTGAACAACAATTTTATTTATTTTTACACTGATCATACGCAGCTTTTGAGACCCCAGGCGTTTAAAAATAAGTTCATTGTTTTCTCTCTGTGGAAAGTGACACAAGCTATTCATTAAGGAGATAGCGACCGGTAGTAGGTACAAGAATGGAGGGCGAAACAGGAGGGAAAGGGACAAAACAAAGGACCGGGTCATGAAATATTCATGTCAGCTGGTGAACTGTACTAGGTACACACCACGCAAGACAAGACACTGTTTCGAAAGTAATAAGAAAAGGAATCATTGAAAACACGTGGCTATTCATACGTTTAGATCAGGGATTTTCAAAGAGCCAAGTCAACTGAAATAACTGAAAGCGTTGTGGATATCCACAATAATATTTCTGTATAAGAAGGGTGGTGATAGCCATAGGGACAATGGGGCGGTAAGGGGGCGGCGCGTGTTCAATAATAAGGCACTGAATAAATAAAAAATTTCGAAGAAAAGTTCTTTTAATCGGTTTTTAATTTTGATAGCTTAATTTATTTAATATCTCCGTTTACATCATTTTATTTTCACACACAATCAACACGTTTCGTGAATGATGGAATAATTGTATAACGAAGTTATATTAGTAATATAGATTACCTTTGGAGTGGGACATGATTTTACATTTTCACTACCTCTTAATTTAGCCAACGTTTCGGACAGCGTTACAGTATCCATCATCAGGGCACACATCTGCCTACACTATAACGCTGTCCTAAACGTTGGCTGAAGAAGGAGGTAGCTCAACATGGCACAACATCCCAAAAATAAATTAAGAAAAAAAAACTTTGGTGTGGCTTTAAATGTGAATAGTGACTCTGAGTTCGCTGATCATTTATTGGAAACGGTCAATTTTTGATGTAAACAGAAGAGGGTTAAAAATTATGTTAAAATGGATAAAGAATATTTCAAACTACTCGTGGATATGATTTGAGATTTACACGGCCAAAACTATTATTATGATTTATGTTTGGGTTATTCAGCCGTGTTGCGATCCTTCCTTATTTATCCAAAAAAATAAACATCTTTGGGGACGAAATGGGGACGGTGGTGGGTCAAATGGTGACCGGACAACACCTCCTTTGAAAATAAATTAAAAGTGATGAAAAAAAAATTAAATAGGTTATGTTGGTTTTTTTTTACATTAGCTCCAGACAGGAGACCTTGAAGAAAATAATTCCCTTAAGGTCCTATGTCATCTTTGAGGATGCTGTGGAGGATTTTTTAGGAAAGAAAGGAGAGGAAGTTCTAGGAAGGAAAAGGGTATGAGGAATAGGTAAGAATCTGGGGATCATTGAGTCAAGGAGTGACGAATTTATGAATCCATCCCTCCCACTGCGGTACAAGGCGATATTCCGAGAGAGTACGGCTGGAGAAGTCAAAGGGACTCCTTCACTCATTCTCTCCCGATCCGGCCTGCCATGCGACGCATCAACCAATAAGACCCGGACAAGCCTCACTCCATAAAGCCGGGCACCCCTGCTAAGTCACCAAACGTAGCGAATCACTTGGGGTGACCCATGGCATAGGTGTTGGTTATCCCGGGGCGGCGGTACCCATATCCTCCTCCCAAGTTGATTAGATTATGGGCTAATTATCTGTTTTTTCATAGCTTTTAATGACTTTTCGAAGAGGTGTTGACTTGATTATGAGTTGGCATGGAACCGGGTCAAATAAGTTTTGTGAACTCAGGTTCAAATGGAATCATCTAATCGAGAGGCCGATGCGTTGTTATCCCTAGGTCTGTTCTTACTTCTTACACACTTCATAAGTTGTTACTCAACATAGAGATATACTATAGAGGCGCTATCCCGTACATAATTCTCCGAGATTCGTGTTCAAATCATGCACGAACAGGCCTCGGGAAAGTGAATTCTAACTGAAGCCACCGCGTCGAAAGGCTCGGCCGTCAGACCGTCCTCTCCTTTTACTCAATCCCATGGTTTCATCCTTTTCCACCCTACTTTGATACGTCACACGCCAGCCACGGTCGACGGTTGTAGAACAGTCTTACTCATAATCACAAAATAAGATACAACCACGAGAGCAACACCGGGGTAGGTGAAATTGTTACTCAACATGGTGGGTCAATCGCGCGCATCCGTGTTTTCTTACCCCGTCGCTGTACGGGAGATGTAGTAGCTGTAAGAATTTAAACCACCCGGTCACCAGGGTTAACTCAGTACCACGGCGTTGTAACTTTCGAAATGGCAAACTTTTATGAGAATCTTGACGTTTTGAATGGAGCATTGGCAAATATTGACCGTATTCGCGGCATTCGTGCACAAAAAATGTTCGATCCATTTGCGGCACTTACGGAAGGAGATTTTTGGTCTAAATATAGATTTACAAAAGTTAACGTCAGACGTTTAATTGCCTTGGTACGATGATAACCGGGGTGGCAAAGTATCTACCGATCTCCAAGTTCTCTGTGCCATACGATAATAGGGTAGAAAAGAGTGTTTACAATTGCATTCTTGTGAAACAAATCAGCGAAATCGATAACCAAGCAGGCTTTATTATTATTTTTTTTTATATCACTCATTTCAACGTCACCCCGATTCTTATTACGCCTACTAATTTTTGTTTCCTCATCCGAATTACTGTTTATGATTATCCATTATTAGTTATTTTTGAAATGCGTAACACAAAACAACCTCGTCGAACAATATTTTGACGTATGAATAAACGTGAAGTTGGCAACACGCCACGAAATGCCAAATTGACCGCGTTTTTCAGCTATGGAGCTGAGTAGCTGTCGAGCAATATTATGAAGATGAGTAAAGATTTTTACTCTGAGCGGTGTAGTGTACCCCCCTGTGTAGCTACCGCGACTCTACAGAGTGGTAGGGTTTCATTATGAATAAGGCTGTAAATGTCCGATCTATGTATATATATATCAATGTTACTCAATCAGTAAATCTTAATATAGGTATAAAACAAAGTCGGGTTAGTTACACTATTTATAACTCGAGAAAGGCTGGGCCGATTTTGATGATCTTTGATTTGTTGGATTTGTGTCCGCCCCGGATAACATAATAACTATTAAAACATTACAATAATTAACGAAAAAAATAGTTATTAAGAAAATTATTTACCCCATACATTTAGAATGGAACGAATTCTCATATTTTGAAATAGCTGCGGGCATTTTGTGATAAGTACCTATAATATTGAACTGTGCGTGAATTCCAAAAATTCAAAAACGTCAAATGTCAAGGAAAAATACAATAACTATAATAAATCTCTGAAATGCAATGTAGTTTAACGCACAGGAGGCCCTAAGGAAAATGATTTCTCTCAGGACTTATGTCATCTTAGGGGATGTTGTGTGGGGGGGTCTTTTTAAGGAAGGGGAGGATAGGAAGTTCTGGGAAGGAAAAAGGTATGAGGGGTGGGTAGGAATCTGGGGGTCAGTATGTCTGGGAGTGACGGACGTATGAATCCATCCAATCCATCGCTCCAACTGCGATGCAAGGCAATGGGTCATTGAAGCTTTCACCCACCTATTCCCACCCCGGTATAGGCGACTTATGGTCGCCCCTTCGGAGTTCTCGCAAGAATCTAATTTTTTTGAATGAACGACTCTACATTTAAAATATGTAACGATTCTAGAACTTCAATGTCCCCGCATACGTTGTTAGAGGGCGGTATGCAGGCGCACCTACAGGAATGTACTGTGATGGTCAATTCTACAATTCTAAAGCCCATGAAGGTAATCACTGCTAAAGCAGTGAGCCCCATGGACAGTCAAACAAGGTGTTAGTAACAAAACTAGGTAATAGAGAAAATATAAGGAAAAAACAAAATGAACGACAACCGTCATGAGTGGGAAGCTCATGGCGGCGAAGGACCACACAATGATCCAGCAGGCAGCACCGTGCACTGTACAAAAAAAAAGGAAGAAAAAATAAACATATATACAATGTAGAACTGGTGATACCGAAATCCAGCCACCGGCAGTCCCAGAGACAGTGAAAAAGGCTGGTTGTCAGGCCTCCCGATAACCGGCAGCGTCGTCCGTAAGCCAGCTACCCGGTGGTGCCTAGACGAAGAGTGTGTGGAAATCAAAAAGAAGACCCTAGGTAGAGAAGCGTCGGGTCGCTGGAGGCGGGACGGACAGCTTTCGGATGACGTTTAGCCCTCTCCCCAACCTCTTCATGTCACGGGGGGTAGCGCGGTGGCCGGGTGCAGCCCCACCAGTTCCAAGAGATCGGCCATGGCACGTACACGGGGACACGTTCTAGGGTCCGACCCCTTAAATGGGGATAAGGACGATACAAAACGGGCAACGGAGTTCAGTTCTCTCACGTTAAACAAAACTAAAAGAAATGAAAAAAAAAACAGTAAAACAACCAAGAAAACCAAAATAATATGAAATAGGCATGTGCGTTTAATTACGCTATATGTATCCGGAACCAAAAAAACCTAAATTATAAATAAAAATGGCAAAAAAATAAGTGTAAAAAAAAAAAAAGAAGACAAGAGCGTAAAATCACGCGGACATGTGTGAACATAATAGTGCTAATAGGAAAATCAAGATGTAAAAAATAAAAAAAACAGCATAAAGTTACATATGTAAAAAAAAGCAAACTGTAAGAAAAAACATTAAAAATATACAAACTGTACAGTATTAAATTATAAAAGTCGAGGGTATAAACAATAAGCATAAAAGTGTAAAATAAAAAAACAAAGAAAAAAAAAACAAAAAAAAAAACTGTCATCCTTGGCAAATTATGATGATAGAGTAATATGGGATAGTCCGTGGTAAAACAGGAACAAGTACACCTGGTGTCAAAGTCAACTAGTCAGCGACTCTAAGCTCAGGCCATCTCTCAACCCAGATCCTTGCAAATTTCTTCAGACACTCGAAGTTCGTCTTATTCGAAACCAGATCAGTATTCCATACTGGTCTGATAGGTACATCCAAACCATCGAGCATTTTCTCTCTCGCATCCGTCAAGATCTCACAGTGCCACAGAATGTGCTCGGCTGACTGGTTCGTCGATCCGCATGCGCAGTTGGGATGGGGAGACAGGGCGAGGGTGTGAAGTCTCCCCCTGAATTCCCCATGCCCGGACAGAAGCTGGGTGATGTGGTGGTCCAGTTGTAGATATGCCCCTTCCATTCTGATTTTAACTGATGGGAAGAAGGAGAAGGTCCATCTTCCCATATTCGACCTATCCCAACGGACCTGCCACTCTTGTAGCGACAGATCCCTCATTTGACGGAGCAGTCCAGGGAGAGTCCCCGGCCCACCCGGTGTCAGAACAACACCTAGGTGAGTGGCCGGGGTTCCTCTGGTTAATTTCTGCTTAGTGAGCACTTCCCTAATTTCCAGATCGATTGGCAATATGCCAGCCAAAACGGGTAAAGCGTCCGAAGCAACGGTTCTATACGCACCAGAGAGTGCCAGCAAGGGGGTTCGTTGGCCACGCTTGAGAGCTAAGAGAATCAGAGAGTTGTCCAGGCGGTGCTCCCACACAGAGGCGGCATACGAGACTTGCGCCACGTACACACACCTATATAGCGTTCGCAGAGCCGGATTTCGCAATCCCCACTCAGCTGTGGAGAGTCTCCTCAGCTTCAAGAAGAGAGCCTGGGCCTTGCTGGATACTTCTTTAACGTGAGCCAGGAAAGAGGACGATCGATCTAGTGTAACGCCTAAATATTTAACAGTTTCGCAAAATCGGACAGTAGAGTCCCCCATTTTGATGACAGGATTTCTATTTCTGCTGAGAAAGCCCTTCATCAGGAGGCCCTGGGTCTTGTGGGGAGCGAAGGTCATCTTGTTTCTTTTCCCCCAATCGAGGAACATATTCAAACCTTCACTGCCTTTGCTCTCAACTTCCTTTCTGCTGTCCCCAGCGACCAGATACGTTTTGTCATCAGCGTAGTCGACAGCGATACATCCTCCAGGCAAAGGTAACCTGGAGGAGTCGTCAAAGTTGATGTTCCACAGGTCAGGTCCAAGAATAGAGCCCTGCGGGCATCCCATGTCAGCTTCCCTCTGGATCAAAAAGTCTCCAAAGCAAATCGTGATAGTACGATTGGAAAGGTAATCGTCGATTGCTTGGAACAAAAGTTTGGAACACTGCCTGTTTTTCACCTTTGTCCGTATCATGTCCCACCACGCGTGATCGAAGGCACCAGTGATATCGAGGAAGATTGCAACTACATACCTCTTTGGACAAGCCTTCACCCAGTCAAGCACATACGACAGGGCGTGCACCGTGGATCTACCGGGGACGAAGCCGAACTGCAGGTCACTTGCCGGAGACAGGGTTTGCCGAAGTCGCTCTCGTATCAGTTTCTCCAGAATTTTGCCGAGTACCGGGAGGAGGGTAATTGGCCGGTACGCCTTGATGTCAGTCAGTGGTTTTCCGTTCCCCTTTGGTATGATCCGGAGCACGCCCCGCTTCCACTCAGAGGGGAAAACTCCTCTCCTCAGGCACGTGTCCATCACCTGGAAGAGCTCTTCCTTGGCGTGGACCCAGACTTGCTTCGCAATCACGCCATTGAGCCTATCATGCCCTGGTGCCTTCTTAGGACCCAAACCCTTAATTATCACATCAATTTCAGCTTTAGTTACTCTAGTGAAGTTAGCCTCTTGGGCGAGGTCTCTAGGTGGTAGCCGTGCTAGATTTCTAATCTGTTTATGGTGGTCACTTTCCCCAACTACTGACTCTAAAGGAACTAACTCGCCCAATAGTGTCTTGAGAGTGGAGGCCACGTCCACAGTCTCAGCGTTCCTCCCATCTGTTAACCCAATTACTGTTGACAAATACCGATCAGAACCTTTCCCGGATTTTCCAATCGCGCTGTGGATTTCCCACGGGTTGGCGTTACCCACGTCTTTAACCCAGTTATGCCAAGCAGCTCGTTTCGCTCGAAGGACGGCCCGTTTAAAGGCCGACCTGGCAGACCTGAGGCTCGCCTGAAGAGCAACCGTCTCCTCCTCCGTACAGTTGCCACTCCTGGACAGCCCCAGCGCCCTGCAGGCCCTCTTGAAGGCTCCCTTCAGCGAAGTCAGCTCAGGTGACCACCACGGCGTTCTAATACTTGTCTTCGGGTTTAATCTTCCTAAAGACGAGTTGGCGGCAGATACAACCGCCCTATTGAAAAAATTTCCCAAATTGTCCGGATCAGTAGCTGCTACGTGTTGAAAATCCCTTAACGTATCTCGTAGCGCTTCCCCAAAGTTATCCCAATTCGCCCTAGTGGTGTTGAAGTTCCAGGAGGATCTTGGAGCTTCTGTTTTCCTAACACCAACTGTAAAAGTAATCAATCTATGATCCGAATTTATTGCGCACTCATGGACTGTCCACTTTGATATCCTTGTCGCAACAGATCCAGAGCAGAGAGTTAGATCAATGTTGCTCTCACCATGTGTGTTCGAAAAGGTACAAAAAGAACTCTGTTCATTGATGATACTAAGACCTTGCGCAGCAATCAGGTCCTCAACGGCGTCTGACCGTTCCGTTCTACAATCACTAGTGTCGAACCATAATGGTGAGCGTGCATTAAAGTCACCTCCGATAACTATGTTACGGCCTTTAAGCGCGTTGAGCGCGCGCGTCAGACTCAGGATGTGGGGTCCTACCGGGTTCCCATATTTAAAGTAAACTGAGATCAAAAAGATCTCAGTGTCGCCAAATCTAATACATACACAGGTTTGGTACTCATCAGAAAAACCAGCCAGAAGGAGGGGGCTGATCAACGAAGTGTTGACCAGGACACCCGCCCCTGGTGAACGGCCAACTTCAAGCACCGCACCTGGAAAATTAATGGGTGTCTTACCTTCCCAGGTGTACTGTTCCTGAATGAGCAAAATGTCAATGTTGAGGTCAGACATGACCCTCAGCGCCTCCAGCGTAGCCATCCTGGATCTCTGAAGGTTAATCTGACCTAGGGAAAGGGGATTACGAAGAGCCATAATCCGTCATTCTAAAGGCTGCCTCCACTGCAGCTCTTTGGGCTGGGCAGTCCCTATCACCCGTAGGGTGATCTGCCGGTTTCTTGAAGCGCGTGCACGTCGCGCAGACAGCGGGTAGTGCCTTCTTGGGGCAAGTCTCAATGTCGTGCCCCAAAGCGGCGCAGTGGCGGCAGGACATTTGGTCTTGGGAGCAACTCTTTGAAATGTGTCCGTACTGGTGGCACTTAAAGCACCGAGTTGCTCCAGTGTAATCCCGTACGCGGCAAGCATTCCAACCAAGGAAGCACATCCCGCTGTCTAAAAGTACCTTTCTGGCGGCTGGATGGCACGTCAGAACCATATTCATGGACGGATTATCCCTCTTCCCGAAGAGGGAGACCCGCCTCATCGTCCTTAAATGGTCCTCCAAAGTCAGAGTTGTCTGCCCTTCCAGGTTGTTTCGGTAGATCTCCGTGAACAGCGCTTGGTCCGAAGCTGGTTCCCCTTTAGGGACGTTGTACACGACGACTTTAGGCAATCTTCCCAATGGATTGACCATTTTAAGGCCACTAGCTGCAAGTTTGGAGCCAGCCTTCATAATATTGTCAAGGTCTCTTTTCCCTTTGGCTTGAATGGCCATGCCAGCGCCTTTAATCTTCCTAGTTCGTATAATTTGAAAATCGTCTACTCTGGGGTTGATGACCTTTTCGAGGTCTTTCTGGGTACTCTCCGAAGTTTTCCCCTCTGGAGCCTCCGGATAGACAAGAATGGTCAGTGGTTTCGGAGGAATTGGGCGTTCGTAACCATTAATTAGGACTTTCTTTGAATTCGGCAAGCCGGCAGCAGCACTTGCATACGATCTCAGCTGAGGTGCCTGGATGACTGGTGGGCGCGCAATGACAGTGTCCAGCTTCTGGTTCAAGGTGGACTGGGCATTAAGCATCTGGTCGATGGTAGTGCTCTTGGTGGTCATAGTATTTAGGTCAAGCATCAGGTTAGTTATGTCATTCATCAAGTCGTCCAAAATAACGTTGAGGGCGCTTTTGTCAGTTTTATTCAATCTATTCGTCCCGTCCATAACAATCATGCGAATTTTATGACACTTCTCCATTGCCGGTATCACCTTTTTGGAAGAGTCTGCAAGACTCTTCAGGCTATTAGGAGAGTCGCTTATCCGTTGTCTCTTCTTGGTACCATGGATGGGCGTAGGGGGGTGAATGCTGGCAATTGTAGCACCACTAGTACCGGGTAATGGTACGCCAGCCTCAGTCTCCATTTCAGAGTCCGTATCGGATCCAAGGTCAGTAGTTCTTACAGTCTTTCGTTGCTTCCTTTTACCCTTGGGAGGATCCCCCTCGGTCAGGGACTTGCTGAGAGCTTCTATGGTTGTAGCAATCGCCTGTTTCCACGTTTCTGTAGGTTTCCTCGGGTCGCCATTGGCGCCATCCGATTCACCCGTCGAAACTACATCGGAACCCATTATTAGAAAATTTTCCCTAAAAAGAAGGGAAAATTCCCACAAATTTGCCCAAAAATGGGGAAAAAATAGGGAAAATTTACCCACCAAAAGTGTTGTCAGAACTTAAAAAAGTTGATAGGGGAAAAAGTTGTGACACTTATAAAAAGAAAAACACGGGATATTAGAAAAAAAACAGAAAAACCATTTTTTTTTTTTAACTTAAATATTGTTTAACAAAACTTAGTACTCTGCCACCGATAATTAAAAAAAATTTACACTGAAAACGTATAGTACTCTTCCACTCCTTCCGTGGAAGGTTCTAGAAGCTTAAATTATAAACCACAAAAAAGAAAGCAAAACTACCACAGAACTTAAAGTGTATTATATCAAAAGACGCGGAATAAAATTCCGCGTCGGATTATCTTTGTCACAGCACAAAAAAACACAGTTATAAGTATATTTTTAAGAAAAAAAACACCAAAATTTTGAATACAAAATGTCACATATAAATTCCGAAATTTTAAAGTTTGAAAAAAGTCACTAAATTTCACTCTTTTTAACCAAATTTTTTTTAAAAGTTAATAGTTTAATGATCTCTACCCAGTGCCTATAATGGAGACTGGGAGATAAGGCGGCAACCGCCCGTAACAAAAAAATCTTGTTTTGTCACTAAATTTAACTAAATGTCACTATAAACTAAAAAAAAACTAAAAGAAACACAAAGGGCTTAAAGCCCTTGTGAAGCCACACACGTTGATACCAAACTTAACGTAAAAATTGCACTTTTGCTATTTTTAAATTGAAAAATTGCAGGAGCGAAATTTTGCTGTGTTACCGCACGGAGGCGAGAACTGAACTGAGGCAATGGGTCAAGAGAGTCCGGCTGGAAAGGTTAAAAATCCTCCCTCAACCAGTCCTCGATCCGGCCCGCTACGCAGCTGGTGGGCAGACGCAACCGCCGCCAAGACCCGGACAAACGTCATGAACCCGGGCACCCCTGCTAAATCACTAAGCGTAGCGAACCACTTGAGGTTACCTATTGCACCGGTGTTGGTTATCCAATAAATGCTTCCCGGGGCGGTGGCACCCGTACCCGCCTCCCAAATTCCCATAAGTAAGTGGAAAAATAAGAAAATCATAACAAAACACTGACAAAAACAAAACACGGAAAGTTGCGCATCGATAATTGCTTAATTGTTTAATATTTAACTTAATAAGAAAACTTAATTTAATTCAACAGTTACTGATTCTGAGGCGGTACGAAGTTCGTCGGGTCAGCTAGTTAATAATAAATATATCTGCAGTTACAAGCTACAAAAAGAAATGTACCTATATTCGACATTACATTACGCATTGTACAAGTATGTACACCAAAAACTAAACAAGACAATGTGTGGTGAATAATGAAAATGAATAATCGTGTTCAAACATGTTTAGTATTCAACCAATTACGCGATTGCCCGAAGTCCTTGGCGAGGTTGATCAATGACCCTGACTTTTTAAAGTAAGTATATTCATTTTTAAGCGAATTGGAGTTTTTATCTATGTGAAATTCTTTATTCTGTATTTCTTTAAAGCTAATTATTTTGGAAGAAAATATTACACTGAATGCATCATACAATCTTCGAATAGCCCAGTTCTGTCTGTGTGATGATGCCATTGAACCCAGTAGACAGATAAAGAACTCCTCAAGTGAAAAATATAATGGCTTATAAAATATGTTCATATAGATTATAGATCAACTACCGCTGATTCTGAATATTATATAGGTTTTATTACATGTAAAATATATAAATCGTCATTTAAAAACGAATAAAACACCATCACATTAAAACACATTATTATTCCATCGTTTATATTATCGCCTTGCCGGGCGGAACTCTACCAACTGAGCCAATGTGCCCCAATCCGATTCGGTCATATTTAACTGTATCATACTTCGACTAAGAATTACCAACATTATCTTCATTTTCTTAGTGCATATTTTTATTGGCTGCTATCTTTATGTATTATTGCAAGATTCAAACCCGAACTAAAGGCTATCTAGCAGAAAAGTCAATAGATGTCGCATATATTGAAAATAAATCAAAAATTATCCAAAACACTATCTACATAGATATCTATCCATTTATATGGCTTTTTAATAGAGATGTTTTTGCATATTGGTTGTTTTAAAATTAAGTGTAATAAATTGATTTCCATTTCTTATTATTTTGCACTATTCCTGATTTTCTTGGATATTTTTTCTTTATATATATTTTTATGATAGAAGCTTGATAAAATATTTCTTAGATTTTGGTACATTACATTACATTTATACTCGTATGTGAGAGAATTAGGTTTTATACTCGTATGTGAGAGAATTAGGCTGTTTCCAACAACATTTATCTCGGGAATGCTGGGTGTGTGCAGCCTTAGTTCCAGAAGGGATGTCGCATTACTGCTGATGGTTTATAAATTTTTGAAAGGTTTATTATCAATATCAGACATTTTATTTTTATTTTTTTTTTATTTAAAGAAATATTAACATAGTACATAATTCATATTGTTTACAACTTTTTAATGTATTTTTTTTATATTTATATTGGTGAGTGTATAACATGTTTCTTGATTTAATTTAATACCTCCCTAATTGAGAATAACTCGTGTTTAGGGAGGGAATTTTTACAAGATTTGTTTAATTTCTAGAATTATACCTATAATTAACACTATATACACTCAATTTATTAGCGTACGTATATGCACTGAAGAACAGATAACATATATTAAAAAAACAGACAGTTCTTTAAAATGTATAATATAGAATGCATAACCTTTACGAGAGTGTATTGTTCGTTTGAAAAGGCAGAAAAAAAAGTGATAGTATCTATAAAAAATCAATGAGATATTTACTGATTCTAATTAGCTAATTTATTTATGATATTATTATTTATCTTATTTTTAAATTTATTGTAATCAGGTTCTAATCTTAGTTCTGTCCCAAGTTGATTAAACCACACCACTCCATTGTACGTGTAGTAGTGTTGTCCAAAACTGGTACGCATCAATGGCGTGCATAAGCGACCCGCTGTGTTTTGTCTATTGCTCTCGACATTCTGACTAAAATAGGATTCTATGTCACGGACAATTTCACGCGAGGCCGCCAACACAGGCTTTGATTCTTCCCAGGTGCACTATCTTATGTAGATATTTTCCACATGTCCTGCAACGAATTTAGGCGTGAAATATTAGTTATGCTATAACTGTACATACCTATCAATAAAATTCTTGACCAAATGTAAATGTATTTATTATGATATTAAGTGTTTTTGTAATTTTCTTTACCGCTTTTACAATTTATTGGATATTATATATTATACTGTTTTTGCAAATTAATAAACAAATATATCTACACCCATTTCCCGTTAACCCTATCGACGTAAAATTCTAATGTATTTTAGATTTTCAATAATTTGATGTTTCCTCAATCTTGGAAACGCTTCGCTCCAAAATCGAAATTATGCATAAAATCCTTTAACCCGATTAAGTCTTTATCGCCTGCACAGCACCAGACACAAAAAAGGACCTAAATCAGTAAAGATACTCCAACACGGGCAACAAGGTATATGTATCTATCCTGTCTTGTTTCGTACCTTAGTCCAGTGTCCTTGGTATAGTACTATAGACGCCCAATGAACGAGTGAACAGTGAACGGTAAACGACCACTTCTCCAGAGCGCTGAACCCTGAGAGTGCGCTGATCCTGACTACCAATACACTTACACCACCACAGAACCAATACACTATCACTTGTCGTAAGTTATTTATGCGCGCGCTCTTGGCATGAAGCAGCGATGCACCGCACGCCTGAACAGCATAGCCACAGCTCAGTATATTATAGCGTAGCAATGCATAGCTCAGGAATAGCTTAAGACAAAGCTTAAGAGGGAATAACCACACAAAACCGGAAATACGTCATTTTTAAATAAAATTTTAGACGTATTGACTCTTTTCCACAAAAAATTATTGATTGATTTCGAAAGATTGTTCTTTTATCTAGTAAAGCTATGTTTTAAATTTTGAGAAAATATGTTTATTTTTAGTACAATAAGGTTTTACCGTAGGTCGTTTACAGATTTATAAAATTTTCAAACAAAATTTTGAATTATACAACACACATTTCAAATCATACACATGCAGTAAAATAAATCAATAAATTATCTGGGAAAGCTATGGAGCCCTGAGGGAAATCATTTAACTCACGATTTTACAGGCGCTGTGTCTTGCTTGTTTTTTTTACATTACCATTCGTTTTTTTATACATTAGGGCCTATGTTATCTTAGGGGATGCTGTGTGGAGGGTTTTTTAAGGAAAGAAAGAAGAGGAAGTTCCGGGAAGGAAATAGGTATGAGGGGTGGGTAGGAATCTGAGGGTCAATGTGTCCAGGAGTGACGGACATATGAATTCATCCCTTCAACTGCAGTGCAAGGCGATGGGTCGAGGGAAAGGTCAAAAGACCTCCTCAACCAATCTCTCTCGGCCCGCCATGCAGCAGGTGGACAGACACATCAGCCGCCAAGATCTTGACAAACCTCTACCCATGAACCCGGGCACCCCTGCTAAGTTACCAAACGTAGCGAACCATTTGGGGTGACCTACGTCAGAGATGTTGGTTATCCAATAAATAGACGGCGGGCATACCCGCCCCCCAAAATAATCTGCTAAAATATAAAAAAAAGCTTTTAAAAGAGGTTATGCCAAACATCAACAAGTGCAAAAAAAAAATTCCTATCCCCGTATGGGGGTGTGCTGGACCTCGTCCCTGCTTCATTTTTAGTTACATTATTAATTTTTCAGATCCTTCTCAAATCTATCTGCGCCTCTACCAATGACATGTGCAGACTTGATACTTGATCAGGCGACCTTGACTGTCCTTTGTCCTGCCTATGACTACCCACCGCTGAATTTTTTTTTAGTCTTCGGGTATTTTACCCCAAATATTCAGTTAGCATTCTTTGAGGCTTCACTGAGTTGTTGGCTAAGGGACACGGAAGCTAAGTGTAGTTTATGGTCAGACCGAATGCCATTCACATTGTTTGTTGGTACTTGCCAATTGATTTGAGATTTATTGTATTACTTATGTTCTCTATTTTATGCAGGTGCTTGCAGGTTTTTACAGATGCAATGCCGCCTCATGAATAAGTTTTTCTTTTGCCCTGTTTAATTTATCTTTGTCTTACTAACCTATTTTTTGCATTTTGTTTTTCCTGTTAAGCTCTTGCATACTGCTTACTAACAACGTATGCGGGGACACTGGAGGTCTAGATTCGTTCAACATAAAAAATGTAGCTTCGTTTAACAAAAAAAAAATAGAATCTTGCGAGAGCCTTGAAGGAGTAACCATCTGTTACTTATACCAGGGCGGGTAAGTGGCGAATACCACGATACGTGGTACCACGATACGGAGGGTGGGTACCCAAGGGGTTGAAAGGGAAAATAGATACAAAGGAAAGTCGATACTTATTTTACCAAACAGAATAATTTATTAGAGGTAGGCAAACAGAGCATTCATGTAGTTTCTTTCATGTTACCCGTGTACTTAAGAATTTTCTTTTTCACGGAGTCGCAACTACCTATACTGCGAAGATATCGCTCCATTACTATAATAATAATAACTAGCAGTTTAAAACCCGCTCTGCAGGTTTTTGCTGCTAGGCCCTGCGGGCGGATTTTGGTACGTGGTACTTTTGGTTCAGTTTGAGTGTTGGTGACCATTTTATAAATCCGATAAGAACTGGTTCCAAAAATAGCCAGTTCCTCGGATCCAGTGACAGCTAGTCACTGGGAAAAAGTAACCGCGTATGCAATGACGTCATATATAATATATAGACGCGTGGTATTATTATTCACAACTGCCAGTTACAATAATAACATATTAGAGCGTGTTTAAACACAGCTATAATATGCGTGGGATGGCGTATTTCGGCATATCGCTTGCCGTACATTCCAAATTGGAATATAAGGCGAGCGATATGCTGAAATATGCCGTCCCACGCTTATTATAGCTGTGTGTGAACACGCTCTTATCGTCAATCTCTCGATTTCCGGAGAGATTCACGAAATTACAAATCCCATAGTGCTTACGCCTGCCAGGCGATGCTCCTCACGCTAGCAGTTAACGTAAGTGGCGCCATCAACAATTGGCATTGCTTTAATTTTAATCAAGAATTATTGTCATTGCTATAATTCGGTTATATTACAAACTTCGATTAATAAAGGCATTATTTCAAAAGTAAATTTGTATACAAACTCCACGTACGAAAAAGGTTTTGCGTAAGGTGCGGCGTCAAAGTTGTATTCTTATTTATATTCTTAAATTTAAACCGTACAGTCGCTAGGCTATTAATACTGTTTGATGATGCTGATGATACCTACTGCGATGATATTGCTAAATTTTCAGATAGGTACATAACAATCGTAAAAGCGATGATACCATCCTATTACCAGACTCGAGACAGTGATATTATGTATTGATATGGTGAAATATGGGCCAAGCCATGAATTCCAAGCACACAGTATATTGACAAGAGTTTGGTAAGAATTTTTAACATTTTATATCGCCCCATTTAGAAGCTCGCAGCAATTTTAACTAGCAGTAGCAACGATACCGCTCCATTTCTAAAGCCATAACAATTATAAGTACCGCTACGATATAGATTAATCTCCTTAGTCGCGTTGACCTGGTTGACTTGATTTCCACCGGTTGACTGATTTTTATCTTCCCTTTCGGTTTCCGCGTCAAGGATTCCGATTCCATGTCGGATGCATCCAACTAGTTTATCTTACAAAGCAAGGGCGTTTGTCCACCGCCGCTGTCGCCGCGAACGAGATGTCGTTGCCGAAATGACAGCAGACGAGTAGCGTTAATAGCTACATACGGGTACATTACTACGGCTGGGTGTCCACCACAAGCCTGTCAGCCGAGGGCCGTCATCTTGACCGCCGAGATTTTGAGTAATTCGGCGCTACACCGTTGGAACTCGGCCCGAGAAATGCCGGCAATCAAAACACCATATTTTTTTATATTAGCTCTACGTACGAGGCACTGAGGAAAAAAATCTCCCTCGAGACATATGTCATCTTTGGGGATGTTGTGTGGATGGTATTTTATGGAAAGGAAGGAGATGAAGTTCTGGGAAGGAAAAAGGTATGAGGGGTGGGTCAATCTGGGGTCAATATGTCCAAGAGTGACGGACGTATGAATCCATCCCTTCCACTGCGCGCTGCGGTAGAAGGCGATGGGTCCAGAGCCCAGCTGCAGATGTTAAAAGGTCTCCCTCAACCAGTCTCTCCCGATCCAGCCCGCCACGCAGTAGGTTGGCAAACGCATATGCCGCCAATACCTAAACAAACTTACTCCCCATGTACCCGGACACCCCTGCTAAGTCACCAACGGCGGCACCAATAACCCCCTCCCAAATTGAAAAACTAAACTTGCCCACTGTCGGCGCTGGCGGCGTACTGTTTTTTGCCTTGTGTTGGTTATTATTTGTTATATATGGTTATGCGTCGGAATTACCACCAAGATCGGATACACGATCGCCGTCACGTCGTCGCTCCGAAATAATCTCGTTTCTCGCTGACGGCCGCTGTTGAAAAGCACCCTAATGCTAAGCGTAAACCAAAACCGGTAAACCAAAGTCGGCCGATGGCGGACAGAACTAACCGGACGAGCAACTCGGACGTGTATGTGCTTACCCTGCAACAGTGTTATCCATAGTCGTTTAGGTAGATAACAACAAAATTTAACTATAAATACACTCAATTTGTACTGTAGACGCCGGCACACTGGCGAGAAATCCCAACAAGTTCGGACTCGACGGTTAATTGACGATGACGGTCGTGTTTGTGTACGCGCTCTCTTTCTTTTACACATGTATGATTCTATCGTCCGAGTTCGGCCAACGTCGCCCGAGCAAACTTTGGCCGATGACGGATTAGGTGTACGCGAGCCATAATGGTCGGTCACCGGGGAAATTTAGAGCGCCAAACACAGGAATAAACCCCGCCGTAATCTTAAGGTTCCGCAACCGGGCCCGAAAAGAAGAAGATGGAGAGATGCGAAATTACGTATGTTAGAGGAGAGCGCTAACATTTACAGCGCCAAAATCGTTGCGAAAATTGCGAAAATATTTAATAAAACACGACTCGTTTAAAATCTCTTGGGGAGCATCTTAAGTATCATTTAAAGAAACTTGTGAATTTTTTCACAAATATAATTTATAAGATAATAAAAACAGACTTGTTTTTAATAATTTTTGGAGCATACTTTGCGATTTTTTTCTATCGAGGGAATCATATAATTTGCGTTTCGGCTTGGACAGCATCTAGGCATTATCTTCAAAAATAACATATATTTATTAAGAGCTTAAAATTTAAAATTAAGGGAGATATGTAAGAAATCGGTAGAAATTCAAGTTGCGGCCCCTTAATACATAAATGCATACAGAATTAACATTACTAAATTGTACTAAAGAAATATCACGAGAAAGTTCTTATTCAATGAGAAATTTCTTTAGAAATAGAGCTTGCAGGTTACAGGCAAATCATTAAAGAGCGCAAGATTGAATACATTTTTTGAAGTAGCTAAAGTCCCCGGCGTTGCCCGGGCCTGTAGACCGTAATTTCCCTCTTATTTTGAAAGTCAAGTGTGCAAAATTCTGCTTTAAAGGGGGAGAAAAGGGAGTGGGGGTAATTTAATTGCATTACGTTGTCCTTCCCGAAATTAGTCTAATTTAACTCATTGGGAATAATCTTCCTAATATATGCATAAAAAAGAATGTTTCTTTGTTTGGCCGAAATCTCAAGTAGACAGTGTTCTTCTTCTTGGTTTGAACTTTAAGTTTGCAAAATTTCCTCAATTTCGGAATAAAACTGTAAATTTGTATAAAAGTCGGATCAATGCCGGACGCCTGCCACTTATCACAGACACCCTTTTTTCTATAAATAGATAAAAGATAGATAGATATATGCAATGTGGAGTTAAGAAAATTATTGTTTTTATTATTTAAACCAAAATACGTAGCTATTTTTTATGTTATTCGAAGGAAGCAAATAGTGGTGTGACATTATACATTAAAAAAAACATACACACACACACACACTTTGTAAAACGTGGTGTTTATCATTTAATATATTTTTTATGTTCTTAAAGAAAAAAAAAACATGAAAAATGTCACCGGAGAACAAAATTTCATTTACATTTTTTACTTCAAATATTGTCAGGAATCACTCAAGTACGTCACTTAACACCCTGTATACAGGGTACCCGGGGGTAAAGCGCACTAACTTCGGGAGGGGATTCTACATGATGGTGGAAGTAAAAAAGATAAATAAAATTGCAACTTTTTATTTCAATTCAAAAATATTTTTCTAAAGAAGAATATTATTTTCTCCATAGAACTTAGTACTTTTGTACCATCGTGTAAAATCACCTACGAAGTTTTTGCAATTTACCCTCGGACACACTGTTTAGTATAATATATATTTATAAACTTTAATAATTGGATTTTTTACAAAAAATATACAATTTATACATGTTATACATATATCTTATAATTTTATATATGTATCTTTAGCTCATCAGAAAAACGCAAAACATTAACATCTTGAAAAAATAGCAATAATGTCACCAGTTAATACATTAAATAAAATTGGGCCAAGGTGTGATCCTTGTGGGACACTACTCGTGGCAATAAAGTGATATGATAGGGCAGATTTAATTTCGACTGCAAATTTTCTGTTTTTAAGACGGCTGGCTAATTATTAATTTCAGAAGATACCCTTTAATTCCTTTTTTAGTTTAATCGTCAGAATGGAGTGTGGTACTTTATCAAATGCTTTACTAAATAAAGTCTGTGTATATTGAGTCAACTCGATTTTTATTTACCAGTGACTCGGATATACAGTTGTGATAAATGCTCAGATTAGTAAGAGTAGATCTACCAGTGATGAAACCATGTTGGTTATGAATAATTAAGGGATTAATAGTGTTTAATAAGTTACATAAGTTACTTTAGTCACTTGAATGGGATTTTCACATATCGGGAAAATAGCCAGAAGACAATGATTTATTAAAAAATATAAACAATGGTAAGTTATACACCAATACATTTTGTTCCAAATATAGGCGGAATTCCGGTCGTGCAGATTTCGCAATATCTACATATTTTTTCAATAGCTTCAATTGTAATGCGACATTGATTTAGATTGATAGATTCTCTGATTGATGCTAACAATAAATCGCTGGGAGAAGCATTGTCACAACCTCTGTAACGTAAACACTATTAAAATAATCTATAAATAAATTCATAACATCCTGATTATTTTTACAGTATTTTATACTGTATTATATGCAAAAAGTTTGGGAGTTTGCTCGTACTCTTTCTCAGTGAATTTGAATACTTCCATAGTTCCTTTATGTTATGTGTTATAGAATTTTGACTGTTATTTACATAAAAATATTAAAAAAATGGAACTAAGAAATTTTTAGGCTGGCAACACCAATTTAACTGTCAAATATTCTTTAAAAGTGCAATGACAATGAAAATACAAAACACTGTACACACATTTGAAAAAACATTTTTTTGTTCTAAAAAAAAAAAAAAATCGAAGAAGCACTATTGTGAAGGTACCTACTAAATGACATAAATTTGATTAAATGGTGTTTTACAAAGTGATTGGCTTTCATTTAATTTAACATAGATTTGAATTTAACAGTAGGTGGAAAGGGAGAATCATTAATGGTGAGTTTAGTTACACTACTTTTAGATCTGAATGAGTTAAATATATTCAGATCTAAAATTAGAGGCATGATCTAAAGCCCGAGCAACGCTAGGTAATTAAGCTAATATTAAATTAATGTGAGCAATTTCTAAAGTGTGCTTTATATTTTATTACAATATCGTTATTCTTCATTATGTATTATGTTAACACAAAATTGCAAACGTATAATAAAAATCTACAATGAATTTTTCTTTTTCACTTTTATGCCTTTTTAATTTTTAATAAAAATGTAGGTTACACAGCTTTAGATTAACACCATGATTATATTTTTAGTATTGCCATTTGAGCAACGGTGGCGCCCTCATATATTTTCTACTCTTATTTGACAAACTGTATTATTTATAACAATTTTCGTAACAATAGTAATTTGCATTCGATCCGCAATTCGTAAAAAGCAAAATACTTAATCAAATAATTTTCTTGTTTCTTTATATTTCCTGTGAGCTATTTTTTGTATGTCCTTCAACTCCTTCGACAACCAATACGTGTTCTTACTGATAAGGGGTCGTCCATTAATCACGTGAGGCTCGAAAGGGGGGGGGGGTCGGAAAAAATCACGAAACATCACGAGGGGGGGGGGGGGTAAAATGTGATATCACGTGTATTTATTTTTCATTGAACGCACGATTTCTAAAGGTGAACGTCCTATACTTTGTACTAAAAAAAATGCACGTGATTTGGGGGGGGGGGGGTTAGCCTAAAACCTCACCACACATCACCAGGGGGGGGAGGGGGTCAAAAAGTTGCTAAAAAACATCACGTGATTAATGGACGACTCCTAAGGTACCTATTGTAAATTTCGCGTGATGCAAGATAATCATATATTTTTTTCCTTTCTTTATATTTCCTGTGAGCTATATTTTATTGAAGATTAAGTCTGTCAACTCGACAACTGTTCATACTGATCGCGAAGGTGTATTTACTATTCCGTATTGTAAATTTCACGTGTATTTCTTATCTTTGTTGACGACAACGGCAAATGCAATTGACAGATGCTTTCATGTGATCTACGTGTTGACAGTTTTTGACGATTTAGTACCCAACATATTATTTCTTCGGTAAATATGCATATAGTCCACCTATCGGATAATACGGAACGTTCGTGTCGTCGAAGTTTGATGCACGAATAAAACGGAATATTCCATTTTGAACTAATATACAATCAAATATGACATTTGTCTGTAGTACCAATCTTATAAAGTAAATTCTCGTCAAAATAAAAACAAAAAGTACCTACTTCGAATTACTGGATTGAGGTTCAAACTACGAAAGCCACATGTCAACATAATTTATATATATATAATGATATTTTTAGTCTTGCATAAAAATAAAGACGCAATGATGTTTCTCTGTAATAAACAAAAGATTTATTAATACTACGTATTTACAACTCACAATCACATTATTTTATTAAAAAGTTATTCATTTACCTGTAATGAACAAAAGAAACAACATTTAAAGTCCTTATTTAAGGTTTCTTTAAGTATAAGATAGTATTTTAATGAAATACTTCTGTTTATTGTTTGTCTTTATAACTTGTTTGATCGCTACTAAGGTTACTGTAGCTAACATCACATCTGTCAGCAGTGACATCTAGTGAGCCACCAACTAACTTGTCGGTAATACAAATTAAAGGAAAGCACTCATAAGCGGTTTTCTTTACTTATACATCCCAGGTTTTGAATGGTTTGTTTGGCAAAACGGGGTTTGTCTAGCGGGTATGTGTAATTATTCTAATACATTTCTTTCATGTTCCGCTGTAATAAATACAGGTAAAAACTTTTCACTTTAATAACGTGAATAAATTATTGTTTTACATGGCAATAATATTTTTCTATGATTGGCAGTATTGAATGATTGTCTATGAAATGTTTAATAGAAACGATAAATATAAAAATGGCGTAAGTGAATTAATTTAATCAAAATTAAAATTATTATTTTTAATTGATAAACTAACGTTTAAACAAGATTTTTATGCATAGCATAAAGGTAGATAACAAATATTATAATCAATAATTATCAGTCTGAAACACTCATCTACATTGAAAAAATCTTCCGAGAAAAGATACTGGTTTCAGTTGGAAAAATGTAATAATGGGTAATTGTCGAATGAAACACTAGTATATATTGAATTATTTGGCGTGTATTAGATAAGCCGCCATAGCTCAGTGGTCAGAGCTCCTGACCGGCAATCAGAGGGACACGGGTTCAATTCCCGTTGGCGGCCAGTATCTTTTCTCGGAAGATTTTTTCAATGTAGATGAGTGTTTCAGACTGATAATTATTGATTATAATATTTGTTTTCAAAATTAAAATGTTAAATGCATATTTTTTGCATGTTCTTTTTGTCTCCCCGACATAAATACTCACTTTTCGTAATAATAAAGCTAAATCTAACTGTTTGAATAAAAAATATTCCGTATTAACGAGTAAGCGGTTCAATGCATAAATAATATTTCTTCTCCAACTGACAACTATCTGTATGTATATGGGGGGGGGGGCGGTTTGAAAAAAAAAACAAGGTGTAAAACGTCCAAATCTTTTTCTTCATGCAGGTTTATTAAAAAGAAGCCGCTTCAAAGATAGGTCGGTACGTAATATTCTATTAAGCATGTAAAATTATACTTAGCAGTGTATACCTAATATAATATAAGTTTGTGCATTACAACACACAATTGTGTGATCCAGCTTTAGATAAATACACAGCAATAGAATCAAGATTTAAATATCAGCAAAGGATGAAGGTCATAATTTGAACAATCTCTATTCGTTTTACAATCCCCTAGTGTAAATAATATAAAATGGCAACTAACTTTAATTTGGGAGGCGGGCATGAGGCCGCCCCGGGAACCATTAATTGGAACAACTCTGCCAGAGGTTACCCCAAGTGGTTCGCTACGTTTAATGACTTAGCAGGGACGCCCGGGATCATGGGGTGAGGTTTGTCCGGGTCTTGGCGGCAGATGTGTCTGCCCACCAACTGCCTGGTAGGCGTAAGAGACTGGTTGAGGGAGACCTTTCGACCTCTCCAGGACTCTCTCTACCCTGCGCTTCGAACGCAGTGAGAGGGATAGATTCCTACGTCACTCCTGGACACACTGACCCCCAGATTCCTACCACCCCTCATGCCTTTTTCTTTTCCAGAACTTCCTCTCCTTCCTTTCCTAAAACAGGCCCTGAGGGGAATTATTTTTCTCAGGGCCTTCTGCACGGAGCTAATGTAATACAATAAAAATAAAAAATAAAAATAATGTAAAAAATAATAATAAAATGATTTTCAGATAGCTAACTTTTGTAACTTGTAAGTTAGTTTGTCGTGAGTCTGGACTAAATAACAAACCAAAACGATACAGCGCATTCCACAAAACATTGCATATTCAACACGGCCCGGGAGAGTTTTATTGGCGCAGCCGACCTGAATGGCAATCGATTCGATTTGATAATCGTTTGATCATTCGAGCGCAAACTTTATTGTTGAATACAAACACACACATTTACGAGTTTCCCAGCGAGAAGAAATATGTGGGTACACCGTTTAAATCCAGTCGGTGGGATCAATAATTTGACCACAAAAATGATTTGAGGAAAGTCAGAAAAAAATAAATCTTTTACAAAAGTAAAAAAGAAGAACCAATGAAACTGGCTGTTGAGAGATGGGAGGAAATTGGGAAGGGAATGACGCTGATTAAGGCGCCGCATCCGCGCTCAAAAAGAAGAAGATGGAGAGATATGTAATTACGAATGTTAGAGGAGCGCGCTAATATTTAAAGTGATAAAATCGATGCGAAAATTGTGAAAATGTTTAATAAAACACGACTCGTTTAAAATAGAACAAAAATCTCATGGAAGGCGTCTTAAGTATCATTTAAAGAAACATTGTTATTTTTTTCACAACTATAACTTGTAAAATAACCGAAACAAACGTGTTTATAATAATTTTCGGAGCATATTTTGCGATTTTTTTCTATCGAGGGAATTTCATATAATTTGCGTTTCGGCGTGGAACGCGTCTAGATATTATCTTAAAAACTAACATATATATTTTTAAGAGCTTAAAAACTTCAAATGTTTAATGGAGATATGTAAGAAATCGGTAGAATTTCGGGTAGCGGCGGCTTAAGAAAAAGCGGAAGTTGATTTCCTCCGGAGCGTAGTGCAACATATACATATTTAATTATATATTATGTACATACGTGTATTCATGATCGGCGGTTTCGCTCGATCGAACATGTTGACGTGAAACCATGCTAGTCGTTGCATCCACACACTCGACACAAGATCCAAAAGATATACAGTCAAGACGTTTCAGTCAAATGTTGTGGCGGTGGCGTAAACTGGCAATATAAACATAAATTAGTCATGTCCTTTTTCGTCAACTTACACTTGTAGCATTGTAAATTTCTATCTAAAATCGAGCAAGCAGGGCAGGCAAGCATTAGCACGGGTGCCCAGGTTCATGGGGTAAGGTTTTTCCAGGTCTTGGCGGTCAATGCGTGTGCCCACCTACCGAATGGCGGGCCAGATCGAGAGAAATTGGTTGAAACCTAGAACCCTCCAGCCGGTCTCTCTCGACTCATCGCCTTGCACGGCAGTGGGAGGAACGGATTCATTCGTCGTCACTCCTTGAGTTACACTCCTCAAAGCACTGACCCCGAGACTCCTACCCACCGCTCATACCTTTTTCCTTTCCACAACTTTATCTCCTTCCTTTCCCTAAAATGATCGTCCACGCAGCATCCCCAGAGATGACAGATGCCCTGATGAAAATAATTTCCCTCAGGACCTATGTCATGGAGCTAATGTAAAAAAAACGGTAAATTACAGTATTCGATTCTTTTCCGTTGGCTCGATATCGAACAAAAAAGCATCGAGCGAGATGGTAGACACGTTGAGACATGTTCGAGTGAGCGTAAAACCATCGAGCAGGAACGAGTGTATGTACGGGCCTTTAGAAACAACTCTAATGAGCGTAATACACGAGCCCGATTTTCCGCCCGATTCCAATTAGAGACAAAAGTCAACATTTTTCGCTTTACGCGATCGCTGTTTTCAACTCTATTTTCATACCTACGATTTCAGTAGGCATCACAACAAACAGTATGGTTCATGTGTTGTTTGCAGTGATGACAAATTGAAATCCTAGATATGAAAATAGAGGTGAAAATAGGCGATCGCGCAATCGCTCGATCGCGAAAAATGTTGACTTTTGTCTCTAATTGGAATCGGACTGAAAATCGGGCTCGTGTATTACGCTCATAAGATAAAGGATTGTTTTTATAAAAGAGCAAATTTTATCGAGTTTTTTTTATTATCGGCACTCGACCAGTTTAAGTAGTGATTTTTACACACAGTGATAAATTTCTCCTCAAATTGTATATCTTGAATAAATTTCCACATAAGTGGCCGAATATTGAATAGCAGTCAATGGAAGGAAAACTTCGTTGAACTTTTTTAGATTTGAACTCCAGAGTACCAACTGACCTACACGAAGAGTTGAATATCAATCATCTCTTATTCAATCAGATCTGAATGTTTTTACGAAACCTCAAATCATAAATCGCAGATTCCCGACTTCCGGATCTTGTACCCAAATGGCAACGATCGCACCGGTTCGGGTTCGGGTTCGGTCACCGACCGCGACCCTCCATTGTGTATGTGCGTTGATTCGTGAAACCGAATTATTTCGGGTACACCAATAAATTATAAGTGTAGGTATCTGCAATAATAAAAATACGACACGGAACTGTTGGATTTATGTTTCTGGGGAACTCGAAATATTCGCATTTGTAAATTTCGAAAAATTGAAAGAAATTGCACGGAAAGTGTGGTGAAAAACAAATTGTCGTACAATGCTGGACGAATTTATAGCTTTAGAAAATCATATAGGGAAACATACGAATAGATATATTGGTAGTGTGGAAAGCGTGAGCGAATAAAGGAGTGTGAGGAAAATATACGACACGGTTCACATCTGATATCAACCCTGACGAATGGCAGTGAGACTTGTAACAGATGAGGAACGAAATTATACAGTTGAAACGAGATCCATAAAGTGAACCTACAGTCGCCTGACGGTTTAAGACACACTCCCCAAATTAGCGTTTTTGTTTATCAATTTTACTGATTTTTTTGGTACACTTATTTACTTAGTTTATTCACCAACTTTTTAAAGAAATATTAATATGGTCTCAATTGCTTACAAAACAGGCAATTTTATAATCATGCTGGCAACACCGCTGTTCTGGCAGCCATTTTGTTTTACTTCAGTTCATATTCTGTCACCGTAGATGGAAAACGAAGGAAGGGGGGATAACCAACACCCCTGTCATAGGTCACCCCAAGTGGTTCGCTACTTTTGGTGATTTAGCACGGGTGCCCGGATTCGTAGGATTATGGTTTGTCTAGGTCTTGACGGCGGATGCTTTGGCCGACCTATTGCGTGGCGGGCCGGAATCTTTCAATCCATCTCCTTGCACCGCAGTACTACGCACCCTAAATACCTTTTTCCATCCCAGAACTTCTCGCCTTCCTTTCCCTAAAAATAACCTCCACACAGCATCCCCAAAGATGACACAGACCCTGAGGGATTTCTTCGTCCTCAAATACACTAACGGCCGTTGTTCCCAATCCTACTGATCAACTGTTGAGCCGAAATTTTGGCACTTATGCACAAATACGTTCTTCCCAACGCAACTCTCCGACCAACAGCCGAATCGAGCGTTACTAAACAAATCACTTAGCTGATCGGAGACTCAGATTGATCGATCGAAAAGTTGGGAACAACGACCGTTGGAGCAATCTCCGTTCATACAGAGAAAAGGGTTTCAGGAGAATGTTAGACACGCAAGTGGATGAAAGAAGAAGCCAGGGATTCACCAGGAAGACGAACAAGTGGATTTGATGACTAAAACTGTAACGGCCGCTGTTCTCAATTCTACTAAGCCAAAACTAAGGTTTGAAACTGCTTAAGCATCACTTACAGCCGCCGTTCCCAATTTTACTAAGCCGAAACTACGGTTCAAAACTGCTTAAGCATCACTTAATTACCACAAAGTCTAGATTAAGTGATGCTTAAGCAGTTTTGAATCTTAATTTTGGCTTAGTAGAATTGGGAACAGCGGCCGTCAATCTAGAATGAGTGATTCTTAAGCAGTTTTGAACCTTAGTTCGGCTTAGTAGAATTGGGAACAGCGGCCGTCAATCTAGAATGAGTGATTCTTAAGCAGTTTTGAACCTTAGTTCGGCTTAGTAGAATTGGGAACAGCGGCCATCAATCTAGAATAAGTGATTCTTAAGCAGTTTTGAACCTTAGTTCGGCTTAGTAGAATTGGGAACAGCGGTCGTAAGAATACTATGTTATTCATACGATTGATGATTGAATCAAAATCATTAAAGTAAGTAACATTGTATCTCATCACATCACACCCTCGTTTAATATCACGGAACCAATGTGTTATGGTATTCCGTGACAGGGCTATCTGTAAATCCAATGCTCGTGAATAATTTAGTGTCCATAAGCGGCCCCAAACCCACGAGAGCCGAGAGAGCCACTAAGTACCCCGACTAACTACACGGAGATAGCTCGGGTCAATACGCCCGACATGTTATTATATCGTATCCCGAATAAACCTGACTCCTGACTCTTGAGTAACATCTACATCGAAGGATATTTAATTGGTAGGGATCTAGTTTGTCCAACACATTGCTAAAATAATGAGCGTTGTACCAAGGTACAAGATGCTTTTTTTCATTCGGTTTTCATATGGGTCGTTCATGTAAGATTCGGAATGTAAAAGGACGTGTTCTCTTTTGATACCGATTTAAGATGGTGTACTTTATTTGACATCTGTCGTCTTTTTTTTACATTTGCCCCATATGGAGACCCTAAAGGAAAATAATTCCCTTAACGGTCTATGTCATCTTCGGGGATGATTTTTATTTTATTTACGGTATCATATCATCTTTGGGGATGCTGTGTGAAGGATCTTTTAAGGGAAAGGTGGGAGAGAGTTCTGGGTAGGAAAAAGGTATAAAGGGTGGGTAGGAATCTGGGGGTCAATGGGTCCAGGAGTGACGGACGTATGAATCCATTCCTTCCACTGAGGTGTAAGGTGATGTGTCTGGCTGGAAAAATCGAAACGTCTCCATCAACCAGTATCATCTGATCCGGCCCGCCACGCAATAGATGGGCAAATCCGCCACCAAGACCTAGACAAACCTCAACCCATGAACCCGTGCACCCCTGCTAAGTTACCAAACATAGCAAACCCCACTGGGGTGATCTACGGCAGGGGTGTTAGTTATCCAATAAATGGTTCCCGGAGGCGGTGATGTTTGGAAGGTCTTTTTGGGAAAAGAATGAGAGGAATTTCTGGAAAGGAAAAGGGTAAAAGGGGTGGAAAGGAATCTGGGGATCAGTGTGTCTAGAAAACGGACGTAAGAATCTATCCCTACCACTGCTGTTCCGAGAGACTTCTTCTTGTGAGGTTAAAAGGTTTCCTTCAAACAGTCTCTCCCGATCCGGCCTTCCACGCAGTTGGTGAGCAGTTTGCCCTTTTCCTGTTTATGACATCGAAAATAATCGGCATGGATATTGGATAGATTTAAAAACACGATAGACCGAAAACAAAAATATTAATTTATGTTTGTCCTGAATCTCGTCAGCAAATTGGGAACTAGAGCAACTTGCGGTGAGCGCTTAGCCGCTGTGTTGCAACCTAAGAGTATTGTTCCTCTGAGGTTGCAACTTGCTAAACGAACGGAGATGTTATATTATCTAAAAGTTTACGTAAAGTTAGATTGGGTAATTGCAATTATTAATTATTCTAGTACTCAAATGTATAATAATAGTTGATCGGTACGGGAAGTCGACCGAACTGATAAGAAACAATCTTATGAAAATAGGTAACACGTCAATATATTCGCTTTTGTTCAATACTTGCTTTTGCTCACTAATGGACTGATTTAATGTTCGCAGCTTTTGTGATTTTCAGGAAAAACTTGAATTGTAGGTATAATAAGTGGTGACCCGATAGTTCATTCCCCGACATTTGGCCCCCAGAAATTATAATTGTAATGTGTAACACTAAACTAAACTACACTGATATCGGCTCGCAGCGCAGCAAGCGTCCTCGCGTCTCCTCTCTCCTCCTCGCGGCACGCTGCTCGAGATGACAGAGTTATCCACAACTATAAATGTCTATACACTACAATAATTATTATACAATTATAAGGTTTTGCGCATTATTTACTGATTTCAAACCGAAAATCGACTTAAAAATTACTTTATTATTAATTTGATATGAATATCCAACGAATTTATTTACAGTGTCGTCTTTTGTACTTATAGTGGTATGTACAGTATTGTACAGTATGGTTCCATGACAGTTGATCCGCCGACAATTAGTCCTATACAATGTGCAGTCGGTTTAGAGAAAATATGGTACACCTAATTACACAAAATATTTTTTTTTTGTGGAAAAGAGTCAATACATCTAAAGTATGATTTAAAAATGACATATTTCTGGTTTTCTCTGGTTATACCCTCTTAAAGTAATATGTAGGATAGCTAGATTCCATCTATGGATAAGCTCTTAATCTAATATCTAGTCCTCTTTTTTTGAGTGTAAGAAGCTATTTTTTTAACATTAGAGCCACACAGGAGGCCCTGAGGTTAAATAATAAATAAAGGAAGAAGAGGAAGTTCCGCGAAGAAAAAGGATATTAGGGGTGCTAAGTCACCAAACGTAGCGAACCCGTAGAAGTCATTAACCTCAAATCCTTATCTTGTGTCCCCAATATATTTTATTTCGTAAAAGCATTCGGAATTCTTGATGTTATAAATTATCCTGACCTTCAATAAATCTAAATATCTTCTAATTCATTTTGTCCCTTCTGTGGCTATTCAACGAGCCTTCGCATGTGCCTTGTATAACTTATAATACGGTCGGAACAACGAACCCACAACGAAGTCACCACAAAATAATCAATTAATTGGGGGTGAGTTGCTACTTTAATAATTTGCGGAATTTTGTATATTAATTGGAGATCCAGTTTTATCCATTTCGAAGATGTTTGTTACTCAATTGAAGTTTAAAGTATCAGAAAAGCTGCAGCTGCAAGTAGCAACTGAACTAATTCCCCTAGAAAGTAGAGCATTTAACTGGATGGCACCAATTATTGGTAGATAAGTTACAGAACTAGACAGTTAATGAAGTTTTTTTTCCAGCTTCATGAAAATTATTTGAAACATTCGTTTGACAATAAAGCAGACATCAATGCAATCTGAATCAATGCAAATATTTTTAGCCCGCAGCATTATTTCCATCTAAAGTTGTTCATAGCAAAAATAAGAAATTGTAAATAGCATGCTGCGCACCACTCAATGAATTTTGGTTTTGTTAGACTTTACAGCACCGTTCGAAACCATGTTTATGTTGTATAAAATATCCCATAAGGTTTTTAGTTTCATAATATGTGCGATCCGGGATTCGCACCTAAGGAATATTCTAATCCAAGTGAGTCTTGTTCGCCGTAGTTTTTCTTTGGGAATTTTCATTGGAGAAAACTGTCACAAAAAACATTCAGAAGAGGCTTTTTAGATCAAACAGACAAACTTTATGAAGGGTGCGAAAATTCGGAAATGAGAATCATTTTGAGATAAAGATCAGAACTTGCTACATTCAACTCCATCTCCTTCCCTTACCCATTCCTTTTAGCCTCAGAACATACCCCAAAGTCCTACTGGCGTGGGGCAGCATTCGGTCGTGAGCAGTTTGGACTAATAAGATATTCACATAAAAAATCGTTTAATTTCTGCTATAAATATTAAAACAGGAATCAAATAAATTACCTACAACGAACACAAATTGGCGTAATTATTATAATGGAGTTACAATAGAAAATGTAACAGGAAAATCAATAAATAAAAGCTTACATGCACACAAATCAAAGTATAATAGAATACAAACGTAGGTACTCACACGTAGGAAATATTCAATGTAATGTATGTAGTTATGTAGTCTATGGCCCGGTGTATCATCCAGTCTGTATCCTTGCTATGTACGACATTCCTCGTTCAAATTTAAGCTGGCTAAATCTGCCGCTCGAGTCTTAATAAACCGGAGAAAAGTTTCATTTTTAGACAAATCTTAAATCTACGTAAATAATATTGAATACTCCCATATCATCGAGATTTACGTAAATTGCCTAATTATATAAGCATGGACTATTATTTACATTCAATCTAAAATAGCCTGATAAGGTATTTTAAAATTGTTTTGATAGTTTGTTTTCAGAAATATACATTACATCTAGACTCGCCATTGTCTCACACACTCAAAATAGAATGAGGCAAGTAAGAAAAACTCTTACGGTTTTCAGTAAATTCTTAATTCAAAAGTTATTCGTGTATGATTAAGATATACATTCAAAGATTGTGTGTGTATGAATGACAATTCACCGAATTAGTATATCTCTTTGCCGAATTACTAGCGTATTAGCACCGAATACTACACTCTACATCGCGGGTGTGACTGAAATGCTAAGATACGTTTACTCGCTTACACTAAAGACTAACTAACTAACTAATCATCACGCCGTTTCCCCGTAGGGGTAGGCAGAGAGGACGGACCGCCAAACAACTCGGTCTTGGCACACACTCTTTGCCTCACTCACATCCATACATCGTCTCATACATTCTCTTCTATTATTCTGACTTTTGACATGGCCCGACTCAAGTATCTGATTCACTTGATCGTGCCATGTCTTCCTCGGACGTCCCCGACTTCTTCTACCATTCGCATTTGCGTCGTATATTCTTCTTACACTACTTTCTTCGTTCATTCGCTCTACATGCCCAAACCATCTGAGGGTCCCTTTCTTAATCTTACTCATTATGCTTACATCAGCCTTACATTCTTTGCGGATATCCACATTTCTCACACGATCATACATTGTTTTACCACACATACGCCTCAGGGATCTCATTTCAACAGCATTCAGTTTACTTTCATCCTTCCTCTGCCAGTTCCATGCCTCACTGCCGTACATCAGGGTAGGTACCAGGACTCCATTGTGGACTGCTAGCTTCGCTTCTTTTGACAGTTTTTTTTTATTAGCGCCAACGGCATTCAGTCCTCCATTAATGGAGTTACCGGCATTCACCCTTCTTTCAATATCTCTATCAGCCTTCCCATCTCTCGTAAACATACTACCCAGATACACAAACTCATTCACCTGCTCCAATTATTCAACATTCACAACTATATTGCATACTGTTTTCGTACTCTCTCTTTCAAACACCATGACTTTAGACTTCTGACATTCATCATTAACTCATTCTTCATACATACTTCGTTCATCCTAGATACGAGAGACTGTAGATCTTCCATATTGTTAGAAATCAGCACCGCATCATCAGCATACAACAGGCAACATACTTTCAGATTACTCAACTGTATGAGACGACCTACTGTCGTTAGTTTTCCTTCTTATACTTAATTGTTGCTACTCACTTCTCTAATGGCGCTAAAAATCTTCAGGAAACTATAGCAATAATTGTATTTTTTTTAAGTAATAAATAATTTGCGTGTATTAAAGAATGAAACGTCTTTCCTCGGCTTTTACTAGTGTTTTCCGTGCAATGGAAACAATTTCTCATCATCCACGGCATTTTATGCGCTTTTTCATTCAATTTTACTACTGGTAAGGTACAGGACCTTAAGCGACGCGCGGCAGTTAGTGTACGGCCTGAATGCACGCTCAAACGCGGGGCGTCGCGTGCAGGTTCAAACGAGTTGATTTTGCAGCGGTGGCAAGAGAATAAAATAGTTAAAGCAAGAGTGTGGAGAGAACTTTCAGAAAAACTAGGAATTGAAGGTAAATATGATTTTATTGCAAGTATAGGTATAGTTTAAAGTAAATTTTCGTATTTTTTTATATTTTTCTTTCATTCTATTTGTCCAAAAATAGTCAGAAAACTGCTGTCGTACATTCCTCGCTGCCAAAGTAGAACTAAAGCAATAAAAAAATATTAAAAGAATTAAAATTAAATTGCCGTGATTAAAACAATAGCGGTGACCGTCAACGCTGAGCGTGCACTGATGCCACTCAGTGAGCACGCTCTTGACCGCTCCACCGCCCCGCTGACCGCCACGCCGAACGCTAACCACTCAGGCCGTACACTTAGGTTCTAAAACTACGAAATCGAAGACAATAAAATTGCATTGTCTTTGGCTTACCACTTTGAGATTTCTACCACGCGTCCATATGTATATATTATAGATATAACGTCATTGGTTTTCAGCATTTAATTTCATGAATAGCGCACGACTCCGGCAAATCAATATTATTTAAAATTAGTATCCTTATCCTCACTAATAGCACCAAGCACCGTGCTGATTGAAGTGAGGAACTTTATCAAAAATCAACTCGTAAAAAATGAAATAAAATATTTGATACTACTTGGTGATATCTAGGTTTGCGACCTATATAAGATTACGTTCCAAGCCACACTAAGCTCGACATTCCAACCAAGTTGAGCTTAATATGAAGTGATATACCGGGCCTATGTAAGCGCGATAATTTGATGTGAAGCGCGGAGGTTCCGCCATTGCGAATTGCGACGTGTGAACGACCTTGAACTTGATTCTGTAATCATTCCGGCCTAGAATGAGGCCAAAACAGCTGCTCTAATATTATTGAAGTAGCGAAATTATTGAATGTTAGGATATATTCCATCTGCAACCAGGTGAATTATTTTAATATACATATACGTGAAAAATAGAATTTTCTTCTAGGTACATAAAATATTTTTCATAAGATTGAAAAATTATGTTTTTTTTTTCAATTATTTCTGCTTTCAATTTTCAATGGTGTTTTGGTCATCATTTAAAATTACCGAGAAAGAAAAGGTGAATTTATGTAATAATTTTATTTAAATGTGCAAATTTCAGAATTATATGGAAGATTGGAGTCGAGTTTAGGCTTAGAAGAGATGAGATTTTTAATGGAGGGGAGGCAATTTTAGATAACGCTTCATAGAAGAGAGGATATTTATTTATCTAATAGTTCCCACATCCAGACCACCACATAATGTACAATCTGGGGAGAGTCAAGGACGTGAATTTTAAAAAGGTGAGAAGGAACGGAACAATGTCCCATTCGAAAAGTGAAGAAAATGCTTTTTGAAGTAAAACTTCTTTACGCACGCTCGACACTTGGTGTTAAACTGGTGAATGCGTTACGAAAAAGAATATATATATATATATATATTTAGAAGCGAACTCTAATCGTACTGGAATGCATTACGAAAAAGGGTAGGGAATGGGGAAACGTGGACTAAGGAATGGGGAATGGGTAATATGGAATGGGGACAGGGACAGGGATACCCGGCATAGGGATAGAGATAGGGATAGGGATAGGGATAGGGATAGGGATAGGGATAGGGATAGGGATAGGGATAGGGATACCCGGCATGCGTTGCAATGCGACTTTAACATTAACACAGGAAACAACTACCTAAGTATTTACATGCAAAAAATAGGTTCTTAATTTGAGTAATAAGTAATTCATACGTATTTAGATTGAAAAGAAACTTATGCAAATGTCAATCCATAAAATAAAACAAAATGGCGGCAAAAGAATCGTTTGGAACTGGAAATTTTGAAATTTGATTGAATGAAAATGGAATTTAATACTTCTTTCCATCTATCTAAACGTTATTTATTTATTACTTAATTATATCTAATAGTTGTTGTTTCTTGTAGGTATCAAAGTAATTAAGTTGAAACATAGTGTATTTTCCAAAATATGTGCCTAATAAAAGTGCTGTGGTTGGGGTATTTTATAACTTATTTAAACTTTTTAGTTTTTTTTTTCGAAAATACAAGTTTGAAACATGATGTATGCAAACGAAGCATCTGTGTGAGTAGGTACTGTATTTGGCCAAACTCTAGTTGCGATACCTGTTTGTAGTAGTGACCTTTCTGTCAAATGATGCACCTTCTCACCTACAAGAAATATGAAAGATTCGAAACATTTGAAGAACATGCTATCTCTTTTTGGCCAATGGAAATGGAGAACAGAGACAACGTAAACGTACGTCGGTTAAAATTGCGTAAGAATCTCCAACACCAAACAGCTGACTCGCATAACAAAGAATGATTTTCATAACAACTACTGACACAAGAGGCGCAAATCCGTTTGCTCTTCGATTTGTTTAGTCCGAACGTCACAATCCCACATTTACATAAATATTGCATTGCAATATTGAATAACAAACGGCCCCTCACCACGCAAGCTTGTTTAGATAATATCTCAGCCAAGTAAGGTCATGACATATTGACCGAATATTGATTATTCTCTCGAAAACATTACACATGCATTACAACAAACCACAAATATCATGACACAAACGCATTTTAAAACTAAACACGATTTTGTACAAATTTTTGTGTATTTTTGTTTCCAGTTGGCACAGCGAGCGTATCTTTGAGACGCAGTAGAATCTGAATACCTTACCTTACTATGCATCCAACACCGACATTATCGTGTATAATCACTGTCAGCGAGCAGTCGCGTAAAATCTGACGAGAATCACGCGCAATTAGGAGCACAAAAAGGACTTTTCACAAGCTACAAACCACTACGCACATACTAGGCGTGCGCGTTATTTAACGTAACTAGATACAATAACTAGTTTCGTTAATGAAACGGAAATAACTAGTTTCGTTAAAATTACAAGTAGTTATTTTTGTAAATGCGTTATTCTTGTAACTGTGGTTGTTGGTGTTGGGTGTAACGTGAGTAACTGAGTAGCACTGAGTAGTTTCGCATCGTTTCGCATCGCGCCTGCCGGCCGGCCGAGCTAGCGAGTTGACAGATCGAAAATTTCCGAGTCAGCGGGAGTCCGTGACACGAAATCCGAAGTAATCCTATTGTTAAAGTAATAAAATTGATTTCACTGTATAGCTACAAACACTTAGATACTAGATAGTCATTTAATTTATTTTCGTTTCGTGTGTAACTGTATAGTTAGTGGAGGTATTTGCACAAACAATCACAGTAGCTGAATGAAAATAACTAGTTACAAAAATAACCTGTTTTGAAACAGGTTACGCCGACCAAGAAACTAGTCTCGTTACGTTTCTTGAAAACGTCGTAACGACCCACATCTAGCACATACCGCGAGCCGAGAGCACTTCGATTTATTTCGTTCTGTTGTGTGCCTCCCGCCAGTTGCTATGGTACACTTGCTCAATAATAACCGGCCATAATTTAGCATTAACCACATGACAATTTGCATTAACCGTACATCCAATGTCTATAAAGCATTAAACTGTAATCAACGGATTCAATTTTCACTGTTTTAGTTCGTTTGTTATTTTAGATTAGGGATGTAAACATTGTTAAACCTGTGTCAATTTTCTCAACATAGGAATCAAATTCCCACTGCGCGTTTTGATTGCGCATACTGTCTTTAAACTGTATGAAAAAGAATACACCCACGTTCACACGTACACAGCTTGTCTATACTTGTTAAATAAAATAAGAGAGTAAAAAACATTCACAAAAAATGCTAATTTGATGTACATTACTTTTGAATATGTTTTTAGAACACTTGGTACTTTTCGCTATAATCTCATATTTTAGCTGCACGGTTTTCGGCGTATTACAACGAAGTACGGTGATTGTTTATCTTTCTCATTTATGTGCCGCAGAAATCACGCGGCAGATTTGAATTCAATGTTTATAGATAGCAATAGCAATTTTTTATTGAAATTAAATTAATAAACCATTATTGAATTTAATTATCTGTCGGCGGTGTAAGCCATGCTAAACCAGTTATATTACTTGTACTTTCATAAATGGTGGAACCTCTTGAGAACTAAACAATACACTACCATAAAATCTGTGTATAACAAAACCACTGGTAGTGAAAACCTGATAAGTTTAGGCGAACTTGGAATTTTTAAATTTAATTGCATACTTTTACCAGATGGCAAGTCCTTACCGATAAGTAACAAATTGTGAATATCTCACACCCAAGTTTTGAAGTTTTAAAAACTGGTAACCATAAGTAGTCTGAGAGTTCTTGTCGGATTCTGACTTCACGGGGGCTTCATTATAGAGTGATCAAATATCACTCGTATTTCAGATGAAATACAATTCAATTGAAATTGGTAGGTATCTACATAAATGTATAATTACTCTCGCCTATTCAGAGAAATGCGAGAATTGCTACTGTTTATAGAAAAACTCTTATCAGTAATTACAGGGAAAACCATCCAGCTCATCACCCCAGACATTCTTTTTTGGGAAATGGTCTTGGCCTTTGCTTCTTTTGTGGCCATCTTTCGTGCGCGTGCGGTGATCTTCTCGCGTATGTGACGCATGTTTGGGGACGGTGCCTGGAATGTTTTGGTGAAACCCAAACGGTTTCACTGGACATTTCCAAGGCCTTTGACCGGGTTTGGCATCGAGCGCTTGTCAACAAACTGCGTTCTTACGGACTTCCCGCATCCTTGTGTGCGTGGATTGCCGACTTTTTGAGGGGGAGGTCGATTCAGGCGGTTGCTGACGGTTTCACCTCTTCCTCGCATTCGATAAATGCTGGCGTCCCACAGGGATCGGTTCTGTCTCCGACTCTGTTTCTGTTGCACATCAACGACCTCTTGTCATGTGCACCGATTCATTGTTACGCGGATGACAGTACAGTCCATGATAGCTTTTTGTTTGACAAGCCTCCAAAGGGCACACAAACCCCAATAGCTCGGAGGGCTTTGAAGCAGAGAATGGACGGTTACCTCGAGAGTGTTTTCTCTTGGGGTAAGAATAACCTCGTCGAATTTAATGTTTCGAAGACCCAATCATGTCTGATAACGTCTAAAAGGGATCGAAATGATAATCTAGTCTCCTTCAACGGAAGCATTCTCCCGAACAGGACCTCCATTGATATGCTTGGTGTAACTCTTAGTGACCAGCTCAGGTATGGGGGCTCCATCGAAACCAGAGTTAAGTTAGCCTCTCAGAAACTGGGCGTACTGTACAGGGCCCGCAGATACTTTAATAGTACTCAACTGTTAACCCTGTACAAATCGCAAGTGCGCCCCACGGTTGAATTTGGCAGCCACCTCTGGTCTGGAGCTCCAAAATACCTAAAAAAAACCCTTGACTCTGTGCAGAAACGGGCGGTCCGTTTGATAGATTCTCCCATCCTAACAGACGGATTGCAATCTTTAGAGCATAGGCGTCAGGTGGGAATGCTGTCCTTGTTCTACCGGTATTACAATGGAAGATGCTCCGAGGAACTAGCGTCATTGATCCCCTCGGCACCGGTGCATAGTCGGGAAACACGCCAAACACGCGCCCAACATTTGTACACGGTTGACATTAGTCACATGAGAACGGGTCGTTTTTACGATTCGTTCTTGAGTTCAACAGCTCGGCTGTGGAACAACTTACCGGCCTCTGTGTTTCCTCCCTCCTACAACATGAGTCTCTTCAAGACCCATGTTAACTCCTTCCTTTCCTCAAAAAGACCCTCCACACAGCATCCTCAAAGATGACATAGGCCCTGAGGGAAATTATTTTCCTCAGGGCCTCCTGTGTGGAGTTAATGTAAAAAAAAAAAAAAAAAAAAAAAAATCTTTGATTTTTGATAAATATGGGATAAAACATGGGTAAATGTTAAAATATAAGTGGATTCATCGGTTATGTTGTTATGTAGCACTAACTAACTAACCATCACGCCGTTTCTCCGCAGGGGTAGGCAGAGAGGACGGACCGCCAAACAACTCGGTCTTGGCACACATTCTTTGCCCCATTCACATTCATACATCGCCTCATACACACTCTTCTATTATTCGAATGTGTGATTGTTATTGCACTATGTGTAAAATCGGCTACCATAACACGGGCATCAGCCTAGCATGGTGGTTGAAAAATCCACAAATAATGTAACCATAATATTCATACAATGAATAATAAAATAAAAATCTGACTCTTGACATGGCCCGACTCAAGTATCTGATTCATTTGATCGTGCCATGTCTTCCTCGGGCGTCCCCGACTTCTTCAACCATTCACATCTGCGTCGTATATTCTTCGTACACTATTTATTTATACTGATTTTACAGATGTTCGCACTTATGTGAGAACAATCCAGTTATAAAACTCAGTCATTACACAAATATAAAAATCTACAATTAAATACAGATAGGTACATATAATTAGAAAAACAAAACATCACAAATAAAAATATAAAATTATTATACAAGGTCACTCAGGTAACACATTACAATTTACAATGAGTGGTAAGAGACTATGAAATACGCGAGGCCAAGGGCGTAGCGAGGTACGGGCAGGGGGGGGGGGCAGCTGCCCCCCCCTAGAATATGCAGGTATGCTCACAAATCGTAAAGTAATATTAAGTCGGTAGTCTATTGTTTGTGAGAATAAATTTAATTTTTATTATTACCTTTTTAGTTTATAATTTTTGTGTGGATCGTGGAAAGTTGGGATAAATATTAGAAAAGCTACCTAACTAAAGATTGTACGTTTATTTGTATTTTACTTTTCCTATTTTTATACTTTATATGTATTTACGTGCATTTGTAAAACTTGCCGGCTCTGAGGGCCTCAGACACAGAATTGGGACTTATACTCAAGTTGTTAGTCAGCCAACATTTTAGTTAGTTGCTTGTTAACAAAATGCCCACATGAGCTAAGGGGCCATCCATAAATTATGTCACACGAATTAGGGATGTTATGGAGATCCGTAACCGTATCCGAAACTATCGGATATCCGAAATAAAATAATATCCGTATCCGTAACCGAAACCGATATAAAAGTTTCGGATAAAGGCGGAGTCGAAATTAAAGGTTACGACAGGTTTTTGTTTGTTTTGCCCGGCCGAGCAGTCATTTGTCATAAAAGCCACGCGTGACTGATTGTAAAAACAAATGATAATATACCTAGACTAGAAGTAAAAGTCAAATCTTGCCATTTGTATTTTACTTTTAGTTTTATAATTTTAAAGTCTAATATCCGTAACCGAAATTATCCGAAACTAGCGGATAATCCGAAATAATCTCATATCCGAAACCGGTATAATATTATTCCTATATCCGTATCCGTATCCAGATCCGAAATTGCATATCCATAACATCCCTACTAAAAATAATCAAAATAGAAGTTAAAAAAAATTTTAAATGTGATGTCACAGAGCTGATGACCCCCCATACCCCTTGTCAGATTTCTCTACCCCCCCCCCCCCCCCCCCCCCCCCCCCCCCCCCCCTTAACAAAATCCTAGCTACACCCTTACCTGCATTTACCCTTCTTTCAATATCTTTATCAGCCTTCCCATTTCTCGTAATACAAACTCCTCCACCTGCTCCAAGTATTCATCATTCACAACTATATTGCACACTGTTGCCTGTAGCACTATAATCAGTTAATATGTCTTCAAAGCTGGAGAAAACCAAGCAGAAGTTTTGAGGGGCCTTCAAAGGATCGTGTCTACCAAAAGAGCACAAGATGAATACACTTGGAAGCATCTTCCCAAATCTGTCCCTTATTATATATAATAAATTTTTGGCTTGTGCCATGTTGCACTTCCTCCTTTAGCCAACATTTTCGACAGTGTTACAGTGTCTATCATAGAGAAAGCACAACACAGCATAATGTCCCAAAAATTAATCACAATAATATGTACTTCTTTTGTTCTTGAAAATCTCAAATGACTTCTAAATTTATACCCACCTATTAATTTGCCATCATCAGTGTATACCATTTTAAAATGTACCATGTTGTATAAAATGTTGTCAATATGTACCTGCTGACAAACTAAAAATTAGTTAAGAAGGATTTAAATGTTAATAAAGAAGAAAAAGGCGTCAAGGACTGATGAAACCTAAACTATGATTGTGCAAGCTCTTTGCAAAGCAGTAAGTAAGGATGGAATACCACACACCTTTGTCGCGGTACTCACCCGCCTTTTTTGTATTTGTATGGCTTATCAAACATTATCTGGAACCTAGAACGTCACTGGCTCCATTTGGAAACAACTTATGCTTCATATATTTTGTTAAAAAATTAAACAATTACGGTACAGATTACAATGCATTATGATGAAAAATTTGCCAATAGCATCATTGCTTTTAACATATTTATATTTATAACTAACTAACTAACCATCATTCCGTTTCTCCGCAGGGGTAGGCAGAGAGGACTGACCGCCAAACAACTCGGTCTTGGCACACACTCCTTGCCTTGTTCACATTCATTCATCGTCTCATACATGCTCTTCTATTAATCTGAATCTTGACATGGCCCGACTCAAGTATCTGATTTATATTTGCATCATATATTCTCTTTACACTCCTTTCTTTGTTCATTTGCTCTACATGCCCAAACCATTGAAACGTTCCTTTCTTAATCTTACTCATTATGCTTACATCAGCCTTGCATTCTTTGCGGATCTCAACGTTTCTCACATGATTTTACCACTCATAAGCCTCCGGATCTCATTTCTACAGTATTCAATCTACTTTCATCCTTCCTCTGCAAGATGCATTCCTTACTGCCATACATCAGGGAAGGTACCAGTACTCCATTATGGACGGCTAGCTTCGCTTTTTTGGGCAGTTTTTTGTTGGTGCCAACGGCGTTCAGTCCTCTATTAATATATAATACTCTATTAACACTACTATTCTGTAATTTAACCAACTTATCTTTATTGTTAATTTATCAACATTATACATACACACATTATAGTCACGTAGTGTCCACAAAAAAACCAAAATAACCATATATAAGACCATTGTTAGAACTGTATTGGCATATGGATGTGAGGGGCTGACACTGACGGTAAAGATGGCTGAAATGCTGGATACTTTTGAAAGAAAAGTGCTGAGAAGAATATGTGGACCCGTGAAAAAGGGTGAACAGTAGCGCATCCGGCACAATGCAGAATTGTATGATATTTATAAGGCCCCTAGCATCTCAGCACATATGAGACTCCTCAGACTGAGATGGGCTGGGCATGTACAGAGAATGCCGGATACACGCGTCCCAAAAAGAATTTTGACTGGACACCCAGGTGGAAAGAGAAAAGTGGGAAGACCCAGACTGAGGTGGGAAGACGAGGTAAGGGGGGGTGCGGCACAGCTTCTCCAGGTACGAAATTGGAAGTCAGCCGCTGAGGACAGGAGGAGTTGGAGGCGACTGTTGCAGGAGGCCAAAGCTCGATATGGGCTGTAGCGCCATCGAAGAAGAAGATACAAAAACACTGTTTACCATTGTACCATGTTATGGAAAAATTGTTTTCATTATGACAAATAACATCAGTTGTTTAGCAGGTTTGAATGTTAATAAAATAAAAAAATTCTATGAATTTATTTATGGATCATTTCCAAAGCTTATACGAAGATGAATTATCAGATAACAATGTACTATCACACATATATCTAAATATTATACACGTAAACTATATGCATTCGGACTGAAGCAAGTTGTTAGATTGGTTCTCGAGTTACTTGTCTAACAGAATCTTATTTATCAAAATTAAATATTACAAATCTAAGTTATTTTATGCTACTAGTGGACTACCACAAGGCAGTCATCTCGGCCCCATTCTATTCCTGATGATAAATTGTTTCAATGATGTAGAAATTCTGGTTTTTGCCGATGACATCAAATTATACAAAGAAATATCCAAAATAAGCGACTGCCTAATCTTACAGTCCAACATTGACAAATTGAACCATTGGTGTATCGCTAACTACTTATTCCTCAATATCGATAAATGTAGGACATTAACATTTTGTCAAAGAAAAAAAAATCTGATAAAGGCATTGGCACCTCTGGGATTCGAACCCAGGACCTACGGCTTTCCCACAGCTATACTAACCGAACCTAGTAACTCTATCCGATTCGGTCACTTTAAACTATATCATGCTTCGACTAAGAATTACCAACATTATCTTCATTTTCTTAACGCTTATTTTATTGGAGGCTATATTTATTCTATATGTATGATTGCAAGATTCAAATCCGAACTAAATGCTATCTAGATAGTGTCTGGATAAATTTTTTATCTATTTTATTTTGAATATGCGACATCTTTTCTTCAAGTCTAGGATGAATATTTATTTTTAATTTTATAAGAAAAACCCCAAATTGTACTTTAAAAATGAAGACAATATTAGGGAAACTCGTTAATTTTTATTATTTTAACTGGGTGATAATATTATGTAGCACATTAGGCCGCATGTGCATGCATATAACAAAACACTAAATGAACCACGAACTACGGGAAAGGAACGAAGTAACTGCAAGTTGGGTTCGGTGCCGTTTGCTGTTACTTCATTCCTTTCCCATTATTCGTGGTTCGTTTCGCATTTTGTTATATGCATGTACATACAGCTTTAGAAAGTCTACAAACCTACAAGTCTAATGTGAAAAATAAAAGAAAAGTGTGTAATATGGAAGTTGCTCACATTGGAGGTTTTATCGGATCAGTATTTTTACAAAATTTTTAATGACTATCGAGGACAGCATCAGCATAGATTGTTGTATCTTCCTGCCGGTGGAACCAACCTGCCAATGGTTCTGCCAGTGGCGAGAGGTATATATTGTTGCTATATGCTTTAAAATAACACGGTATAATAGTCCGGTACTTTAGTATGACATTTTGAAATTTCCTACCAATTATCCAGAAAACATTTCAATTGAATGGACGCTTTTATATGACGATTCACGGTAATGGTACTGTGATAAAAAAAAGGCAATAAACATACGTTCCTTATCGCTATAACGCTGCAGCTTTTTCTTACACATTAAATAATGATGAGACACACAAAATACGTGTCACTATTTCTCCAAAGTAATACTTTTTGTGCAACGGGAATTGCGTTTCACATGTCACCTTCTCAAAAATAATAATTTATCTTGGTGAGTAAATAATAAAATATTTTAAGTGTCAAAATAAATACTGTAACAAAATATTCGATTTTGGAAACAAGCTGAACTATTTTCAATTGATTTGGGATTCGCAGTTATGGTTCTTCCCTGGTACAGTAATTGTTGCACCAATGCAAAAAGGATCACTTATTTGTAAACATATTTCACTTTCAAAGATTAAAGCAATGAGAGTTCCCTGTAGACGGCCTCTGTAGTCTAGGGATAAGGCTTTTGATTCGCAATCCAAAAGTCGCGGGATCGAATCCCAGAATGTGCAAAAAAAATGTATATGGTAAATTTGTGTTATTTTACAATTAATTAATTTAGAATAATATATTCTATATTTGTGGCACGTTCCAGAGTGGAAGATACTCTCAGTATCGCCCTGGTGTAAGACCACCATTCTAATTGAAAGATTGCTTGTAATGGCTTTAGCAGTGTCTGGTAACCAGATCTTTACAGCCAGGTACTTCCCCACCTTCCTCTTCTCCGTCTTCTTCCCCTCCCCACTACCTTCAGCCTCACAATATACCACGATTGGAGATGCCAGAGTCTCACTGGCCCCAGACGGGAGCAGCTGGGACTCTTGTGAGGTATTCACATTAAAAAAAAGACTCAAGATTCATTTTTTTGACAAATCACTGAAAGGGACACACCCACACCACCTCCCTGCAAGTTTGTTTGCAAGGCATCAACGAGTTGGGCGATCACCTCCAGCCCGCCAACGGGAATGGCAGAACTACTTAGAGCCTAATCTAGTAAGGACGTCTGTCCAGTTTAATATTTATGACAACTTAATAATGCAATATTTTAGCCATAAGATGTTATAATAGTTTATCTAGTCTGCAGTTAGAAGTAACAATGTAGAAATGTATTATAAATTTTTTACAGCGCCCATGAGGTGATTTTTCACAGAAATGGTGCTACACAAATCATCCAAATATAACTAACTTACTGATCATCACGCCGTTTCCTGCAGGTGTAGGCAGAGAGGACTGACCGCCAAATAACTCGGCACAACAACACACTCCTTGCCTCGTTCACATTCATACATCGTCTCATACATGCTCTTCTATTTATTTTGACTCTTGACATGACCCGACTCAAGCATATGATTCACTTGGTCGTACCATGTCTTACTCGGGCATCCTCGATTTCTTCTACCATTTGCATTTGCAACATATATTCTCCTTACACACCTTTCCTCGTTTATTCTCTCTATATGCCCAAACCATCTGAGCGTCCCCTTCTTAATCTTAATCATTACGCTTACATCTATTATTAACTAGTAATCATACAAACCTCAAAATTATTTGGAAGATACCCGACACATCTTAAATTGGATTAATATTGGAAATCAAAAGTCAACAGTTAATCTGTGGTATGAACTAATTAATACATTGGTCAATAATTAATGTGCATGGATGAGTTAGGTTGATAAATAACATTATAAAAATCATCCTGAATGCTATTTTATTACATATTAAAATTAATTATATACAGCAATACAAAAAATGTACAATAATTTGCATATTAAAGAAAATTAAATAAGATTGACTTCGGATGTTTTCTATATTATAATTATATAAAAAAAAATCTAAACATATTATTTCCATTACAGCATAGGGAGAGTATTAAATAAGATGTATTCATGTGGTTTTCTGCCAGAATTTTCCAGTGTTGCGGGCAGATTTTCCTTTGTTGTTTGGTTTTTTATTTCTGTAGTGTAGGTCTGAACTGCCGGCTCCTCCGACGTTGTCCTCCACCTCCGCCTGCGCTTTCAGCGTCTTCTTTATGTTGATAATCTGGAGAAGAGTTGACAATTTGTTAGTAATGTATGTAAACAATAAAAAATGTACCAACAATATTGTAACAAACTTTTATAAAGTCAAGCGAATGCAAGCTAGTCTTCTTTTCATGTAAAGAAGAGTGTCTGTGGCGGAACCTGGGCGGACGGTGTGGATTTGATGTATCTACAGTTTTATTCAGAGACTGATGAAATTTGGCATATATGACCTTAAAAACAAGAGGAAAAACTCAACGTAAAGCCCGGGCAATGCCGGGGACAGGAAATAAGGACAGTCAGGGGCGTGCCCTCCATAAAGGCACATAAGCACTGGCTACCCTCCCGTTTTTGTAAAATATAAGCATGTGAATAATATTATAATTTATAAAATTATTGCTAAAAATAAATACACACTTTCAAAAATAAGAGCGAAAATGCTGAGTAACTGAAACTACGCAAGCGACACATCAAATGGCATAATACAAACGCGACATAAACTGTAACTAGAAACTACACGCGCGCCCTCCAATTGCCTCACTAAAATGCGGTCTAAGCAGGAATTATTTCTGACTAGAGCTAACTTCATACAAGACATAATTCAATGTTTACGAAATGCACAAAGCATAGAGTAGAACTGTCGTTTTGGATTTGCTTCTATGAGGTTTTTTTGTTAGTATTAAGCAGTGCTTTCTAGAACAAAATTAGCAAATGGCAATCAGTGACGACAAAAACATCTATTGTTATGTACTTCTATCAATTAGTTGTCTTTCATAAATGCTAATTGTCGGTTCAAAAACGTTTGTTGTACTTTAATTCTGAAATTATTTGATAGAATATGGAAATTTTAATCTGTGAAACTTGTTGTATTTTCTTACTGCCTACCCTGATCAAAAACTCTGTGCAAGCCTCTGAGGACAGTAGCTAATAATAATATATATACATATAACATACAACAGTGAATGAATCAGATGTAATCTTTAGGGTTGCTGCGTGGAGGAATTTTTTAAGGTAAGGAGGGAGAAGGAGTTCTGGGAAGGAAAAGCTATGATGAGGATGGGTAGGATTTTGCAGGTCAGTTTTCTAGGAGTGACTACATATGAAACCAACCCTCCCACTCTAGTGCAAGGTGTTGGGACGAGAGAGTCCGGCTGGAGGGGTCAAAGAGTGTCTCCCTCGAACAGCCTCTCCCAATCCGGCCCGCCACGCAGCTGGTGGGCAGACGTATCCACCGCCAAGACCTGGATAAACCTCACCCCGTTAACCCAGGCAACCCTGCTAAGTCACCAAATATAGCAAAGGACTTAGAGTAATCCATGACAGCGATGTTGGTTATCCAATGAATAGTTCCCCAGTATTCATACCCGCCGGAAGATAACATACTGGGGAATTTGGAAAAATTGAAAAAATCCATTGATGGGTAATAGAACTGCCTTGGTAGACCCAAAAGTGAAAAAACTAACTTTCATTTTTTTTCTTCTAATATTAAAATTATACAACACACACTCTAAAATTTAAATCTTTTAAAAAACAGATTTTTTTAATGTGTGTAATTTTAGCAGATGTAACTTAAGCAGGTGTAATTTTGTACATGTGTAATTTTTCCCTTGTCTAATTCTGGCAGAGATTGGTAGGTGAAATTCACTTTCAGTCTTTCACCCTCCATGCCAACTATCCAAAAGAAGAAGAAATAAGATATATCCTCACCTCCTGCTCAATGGAGTCCTTGTGCTTGGTCCTGCGCTGCTTCTCAGAGTTAGCACGTTGGATCTGCGTGTCCACGCACGCAAGCACCGCGTCGCAGGACTCGCACCACTCGCGCAACGTGGCCAAGATAGAGTCCACCTCCTCGGGCCGGGCGTCCCTGCCCAGCGCGTAGTCTACCTCCAGCCGGCTGTTCTTCTGATCCAGCTTGCCGTGGATTATGTCTGTAAATCCAACACCACAAATAAATCTTATTAACGCACATAACCGAAAACCGTTCGCAATACTTTCAAGTAGAATACATTTGTGCCCGCCGCCCGTTGCAAGATGACAACGGTTGACGGGCTGCTACAAAGTAAATATGCTAATTAAGCTTATTTTAATGTTAATTTTATAAGAGTTGGAAGAATAAATTAGTAAGAAGAAACTAAATAAACTATGGAAATGAAAATAAATAATTCTAGGGTAGCATCTTCGCTCTATCGCCCGACGTTTCCGCGCGTTTACAAATGAACTCTGTTAAAACGGCCGGTTCACGTATGTCTGTGCGCAGGGACGCATGAACGGGGTCCTTACTCGCCCGAAAAATAGAACGAAATGGATTGAATCTACTAAAGAGCTGACTCTCCCACTCTAATAAAATTACGGTGTTTGGATGCATTTAGTTACTACTATACTCTCCACTCTACTAAAATACTCGCCAAATGTGAACGGCTCTTTATGGCGGAAGGGTAGTTTCATTTTTTACATCGATCTTAACTAGAGCCTTTGACCTCTAGGAGAACTATTGAGGAAGGCTAATGATGAAGTATTACTTATTTGCAGCATGAAATTGAACTGCTTGTCGACTGTGAATTATTCAACATTCTTGGAAATTTCATATACTTATCATGAAAGAAAAGATGAAATTTATACATAAAATAAAAAACAAATTGTTACCAAAATATTTTTCAAACAAAATGACATAAGGACATTCAAAGACATAACCCAAGGACACACAATGAAATCATACTATTATAAAGGACAGGGACAATGTGCAAAACATTTTACTCTACAAAGGGATGAAAGATGAAATTACAGTGAAACCCTCTTAAGAAGTTTTCCAAGGGACTGGAAAAAACACACTTCTTAAGCGGGAAAACCTTATATGTGGGAAAAATTGGGCCAATATTGAGCCGAGGGACCGAAAAAACCAAACTTCTTAAGCCACGAAACGTCTTAAGAGAGAACTTCTTAAGAGGGTTTCACTGTATTGTAATGCGCTGCCGGAAGCATTAGTCTGCACCAATTGGTACATTCAAGATGTATTGTGGGAGCCATGAATAGTATAAAAGTTATAATAGATTAGTCATTAGTAGTATCCAGCTGGCGGTGGCAAAACGAAAAATTTCAGAGCCTTTGCTTTGACTTGGCATATTTCGGCATATCGATATGCTGAAATAGGCCTAGGCAAATTATCTTTTATCTTTTATAGCTAAATCTGTTGGCCTCATAAAACAAATTTGACCGGTTAAATAATGATAATTTAATTGTTTTGCCTTTAATAATGAGCGGCTCTGGAATTTTTCATTTTGCCACCTCCAGCCGGATACTAGTATGTAATTAGTAAATCAAGAAAAGCATGGTAGGCTGATGAGTTTTTATGATTCCAGTTATTTTCTATTTAAATGTTTAATGTATATGTATTTAAAAAAACGTGTTTTAATTATTATAGGCCCATATTTAAACACGATTTATAAAGAAACTAGAAGACTTTGGGAAATAATAACAATGGCATCGCATTCCTTGTCAGAAATCACATCAGATGGCATTCACACCTAGTTTTTTACTAAAATTCATTAGGGCGGATATATGGAACTTAACGATTTATATGTATATCAACTCTAGATATGGGTCTTACAAATTCAGTAGAATAATTTGTCCTACCAAAGAGTAATTTCATAAAAAAACTCCCCTTCTAATTCCGTTGCCTCGCTTCGAAAGCATAATATATTGGAAAACAAATTTGCTCCTTGTAACAAGAGGTAAAAAGTAATGCATCTTTCAATCTTTTGACATCGAGATAATGAAGTTTCTTTTTGGTAAATGTTTTCATAACTCAATTTTTGGAACCTATAAATTTGATATCGGTGTCATTTTTAACATCCACATGCCCTGTCTATATTTTGTTAGATGATGTACAAAAAGGTGACCAGACACTCAGAATCATACAACTTCAACACCTCCTTTGAAATGTCAAAGGTGTTGTAGTGATGAAAAACAAATTTGGTAAAGTAGGTTACGTTAGGTTAGGTAATGCTACGGGCACACTTGCTCATTTGAAGCCAAAGAGCATGCTACCTAGTAGCAATTGCTACCTAGTAGCATGTGTGTCAGTGACATTGCTAGTAATGAGCATGCTCATTTCAAGCCGAATGGGCTTGCTCACAAATCAACAGTCGTTTGATTAATGAGCATGCTCATAGGATTATCGGGTGGAAGGGGAAGCCTTGTAGCATGTGTGAACAGACTAGCTTATGAGCATGCTCATGTCAATCCGATCTCGTTCGCGCCTGCGCATTCTTAGCAAAAATGTCAAAATAGCCCGCAGGGGAGACGAAAAAACCTTGTGTTTCGTGATTTATTATGGGAATCACGAATATACTTGGAACAAAAGGTCACTAAAATACACACAAAAGATTTCCAAATTCCCCAAAAGCTCCTTTACCTCCAAAATGAAACCACATTCTATTGAAATTAGCATTTATTTCTTAATATTTAGTCGAACTTTTATTTTCGGATTTCTTGACATCTTGGACCCAAATCAAATGTCATAATCAAATTGCAGCACAAACTTCAGATATAAATTTAGCCATCGTAGACTTTCTAACCCTGTTAAACGCTGATAATGTGTACAAAGAATCTCCGACAGCTAGGTATCTCAATGTAATTTCCAATTTTACTTTAGTTTTTTTTTTTTATTTTTTTTTTTTTTATTATTTATTGACCAAGATATTGCAATACATATATACAAAATACAATGTACATTTTTTTTTTTTTTTTTTTGGTATAAACCACCTCACTAGGCTGAGCCTGTTCCGAGGTGGCAGTTGGAATAGCATTCCGCATTTGAGTATCTCATTTTTGTATGACACTTTTAATTTTAGAGAGTAGCTTGCCAAATTTCTGCGGAAGCATTCGTAAATGATTTTTATATCCGTCGACATCTTCTTCTCGTATTTCTACTAACAAATGGATTACTTGCTCCAAGGTTTGCTCTTCTCGTGATCTAATTACGAAACCAAATTGACTTCTGTGCGGACGGAACTGACTCTATTATGTCCTTGAAACTCTATAACCGTTGAAATTTTGAACTCAAATCAACCATTTTGTTTTCTTCCGTCAAAAGATTCTTAAATAATTAATAATTGCGTTGCAAGCAATAAGATTAATTTGTTTAGTTATGGGAGAACGGAACTGACACTTGACGGTGACGTTTATTTTTTGACATGAGCATGCTCATTAAGTAGCATGTATGTTCAAATGTTGGCTTTGAGCACGCTCATTCACGAGAAAGCTCGAACCAAGCCTGCTCATTATTGAGCAAATGTGTACAGTTGACTATTTTTGACAGGAGCGTACTCATTAATGAGCATGCTCATAAGCTGGATTCTGTGAGCATGTGTGTCAGTACCTTTATGGATTATTCTTCAAAAAAAAATTTCACATAACTTTTAACCCTTCAGAAATCTGCTGTATTTTTCAGATGGTCAAAATATTTATTTCTGAACATATCCAAAAACAAAAAACTGTTTTTGAAAGGTGATGAAATACACTTTCAAATTTAATATTTTGAAATTTTTGCAAGCAAACACAAAAAAGTTTTTAAAATGGCTCACCTTACATTACTGATAATGAAAAAATTAAAACACATACATATTTTATTAGAAAAATGTATTATAAACGTTTTTATGACCTCTCTTTTTTGTCATTCCATGTAAAAGTAATTAATAAAAAAATATCAAAGTTTCAAAATTATTTTCGATTCGAAACTTTGGTTTCATAAAGGTGTATATTTTACTTTATTGTGGTTATTTTTTAGATTTGGATATAAAGCATTGTGTTTTCTCTTTCTATCACCGTTTAAATCGTGTTTTTCACAATGATAGTAAGGGAGATACAGCGATTTATAAGAGACCTATGTGTGCTGGGACAAATTTGGTCTCCTGTGATTGAACAGGTTAATGTCTTTTCAAAGGGATGTTGAAATTGTTGATTTTTGCTTCAATTGTTCAATATGAAAAAAGAGTGCAAGTTACAATTCTGAATACAAATCCAAGTTTGTTTATAGAAATGCAAATGCTTACCTGAATAGATGGCTTCGATAATTAAATCTTCGAGATCTCGTACATTTTTAATATCCAGTTCCTCGAGGAGTCGACTGTAGGGAATACATTTCTCGCACGTGGCTAGGGTAACTATGGTCAAGTGCTGCAGCTTCTTGGATTGGACGGGGGTCAGCTCTAGGAACGTAGCTTTGTCCCGCAGGTATTCTTTGTATGTGCCGTACGCAAACAGATTGAGGGTCTTAAAGTGTATGTCGTAGGGGCCACCTTCGAGCTGAACAACAAAGAAAAAACCATACGAAAATTTAATAATTTAAAAAATAGACACAGATGTGTTGGGAGAAGCGGTATGGAGGAATCAATAAAATATATGTACATATATAGGCGGATTGTTCCTAGTCCCTATTCCATCTTTAACCCGGTGTATAGTGAAGTGCGAAAAACCTAGTACGTAAGCGGCAAATGACAATCGAACAGTGAAAATCATACACTAATATTGGCTGTAAATAATAAGTCATTTACTGTAACAGTTTGGTAATACAGATAACTTTTGTAATTAAGATACATAAATACAGTCGATTCCGATTAATTGGGACACATGGGGCCCATTTATTTTGTCCCAAATAAGTAGCTGTCCCAATAAACCAGTGTACCAATTAAACGGAATCGACTGTAGTATAATGAAATAAATAGAAAAAATAGCATTCAACATAAAAACCTAAATAATTATTGTAATTAAAAAAGTAGACACTATTTTTCATGGTTTGTTTCTCCAATGGATGTATTCTAACCTCAAAATATTGAAATCATTAACATAACTTTTGCGAATCTACTGCCATAAGAAATGCGTTAGTATTAATAGTAAATCATTTTAAAGGTGTTAATACAATTCCCAAACGATAAAAAGTTTCTTTTGAAGGTATATTTTTGCTGGAACAATGAAATTTGCAGAGGATGACATAGCAGTGTAGATACACAAACCTCTTTCAAATTGGGCATATCCAGAAGTTCGCCGAAGACGTGAACTCCTGGGGCTTCTAGAACTTGTTTTATTAATTCTGCACAAGCGTTGCCTTTGGTACCTTTCGCTAATAAAATAAATTGTTCTAAAGGATTATTGCCGGAAACCGCCAGTGGCGTGGCTCCATCCCCTTTATCTATAGTCATCATGATGGCTGATATTTAGCGTCAATTATTTATTAACTCAATTTGTGTTAACAATTGCTTGACGCTTTTCAAGATGATGCAGTTAAATTTATTTCCTAAACAAAAAATAACAGTAGCAAGACTCAAAACTGACAACCGATTTTGTATGCCTTTTTAACCTGACAAAAGCGTACATCTTTAACTAGCCAGTCAAAATTAAATTCAGAAAGTACCTACCTACTATCTGAGAATCCTCATTTTTAAAAATTAAAGTTCTTTTGAGAATGTTTTCTTTTGCACGTTATGCAAAAAATATATTATTCGATTTATAAAATTGTTACAAGTTAACGTTATTTCTCTTTTTCCTTATATGAAGAAATATATACTTTTCTCACTAATAGTATATTATTTTTAAAATAATGATGCTTTGATTATATGTTTCTTAAAAACATAACATTTTTATCGCACGATATTCAGAAATTTTAAATAGTTATTTTCTGTTCGTTGAAGTCAGTGTCAGAAGTTATTTAATTGATTCCAAATTTATGAATAAATGGAGATAAGCGAAGAGTTGAGAATAATCTGTTTATTAGGTATATTTGTAATTTCTATTTGCAAAATATGTAATTTCAAGAAACGAAATACGTTTAGCGACCTAGGTAAATAAAAATAATTAATCGATAGTTTCGTGATAATAATTGTGAACGTGGCTTTATAAAAAAATCTGGTTCCTACTTTAGTGGGAGTTGCCATAAACCCTCCGAAACGCAAAAACTTCCTCATTTTTATAATTTTCGCTAAGTTGGCTAAACATAATTATTTCTGGGGAAATTATTTATTAATTGATTGGTATTTACGCAAACATCCATAAATAATAAAATGGCGACCAATCCTTCTAGGTTGTCGTATCACCGCGCGTAATGTGTGTGTTGATGGTGTTAAAAACGTTTACATGTATTCGGTTGCCTGTATTTGAAGGCCTCGCTTAGCGTCGTTTGTTGTTACCTCTTCAGAGCTCGCGTTCAAATGCTTGTATCGATGGGAATGTAATTTCAATTTTAGGACCAGCGTCTCTTTAGAACATAACGTTTGGACAATGTATCGAAAACAAGTGTTCGTATCAACCCTTTCAAACTAGTCCTCCCTAATTTAAATCAATCAAACACAATCTTAAGCTGCCTTAATTGATATTTATAATAAGGTTGTTACTACCAGCTGTCTGAAAAGGCGGTAAACGGAGTTAGTTTACACGAAATTCAGTGGAATAATTTGTGAAATACTCGTGATTTGCACTTGGTTTATTTTTTGAGATGTATGGATTTAGAAAATCATGCAAAGTGATTGCGGTCAGTCAGAAGTTTTGAGAACTAAGAATAAATAAGAAGTGTAGTGCGACGATGTTCTGACGTATCCAGTAAGACTCCACAATGTGTATGCCGACCCCAACCAATGTGTCCGGTCTCGGATATTCTTGGGGCTTCACAGCTACGTCAGATATATCCAAGGGGGACATTGATGGAACCAGCAACCTCAGTTATACTTTGGGAAATACGGTGAGCACCGAAACCTCCAACCTGATATTTCCCTATTTTCTTCTAGTCGCAGTTCACTTTGACAGCTAATGCCCCCCAACCACAAACTTCTAATCCCCATGTTTTGACATCCAATGACATTTTTATCAGAAGTAACTAACAATAAACATAATATTACAGGTAGAAGAGAGCTTCAGAGGCATTGCTAGTAATGGTATTTAATTACTATATACATTACATAGTCATGTTGTGTCACATGACTTCACGTTTTTTATTGAAATAAATAGGATACACTTTTTACATGTTGTCAACTGAAGTCTAAAGAACGCTTTCTACTACTTACAAACATTTCTTTTGTTCCTCATTCATATTTTATAACAATTGTTAATGAAAAAAACAACTCTTATTATGTTTATTTCCCACTCTTATAATATGTAATAGTTTTGACCAATATTATTTTCTCCACAAGTCTTGCACTTTTTCATTACATAGTTTCAAAACTTACCCTCCTGACATTTTATAAGTTTTCCATGCATCCAATAAGTAAATGTAGTACATAAATAATAATATTTTTCAATATTATGTTTCACATCTTTCGACCATGGTTGTAAATCTGTGATAATATGGTCCCTTGAAATTACACCTAGGTTATGTTTTCCTCCAGTGTAAACAAAAACAAATAGTAAACAACCTAAATAAGTAAAGTTAAGTGTTAAGAAGCCGGGTTTATTGATACATATTTTTTTTAATACAGAGCTCTTTATTATTTTTTTTACATTAATTCCATACAGGAGGCCTTGAGGAAAATAATTTCCCCGAGGACTGTCATCTTTGGGGTGCTGTGTGGAGAGTATTTTAAGGAAATGAAGGAGAAAAGGATCTGGGAAAGAAAAAGTTTTGAGGGATGTGTAGAAATCTGAGTGTCAGTATGTCCACGAGTGACAGACATATGAATCTATCCCTCCCACTGTTGTTTAAGTGCAAGGCGGTGGGTTGAGAGAGTCCAGTTTGGAGAGGTCTAAGGATTTCCCTGAACCGACCTCCCGCCACCAAGGTCTGGACAAACCTCACCCGATGAACCCGGGCACTTCTGCTAAGTCAAGTCAAGCAAATGTTGCTTGCCACTTGGGGTGATCTATGACAGAGGTGTTGGTTATCCAGTGAATGGTTCCCCGAGTAATGGAGCGGCGGTACTTTAACCCACCCCCTAAAATATGATACTTATCACTAAGTGCACCATATTCTTATCACTAAACCTGTATTATGCAATTTGCTTGGATAATCTGCTTTTATTATTATTTTTAATTACTCCCATAGTTGTCTTTACATAATGCAGCAATCTAAGATAGTGTAATATAATTTAAATCATTCATCTTGTAGATTAAACTTGAAGATCACCTACTATTGTAAACACTCGGAGCACAGATTACGGTAATAAATGAATGAGTTGTTTAAAAATGAGAGATTATAAAACTTAAAGGTAGGGTTCCAAGCACAGGGCTTGTGACGCAGCATCGAATTTCGAGGTCTGCGTCACTATCGCCGGTGGATCACCGAATATTATTTATTTATTATTTGTATTCTTTTTCACTTATATTAACCACTTAGGCTAATTTGTTCGCTTTCAGTCTCATAGATATCTATAATGTATCTCCCTTACTGTCATTGCGAGAAATATTTAAAAAAATTTAAAGTTTGCGCTCAAAAATTATATTTCTAAAATTATGTGGTTATTTCTAATAATAATATTTTTAATAATTGACAACCTCCGTAGTCAAGTGGCTAAGACTCTTGACTCACAATCCGGAGGCCGCGGGTTCGAACCCGGCGTGCGCAAATAAATTTTATATGATTAATTTGTGTTATTTCACAATTAATTCATTTAAAATAATATATGGTATATTTGCGGCACGTTCCAGAGTGGAAGATACTATCAGTATCGCCCTGGTGTAAGACCACCATTCAGAATTGAAACGTTGCTTGAAAATGGCTTTAGCCATGTTTGGTGACCAGATCTGAATAGCCAGGTACTTCCCAACCTTCCTCTTCCCCACCTCCTTCCCCTCCCCACTACCTTCAGCCTCACAACATACCCCAATTGGGGGATGCCATAGTCTCACTGGCTCCAGACGGGAGCAGTTAAGATTCTTGTTCGGTATTCACTGTAAAAAAAAAATAAATAAAATTTAAAAATCTCATCACCTTTCGAAAATAGTTTTTAGTTTTCAGATATCTTTACAAATATTCCATTTATTTTGATTTTAATGCAAAGCGGACTGGTCGAGGACTGGGGGGTTAAATAAAAAAATAATGGATGTTTTTCCTCCTTCATATTGACGATCACGAAGAACAATGTCGGATGATGGTTTTTTTCTTTATTTTTTAAATTTTTATATGAATATCTCACAAGAGTCCCAGCTGCTCCCGTCTGGAGCCAGTGAGACTATGGCATGCTCAATTGGGGTATGTTGTAAGGCTGAAGGTAGTGGAGAGGAAAAGAGTTGGTGAAGAGGAAGGTGGGGAAGTATCTTGACCAGGCTATTCAGATCTGGTCACCAAACACGGTTAAAGCCATTTCAAGTAGCGTTTCAATTCTGGATGATTTATAAAGCGCCGTTTTTGTGAAAAATCACCTCAAGGGCGCTGTACAAACTTATAATGTATTTCTAAGATCTAGAAAACTACAAGCTAGACAAACAATTAAAAACAACTTATGGCTAAAAATTGTATCCACCGGTCCATTGATCACCGATACGAAAATATATTGACGGTCCTGAAGAACAATGTCGGATCCGACAAAAATTGAAAATCGTTCTATTGGCCTATTTATTGACTTATTTTGTTGATTTAAAATTCTTTATTTTCGGATTTTTTAATGAAATGTGATGAAGTGTCAAAGATCAAAACAACACTACATTTCTTGATACCAAAATCAGTAAGCATGCAGAAACGATACTTTACAAAGCTCAACTGCAAAAATTCAAAATCACACATCTGACATTGTTCTTCGGGACCGTCGATATGTACAATGTTTTGACCAATGAACGCAATGCTGCCTAAAAATGAATGAAATTAACACAGTTCGCATGCAGAGGACATAATTGTGAACACATGTTATAAAAAAAATGAAAAATATTTTAATATTAATACATATATAATGTATTCTTTAATGATTGGTGGTCTTCTTACTCCAGGGCGATACTGAGAGTATCTTCCATTCTGGGACGTGCCGCAAATATACTATATATTATTTCAAATGAATTAATTGTGAAACAACACAAATTAATCGCCGGTATTCGATCCCGCGACCTTCGGATTGGGAGTCAAGAGCCTTACCCCTCGACCACGCCGGTCATGTTGGCCTATTTTAACTTCCTTTTGATGATTTAAAAGTCTGTGTTTTCGGAATTTTCAATGAATTTAAATGAAATGTGTATGTTGTTCTTATATGCTACATTTCTTGATCTCCAAAACAGTAAAAATGCAGAAACGTAACTTTAAACAGCTGTACTGCAAAACTACAAAATCGCACATCCGACATTGTTCTTCGATATAATCCAGCCCCCTGCAGCGAACGCAAAGGTGGCTCTGTCACTATCGCTGCATGTTAGTGATGCCGTATTTTTGGCACTTTATCAGTATCGCTTTGTATGAATACGCTCCCGTACATTTGTATAGACAATGTCACTCGCTCGGAACTTCAGCTTAAGAGAAGTTTAATTTAATATGTTTTTGTTTTTCATCAACACACATTATATTATAAGAAATAAGTCTTAAATTTTTGAAATGTGAACACAGACAAGAGTTAACAGACAGTACTGTAGTACCATGGCATCTCCAATTGGTATGACAAATATTATATAGCAGTGGTTCTTAACCTTTTTGGCTGGCGACCCAAAGTACGAATATATTTGAAGTACGCGACCCTAATCTAATTTTTTATTTTATTTTCCAGTGAAAGGTACTAAAATGATATATTATGTAATTTTAAACTATTAAATTACAAATACATCCTATAAAATTTATAGGATATAATAATAATTAGAAATAAACCACTTTATTTAAATGTTCTGTATTAAAATCAGACAATTTAGCAATAAAACAGTTAAAAAAATTACAGCAAAATAATTTGTGACTACCCTGGTGTTGTATTTTTGAGCAAAGATCATTTATACGTGGAGATATGTTTATAGAAAGTGCACACCGCATGTCATGCTGATGATCCAACCTAATCCTGTACTTATTCTTCATAACAGAAAGGCATGAAAATCTTGCTTCACATAAATAAGTAGTTGGCAAAGGTAGCAGGGCTTTTTCAGATTCATTGCTCAGAACAGGCTTCCCAGATAATTGTGCCCAAAATTTTGGGCACATACGCTATCAATACGCGATTTCCGCGACCCTACCCAATACCTCTCGCGACCCGAATTTGGGTCGCGACCCAAGGTTAAGAATCGCTGTTATATAGTATAGTATAATATAGTCTTCAAATATTCAATGTTCCGTTGCACTATTGCACATTAGCAGGGCCAGCCCTGCACCTAGCAATATAAATAAATAAACTCCTCATGAATCTTATATTCTATTCATAATATTTCTATTTTAACTACAAAATCAACAACTTTACATGGGAGAATAAAAAATTCTGAAAACTTATCCCAAAGTAATGAATTATCATGAATTTATTTTTAAAATATAAAATTTATAAGTATGCACACGGCTTTATTTGCATATTGTCTATTTGTCAAATATGTACCGAGAGAAGAATCTATAAAAAATATATGACTTTCAAGTAATCAAAACACTCAATTAAAATCATTTGTTTACTTAGTAATTAATTATTAATTTTGGTACCGGATTTGCCCTCGTTTTGTACTACTGTGCTTAACCATAAAAATGCTCCACTCACGAGGAAATAAAATTAACTACATGCAAGCAATTCATTATTTCTTTTTCTTTGTGCAATAATTCTTGTGACTTGTGAAGGTGCTGGTAAACGAACAAGATAATTTACTTATTACTATTATTTTTATTTTTTACATGAGCTCCATAAAGGAGGTTTGAGGAAAAAATCCCTCAGGGGGCTGTGTCATCTTTGGGGATGCTGTGTGGAAGGTCTTTTAAATTCAGAGGAAGGAGAGGAAGTTTGGGAAGGAAAAATATATGAGGGGTGGGTAGGAATCTGGGGGTCAGTATGTCCGGGTGTTACGGATGCATGATTCCATCCCTCCCACTGCGTTGCAAGGCAATGGGTCGAGTGAGTCCGACTGGAGAAATCTAGGTTAGGTCTCCCTCAACCAGTCTGTCGATCCGGCCCACCAAGCAGACGCAGATGGTGGGCTAACTCATTCGTTGCCAAGACCCACACAAACTTACCTTTTACTTTTATAATGGCGTGCGAATTGCTCGCTGCGTAACAACCGTTACTGAAAATCTCAAATTGGGTAAAAAAAAGTTCAGCTTGTTTCCAAAGTCTAATATTTTATTACAGTATTTAGTTAACCCTTTTACAATTTTTTTATAATTTAATCACTACAAAACAAACATGTGAAAAATGAGTGAATGCCTGATTTTGAGGTAAGAAATGCACGAAATAGCATAGAAAAGTCCCACGATGGGCTGCGCTGCAAACCGTTACCTTAAGAGGAAACCCGACAGCATTTTGTCCAAACAAACGTATTCCCCAATTTCCTCTCTGGATTTAGACGATAGTGCAAATATTTTAAAATCTTCTATATATGTATATATATATATATATAAATAAATCAATTGGTGTTCGTTTGTCTCGCTAAAACTCGAGAACGGCTGGGCCGATTTAGCTGATTTTGATTTTGAAATGTTTGTCGTAGTCCAGGAAAGGTTTAAACGGTGAGGAAGTATGGAAAAATTGCGAGGAAGTTAATAAAAAAAACAATTTCATTTTCCCATATAAACTGTTCTACCTACTTTCCTTTGCAAACGTTAGAAGAAAAGCAAACAAATTGTTGCCTTGGAAATGATGTTTTTATTTTTTTATTAGACAATTCACTCTAAAAAGAGTGCTTTGTTGGCGTTGTAGTTAATATCTACCTCTAAAAATGAATCGCTGAAATGTATGTATGCGAATAAATTCCGAACGACTGCACCAAATTGGATAATTCTTTTTTTTTAAAACTAGCGTTAACGAAAGTTGAAAGGCGTTGTGCTCATAATCCAACAGTGAAATGAATCATTGTCCAAGAACTGCAAACGTTTCTTCATCAGAACAACGAAAATCAAAATGACTTAGATCGTATGCCATCGGACAGCCATAATATTAAACGAAACACGGATCTATGTGTGTTTGTTACTCTTTCACGCAAAAAACTACTGAATGGATTTTAATGAAACTTTACAATAATATAGCTCATACATCAGAATAACATATACGAGCTCTGGCATCATGAAATTTGTATAAAAAAATTGCGATAGGTGGCACGCGAGCTGTTGAAAACAGAATGTATCGGGAATGAATGTATGGAATGCAGGAGGGGGGAGGGGAGCCCGGGAGGGAGGATGGGAACTCGGGAAGGGGATCCGCGGGAGGGGGGAGGCAAATACGGGAGGAGGGAGGGGAACTCGGGAGGGAGGTTTGCGGGACGGGGGAAGGAGGGGGAGTAGAGTAAGGAGATAGAGGGAGGAGGAGTGGGAACGCGAGAGGGGAAGGGGACGCGGGGGAGGTAGGAGAGGAGGAAGGTGAAAGGGACGAATGGGAAAGGACGCGCAAGGAGAAATAATTTCTTTATTTAATGGCATAGCAACGCATGCCGGGTACCAGCTAGTATAATATAGATATTGACCACGGTATGTTTTGCTTTTTCTTTTGATAAGTTGCTTTTTATAGGAGTACTTTCCTGAAATCATTAAAATTGCATGTTTTGAAAGACATCAACAGGCGATCTATATACAAACTAGACAATATATTTTTAAAAAGAGCAATATGTATAGACATAGAATATTTTCTTCTAACACAATTTGTAAGAAAAAGTGGAAAAAAAATGGGATTACAAAACCTCGATTTTGACGATTTTTCTTTTTAAATAATTTTTTTTTTTTTCATCAAAAAAATATCATTAGTATATAATATTTTATCAATTACTACATACTCGTGTATTGGTTACATTTTGAGTATATTTTCCCTTTTTATTTTTTTCCTTTTCTTTTACACAGTAATAAGTAGGGATGTTATGGATATGCAATTTCAGATCTGGATACGGATATGGATATAGGAATAATATTATACCGGTTTCGGATATGGTTACGGATATGAAATTATTTCGGATAATTTGGTTACGGATATTAGAATTTTAAAATTATAAAAGTAAAATACAAATGGCAAGATATGACCGGTCAGTGGTTGAGTGTGCTTTGGTCCCACCCGGGCGTCGCATGTTCGATTCCTTGGCTGGCTAAGTCCTCCATCACAACACAAGCAACATTTTCGGCTTTCTGTGGTGTTAGTAGGAGATTTTCATACATTGTTGGGTTATTCGTAACCCGGGAATGTTTGTCTTTCTTTAAAAAAAAAAAAATTCTAGTCTATATTATCATTTGTTTTTACAGTCACGCGCGGCTTTTATGACAAATGATGGCTCGGCCATGTCATTTAGACTCAGCCTTTATCCGAAACATTTATATCGGTTTCAGTTACGGATACGGATATTTTTTATTTCGGATATCCGATAGTTTCGGATACGGTTACGGATCTCCATAACATCCCTAGTAATAAGTAATAATAACATATTTGAATGACAATATCATTCAGTTATAAAGTTAACAACATAAGGTAACAATTCATTAGTATCTAAGTTAATGTCTATAGGTTTAACAATAATATTTTTATAAGAATAATGTTACAATAATTGATGTTATTGGAGCAGTATTTAATAGGAGAAAAAATAAATATGTATATAAGAACGTTTATGTAGAATTAGTATAATATACTATATTTTAAGTTGTGCATAGCCTGTCTCACTAGGCGAACCTGTATTGAGGCAGAATTTTTAGTAAATTCTTTCTCGCATTTTGTCTATGGTTTACTTATAAATACATATACAGCAATACTTTATTGATAATTGATTTTATTTAGGTATTATCAGCCTGAGGTTCAGTTCCTTTAGCTCAATATTCGGGGGGTAACAGTGACAGTGACAGCAAGAGTTTGGTAAAATATCTATCATTCAAATTTCTCGGCGACTCTATTTAACAAACATTACTTTCTGTGCAAGGTCTGGTTATTTTGATGTGCGCTCTTTAGCAGGCATCGCACGATTTATGTCATAGTTTATACCAGTGGCGGTTCTTCACAGGGGGACAGTGGGGCCAGTCCCCACCAGTTACACCCGAAACCTACTAAAGGAAATAACAGTCGATGTTTTGTCTTCACCAAAATGAATGAATTCTATAAACATAAAAGCAATTAACATTTTTTGCAGAAATAAAATACAAAAAATTATTCCGGATGATTCTAATGTGACCCGGCGACCACCCAGCCTGACCAGTGGATAGCTGACCAGCGCATGAAGCATCAGAGTCCATTTCTCAGAGAGCAGAACCTACTGCGCACTTGGGGGCCAATCCGAGTTGTCCCTTAAGGCATTTTGGTTAATTCTTTGCGTTTCAATCTCGATTGTAGGCAATACGAGAACCGCGCATGCGTACTCGTATGTGAATTTCAAATACCGTGGGGACAATCCAATGAATCCCCTCATAGCAAAATACAGAACCATTTGTTTGTGTAGTTTCAGGCGGAAATCGCTCGCGCTCAAATTAAGTTTGACAATAATCTTGGAAGATAAAGCTATTTTTATTATACTGTATTATAAATTGGTATTATATCTATATACATTTTATATTATTTTGCGTTTAGACATCCGATTAGCATAATTTGACCAATTACGGTACAGTAGGTATACGTAAAAAATGTCATTCCCCACCATCAAAGATGTGCTCGAGCCGCCACTGTTTTATACAAGGCGTTCTCGATCGCTCCTGGTGCCTAAGAGATTGTCATGTGGTTTGCCTCCAGCCTGTCGAAATGATACCTAGATTCTGCATTAGGGCATGTCTATCTCTTCTCATGCTCAAATAGATTTATAGTTGGAATGTGAAGAACATAAGAATTTGTTCCTTGAATTTTAATATGTGTCTTTTCTTTGTGGTTCCAGTTATCGGGTTCGGAGACGACCCTCACGGTGGCTTCGCACAAGTCTCCGCAGTCGCAGGACAAGATTATCAAGGGTGGCGCCGGCCGCAGGACCATGTTCCTCGTCAATGACACCTTCCCGCACACCACTACCAACCGGACGGCCCAGCAGAATCACACCATACAGAGCTTCACCAGTGAGCTCATTTTACTAACTATTTTGTTAACCTGGGTTAGGCAAATAGGATGGACTATCACGCGCTGTGTCTTGACATAACCCATACTATCACTACCGTACACTACCCTTAACCTGTTGAATGTCGGGCATATTTCGAATGTGGTAAAACGATACGTGGAGGGACCATCGATGCAATCTGTTTTTGTGAGTTTTGTTTGAAATTTATTTGGGATTGGAAGAAGTAAATGATAAATGCGGGAAAATTGTTAAATTGTGCGCCAAACAACTCGGTCTTGGCACACATTCCTTGCCTCATTTACATTCATACAACGTCTCATAAATGCTCTTCTATTATTCTGACTCTTGACATGGCCCGACTCAAGTATCTGATTCACTTGGTCGTGCCATGTCTTCCTTGGGAGCCCTCGACGTCTTCTACCATTCACATTTGTGTCATATATTCTCCTTACACTCCTTTTCTCGTTCATTTGCTCTACATGCCCAAACCATCGGAGCATCCCTTTCTTAATCTTACACATTACGCTTACATCAGCCTTGCATTCTTTATGGAAGTCCACATTTCTCACACGATCGTACATGGTTTTACCACACATTTGCCCCAGGGATCTCATTTCTACAGCATTCAGTCTACTTTCATCCTTCCTCTGCCAGTTCCATGCCTCACTGCCATACATCAGGGTAGGTACCAGTACTCCATTATGGATGGCTAGCTTCGCTTCTTTGGACAGTTTTTTGTTGGTGCCAAAGGCGTTCAGTCCTCCATTAATATAGTTACCTGCATTCACCCTTCTTTCAATATCTCTGTCACCCTTCCCATCTCTAATGTCTTGGATTGTTATTGTATAAATACATTTTATATTATGTTAATTTGACACATTTTCTTAAAGTAAACACTCCTACTCACACAAGAATTTCTTCCGTAATTTATTTTATTTTCTGCCATTGAATAATGACATCATACATATTTATGTTCAGTTGACAATGAATCTTCTTTTAAAAGTCTTTTATTACATTGCCATAAAACCATCTTCGAAGAAAGTCACTCTTCAAATTGAAGAAAATTAACTATTTTAGATTTTATAGTTTGTAAAAATTGAATGACAGGAAAATGGTTTTGCTCCTTGCCTCTCACTCAGGAATGGGTGTTATTATTGAGGCTGTAATTATGTAATATGCATAATAATTATGCGTCACGTATTTGCTTACAATGCATTTTATTCTGCAGTGTTTATGTCTGCATTTTTCTGTCACTTATCGGCAACTAACAGAACTGTAAATAATTACTAATCCGAACCTCTCCCAATGTATCAGCCTTACTCCTAATGAAACCCTATACAGGGGAGGGGGCCTGTACTGCTCAGGTTAAAAATCTTTACTCATAATCATAATTTTCCCAATATTGCTCGACAGCTGACGCATTTCGCGACGTGTTGCCAACTTCATGTTTATTTATATGTTAAAAAATATTATTCCACGAGATTGTTTTGTGTTTCAAGTTTCAATAAAAACTAAGAATGTACAACGTCGTAAACATTAATTCGGATGTGTATGTCGGCACAATCATCCTGTATCTGCAAAAAAAATGTCGTAGGTAATAATAAAGCCTGTTTGGTTATCGATTTTGCTGATTTGTTTCACAAGAATGCGATTATCAACACTATCTCACCTCGTTTCTACCCCAGTATCGTATGGCACAAAGAACTTGGAGATCGGCAGATACTTTGCCACCCCTTTTATTGTTCACATCCAAATACGGCCGTACCAAGTCAATCAAACGTGTCATGTTAACTTTTGTAAATCTATATTTAGACCTAAAATCTCCTTCCGTATCTTATTATGAGTAACAATTTCACCTAACCCGTTCGTGTTCTCGTGGTACTATCTTATTTTGCGATTATGAGTAAGGCTGTTTATATTTAACTTGTTTCACTTTCTTGACTGTAAACTCAGAGGTTGCATATTGATTAATTAAACTACAACCTCTTTCCCATCCTCAGACCATATTGTGACATCAATCCATTATGTTCCCCCTGTTGCAAACGGGACAGGAGTGCTCCTAGATGAGGTATTATGTGTATTATATCATAATAATATCTTGACTAAGAAACTCAAGTATTTATTTAAACCCCATGGAATGGCTTTTACATTCAAGTGATAGGTATATGATATTATAAGTATACAGTGGTACACAGATGAGTATCACTGTTACAATAATAACAAAATAAGAATGTACATTTAACAAAGTACAGTTTGACAATTAAGTGTAGAAAATAAATGATGGCGCTGCGATCGATTTCTTGGTTTTAAATGGCAACACTGTGATGGCTCATAAGACAATGAATGTATGTTTTAAAAGACCCTTCAGCCAAAATGCATATTTCATAACGTGTTTGTATTTTCATAAATTTTGCACAAAAACACATAATTTAATAGAAGTAAAATAAAACAAAACAGGTTTTAAGTGGGCGTTTATTTTGTTATAAAAACATAGGTACATAGGTATTTAAAAATCTGAGTATATTTATTCAACACCCGACATGTAATAATTATTGTCTTAGTCCTCATATGATTCTTCTTCTTCCATATCTTCATCTTCATCTAAACGTTTTATCAGTTCATCTATATCATCATATAGAGTACTTCCTCGTGCATAATAATCTGCCTCGATTTTCATCACGTTTTTGCAACAATTTTTTCTAATCATCAACACTTATGCTATTTTCCGTTTTCCCGGTGTTTCAAATTTTCCATCTGCCTTTTCCCTTCCTTGACGATTTATCTTACTTTTCAGATTTACCTGTATGTGGAAAACATCATTAAAATGATTAGTCTATAGAAGGTAGTTTTAAAAAAGCACACCTGTAAATATTCATTTAGAAAGAAAGAAAGAGAAAATTAAGAACAAGTTACATTTCTATGAGTTTAAAGAAGTTGCATATTATTATTTTTTTTTTAAATTGAGTTATTCCATTTTTCTTGTGGCCTAATATTAACTGTCAAATGGAAATGTCAAATTCGGATTTTTAAACATAACCTCAAATCAGATTGTAATGGTTATAATCGCACAAAAATTGGCATAAATCTTGTAATACTAATGAAATTTATTAAAAAAAAACTATACCACGTACCATTCATTTCTGCAGTTCGTTTGTAAACTTCTTTCAAATTGGATAGGAGCTTCTTCGCACGATATTCAGCTAGGCAGCGTTGAAACACGCAATTTACAACTTCTCTTGCACCACTACGTATTGGTTTGTTCATTTTAATTCAATTCAAACAATGCACAGGCAAACAATGAAAAAAAAAACACTTAACGAGCGATTTTCAGTGTGTTCTACATGATTAAAGTCAGTAAAGCCAAGAGCCATACAAAATGTCATTGACAAAACGAGTATTTCGGTGTTACCATAGTAATGAAAAAATTTAGTTCCAAATTAATTAATTTCTACACTTTCTTGCCAAACAATATTTGTGATACAAGCATGTATTTAGGTAAAGGATATTATTAGGTGTTACTAAACTACTGTTACTATACTAAAAAAATAATATCAATGTTATAATAACAGAGAACATATTATTTAAATAGGATTATTTAGAATAAAAAATATGTAAACAGAGGGGACTATTTTTTTTGTTGCCTTCAAAGTTTGGAATTACGAAGCAGGTATCGCTAATTAGCTAATTGTTTCAGGGCAATTAAAGATTTAATAATAGTTTTGGTTTAAAAAAAAATCGTCTCTATAAATAAAAATCAATTGGTGTTCGTTTGTCTCGCTAAAACTCGAGAACGACTGGGCCGATTTAGCTTATTTTGGTTTTGAAATGTTTGTCGTAGTCCAGGGAAGCTTTAAAAGGTGAGAAAATATGAAAAAGTTGCAAGAAGATGGTAAAAACAACAATTTAATTTTCCCATATAAACTGTTCAGAATATTTCAAACGTCAGAAGAAAGCAAACAAATTGTTGCCTTGGAAACAAAGGACTAAAACTGAAAAAAAGTACAGGCAGCATTAGTACTTATGCTGAATTACACTAATATCACAGTGAATTAATCATTTAAACGAAAATTATCATCAAAAACAGCAAACTGCAAGTTAAATTCATCAACGTCATTCATTGTTTTGCAAAGAATTTGATTTCGCCATTAGCCAATCAACGCGTTATAATAAACAAGATGGCCGCGCGCCTGCGCAAATCTATGTGAGATTCAAGAAAACCAACATAACAATCATAAAATAGTGAATCGTTATTTTAGTAGATGACGTCACAAAATTCACCATAGATATGGGTGTTTTCGAGGGATCTCCAAAAATTAAAACTTTGAAAATTATTTTAACTATTAAAACTAACTCTAAAAAAAAAAAAAAAATATGCAGTAATTTAAGTTAGAAGGTCATTTTTCATAAAAAAAAATAAAAAAAATGGACTGGACTTCTCTATTGATACCACTACTAGAGATAGTCAGAAGCCGGAAATAATAACCTATTTTATCAGGACAAAAAACAGAGTTGACCTGGTTGATAAAATGTGTTCTTTATACAACGTTTCGAAAACTCTAGAAGATGGCCTCTAACGGTGTTCTTTGACTTGCTGAATTTGAGTGCACTCAACCCATTATGCATTTACTCAGCAAACAAAAACTATGAAAGCGTTTGCCGTCGTGACTTCCTGATCGACTTGTCTCTGGCTTGGATGAAACCATTGGCAAAGAAGAGAGTTGAAAAAAAATCGTTGCCAAGGTCCCTAACAATAAAGATAAAAGACTTTCTATGTGTTATGGACGCAGAAAAACAACCACCAACCTCGGAGGGGACGTCGAGTAATATAGTGCCCCGTTGTCATGATTGTGGAAGAGCGCGCAATAAAAACACCAGAAGATCATGTGCAGCGTGTAAAAACTTCATTTGTGGGGATCATTCGAAAATAGTGTCTTTCCTGCGCAGAAAATATTATAAGTTAATAATTTTTAATAAATAATTTTATTGTGATCTCAATTGTAGCCAAACCTCTGATTTTTGTGCCAATTTTGGAGGATTTTTATTTATATTTTATTAATTATGAAAAAAGTTTGTGATTAAGTTTTGTTTATTGTATCTAGTTAAGAAACTGAACTGATTATATTTTCATAAGTAAAATAAAGATATTATGCAAAAATTTTATTTTATTTCAATTTAAAAATGGACTACGTCTGTAGTCCGCGCGACTTCTGCTGTCTCATTTAGATGCGCGACCACTGTAGGGTTAAATGGCATAGCAACGCATGCCGGGTACCAGCTAGTTTTTAATAAAATAATACCTTTTAGCTATCATTCTCAGTCCGATAGTAATAAAGATATCTGAAGTAAGTAGTTAAGAATCTATAGTAAAATATGACAAAGAATTAGTGCAGACGAATATTATCATGTCTAACTTTGATTATTGTAATTAAGGAATGTTATTATAGCCTTCTTATAACATTCCGTGCAGTTGAACACATCTACTACTTGTGGGAAAGCATTGCCAACTGCATGCAATCTAGGTATAAGCGAGTATCTAAATGACTCAGTCCTGATATCGTTGTTGCAATTAAAAAGAATTTTGGATTGAGTAGTTCTTGTAGGCATACGGAAGGTAATTAAATAAATCAGGACTGTCTATAATACCATTAACAACTTTAAAAATAAAAGTTAAGTCGGAAATAAGTCTTCTATCTGAAAGTTTAAGTAAGTTTAATTCTTTCATCAAGTGATTGTAATTTATTGATTCTATTGACCGAGTTTATAGATTTTTCATTATTCCAAAATTTTTAATATTTATAATTTATTATATAATAAATTTATTTATATAAAAAAAATAATGGCTATATTATTTTTTTTTAATTTTAATGAATCTTAAGAATTTATGCTGAATTTTTTCAATAGAATCGGAGTTGATTTTGAAGTGAGGGGACCAATAGAAGAATTATATTCGACTTGGCTTCGAACTAGAGAGGAATATAGAATTTTTAATGTTGAAATATTTTTAAAGTCTCTGCCATTTCGAAGAATGAAGCCTACCATTTTGATCCTTTATTGTTTACTGTATTTATATGTGAAAGAAAGTTAAATTTGGAATCGAAAATAATGCCTAGATCATTAATTTCACTGATAGAGGTGAGGGAAACATTATTAATATTATATTGATAGATAAGGGGTTAATTTCTTCTGAAAAATCTTATTATCTGGCATTTACTTATATTCAGATGAAATTTTATTAGTTTTGCACCAATCTTGTAGTTTATTTAAATTTAATTGAATTTGAATACAGTACAATAAGTTAAAATAGCTCTTGTTAATGCATCAGGGATACCAACATAACAGTGACGTACCTAATAGCCGCTGACAGTCGCCGATCGGTTCGCGAAGTGAATTTTAATTTACGCAATTGAAAATTAAAATGCATAATTTTCCGCCGCCCAAAATGCAAAAAGTTTCCTTTTATAGTAATTAAGGCGAATCTAGAGTTTTTTTCTAAAAATTATTAATACGCGTGGACACCAGTAACGAAAAATTACCATAGTTTTAGTCATCGGCGAAAAGCAACACTTCAACATTATTATCAAAAACAGTGATGATATCATTTATAAAAAAGTAGGAACAGTATTGGGCCTAAATGTGACCCTTGAGGTACACCGGTAGTAGCCATGAATTTGTGTGATAGGTAAGAGTATTAAAAAATAAAGGGCACTATTTATTAGATCAATCAAATATATTATCAAATCCTTTGCTTTTTAATAATAAAAACAGTAGGATGCTTCGGTCACAAGCTATTGTTCGATGAGTTTGCAAATTTGAAGAGAGAAAATTCAATCTTGAAAAACAAAGGAAAAATGGTGGATTTGATAAAACAGGAATCTACAGATATGGCTCTATTAAACAAAGGAAAATGGTTACTATGGTAAAACAGGAATCTACACATAATATTGTTCTATTCATAAATAAAGAAAATTGTTACCATAGTAAAGCAGGAATCTACTAATATTTAAATTTAAATGGAACCACGGAGAAATCTTTTGACAATATTAGTTGCTGGTATTATTAAGCAAAATCTGGATAATAATTATAATTTTGTTCAGATCTTAAATTAATCACTCAGCATGCTAATTTTGGTTTAAACTTGCAGCTAGCATACCGGGCAAGCACTTCATGACCCCCATCGGTCCCATCCAGCTGACGGCCGAAGAATGCAACGAGATTCTGATGAAGCGCGCGCTCCAGGCGGCGCAGGGCCTGCCCGGGGGTGCCGTGTTGGACGCGGGGCTCAGCCACAGCCTGCTCAACGGAGGCCTCAAGGGGCTGCAGGGGGACTCTGGCAGCGTGTCCCCGGAGCAACCCACGCAGCACATGCAGCAGATGCAGCTGGTGCAGACCAAGCAGGAACCTGGCACCAATCTGCACTCGCCCAAGGTGAGTCATCAGACTACATGGGGTGAGGCTTTGCATCGGGGATTTAAGATGCTGAAAGGAAGTGTCCCAGAGCCAGGGTAAGGTCATTATTTTCCATTAACTTCATATAGGAGGCCCTGAGGAAAACAACCTCCCTCAGGGCCTTTGTCATCATTAGGGATGCTGTGTGGAGGGTCTTTTTAGGAAAAGGAAGGAGAGGAAGTTTTGGGAAGAAAAAAGAAAAGGTTTTTCTTTTATATTTTTATTATTTCATATAAATTTCACATTAGAATTATCTCAACCACGAAACTAGGCTCATTCCTGTATCATTTTTTTAAATTTTTTTAAAAATTATTTATTGAGTTAGTTTATAATACATGAGTATAAACTAATAAGCACAATGTAACATTTCATTTGATAAATTTAAATATTTTTACAGTAAGCATAACATTTCTTTTTAAATACATTCATTCTTTCTTCATTCTTCATACTTTCAGGCATTTCATCATACATCTTTAGTCCTCTGTACATTAGGCAGTTCTGTGATTTTGATTTCTTCATTTGTGGCAATCGAACTCTGTTTATATTTCTTGTTTCATAATTATGTACGTCTCTATTAAAAACAATTTCATCCTTAAAGTATTTTGGCATTTGGTTTTTCATAATTTTATGCACAAAAATTAATACATTAAATAGTAGTCTTTTTTTTATTGGAATCCAATTTAGCTCCTCTCTCATTTTATTAATCCTTGCGTATTTGCCTTTTCCCAGTATACATCTCATAGCTCTGTTCTGTATAACTTCTATTTTGTTTAAATTTCCTTCATTGGCCAAATATAACATTGTAGAGCAGTAATCCAAATGTGGAGCAACAATAGTTTTATAAATGAGCTCCGTAGTGTTTCTATTTAATTTATGTCTTAGTCTTCTAAGAAAATTTACCTTTTTTGACACCTTTTTAAGCACATATTCAAAGTTTGCTGTGAAAGTCAGTTTTGAATCGAGTATTACACCCAGGTATTTGATTTCATTTACTTTTCCAATTTTTTCACCATTAATTGTCAAATTTAACCCTGTGTTACGTTTTTTATTGCCTATTTCCATATATTTTGTTTTGTTTACGTTCAGTTTCAATTTGTTAAATATCAGCCATTTTGATATATTTTGTAGGTCTTCGTTTATTTTGTTAATTGCATCTATGTAATCTTCACACGAAATATAGATTAAGGTATCGTCTGCAAATAGTCTAATTTTGCAATGTTTAATAGTTTTAATAATATCATTTATGTAAATTATAAATAGAATCGGACCTAGTACCGACCCTTGCGGAACACCAAGGTTGTTTTCTATCGGTTCTGATTCTGAGCTTTCAACTTTCGTTACCTGTTTTCTTTCCTGGAGATATTCTTTGAATAGATTCAGAGCTACGTCAGAAAGACCTATGTCTTCTAGTTTTTCCAAAAGTATTTTCCTTTCTATCGTTTCAAATGCTCTTTTGAAATCTAAGAATGCTGCAATGGTGATTTTTTTTTTATCTGTTTCTTTCTTCCATGTATCAATCACTATATTTATCGCCGCTTCGCAAGAGTTGTTGTTCCGGAATCCTGATTGCTCGTCACATAATATATTATGTTTTTCCAAATACTCAACGAGTTGTTTTTTATTACAATTTCTAGTAACTGTTCGTATTTTGGTAACATATTTATTGGTCTAAATTCTTCACATTTTCTGGTATTAACAACTTTCGGAATCGGGATCACAGTAGAAGTTTTCCATGTGTTTGGAAATTTTCCAGTTCTTAATGATTCATTTATTATATCCAGTAAATGATGTCCTATCGCTGGCATTGCATCTCTCAAAACTTTAAAACTTATTCCATCTGGACTCTCTTTTGATTTGGTGCTGTTAAGAATCTGTAAAAGATATGTTTCATCAATCTCTTTAAACACAAGTTTTTCTCGGTTTAGCCGAACATTTCTCACGTAGTTGTCTTTCTTCAGTATTGGTATACTCTGATGCAATTCTATTATGCTGTTTACGAAATATTTGTTGAAACAGTTCTGTATGGTACCCTGTATCTGATGAGGAAATTCAATGTCGTACTTCATCCCTTTATCTTCGGTTTGCAGTAATCCTTTTATGGTTTTCCACATTTTTTTAGTGTCTCCTTTTTCAGAGATAATTTTGTTTTTGAAGTAATCGTTCTTACAAATTTTCAATTTTTTCAATCATGGTAGTTATAAGTTTGAGGGAGGGGTGAGAAGAAATCGGGGTCAATGTTTCCAGGAGTGAACCACATATAAATACATCCCTTCCACTGCAGTGCAAAGCAACGCATCGAGAGAGTTCGGCGGGATAGGTCAGCAGACACATCCGCTTCCTAGACCTGGGCAAACCTCTCCCCATGAACCCAGGCACCCCTGCCAAGTCACCAAACATAGGTGCTGGTTATCCAATGAATGGTTCCTGAGGCGGCGGTAGTCGTTGGTAGGAAGTCCAGTTTGATGGACTAATGTGACATTATAAAGGAGGAATGGTAAAATTTGGTAAAATGCATTGCATTTTATTCAATCACCTTGCACCACAGCCTGTCACTCCTGGACACACTGAGCCCTATATTTCTACCCACCTCTTATGCCTTTTTCCTTCCTAAGCTTCCTGAGCTAAGTGGAGCTATTGTAAATAAAAATAATGTTTTGCATCTTCAACTACCTATGTTTATAATATTCAATATGTGGAAAAAAACTTTCTGACCGCATTATTAAAATACTCATCACTCTAATCAGTAGTGAGGTGGATAACACAGCAGCCACGTTACCCATTCAATTGTAACATTAATTTAAATCTTCAGCCAAATCTATCTACGATTGCCCATGGTAATTATTATTATTAACTATAGGTGAAATGTTTTTTTTAATGCAGACGCCTTCCATGCCGAAGGAGCGCCCTTACTCCTGTGACGAGTGCGGAAAATCATTCCTTTTGAAGCACCACCTCACCACCCACAGCAGAGTTCATACAGGTAAATACAAAATATAACCCAAAGAATTCAAATTGTGCCCACCTTTTACATCTCCGAACTATGCGTTCTGGAAAACATTGGTCTGAGGCAGTCAGCTCTTAGATCAGCATCATCATCGGCTATCAGGAAGCTAAGTTTAAGCGCAAGCCAAATACTAAGTTTGGAGATATTGTTTTCGGGGAATCAGGGGCCCAAGGCTTGGAATAAACTGCCTCCGGAACTAAGATACGTAACAAGCCCAACAAACTAAAAATTTACCTTTTCGGACTTTCATATCCTTAAATTCCATATAGGTATATTGAATTTAATGATATGAATTTAAAGATAACGAATTTAAGAATAAGAATGATACTTGAAAGTACCATTTTTATTCTCTGTCCGCGATAAGATCAACCCGTGATGGTACGAAACTTGGTTTGCATACCACTCCCCCCCGCTACGGTCCCTACACCCGCGCTCTGCTCGCCCGAGTCATTCCGCTAAAAATTTTGTATGTCTTCGGCTGTAGCATTGGGGATAATGGGCGGAGACATGAACGTACACGGGTTGATCTTATTTTGGTTCGAGAATAGAATTGTCCATATTATATCCTAATTACACTTTTTCTTATTGTATCACAGTCATGCTGAGATTAAAGATTATTGATTTTTTAAATTTCTATTTAATCCTTATAGGACCAGTAAAATTTATTAAATATCTCGAAGCCATATGTAATATTGAAAATTATATTTGAAATGAAAGACAAACTTCTACAATATCAACATTTTTTACTTTGGAATTTTCTTGACGGTAATGAAATACATAAAAAACTTGTAAAACCTAGCTCTACACATTGCAAACTGCAGTGCACCTCAAGGTAGTCATTATTTCACTGGACTGCAAATGTAGCCAACTGCGCTACAGGTGTTAAATTGTTCAGCAAATTTCAATTCCTTTATTTTCTATTCTACTCCTAATTTTGTTGAATTATTTTTTCCTGTCTTCCTTCAATTCTTCAATCCAAACTGCTCGTGATACTAGAACCAAGGGGCATAATCACTTACTTATACTTTTCGCTGAAATAACTTTTGGCCAAATAAATTTTAGGTACTTTGCAACAAAGCTAATTCACTTCATATTCACATAATATAACCTAATAAGTAAAATTTTCAATATTTTAAGCAACACCCGACACAAAAAAGAGCTGATTACCTTGAAACGCCTGAACAGATTTTCATGAATTGTAGCTAAGAACCATCTTGATCACGTCAGCTTTCAAAAAAAAAATCCGCAACATAATCGGTCCATTGGTTTAGGAGCTACGATGCCACAGACGGCGGTCAAACTTATAATACCGCTCCTTGCGTTGGGGTTAATAAATAAGACACCACACCAAGTATTGGATCGTCAGCCAAAACAGATCAAACACCAGTGATTTTATTAAAACCTGTCTATAAAGTATGCATTTCCAATGGTACAATGTTGATTATCTGTTCTTTTTAATGTAATATTGTATTGTTATTTTTTTTGTGTACTGCTTATGTTATAAACTTTACTGCACCTGCTCTCAACACAGGAATTCCTATTGAGATAGGCACAGTAGTTCATCACCAATGCAATGCAATTAATAAAGTTGAATAAATAAAATTGAAAAATCTTCTCTAATAGGAGATTTAAATAATATGGTTTTTTCTATTATCTATACAATATGATCCACTAATTGTAATTGTTGTTAGGTGAAAGACCGCACGTGTGTACGCACTGCGGTAAGGCCTTTGCGCACAAGCACTGCCTCAACACGCATCTGCTGCTGCACTCTGCCGAGAGACCCTTCCAGTGCCACGAGTGCAAGAAGTCCTTCACACTCAAGCACCATCTCCTTACACATTCTAGGGTGAGTCACCTCAAACTTTGTGTTTCATTCCCAACTATATTTATTATAAAAATAGTTTATTCCAGATTTAGTGCAATGTACTCTAATGCTGTAACTCCTTCGATGCAACTGGATGGAGTAACATTAGTCAACTGTGACTCATTTAACCTCGCTCTCGCCGTTCGGCCACGGGTGGCCACGGTAGGAATTAAAAAAAAAACTTTTTTGGATGCGATTTTGACCCTTATGCATAAAGAAATTGTATGAAGAACAAGGTCTGAATGGTTTGGGCCATTCTCGTTCTTGACGTAACAAAAAGCCGCATAGCGCCTAGCCTCTCGGAATAAATTACAAAAATTATCTTTGGTTGACTTGGCGACCTCGGCGTCACTTCAACTGTCATTTTGTATGTGTAAACTTTGAAAATGTAAATATTTTACATTTTCAAAGACGTACCAATGTCTTAACTTGTTAGAAAACACCCTTGGATTGTTTTTTTTTCACGTAGGGTGTCTATTCAGGTTTTTGTAGAAATAAAAAAATCAGTTCATTTTCGTATAAATATATTTTTTTACGATTTGTTTCCGGAGTGGGAAAAAGCTAATTTCGCGCGGTTTTTTCCAAATATGCCCGGCTTTAGCCAGGTTAAGTATCTGGGCTCACTCATTCACAGAGACGGAGGATGTGCAGCGGATGTCACCCATAGGTGTGGGATGTGTATAGGTGTGGGATGGATTAAATTTAGATCCGTAATAGGAATCATGTGTGACCTGAAAATGCCTATAAAACTTAAAGGAAAGATATACTAGACTATTGTTTGACCCTTGATAATGTATGGCTCCGAATGCTGGACTACGTACAACTCCTACTCTATGCAACTCGAAACAGCAGAAATGCGAATGCTTAGATGGAATCAGATTTCGAGAATGAGACTTGAACACCCGGTCTACACAATTTAGTGGTCTAACAGTTACGTTATCTACTACCTACCTTCGTCAAACAAAAGTGGCCAAATAGGGATGAGCAGTTTTTGGGTCGTTTATGACCTGATATGGTGGCCGGTGGCATGTCTCTGTCATTTTTTCCATGTATAAAAAATCCACTCACAAAATCAGTGGGTCATGAGCGACCCGGGTTGTTTGAAATGATGGATTGACCCAATTCTACTCCTTGGTACTTTATTATAGTAATCTGTAATCTGCCTGTGTAATGTGCCATATTGAATGTAATATTGTTTGTGACAGGTCCACAGCAGGGAACGGCCGTTTGTGTGCGCTGAATGCGGGCGGGGCTTCCCACTAAAGAGGCACCTAGTAACCCACAGCAAGTACCACGCCGGGGAGAGGCCCTTCGTGTGCCAGGACTGCGGGGAGAGTTTTGCACAAAAGGATCACCTGGTCAGTTATGTCAATCTTTAATCGAGTACGGTATTATAGCCTGGGGAGGAGCTAATGCTGCTGCCATTGATCCAATTTTTAAAGCTCAAACTAATTTTAAACATTATATTAAAACTAACGATCACAAGCAGTTCGGATGTAATCTTCAGGAGAATCTGTGTCTTGGACATTAGGCAACTCGTTCTTGTGTTCAACAACTCAGCTGTGGAACGATTTGTCGGCCTTTGTGTTTTCTCCTCCCTACACATGGGTCTCTTCAAGTCCAATGTTCATTCCTTCCTCTCCTCCAAAAGACCCTTCACACAGCATCTCAGATGACATAGGCCCTGAGGGAAATTATTTTCCTCAATGTGGAGTTAATGTAAAAAAAAAAAAAAAACTTTACGCCAAAAACATACTAGCATACGTCTTCAAAACACCTTGAAAATGTTCAAACTGCTCAAGATACTAGAACCGAAGTGCACAATCTCTAACTTATCAATTAAAGAAAATTTAGATTCTTAGATGTATAGGGAAAGAGTTTACCATAAACATAATACAAGATTTGTGGTTCCGAAATGTACCAATAAATACGATGAAAGAACCCTAAACTATATTGTACCAAAAATATTTAATAAACTCCCAATGACAATTAAAAATAATAACGTCTTTACTGCTAAAGTCAAATATAATCTAAGGAAATGGTTATTAGATACTGATGATTCATATTGATGCCCTACCGAAGTCCTGGTATTCCCAATTGGAATTCACTTTCGAATTAAATGGAATATCATTATAATTTTGTAATAATTCATGTATATGAAAATATTTATTTACAGTTTGGCAATTAAGTGTAGAAAATAAATGATGGCGCTGCGATCGATTTCTTGGTTTTAAATGGCAACACCGTGATGGCTCATAAGACAATGAATGTATGTTTTAAAAAACCCTTCAGCCAAAATGCATATTTCATAACGTGTTTGTATTTTCATAAATTTTGCACAAAAACACATAATTTAATAGAAGTAAAATAAAACAAAACAGGTTTTAAGTGGGCGTTTATTTTGTTATAAAAACGTAGGTACATAGGTATTTAAAAATCTGAGTATATTTATTCAACACCCGACATGTAATAATTATTGTCTTAGTCCTCATATGATTCTTCTTCTTCCATATCTTCATCTTCATCTAAACGTTTTATCAGTTCATCTATATCATCATATAGAGTACTTCCTCGTGCATAATAATCTGCCTCGATTTTCATCACGTTTTTGCAACAATTTTTTTTAATCATCAACATTAATCATGCTATTTTCCGTTTTCCCGGTGTTTCAAATTTTCCATCTGCCATTTCCCTTCCTTGACGATTTATCTTACTTTTCAAATTTACCTGTATGTGGAAAACATCATGAAAATGATTATTCTATAGAAGGTAGTTTTAAAAAAGCACACCTGATAATATTCATTTAGAAAGAAAGAAAGAAAAAAATTAAGAACAAGTTACATTTCTATGAGTTTAAAGAAGTTGCATATTATTATTTTTTTTTTAAATTGAGTTATTCCATTTTTCTTGTGGCCTAATATTAACTGTCAAATGGAAATGTCAAATTCGGATTTTTAAACATAACCTCAAATCAGATTGTAATGGTTATATTCGCACAAAAATTGGCATAAATACTAATGAAATTTATTAAAAAAAACTATACCACGTACCATTCATTTCTGCAGTTCGTTTGTAAACTTCTTTCAAATTGGATAGGAGCTTCTTCGCACGATATTCAGCTAGGCAGCGTTGAAACACGCAATTTACAACTTCTCTTGCACCACTACGTATTGGTTTGTTCATTTTAATTCAATTCAAACAATGCACAGGCAAACAATAAAAAAAAACACTAAACGAGCGATTTTCAGTGTGTTCTACATGATTAAAGTCAGTAAAGCCAAGAGCCATACAAAATGTCATTGACAAAACGAGTATTTCGGTGTTACCATGGTAATGAAAAAATTTAGTTCCAAATTAATTAATTTCTACACTTTCTTGCCAAACAATACTTCTTGATTATATTCATTTGCTTGTATTAAATTCGTTTGTACTTGTTTATATATGGCTTATACTGCTATGTATTTACAACTAAACTATTCTGTAATTTAAACAATTTATCTAATTGTTATTTTATCATCAGCATTATACATATATGTTTGAAAATGTACCAGGTTATTGCATAAAATGTTGTCATTATTTACCTGCTGACAAACTACATAAGTAGTTTAGCAGGTTTAAAAGTTAATAAATAAATAAAAAAAAAATTTAAAAATGCAACAAAACTATACGTTGTACTTCCCACTGGCCATTAGACAAAGTAAGTCTAGAATTAATAAAAATGAATAAAAAATAAAATAAAGCTTTGTTTGAATCCAGAACTGAACCGTGTAAATTTATAATTCTTTACTAATAATTGAATTGTCTGTGGCTAGGTGATGCATTCACGCTTCCACGGCTCGCTGAACCCGTTTGTGTGCCCGGACTGCGGGGCGGCCTTCACGCGCAAGTTCCAGCTGGTGAACCACGGTCGCATGCACGGCCGCGTGCCGCACTCGTGCCCCATCTGTGCCAAGGAGTTCCTGCAGAAGCGCACCCTAGTGGCTCACATGAAGTATGGGTACTCGGATTATTGCCATTGTTTTCTGTAGCTAGACAGCTTCATCATTATCGAGATAGGCCCCCATTAACAAGATACAAACTTTAAAAAGTTACGATTGATAGATATTAATTTTCTGAAAGTGATTACAAGTTTTCAGTTTTGGCAGAAAATTTTAGCTCAATATCGGCATCCAGTCATTTTGATCTTGTTTAGATGTTGAAAGCCAATTTTCAGAGCCCTTGAGGTGATTTTTCATAAAAACGGCACTAAGTAATTAAGCAGCCAAATATTATTATTGTTGTACAGGTGCACTATAAGTTTTTATAAGTTTTTGCATTTTTGATGTCACTCCTGTGGGGAACCGAATGAGTGAGGAGCACGCTGTCAGCAGCACCCAAAATCATGGGGTAACAATGCGCTTTCTGTGTAAAGCAATTTTACAAATTATTTTATGTGATTCTTCAGCGCCTGTTTTGTGCTTAGATTGATTTGATTATACAATTTAAATCAGTATCCCAGTGTAAATTTAATCTAATTGTTAATCAAAAAGTTAGAAGAGACCAAAGTTAGAGAAATCCTGAAAATTAAATGAAAAAAAAACAGGATGGCCACGGCTCCGGACAAAATTTCGATGAGTGAAGACCGATTGGCATTTTGCTCATTCAGCTGTGATACGAGACACTCCCACATGAAGTTGCAATCTTCAGGCAGCATTTAACTTATTACTTTATTTATACTATTCCACAATCTATATTAAAAACAAACCCTTTTCTTTAACTTAGACTGCACACCGGTGACTCCCCGTTCTCCTGCATCGACTGCGGCGAAGCCTTCAAGTGCAAGAACGACCTTCTGCAGCACTGCAAGATCATGCACCCCGCCGGCACGGTGACCACGGTGTCCGTGGGCCAGCAGACCAGCTCCGTGCCGCCTCAGCAGCAGCTGCAGCAGGAAATGAAGCCGCAGATCGTGCAAGTGGTGGGTGGCGACCGTGCTAGAATCAAGACAAACCTCGTGCAGGTAGCTGCCAATGTTCGCGGGCATCTTCCAACTTTAGCTTCCTTAGAGTTTTCGTCGGTTTTATGGAAAAGTGTAGTTTACCGACGTACAAGGGGCGTGTTGTGATTTTTAAAACTTGTTTAATTTTTTTTCAAGAATTATTTAATTTTATTATCGGGAAAGGTCGTGACATTCCAGAATAGCTTTCTTTAGATTACATTCAGCAATAAAAATTAAAACTTAACCCCCAGATTGAATTCTGTTAGTGTTTACATAACTTCTTTTGGTTTTGCCGATCATTTTTGTTTCTGAAACTGTTCAGATGAATGTTTCTGCTTGAGTTTTACTAAACTATTAATTATTCGTAAATATCACGAAGTTGTTGTTTTTGGATGTTGTTATCAATAAAATGATAATAATTTCAAACAGACACAAACAATACAGATTTTCAATCCTTATGTCTGTTGGATCTGTGCAATTGATACCAGCACAGATTTGTATGGAATTCCATCTTTTCTGGCTGTGTACGCCGTGCAGGGAAAAAGCATTCTGATTACTTAGACTTCAATATATTACGATATGTACAAGAATATATTGCATTTTCTATCTTTCCGTTGATTCCCTCACCTATTTCTTTGGAAGATGACTCTGTCGTTCACGTATTTGTCATCGAACATAATGACAGCACAGATAGGCAGGCCTTTGTTAATAAATTGTTTTAAACTTGTGTTCTCTGGTAAAAAATGTATACAATTGCCTTACTTACATACACACTCCATATTTTAAGTGACAATCGGACAAAATCTTGCCTTCTTCATCAGGGCAAATATAATTCTCTGCTGAAAAAGACACAGTTGTGTTGTAAATTAGTTATTTTTAACCTTGTGGTCTATACAGAGGCAGTTATTACCCCTCTGCACTCTTTTCAATTTGTTGAAATAAAAATGAAATGACTAACATGGTTTTGATTTGACAGTTGATTGGTCCAGACGGAGGGATCCAAGAGAAGACCACAGCGGGATATGCGTGTCAGGAATGTGGCAACTGCTTCAATACTAAAGTAAGCCTTATTCAACAATATGTAATAATAATGTATAATTGTAGACACTCCTGTATTTTCTGTGTCTGCATTCTGTTAGAGCATTATTTGTTTTTACAAAGATGTTTGCCCTCTCGATCATCATTTGTTTTGGCTTTGTTGATCAGTATACCTAGATTACGGCTTTCTTTCTCTGTTTCAACAAGGAAGTGTTCATTTCTTCTTTAGAAGAGGCGATAAGGGTAGTGTCATCTGCATATTTGAGATTTTTTCGCCCACCAACGTTCATTTCACTTTGTTACCAATTTTTTGTGACTCCGGATTTGTCTCACAAACTCTCTTTAAATAAAAACTCTGAGGTTCAGCAAAACACTTTGGACATATTATATGGAAACTGTCGACACCAGCTAGGTCCCCGGGCGAAGTCGACCCTTTCAAGGTTTCTTTGAATATGTGAAAGATAAAGACTCTTTAATCGACTGGCCTGACACTCCCGACAGATCTCCAGTAGTCTTTTTTATTATCAGAGTGGACCTCATCCATTTTCCTGACTTCTTATTTAACAATTCCGTACTTTGTCAGTTAATCTGGTCTACGCGGTAGTCGCATATAAAGATATGTAATTCTTTGTGGGAACCAATTTATACAGATCAGCAATCCCGTTGCATTGATATAACATTTGTATTGTCTGTATTGCAGGAGGCGTTGGCGTTACACGTGCGACTCCACACGGGAGATCGCACTTTTGTGACGGACCTGTGTGCTCTGACGGCCGCGCTGCAGCCCGGGAACTTCCTCAATCCCACACAGGCGCATCAAGGTAAAGTACTCAATATACTTATGACAAGGTATTCCTATACTAAAGGATCTTATGATATAAATTGGCAATATCAGATATCTTTGAAAGTATATCACTACTTGTTGGCATATCTGCTCAGTGTTAATTGTGTACTATCCGGCTTGGTGCAGGCAACTCCCAGGGTCTGCAGCTGGTGTCCTCGGGCGGCGTGCTCCAGCACACCAACAACGCCACAAGCGGCAACAATGCCAGCGGTGGCAACAACAACGTCACCACTGTGGCTGCCACGCACCTGGTGGCCACTCAGCCGCGCCCTAAGGTGCACTTCTGCCAGGACTGCGGGAAAGGATTCGCGTCCAGGCATGGATTGCACCAGCATCATAGGAGGTATGCACCCAAATGCAATAAATATACTTATCACCAAGAGACCCTAAGTATTCCTCTTCTTCACTTACTATTGGTTTGTGAACAGGGATGGTAAAAGAAAATCTCTTATCTCCCCTCCCTACCCTGTTCGATGGAGATGGACCAACATTTTATCGACTCCCGAAAATGGCTGAAGCTAATTTTTTCCCTCCCATCTCCATGGCCGAAAAATATTTCTCTCGTTTTCCACCCATTTAAGACTATCTGAGTTAATTACTGCATGTATGATTCGAATAGCGAAACAAATGGTAATCATAAACCCATTCATTAATTCCATAGAATAAAGAATTAAGAATGTCATAGAGCATAGAGTAGAGAATTACACTAGAAGTGCCTTCCATACAAATTTGAGTGGAAACAAATGTGCCACTGACTGTTTAGCACACGGTCTGCCTCTCTTTCAGCCTGAAATTGTATATCGCTATTCCGTTTGAATTTTGTAATCATAGTGAATTACAGTTTTGTATGGAAGTAAAATGCATTTAACAAGGTTAGCTCTTTGAGGGAGTATTGGCTAAAAATTCTTGACGTAGCTTGAAGTCCATGTTCCACTGGGAGATTTGAATTAACTGCAATACAGTCTTTTAATTCAAGCTGCGTCACACGTTCGAAAGCGGCCCAATGAGTTGTTTTTTTGTTGTTGTTATAAAAGCCCGTTTGAGCTAACCTTGTTAAACGCATTTTCTACTAGCTGTTTCCCGGCATGCGTTGCAATGCCATATTCAAAGAAATAAAATGTTTCTCCTTGTATTTCCTTTCCCGTGCGTCCCCTCCAGCGTTCCACTTCCACCTTCCCCGCCACCGCTCTCCCGCTCCCCCGTCCCGCCAACCCCCCTTCCGCGTTCCAAATATTCAGTCCTAGCCGGGTACCATAGCCGTACTGTACCGTACTGTACAGTACCGTAGCCGGGGACCATAAACAAGTCGAAGGGGACTTATGATATCACCAAAGATTCGGTTGACTTTTTGGATTGGTGTTATACCCACCTGGCCGCGCGGCACTTCATTTCTTGACTCCTCTACCGCCCGGCCCGTAGCCGAGCGGGGTAACCGCGACCACGCAACTTTTTTCTAATACTAACATTTTTTAACTCATGATATCTTTTGAATGAAATATCCGAATTGAATAATTCAAAAAGTTAAATAAAGGTATTGAAGCTGTCTTGGAATATGAAGTAATTTATTTTGATAAGGATTAAAACCAAGATACAAATAAAGAGCCTTTTCAAGCGGCGACATTTTAATTAAATTTTTAAAATAAAAGAACACTTATTGTGGCATAACTATAATAGTTAGACATATGCTGTCGCGACCTTTTTTGTAAATAATTATGTGTTCTACAAAGTCGTAGTACATTATTTTATTCTATCATCAATATTTTTCGCAGCGCACGCGATGTAAAGAATATTTTATTTAATTTTTTAACTCCTTGGGTTACATTTTTGGAGTTTTAGTAAGGATCCCTAATTTTTTTTAAAATGTAATATAGCCTGTGTCACCCGGTATAGGATAGTGTATCTTCCCAACGGTGAAAGAATTTTTCCAATCGGTTCAGTAGTTTCGGAGCCTATTCAATGAAAACAAACAAATCTTTCCTCTTTATATAGTGTGTTAGATGAACCCTGACGAAACACGCCCACAAGGCACTTGTGTTATTCTTTATTCTGTGATTAATTCAATCGTAACACAAGATTGTTTGAAAAATTTTGAGTTCACACGTCAAATCGCATAGTGATTTAACCCGTTAGTTGCTTTGCAACGGGCATAAGCTAGTGTGTAAATTATAAAGCTTAGGACAAATTCTTGGGTTGTTTTACACCTGTTATTATGTTTTATTTCTAGACACCCCGACGGCAGTTGTACCCTGCGCACACACGTCTGCGACACTTGCGGGAAGGCGTTCTTCCAGAAGAACCACCTCCTCCTTCATCAGAGGCAGCACATGGAGATTCCCCCCAGGAATCACCAAGTCATTATTGTAAGTTTCAACATACTTTCATTATTATTACTATTATGTAATGAGCAGGCAGCATTCTGCTGATGCACTCATATCCATTTTCACAATAGTTTGACAGTAAATGAGTAGTTTTAATTTTGAACTAAATTAGTCCTTTCTTCTCTCCAAATGTGAATCCAATAGATCTTTGAATTGGTTTATATTACATAGTTGCATCGACATGTTGTGGGAGTTTGTTCGAAGCGTCCACCACTCTGTTTGCAAGGAAGTGTTTTCTAGGATTAGATGCAAAAGGCGTTTTTCTAATTTTTTTTGAGTGTCCACGGAGAATTATATTTTTATTAGTAGTGAAGATTCCTTGGATGCCAGGGCAGCTGTAGTGTCCAGATAAAATTTTGAAAGTCTCGATTAAGTCACCCCTTTCTCTTCTTTCTTTTAAGGTTGGTAATCTTAGTTCCTTGAGTCTATCTTCATATCGCCGATCTTTCAAACAAAACCTTGTTTTAAACAAAGGGCACTTTTGGTGTGTCAATCACATATTTTATTCAATCGCTTCCTTTTATAATAATATAAAGGGTAGGACGCTTCGGTACAAGCTATTATTCCAAGAGGAACCAAATTTGAAGAGAGAAAATTTAGTATTGAAAAAAATCGACAGCCGTTCACACGCGGTTGAAGTGAAACCTTCGTCCACACATTCTCACCAATAGGAGCCTTGAAAAGTGAGGTCATAATCAAAGCGGCCAATGAGCGCAGTTTAGCGCTTCGTATGTACTGCAATTTCTGTCATTTTCATTTCATCTGAATTTCAAATTACAACGGGGCTAAAGAAGTTTCACTTAAAAAAACAACGGAAATATGGTGGAGATGATAAAACAGGAATCTACAGAAAATGGCTCTAATGTATGAAGGAAAGTGGTTAATATGGTAAAACAGGAATCTACTAATATTGAAAATTAAATCTTAAATTAAGCACCTTGCTTTCAATTACAAATGAAATTATTTACCATTGACTTTTACAGCAACCCACGGAGATATACATGGACAAGCAGCAAGAGCTGGCCCAGCAGCAGCAACAACAACAGCAGCAGCAACAGCAGCAACAGCAGCAACAACAGCAGCAACAGCTGGTGAGCGAGGCGTCCCGCCAGAGCGAGGCCTCCAACCACAGCTCCTCCAGCAGCACCAGTCTGCAGCAGCACACGGGACCAACCCACATCCAAGTAAGAATGTCTTCAATTCAGTATTGCAGACAGGGTGATTATTATATGGTAGGTATTCTAAAACTGGAGCCAATACCGCAGCTCCTTGAAGTTAGCTTGAATGATAAAATAGTTTTTTAGCGCAGAAACCATGTATCGGTTGTTTCTTGAAGCAATTTGAATGCTCTTGAAGGGTGATCTCTGGTATCATTAAATTTGCACATCATTTTATGTTTGGATTTTGTAGATTTACTCGGCTGTTTTCAGCTCACAGTTTCGTTTCGCAGAATCGTTTCCATCATAAGTTATGGAGCTTTCAAATTTCCATTTAATGAGAGGATAGTAATGATAAAATTTCTATTCAGTTATTTATTGTTGATATTTATAAGATTTTGTTCTCTAATGTTGTTCAGGAATCGAAAGACTATAATTGCTCATTTAATTGTGTTGAATACTAGCGAGTTCCTGGCATGCGTTGCAATGCCACTTTCCCGAACATTCAAGAAGAAACCCTGTTCCCGTTCCCCTTCCGCCTCCCCTCCCTCCTTGCCTCCCTGCTAAATTATATGAAATACACTCATTTTTCAAACAACTTGTGCCAACTATTGTAATACTTCCAAAAATTCCAAAATGCCAAAGCCAACTTTTATAAATAGAAACATTTGCGGTGTGCGCTTAACAACTTGCCAAAGTTTCATTGAATATTTCATTCATCACAGTCGGATGAATGGTATAGTAAATAATTCCATAACACTAGGAATTAACTTGAAAAAGTCTTTCATGTAATATGATGCACAAACCTGGTCTTAAGGACTCAGCAACGTGTTAATGCTGCACAGTCATGACAGTGTGACTGCTGGGGCACTAGCCTGTCTTTTCTTTCTTTCAGAGGATCGTTTCTCTTCCGTTATCTTTTCATTGCTAATTTTGTGTATTCATCAGGTGACAAATCGGGAGGGTCAGGTCATCGGAAACCAGATCCTGATTGGTGGCTCCAGGAACCGCCAGCTCATAGGCAATCAGATCCACATCATCAACAGGGAGGGGAAGACCATTGGCACGCAGATCACCTCGCCCGGTGGCAATTTGGTGCACACTATCAAGCAAGAGCACATGCAAAATAGGTAAGGCGAATATACATCCAAATTAATAGACTCGCCCTAATATTAAATCTGGTTATCATTTCAACCAAATTAATAGACTCGCCCTAATACTAAATCTGGTTATCATTTCGACGAGCTGGAGGCAAAGCACATGACCATATTTTTGGCACCAGGAGGGTGTTTTGAATAAACTACGACAACAGTCATAAGTTGACCGCCAATGAAATAACTGACCCCTGCGTAGAACAATAAAGTTGGCTAAAGTAAGGTAACAGTTTACATCGCAGCCCTTTGTAGAATTTTTCTGCGCGGGATCAGAATGTTCATTTTAACCCAACCGCCTGGCATAGAATGAGCGAGGTGGGCAAATTTTAACACATTTGTAAAAGTTTCAAACTAAATAGTGTACAGTAGTTCCCCATTAATTCGAACCCCAATAATTCGAAAAAAGTGTAAATCAAAATTTCTAGAAAAAAAGTCACCAGAAATTTTTTTTAATACGAAACTATTTTATAATTCAAAATTTATTTTTGTCAAAAAAAATTGGTTTTTGGTCAGACAGCCGTGGTGGTGGTAAAACGCCGATAATGTTGATTAACGTGGTTAACATCGTCCTAATTCGTATAATTATTTCATAAATCTGAATCAGTTAACACTGGAATATTGTATTTTTATGAATTAACTTCAAATATATTAATTTAAAGGGCCGGCTACGGCGTAAATCGGCTGCAAAATTTCGATTTACCAGGAATTTCATCATATTTTTATGAATTTACTGTGACTAAGTATATGAACTTGAAGGGTTGGCCGCTGCGGTAATCGGTCGCGAAAATTTGATTTATGTGGAAATTATCAGTATTTTTACGAATATCTGAATTAGAATGGCCAGCTGCGATAGAAATTGGCCGTGAAATTTATTATTAAAACTGGTCCAATTTTGAGCCGAGGGACCGGAAAAACCAACTTTTTAAGTCACGAAATGTCTTAAGAGAGAACTTCTTGAGGGGTAATTTACGCAAACCTAAATAATATTTCGGGGTGGAGAGGAATAGAGTGGGTAAGTTGGAACGGGGAACACGCAGCGGCCGCTATGCGCTTGCCGGTCAGAGCAGCAAAGAAATATAGACTAGATAGTACCCTCGAGTAAGGTTTGAACATGAAACGTTTAATAAATAATGCGCATCTTTCAAATTGTGTTTACTTTTTTACCTCTTTCTTGGGTAAAGTTGAATGTGCATGTTTTAGGTAAATTTAGATAGAAGCATTACCTATTGCAGAAGGAGGTCATGATTTTATGACTCTTATCAGATTTCGATCAAACTTGTTTGATAAATTATTCGATACAATCAACTAAACTGCTAGACGGTAGGCAGTAGCTTTTGACTCGTAACCGACACGTTCTTCATTGACAGTTGTCAAAATAATACGGTATTTAATTACGCATCATTTTCATAAAATGTGATCCTAATTATATCTGAATATTTTGGCAAGATAAATAAAATATCAGTCATTTTCAATAATTATTATTATTGTTTACAAAAAGTTACATACATATAATAAAAAATTATGTAAAGTACAGAGCATAAGACTTTTTTTATAAAGCGGTGTCCGGGGATAAAGTGCATTAACTTCTGGAGTTGATTCTCCGCGATATTATAAGTAAAAAAGATAAATTACTTTTTCTCGAAAATCCAACTTTTAGGGGTAGTTTTGTAGTAAAAAGATAAAATATGACCTGCGTGTGCGGCCAGCTTTATTACTTTCCACTGTTACGGTACGGACCAATCACAACCATAAATTTTGCCACAATCGTGCCAGGCAGGCTCTCAGCAAGTAAGATCGTACCTCAAATAATACCAAAGGAGATGTAGGTAACCCACCTTTGTCATCCGACAGCTTATTATAGTGCAAAAGAACATCCTTCTCAGGATGGTGGAGTCAGGGATTTGAGGTCATGCATATAAATGAAGCACCTAATTTTCTAGTGAAATTTATAACAATACTTTTGTAACAGACGTGTGCTACAAGACTGTAGAAAAGGGCACCGGTGGCTGTGCACGTGGATGTCGACTATTGTAATATTGTGTGAAATGCAGTTCTGGCTGGCCTTCCTTGAAGGTGGCAGCCCTGCTGTACTGGAGGGTGGTAGCCCTGGATCTGCCTCCCTGCACCCAGAGTGGTAGCCCTGGATGTCCTTGTTCTCTGCCTGAGCCTGGCGCCTTGCGGTGTCCAGAAGTTGGGCCGGCTAGTCTTGAGGAGGTAGGCACCAGACTTGTTGTTCAGGCAGAGCTTCAGCAGGAGGCAGGTCGGAGAGAGGTTTCTTCCAGAGGAAGGAGTAAAACACGAAGATTTAAAGAAAACGTTGAACTGATTTATTATCAAAAAGTGCGCCGTATTTATACCAAATCGGTAGGTCGATTTGGTGGCTCACGGAAAGTGGAGGGGGAAACTTTGCCCCGGCACCTTTCCTATATAAAGGGCAAGAAATTGCTTAGTATCTATTTTGCCGGCTTAATCCGTAAAAGTGCTCGTCTAAATTTGGCAACTTTTACGGATTTTGTAGCCTTTATTAACAATCAAAATACATATTAAATAGAAAAAACATATGAATAAAGCCAAGATTTATAACAAGAATTTTAGTTTGGTGAATTTACTGTGATTTTAAGAATTTTTGATTTTTAAGGAAATATTTTATGATTTATCAAGTTATAATTATTTTTCCTAGGTTCCCTGTGAGATAAGTTAACGAAATCTGTTTATTTCACCATCTCACAGGGACCCTAGAATTTTGTAAAGGTAAAAATGTAAAAATGTCATGACCGAAATTTTCTAAGTCTTTTTGACATGGCAAATTGAGCTCTATATTTCAGCTCTAAGTATTTTGAGAGCCAAGTCTCAGTTTGACTGGAGGCCTTGTAGGATCAAGAATGAAAACTGATTATTTCATTGTCCTACAAGGCCCGCAGGTTTTAATATTTGAAAAAATATAAAATTTACACCTTTGAAATTTTCTAAGTGTTTTTTGGTAGGCAAAAATGACTTTATCTTTGCTTCCCAATATGTTGTGAGATAAATCTTGGCTTTACTCGAGACCTTGTAGGATTTCAAATGAAAACTGATTATTTCATTTGTCCTACAAGGCCCGTGTGTATAAAAATTAAGACATAAACATTTAAAAATAAGTACAAGAATCAAACATATTTAAAACGAGTTTACAATCTCCCCAGTAGCGATTTCTCAAAGTATTATTTATTGATCGCACCGGGGAGATGTACATGAAAATTAAAAAACTTAAATATTTTAAAACCAATAAGAAAATAATAAGTAAATAAGAAAAATGACATTTTCTAACTAGAACAAATATTTTCCATCAAAGCGTCGCCGGCGGCACGGTACTCCAGTATTGTGAGGGCAGGCCATTTTTTCCTGATTCCCAAAATGATCACAAAACTGTAGAGGACCGAGCCAAGCGATGAGCTTTGATGAAAAATATTTCGAGGGTGTGAACACGTCGGCTACAACTTTATTGCACTTTGCAAGGAAAATAAACACCAAAGAAGGCTTAACAAAAGGACATAAATACCTTTGAGCATTTAGCAACAGATTTGAAGAAAGAGAGTTATTAAAATTACAGTTAATTTTTAATACCGCATACGTCACGTCGTCGTGATTCTCCTCTTGCAGAGCGAAACGCCTCAAGTTCGCAAACAGCCATCCCAAAACGCCGTCCAGCGCGTCGCAGGGGGGGCTGCTCGATTAAAGGGAATCCACCCAATAAAATAGCTACGGCGATTTCTCACCGGCGTGAGCAAATCTCGCCGGCCAAACAGACAGCAAAAGAATACTTGCGGGTCCTGCGCGTGTCGAAGAGCCGCTTCATTAAAGGGAATCCACCCAACAAAATAAGCACGGCAATTTGCCACCCCTCAGGCGGCGTTGGCAAATCTCGCCGGCCAAACAAACAGACAGCAAAAGAATCCTTGCGGGCAGAACATCATCCTTTGATTCAAGTCCAAATTAACTTCCGCACGCGGATCATTTTATCCAACGACATCCGGCGAGGGATTAATAAAAATAAAAAGGCTTCAATGCCATTTGGGTCGTCACACACTCTCGTGACATAACAAAATAATATTTCCAGGCTACATTGCACTAGGATAAAAACTTCTTAAACCCAATCGCCCCAAAAAACCCCGCCGCAAACAAGAACTAAGTTACGTCTTCCGCCATGATTCCAAGAATGACCTCTTTCCGGTCTCCTTCCAGTTTTGCCAACCAACAAAGTTAAAATCAGAAAAAAAAAAATAATAATCAATAGACAATAAACAGTACCTACTTTGCGCAGTACCTGCTCACGAAATAGATATGTTACACTAAGGATTTTTAGTAGGTACGTCTTTTTGTATGGGAATTTCGGAAAAAGTTCTTAATCTTTTTTACTCCTACCATCATGTAGAATCACCTCCCGATGTTAATGCACTTTATCCCCAGACACCCTGTATAAACGCCATCATTTATTATTATTATATCAGTTAGGAATACTAAAAATAATCTTAATACAGTAGAACCCCGTAAACTCGAAATCCACGGGTCATCAAAAATAAAATTTCGAATTAACGAATTCCCACGTAATTCAAAATTTTATGAAAAAAAAAACGATAACAAGCTCCGAAAATTGAATTTCTCAGCCGCAAATTCTAATTCGGGTAGGTTCTTCGGAATAAATTCGTAATAATATGACTTATTCCCTGGGTAAGTCGAATTTTCGCAGCCGCATACCGCCGCGGGCGGCCCTCTATTCGAAGTAAATTCACAAAAATATGATATTTTCCGAGTAAATCAAATTTTCGCGGCCGATTACCGTCGCGGCCATCCCTTTAAACTCATAAAAATTTTATACAAGGTGTCCGAAAACTCGTAGTACAAGCGGGAAACTGGGGATTCCCCATCACATTTGGAGTTGATTTTGTAGTATAACTTTTTTTGATTTGAGCTTTTGTTTTCGAGTAAATCGAATCAGAAGTTGTTTGTTTTTTTGGTCAAATTCTTATAAATTATTACTGACGATCATAGTACCTAACTAATAAAAACTATTGAAAAGAAAAACAAATAAAGAATTCCGGATTTTAAGCATTATTTTGAAATCGCCCAAAATTTAATTCACTGTAAAAATAAAATAATTGGTCATTCGACGGTTAAATAGATCATCGTAATATTTTCGCAGCTTGTAGTATAACAAAATCCGCTCTGTCTATTAGCTCCTTTCAATAAACACGTGAAATAAGAGACGCGCGATAGTTTTCAAGAAGTAGAATCATTCGCAGCTTGTACGTATCGCATTCCAAAACAAAATTAGCTATCTCTATTCGCTCATTTCAATACACGCGAGAGAAGAGGCTAGAAGATTGCGGCTATATTCGGACCTGTACGATCACGTGTTTTCGGGTATTATTGTTTATGCAGTTTTCGGTTCACGGCTCACGCGATTGACGCGTTTTGTTGACATTTTTTCTATCAACAACCCTTTCGTTCATTAAACTTTAAAACAATGTGTGTTTGTGTACTATTTTGTGATATTTTCGTAGTTTAACGTGATTAATTATTGTGTATTACAATGGAATAATACCAACGCCTGTTATTATGTTTTTGTGATGTACCAATGACATTTTAATGTGTTTTTTGTGATGTGCCTAGGGTTTTTGGATTTGAAAAGGAACATTACTACATAATGTAAGTTGGAACACAAATATGCTAATAATTTCTCTCACAAGGCTTATTCGAATTGGCCGAAAATCGTTCGTATTACTTTCAACTGGAGTAAATTATTGCCCGTCGCTTATTCAAATTGCTCCACAACAAAGTAAATACGTTAATTAACCATATTTTAATGACTAGAAGAGGTGGAAGAATAACTTAGTAAGTGAAAATAAATAAACCATGGACTCGAAAAAAGATTTTGCAGCTTATAAATAATTTTATAGTAGCATCTTCGAACTGTCAAAATAACATTTCCGTGTATCGGTAACCCTAAAGAACCCGAAAAAATTTATTAGATATATATTTTTTTAAATTTGAATGTAAAAATGCTTAAATTGAAAATCTTTATGTTTATTTAGGTTCCCTATGTGATGTAGGTTCACCAGTTTTCCGCTTGTACTACGAGTTTTCGGACACCGTGTATATTACCACGTAAATCGAAATTTTGCAGCCTATTTCTGATGCAGCTGGCCCTTTGAATTCAGATACTCAAAGTAAATTCGTAAAAATACGATAAATTTCGCATAAACCGAAATTTCACAACCAAATCCCGTCGCGGCCGTCCCACTAAATACAGATATTCGAAATAAATTCGTAAAAACATCGCATTTTTCTGCGTAAATCAAAATTTTGCTGCTTATAACCTCCTCGACCGGCTCTTCAAATTTAAATATTCGAAGTAAATTCGTAAAACTACGATATATTTTGCGTAAATCGAATTTTCGCGGCCGAATCCCGTCGCAGCTGGCACTAATTCAGATACCCATTCGGAATAAATTCATAAAATACGATATATTTCGCGGAAATCGAATTTTCGCGGCCGAATCCCATCGCAGTCAGCCCTAATTCAGATACCTATTCGAAATAAATTCATAAAAAATTCGATATATTTCACGTAAATCGAATTTTCAGGAGCGAATCCCGTCGCGGCTGGCCATAATGCAGATACCTATTCGGAATGAATTCATAAAAATACAATATATTTCGCATAAATCAAATTTTCGCGGCCGAATCCCGTCGCAGCCGGCACTAATTCAGATACCCATTCGGAATAAATTCATAAAAATACGATATATTTTGCATAAATCGAATTTTCGCGGCAGAACCCGTCGCGGCCGGCAATAATGAATATACCCATTCGGAATAAATTCGTAAAACTACGATATATATTGGGTAAATCAAATTTTCGCGACCGGTCCTAATTAAATTAAATAAATAAAAAATACTCAGAATAAATTCATAAAAATACAATATATTTCGCGTAAATTGAATTTTCGCGGTCAAATCTCGTCGCGGCCGGCCATAATTCAGACACCTATTCGGAATAAACTCATCAAAATTCAGTATATTTCGCGTAAATCGAATTTTAATAAATAAACAAGAAGTTTCACTTCTGTCACGCGTGGTTTCCACGCACACACTTTTTTATTGTTTATTTTATTTTCCCATTTTATGTATAAAATAGGTTTCAACAATTTTTTTCGTTAATCCTATATTTAATTTTTAGGAGTGTGTCGACTTCTTTTTGTTTGTTTGCAACCTATTTTACAATTTTGTTACTTTTTATAACTTTGTAACTCGTTTTATTTTACAATAATTTATTAGATATACCATTATTACAACTAAAATAACTATAATTAGAAATTTATATAAAAGCCCAGTAGGGCGTAAATAAATAAAACTAGGAATACGATTCTGCCGAGCTATTCCCTAATTTTTGTGAGATCTTAAGATAACGTGCGAGATCTCCTGTCAAATGAGTGTCAGATTTGGGTGGTAGAGTTGGCAACGCTGGCTGTCATAAACTCAGATATGGGTGATTTTCTATGGCTGTTATTTGCTTTTTCTATGGATATCAGCCAGCTTCGCCGTTTTTAAATAGTTTTAAACACGAAATACTATAAATATACATGATTATTTATCCAAGTATTTATCCAAAGTATGTTTAAAGTTGTATACCGTGGATTTGACATTTGCGAAATTTCTGAATGAATTACTTAGTTTATCAAAATTAATCAAATTATATTTCACTCGTATTTGTTTGAGAGAATCAAGTTTGTTTATTCTCTTTAGTTGCTGAATGTATAATTGTTAGTGGCAGATAATGCCGGAAAAACACTTTATTTAGAAGAAATCTAACCACAGGCGAAGTACAATCGTCGCAATAGTGACTTTAGAACTTCAAACTTGTATTACTTGAACGTATGTCAGTAAACTAGATGACAGCCAAACGTCAGTATGAAATTCGAATATTCGACATCTCCACCCGTTGCTTTTTTTTATTTAATAACTTTGTCGTGCAAATTACCACAGTATGCAATTAAAAACGTAAAATAAATAATCACGCATTCATAAAATATGTGACAGCTATGACAGCCAGCGTTGCCAACTCTACAATCTGACACTCATTTGACAGGAGATCTCGGACGTTATCGATCTCACAAAAATTAGGGAATAGCTCGGCTGGTGAAGGGGCACTCTAAAACATTATATGCCGCTGGTTGTAGCAAACGGCTGCGGAATGGAATTTCGAGTAAAAAAGTCAACTTGGTTCTGAAATAATACACGATAAAATAATGACTAGCCTTTAGTGTGACCCCTTTTCTCAAGTGCCACCACATTTACGTATTTATTTCTTTGCAAAATTTGACGTTCTCCCACCGTGAACGCATCTCTCATACTAATGGGAAATAACTCGTCTCCTGCTTTATATTATGGCGGGAGGATATCGTAATATTGAAAAACGGTTATTATTTATTTAAGCATTGTTTTAATGCTTTTTTAAAATAATTTTATTATCTAGTCGTTTAGACAACATTGATGTGGTGATAATGTATATTTTTATAATTCTCCTGTATTAAGAATTAAAGAATATAATCGAACTTTTAAGTTATTTTTAGAGGTTCTGTAAATATTTTTTACGCAATTGTTTTAATCATTTTAACACGTTTTGTTATTTCATCATTTAGAAGAATAATTTATCTGTTCAAAACATAATACAGTGAAACCCTTTTAAGAAGTTCTCTCTTAAGACGTTTCGTGGCTTAAGAAGTTTGGTTTTTTCAGTCCCTCGGCTGAATACTGGCCCAATTTTTCCCACATATAAGGTTTTCCTGCTTAAGAAGTTTGTTTTTTCCGGTCCCTTGGAAAACTTCTTAAGAGGGTTTCACTGTATTATTTTCTAATAAACAATACAGAAATTTTCTAAAAACTGCATCAAAAACCTGCAAATATGCTGCGATTGCGGTAAGATCCCCTCAAGAGGGTTTCACTGTACTTCATAAGCAGATTTTATTTTCCAGGACTAAAGAGAGATTATTACAATGCGAGTTGCCTGTATACTGTCAGATTTATTTAAACAAATCACAGAAAGGGAGACGGTCACGCCGCCTTTCCACTACGTGCAACTCAGTTTGTTCTCCTTTCCCTGAATGGCTGGTTTATCAATTTGAATCTCTACGGCTTTATTTTCAAGGTTTTCAATACATAATTTTAGTTTTAACCTGTCATTGTCCGCTATTCACCGGCCCCCCTCTTCGTTTTTCCTAACTTTTGAATTTTGAAGTACCACTTTGAATTGATTGTTTTGTGGATTAATTTTGAGATATCATATATTTTATTGACTGAAACACATTCCTAGAACAATAAACTATGTACCAAAACTGCATTACGTGCGATAATTTGACAAATTGATAGGTTTTACGATGTTTTCGTAAAGAATTCCGCATCAGATTTAATCGCGGCAAAATTTGACAGTTCAACTCCACAGATAAAAATCATTTTAAAATATTCTGGTGTTGCCAGGTGAATGAAACTAGTGGCTATATCTTCTACGATATTTGGGCAAGCTATTCTGACCTTGTTCTTCTTACAAATTCTGTACACAGAAGGGTCAAAATCGCATTCAAAAATATTTTTTTCGAAGTTTTTTCCGCGCGCATGCGCACAGACCGCGCGGCTCCGGCCAATAACAGGTTAACCTAGCCTAACCAATCTGACAGTGTTAGATAATGACATATTGGATAATATCAAAATAGTGTGTAGGTAGTCTTGAAGCTTAGTATAGTACCAACTCAACATTATAGTACAATTCATCTCCAAGCTTGGTGTGTTTCAAACTCCATCACATTGAAGATGCATTTCAAAAGTTTGGCTGTCACATGCATGTCTATCGAATTACTTATTAGTCTCTTGAGCGTTAGACTATTTACTGATATTTGTACAATATTCTTTGTTTAGGGATACCCAGGCAACACTGAACTCGCAAGTGAGCCAACAACAGCAGGTGCAACAACAGCAACAACAACAGCAGCAGCAGCAGCAACAGCAGCAGCAGCAACAGCAGCAACAACAACAGCAGCAACAGCAGCAACAGCAGCAGCAGCAACAACAACAACAGCAGCAACAACAACAACAGCAGCAATTAAATAATGCACACCAACAACAGCAGCGTGAGGCGCACCAGATGACTCCAACGCATCATCAGGTAGCTTTATGATCATTTCATTTCTTGAAATATTGTTAAAACTAAAACTCCAGCCGTTTTCAGTCGCCGACCAATAACCGACTTTCGCTCGCTTTGGCTTCGAACTCTCAATTGTGAAATAATCATTAACTTTTTTACGAAGATGTCGTTAAAGAATTTGCAATACCTGTGAACGGGCAGATTTTTCGCGATTACTTAAAAAATATTCAAAGACATAGATGTAATTTAAACATTTCAAAGATAACAAATCAAATGAAACAATCAAAAATTTCGTTATCTAAACAATTATAATAATGTAATAGCGTCGTGTATAGATGACGCTCGTTTTTTAGGCACGCGATCAGTTGGCGTGACGCTCGTCCCAAATATGTTAATTGTTTTGTTTAAGAAAAGCCTAGAAACACGCTGTATGTAAGTTTTGCATCTGTATGAGTACTGTGATGAAGTTAACTGAGGTTGATAGAACTAAAAGATGGTACAATTTACAAAACCAAATATTCGCAAAAAAAAAAACAACTTATTACGAAAATTGTGTCAGCCTTTGCATGGCTCGGCATTTTAGGTTGGAATCCCAAGGGCTAAGATTTCAAGATTCAAACATAGTTATGGCAGATGTATGAGAGACAGAAGCATCATTTGAGAAAGTGAAAGGCAATGCCAAAAGAAAGAACAGAGATTCACAGGGTTTTATTGTGAACTTAGCTAATTGATACAGTAGAATTCGGATATAACGACTTATAATGGCTTACCATTTTTAGCAACGACAGTGTAAACTTAAGCTAGGTTTCATAGTTAGGTACTAGGAAAATATATGCATTTTAAGCGACCAACTGCTTAAAGCGACCTATTTAGACCAATTTTAATAATAATTCATCCAGTTCGAACAACGCGCAGTGTTTTGTTTACAAAACCTACGCACCAATACCTCGCCGTCCCGCACCTACTCCCTGCGCCCGGCTACTCCCCACGCACTAACACCTATCTTTATTAGCACGCGTAAATCATAGTCAGTGTTTATCATCTGTTGTGATTAGGTTAACCACTCCGATATATCGCGAATATACACTTTTTATGTCTTAAACGACATGTAAGATTTACGAAAACTTTATGTTATTTCCGCTTCACAATTAAAGCTCTATAAATGAAACATTTCTGAACATAGCCGAATACTAAAAACTGTTTTTGAAAGGTTAGAAAATAAGCTTTCAAATTCTTATATTACAAATAAATATTAACATTTGTAAATATTAAAATTTAGAAAGCAAACATAAAAAAAATTTAAAAATGACTCACGCGATGTTTTCATATGAAAACGGTACTAAAATCACGGATTATATAAAAAACAATACGTATTCTATTGTATAAACAATTTAGTCACCTCACTTTTTATCATTTCATACAAGAATATTTAATAAAAAAATAACAATGTCTAACAGTGGGTAGGCAATTTGGCGGTCTATCATGTATCTGACAAAGGGTTTTTTTATGTTTTTCTATGGATAACTTGAATAGTGATGGGTAGCTTGATTTATTGTAGAGCTTCTACTTTTTGTTTTAGGGATGTCACTAGAACAATAACGGAGTTATAACGATTTCTGTGGAAACATACGCGTTGATGTGTAAACACGCTTATTGTACTTGACTGATGTTGTCATATTAACGTGTATATCTGCTTACGTTGCTGAGTGGTTTAAAGCTCAACACAATGAGTTCCGTGAAGCTAGAGTGTTTTTCAATTGAAGAAAAAAGTGCTATATTACACCGTTTAGAAGCTAGTGAATCAAATGTAACCCTCGCGAAGGAGTTCAGCGTGTCTCATGTATAAACAAGCTTAAATTATCCGGCCATTTTGTGCATCTTCCGGTTAGTATGACAAAGTATCGCCGGCCCCTTGAGGGTTGTTATATCTCGATTCTACTGTACATATATACAAAAAGTGATACGTAAAATTTCACAAATTAGTTTCATTTAAATATTATGTTGTTTGGTAAAGCGACACGTAATCTGACTGAAGAAGTCTATTCTTGCTATGATTATTATTTAGTTATATTAATGTCAATGAAAAAGATGTTGTATTTTGTCTCTGCCCGCTCTGATCCAGGTGGTGCACGCGGAGCAGCTGGTCCAGCACCAGCGCGAGCAACAACAGCTTCTGCAGCAGCACAAGCAGCAGGATGCGGCGCATCTCACCACGGGCAGCGGGCACCTGGTGCTGCGCAACCCGGCCGGAGGGCACCGCGAGCCCGGGCAGTTGGCCCAGCTCAGCCAGGTGCACATCGGGCCCGCGCACGTCATCAAGTACGAGATCATACCGCAGAGCAGCGTGGTGCAGGTGCAGTCCATCGACTGATGGGCCTGTCCACAACCCCGCCCACTCCTGGCTGCCAACGCGCCGGTCTTGTAGTCGCCTTCGCATAATTCATAAACTGAGGTCATACCGCAAGCGTAGATGACTCTTAGTTATTGCAACACGGTGGTTTTGTAGCCGCCAATCTGACCGACCTCATATCAGAACTGAGGTCATTCTACCAGCCATCAATTGATGGAGCTGACCTTTAGTTATTGGTTTTTGTAGCATGTAGACTTGTGGTTTTGTAACCTGTTTTCAGAACTAAGGTCGTGCCGCCAACCATCAACTAATGAAGCTGATCTTTAGTTATTGGTTTTTGTAGCATTTAAATTTGCAACATTTATGCAAATGTGCTGGTTTTGCAGGCACTGACCCGACCTGATATCAGAACTGAGGTCATTCTGCCAGCCAGCAGTGGATGGAGCTAACTTTTAGTTATTGGTTTTTGTAGCATGTAGACTTGCAATACACCATGGCACAAAACCACCGACCCGACTTGACATAAGAACTGAGGTCATTCCGCCAACCATTAACTAATGGAGCTGACCTTTAGTTAATGATTTTTGTAACATTGTGTGTTATAAATGTGCTGGTTATGTAGCCACCGACTTGACCTGATTTCAGAACTAAGGTTGCGCCGCCAACTATCAACTAATGGAGCTGACTTTCAGTTATTGGTTTTTGTAACGTATAGACCTGCAACACGGCTGTAACTGCGGTAGGTTTGTAGCCATCATCCCAATCTGACATCAAAACTGACGACATACCACAGAGCGGTGTGGTGCAGTCTATCTTCTGACTCACTATTTAGTCTACACCTTAAATAGACCTATGAACTATTATACTGCTCTTTTGGTTTGCTTGCTTTTATCATCTGCAAACTGTCAGGTTTGTTCCTTTTACTTGATACTTTTATATTTTATTTAAAAATTAATTAATAGAGAGTTAAAGGACATTGCTTTGTGCGAAATGTGTGGCATAGTTCACAGAAAGAACACTGCAACTCATTATGCATAATGTTTTATGTTTGAAAATTAGCCAAATCGGTGGAGCACTAAACTGTTGAATAAAATATGGATTCTCACACATGTCTTTTATATCTTAATAAGTTTGCACTCAAACTTGTTTTTAAAACATTGTTTGGATCCCTACCACCTATTATTATAAAAATAATCAATTCTTACTATTTTCAGATTCTTATTTAATTAACATATGATTGCTATATACAATAATCAATTAAATTAATTTTAAAACACCCAGTAGCGTTAATGCTGGAGATTTCAAAAAATCTTCAATGGATATGAAAATACATAGAGAATTTTCCATCAGTCAATATAAAGCCAATTAACAAAATGATTACATCCTTTTTTTAATATTTACATTGGTGACATGAAACGAATCCTGAAGCCGGATCTCCTGTGACAAAAACATGTACACTTTGTGGATGGTCAGGTTGGGGCTACAATGTTTTAGTTTTCTGTGGCCGATAGGAAAGAAAAAATGTTGTGGCCCTGCCCCAATGTTGTTGTATTTTGTCAGATGTCACAGGAGATCGTTCTTTGTATCCGTAATGGTGACATTGAGACATAGTACGACATAAGATTTTATCAAATCATGTTATTTGAATTGTAATGTACATTAACTTTATTTACAAGCTGGCATAAAAAAAAAAAACAGTATTCATGAATTCCATTAACTATTGGTTTTCTGTAGTTGAATCTTGGAACTTAAAATGATATTATGGATAGCCTGTTCTGTCCCAGAAGTTTTAATGATTGTTTCCTTCATTCAGTTCTATGAGAGGAATCGCGCCATTTGAAGATGTTACCCATAGTTGCTTTAGGAGTATGTTTAGAGTTGTGCATAGACAGTTTTTATAGATTTTACAAACATTGTCTAATGAACTGTGATTACTAATTACAAACTACATCAACGTTGTAATTAATCCAAAAGAACATGAAATCAATATACGCTAATGAATTCTAATCACATAAGATATTCGGACTTGTGATTAAAAATAATAATATTATTTTAAGTTATCTAATTATTGTAAAAAATAGATAAGTTTTAATTGCCATTAGGGCATGTATTCTATGCTTATGCAATATGTATTCATAATATACCTAGTTCTGGTGAAGTTTATGAAATTAAAGACTGGTGGTTCATATTAATGTCTAAAATATTTTGGTGTCTAATATATTAAAAATTTATTGTACAAATGGATCATTGGCGATATTCATAATTTATTTTTGTCTTTTAAAGTCTTCAATATGACAAACATTGTTTTGCAAATGTCTTTCAAATGTATTGCTTATTCATTTTACTTGATAAAGGGGCGAAAACATTGGTGATGAATGCAGCATTCGTCATTTTGTTTAAAGCTATGAAACAGCTAAATTAAAGGTAGGTACAGTACCAGTGTACGTACATATTATATTATTTTTCCAGATTTTCTTGTTTTTTTTTTCTTGAGCAAGCAAGAGTAGTAAAGAAGGCCCTTCTATCTACATTTGACGATTCCAGTATCTTAGCGGCTACCGCTATACATCTGCCCGCAGGTTTGTACACACATTGCCGGCATTTTGTAAACTTGTCGGCAATGCCAGTCTATGGCCAATTTCGTTGTCCACTTTCATAGTGTCACTTGTGTCAGACATTGTGTAACAATCAGTGCTTGGAACAAAACTTGTGATTTTAGTAGTGACTTTTACGGAGTGTGCGTGGTGAGTTGTTTGAGATGTTTTTCTTTTAAAGAAAGACAAACATTCCCGGGTTACGAATAACCTGACTATATTTGAAAATCTCCTACTACCACCTCAGAAAGCGGAAAATGTTGCTTATGTCGTGATGGAGGACTTAGCCAGCCGAGGAATCGAATATGCGACATCTGGGTGGGACCCAAACGCGATGCCATCTCAGCCACTGACCGGTCAAGTACACAACGTGCAAAAGAAGGGCCTAACTGAAAGATTCTTGTTGAGCTGCTTTTTGTAGATAAAATATAATTTAGAACTGTCAGTTAAGATTTAATTATAATTAGCAACAATGACATACCTTACCAGCTGGCTTGGGAGGATGTTTGTTGAACTAAACGTCACCAAACAACCTAGAGAGAGGAAGTGTTTGTAAACCAATGTAGAAGAAGAAAGCGAGCTTCTTTTCCATTATTATTTGGTCACTCTTGAACCGCATTAGTTATCACTTTGCTTTTAGCCGATTATTTGCACTCAAAAGCCCAGTAAATCTACTGTTCATAATATTATGTATCTGTAAATAAACTTTACTATAGGAGAGTATAATTTGATATGTATTTTGTAAACTATGTATAAATTAAATTATTAATTAGTGGACTATTTTTAAGAGAGAATATTAATTTGATCATGTCCAACATCACTCCGTTTACCAACTCATTTTGTTAATTTAAGAATAATATAGTTGTTTTTAGACTAATCTAGGGAAGACAAAAATTTTAAGAGAAAACTCCGACATACTTATATTTGTGTACTGGAATAAAAAAAAATAATAATGTTAAAACTAACTAATGTTTATGTGGAATCACAATATATTAATTGTTAAATACTTCTTTTACAATCTCATTTGTCACTTATTTACGAACTTGAAATAAGAATTTAAAAAAAAAATTATTTTACAATATGAATTTTTTTGCATAATATAAATTTTTTGTATTCATCGCAGTTCATGTGTGTGGAATAATAACTTTTTATTATGCTAATTATCCAGTAAAGTTGGCATGTCTTCCTCCATCTCTGGTATTTCATTATCATCATATTAACTTGTTTAGTTTATGCAAAGTTCTTGAATACCCTAATGCTGAGGTAATAAATGTCTAATTTAGTCACAAGAAATTGATCCCAATTCATTTCCATTTTCCACTCCTGTGTCAACCTTTTAACAATGCAATGGAAGAATTCTCACCTTGGCAAAAATAACAGCATCAAATACCACAGCAATCTAATTCTTTGCAATACAAATCTGCGTAAGATTAAATTAAGCAATATTGAAATTACTAGAACTAAATTTTGAATTCTTTTGCTAGTAATTGCCTTAGGTACAGATAAATAATTACAGAAGAAAACTTACAGACATATCTTGCTTATACGGCAAGTTACGCTGTAAAGCTAATATGGTTGAAATGCCTTTTTTCACTGCTAAAACTTTCATGAGTAAAATAATAAATAACCTTAAAAATTTTAGCCTTTAACCTTTGTAATATGTTTTTGTATGCATTATTGTTGGCTGCTATTATAATATACATACAATATTCATACAATTGATAAACTTAACATTTTTTCAGATATTTTCCAATTAACTTTAGCATTTGGATTTAATCTATAATTTACTTCTGTTACCATAAACATTGTTTTTTTTTCATATTGTCTGTCCATGAGTAGAGAATTCTGTAAATATTAAATTAAACATATCACTTTAACCCTCAATTTAATAGGAACAAAATATTTTATTTGATGGACTCTACTGGGTGAGAAATGTTGAGAATGTGCGATTAATAAAAGATTTCACATAATGTTCAATCAGTTGTTGATTTCACATAATGTTCATCAATTGTTGATTTCACATAATGTTCATCATTTGTTGATTTTACATAATGTTCATCAATTGTTGATTTCGTTTATCAGTTGCTGATTTCACATAATGTTTATAATTAAAACAATGATCGACATTATATCACCCAGATTGAGAGCTCCCAGAAAAATTTATGTTCATATGTTTTTGCACTGGCAGGAAGGAAACATGCTATCTTGTATAGACCGTGTAACATCTATAATTCTATTAATAAATACTTACCAGTGCATTATTTTAATAGGTCTAGCTGTTAACTGTAGTTTTAATATAATTTAATTAATAGAAAGCCTTAAAAATCATGCCAGAGTTTTAATGATAAATGCTGAACTCCATTATTACCTAAGTCGTGATTAAAAAAATTGAGTCTATGAATGTAAGGAAAATGATTTGCTTTTGCCGATCTTCATCTCACATTTTCTTTGTGTTTCGTTCAAAAGCTCCAACAATTCGAGAATGAATAAAATAATTGTTTTTTTTTGCATTTATAATTCATAATATATATATTGTTGGCGTTGATTACAGAGCATCACCAACAATTACATACAGTAAAAGTTCAATATATCATTGGACATCTTTAGGCGAATACTTTTCAACCAGTTTTTAAAAGATGTGGTTTTCTCTGTTCTTGTTTTGTAGAAAATATCCGTCACAATAATGATTTCTTGTAGGCAGATTAATGGTAAGTTTTTTGTTTTAATTTGAAAGTTGAATATAATGTTTTGCCTTGTTTATATGAATATGTATATCAATAGAGTTGTAATGAAATGAATCATGTACATAATATAAGATAAGGTTAGTTATTTGTATAACCGGAGTTGCTTGTATCATAAGTTACTTCAGTCACCTTGGACTAATCTTTTGGTGTCCTCTACGTACTGCTTTTGTACCTAAATATAATAGATTCATTATTATTATTATTGGCTCTTGTTTATTTCCTCTATTAAGTTATGGTAATGTTAGATCCATATATAAACACGCAGTGCTAGAAGTTTTAAATTTGCTTGAATATTTGAATCTAAGTGCAAGTTTGGTGTGTCATTACTTTTTAAATGGAAAGCACCAAGTAGTAGGGAGCTCAGTTTTACTCGTATCAAGGTATACACAATATTATATTATTATGGTGAATAGATTAGATATATGTATTCATATTTTATTTCATTAGGGTCAGGGCTCATGAAATATTTTCATTTTATGGTCAGTTTTATGTCATTTTCAGCATTGTACCTAATGACTTGTATAGAATTAGTGAAATATATAATTTTATATCTTAGCTCGGTGTCATTATTATTTTACAACTGTATAATAAAGGAATTAAAAATCAGTACACTATCAAATTCATATTTTATTTTATTATTTAATACGATTGCATTGGTGCAATAACATTATATTATACTAGCGAGTACCTGGCATGCGTTGCAATGCCACATGCAGAAATAAATTTTTTCTCCTTGCGTGTCTTTTCCCATGCGTCCCGGTTTCTGCCCCCATTCCCCTCCCGTGTCTTTCTTCCCCGCATTCCTCTTCCACCTTCCCCCCCCCTCCCCTCATCCCCCTCCCACGAAACCCTCCAGCATTCCCTTTCCCCACCCTCCTTCCCTTCCTGCCTCTAAACTATATGAAATACACACATTTAAAAAAAACTCGCATTCCACCTATTGTAAATTTTTTATGCAAATTTCATAAATCCAGAGTTCACCATTACATATAGGAACCTCCACGGGCATGCGTACAACAAATCACCAAAGTTTCATTGCAATCGGTTGAATGATTTAGAAACGCATAAGGGACAAACAAAGAAACATTCATTTTTATATATTAAGATTGTCATCTAAACTTTAACTCTATGTGACTTCTTTCGCCTCAAAGCGAAGGAACTCTTGCTGTGAATATATGAATTAAATGTGACTGATAGCAGAGGTGGTCCATGACTATTTTCCAGCATATTAAACACTTAAAAAAATGGTAACATGTTATATAAAGCTAAATTAAATGATAGAGGAAGCTGCATACCTATACCCAGGGCCGTATTATCCATAAGGCAATGTAGGCAACTGCCTAGGGGCCCCGCATCAGCTGGGGGCCTCTATGGTAAAGGGGTCCCAAGACGTGCATTGCCTGGGGGCCCCGACATGTTTAATCCATCCCTGTCAGGGCCGTATTGTGCATACAGCAGTGTAGGCCACTGCCTATGGGCCATGCATCGGCTAGGGACCCCGAGACATGCATTGCCTAGGGGCCCTGACATGTTTAATCCGGCCCTGTCTCTGTCTCCCTTTTTATCAGTAAAATGATCAATATCCTTCACTCCGTGATACATTAACTCTAAAAATCAACAATGGTTTTCGCAGATCTATTTTACAAAAACAATTTAATTGCAAGATTTTGATTATCACTGATAATCCTAATCTTGCAATGCAAAATTATTTTTAAACAATTTTTTTTACAGATCAAAACTCAAGAAAACTGGGCGCAGTGTCAATACTGAATACATACATACTGCTAAGTTCGAATCTTAATCTTAGTACATTCCGACTAATTCTTTCCAAACATTTGGTATTACCCATGTGTAAGGTATTATTACCAAGGACACGTGGGATTGCAAACTTCGATTTTTAAGGTATGCGTGGGAGTCTAGCACGCAGTTGCTAAGAATATTATATAATAAGGTTTAAATGATATGGTGGGAATCCAAGAGTGGAGCGTAAGTTAGTATATTGATTTTAGTTGCTTGTATTATCTCATTATTAGTATGATATTATGGAAAGAATTCATTGGATGAGCGCACCAACATGGGGATAATAGGGAAGATGGTTCTTGTGGGTTTTGCGGAACTTTTTTGTCGGAACATCGGTCAGAATTCCGTCAAGACACCCGTTGTTGACTTTATTTTTGTCCACCCTGCGGGGGAGGGGAGGGTGGCAGCTTGAGAATTTCTGGGATAAAAATTTCTCCATGTAGGCGAAAATAGCCTAAATCCCAGTCACAGGATTGCCAATGCATATGTTTCAAAATACCCACAATAGATGTTCAAATACCCCACAAGTTCCTTTAATTTAACATTTATTTTTTACTGCTTAGTCATTTTCAGATTTTATCTTTCGTTTGTATTTAAAAAATAGAAATTTGTTTAAAAATTTGCAGTGAAAGATAACGAAATTACCTATAGTACATTCTCACTTACACAAAGTAAAACCAGGCTGAGGTTGTATCCACGTCATGGAGTATTGAAAAGGAACCAATGTGGTAATTTGCTTATAATATTGATGGGTGATAATGACCATTCTTCTATAATTGACGGTACCTCATGAAAGACCAAAGAATGCTTTAAATGGCTTTAACAATGTTTGGTGACCATATTTATGTGAACAGTCAGGTACTTCCCCCATCTTCTTCTTCCCAATTTCTTCCCCTCCCCATACCGAAGTAGCCCAAACTCTCATCACAGATAAATGGAATAATACAACGTAATTTTGCTGAAATTAGTCAAATTTCAAAATGGATAAAGATACAATTATTTTTTTAACATCAACTCCACACAGGTCTCGAGGAATAAATAAAAATAAATTCCTCAGGCCGTATGTCATCTTTGAGGATGCTGTGCAGAGGGTCTTTTTTTGAAAGATGCAATTGTCTTGAAGAGACCCATGTTGAAGGAGGGAGGAAACACGAAAATTGGGGAAACAGGAAAAATTACCCACTCTCTTGAGATAAATATTGGGCGCGCATTTGGCATGTTTGCACCGGTGCCGAAGGAATAACATTAGTTCCTTGGAGCATCTTCCATTGAAATCAAGTTTTTTAAGAGGTAAGCAGAGCTAGCGGTATTATCCAGATTGGCTAAAATAGTTATAACTTTTGTCCCCCTCAGCACATTTTGAAAACAATCGTTTCTTAAAATGATTTGGATCCTTTCATCTGGTCGGAAATTCCGAAGTTCAAACATTCCCAAATAAATTATAAATAGAAAAAAATTTCATTTTATCCGTTTTCGTGAATCGCTAATTCAGTCAAATTTCGATTTTTCCTTATAATTTGAGGAATTTTCTCTCGAATTTCCCTTTTATCTTGGAAAAAAATAAAATGTCAACACTTTTAAGAATTCACAAATTCATTCCACTCTACATTTTTTATTTAGATCAGTTTTTAAGATAAAATAAAAAAAAGACTTCAAGCTACGTTGCGAGCGGCCCATTGCGTCTTTTTTTTCTAAAAGTGTCTGTATAAGTAAACCTTATACATTTTCAACAAACCTTGACCGCAGATGGTTTTTGTCGATTCTTTATCGACTCATGAAAAAACCATGGTTGTGTAAATTACTCAAAAATCCATACAAACATGATAAAAACCATGCATCTGGCAGCACTGGTTGTGAGATGTCATGATGGCAACATTACAACTGGGATTGGTATATTTATGTTACAACTGGTTACAACTAAACATCTTTTTGGCAGGTCGGCAGGGTAGGAAACAGAAGGGTGATTATGTACTTTGCGATACCACAAGGGGGGGGGGGGGGCAAACGGCCCTTTGTTCCCTTGATCAAATCGTAAACAAGGCTTTAAGGCACCGGACTAAATAAAAAATATATTAGCAATTTTTTTTAATTTCATTTTCTGAAAGATGCATTTGTTAAAAATGCTCTCACGTGAAACCGTTTGAAACAGTTTGTATATTGAATTATCCTTCGGCAGAACTATGAATGCGTTTTTCTCGAAACTTTTTTAACACGTTTTTCAACCTGATTGCCGACATATTAAAAAAAACTATACATCCCATTTACATGCATTAAGTCTTAAACTGTTCGAAAATCTAGTGTCTATAGCACCACGTACCTATGGGATTTTTGATATCTAAAAAAAATAAAAATTGCGGACCATCGAATTTTATTTTCGATTTTTTATGGAAAATTTTCATTTCATTAAAGAAAAATAGAAGTGGACCCTTACAAAAAAATCCCTAAGTGGTTCCATAGTGACTGGATTTTCTAACAGTTTAAGACTTAGTGCGTTCAAATCAGATGTATGGTTTTTCTAATGTGTTGTCAACCAGGTTGAAAAACGTAATTTCGAGTAAAACGCGTTCAAAGTTTTGCTGAAGGATAATTCGACACACAAACTGTTTAAAACTGTGTCATATAAAATGCTGTATCTCCATCAATTTTACGAATTTCCTTAAAACATTTGGTGAGAGCTTATTATCAAATGCATCTATCAGAAAATGAATATAAAAATTAGGTTTTTTTACAGTGTCCTGGTGCCTCAAAGCCTTGTTTAGGATTTGATCAAGGGAACATGGAGGCCTTTGGAGGCCCCCCAGACTCAGAGGCCCGAACTGAATAAAAAGCTTGTAAAATTACATCAACTTCTTACACTAGGGGAAGGGGGGCTCATTCTACTTTGCCACCCCAGGCCTTCGGACTTAGTCCGCCACTGCACTTTACCCTTTTCTAACTTCCAATTTTTTTTTTCTACCACAAAGTAATTTTACTCATAATTAATCTGTTTTTTTTAACTACATCACGAAGGTATACCATTCACTTAAAAAAAATAATAAAATACAATTCAATAACTTTTTATTGCACATAAAAGGACACATAAAAACAAAAATATGTAAAAAAAAAACAAAAAAAACAGTACAATGAGCGGTCTTATCACTAATGTGATATCTTCCAGACGACCTTGGTAAGAAGAGAAACAAAGAATTTTAGCAAGCAGATAGGTAGTGCACACAAAAGCTTGTACAACATTTATATTTTAAATATATAATTAGAAATACAAAGCAAAAAAAAAAACTCAAACAAAACAAATGCCAAAACAAACCACACACGGCACCTACAATCACATCCCCACTGATACTAAGTAATGCTGCTTAATGAATAGAATGAAAGTAAAAATACAACTACGTTTAAAAGTGCCACCTGGGGCTGCCCCCCCCCCCCCCCCCTCCCATCCCCCCACAACGCCACTAGATAGATCGCACAGGGTCTCGTCAGTAATCAGTAGATCTTGGGACCAATCAAGTTGGCCACCCCTGCCCTATAGTCTGTCAAATAAGAGTAGAAAATATAAAAAAAGGAACTACCTACAAAATTTGGCTGGCAGCACCATTTTACCTGTCAAATATTCTTGATAAGTGCAATGGCAGTGAAAATACAGAACACTCTACACACATTTAAAATAACATTTTTTTGTTCTTAAAAAAAAAATCGAAGAGGCATTTGATTAAATTGTGTTTTACAAAGTGATTGGCTTTCTTTTAGTTTAACATAAATTTGAATTTAACAGTGGGTATAAAGGAAGAATTATTAATGGATGGTGAGTTTAGTTACACTACTTTAGATCTGAATGAGTTTTAACTCTAAATTTGAATCTGAACTAGAGACATGATCTAAAGCCCGGGCAACGCTAAATACTTAAGCTAATATTAAATAAATGTAAGCATTCTTGCTTACATTTATTTATGCTTATACTTCTTCGCTATTCTTCTTTATGTCACAAAATTGCAAATGCATAATAATAATAATATAACTATACGCAATTCTAATTTTGAGATCAGTGGGTATGTTTATATTGCATTGAAAAAATATTTTTAAAACTTTTATGCCTTTTTAATTTTTAATAAAAATGTAGGTTACACAGATTTAGATTACCACCAAGGTTATATTTTTAGTATTGCCATTTGAACAACTGTGGCGCCCTCCTATGTTTTCCACTCTTATTGGACAAACTATAACTTGTACGAGATTCCACAAAAAAAATCGTTTTACTGTTTTTTTTTTCAATTCATTCTTATTTTCATTTTTTTAGTTAATTAAACATATTTTTTTATGTTCTCATACAGGCCGATTGGATTCAGGCAGTACCGGATTATCATTTAGGCAGATTAGGCAACTAAAAAATGACTTGCGTCAATGGTGAGCAAGTACTTACTGTCAATAGGGTACAATCACATTTTTTTTTTGTTTTACCAAAAATTAAAGAAAAAAATTACAAACTGGAATATTCAAACATTTTTTTTATACGATAGGAAATAGTCCTTCAATAACGTTTTGAATATTCAATTTTCAAATTAGCGCTAAAACGCCCTTTTCGCGCGGTTTTGGCTTGTGACGTCACTGCGCACTACTTGACAGCTGTCATAAGTCGCAAGTCGTAATCCAGTAATCAGTCTGCAGTTGATCATTTGTTTATCGAAGAAAATGTCCGTAGATACCGTTTATAGATACTGTATTGTACCAAAGTGTACAAATACAACATCTTCAACACCAAACAAACTATTTATAAATGTCACAAATAATGTTATTATGTGTAAAAAGCGGTGTCGTGCGATGAAAAGGTACATGTAACTGCCATTATAATCGCGTCGATTTTTGGCAAATTATCAGACTGTCTTTGTAGAAAACCACTGTCTGTCATGATAGTATGTATTTACAATGTATGTTTTACACAAACGAATGGGCTTAGGATGCATAACTAAACGATTATGACTATCAAACTTATTCAAACCAGCATAGCAACTGGAACAAAAACTGTCAAAAACAATTTGACGTGGGACTAGGTGGGTGCGTTGTGACGTCACAATCTCGCAAGTCAATGATGACTCGTTTTTGATATATGAATTTTCATACAACTTTAAAAGTGAATTAATTAATTTAATAAATTTTTTCGGGGGTTTTAAGTGTGATATTCGAGTTTAGTTATTTTTTTTACTTGTATTAAATGCATTGAAAACACTATATTACATATACTGCATGTACCCTATAACTCCGGCACTGATTTTGGAAAAAGTCAGCTTTCAAGGTGTTTTAATTTTTTTAGTTTTTATTAGGAACATTTCCAGGTTAATAACAATACATGAATTAAAGAAAACAACAAATTATAATAATTATGTTCAAACCCAATAACTAATGTTCACATCATGCACAAATAAGAAAAAAAAGTCAATAATTAAAATAAATATTCAAGGGGCGGAAAAATTTCACAATAATTAATAATAATATCTTGTAAAAATTTTTACCATTTTATTTCACATTTTTGTGGCCCCTTAAGATTCGGTCCGATTGAAATGGGCACGGATTTAAAAAAAAAATATTACTTATTCTGTGACAAAACATAAGAATCCCCTATCTTTAAATTGATGTATAATAATGTCATCTTGATCACTGTAGCGACTGGCAATACTTGAGCTTGCAAATTTTGAGCTTGGATTGTTTATAACTAATTTTTAGTGAGAATGATTGAGGGAGATCCGTGGCGATGCTTCGACAATAGAGAAGTCCAGTCCATTTTTTTTATTTTTTTTTATGAAAAATGACCTTCTAACTTAAATTACTGCATATTTTTTTTTTTTTTTAGAGTTAGTTTTAATAGTTAAAATAATTTTCAAAGTTTTAATTTTTGGAGATCCCTCGAAAACACCCATATCTATGGTGAATTTTGTGACGTCATCTACTAAAATAACGATTCACTATTTTATGATTGTTATGTTGGTTTTCTTGAATCTCAAATAGATTTGCGCAGGCGCGCGGCCATCTTGTTTATTACAACGCGTTGATTGGCTAATGGCTTATTTATTGCAAATGGCGAAATCAGATTCTTTGCAAAACAATGAATGACGTCGATGAATTTAACTTTAAGTTTGCTGTTTTTGATGATAATTTTCGTTTAAATGATTAATTCACTGTGATATTAGTGTAATTCAGCATAAGTACTAATGCTGCCTGTACTTTTTTTCAGTTTTAGTCCTTAAATAATGTTTTTTTGGTGATTTAGTTTCGTTCGGTTTTTAGGTTACTGACATTACATAATCAAAGGTTACTTCTCTATAATTTTTATGACTTTTCCGCGTGAATTTAATAAAACTTCCATAAAAGTAATATTATTTGATAATGTAAAAGCCTTATGCATGTGTAAATAAATACAAATTCGAGAAATCAACGCATTAATTGCGTAAAACCGAGTCCAAGATGTCGGATTTTTTCAGTTATTTTTTCGGAATTATTATAATATTTTTTTATCTTTTTTAATTGTATGAACGAGATAAAAAGTGAAGTGACAGTTTTATTCCAAATTCATAAAGTTAGAGGACTGTATTTTTTAAATTTTGAATTTTCCTAATTTTTTCGACCATTTAATAGAATATGTTTACAGTCGGCTGTTTTTTTTAAATTTTTTCATTTTGAAACTTAAAATACTGCATTTTTCAAACACAATCGTTTAAGTCAGATACAAAAATCTAAAAGGCAATTCTATTAACTTTCTATAAAGGTATATGATTTTACGACATCTTCAAAAATAAGAAATATATAGAACATTCGCTTGTGTCATACCTAAATTCCTATATAAATGACGTATAGCATAAATAAACCAGTCATTACCGCGATTACTATCGTGACGTCACCACAGAGCATTACACAGCATACCAACCTGACGCTGTGTTTTAACGAGAATATTAAAAATGCACTTTTTAATATTTTTTTAAAAACTGTACGTTCAATATTATTAAATAAAAGTTATATATTCAGAATCAGCGTTTATTGGTCTATATGAACATATTTTTTTAAAGCCATAATATTTTTCACTGGAGTTCCTTATTCTAAGAAAGTTTCATGGATCATCTTGTGTTCCGATGGATCATCACACCTTCCATTTGTTCCAAGTATTCCAAAATGGGAGGAAAACCATTTTCTTTTTCTGGGTGAAGTATCAATTAAGGCTGAGGACTCGCGTGCAGATTCACTCCTAAAACCACTTTCATGTTCCGAATGATCTGTCAAAATTCCAGTAGCGGATTAATCTGCTGACGCATTTTGAAGAAAAACGGTAGAATATTTCGAATGGAATTACAATTTTTTTTCAAACACTTCTGCAAATTCTTAATTCCTAGAAAAACCATTAGTATGCGTATAATACTAATGGTATGAGCATAATCATAATTGAAACTGGGGACTTGCAAGCAGATTCGTTCTTAATTTAAAACCAGTTTTGTGTTCAGAATGTAAAATTCCAATTCTGAATTTATCTGCTGACACTTTCGAATGAAAACATTCTCTTTTGAAAAATTCTAATTGCAGACTACGTATTCTGTATATGCTGCCAGAATCAAAGAGAAGTTTAATTTATACTTGTTTTGTGTTTAGAATGTAAAATTCTAGTTGTGGATTCATCTGCTGACACATTTAGAATGAAAACATTATCTCAGTCGAAGTTATGTATGTGCTTTATAAAATTCTAGTTGCAGACTATGTTTGTGCTGTCAGAATCAAAGAAAAACCATTTTCATTTTCCGAGTGAAGTTTTAACTTTGTGTTCAGAATGTAAAATTTCAGTTCTGGATTCATCTGCTGATACATTTCAAATGAAATCATTGTCTTAGTCAAAGTGCAGTTATAAAATTGTAGTTGAAGATTATGTATCACATCACATTACCTACAGATACTAGTGTTGACGTATTTTTATGTTAACATCAAATTAATTTAAAAAATTACCAAAAAACAATAGTGAACTAAGTTTAAATTACTCAGATATTATAAATCGAAGATCGCGCATCAAACCAGTGCATTTTTATCTTGCGAAGTGGCCTTTTTTCAGTGTTTTACCTTCATTAAAAACTGTCACAAACTTTACTGTCAATGTCTTCTAAACGAGTCAGTCGGTATAAAACACAAAAAGTGCCTTTCTTAAAGAAACTTAAGTGAAACTATCACCATCAACAACATTTAAGCAAAATATCCATCTCGAAATCACCTGTTTTTTAATAAATCACGATGAATACACAGTGCATCGTATGTGAAAAAAATATTGACAGTCCATCGGAATTTATATCTTGTAGTGTTTGCAATAATAACTACCATCTTATTTGCGCTGATATATTGGAAACCCCACGCCGTGGTGCAAGAAATTCACAGTGGAGATGCAAAAAGTGCCCAAAAATTGTTAAAAATAACAAAACCAAAACGTTGTTTGAGGTTACAAATGATCAAGAGCCATCTATTGTAAAACACACTAAACAGACAATACAAACACCAAAATCTGCAAACGCCCAGTCAACCGGCACAGAAAACTTACAAACTTCATCCACAGATGGAGGAAATCAAAGCCTACTTACATCCGATCTATTCAAATTGGAATTAAACAACTTAAACAGCGATAATGAATTTTGTGGAGGAAAAATTTGAGTCGTACGCACAAAAATATGAATCGATCATGTCGCAAAACAAAGAAATCCTAAAATCAATACAATTCTTGTCGGATCAACACGACGAATTCAGAAAGCGCATAAATGACGTTGAAATATCCCAGAAAAAAGTCTACACGGATTTACAAAGCCGCATCCAGGCATTGGAAACTGACGCGGAACAGAAAAACAGGGAAGCAAACTTAAAGTCCCTAGAATTTCGCGGAATTCCTGAAATTCAAGAAGAAACGCCAGATAACTTAAAAGACATTATATTCAACATAAGCAAAACAACAAACTGCAGTCTAGGATCAAAGGACATTGAAGAAATCTACCGAGTTACGCGAAAGGAAAAACCTACTCAAGCCAGGGATAATAAACCACGGACTGTAATTGTTAAACTAACCTCAGTAACGCATAAAGAACATTTATACTCTGCAATAAAAAAATTTAACCAAAGTGAAAATAAAGAAGGAAAAATGAATACAAGTGTTATAGGTATGTCAGGTCCCAGAAACCCAATATATGTTTCTGAACACCTAACTTTTCAAGCCAAACGTTTATGGTTCCTAGCCAGACAGTTAGCACGGGAACATAGTTATAGATATGTCTGGACAAAGGCTGGGAGAATTTTTGTAAAAAGGGACGATAATTCGAGGCCAATACTGATTGATTCGGACCAAAAGCTAACGGACATTAAATGACTAGAAGGTACTGTTTTTTCTTTTATACTATTATTATTATTTTCAACAGAAAGCACTAAACATTTAGATCACTATCAGATCATCCCATTTATCACCATAGTATACACTAAGTATTTCAAATTATTATTAATACCGTGCAATTTGAACCTAACACAAACATTATCTCCATCAACAAACACCAAACTTAAATTAAAATATTTTTATTGTCTAATCTCCCTCTTTGCAATTGTAAATATAGACCTAAAACTCAGCGATCCTAAGATAACATTTCATAATATATCTAAAATAAAATGGGTTTAAACGCTTATATGGAAATAGATAATTTTGGAGAGCCAAACAATGAATTTATCATAGAAGTGTGGCGACCAGAACGGTCGCCCCCTTTTGCCACAATCCTTGCGCCGCCACTGATATAGCAAACACATTCTCGAAATGTACATACTACCTACAGTTGTAGTGTTTCACGCCGCTCACGGCTACATATTTCGGGAAGCGCAGCGAAAGGCCTCGACACAACAGCCGTCACATTCTTACGGCCGCGGAATGTTCCAGAGGCTTCTCCGCTTTGCGCGGTGGCTCAACATTACTTGACGTTCCGGGTACTCACACGGTCGGCTATATAAAGCGCAGCGACACCGCGCTAGTCAGTCAGTCAGTTCTAGTCATTAGTGCAAGTAACGTCACTAACACACATAGACAGTGCATCGAGTGATAACGATTCCAGTGCGGTACCGGCCAGACTCTCGGCGACCCACTGCCGACTGTGCCGGTGCATCATTAACCTTTGAGGACGCAACAAGCGACACAATTGCCCGCGACATAAGGCCCGCCGCACCTTCTTGTCACGCAGGCAGCAACTTCTCAGCCACTGAGATTTCAACTCCTCAGGTTCACCGCAGCCATCTCCGCGACACCGCGTCGAGCATCCATCCTGGACGTCAAGGTCATCTCCACCAACACGGTGCGCAACTACATGCTGGCGACATGCAGACACGAGTTCTGCTACACCACTGCATCACCGACCTTCATCACATGCAACACCATAGAGCCACATCATCATCGCTCCTGTCTACACTGTTACTTTACACCATATCCACCATCGCTACGTAGCAGCAATAAAGACTGACTCATACATCGACTGACGTATTTTCATTCAATCGTCCTCCGTCTCTGCCGATCGCTGCCCGCTCCCTCACTGGTGACCCCGACGTGATCACGCCCGCTCCCTCAATTGGTGACCCCGACGTGATTTGCAACACGCAACCTTCTGCAACGAGCAACGTGCAACAAGCCACAAGCAACAAGCTGCAACACGCAACACGCAACCTTCTGCAACAAGCATTTCGCAACACGCGAGCAACGAACAACAAGCAATGAGCACTGCAACGAGCAACTCTGCAACAAGCAACAAGCAACAAGCTACAGGCAACAAGCCATATGCAACACGCAACACGCGAGCAACACGCAACGAGCGCAACAAGCAACGAGCTACAAGCAACAAGCTACAGGCAACAAGCCATATGCAACAAGCAACACGCAACACGCGAGCAACAAGCTACATGCAACATGCAACAAGCATCAAGCAGCAAGCAAAAGCAGCAACTGAGGGAATCGGTAGAGACGCATCAGCACCACATGGACGCATCCTCATGGACGCACCGACCAGCATCAACCCGGCATTCCTGCAACTTTTGGCATCTTACAACCCTGTACTCCGTACACTGGAAAGGGGGTGTGTGGCGACCAGAACGGTCGCCCCCTTTTGCCACAATCCTTGCGCCGCCACTGATATAGCAAACACATTCTCGAAATGTACATACTACCTACAGTTGTAGTGTTTCACGCCGCTCACGGCTACATATTTCGGGAAGCGCAGCGAAAGGCCTCGACACAACAGCCGTCACATTCTTACGGCCGCGGAATGTTCCAGAGGCTTCTCCGCTTTGCGCGGTGGCTCAACATTACTTGACGTTCCGGGTACTCACACGGTCGGCTATATAAAGCGCAGCGACACCGCGCTAGTCAGTCAGTCAGTTCTAGTCATTAGTGCAAGTAACGTCACTAACACACATAGACAGTGCATCGAGTGATAACGATTCCAGTGCGGTACCGGCCAGACTCTCGGCGACCCACTGCCGACTGTGCCGGTGCATCATTAACCTTTGAGGACGCAACAAGCGACACAATTGCCCGCGACATAAGGCCCGCCGCACCTTCTTGTCACGCAGGCAGCAACTTCTCAGCCACTGAGATTTCAACTCCTCAGGTTCACCGCAGCCATCTCCGCGACACCGCGTCGAGCATCCATCCTGGACGTCAAGGTCATCTCCACCAACACGGTGCGCAACTACATGCTGGCGACATGCAGACACGAGTTCTGCTACACCACTGCATCACCGACCTTCATCACATGCAACACCATAGAGCCACATCATCATCGCTCCTGTCTACACTGTTACTTTACACCATATCCACCATCGCTACGTAGCAGCAATAAAGACTGACTCATACATCGACTGACGTATTTTCATTCAATCGTCCTCCGTCTCTGCCGATCGCTGCCCGCTCCCTGATGAACTCAACGAATTTAATTGGAGCTTTAACAAAATCAATATTATACATTATACCACGATGAAAAAGCATATATTTTCTATAAAAAATATAAAAATAAATTAACATCTTATATTAAAAAAAGTAAAGAAGAGTTTTTTAAAAATAAAATATTATCTTCAGAAAATAACCATAAACAAATGTGGAAAACAGTAAATTTGGCCATAGACAATACAAAAAAAACACAAAACATTAAGTACATTGAACACGATAAAAAAATTATAGATGCCAATATGCAACCTAAACAATGTGCAAACATTTTTAATTCCTTCTTTGCAAATGTTGGAAAAAATCTTGCGAAAAATATTCATAAGCCTTCTGACCCGGAAAAACATAAAAATAAAAATTTACAGAAACGTAATATACTTTCAACATTCGAAACAACAACAGAATGTGAAATCTTAAAAATAATAGAAAATATGAAAGGAGGTTCATCTCCCGGTTTTGATTCTATTACGGCACATATGTTAAAATCTATGAAACCTTACTTAATAAAACCCATCACTCATTTAATAAACTTAAGTTTAACAAAAGGAATATTTCCAATGAACTACAAAAACACAATAATCTCACCTATTTACAAATCTGGAGATCCACACCAAGTAACAAATTATCGCCCAATCTGTCTTATTTCTAATATAGGAAAGATCTTTGAAAAAATAGTAAAAAAACAGTTGGTAAATTTCCTAGATAGTAATAAAATAATACACAAAAACCAATTTGGTTTTATAAAATCACTCAGCACACAAGATGCTATTGCTAACGTAACTTCATACATTTACGAAACAGTAGATAAAGGTAAAAAATGTGCGGGTATATTTATTGACCTCAGAAAGGCATTCGATAGCATATCTCATGAGATGCTATTAAAAAAATTAAATAATATTGGCATAAAAGGCAACGCGATTAAATGGATCACCAACTACTTAAAAAACCGCCCTCAAGTGGTAAAAATCAATCATGTTAATAGCGATCAAGAGCTTTCAAGCTTTGGAATCCCCCAAGGTACAGTGCTTGGACCAATCCTATTTACTATATATGTAAACGATATTTTTTTTCAACCTTTACATGGTCAAATTACATCATACGCCGACGATACAGTATTAATAATAAGTGGAAAGACTTGGGAAAATGTAGAATTAAAGGCCATAGAAGACATTAACACGCTTAAGAATTTTTTCGACACTAATTTACTATCACTAAATAGTGAAAAGACATTTGTAATTCCATTTGCAATACATTTAAACGATGCTCCCAAAAATTTTAACATTGTCATTCATGAAAATACTAAAATTCACAGCCAAAACTACTGCAAATCAAACTGTACAATATTAAAAACAACAAATAAAATTAAATATCTAGGAGTAATTATTGATAAAAATCTGAAATGGAAGGAACAAATATGTCAAGTAGTAAACAAAATTAGAAAATTAATATACATATTTTTAAGAATTAGAAATTTTTTGTCGATAAAAAATCTATATTTAATCTACTATGCCTTAGTTCAATCCACTTTACAATACGCTATCATTAGTTGGGGATCCGCATATAAATGTAACCTTGTTCCAATAGAAATTGTACAAAGAACAATTATTAAAATTATATTAAAAAAATCCTTGGACTACCCAACAGAACGCCTATTTGATGAATTCCAAGTACCTACATTTAAAGATTTATATATTAAAAATTCATTAATTCAAATTATCAAAGAAAAAGATAAATACCAATTTCTAAACGAAAACAGAACGCGACTTAAACATGTTTTTATATGCCCAAAACTAAATACGTCTTTTGCACAACATCATTACACTTACCAGGGAAGAACTTTTTTCAATCGTCTACCAGAAGAAATCAGAAGCATTAATGATAAAACCCAAATACTGCTCTCTGTCAAGAGACATTTTAAAAATATTCTAAAGAAAAAAACTAATGCCACTTAATTATCCTTACAAATATCCTTAGTTTTCCATAATATTATTTCTTTTATTTAAATGTATACAAATATCTTTAGTTTTCCATAATATTCTTTCTTTTCTTTAAATATATACTATTATATACTATTACAAGAGACATATATTTATGTAAATGAATTATTTAAGTACTAAGTAATAACCACATTTATGTACACTCCTTTTCCATACACAAGCAAATGCTTTAAATGGAAAAGTAGTAAAAAACCTAAGATGTAAAATTATCACTTAGCAACATGTAAAACATATGAATGAAAATAAAAAATAATTACAAAAAAAAAAAAAAAAAAAACATCAAAATATCCGTACAATGGATAATTTTGATGACTTTCTTTTATTTTAAGACAGTATTAAGTCAACTGCAAGATTTCATATAATAATCCTTACAGAATGCAGACTGAATGAATCATATTTCGCAAAACAAATTACAGGATATCATGAATATCACACAACACAAAAATTAAATCAAAATAGTGGAGTCGTAACCTACATTCGCGATGACATTCACTGTCAAGTTCAAGAAATTTGCATCAGTCAATCAAATTGTCTGAAGTTAGTAATTAATGGATATCTATGTATTTTAGCCCTTTACAGATCACCATCATTCCATGACATACATCCATTTCTGGATAATCTCATATCTGAACTCAAAAAATGTAGTGATTTCAAACAACAAATATTGATGGGGGATATAAATATTAACACATTTGGAAATACACAATACAATAACTGATCACTATACAACAGCAATAAGCATTTCAAATACATCTCTTAAAAAACAAGTAAAAACTAAACAGTTCACATTATCCATATGCTATGAAGGATTAATTAAAGATCTAAATGAGGAAACATGGCAAGATGTATGTGGAGTGACTGATGTTAACAACGCACTCAACTTATTTATTAACAAAATCAACATGCATATAACACAAAAATTCAAAAGATAAATTTATTGCACATAAAAAAATACAACTTACTCCTTGGATTAGCAGAGGTATTGTAAAAGCTATACACAAAAGAAATCATTTACACAAAGTGGCGACCAAAGATCCACAAAACACTCTCAAACAACAGAATTACCGTAGGTATCGTAACATTTGTAAAGATGTTATACGTAATGCAAAAGAACGGTACTATAAGCATCAACTCGACCGAGATCCATCTAGTAAAAACATGTGGAACATCGTTAAACAAATTACCAATACTAAACACACAATCGACCCTAATATTAATGAACTCCTGATTGGAAACACAGCCACCACTGATTCGGGCATAATTGCTTCCCACACTAACCAATACTTTACGGCGGTGGGGTCTAACCTTGCGGAAAACATCCTAAGTGTCACCAAGGAAACTGAAGATTCACTGGCATCGGCAATTGAAACAAAACATAATTCTTTTTCCTTTCAATTTTCACCTACGACAAATGAAGAGGTTCTAAAAATTATTGACAATCTCAATAATACACATTCGAAAGGTCCTGACGGTCTTAACACTCATATACTTAAAATCATTAAACACAATATTGCATCACCTTTATCGAACATCTTCAATAAAAGCTTTTCTTCAGGGGTTTTCCCCGACCATCTAAAAAAGTCTTTAGTGGTACCGATCTACAAAAGTGGACCTAAAAACCAAGTGGGCAATTATAGGCCAATATCCCTGTTAAGTGCTATCTCAAAAATTATAGAAAAAATATTTAAAAATAGATTAAGTAATTATGTAGAGAGCCGAAAACTTTTAAGCAAAAATCAGTTTGGCTTTCGGCCGGGGAGGGGAACGGACGATGCTATAGCGCAACTTACAGAACATATTTCTAGAAATATAGATCGCGGAAAGAAAAACATTGCACTGTTCTTAGACTTAGCCAAGGCTTTTGATACGATTTCACATAAATTACTCCTCAAAAGATTAAAAAATATTGGCATTGTAGGAATGCCCTACGAATGGTTAAAGAGTTACTTAACAGGTAGAAGCCAGCAACTCAAATTGGGAAAAATAGTAAGTAATTCACTAGACACTAACTTTGGGGTACCGCAAGGAAGCACATTGGGACCTCTTCTATTTATAATCTACATAAATGAGTTATGCGACCTAAAAGTAGGCGGAAAAATTATTACATTCGCTGACGATACGGTAGCTATATTTGAAGGAGACGACTGGACTCAAACACATAAACATGCTGAAAGTGGAATCAATGCGATAAAACAATGGCTTGACAAAAATCTACTTACATTAAATATAGCTAAAACTAAATACATAAGATTCAGTTCAACTATAATAGGACAACCTAATACATCATACACAATAAAAACACATAAGACTAACTGTAATTCCGATAATATTGATTCTAACTGTAACTGTGAAGCTTTGGAGAGTGTGAAAAACATCAAATATCTAGGCGTTATTATAGACAATCATCTTAAGTGGAAATTTCACATCGACAAACTTTCAATAAGGGTAAGAAAATTGATTCATGTATTCTTTGTATTACGAAACATAATCAAACACCAAGACTTAAGAAAAATATATTTCGGATTATGCAACCCCATCTTAACGTATGGTTGTATTGGTTGGGGAGCGTCAGGTAGAACAATTTTAGATCCATTAGTGAAGGTCCAGAAATCCATAATTAGAGTCATTATGCGTAAACCCTATAGGTTTTCTAGCGATCAGCTCTACAAAAAATTTTATGTACTTGATGTTCGTCAAAACTATATAAAAAAGGTTATTATCCACGTACACAAAAATGTAGAAAATCTTAAGCAAATTGACCATAAATATATAACAAGAAGTCACACCAGAAAGGATCTCGTGGTCCCAGGGAGCAATACGGCAAAGTTTCAAAAGACATATGAAATTGTATAATAAAATCCCCCCAGAATTAAATATTAAAACATGTAAAATGGCATGCATCGGTACAATAATAACTAAATGGTTGATAGACTTAGGTAGGATTGAGTCTGAAAAATTATTAAATAATGTCATTTAAAACTTAAAATTACACATGGCTAACTATTAATGGCACAATCAGTAAAAACTTAGTATAGTATATTTAAACTTAGTATATATGTATATTTAATCTACAAAAAAAAAAAAAAAAACAATATTTTGTTTTTTTCTTTCTTTTTACAGAAGACATTTTTGGCATTTTTCACCAGAATTTGGTTCCTTAGAACAGGCAATCTGCCTAGCTAGGAACTAATAACGTACAAGACATAATAACACTTGTACACATTTAATATCTACAGTTATTTGAAATATTATTATTATTATGTAATTTTGCTGTATAAATGTAACTAATGTAATAAAAAAATAAAAAAAATGTATGTGCTGCCAGAATCAAAGAGAAATCAATTTTATGTTCTGAGTGTAGTTTTAATTCGCAGCATGCAGATTTAATCTAAACCAGTTTTGTGTTCAGAATATAAAGATAAATTTAATAACAAGTTGCAAATTCATCGTGTACCGAGTGAAGCTTTACTTTTGCGTTGCATACCAAATGCTACAAAATTCTGATAATTTGACTGTTCCGTGTGTAATTAACTACTATTATCTCGTCGCATTTGATTATAAAAATCGGCATAAAATGAGGTCGTAATAAATAAATAGAATTTCCACATACCCCTCCCCCCCAGCGCTTGAAAATCTGCGGTTGAAGTACCAAATAGAGGGGCAGTGAAATTTTTCTCCGTTCGGGCGACTGACACCCACGCTACGCCACTGGATCTACCAATTACATACTTCTTAAAATTTTAATGAAATAGCATAGTTCAGTTTGCATTTACGCATTTTTTAAAAATCTTATTAAGAGGGAAAAATGTTAAATATTCTTAATTAAACTTATTTATATCAATTAGAGCATTTCGTCTGAGCAACTTCATCATCTTTGTAGTTGAAAATTTCCAATTTTAAAGAATCCAATGTATGAGCGTCTGTCAAGCGATAACGGTGATTATTTTTTATTTGTTTTAAGTAGGAAAATGCTGATTAACATAAATATGTTGAACCAAACTGAATTTCTTTAAAACCCAACCCAGTTGTAATTTCGTTTTGCAATATCCGATGAATTCCACCAACTTCTCAATTTTCTTTAAATCACTAAAGCGATTTTCGAAGTCTGATACCACTGCTTTAATTTCTGATGTGTACTTGTCAGGAATGAAACTGTGGGACATATTTTTTTCATATGATCCTCGATGCTTACAAATTGTAGATTTTTTTCATTTGGATGTCGACTATCATAGATGCTGTTTGACTTTGGAATGCTGCAATAGAATTCATCATTTATGTTCATGTTTCATTCTTGCCTTGTAATTCCAGATTTAATGTACCCAGTTTTCCGGTAAAATCTGCTAAAAATGCTAAATCGCATTGCCAGTTCTTGTTCGGCTACGGGTCCGAGTGCTTGTGCTCGTGGTTGTATTGGGTTCAAGTCCTTGCTTCAGACCCATGCTTCCGATCGACTGGACTAAGAGCCGCGATCGACCGGTTGGCCATTTCTGCTATAGGGGCTACTTTGAATGAGAATCCTGGCCTTGTGATCTAGGAGGTTTTGATTTAACACACGACAGGCATAGACAAGCCATAGAAAATCACAGTAATTTTATGCTAGGTCCACACCGAAGCCAACCTTCCAACTCCGAACTTAGTTCGGAGTTGGAAGGTTGGCCGATCGTGTGGTGGCTGCGTACAACCCTCCAACCCCGAATTCCGAACTCCAAAATGGCGGACATGGAACAGCTGTAGCTACGTTGTATCTTATCAGGTTGCCTATAATTATTACGTACGTATTATTATGTACTTATATACACGACGTGTTTTCAAACAATTATTATACCACTCTAATAATATCGTCATTTTAATAGTACGCGGCACGCGCGTCTTGATCGCCTGCCGTTCGCAGACGGATGTGTGGACAGCTGCGGCAGACTGGTTCGTGTGAGTTGGCCGTCGGGATCGCCTCGAAGGCGATCCCAGGCCAACTCTAACTCCAACCTTCCAACTCGAACTTCCAACGCACGGACACCCCTCCACACGATCGTCCAAACGCTTGAAGTTGGAACGTTGGCCGCAGTGTGGGCTTACCATTAGCGGATAACGCACTACACGAAGGACGCCAAAGGACACCTTCCGGTACCCGACGGATTTTTGCCTTTTTGTCTCGTAACGCCGATTTTACAATCAAAGAAAAGATGCGGCGAATAGAAATAACATGTTATACATTCGCATAAAATGATCAAATTAATAGCTAGTAAATGGTTGTTGCTCACAAAAATGAAAGATATATGGGATTTGTTGGCATGAAATAACTTTATAAAAATAATGCCTTAAAGAATTTTGAGATAAGATGAAAAACTTGATAGTTAATAGTTACACTATTTTTTACTTCGGGCGCCCATTCCACTGAGGATTAAAATAATAAATCAAAGTATTCTATTAAATATACGAGATAGTATTGAAAAAAATGGCCAGTGGGTCATTGGTGAAAGAAGAGAATGACGCATTCGAAGGAAATTAAAAAGGAATAATTTCCAACTATAAGAACTAAATAAACTATATTCCCAAATTGCTTGTAATGTCCATAAATACTTGTCTTTACCTTTCAATTATTGATTGGATTTAAGTAATAGTAATCATGATTACAATTGAAAAAAATACACCATTACAATTGATAAAAATTAACACCCGAAGTGCGAATACTATTTTTTACATGGTTTTAGGCCTAAGCTACACGAGCGGTTCTACTGCCGCGGGAAACCGCCCGAGAGAGCCCGCCATGCTACACGGATGGTTCTACCACCGCGCCGCGGGAAACCGCCCGATCCTTTGTGTGATCCGTGCGAACGCGCACGACCGATCAATAACGCTCTCTCCATAAATATACCAATCCCGCTCTCTCGCACGAAATGATGCAATCGCGGGAAACCGCTCGTGTAGTAATGAACGTGGCTGGGTGGTTTGGCATATGTTTGGACCGCTGCATGTGGCGGTCGAATTTCTCCCGCCTGTGAACCGCGAGCACCCGCGGCGGTTTCCCGCTCGTGTAGCTTAGGCCTTATCTGTCAGAAAAAAATGATCAGTACCTATTAAATGATATATTTATTTTAACTATTTATCGTTGGCAACACCGAAAAATCAAAAGTTTGTCGTTTTCCTCTAGCATACCTAAAATGATATGTGCATCTCTTTTTCTCTAAATACGTCATGGGAAATGATAATGACCTGCGCATTAAAATTTGATATCAACTTCCTGTCAGCCATTTTGATGAAACTGGTGCGTCGTTGATGGTATTTCTGTTATCCAGTTGTCGTTTATTTGATTATCCAACGAATTTGACTGGAATTCTGTCAAGTCTTGTAATTAATTAATTTCCCGTTTGAATATGGGACGCAAAAAGAAGAAGGCATCGAAACCATGGTGCTGGTATCCTTTATAAATATTGTTTGTGACATTATTCCGCAGCCATATAATATTCGACATTGCAAACTAACTGCGAAGTTTTAAAAATGGACACATCCAGCAATGTAAATAGGTCACGCCTATTATAAATTGTTTTTTTGCGCAGTGATAGCGTTTGCTCTGTGTAGGCGAAATAACATGTGTAGTAATTCCGTAAGATATTGTCTATAATGTAAATTTTCCCTCGACTTCTCCAGATAATTACGTATTAAATTTAACCCAGATAGGTGCCCTAATTTCTCATTTGAAATCATTTAAAATTGTGTAATAAGAAAATTAAAACTCAGGTAAATTAGGTGTGCTATTTTGAGTTGACAGTATTTTGAGGAATCTAAATTATCTGCATTGCCTTTTGCATTTCATTATCGATTTTGTAATTTTTCTTGAGTTAAATTCTATTGTTATTATTTTGTGTTTGGTGAATTTTCCTTAACCACATTTTTACAGGTATTGCAATAGAGAATTTGACGATGAAAAGATTTTAATACAACACCAAAAGGCGAAGCATTTCAAGTGTCATATTTGTCATAAAAAGCTTTATACTGGCCCAGGATTATCAATACATTGTATGCAGGTAAGGCTTCCATCAAATCAAATGATATTTTGTTTTATAGTTCATTCCTAAATCGAAATGGTTGTAATCTCTTTTTCATTTCAGGTCCATAAAGAAGCAATAGATAAAGTACCAAATTCACTCTCAACTAGGTCCAATATAGAAATAGAAATTTATGGTATGGAAGGTATTCCTCCAGAAGATTTGAAGGAACACGAAAAGCAAAGATCAGGTAATTAACTATGGGATTATATTTCAATGTCATATCGGTAAATATTCGGAACAAACGTCAACGGTTAATACGCACTTTTTTTTATAAAACCTTTAGATTCTTCTTAATTACCATAAAAGACAACTATTTGCATTGGAGGAGGTTGAAAATGTTACATTTTTAATTTTAGTTACGTAAATTGAAAATTTGCTTTCGTATTTAGACACAACGCTTCACCATATGCAATTTGTAATGATTATTGTAATTTTATTATGTTGGTATTACTGATACATATGGAAGCCTACATCATACCGTAACTGACTTCATGGCAATATATTCAAAGGCTCGTAACCGAAAAAACCTATACGCTAGGTTTGTGTAACATGGTTTGTGATTCAAAAGAAAGTGCCCCTCTATAACGCCTACTCACGTCAAGGCAAGAAAAACATCCCAGTTTTCAAGTAGTTTAGCGGCTACGCTAGGTTTGTGTAACATGGAATGTAAAATATCAGTAATACCAACATATTAAAATAACAATAATATTGCAAACAGAGTGATTTGACAGTGTTAAGAGTGTATAACCAGAGAAACCAGAAATATGTCATTTTAAAATCAGTGGTTAGACGTATTGACTCTTTTCCACAAAAAACCATAAATGGATTTCAAAAGATTGTTCTTTTATCTAGTAAACTTATGTTTTAGATTTTGAGAAAAAAAAAAAATTTTTAGAATAATAAGGTTATACCATAGGTCGTTCGCAGATTTGTTCAATTTTCAAAAAAGTACATTTCTTATACAACACCCATTTCAAATCATATAATCATGCAGTAAAATAAATCAATACATTATCTGGTAAACGTATGTTTCAGAATTTTAATTTTAGTTTAAATAAAATTATTAAAAAATATATACGGACATGTGTTTCTTGACGAAAATTGTTCGGTTTGTGCATTTATTTGTGCACTTACAAACAAATATATTTCGGATTTTTTTACATACTTATTTTGCTAAGACGTTATTGACAAATCATAAATAATTTGATCGTAAAATAATTTCAGGAAGTATTTAATTTTAAATAATTTTGAACATCGCATTTTACCATTTTTATCGCAGCCCGTAAACACAAATTTCAGATTTCATTACGGGCCCAAACGCGGCCAGGAGAGCACGTCTTCGCGACGCTTTGAATAATAATATTTGGAAATGAAATTTGAAAACGAAATTTGAAATAAACACGAATTCCTTGATTCATGTTTGTTAAATCTATAGGGTTGCCCGAACGCAATTTTTCATGTTCATTGAATATTTTTTTGCAAAAATTTTTATAATTTCGAATATTTTTTTTATTTTAAATTTTTCGTGTGTGAATACCGCACAAGAGTCCCAACTGCTCCAAAATATTTTTTTGGGGTAAATCTTTTTTACGCACGCTCGACACTTGGGGGTAAACTGGTGAATGGGTTACGAAAAGTGGTGATAGTTACGAAAAATGACATGCGAACGGTAATCAATGCGAACGGTGATCGATTGCTCGGCGGGTCGGGCCTTTACGCACGCTTGTTTTTCGTGTTATTGTTATACTGTTAATGGACTATTTGTCCGTAAATAAATAAATAAATTATATACAGCGGGTACCCGGCATGCGTTTCATGGGCACTGTAACCTCGCGGTCAACTAAACTGTTATGGTTCCATCACAAGTCCCGGGAATTATAATGCAAGCGCCTGCACTATATAAAATTATATACAGCGGGTACCCGGCATGCGTTGCAAGGCCACTCAAAGAAAGAAAGGGTTTGTGCGCTTTAATTCTGTTTGTTGAAGTGCTTATTATTAATTATGCACACGAATAAATATTTCAAAATGCGACATTTTTTACAATCCAACTGAATATTACTCGTTTTTTTTCATGAATACCGCACAAGTCTGGAGCCAGTGGGACTATTGCATCCCCAATTTGGAGTATGTTGTAAGACTGAAGGTAGTGGGGAGGGGAAGGATATAGGGAAGAGGAAGGTGGGGAAGTACCTGGCTATTCAGATCTGACCACTAAACACGGCTAAAGCCATTTCAAGCAACGTTTCAATTCTTAATGGTGGTCTTACACCAGGGCGATACTGAGAGTATCTTCCACTCTAATGGCCGTAAAATACAATTGAAAAAACAAAAAACCAAAATATTAAAAAGAATATAACAAATTGTTTATTCATGTAGCTATCTACTTAATACCTACTGTGTTTACGCATTTCACTTGTATCTATTTATGTTTATGCACTTCAATATACAAATTACAAATAACTACTACTAATTAAAATTCTGGAAGCGAGAATAGTAATATAAAGTAGTAATAGTAGCGGGTAGCCCTAGCTCGAGTGAACAAAACCCTCAAAACTCGGATTGCCGCGGAACGAAATTTAGTTCTGAAAACGCCCGCTCGCGAGCCCTGATGTGTTAGCGCTAGTGTCGGAATCGAAGTTGTCATGTGCTGGTTATTCACTCTTAAAGCAAATTTTCAATATACGTAACTAAAATTAAAAATGTAACATTTTCAACCTCCCCCAATGCAAATAGTTGTCTTTTATAGTAATTAAGAAGAATCTAAAAGTTTTATCAAAAAAAAGTGCGTATTAACCGTTGACGTTTGTTCCGAAGAATTACCGTCATATCAAGTAATTACTCGTCTTCCTTCGCTTCACGGTTAATATGGAATATTTCTTATTTAAACAGTTAGATTTAGCGTTATTATTACGAAAGCAAGTATTTATGTCAGGGAGATGAAAAAATATGCACTTGATATTTTAATTTTGCTAAAATTAAATCACTTATGCAAAATGTTCGTCGCCATGATTGTCCAAATGAAACAGACTTATTTATGTAACATTACCATCAAGTATGTTTTCAACATTCTAAAGAAAGATAAAAACCTCAAATTCGGAGTTATGCCATTTTCCTTGGATCAGTAGTTTTGATCTACATTTTGACCTATTGGAATTTGGGGTGTGACACTCGACCGTGGAAAAAAAATTACGAAGGATATTGTCACAAAAATATTGAACACGATCTGTTATTTATATTTTCGTAGCTCTATGGCTCCCCGTAGAGTGCCCCGAAACAGGAGAAGTTATTCCAAAGGGTCGATTTCTCAAGTTGTAGAGTAAACACAATGTGAAAAACGAGTTATGATTAGTGTTGTCTAGTAGGCGGCTGGCGGAGACAAAACGAAGATTCCAGAGCTGCTCATTAAGCCGTCCTGTGCCGTTGGTCACCCGTTGTATATAAAAAAAAAAAAAAATTTGCATGCAATTTTGACCCTTATGTATAAAGAAACTGTATGAAAGATAAGGCCACAATCGATTGCGTGCATGTGGCATCACTACACGATTTGTAATTGAATTATCTCTGACTTCGAAACGCTGTCAAAACTGGAGAGTAGGGAGAAAGCGGACTTTTTGTTCCTTTTTCAAATGCATTTAAAGGTATTTATTTATTAGCAATCACCTTTGAAATGTATTTTTCATGTAGGTTGTGTATTCAGGTTTGTGTGAAAATAACAACATCAGTTCATTTTCGTATTTATATTGATATTTAAGTGTCGGACCTTTTTCTTCTTTTTTCCTAACTTTTGAATTTTGAAGCACCACTTTGAATTGAATGTTTTGTGAATTCATTTTAAGCTCTCATATTTTATTGACCGAAACACATTCCTAGAACAATAAACTATGTACTAAAACTTCATTACTTGCGTTAATTTGATAAATTGATAGGTTTTTACGATGTTTTCGTAAAGAATTCCGCATCAGATTTAATCGCGGCAAAATTTGACACTTCGACTCCACACGTAAAAATCATTTAAAAATATTCTGGTGCTGCCAGGTGAATGAAACTAGTTGCTATATCTTCTACGATATTTGGGCAAGCTATTCTGACCTTGTTCTTCATACAAATTCTGTACACAGAAGGGTCAAAATCGCATTCAAAATATTTTTTTTCAAACATTTTTCTGCGCGCATGCGCACAGACCGAACGCATCCGCGCGGCTCCGGCCAATTACCGGTTAAGCAAAAGTCAGGAAGGTAGTTTGCGCGCGCTTTTTTCCAATTCAGCCTGGCGAATGAGGCACACAAGAGGTTAAAGGCAAAACAATTAAATTATAGTTATTTAACCGGTCAAATTTGTTTTATGGGGCCAACAGACTTGGCTATAAAAGATCATTTAGTTTTGGCCTATTTCAGCATATCGCTCGCCATACATTTTGCCTCCGCCAGCCGTCTACTAGTGATGTCCATCGGAGAATATTCCCTGACCTAATATAAATTCACAAAAGTTGGTAATTTATTTTTTGTTAAGATCGAATGAGGTTTTCTTTTTTTGATGAAAATGTGTTCTAATTTAAATGTTAATAACTGCAATAAAATTAGTATATCTCGAAAAATGGCAAAGTTGTGAGTTTTCAAAGTGAACTTCGGTAAAACTGTACAATCGTGGGTAAAGTTGCCAAATTCTGCCTTACGCAAGAAATAAAAAAAACTTGATTTTTACTTAATTACTACTGCAAACAAACTATGTAATTGGGGGATATTTAAATCACGCACATAACCTTAAGTTATTAGTTTGGGTTATACGGATGTAACAGCATGTACACAAAGGAATTTAACCTGCGATTCCTGAGCGTAGTTGGGTGTAGTGGGTTATGTGATAAGCACTCTGCCTTGTTCCAGCAGCACGGTAACACATGAAACCGCACATATCACGTGACTCACAAACGTTAAATGCATACAAGTGCCTCCATCAAGAACGAGGTGAGCGGAGCGTACCAAACGAGTTAAAAGAGGTTCAAACGAGTCTGCTCCGCTAATGCAAGCGGAGCGGACTCCGTACGAACTCCGCTTGACTCGCAAACGTTAACTGGATACAAGTGCTTCCATCAAGAACGAGGTGAGCGGAGCGGACTGAACTAGTTAAAATAGGTCCGAACGAGTCCGCTCGCGCACACCATCCCCGACTAGTTTCTAGCGGACTCCGCTAAAAAACTGTTGTCAATTCAGTTTCCTCGACTGCATTTTTTGTCGAGACGGAGGTGTTTATTGAAACCGTTCGCCAATTTTGTTTATAGGATACGACTAGCAAAGAATATAGCAATGTCGGCAAAAGAGAATTCGACTCAGAAAACCATCATTGAGATGAAATTGGCGAAAATAATAAAGTTTAAATTTTTTTTTTAATTTTTGGGAAGAAAATCTTTTTATAAATATTCACATTAGCAAACATTTTTTCATTGCATACGTGCTGTCAGAATCATCTTAACTAGAATCAGTACTTGACATCACAAAAATCACTCTGTTCACTTCGAACGACAAAGCGATACTGACTCGTTTTCAATGGAAGGGCAAAACTATTTCTCATTTTTCATTGACCTCACTCCGGTTGCCTCGCTCATTTCTCGCACAGGTAGTGGAAGGCAAACACCTATCTTCTAAGCGACTCTTTTTTGGTGGAAGGTCAAAGTTATTTGGCTCATCTCCCACCCCGCTCCGCTCAATTCTTTTCCGCTCGCTGTGGAAGGCGCCATGTGGAGTGATCAGTGGCAACATGTGATTGAAAAATATATTTTTGATTTTTAAACGACTTCTAAAAGGAGGAGGTTATCAATTCGACGGCATTTTTTATTAATTTTATTATTTTTTTTTTATGTTTGTTACCTCAGAACTTTCGATTGGGTGAACCGATATTGATGATTCTTTTTTTATTAGAAAGCTGGTGCTTCCCGTGTGGTCCCATTTTAATTTGGTCCAGTTCTGACTATGCGATCCATAAGAAAATCATATATGTCTTAACCTGGCTAAAGCCGGGCGTATTTGGAAAAAAACCGCGCGAAATTTGCTTTTTCCCACTCCGGAAACAAATCGTAAAAAAATATATTTATACGAAAATGAACTGATTTTTTTATTTCTACACAAACCTGAATAGACACCCTACGTGAAAAAAAAAACAATCCAAGGGTGTTTTCTAATAAGTTATGACATTGTTACGTCTTTGAAAATGTAAAATATTTACATTTTCAAAGTTTACACTGGTTTACACATACAAAATGACAGTTGAAGTGACGCCGAGGTCGCCAAGATAATTTTTGTTATTTATTCCGAGAGGCTAGGCGCTATGCGGCTTTTTGTTACGTCAAGAACGAGAATGGCCCAAACCATTCAGACCTTGTTCTTCATACAATTTCTTTATGCATAAGGGTCAAAATCGCATCCAAAAAAGTTTTTTTTTTAAATTCCTACGCGGCCATATATGGCCTATCGGCAAGAGCGAGGTTAAATTTGCAATAAGTATATACGTGACAATGGACGAATAACTCAATATTACGCCAACAGATTTCGATTACGCTTACGCTCGTCACTAAAAATCAAAAAAATAATCAAAAATTTTAACAAAACAAAAAACGACTTCAAAAAATGCACTAAAAAGTAAAAAAATAATTTCGTACGATTGTTATTTTTGGAGTCGGTGTCAGCCAAGATCTCCACATGTCACCTATAATAATAATAATAATAATATTTGGACGATTTATATAGCGCCGTTTTTGTGAAAAATCACCTCAAGGGCGCTGAACTACCTATGTATCTACCTATGTATTAGTTACCTTGTATATAACTACCTATGTATGTAGTTACCTTGGCTGACACATACTCCAAAAATAACAATCGTACGAAATTATTTTTTTACTTTTTAGTTCATTTTTTTAAGTCGTTTTTTGTTTTGTTAAAATTTTTTAAATGGAAAAATCATCCGTCGGCAAAATGACATGTACTTTTTGTGTTCCAAATATGCTTAAGAATGGCTGGTTAAAATCCTTCGGGTATGTGCTGTTACACTCTGTATAAATAGTTTATGCTTATTTCCTAACCTTCAAACTTTACTTTAATTGACAACAAAATTGAACTTTAATGCACCTTTTACCATCTCCCCTGACATAAATATTTGTTTCTTAGGTTGAAACCACGTGTTGTTTTTAAAATTTTTGCCTATTAACCTCTCGGACCCATATACTTGTTTTCACGATAATATAACATTACCAGATATATGTATGACGTATGACGTATGAGGCGTACCTGAATTATTAAGCTTGAGGTGGAATTTGGTAATTTTGCTCAATCTTGTCTTGTGAAGTCACACAAGATGCAATTCATAATTCGAATGGCAGTGCTGCAGTTTTGATGTAGTTCATTGACATCACATGGCCGGCTGCAAATATCAACCATTTTGATAGATTCTATCTTCACTACTATTTAGTATTTTCCAAAAACTGGAAAAAGTGCTGTCCCTAGGAAGTTCTAATGAAATATCATCATAGGTGACAACCTCATGGGGATTTCACCATTTGAAAATTCCCACAATATTCCCCATTTTCAAAAATAAATTCCCAGCAATTTACACATCACTAGTTGTGATGGAATTATTTTTCGCCTACAGATAATTACCGTTTCCATGTGAGCCTTTACACTCTCCATTTTTTATGAACTCAAGCTGATATAAAAGATGAATACATAGTATTATTTTCGACAGAAGATTGATATTGTGACTGAATATGCAATTAGAATAAAATTGAAATAACTTGTATGGATAACTGAGAGGGTTTTCATGATTTTTTTCATTATCCAAATTTATATTTTTGATATTAATATTGTTTATGAGCAGGCGGCGGTCGTGATGATGATAGTGATGAGGATGAGCCCGCCGCCAAGAAGAAGGCCGGTACGGGTCTGCTGCCCGCTCCGTTGCCGTCCGGGCCACCCTCGCTGTTCCCCATGCCGCCCAACATGCCGCTCATGGGGCCCATGCCGCCGCCTCCCTTCATGCCGGGCCCGCCGCCACCGTAAGTCTAGCGATTATTCCCTTGTAACTACTATCACTCCATTTCCCAGAGAGGATCTTTTGGATCTCCACATTTCTAGCTTATACTTGTTTATTTCGCTCGCTAATAGAATAAATCACATAATTATTACAGTAAATACATAATTGAGCCCTTGCCCGGAAAAATGTTGTATCCAACAATATTATTTTTCAGAGAAAAATTAAAAAAACTAAATCAGTCGTGTTTCATGACATTTAATATTAAAAATACATAAAACATACAATTCTTAAGAGTTTTTAATGAAAAGTCGTCTAGAAAGGCAATTAAATTAGAGTTTATTACTAGAATTTATGCTGAATTTGTGGAATAATGTTCTACATAAAAATTTCATACACAATTTTATTCCACAAAACGTTTTTTTTTTACTCTTCGTGTCTTACAGAAAGCAACATGCTCCTCTAACATAAATTTTAATATATCATTGATGTATTTGAGCTTAAAAAGCAAAAAAAGAAGGAAAAAATTCGGTTTAGTGGCGAAATTCCTAAAAAATCAAACTAATTATTTTTATACTAACTATGGGCCAGGGAATCCGAATCTGAAAGAATTAGGCGGCGGCAAGCAATATTAACTGAATTACACGACTTTTAAATTTTCAATACACACATAAGAAAACAGCCATTAAAAGCATTTTGACACATGAAAACCATAGAAAAACAACAATTTAAGTGTGGCCATTAAACAATAATATCATCGAACATACCTTACATGGTTTGTGCCCCTTTATACCGCCTGCTCGCGTCAATTTAAAAAAACATCCCAGTTTTCAAGTAGTTTAGCGGCTACGCAAGGTTTGTGTCACATGGTTTGTGCCCCTTTATACCGCCTGCTCGCGTCAATTTAAAAAAACATCCCAGTTTTCAAGTAGTTTAGCGGCTACGCTAGGTTTAGGTAGCATGGTTTGTGATACAAAAGTGAGTAAAATTTATAAAAAGTAAGTACTTAAATTATAAACATGTTATTTTACGTTATTGATATTACTGCTTAATGGCAACACTTAATTTTATGTGGTGTAACATCTTTATTCTTTTTCTATGTTAAAGTGCTTCCAAAATGTCTTCTTTTTGTGTCTGTTTATAACAAATTTTAAAGTCGTATAATTCATTTAATATTGCTTGCCGCCGCCTAATTCTTTCAGATTCGGATTCCCCGGCCCAAAGTTAGTATAAAAATAACTAGTTTGATTTTCTAGGAATCAGAATGCTTCCAAAATGGCCATTTTCCTATGTGTGTAAAAAAATTTTTTAAAGTCGTATAATTCAGTTAATATTGCTTGCCGCCGCCTAATTCTTTCAGATTCGTATTCCCCGGCCCATAGTTAGTATAAAAATAACTAGTTTGTATTTTTAGGAATTTCGCCACTAAACCGAACTTTAGCCAAAAAGAATTTATTTATGTTTGAGATATTGTCTTGAAGTCAACATAGAACATTATTGCACAAAACTGTTTCAATGGCTAAAGTGCAGGCTTAATGATATTTTTTCTGGACAAATTCTACTTTCTTGCATTCTTCAGCTTCTTGGCTTTGAAGTCTTTCTAGTTGAAGCCATTAGACATTTGTTTTATCCATGTATTCCCTTGAATTAAACCATGCTCATTTTCAATTTGGGAGGCGGGAATGGGTACCGCCTCCCCGGGAACCTTTAATGGATAACCAACACCTCTGCTATAGGTCGCCCCAAGTGGTTCGCTACGTTTGGTGATTTAGCAGGGGTGCCCGGATTCATCAGTTGCGCTTTGTCTAGGTCTTGGAGGCGGATGACCAGGACATACTGAACCCCAGATTCCTACCCACCTCTTAAACCCTTTTCCTTCCCAGAACTCTCCTCTCCTTACTTTCTTTAAAAAAAAACCTCCACACAGCATCCCCAAAGATGACATAGACCCTGATGGAAATTATTTTCCTCAGGGCCTCCCGTGTGGAGCTCATGTAAAAAAAAAATCCTCCGTGATTTCGATAAATGGCATTATACAACATTCTTCCACAAAACAAACTTTAAAATGCTGCCACAAGCCTAAAATTTTTTTCATTACCGTAATCCCTACCTTAAGATGAATATTAATGCGCCCAACATTATTCCATTAATAACTCAACATTGATAGTTTTTTTGGATACAACATTATTCCGGGCAAGGGCTTAATTATATAATAATAATAATTATACTTTGTAAAGCGGAAATACTCTGACTTTCTGACAAAATATGCCAGAAGCCTGAGGGGTTCAAGGAGTTCTCAATGGCTAAACCATACTGGGTCAAGGTTGAGATAAGATAAAGATTAGGATTGCCCGCCACTCATACTTAAGGTAAACATTTTTACATCCGGCCCCACCCTACGGTGGCTGTAACCGAGCCCAGCTCCAAACTCTATTTACGAAGATAGCTTGTACTATAATTACGGTACTTACATTTTTTTCCTTTTTGTTTATCTGCAATCAAACATACTTTAAATGGTAGAAGCTGCGTCATGTGCAAAACTGGCTTCTCATGTGAATTTTAATGAGGCGTGTGCCGATCTTGTTTCGGAGACTTTTTTTTTTTTATAGCTGAATTTGCCGACGGTGTTACAGAGACCCGACCTAATACTATCCACTCTGGAATTTTTTGCTACGTGATTTTAACGCCTCTATGACAAAATAAATTGTCTATGAATGTCTAAATTCATTTCCGTAAAACGGCGTTGCAAAAATGAAAATATTTGATTTTTCAAGTAGTATAAAGGTAATTATTTCTTTGAAACACCTTTTGTTAAATGGTTTTCGGTTAGAGTTTGTAACATTTTGAAATAATATTTCGTTTTGACACTTGTTTTTTTTTTCACTCTATGGAAATGCGATTAAGTACTTGTAAAGTAACTGATTATTTCGTCAAACTATAACAACACAGTCGCCCTAGCAACATCGGTCACGTGACCAGTAGAGTTCCGGCGAACGCGATCCCGAGTAACGCACCTCATTTCATTCCGGTTACGACACCCGCCTCGTGAACACGCGTTAATTAGTAAATTTAAAATCACATTTCCATTTTCTCCTACCGCGATTTAAATGTAAATGTTGTCAGACAAGATTAATTAATAAATGATCAAACGTGTGCGAGCTCTTATTATTTCTCCAGATACAAGAACCTTCCCGGAGTCCCGTAAGTACCATCGTCACCACAAAGGTAGAAATGATAAGCGGCTCCCCACAACTCTCCCAATTATTTGTTTTGTCTCCCATATAGAGTTTTAAAAAAAAAAAATTATTTTAGATAAAGTTTGCTATTCTGGGGAAACATGTTACGATGTAAAAATGAAATATATTTTAATAATAAGACATATTTTCTGGTAAAAAATTAAAATCATAGTTTTCAGTCATTTATCATTTGGCAGGCCCTGTTTTACAAGAACCTGTATATTTAATATTTTGAACCATGATTTTATATTGACTTTCAGAGTAATTGTCTGCAGTTTTGCTATCCATGCAGCATTACAAGAATTTGTAAATTTAATATTTTGAACTATGATTGTATATTGACTTGAGTCATTATCTGCGGTTTTGCTATCCATACAGCATTACAAGAATCTGTTTGTTTAATATTTTGAACCATGATTGTATATTGACTTTTAGAGTCATTGTCTGCAGTTTTGCTATCCATGCAGCATTACAAGAATTTGTAAATTTAATATTTTGAACTATGATTGTATATTGACTTGAGTCATTATCTGCGGTTTTGCTATCCATACAGCATTACAAGAATCTGTTTGTTTAATATTTTGAACCATGATTGTATATTGACTTTTAGAGTCATTGTCTGCAGTTTTGCTATCCATGCAGCATTACAAGAATTTGTAAATTTAATATTTTGAACTATGATTGTATATTGACTTGAGTCATTATCTGCGGTTTTGCTATCCATGCAGCATTACAAGAACCTGCGTACGTATTTAATATTTTAAACCACGATTTTTTTATTGACTTCTAGTGTCATTATCTGCAGTTTTGCTATCCGTGCAGCATTACAAGAACCTGTGTATTTTATATTTTGAGTTTGATGGGTCAAAATAGCTTCACATACTGCGAGTTTAAAGCCACTTTTCCGTATTTATAAACGGTCACATTTTGAAATTGTCAATACATATAAAGTGTTATTTTTCAGTATGTTGGGAGGTGTACGCCCGTTATTCCCAGGTGCCATTCCACAGACTAGTGCTGGCCAGTCACAGCCCAAACCAGCCTTCCCTGCATACAGGTAACAAACAACAAATTTGCAGAAAAAATGATAAAACTATGACCCCCCCTTAAAAAACGTATTTAAAATTTTACACAACTGATAAACAACCATTTACGCTACATTAATGGTTGTTTATCAATTATGTAAAATTTAAAACACATTTATTAGTTAGACCGTCTTTCCTCCATTGTATTGCTTCATAATTAATTAATTTAAAATGTTTGATATGTTTTGCAGAGTGGATGATACTCTCATATCGGCCTGGTGAAAGCAACGTTTCAATTATGAAAATTCGTAATTGAAACATTGTTTGAAATTTCTTTAGTCGTGTTTGGTGACCAGATCTGAATAGCCAGGTACTTCCCCACCTTCCTCTTCCCTTCCCCACTTCCTTCAGCCTGGCTACATACTCCAACTGGCTCCAGACGGTTGGAAGCAGTTCGAACTCTTGTACGGTACTCACATAAAAAAAAAGATATTTTCAACAACCATTTTCATTGCAGATTGTTTTAATGGTTTTTGATTATTTTTAAAACTCCATTCTGTGAAGAAATATGATTGGTAAAGAGCCAGATGTATTGATTGTTTAAAACATTTACGCAGGGTCTTCTCAAATTTTTACCATTGCGTTTTTTCAAAAGTTGAAATACACAAAACAATGTTATGCTTTCCTAAAAATCAAACGGTGAAAATTTTCCGCACTGCATTTTTTCAAAAGTAACGGTCTTCGTTTTTATTTTTGTCTGCAAATGTTTAGCTAAGGAATACCAGTATTTCCAGAAATAAGTGATAATAATTTGGGCAGCAAGTCGTTACCATCACCGGTGAAATGGTTCCAGATGGGAATTATTATTGCTGCATACTAAACACTTGGTGCACTAAAAATAACTTTCAAATTTCTGCCTTTGGTATTGAGTTGAATGGCGCATCAGGAGTCTGTTTACTCTAAGAACTTCTCATGTACCCCCCACTGTTGTATTTGTTATGCCAGTGTTGTGCTAGCTAAATTGTTAATTAAAGAGCACATTTTGGTGCTTCAATCACATATTTTATTCAATCTCTTTATTTTGTAATATTTAAAACAGTGGGGCACTTTGGTCACAAACTATTCCATGAGTTTGTAAATTTGAAGAAAGAAAATTTAGTCCTTTTTGTATGGAGGAAAATTTTTACTATAGTAAAACAGGAATCTACTAATACTGAAAATTAAATAGAGCCATCAACTTCCCCTAATTTTCTTTCAGTGAGGGCGTGGGCAGGTAAAAAAATGCAGTCTTAAAAGACAAAAAACACATACTAATAAAGCAAAGCACACTTCAATATCGATTCATTTTAGTTATTGTATTTATTGTAATAATTTTTATCGCTTGTGTGAAAATTCACATATTTCGGTAGTAGAACTGAAAGATTTCATTAAATTCAGATCTAAATTAAGTTGGATAATAAAAAATATTTTATCATCTTACATGTATTATTATTAATAAGAATTGACACTATGTCAATACAAGAAAGAAGGAGGTAGCAACCTGGTACTTAAAATACAAAATAATTGCACAAATAATCAATATACACGGTGTCCGAAAACTCGTAGTACAAGCGGAAAACTGGTGAACCTACATCACATAGAGAACCCAAATAAACATAAAGATTTTCTATTTAAGCATTTTTACATTTAAAATTTAAAAAAAAAATAATAAATGAATTTTTTCGGCTACTTTAGGGTTTAAATTTGTAACGGGCGGCGGGCAAAAATGTATTGTATTTGAAAGCAACACGAACGATTTTCAGCAACATTTCAGTGTACACGCTACTTGACTTAGTACTGGACCAATTCGAACAATCCTTGTGAGAGAAATTATTAGCATAGGTGTTAACCTACTTACATTATGTGGAAATGTTCCGAGGAAAGGTAATCCAAAAACTTAAAACACTGCACATCACAAAAAATACATTAATAGGTCATAATTATTCTGCGTTGGTATTATTCCATTGTAATACACAATAATTAATCACTTTAAAATATGAAAATGACACAAATAATTCACAAACACACTTTGTTTAAAAGTTTAATTAACAGAACGGTTAAAAGATGTCAACGACCTCAATCAAACGCGTGACAGCGGGAACTAACCTTGAACTTGCCCAAACAAAGCAAGGAAGTACGTTATAATAAAGAACGGCCATGTTTTAAGGGCATTCCTCACGGCCCGATTTGTAGACATTTCAAGCAGGCACCCCTGCAAGCAGGCACTCATGCAAGCAGGGCAACAACCAAATTTGCAGAGAGTTCTTAGTTTTTGCGCTGTGCGTACGTGTTCGGAGCGCTCGCTGACTGACTTTAATGACTTTAAATTTCAAAATGACCATAATTTTTTTTACTCCAAATAAGCTCGGGTATCTCTGGTTAAAATTACATCCATAATTTTGGAATTATAAAATTTTGGCACGCAAAATAAAAAAAGTCCAAATGAATAAATTACTTAGTTTTTACCATTTTTATTGTTTATAAAAACCGAATGTTTCGTAAGCAACGCTTATTTCTTTGGGGTTTTAATAATACTAATTTTTAAATAATAGACATAGAACATGATGTCAAGGAAAAATAACAGACATAGACTAATAATAAACATAGACAACGGTAACAATGGAAAAAATGAGAAAAGGTTGGTACAATATGGAACAATTTAAATGAAAAAAAATTTAAAATGTCCCACCTTACGTATTTTTCTAACTAAAATTACCGATAATGAAAAAAAAAAAAAATACACGCATATTTTATTAGGCAAATTTATTATAAACATTATTAACATTATTAACCACTCATTCTATGTCGTTTCTTGCATAAAATTAATTCAAAAATTCCCACAATTTCACAATTTTTTTCCAGATTGTGGTCTTAAACTTAAGTTTCTTAAAAGTGTACATATTTTATTATTTTGAGGTTAACTTTTAGGTTCGAATTTAAAAAGTGGTGTTGTATATTTATAACACCGCACCGTTTAGATCACAGATTCTCAACCTTTTTTTCCCACCGCCCACTTTGAGAATATTTTTATTTCTAGTGCCCCCTATCCGAAACAGCCATAGGGGGCGTAATGGGATACCATGACATGGTTACATTTGCCACAACGGAGGAGGCGTAACGGGATATCACGATGGAGCTACATTTGCCGCAACGGAGGGAGCGTAATGGGATAGGGAAATTATTTTAGTGAATGGATGGCCCCTAATGGGATAGGGTGGGATGGGTTCCTCTGGGTCCCCCTACACCTGGGTACACCGCCACCACGACGAAGGGGGCGTAACGGGATATCACGATGGGGCTAAATTTGCCGCAACGGAGGGGGCCTAATAGGATCGGGAAATTATTTTTGTGAATGGATGGCCCCTAATGGGATAGGGTGAGATGGGTTTTTCTGGGTCTCCTACCCCCCCCTGAAAGTCTGAAACGCCCCCCAATTCCCTCCTTGTATTCTACCGCCCAACTGAAGGTCTGAAAAGTCCCCAAGGGGGCGTTTTCGCCCACGTAGAGAACCTATATCATAGATTCTAAACCTTTTTTTGCCCACCACACACTTTAAGAATAATTTTATCCTAGCGCCCCCTATCCGAAACAGCAATAGGGGGCGTAATGGGATACCACGACAGGGTTACATTTGCCATAACGGAGGGGGCGTAACGGTACACCACCATCACCACGACGAAGGGGGCGTAACGGGATATCACGATGGGGCTACATTTGCCGCAACGGAGGGGGCGTAATGGGAAAGGGAAATTATTTTTGTGAATGGATGGCCCCTAATGGGATAGGGTGCGATGGGTTTATCTGGGTCTCCTACCGCCCCCCTGAAAGTCTGAAACGCCGTCAATTTTCTCCTTTAATTGTACCGCCCCCTGAATTGTCGCCCCCTTATCGCCCACGTTGAGAATCTATGGTTTAGATCTCGCCGCAAATAATTTTTGTGGGAAATATCACACAAGCATCGAAGGTCCTTGTTTAAATCAAAAATTTCTACCCAAACTTCTTTTTCCTTTTCAATGCATGATGAGTAAAATAATAATATTTATATCCTAATCGCTGTTCTGGTACAAGTCGCTGCCAACGACGTGTCGTAACATGTTCATTCCGGCAGATTGGTCGCAAGTTGGAGGCGGACCCTCTGCGGCTGACACGACAGAGAATTCGAAGAGGGTAAATAATAATACGGCAGGCGGTTCTGACTACTAACCACCCAATTTGCAGGAACTCTGCGGCAGATTCCCTGCATGCAGTGCCGTGTGAAGAGCCCTTTAATTATTAGTTCGTCCGTATGGTACCTGTTTACGAAATATCGAAAAAGCTATCTCGTCTCTTCTTTCACGTGTTGATTGTACCTAGCGTAGAAAGAGATAGAGCTAATTTTGCATTGTTATTTTAACAGAAGCTGCGAATATGTAGTAACAGCTGTGCACAGCTGTGTTTGAACCGTGGAACGAGCGAACTTTTTATTTTTATGTTGAATTAATTGATGGGCAATTTCAAAATTATGCTTTAAATACCGATTTCTTTGTTTGGTTTTCTTTTAAATTGTTTTTATTAGTTAAGTACTATGATCGTCGGTAATAATTAACAAGAATTTGACCAAAAAAAAATCAACTTCTGACTCGATTTTCTCGAAAACGAAAGCTCAAATCAAAAAAAGTTATACCACAAAATCGACTCCAAATGTGATGGGGAATCCCCAGTTTCCCGCTTGTACTACGAGTTTCCGGACACCTTGTATATTATAAAAGTCCAAAAAACGTGCAGCTCGCAAAAACTTAGAAACGAGTCCCGGTACGATCAAGGGAGTTATATGGTGTGGTAGATCTCTATCCCCCCTAGGGAATAAGGGTACCCTTTTTACCTAAAGGGTGTGCTTTTGAAGATATAAGGGCTGGAAGTTTCGCCCTCTTGAAATTTCTAGAACAGTCTTCCGAAAAGTTCTAGAAGGTTCCATAGAGCTCTACAAAGTTCTGGAAGGAGTGACGGAGTATGTCATGGAATGTTCGGGAATAGGGAACATCATTGTGGAACATTCTAGAACACTCTCGAATGCTTTCCTGAGCGAAGCCGGGTAACCCAGCTAGTAGAATATATTTTTAATCGAATTATATATTCCTGATTCCATGACAGTTGAGCCAACCCCCCCCCAATAAGTAAAAAAAAGTGGGGGCTCTAGAAAAAAAAAATATTCTCAAAGTGGGTGGTGGGCAAACCAAAAGGTTGAGAACCTATGATCTGTAGGATTTAAAGGAATGTACTTGCACTATAATTTGTAAGCCTGGGGTGTGTAAATTCCCCAGACTCTCTCTGAGCTCAATTCTCAGAGATAGGATTATGAAAATTTTACTTGCGCGACAATGTATCAAAAAGAATAGCAATTTTGCAACTCTAGGAAATATAACGGATTCACCTACCTTGAATGCAGTTTTAATCGCAGCTCGGAGGCCTCCGTTATCATCCAGTAAATCAAAAAATGTAATCCTTTATGGCTTGAAAACTTCGTAAGTAGTCTGTTGTCAAACTTACACAACAGAATTTTTCACAATGAACAAAATAAAAACAGTATTCAAAAAACAACCACATGATGACAGTTATACTTGTTCTATTTTTAAAAAACAATCAATTTCAGGTTTCTCTGTTAATTTCAAAGAATAAGTAACCACTATTCCTATGATACATTTAATTATTTTTCGAACAAACCAAAATAACCTAACCTAACCAGTACTTAAAGTTTTGTGTTGTTGTTTAAGCAATGTGACCATAAGCGCCCCGCCTACCAGCTCGGGCGGCGCCGGCTCCCCCCTGCGGCCGCTGGTCACCTCCACGGGGGCGGGGTCGCGCATCATGCACCCGCCCGAGGACGTGTCGCTGGAGGAGCTGCGGGCGCGTCTGCCGCGGTACCGCCGGCCTGAACCCGCTCCCCCGCAGCCGCAGCCACAGCCCCCGCAGCCCCAGCAGCTGCAGCAGCCCCAGCAGCACCAGCAGGACCAGGCCACCCTGCACCAGGCCATCGCTGAGGTACCTGCGCCATCTTACTAACTATCTGACTGTTCATCATTCCACTGTTTGTCGTTCGCTGTTTGCCAACATTCGTTAATGTAAAGTTGTTCAGTTCGCAGTATACTGCCGCGCAAGTAAGAATTCGTTTTTTGGTTTACTGGTGTTATATGTAACTAGCAAATGTGTCAACATTAAATGGAATTGACTGTGCTACATTCCACATCATGGGTTGTGACTGAGATGTCAAGACACGCTTTCACTAAGAGAATTAGTAGAATGTTGATTGAGGAACAGCAATTCATTATTTCGTAGTCTACGGGAAGGGATGTTGAACTGGATGAGTTGTAACAAAGCAGGTGTGTCAGTAATACAGTTGATAATAAGGAACTTGAGTCCATTTTTTAAATTTTTTTTTATCAATGTCATTCAAACTTAAATACTGGTATTTTTTTTTTTAAAGTTCGTTTTCATAGTAAAATTAATTCTCAAAGTTTAAATTTTATTAAGCCCGCCAAAACGAGCGGAATCCGAGCCTTAAGAAGCGAGTTGTGCGGGGTGTGGGTGTTACGTCATTTAAACTGAGAAAACCTCGTCACTTGGACATTTTGTATGGAGATTTTTTAAATTCTTCAATAAGGAATTCCAGTAAATTTTTTTATCAATGTTAACCGTCTATCAGAATTGATGTTATTTTAAAAAAAGAAAATTGATCAAGATTTCATAGTTAAATTAATATTTAAAGGTAGAATTTTTGTTTCTCGCGCCTAAACTCTTTACAACACGGTATTGCCGTCGCTGGCCGATTGCCATTGGTTAAAGTGCCACCCGCCAGTTTAGGCCGCCGCGCAAAAGAGTAAAGACCGAAAGTAAGATAACGGTTTACAGCGCAGTTCACTGTGAGACTTTTCTGCGCAATCAATAAATTTAATATACTTGCACAAAACTAGTGAGGTTTATGGCGGAACATCAGATGTCAGATGGGTAGAATACGTAATGATTATTATTTAATACTGTAAAAATGTATTACATATATTTATTGTAACATACTAATGAACACAATTAATAATTTTATGTATTTACTTGGAAGCTTTAACTCCACAAATTTCAGCACTAAAGTGATCAGTATTATCTCTTAAATATAAAATCAACATGTCAGAATCAATGATTGGTAGCTAGTCGTACTGGCCTTGAATATATCCGATTTCTGACATGGTATGTGGTTTTTTAAACAGATTTTGCATTACATAAACTTTGTTTACTAAACCATTAAATATACCAAACCACCCATTACTAAACTTAAAAAGACTTTTAGGGGATAGAATGCAAAACCGTTTGGCCCATAAGTAAACGACGTTTGGCCTATACACCTCTCTCATCATACACAAACCATCTCTCGTGTAATAGAAAGAGATGCACCGTAGACATTTCGGTGATCCGCTCTTCATACAAACTGAGGTTCCTATGACGTCAGAATTCTTTCGACCATTCATGAAGCGTTTGTAGTTCGTAGCTTTTTGATGGATTTTTAAGAAGGTTTAATTAATTGTAAGAATAACAATATAGAAATATATTTATATATTTAGAATCGATATTTTTTGATCTACATGATCATATTTTTTATAAGTCAAAATATTTTTCACTCAACTTCCTTATTTTGAAAATGCATATTATATCAGAGTCCTTTCTACATTTTTCTAAAGAAGAAATGTTTAAAGTTTGTTCAATTCATCATACGAGTACTCGCCTCTTTCAAGTCCTCCAAGCAATCCCTCGTAGGAAGCGATGTTGTACAGATTCGATGTGATAAATGTGGACAGCATAGAAAGGAGACCAAATCACACCAGCATAGGTGAGGGCGAACCAGCGAACAGTAAAGAGTTTAAAGTGTACTTATATATTTAAATGTTTAAAGTATAAATGTTTATATAAATAGGCTGCGTACAGGCGTTGCCCGGGTTATACGCCGAGTTTTTAAAAATTAGGTGTAGACAATGACCGTCCTCTGGTTTTGGAGGTCAAGTGTGCAAAATTTCATCAATCTTGAAATAAAATTAGATTTTGTACAAAAATCAAATTCACACTGCTATCCCGGTGTCCACCACATACACTCTTTGTATATTAGGTAGATTTTAGTTAACTTTTATGTAAATTAACGGCTAAATAACACCCAGCAGATGCGCTACAATGTGCGTGCGCACCAGCTGGCCGTGCAGCAGCAGGCGGCCGCCGTGCAGCAGCACCACCACCAGCAGCAGCAACAGCAGCACCAGCAGCAGCAGCAGATGGCCGCCGTGCAGCTGGCCGTGGCGGCTCAGAAGCAGGCGCAGGATGCACACGCTGCCCTCCTGCGCTCCCTGCCGCGCCCCCCGCCGCAGCTGCTGCCTGTCTCGCTGCAGCAGCTGGGCCGCCCGTTGCACCTCATGCAGCCCATGCCGCAGCACATGGCCATGCCGCAGCTAAACATGCTGCGCCCACCCACCATGCAGTTCCCGCCAGGTTAGTACGCGCCGGTTCATTCCTGGCTTTCTATATCCGTCCACAGACTCCCGCGCTCGCTATTTACGCTGGACGGGGCATCCATTTTACAATCATTACAATTCCATTTTGTTCTCGGAATCATTCCACTTTGATTTTAGAATGATTCCTCTTTTTGGAAACATTCCATTAAGTTTACGAAAACGTTTCTTCTTCTTCTTTATGTGCCTTATCAGGTCCCCCCGACGTTGGCGATCACTCTTGAAAAGGTCTCTCTGTCTTGCGCTGCCCGGAATAGCTCCTCCACACTTCTAATGCCGGTCCACTCTCGTATGTTTCGCAGCCAAGACATTTGTCTCCTACCAGGCCCTCGGCGACCCTCTATCTTGCCTTTCAATATTAATATTAAATGGAGCAAGGAGCTCGGAATCATTCCACTTTGATTTTAGAATGATTCCTCTTTTTGGAAACATTCCATTAAGTTTACGAAAACGTTTGTTGATTTAAAATAATTACCATTTCACTTTGATTTTAGAAAGATTCCTCTTTTGAAAACATTCCATAAAGATTACAAAAACGTTACACGTTGATTTTAAATAATTCCCATTTCAATTTCGGAATCATTTCACTTTGATTTTAGAATGATTCCTTTTTAAAAACATTCCATCAAGATTATGAAAATGTTTTGCATTGATTTTAAATTATTGCCATTTCTATTTCGGAATCATTTCACTTGATTTTAGAATGATTCCCTTTTTGACAACATTCCAGTAAGATTATGAAAATGTTACGCATTGATTTTAAATAATTCACATTTAAAGTTTAATGCCTACAATTCACGACATCTTTTTTTCAGCCCAATTCCAATTAGAGACCAAAGTCAAAATTTTTCGCTTTACGCTATCACTATTTTCATATCTACGATTTCAGTTGGCATCACAGCAAACAGCATGGTTCATGTGCTGTTTGCAGTGATGACAATTGAAATCGTAGATATGAAAATAAAGACGATAATAGCGATTGCGTAAAGCGAAAAATGTTGACCAATATATGTTGAAATGACTTTTGTCTCTAATTGGAATCAGGCTGAAAAAAGATGTCAAGTATTGTAGGCTTAACTTGTAAAAAGCATTTTTTCATAATCATTCCTTTGTTCTTTGAATAATTTCACTATGATATTGAAATCACGAGACTTGTAAATTCATATTTTTGATATCATTATTTCCTAATAAGTTCTTTTTTAGTTTGTTTATCAGAAGAAAGAAGGGTGCATTATTTGTTGAACTGTACAACAAAATGCGCAGCTTCAATCGGGTTGGGTTGGGTTTTGCAAATATGTTTTTTCAGATGAAATAACAATGTGGTTGAGTTAGAACGCAATGTTCAGTAAATGCCCCACTGCCCGTCCCCCTTCAGCGTGGATAAGCGAGTTACAATTACAACAAATATACCTTGTTTATTTATAAGTGACAAAAGTACAAACAGTCATTACCTACCTCTTTATTGTGTTTTTTAACTTGAATCATTATTTATATAGGGCCATAGGAAGATGCATTCCAGGTACGAAATAGCCCTTATTATGACGAACAAGTAAACACATTCCATGTTATATTATACCAACAAACCTTGATCTTTATTATTGTTTCTTCCTTTTCATTAACCAGTTTACAACCAACCTACCAACTTACACACTTTGAAATAATCAATCACCCGGTTAACAAAATTAAACAATAATAATAATATAACAAATGTTCATATTATGCTTTTAAACACTGACTGACTTGGTTTAGTGGCAGTTGAACATTCTGTAGTCCTGGTTGTGTATTTGGTAGTTTTATTATGACATGACTTAAATATCACTATTTTATGATTTGTAAACTGTGGGACTATCTTTGTTTGCCTGGCCCTTTGTTCAATGTGCCATAAACCACTGCACCAAACTCAAGATTTTGTCTAAAATACTAAGTACATACTTACAAACTTTGATAATATTTTTGAATTGTATTTTAATTTGTGGTCATTGACTGGCTTACTGCACAGAGAACATGGGACCTTTAAATTAAACTTTCAATTTAACTTTCAATTTGTGTTTCCTTTGAGGTTAGTTTAAAATTGATTCATTTAGTAATTGCAATCTCATTGACCAGGTATACAAATGTAAGGGATGTAATAAATTCTTTAAATTCTGTAGATTAAAAGTTGTATAGAAATTTGAGATTTTTTTTTCGTAACACATTTTTTTTTGTATGTGTTTCAATATAATTTAAATTTTATGATCATAGAAAAAAAAACTTACAGTAATACGATGGTCAGGTTTTAGGCAGATATTATATGAAGATTAAAAATTTACAAAATTGTATAAATTCTGAACTGTGTCCAATGAAAGTTACAAAATTGTCATTTATTGTTATTTAAGGGCTCTATCACTGGTTTTCAAGTTTTCACTCATCCTTGACTGTTCATACAAAACGAATTCATAAATTTTTGCTTTATAAGTTATCTTAATATATATTTTTAGGTTAACAAGTCAAATAACACCTGAGAATTGTAGAGTTTTGCTAATTTCCAGCATCCTTGAATGTGATAACATTGTTGTTAAAGATCAGATGAAACAGATGGCGGGGTTAGAGGGGAGGGGTACTGCTACACAATAAGTAAAGTTAGTAAAGTGCTGTGCTGCCTATTATATTTTTGTTTGTTTTATTTGTTCTGTTGATACGATACGGTCTGTTGGTAAAGTGATGTGATCTGAGAGCCGCTCCTACGTAAGTCACACTGACTGGCCACTTCAGCAAGGTAGATCACTTTCCAACTACATACCAACTTACTTACCTGCATATTATTATATTTATTTACCTTGCCATTTTATAGGCAATAATCGCCGTGCCATTTTGTTTTCCTCTATATTCTATTTCTGTCTCGCTCTGATATCATCTTATGTTTTCTGTATTATCATAAATTAATATAAACAAATTGTTGAACTTGATTTATTTGTTACATGTTTTTTGAAAAGCTACACGTGAAAGAAGTTGCGAGATAACGTTCTGTCTTTCACTTATTATAATATTCTTGGTCCAATAGAATGTTTTGAATTTTTCTGCTGTTTTTTCTCTTTGAGTATACATTCACCACATTTGTCATTGTCGTTTTTTTAAGTTTTATCATAGCTCCATTAAAAACAATATTGAAATGTAATTGTATAATTTGGAAGATATTTGCCATGTGTTTTGGGGTGATGACTTAATCAGTGCCACGCTCCCCGGGCCCGTGGGAACTGGGGGCGCCCGCCTCCTCTCACAGTGCCCCCCCAGTCCCCACACCCGGTAGCGCGGCACGCTTGGATTACTTAGCACAGCTGTGGCCCAGTTATATTGTATTTGAATGTTTGGCATGGTTGTGAAATGCTTCAAAATCACATCTTGGTTTCTTGAATATTAGATGCCTAGATAGTTATTATTTCAGAACACTTTTAATATGTGGTAGGTTTTCTTTTCATTATTACTCATCATTAAGTTTGGTTGACTAAAAACTAGAAATTGGTGTGCAATGGCAATGGGGCTGCGGATAGGATCCTTCCTTGCGTCTATTCAAAGTTAAAGTAACGGTAAGTGGGATAGAGCGCAAGGAAGGCGCTCGGCCGACTCCCGTTGTTTGCGCAAGTGTCACGCGACCTTCTCACCGTCTTCACAGCCTTATTCAACCGCATCAACCCTTGTTACGCTTTCATACAACCAACCCCCACTGTGTACATACGCTCCCCATCCGTATCATGGTTTGGCTTCGATGTTAGCAATTGGGGTATTTAGTAAGCGCCCTCTACGTGTCTCCGATTCACTCCGTGTCACTCGCATTCAATACCTTCGGGCACATGTTACTTCAGCCTAGAAATATGTTTTTGTTAGATTGTATTTTGAGTTTTGTTCATAGATGCATTCTGTAATAGAATTGATTTGGTTGTAAGGCATAAGGCTGTGAAACTGTCTGGGGGCTTGTGGCGCTAGTGCCAGGTAGAGAGAGCTATGTGGGGAAGGGTAAGTAAGATGTTTATTTGTGTGTGAAACGGACGGCACACCTCAGTCGCGACGAGACTCGTAGGGTTAATGTATGACACTGGTGGGTGGGTGTTTGGCACAGTGGCAAGTGGTTGACCGTTGTAAACCAGACAGAGATGGCTCCAGCTGAGCCGATATAGCCGAGCCGAGCCCACTTGGCCTCACCTTAGATAGACCTCGTGAGGTGAGACTCTCCTTTAGACAGGTGATTGTGTTTGGCAATCACAGCAGTTCATCTATTGCTGTTGGACCATTACTGTGGTCCCCTGTTACAATTACTAAACTATTTTACACATGTAAATTGAGTTGTTTACCTAAATGTACGCTTCATGGTCTGAATTTGCGTTGTGTAATTGCAACCATCATTTGAATCGTACATTCCTTTATATGTACTACTTTAAATTGTGATTTTTTTCTACATAAATTGGAAATGATTTCATGTGTGGGGGGGTAGACATACTAACCATTTTATTATTCTGTATTGTTTCCGGGCATCCCGATCTCGGGATGTCAAGTCCTCTCGCTAGACACTTGTTGTTAAACTACATTCCTCTTTTCGCTTAATGATAATAATAAATGCTAAGTTGGCCACTATTCTTTCACACATGAAACTGTAATTAGCACTAAGACTATTTGTAGCCTCAACACACGCACGTGGGAGTATTCCATTTGTTGATGTCAATACGCTTTATGTGCACACCTATGTGTGGGTGTGTGTGTGTTGAAGCCCATGAACCTTAGTTGCGATGGACGTTGCGAGCTGGGGCTACAGCAGACTGTGTGGTAGCCCCAGCTCGGAGCTAGAAGCTAGGAGGTGGAGTTGTGCAGGACGGTGGCTAATGCTGTGTTGCCCTGTGTGTAGGAATGATTCCGCTGGGAGGGATGATGCAGGGGATGCAAGGCATGCAGGGGATGCCCATGCAAGGGATGCCCATGTTCCCCGGCATGATGATGCCGCCTCGCTTCCGGTGATCGGTGCGCCCCCCTCTCTGGATGCTCTTCCCCCCTGAAGCCTGACGCCCTCACAGACACTCCCTTCGACCGAGACTCATCCTGTGAGATTATTTATTTATGTTACGACCATGTTTTAATGACGAGATTCAACATTGTAACGTTATTACGACGATAAGTGAAAAGTTTGTTTTGTCAGTAAGATGGATATTGCTAGGCCTGTTCTCTGTTTGATTGATAATTGAAGACTAATTGATTTTACTAGTTAAGATGTGTTAGTCTGACAATGTGCAATGTAGTATGTATGTGTAAGTGTATAAATCCGCAACTGCAACTGGTCCCCTGATGTGCTGATTGATGTGTTCTTACCTGTCGACAGATCTGTTGTAACGGCCGATTGGCTGATTGGCCGCGATGGGCCCGTGTTAGTAAAGAGCTAAGAGAGTGGCGCCGGTATGTAAGTTTACTTAACCACTTCTTCCTTTGGCCCTTTATTGTATCCCACAGCCCTTTCTGTAAGACATCTCAAGTAATTCTAATGTTCCATTAACACCACGTGTTCTGTTGAATGGTGAGACACTATTAGCGGTGGAGGGAATTGTTAGCCTTAAGTATCCCGGACCTGGAGCATACATCAGGTCAGTTGTGTCTTTATTTTACCTTCACTTTGTCACCTGACAAGAATTCTTTAAGGTAAGCTTCAATTAAAACGATCATCTCCATTAGCCAAGCCATTTGTTCAACCAGATACATGTACAATCAATTTCTTACAATCTTATCCGAATACGAGGATGTCTGTATTGCACATTGAAACGTAGCCCATATTTACTGTTACTGTATTATTGGAATCTTAATGTGAGCACCGATAGCTTTTTGATCTTTTTTACTGTTTTGTAATATTTGGATAATGGAAAACAACCGTCCGATCGCCGAATGGAAAAGGTGAACTTGAACCCTTATGTAACATGTTATGATAAATACATAAAGCCATCCTCGTACGACAGGTGACGGGCGTCGCAACGGCTATTGTTGGACCTAACCAGGAAATGTCTGCATTCTTTAATAACACGCAAGTTTCGTCCAAACAACAAACAAACAAACGCCTGCCATTCCTAGGTCCCTTGTTATTGCACAACCAACTCTGCGCTGTACGGCTTTCACTGTATTGTACTCGAGTCTCGTCTCATACTCATCTCATCTCCCTGTGGAGTGGTAACATCCACTCTGCCGTCACTCTGGTGGTTGTGCGACAGGCGAAAAGTTGCAGCTTGTATTTCGTGTGTAGAAATGGAAATGCACTCTGCTGATCATATCACAATAGCCGTTGCTGGGCTGGCACTCCCCTGTCAAATCTACAAGCTGAAGTATAATACATCTAACTCGCTGATTGAATACGTGTCAGATCATACAGACTATACTCCCACCCCCTGTCGCTGTAAGGAACATACGACCTTGCGTACTTCAGCTAAGTTTGACAGGTGACATAACATGTCACAACATTCTGTTGTTGGATTGGCGGTCCCCTGTCACTAACTTGTTATGATTTAAGGCAGTTTTTATAATACAATATATTATAATAAAACATTTCCCAACTGAATGACCAAGTAAACTATATAACCAATCTATTTTGATGAACATACAAACAAACGTATGATTTCTGTCATTTTTGTTAATAATTAATTGTTTTATGAAATTTTATTGAACATAATAATCTTAAATGCTTTTTAAATGCACTTTGCGGCAATAATGGATCTCATAAGATATAATTCTTTTAATCCGAGAACTAATAATGTAAAGTTTGTGTATTTCTCCATTAGAGATACTTGTATAAGTGTTTTTTCTTAAATTAATTTATTAATCCTGAATTAAGTTAAATTATTTTATTGATAAACCTTTTGAATTCTGTACATTGTCATAAAGATTGCGATAAGTTAATGCTGTTTTAAAATTTTCTTAGAATGATAGTATTTATTTATTAAAGCTTACCTTGACTGCAAATAATAAAACCATACTAGCTTGTATCAGTACATACTAGCTTGTATAATACAACTAGCTTGTTGGCATTTGGATGGGGAAATAATAGACATATTGTTTACTATTATTATTATTATTGATGTAATAATGTATTGCATATTCATAGTTTAGTAGTTCTGTTTCAAACTATTTTTAACCTAATAAATAAAAATCCTTACAACAATGCTGCTGTTTTATTTCACAATGGCATCCATTAATTTGGCACTTTAATTATTGGAGGAAACTTCCAGAATGAAAATATACCATGGAGTTGCAGATTGATTGCAGACTTTGATTGTTGACTTGAAAAGTAATGCAACCTGCTGAATAATTTACTTATTTATAAATTCCTGCCAAGGGACCGGATGGCCATCAACATTGTGGCTACAAGGGGATGGTGACATTCTTGAATCATCGGTCATTGTGTCCTGCAGCGTCGATGTACTCCGAGGAGCTGCAGTAGTTGGACACTCTTGACCAGCTGACCTTCACACAATTGAAGAGTCCTTATCCCCATTTATGTCATTTATAGTCTGTGACTGCACTGCCACAGGTTCAACTCTTTCTGGGGAGATGGAGAAAACTGGCATTTTCACATCATCACACGATCTTGTAGTTGTTGCACATGTTGCCTAAGTGATCCATGAATTTTCACTATAAACGTAACACTGTTAAAATGTGTTGTGTGATTGATAGAAGATTGTGTTGAAAAGGTTAATACATAGGGAGAGCTGGGATTAGATGATGAATAGAGAAGAGTTCTTAACATCCTTGCAGCCTTACTAAAAAACGTTGTGAACATTTTATTCAATTAGAATCCACAACACGAGTTGCAATCAAGAAACACGTTCACTGTGCAATGAACTTGTCAAAGTTGAAAATATTAAATATTTAGGTATATCTATTGATACACATCTAAATTGGAAATCTCAAATTGATAAAACCACATCGAAATTAAGATATCTTACATACACATTTTATAGACTTAAGGAAGTACTCAATCTTGACAAATTGAAAATGATCTACTTTTCCCTGGTACAATCTTCAATAATCTACGGCATTATAGGATGGGGTGGTGCACTTGATGCATTTATTAAGCCTTTACAAACCACTCAAAAGCACATCATTAAAGTTATGTATAATAGAAAAAAAAAACATTCTCAACAGAGTTATTATTCAAAGAGACTAAAATATTCAATATCCGTAAATTATTTATATTGCTGACTATGAAATATATCTTAATATATAAAACAAAGTCGGGTTAGTTACACTATTTATAACTCGAGAACGGCCGGGCCGATTTTGATGATCTTTGATTTGTTGGATTTGTCTCCTCCCCGGATAGGATAATAACTATTAAAACATCATAAAAATTAACGAAAAATATAGTAATTAAGAAAATTCTTTTCCCCATACATTTCGTATGGAACGAATTCTCATATTTGAAAGAGCTGCGGGCATTTTGTTATAAGTACCTATAATATTGAGTAGTCAGTGAATTTCATAAATTCAAAAACGTCAAATGTCAATGCGCTGATTGTTTTGTTTTATTCTTAAACATATAATGCTGCTTCTCTTTCTTACACGCTAAATGACGATAGTCGAAAATTAGACAAACGGTTAACGTATGTCTCCACCCATCCAAAGGAAAGATACAATAATTATAATAAAAATCCCTCACAAATAAAGAAAATGAAAAGCATTTTTTTTACATCAGCCCACACATGAGGCCCCGAAGAAAATTACTTTACTCAGGACCTATGTCATCTTAGGGGATGCTGTGGGGAGGATAAGGATAAGGAGGGGAAGGAAGGGAAGGATAGGAAGTTCTGGGAAGGAAAAGGAAGGCCGGGGTGGGTAGGAATCTGGGATCAGTTTGTCCGGGAGTGACAAACATATGAATCCATCCCTCCACCCAAGGCGATGGGTCGAGAGAGTCCAGCTGGAAAGGGCAGAAGGCCTCCCTCAACCAGTCTCTCTCGATCCGGCCCGCTACGCAGCGGGTGGGAAGACGCCAAGACCCGGACAAACGTCACCCCATGAACCCGGGAATCCCTGCTAAATCACCTAACGTAGCGAACCACTTGGGGTGACCTATGGGTGACGTATGACAGAGGTGTTGGTTATCCAATAAATGGTTCCCGGGGCGGTGGCACCCGTACCCGCCTCCCAAATTCCCGTAAGTAAGTGGAAAAGTAAGAAAATCATAAAAAAATATATATCGGTATACAACGCCATCTCTGATACTGACAAAAACAAAATAGGACTCTTGCGCATCGATAATTGCTTCATTGTATAATTTTTAACTTAATGAAAAAACGGAATTTAATTCAACAGTTATTGATTCTGAGGCGGTACGAAGTTCGTCGGGTCAGCTAGTATTTAATAAATAAAAATTTTAACAAAACAAAAAATGACTTCAAAAAATGCACTAAAAATTAAAAAAATAATTTCGTACGATTGTTATTTTTGGAGCCGGTGTCAGCCAAGGTAACTACATACATGGGTAGTTAAAGGTGAGATGTGGAGATCTTGGCTGACACCGACTCCAAAAATAACAATTGTACGAAATTATAGTTTTACTTTTTAGTGCATTTTTTGAAGTCGTTTTTTGTTTTGTTAAAATTTTTGTTTATTTTTTTATTTTTAGTGACGAGCGTGCGTAAAGAAGTTTTACTTTAAAAAAAGATTCATCGAAATCTGTTCGCATAATATTGAGTTATTCGTCCATTTGTCGCGCACATACTTGCAAATTTAAGACATATATGGTTTTCTCATGGTCAGAACTGGACCAAATTAAAATGGGACCACACGGGAAGCACCAGATTTCTAATAAAAAAGAATCATCAATATCGGTTCACCCAATCTAAAGTTCTGAGGTAATTAACATAAATTTTTTTTTTTTTTAAATACAGTCGAATTGATAAGCTCCTCCTTTTCGAAGTCGTTTAAAAATAGAAATTGTTTCGTAAAAAATGAAAAAAGGACTAATAATATGTTTTACTCCCCCCAAACCAAATTAATGCAAACATATAGCAGCTTTATTGGTCCTTGTACATTTAATCTTCTACCAAACCATATTCAAATGACAGATAAAATATCACTTTACATAAAAGAATTAAAATTATGGTTGAATGATGCAGATGTTGGAACACTTATTTGTAAACCTTCATGTTTCACTTTTCAATACAATTCTAACTTTATTTAATTTCTTGAAACTATAACAAAAAATCAACAAAATTTTATGCTTCACTATGTATTTTACTAAAATGTTTTCACAGATTATTATATTTCTAAACCTTTACTTTAAAATTTACATTTTTTACCTGTACTTATTGATGTATATACATATAGCAATCTTGTTTACATTACCCACACACAGGCAGTGCCTTAGTGGGTTCCCATTACCTACTCTTGTCTATTATATATTTTACTTATTGCTAACTTTTACATTACTTGTACCTTATATTTACATCTTACTGTATTTTAGAAATAATGTAAAATTACTTTTGTATGTATGTAGTTACAATGGGAAAAAATAAAGGAAAAAAAAAAAATTGATGAAGGACCGTGTATGTGAAAACCTTGCTAATTAAAAACTGGCAAAAAATAGTTCATGGGAAGATTTATACATTGCTTATCCAGCCAAAAGGGGTTGTTTATCTGTTGTATACGCCGTTAATAAAAATAATTCGTTATTGGATTTTGGTATTTTCCAACGTATTTTAAATGCCCTATAGAATACATTTCTTATTTTTTTTAAATGTTGTAAGAAAAAAGATTAAAAAAAAGCTTTAAAAAATTCAAATAAAAAAAACAGTCTTTTTATTTACGAAATTTGCAAAAAATTGAAGTTGCTTTTATCTCAAGAAATAGCTCAAAAATAATCTGATATTTCAACAGATTGCTTGAACTTTTACATTAATTTCTTTAATATAGGCGTATGTAGTGCTGTGATCGGTCGCAACTGCGCGTGCACGATCGGTGTTGCCCGGTACAATAACAATAGAATAATTACATTTGGCGATTTTTTTATTAGTAACAAATCGAATCTATAAATTGCACGGTCTTTGTACAACGTGAAACAAAAACACAGTAGTGGTAGTGAAGTGTTTTTTTTTTTAGTAAGGTTGTCAATGTTTCAAAATTCTTAGATTTATAAGTATAAAAATAATAGTGCGAGTGATACCGTGAAAGAATTTGAACAGCCTGGAGCTATTAGGACAATGTTAACCTCTTGGGAGAATGTAGTGAGGCTGAATGGAATGGGGCACCTGATGAAAGAGGAAGGTTTGAAGTACATTGCTCGCCATATATTTCCATTGGGAATGTATAGCGAGCGATATGCCGAAATACGCCAAGCCTTATAGCTAAGTCTGTTGGCCCCATAAAACAAATTGACTGGTTAAATAACAATAATTTCATTGTTTTGCCTTTTATAATGAGCGGCTCTGGAATGTTTCATTTTGCCACCAAAACTTACCAATTTAATAAATTTTCATATTCCGTCAAGATCAACCCGGCAATCCGATTTATTTTATTGACCCTCTTGTAGAACATTAGGAAAACACTCTCCAATTCCTTGTGTATGTGCACAATATAATACAAAATTTCACAGCATTAACATTTTTAGTTTCAACCTAAAGAAATATATGTACAGTTTGGCAAGAAAGTGTAGAAAATAAATGATGGCGCTGCAATCGTTTTTTAGGTTTTAAATGGCAACACCAAGATGGCTCATAAGACAATGAATGTATGTTTTAAAAACACTTTGGCCAAAATGCACATTTCATAGCGCATTTGTGCAAAAAACTGGAATTTAATAGAAGTAAAATAAAACAAAACAAGTTTTAAGTGGGCGTTTATTTCGATATAAAAATGTAGGTACTTAAAATTTTGAGTCTATTAATTCAACGCCCGACATTATTGTCTTCGTCCTCATGTGATTCTTCTTGTTCCGTGTCTTCATCTTAATTTAAACATATTATTAGTTCATGGATATCAACATATATAGTACTACTGCCTCGGGCATAAAATTCTGCCTCAATTTTCATCACATGTTTGCAACAATTTTTCCAATCATCAGCACTTTTATGCCATTACATATTATTATTATTATTATATTTTCTGTTTTCCCCTGGTGTTTCAAATTTTCCATCTGCCTTTTCCCCTTCCTTGACGATTCATCTTACTGTTGATTCAGATTTACCTGTGTGTGGAAAACATCATTAAAATTATTATTGTATAGAAGAGAGTTTAAAACATCACACAAGATAATATTCATTTAGAAAGAAAATTAAGAAAAAAGTAACTTTTCCATGAGTTAAAAGAAGTTGCATTTTATTTTTTATTTTTTATTTTTTTTTTAATCAAGTTATTCCCTTTTTCTTGTGGTCTCGTATGAACTGTCAAATATAAGTGTCAAATTCGGATTTTTAAGCATAACCTCAAATCAGGTTGTAATGGTTATAATCGCTCGAAAATTGGCATAAATCTTGTAATACTAATGAAATTCTTTAAAAAACTAGACTACGTACCAGTCATTACTGTAGTTCGTTTGTAAACATCATCCAAATTACATAGGAGCTTCTTCGCGCGATAATCGGCTAGGCAGCGTTGGAAAACGCAGTAAATAACTTCTCTTGCCCCACTACGTATTGGTTTGTTCATTTTTATTCAATTCAAACAATGTACAGGCAAACAACGGAAAAAAATTTATTGAACGATCGATCTTCAGTGTGTTCTACACGATTTAAGTCAGTAAAGCCAAGAGCCATACGAAATGTCATTGACAAAGCAAATATTTCGGTGTTACCTATAAATTTCTACACTTTCTTGCCAAACTATAAAGGAAATATATATTCTCTTTAAAATTTGTAAAAATCATATAGGTAAATAAACATAAATGTCGTTTCTTTGTTAAACTTTGCAACACAAGTGTTTTATTTATAAATCAGTAGAAAGGAATTAAACCTCATTATATATATAGTAACTATACGATTGATTATTAATATGAGAATATAAAATATATCGTGAGCATCTCCTATCCTTTTCTTATATTCGTCTTCCTCTCCCTTTCCTATAACCCAAAATTAATTATAATATTAAAAAAAACTTCATTTCCGATGTACTTTAGCATAAGAAACTTCCGTGGCTTGACTTCAGTTTAGTTATATATTTATCACTGTATATGTATTATGTAAAAGCTGTTTGTTTCTTACAAATAAATTAACTCACCATTAGTGATTCTTCCTTTCTGCCTACTGTTAAATTCAAATTTATGTTAAATTAAATGAAAGCAAATCACTTTGTAAAACACAATTTAATCAAATTTATGTCATTAAGTAAGTACCTTCAACAGTGCTTCTTCGATTTAATTTTTTTTTTTAATTTTTCATATTTTCTACTCTTATTTGACAGACCTATATTTTGTAATCATTTTGAAACACACTTCATAATAAGTAGGTACCTTTTAAAAAAAATTAAAAATCGGTTTTCACTCATCGGTGACATTGGCCATATAAAGTTTCCTAAAATTATTAACATTTTTTTAAAACTACAGTTACATTGAGAAACAAACTTATTTATTAAAAAAATACAGAAAATGAGAGTAAACAAGAATTCAGACGATTCTAGAAGAGTGACTAACATTAACCGTGCAGAGCTGGTAGTTAATATTAGGTAATTGCAAAATTATAAAATATGCACCTACGTACAATAATAACGAGCATTCTGTGCCATTTAAAAGGACAGATATTTTCAAAATTAGTTACTTTTTTAAAAAACAAGTGGTTACGTGGAATAGACAAATAGGGGAACAGGGGGGAATTGGAGCCTACTAAGGAAAAAGTTCAATAAAAGGCAAATTTATAGCAGGCGCGGATCCAGCCCTCGAAAAAGGTTGTGGGCAAAGCCACCCGAAAACGCGAGTCGGAATACGAACTCGCTCATGAACAATCGTGACTCATGAACGACTTTTGAATTTAATTATTTCCTTTTTTTCCGCGCATCAGGACTTTTGCCTTAGGAATGGAAATAATCATTGGAGGAAGTCAGACCCGATTTCTTCCAATTAAATAGTCAAACAGTGTCGATTAAATTCCAAACCAATTTCAATCAATAAATTAATTTTTTTTCTTTTTTCTAGTAGCCAGTAATAAAGCCAATATAGGGACACTAGACTAGGTAAATAGGTATCTTGGAGCTGTCTCAGGAGTCGTAAGTATGACCAGCAAGTGAGATGCACCAGGCGAGACTTATTTGGGCTACCAATACCATTACAAATACTACCAATACCATTAAAAAAAAAAAAAAAATAAATAAAATTACAACTACTGAACCAATATTAATATTTTTTCTTTAAAGGATAGGTATAAGGTATAGTATGAGGTATAACATATATCACAGATTAGAAAAAGACAATAAAATCCGATCCAATTAAAAATGGAATGATAATCGAAATGTTCAGTCGAGATATCATGAAGTGCACCATAAATATGTACCTAATAATTTAAATACATAATGGGTTATTATTAAATAAGATGCATAGTTGCCAGGCCTGCGAGAGTAGCTGTAGAATTTAATTTAATAGATAGGTACTTAGTTGGGGCCGTTCAAGTATTACGTAACGCAATTTGTATTGAGGGGGGGGGGGGGGGGGGGGTCTTTTAAAACGTTACTTTGCGATACCGTGGCGGGAGGGGGGTTCGAACATCGTGTTACGTAACGTGTTTATTTTTATTTAAATAAAACTAGGGAATTAAAGTCTTACAAGTTGGCAACCCTTTTAGTTTATGTTTTACGGGGAATCCCACGATTGTATTGTTCGTAATTTTTATTTTGTTCTCCTAAGTTAGCAACCCTTTTCGTTTATGTTTTACGGGGAATCCCTCGACTGTGGTACGTCATTTTTGTTTTATTTTCGTTGTCACTATTTTTAAGTGTTTTAAAAACGAAATACGCATAAACTCAAATTGCTGTGATCTGTGTTATTAAAGTGAGTTTGTAGGTAATTTATACGGGTAAGTTTACTCCTAAAATAATTAATATTACAATAGGTATACAATGTATAAACTAAACCTATACTTTTCATAAAGAACTGGTCATAAGTAGATATTATATTATATTTTTAGCTATCTATGAAAACATCAAGCACGCCACTACACTATTGTCAGCAAGGCCCAATGAGCTTTTTTGAATTTCTATTTTGAATTCCTATTTTGAACTTCTTCAGTGTTCAAATTGACCAAATTCATTAAAAAAGTAAACCTACTATAACATTTTTCTGATAAAGTTTTTTCTCCACTGTGGGTAACTTTTTAGATATCCCTTTGTGGCACATATAGGGGACATGAACAAGGTTTTTTCCCACTGTTGATAAACAAGAGATGTTTAAGACTTCCCTTTGAAGAACATGAATAGTTGCAACCAGGACACGAAAAAGGTTTCTCTCCACTGTGAATCAGCGAGTGCGTTCTTGGAACTCCCTTTTGAGAACATGAATAGTGGCAATCGAGACATGATAAAGATTTTTCACCTCTGTGGGTAAATATGTGACGTTTTAGTTGTTATTTTGTAGATCATGTATATTTGCAGCCAGGATATGAAAAATGTTTTGATTCACTATGGGAAAACATGCGACTTTTTTAGATTTCTAGTAAGATTTTTAGTAAGTCTCCAAAACTTCAGCCGGATCTGTGCCATAGTGCTGAAGTTATGACCAACCCCAAGTGTTAAAACAATGATTTAAAAAAAAACTTTTTGGCAGATTTTTTGATTGATTTGTGTACAGACCATGATTCTTAGTAAGAATCAATAATTTCAGTTGGTTCTGTGCAATAGGGCCGATGTTATGACCGACAACAAGTGTTGTTACAAAGTGCCAGTAAAACGGTGAATTAAAAAAAAATCTAAATGAAGATTTTTTTATTAATTCGTGTATAGACCATGATTTTTAGTAAGAATTCAAAATTTCTGCCGGATCGGTGCCATAGGGCTGAAGTTAAGACCGACCCCAAGTATTAAAACGATGGTTTTTTCTTTTAATTCCACTTTTGGCTGATTTTTTTATTGATTCGTGCAAAGACCATGATTCTTAGTAAGAATCCCAAATTTTAGTTAGCTCGGTGCCACAGGATCTAAGTTATGACCGACTGAAAAAAATAGTCTTATTAAAACTATGAATTTTTAAAAAAATATTCTTCTGGAAGATTTTTTTATTGATTCGTGTAGGTACACATTCGATTATAGAAGAGTGTAAACCATGTGTAAACAGTGGAGAGCTGGTAATAGTAGGTAATCAAAAAATTACGAATCTGTGTACCATAATAGTGGGCATCCTTCGCCATTTAAGGGAACAGATTTTTCTAAAAATACTTGCATTATTTTTAAACTGCAGATTACACGGAGTATTGGTAGTAGACAAACTTATATCAACAAATACAGCAAATGAGCGCTGTCAAATATTCACATGATTATACAACTGTCTCAGCATAAACATTCAGAAGATTATAAAATATTCAAATGATTATACAAGTGTCTTAACATATTGTGTAAAAACCGTAGATGAATTAAAAAAAGGTCTGTTAGGTACCAGTGGCGGTCCGTGAGTTTTCTGCGAGCTAGAGTGCTAAGATTGAAAAATACGACGATTGATGTTGTTGTATCTAGCTGAAAACGATTTTTTTTTTTTTAAATTTCAAAGAAAAAAATTTTAAGTGATACTACCTACCTATTTCAAAATAAATTTTACTACGCATTTATAATACGTTTTAAATAGGAGCACGTATACGGTATACCTAATTTTGCATTAATATTTAATATAATACCAACATAGGTGGCTGTGGCGGTTCGTGAGTTTTCAGTGAACTAGAGTGCTAAGATTGAAAAGTACGACATTATTTATGTTATGGCTGAAAATGAATTTAAATTTTTTCAAAATTTTATTTTTTTATATGAAGATTTTTCGAAGCATCCCTAAACTGAAAAAAAACTGAAAAATAATATAAATGGTTCCCGGAGCGGCCGTACCTTGATTATTTTATTACGTACCGTAAATTGATTTATTTATTCAATTTGGTTGCGGAAAACTCACAGACCGCGAGTGCTAGGTAGGTAGGTAATGTTTGTTGTTACAATAATTTAAAATCCCTTAAACACAAAAAAACATTAATTTGAAGTTCAAGAATTGAAACGAGTTTCAGAATAATTTTGAGGTATAATAGTAATGAATAATAAATAATAATTGGAGTAAAGATATAAAACATAATGAGTCAGGTCCGTGGATAGAAAATGAAGAACTCAATTGTTCAGACATTGAACAAATGAGTTTTTCTGATATATCGGTTGAATTGTTAGCCAAAACTATAAAAAAATACTCATAATTGGAAAGCCACGGGTTGCGATTCGATGCATAATTTTTGGTATAAACGTCTGACTACTTTACATCCTCTTTTGGCAAAAAATCTTTCAAAATTTATCAGAGAACCTCAAAATTTTCCAAATTTTCTAACTAAGGGCATATTACTTATATGTTGCCTAGAATCGAAAATATTAATAATCCCTCTCAGTATAGACCCATTACATGTTTACTGACAATATATAAAATTTTAACCTCTTGCTTGACAGATTTAATATACACTCGTTTAGATGAAAAAATGTTTTATCTGAACAACAAAAAGTTTGTCGCAGAAAACATACGGGATGTAAAGAACAATTAGTTATTGATTCTGTAATTCTAAAACAGATTCAAACCCAAAAGCGTAATACATATTTTTTTTATATAGATTGCACTCGTGGGTGATAAAAGTTTTAAATATATACAAAATTAACCCAATTATTATTAGCTTTTTGGAAAAAATTATGGCATTTTGGAATACCGATTTGCTTGTGAATTTGAAAGATAAGAAAATTATAGTACTTGGCATTTCAATAAAAAGAGGGATTTTTCAAGGAGACTAATTGAGTCCTCTTTGGTTTTGCTTAGCATTAAATCCTCTATCTAAAATGTTAAAAAAAGCAAGTTTAGAATAAAAACTAAAGGTAATACAAGAGAGAGCAATATAATTTCACATTTATTATTTATGGATGATTTAAAAATTATTTTCGAATTCTGAACAAAATTTAGAGAAAATGATTAAGGTAGTTAAAATTTTAACAGATGATATTAAAATGACTTTTGGTTTAGATAAATGTAGAACGATCCATATAGAGAAAGGTAAAATTGTAGATGAAGACGAGGGTATATTTAGAAATTTCAAAATTGAAAGTATGAAAGGGGATGAGGTTTATAGATATTTAGGATATCCGCAATCAAATAGATTAGGTCATACTAAATAAATACTTGGGCAATACCTCTATTAACTTACTCATTTGGCATAATTAAATGGTCCAATACAGATTTAGATAGCTTAGAACGATTAATTAGAACTACGTTAACAAAGTTTAATTGCCATCATCCAAATTCAGCTATAGAACGAATTAATTTACCTAGAAATTTAGGAGGTAGAGGTATAGTCAAAATAACATCTTTAAAACATAATCAGGTAGAAATGCCAAGAATTTTTTTCCATAGGAAAGCTGATAGTTCAGAAATACACAAAATAATTTGCAAGGCAGATAGAAATATTTCGCCATTAAATTTATACGACAAGAATGCCAGCATTCTTATAAATACCAACCAGGAATTATTAGACTCCTGGTCAAATAAAATTCTTCCCGCAAAACACTTCAACTATCTCATCCAAACATATGTTGACAAACTTTCGTCAAACAAATGGTTGAGTATTGGAGAGTTGAGCGCAGAAATGCTTGCCATTCAAGATAGAGTCATTAATACTAAAAATTATAGGAAGCATATCATCAAAGATACAAATCAAATTGATGATTTATGTAGAACATGTTTGGCTTTTCCGGAAACTATAGAACATATTATATCGGGATGTTCTGTATTAGCGCCGTCCGAGTATACATTTAGGCACAATCAAGTTTTAAAAATAATTCACCAAAGTTTGGTAATTAAACATAACTTGATTGACTGCCGTAATGTACTATATTATCAGCGCCGGATCTGCCATACGTTCAAAAACGTGCAAAAAACCTGGCGCCAACTCCGAAAGGGCGCCGTTAGAAAATAAATATTGTATTAAAATTTAGTTATAATATTCCCTGAATCGTTTAAAAATTACCCATAGTACAAAAAAATTATTACGCTCTAGCAACACTTTCCAAAGAAACAGAATGCGCACGCGTCAGGTTGGTATCAACGGCTTACGAATTTATAGTCAGTTACAGAATTTTTTTACAAATTCCATATATTTAGTTTAACGTAAGATCTATTTTTCCATGTATCTTTTACGACGAATGGGTGCGATCCAAACTCAATAACCAATCACAGCGCGGTATTTTTATTCTGGAGAATCAAACAAACGGACTTGCGCCCTATATATCTATGCTTGCGCCTTTCAAAATGTTTACAATTTTAGTTAGTTAGTAATTTGTACGATTTAAGTCTTTAGGAGAAGGTAGTTAAAGACCATTTTCTTATGAAATCTTCAGTAAATTCCATTAACAAAAGCATCGCATGGTTTGCAGGATTTGCAGGTTGCAACGTGTTGACACTGTTGACAGTTTCATCATTGATTTGACATATTATTTGAAGTTCGTTAAATGTATAGTTAATATCTATTATATTTGTTGGTTTTGTTATTTTACGATCATAAAGGTATCCATCAATATACGTGGGAAAGAGGAAATGAAAGATCATTAATCGATTTTGTGGTAATTGACTCTAGGTTGAGAGCCGTTACTGAGGACACAAGAGTTTTCAGAGGGGCTGAGGTTGAAACTGACCACTTTCTGGTGGTGTCAAGAGTAAACCTCTTTCGCGGATGGCGCTCTAAAGTGAAAAAGGTATCAACTCCTACCAGAGTCAAAGTAGAAAAACTGCAAAACGCTAATGTCAGAAGTGAGTATGAGAAGCGTGCAGAGACGAGATTGAATGAGAAGGAAATGGATGGTCTAAGCATTGATGAAGCATGGAACCACATAAAGGTTAGTCTTTGTGAATCTGCTAGAGATGTGTGTGGAATAAGTACGCAAGGTAGGAAGAAAGGTGACGCATGGTGGGATGACGAGATTAAAGCACTGGTCTCAGAGAAGAAGAAAGCATGGTTATGTCTGATAGCGGCTGGCAGTGCTTCTAGCGAAGAGAGAGATAGAGCGAAAGAAGTATATAAGGGATGCAAGAAAAGAGTAAGTGTTGGAGTGAAAGTACGAAAGAAACGTCTGGAAGAGGAAGAGGGAATAAAAATGACAAAAAACTTCCAAGAAAACATTAAACTGTTTTGGAAGGAGGTCAAAAAGTCCCGGAGCGGTCCAGAGAATGGGAGCCTAAAAGTGATAAAATCGAAAGATGGAAGAATGTTGACGAATGAGGAAGAAATAAATGAGAGATGGATGAAATATTTTGAGGAAGTCTTCGAAAGCAACCCGAGTGATAGTGAAGCCAGCGGCGAATCGGGTATGAACGATGACGGAGTGAATGTTATCAAAATCAGCATGGATGAAATTAAAAATTCGATAAAATGCATGAAGAATGGTAAGGCTGTAGGTTTCGACAATATTGCGGCCGAATACTTTAAAGGAGATAGCCATATTATTCTCACATGGTTGTGCAAACTTTTTAACCAGTGTTTAGAGGAGGGTTACACGCCATTAGATTGGAGAAGGGCTGTAATCATGCCATTATACAAAGGTAAAGGGTCACGTATGGAATGTGGGAATCATAGAGCTATTAGCCTGCTAAGTTCAGTCGGCAAGTTGTACGGAAGAATATTGATTGAAAGGGTAAGAATGGAAACAAAGGATAAAATATGGGATGTGCAAGGTGCCTTTATGAGTGGAAGGGGATGCATGGACCAGATTTTCTCCTTGCGTATGCTCACTGAGAAGTTTCTGGCAAAAAACCAAAAACTTTTTTGTGCCTTTGTAGATCTACAAAAAGCATACGACCGAGTCGACAGGAAAAATCTATGGAAGGTGTTGTCCAAGTATGGAGTGAATACAAATCTCATACAGGCAATTGCGTCTCTGTACGAGGGAAGCGTTGCATGTGTTAGGGTGAACGGTGGTTTTACGGGGTGGTTTGACATCACAAAAGGTGTTAAGCAAGGCTGCGTAATGTCACCATGGTTATTCAATTTATACATGGATAATTGTATGCAAGAATTGAAAGAGATGGGATTGGGCGCGAATTTGAGTGATCTGAAAATATGTTGCCTGTTGTATGCTGATGATGCGGTGCTGATTTCTAACACTATGGAAGATCTACAGTCTCTCGTGTCTAGGATGAACGAAGTGTGTATGCAAAATGAGTTAATGATGAATGTAAGTAAGTCTAAAGTCATGGTATTTGAAAGGGAGAGTACGAAAACAGTGTGCAATATAGTTGTGAATGATGAATACTTGGAGCAGGTGGATGAGTTTGTGTACCTGGGTAGTATGTTTACGAGAGATGGGAAGGCTGATAGAGATATTGAAAGAAGAGTAAATGCAGGTAACTCCATTAATGGAGGACTGAATGCCGTTGGCGCTAATAAAACACTGTCAAAAGATGCGAAGCTAGCAGTCCACAATGGAGTCCTGGTACCTACCTTGATGTATGGCAGCGAGGCATGGAGTTGGCAGAGGAAGGATGAAAGTAAACTGAATGCTGTCGAAATGAGATCCCTGAGGCGAATGTGTGGCAAAACCATGTATGATCGTGTGAGAAATGTGGATATCCGCAAAGAATGCAAGGCTGATGTAAGCATAATGAGTAAGATTAAGAAAGGGACCCTCAGATGGTTTGGACATGTAGAGCGAATGAAAGAAGAAAATAATGTGAGAAGAATATATGACGCAAATGTGAATGGAAGAAGAAGTAGGGGACGCCCGAGGAAGACATGGCACGATCAAGTGAATCAGATACTTGAGTCGGGCCATGTCAAAAGTCGGAATAATAGAAGAGTATGTATGAGACGATGTATGAATGTGAGTGAAGCAAAGACTGTGTGCCAAGACCGAGTTGTTTGGCGGTCCGTCCTCTCTGCCTACCCCTGCGGGGAAACGGCGTGATGGTTAGTTAGTTAGTTTAGTTAGTTATTTTACGGTGTCAGTGTACATAAGCGTCTTTCGTAAGCCGTTGATACCATACGTCAGTGTTTAGTGTTTGTATGGTGTTTGTTCGCTCAATTTGGTGTTTGTTCGCTGGGGAAATGCAAGGTACAAATATGAGGTTATATTCTTATTAGATTTTAGAGCTAGTCAGAAGCTGTAGATGTTATTCTTGTGTTGTACGTTGCCATGGAAACGAATTTGTATTTGCTTTTCTATTAATATTCGCGTCGGGTATATACATAAACGCAGTAAATCTCAAGAATGTCTAATGGACCTAGTTCAGCGAATCCACCCGCATTGTGTCTCGTAATATATTATCTATATTTTAAATCATGGTACGGGCACAAACAAACAATTCGTTGTATTATTTAAAAGCATAACTTGCAAAAAGAGTTTTTCCGAAAATAATTAAAATAGCACCATAATTTTATGTTTATCCAATAGATTCAGAGAGTATAGGGCTCCTGGCGATTCTCTCTTTTAAAAAAAAAACGAGTTTGAGAGCTACCGCCAGGTCACTTGGAAAAGTTACACCCTTTATATGTCTTGATTTTATTTGATAAATTAAGGTAAAAAAAAAAATAAAAAAAATAAAAAAATTGGGGTGAACGGATTTTTAATCAAAATAAAAATGTAGGAGGGGGGGGGGGCGCCATCGGTACCTACTGCACAGGGCGCCAGATTTCGTAGATCCGGCCCTGTATATTATGAATATGAACCAAATTCATGTTTAGAAAATGAATTTTATAAAATTTATTATGATAAAACTATTCTAACAGACAAAACAATTATAATAGACCCGATATAGTTTTACGTGACAAAATTAAAAAAAATAACTTATTTCATTGATGTCGCTATTCCAAATTCGTGTAATATTCAGAAAACTGTTTCTGAAAAAAATAAGAAAATACACAGATTTAGGAAATGAGATTAAAAGAAATTGGCATTCTCAGACTATAAAAATATTACCATTTTGTTATTTCGGCTACTGGCATTATACCCAGCTCTCTCATTCAAAATTTAGGGGTATTAGATTTGTCAAAGAATTTATATATAAAAATGCAAAAGTCAGTCATTTTAAATACATATAGGACATGTAGGATTACGAAAGATTTTTTAAATATTTATATTGAGGGATCAGTAGGATTTATCGGACCAGTTAGGATTTCATCAGAGCCGAGAACCCTCTGATATGAAAATATCTGGAGTCGGTGAAATATTTTCCCATTATGTTTCTGGTGGATTGACGTATTGTTCTGGAATTGTCTTGTATTTATTATACTTATATTGCTTGAATTTACTAGATAATCATTTGGGGAAAAGTGTGTGGAAGGGTTTAGTCTTTCATTTGGGAAAGATTTAACCCGGACATAAAATCTGGAGCACCGTAAAAGTGATTAAGAATAATTTATATAACTATACTGGAACTATAATCTTAATAACATCTTTTTGAATATACAGGGTGTTAAGGGACGTACGTGACTTACTTTAACCAGTGATTCCTGACATTATTTGGAGTAAAAAATGTAAATTCGAAATCAAAAAAAAAAAATTCTTCCGTACGTCGTTACTTGTCACTCAGCCGAGTAACCGACCAACCCAAACCCCACCTCCCACTATCCAACATCTACCATTTTTTTATGTTTTGTAGAAAAAATAAAAAACATCACAAATATCACCGGAGATCAAAATTTTGTTAACTTTTTTTACTCCAAATAATGTCACGAATCACTGGTCAAGTCAAGTACATCGTACATCCCTTAACACTTTGTATATGTTACGTATATGCTAAGTAAGTGTTCCGGAGATTCTATCTTGACGAATTCAAAAATAATAAAATTCTCCATTATAAAGTAATTTGTTAAACTTCGGGTAGGTGGTAACCAGTTTTATTAGTTATAGGTACAACTATTTTTACAATTTTATGACAGATTTAGAAAATTCGTTTGTAGCCAATCAACATGCCACTGTGATTCTCATAAACTCGTGTCTTTATGTTCACAGCTTTTTCTGTCGCCCTGGGAAATCCTATGAACAAAATAATAGCGTACAATCAAGGGAAAATTCGCAAAGGCGCGGCGCCAAGCGTTTAACGTATCGCCTGCCATAACACGGGAAACATTTTAAGGCTACACTTATTAAAATAGGCCTATCTTTTATCAATAATAATTTAATCAATAATAAAACAAGACAATCGAATAATATTAACAAATACAAAATCCTGATCAAACAATGGATCATCGAAAAAGGTCGTGCAATAATTAGTCACCTCACCCAATATAATCTTCAATCTTATTATTGTTACCACTACCTACCAACCTGAACATTTTTGTGAAATGTTTGTGCGCTATTGAAAAATGTATCTACTTTATTTAATATTTATAAAATATTTGTACATTAGTTTGTCTTGACACAGGATTTCCTAGGGAGAAAGGCCAGGCCAAAAGAAAATGTAAACATTTTTATATGTATAGATGCACATCTTCTTCTTCTATATATATAAAAATTTAGGTTCCGTTTGTTTGCGTTCGCTAATCTCGGAAAGTAATCGATGACTCAAATTTTTTATAGAATATTGCATTTTAGTAGAAGAGTGTTTCTATATACTTTTTATTTGGAAGTTCTGAAGGAAAAGGAAAATTTTAAGCGTTTTAAATCTAAAGTTTGGCAAGAAAGTGTAGAAAATAAATGATGGCGCCACGATCGTTTTTTAGGTTTTAAATGGCAACACCAAGATGGCTCATAAGACAATGAATATAAGTTTTAAAAAACACTTCGTTCAAAATTCATATTTCATAATGTATTTGTATTCTCAAAAATTTTGCAAAAAAACTATAATTTAATCGAAGTAAAATTACAATTTACTATAAATAAAATAATACAAAACAAATTATAAGTGGGCTTGTATTTCGTTATAAGGTAATAATAATAATATTAATATAGGATGGGGCGGTATACATATATACAAATCAAAAACAAACAATTTTCATAGGTATCACAAAAGTTAATTATAAAAACAACAACCTTACTCATATTCGTCAGAACTTTTATTCAAACAATTTAAGGTCAGAAATTTAAGTGCATTATACTTTTATCATGCAACGTTAAAAAATTTATAAAGATAATATTCAAAATATAGTTGAACCCTTTAAAAATAACAGAAATCTTAGGCAAACCTCAATACTTCCTACTCCGAAATGTAAAAAAAAACAAAAGGACAGTTAAATCATAAATATCTCGGAGTTATTTTTTTTAATTCACTACCTGAAAAAATCAGAAACAGGAACAGTAATTTAAAAAGATTTAAAACTCAGCTTAAAAATTACAACGAAAATTTGTACTGAACAAAAAAAAAATTAAACCAATATAATAACCCCCTCCCCCCCCCCTTATACACGAGTCCTACTTATTTATGGGGGTAAATCATCCGTCCGTGCCATTCGCCAAAAAAATCATTTTTTTACATAGTACGTAAAGAAGTCCCAACTTTAAGAACTTTACTAACCGTACTCAAAGAAGACATTGGATTTGATGGTAGCCGGGAAAATTTACGAAAAATGTTGCATTCCATTGGCTTTGTTTATAAAAAAAGTGCAAAACAAACAGAACTGCACTTATTGAAAAATACAAAGATAGCGGCTAAAAGAGAGCATTACTTAAAAATTAACATGGATATCCGAAATTTTCCAGAAGAACTGCAAAAAAATATAATTAACTCAAATGAAAGTTATATCCATTCATCCTACAAGCTAAAGATATGCTGGCAATCTATGTCGAACAGATGTAAATAACATTCAACTGCTGGATTATTACAAAAGATATAGAAACTGGTGTACAAAAATTATAAAATATACAAAGCAAGCATATTACAAAAGGAAACTGGACAACGTAAATGGAAATACCAAGCAACAGTGGAAGATTATAAAGGAGGCTGTAAATATACAAAAGGAGCAAGTGTCTATAAAAAAATTAAAAATCAATAACAATATTATCTCAATGGAAGAGAATCCAAATATAATCACTAATCACGTAAATAACTTTTTCAGTGATATTGGTCCTAGATTCGCAAAACAATTGTGCAGTGCAAATAAAACTACCGAAATGTGTCTTGTTAACAATTTTATACCTTGTAGTCAATTTTCAGAAGATAGCTTTGAATTTAAAACTACTAGCATTTATGAAGTTTCAAAAGTGATAAATGAATTAAAAATGTCTTTTTCCTGTGGTATTGATGGCTTAAGTATCATGGTATACAAACAGCATGTTTCTGTGTTGGCTGGTCCCATATCTCATATTGTTAACCTTAGTTTTAAGAATGGCATATTTCCTTCTCATTGTAAGAATGCTAAGATTATACCTCTGTTCAAAGGTGGAGACCACCTAGATGTTAACAATTACCGACCCATATCTTTGCTTAATACTCTCTCAAAAGTAATAGAGAGATTGGCTAAGTCAAGATTAGTTTCATTGTTAGAAAAATACAAAATACTCTCCGACAATCAATTCGGTTTCAGAGAGAATAAAGGTACGAGTGATGCTGTATTAAAGGTACTGACTAATGTTATAAGCGCCCTGGACTATGGCAACAAAGCTATAGCAGTGTTTTTGGACTTATCAAAAGCATTTGATACTGTTTCCCACGAATTGCTACTTAAAAAATTATTATCCTTAGGCATTAATAATACAGCAATGGATTGGTTCAGGTCTTATCTTAGTGATAGAAAACAGCAAGTAGAGATAAATAATGTGTTAAGCAATAGTAAATCCATCTCCTTTGGAGTCCCGCAAGGTAGTGTACTTGGGCCAATATTGTTTCTAATTTATATAAATGATTTATGCAGTCTTAATATTCCTGGTAACATTGTTAGTTTTGCAGATGACACTGCCTTAATATTTGAGGGAAAAACTTGGGATGAAGCTTTTGAAAAATGCAATATAGGTTTAAGAGTGGTAAATAGTTGGTTGAATAATAATATTTTAACTCTGAACACACAGAAAACCAAATATATTACTTTTAGCATTTCATGTAAAAGTCAGCCTTCTGCAACTCATAATTTGATTATACATAATTGCTTGCAAACATGTAACTGCAACCCCTTAGAAAATGTAACCAACATAAAATACCTCGGTGTAATAATAGATAAATTTTTGAGATGGAATGATCATGTCAATATGTTGGTAAATAATACTAGGAGACTTACCTATATCTTTAAAGAACTCAGACATATACTAGACAAAGAAAAATTAAAAACGGTTTATTTTGCAATAATCCAGTCTATGCTTTCTTATAATATAGTGTGCTGGGGATCCTGTCAAAAGACTCATATAGAACCACTTAATATTGCACAAAAGCTGATTCTTAAAGTTATGTTAAAAAAAAAATTTAGATATCCAACGAATTTACTTTATAAGGAATGTAATGTCATGAATGTTAAACAGCTATATATTACACAAACCCTTTGTAGATTTTTTAATAATATTGGTATTTCAGAAAGAACACAGCAAGTTCGTATTACTAGAGTTGGCTCTGGTCTGAACTTTACGGCAATTCATACTAAATCTTCTTTTGGTCAAAGGAATTATTTTTATCGGGCTCCACTCCTATTTAATAGCCTTCCAGATCATATTAAGTCATCTAATTCCTTGAGCATTTTTAAAAAAGCCGTCAAATTATTTGTGTTAGCCGAGGATTGTAAATTGTTCACTGCTTTATCCTTTCTAAATTAATATCATTTTATTCTGTCTTAACTATTTTTTTTAATCCTTCTCTTGCTAAATTAATAGCGCAATATATAAATAAATAAATATTTCTCATCTTAATTCTTCGAAAATATTTTTTTTTCTGAAAGCCAAATCTCAACATTATGGTTGTACCGGACGGGTCAACGAGGAAGAAGACGGTTTTCCCTTCAGGACGTCTTCTTTCTCTATTTTAATTTCATCATGCATTTTGTCAACGAAGACGAGGATGAGTTCCCGCAAAGGCCGTCCTCGTCTTCTTAACTAAAAATTAGCTTTAAGATTTAATATTAGGTTTATGTCAATGTATAGATTATAAGAATAATTTCCGTGAATAAAGAATACCTGTTTGTTGAGAATGAGCGGCTCGGAGAGGTTGACAACGAGATAAGGTTTGCTGCACCTTTTCCCTCGTTTTCGACTTCTCCGCACGCCACTGGCGTTGACGCCACGGGGGAGAATTGCCTACGGGGTGCGAGGCGGGCCCCACTTCCCTACCCTTCCCCGCACCCTAGCCCCGGGCGGACGAATAAGAGAGCTCCTTTGAGACCGATAGGTATTTTTGATGATTAAATTCATCGCTGTGTTATGTTAAGAATCAATTTTCAAGAGTCCGGTCTATCGTATCACCAAATAAATGATATGGATAGATAGATCGGACTCTCCTTTATGTAAAATTACTTAAAAACAAATTAATATTCCATGTAATAACAATGCAATGTGAAATTCCCCGGGAATGTAGGGGTTCCGGGGCCCCAAGGAAATTTACAAATATGTACATATAAAATCGAATAAATTAGAAGGAGTGAGGTCGTGGGGGTCGGACAAAAGAGCGGAAGGAGGAGAAGAGTTGAACATATAGCCCACCTCGCTGTGTCTAACACAGCAGAGGTCACGACCCGCGAAACAACGGACTGCCGGAAAGATGAGGCACAAATCCGAGCGCGCCCACGCCGGCGGCGAGGGTAGGGGTCGGGCTATATATACCGGGGGTCGATTGCGCAATCGGCACGCATTTTACAATTCGAAACTGGTATCAACACTTCTCCGCCTCTACTGCCTGCCCCTTGGACCTCGCTCTGGATTGAACTTGAAAACTGGGCTTTCACTACCCCTTGGACCCTGCCTCTTCCCCTTGAAGGCCTCCACCCCAGCAGTTCACCAGCTCCATCTAGCGGCTACACAAGGACTACCCGGCGCCCCTATTTACAGTCTGTGTGAGTGACGGAAACGTCGCTTACAATGGTCACCCTACATGCTTTCATTGTAATGTACTATCGCCTTCAGCTAATTAGGTACTTATTATACTCATAATCTGCATGAAACATACAACAATATTGTTCTTCAATAACTGTATTATTTTGTGTTATTTTATTAAATTGTAGAGTTGTTAACCTCAATACAGGCTTGACCTAGTGATGTTATAAACTGAATTGTTAACATTAGTCCTAGGTACCATGTAAAGAAACAAATAAATAAATAAATAAATATATGTGACTGGAGTTCAGCACGATATTTCAAAAGGTAAGCGCTGGATCATGGTTCACGCTGAAAGCCAAATGGGTTTTGTCCCTCATGCTTTTTTCCTTGACGATTCATCTTACCGTTGATTCAGATTTACCTGTGTGTGGAAAATATCATTAAAATTATTATTCTATAGAAGGGAGTTTAAAAAAACACACTAGATAATATTCATTTAGAAAGAAAGACTGAGAAAACTAAGAAAAAAGTAACTTTTCTATGAGTTTAAAGAAGTTGCAAATTATTATTATTTTTTTGTTTATTGAGTTATTGCCTTATTCTTGTGGCCTAATATTAACTGTCAAATGTAAATGTCAAATTCGGATTTTTAAACATAACCTCAAATCAGATTGTAATGGTTATAATCGCTCGAAAATTGGCATAAATCTTGTAATACTAATGAAATTCATTAAAAAACGATACTACGTACCAGTCATTTCTGTAGTTCGTTTGTAAAGATCTTACGAATTAGGCATAGGAGCTTCTTCGCGCGATAATCGGCTAGGCAGCGTTGAAAACCCAGTATATAACTTCTCTTGCACCACTACGTATTGGTTTGTTCATTTTTATTCAATTCAAACAATGCACAGGCAAACAATCAAAAAACAAACATTAAACGAGTGATTTTCAGCGTTTTCTACACTTTTTAAGTCAGTAAAGCCAAGAGCCATACGAAATGTCATTGAAAAAACGAGTATTTCGGTGTTACCATATTAATGAAAAAATTTAGTTACAAAATAATAAATTTCTAGACTTAATTGCCAAACAATATATATATATATATATAAAATTTAGGTTCAGTATGTTTGCTTTCGCTAATCTCGGAAAGTAATCGATGAAGTAATGGACTCAAATTTTTTACAGAATATTGCATTTTAGCAGAAGAGTGTTTCTATATACTTTTTATTTGGAAGTTCTGAAGGAAAAGGAAAATTTTATGCGTTTTAAATTGACTCTCATAGTAAACCACGGAATGACAGTTCTAGACAGTGTTGCCATTTTATTAATTTTATCAAAAGTTACAAAAATTTATGATACCTACAACTAGGAATAAAAAGAAACTAGGATTAAAAATAGAATTATATCTTACAAATTATATTACCTACTATTTTCACTCATTTGTTTTTTCTACGGGTTTTAAATTGACTCATAATTGTACTGAATGTCAGTTTACAAAACCTACACAAAAATCAGATTAACAAATCGAATTATATTTATATGACAAATTTTCGATGCCTCATGCCACGTGGTATGGAAAATAGAATCGAAACGACTACTATTCATTAGGCTCAATCAAAAGGAACTTAGATCAGAAGAATATATGTAAAGGAATAGGTACCTACCTAGAAATGCATAGGATTCCTTTATGTTCGAATTTTAAATAGGTGTTGTCATGGAGACAGAAAATGATAGATGATGATTGTTTTTTGTTGTCTAGCTGGGTAGCACAGATTGAAGTAATAAGAAGATTGAAAAATAAGTTTAATTACAAAGTGATATAATATTTTGAAGACGGACAAATAACTTTAATTGTAGTTTCTTTGTCAGCAAAGCAACTCATGATATTTGTATGTCACATTATTAATAAAAAATTACAACAAATTGACAAATTGTCTTATAAAACTACAATTTTAGTGAAGAGAAACAATAACCTTGGAAATGGAAAAATTAAGATTCACATTTACAGTGTCAGCAGCATCGGATGGAAAAAGCAATGTGATCTGCGTAACCTCAATCGAGACACCCGATGGACATATATTTGATATTCCCGATGATTTAAAACATGCAAGCAAACATACCGCCATAACGACTACGGATGTTTATAACAAAATTAAGAATTCTCTAAAGAAAAGATATCAAACACGGAAAATATGGTTTCCCTTAACCCAAGATTTGAGGAAAATTTACTTAGATGATGGTGAGAATATACAATTTGGTGACCAATACCTGGAAGAAATTATATATGACACGAAACTTTCTGACAATAATATTAGTACTGAAAATAAAAATCTAGGAAAAATAACAGAAAGATTTTTACTCGAGAAGTTTTCAGGAAAAACATCAAATGTACACCAATGGATCAATGATTTTGAAAATGAATGTAAACGTTTCGAGATATTAAAGGAGGCAGAAAAAATTGAGACTTTAAAGTATTTACTTGAAAAACAGTGCCTAGATTGGTACACTAGTATGTTAATAAAATATACAGTAAACGCAGAATGGGCAATATGGAAAACAAATTTTTGTGAAACATACGGAAACAAAGGTTGGTCACAAGTTAAATTTGCATTTGCCTTTAAATTTCAAGGAGGTTCATTAAGAGAATATGCCACAAAGAAAGAAAGATTGTTATTAGAGATAAATAAAAATATTGACACACAGACATTGATTCATCTTATTGTTATGGGTCTACCAGATTATATAATGTACAAAATGAATAAGGAATCTATAGCATCGACTGCAAATCTATTCAATGAAATTGGTAAACATGAACAAACAGTCAATAAAAATAATTCAAGAGAAATACATTTGTTAATAAAGTAAGAGTTGATAAAATTAAGCCCTGCAAAACTTGTGAAAAATTAAATAAAGGTAGCCGTTTCCACTCTGAAGAGAAATGCTGGTTTAAACAAACTGATGATTATGAGAACAAGAGAAACTATAATAAAAATGTAAACAACACTGTATTAGATGTTGAACTGAATGATAATGAGTCAAAAAACGAATAATTACACCATTAATTAAAGTAAAACTATCATTAGAAGGAAAATTAGACATATTTGGTATATATGATTCTGGCTCTAATGTTTCCTAAATAAATTCTAAATTATTAAGAATAAAGGAAGACGGAAAAAATATACATAACAATACAAACTTACTAACGATTAATGGTGTAAAAAAGACAAAAGGCTTAACAACAATAAAAATTAAGATATTTAATATAGAGAAGAAAATTGATGTTTATATTGTAGATGGAAAAGAATTCAAATACAATTTTCTAATTGGACTTGATACTATAAAAGAGTTAAATTTGATTCAGAATGAAAAATTGGAAATTGTTCAGAAATCTGAAGAAAGCTTTAAAAAAGAGGAAATACATTGTAAAAACAATCCTAATGAAAATGAAGATATAAAGAACTTGAACTTTATAAACTTTAAGGAACATACAAAAGAAAAAGAATTTAAAATGGATCTGAGTCATTTAAATATACAACAAAAATCTGAAATAAATAAACTTATTGATAAATATAAATCAAGCTTTGCAAAGGATAAATATGATATTGGAACAGTAAAGGATTATAAATTTTATTGACGACATTTTAATATTTTCAAAAAGCTATACCGAGCACATAAATCATTTAACACAGATTTTAAAGGCGATAGAAAAAGAAGGTTTCCGATTTAAGCTCACAAAATGTCGATTTGCAACAAATTGGGTAAAATACCTCGGACATATAATACAAGATAATACAGTAAAACCGGTGAGAGATAACTTAATTTCAATAAGAGATTTCCCAACACCAAAGAATCAGAAAAATATTAGACAACTTCTAGGAAAAATCAATTTCTACCACGAATACATACCTAACAGTTCAATAATTTTAGAACCATTACATAATTTACTAAGGAAGCACCAAAAATTCATATGGTCAATAGACTGCCAAGAAGCTTTTGAAAAGATTAAACAACTATTGTGTTCACAACCAATCTTAGAAATTTTTGATAAAGACTTATCAATAAACATATATACGGATGCATCATTGGAAGGTATTGGAGCAGTGCTGAAACAAACTCAACAAGACGGAAAAGAAAAACCTGTAGCATATTTTTCAAAAAAATTAAATGAAGTCCAAAAGCAAAAAAAATGCTATATATTTAGAATGCTTAACTATTAAAGAGGCCATAAGATATTGGCAGTACTGGCTAATAGGCAAACCTTTCACAGTATATTCCGACCACAAACCATTGGAAAATTTAAATATTAAATCTAGAACGGACGAAGAGTTAGGAGATTTATCCTATTACCTATCACAATATGACTTCGAAATAAAATATAAACCAGGAAAAAATAATTTAGAGGCAGATTGCTTGAGCAGAAACCCAGTATTAGATGCTAATAAAGATGTATATGAACAATTAAAAATAATAAACTTAGTAACATTGAATAATAATAACAGATCAAGAGAAAAATGAGGATATAAAAAAATACAATAACAAGTTAATATACAAAAACAATATATATTATAAGAGGGTAAGAAAGCAAGAAAAAATACTACTCTCAGAGGAACTCAGTATAAAATTTATAAAACTGATAATTGAAAATATGTGTCATATAGGTATAAAACAAATGCAAAAGAAAATAGGAAACATTTATACAGAAAAGAATTTAACTAGAAATATCACCGATTTATGCAAACAATGTGAAATATGTATAAAAAATAAGACAAGAGGACAGGCTAAATATAGTGTAATGTCACACTTAGGCCCTGCCACAAAACCACTTGAAATTGTCTCAATAGATACAATTGGGGGATTTGGTGGCTCTCGATCAACCAAAAAATACTTGCACCTTTTAGTCGACCATTTTACTCGATATGCTTATATAGTAACCTCAAAGACACAGAGTGCAAAGGACTTTATAAAACTTATAAATATTGTACCAGATTGTAATGAAATTGGCATGGTTCTCACCGACCAATATCCTGGAATTAACTCAAAAGAGTTTAAAACTTTTTTAAATGAAAGATCAATCACACTAATTTTCACTGCAGTAAATTCGCCGTTTTCTAATGGACTGAACGAAAGGCTAAACCAAACACTCGTAAATAAAATAAGGTGTAAGATAAATGAAAATCTAAATACTAAAGCATGGACAACTATTGCTCATAATTGTGTTGATAGATATAATAACACGGAACACTCAATAACAGGCTTTGCACCGAGATACCTATTGGATGGTACTGATGTTTCATTCATACCAAATGAACTTAAATTAAAAAAAGAAGCAGATGACTGGATTAGAGATAGAAAATTTGCATTAGAAAGAACAATTAAGTCACATGAATATAATAAAATGTTAATTGATAAAAAAAGAACAATTCATAATTTTAAAATAGGCGATATGGTATATGTTGAAAATGGTCACAAACTAAATAGAAGAAAATTAGATGAGTTAAGGATTGGTCCATTTAAAATCGAAGATAAACTATCCCAATCAATATACAAGATTAATACAGGACATAGAAAGATGGAGTCAATTTTTTTCCATATTACAAAACTTATTCCTGCCCCCATACTAGAAGAAAATGAAGATTAGAAAGAAGAAAAAGGAATTTTTTTTTTTTTTTTTTTTTTTTTTTTAATTCCTTTATTTTTCCCATATTTTATAATTTATATTTACATATTTGAAAATCATAACAATAATGTGGGAACCCACTAAGGCGCAGCCTGTGCGTGGGTAATATATTTAAAAAAAGTTTTTTTTTTTTTTTTTAGTACCTAGAAAAAAACAAACAGGGGTATATAAAGCAAAAACAAAAATTGTTTAAAACATTTTGTACAAAAAGTGTATACAATAGTGTACGGTTAAATAAGTGTAAGTGTAATTAATGATATACATTGTAATAATAGGTGTAAAGTTTGTGAGAAAAGTGATATAAAACTAAATAAATAGAGTTTTTAGAAACATAAAGTGAAATAAAACTAAATAAATAGAGTTTTTACATCTGTATGGTTTAGCCAATTGAAAGAGACGAAAATCTCCAGAGAAATTTTCTAACCCTAGGGGGGAGATGTAAAGGAATAGGTACCTACCTAGAAATGCATAGGATTCCTTTATGTTCGAATTTTAAATAGGTGTTGTCATGGAGACAGAAAATGATAGATGATGATTGTTTTTTGTTGTCTAGCTGTGTAGCACAGATTGAAGTAATAAGAAGATTGAAAAATAAGTTTAATTACAAAGTGATATAATATTTTGAAGACGGACAAATAACTTTAATTGTAGTTTCTTTGTCAGCAAAGCAACTCATGATATTTGTATGTCACATTATTAATAAAAAATTACAACAAATTGACAAATTGTCTTATATATATACATATGAAATGGTGGGGATGTAAGCAACACAATAGGGAAGTTAACCATTTTGCCGACAACTTATAGTGGTAGTCCCCGACATATGCACGAATATACGCAGGACGCTATTACATGTGTGCGGAAATATGGTTGTCCTGATCTTTTTTTTATTCTACGTGTAATCCAACATGGGATGAAATAAAAGAGTTACTACTTCCGGAACAGTCTTCGATTGATCGCCACGACATAACAGCACGTGTTGTCAAACAAAAGCCAAAGACGTTGATTAATTTAATCACTTCACTAAACATTTTCGGAGAAACACAATGCTCGATGTACTCTGTGGATTGGCAAAATAGAGGATTGCCACATGCTCACATTTTAATATATATAATAGTAAATACACATTCCTCTATGACTACGGTCTTACCTTTATTATGCAAAACTAATTAACTCCTTTGTACAACTTTTTCAGTTTATTGTGTTATATACGACATGCCTATAATTATACTCCTGAATAACTAGATCTATAATAACTGTTTCTATAATAACGTGATATGGCAAAAGCCTTCAAGGTGTGAATAAATAAATAAATAAATTAAAAAATTAAAAACTTTTATGAATGTTTTTCTTTCTTTATTTCCTTATAATATTCTAAAGCATAGTCACAGCAGATATTAAATGTGTCTTCTTGGTAAATGCTCAGTTGCTGGACAATTTTTGTTAACTCCCCTAATAATTAAAATCAGACAAAGCCACAGCGAGCGAAGCGTGGCCGGGTTCAGCTAGTAATAAGGAGTATTTAATAACATTCTTACCTTTATGCCTACTGTGTGTAAATATGTAACCATGTACCTACTGCAATGTTCTATATAACATACTTGAATTGTATATTTACTTAGAAAAAAAAAGATTTTATATCAAGCTGCCATGTTCATAATATTAATAAAACAAAATCATAGATAATAACCACTCTGTAAATTTCCATCTCAACACAGGTGTTTCACACCTAGTGAGATGGGCAATACGTCATTATTATAACCAAATGTAATATGAAAATAATTAAATAAATAAAAATAAATAAATAAAATAAGTAAATGTTCAAGTTATTAAAATAATGGTAGATAAATAAAATGTAAAATTAGAACCTTTTTAAATACATCACTTTTTTGAATTTCACCTTTGTTTTCTTGATTGAATGAAGTAGAATCTTGGAAGTGGAAATTAACCCACTTCCCGATATCTGATCAAGCTGAAACTCGGCAGGTGCACTCGTGTTGTCGATGACAATGCATTCTGCCAACTTTTGGTTAGAAAAATGCAAATAGCGCGTACATATATATGCATTTTTCTGAAATTCGAAGCAATGAAAGCATATTGTATTCTGAAATAAATGTCGGCCTTACCAATTCGGCATTTGGCCCCGGCTGGTAGCGCGGTTGATTCCGATCACTGGGTAGGAAGGTTCATACCTCGGGGAAAAAAAATGAATATAGATGTATTATAGTAAAAAAATAGAGTGTGCAATTAACAGGCGATATAAGTGAAACCTTCAGAAAACTAAAGTAGACAAGAGGGGGAGGCTACGAAGCACCGCACAAAGAAGTGACCGATAAGTCTATTTCATTCTCTCGCAGGATAAATCCTATATGTGTGTGTGTTTGTCTCTTTTTAGAGTCGCTTTTTCGTTTCATCGAGATTCAAATCAGAACGTTGCTAAAGAAGTTTTCTTTTTTTTTTAAATAAGCTCCACATAGGAGGCCCTAATTTCCCTCAGGGCCTATGTCAACTGTGTGGAAGATATTTTTAAGGAAGGGAAGGATAAGACGTCCTGGGAAGGAAACGGGTATGAAGGGTGGGTAGGAATCTGGGGGTCAGTGTGTCCAGGAGTGACGTACGTGTGAATCCATTACTCCAACTGCGTTGCAAGGTGTTGGGTCAAGAGGGTCCGGCTGGAAAGGTCAAAAGGCCTCCCTCAAGCAGTCTCTCTCAATCCAGCCCGCCACGCAGCAGATGGGCAGACGCATCCACCCCCAAGACCTGGAAAAACCTCACCCCATGAACCCGGGCATCTTTCCTAAGTCACCAAACGTAGCGAACCACTTGAGGTGACCTATGGCAGAGGTGTTGGTTATCCAATAATGGTTCTCAGGGCGGCGGTACCCATACCCGCCTCCCAAATTGATTTGGTGGTGTTCATGAGTAATCTGTACCTACTAGGTGTAGGACACACTTTTACATACAACTGCATACTCAACTCAAATTTCGATTTTTCGGAAATGTTTTGCTAATCAACTGGAGGATCGACATATCGCCACTTATATTTACATAATTAAAAACATTGTCTTTGAATAGGTGTTTATTTAATTTGTCGATAGCAGCCTTGAATATCTAGGACCTTGAACATAGGTAGGCAGGTAAATCAATGAATACCCTTACCTAGAAAAGCAGATCGATAGTTTACATGTTCGTAGCAATGAAAATAAATTCAACAATAAAAAAACGAGTGTGCTTTAGACTTTAGACCACACGACTGAAGTAAAACTTCACTAACTTATAAAATAACATATGACATTGGGGTGACATTGTCATTGACATTGACATTCCAGACAATATGGTTTGTTGCATTTTGCACAGTAGTACCTACACTCTCATGCGTCTTTTTTTCGCTGGGCAAAAGTTACACATTCTCCGTTTCATTTTTTAATGACGTTGATCACCGTTCGTATCGATTACCGTTCGCATGTCATTCGTAACAATCACCTCTTTTCTTAACGCATTCACCAGTTTACCCCCAAGCGTCGAGCGTGCGTAAAGAAGTTTTACTTCAAAAATGTGATTTGGGTCTTGAAAAATGAATAATGTAGATACAATTTTTTTTTTTTTTTTACTTTAACTCCACACAGGAGGCCCTGAGGAAAATAATTTCCCTCAGGGCCTATGTCATCTTTGAAGATGCTGTGTGGAGGGTCTTTTTGAATATTGTTTGATTAATTTCAGTTATTTCACAACGTTATTAATTAAAAATAATATACAGAGCATCGCGGCACGTTCCCCAAAATACTCTCAATATCGTCCTGGTGTAAGACAATGATTCAGAATTGAAACGTAACTGTTCCAACGCAAAAAAAAATATGGTTCATACTATTTTAATATATAAGTACCTATTTAATTAGGTACTAATTGACTGACGGTAGAGTAGTTCTATTTTAATTCAACCGTTTAACATTTTGTCTAACTGTAATTTATTTATATATTATTATTTATTTTTTTATTATTTCATAAATGTTTACATGTTACAGTTTAGCCTTTTTTTAACTACCATACTAGGTTATTGCTCGTGTTGTATGCGTTCCGTTTCCGGTTCAAGATAGTGGCCGTATTGAATACTGTCGTTTTATTTATAACAAAATCGCATTCATGAGCGTAAATACTTTTTCTGCGTTTCTACGAGCTGTCAAATTAGAATAACCAATACCTATTTTCTATGGTAGGTAGTTGCTTGAAGAAAATTTGAAATAAAAATTGTTGATGAGAGTGACGTGTCTTTGGACAAATTGTATATTTCATGTATACAAATTAAAATTTAAAAAAAATGTTAGGACATCCGCAGACGAGAGATTTTAATCTCGGAAACAGTTGGGCAACTATTCCAATTTCAAAATAAGTCTCCTAACTAAAAAAGTCTCTAGTGTGCGCACCTCCATATTGTACCGTAATTGTACTGACACACATGCTCATAAATTAGCATGCTTGTTTTGAGCATACTCATGAATACAACCGCCTCCTTGGTCGAGGGGTAAGGCTCTTGACTCACAATCCGAAGGTCGCGGGATCGAATCCCGTCGTGCGTAAATAAATATTGTTTGATTAATTTCAGTTATTTCACAACGTTATTAATTAAAAATAATATACAGAGCATCGCGGCACGTTCCCCAAAATACTCTCAACATCGTCCTGGTGTAAGACAATGATTCAGAATTGAAACGTAACTGTTCCAACGCAAAAAAAATGGTTCATACTATTTTAATATATAAGTACCTATTTACAAATCGTACGATTTCAGAGGTAATTTTGGTTTTGATTTTATTTGTTCATTTGCAGTTACTTTGTGATGTGACATTATAATCTAAATTAAGAAACATTGTTAAACGGTACAGCTCTAGAATGGATAAAAAGCTACGTTTTCAAACGCCCTCAAGTCCTAAAAATCAACAATGTGCTTAGCCGACAAGATACGAGTAATGTTGGTATACCTCAAGGTACAGTCCTGGGGCCGTTACTGTTTATCATTTATGTAAATGATATATTCACACAAAGAATAAACGGAAAAATAATATCTTATGCTGATGACACTGTCATAATAATTGAAGGTGCTGATTGGAATACTGTGAACAACCTAGCGAATATTGACATCAATACACTGAAAAACTGGTTCGATAAAAATCTCCTCTCTTTAAATACCGAAAAAACAAACTTTATCCCATTCTCTATCAATAAATTTAAATCTAAACCAGAAATAAAAATTCTAATACATCAGAGTAAATGTAGTGGAACTAATTGCACTCAAGAATGTTCTACACTTAATTCAACTTCCAAAATTAAATATCTTGGTGTATATATAGATCAACATTTTAAGTGGAAAACACATATTTGTGAACTTGTCAAAAGAATTAGGAAATGTATATATATATTTATAAGACTCAGAAATATTCTTAGACTGGAAAACCTAAAAAGAGTGTACTATGCAATTGTTCAATCTATATTACAATACGGTATTATAGGATGGGGAGGAACATATGATGTTATTTTAAATCCTCTCAAAATAGTTCAAAGATTAATAATTAAGATTATATTGAAAAAACCATCTACATTTTCTACCGACAAAATTTTTTCAATATTCAAAGTAACTACAATGGACAATTTATATAAAAAAATATTCAATTATACAAACTTTCAAAGAAATACAGCTAAAAAAATTACATTTCAATATCTCAGCAAGATATCAAAACAATATTAAAATCCCATAATTTAATACCAAGCACATCCAAAATTCCTCTCTGTATCATGGTATAAATTATTTCAACAAACTACCATTAAAAGTAAAAATTATTGAAAATAAAAGTAAATTCCAAACTAAATTAAAAAATTTCCTGAAACAACTGTTAGAGTTACATTACTATTTCACTTCATTTAAATCTTTTAATCGACACATCTCAAGTTTCTCTTACTATATCTATTGTTAATAGTTGCAATATTATTATTCACCTACTCAAATGATACCATTGATAACATAATTGAGTATGAATTCACTCACCAAACACAAGAGCCTTGTCTCTTTATGGTGAGGAAAGGCTTTTATTACATTAATATTAAAAATCTGTTTAATATGTAAAAAAAAGTATAATTATTGTAAAAACAAACAAATATTAAATAAAATAAAAAAATAAAAATCAATTGGTGTTCATTTGTCTCGCTAAAACTCGAGAACGGCTGGGCCATTTTAGATGATTTTGCTTTTGAAAAGTTTGTCGTAGTCCAGGGAAGCTTTAAAAGGTGAGAAAATGTGTAAAAAAATGCGAGGAAGATGTAAAAACAACAATTTCATTTTCCCATATAAACTGTTCAGAATATTTCAAACGTCAGAAGAAAGCAAACAGATTGTTGCCTTGGTAACGATGTTTTTTTTTTTTGAATTAGGCTATTCAACCTATAAATAGTGCTTTGTTGGCGTGGTAGTAAAAACTAATATTGAGCTTTGTATAAAAAATTGTAATAGGTGGCACGTGAGCAGTTAGAAAACTGAATGTATCGGGAATGAATGTGGGGAATGCGAGAAATGGGAGGGGGAGGGTGTGGGGAAGGGTAGGAGGGGTGGGGTGGATGGGTTGGGGGATTGAGAGGGGGGAGGGAAGGAAGGGGGGGATGGGTTTAGGAGGGGGGAGGGGTCGGGTTGGGAGAGGGGTGGGGGAAAGAGATGGTGGGAGGGAGGGGTGGGGGGTGGAGTGGGGAGAGGGAAGGTTGAAGGGAACTCGGGAGGGGGAAGGCGAATACAGGAGGAGGGAGGGGAATCGGAAGGGGGTTCGTGGGACGGGGGAAGGTGGGGGGGAGCTGTTTTAAAATTGAACGTGTCGGGAATGAATGTATGGAATACAGCAGGGCGGAGGAGAACCCGGAAGGGCGGAAGAGAACCCGGGAGTGCAGAGGGGAACTCGGGAGGGGGGAGGAGAACTAGGGAGGGGAATCCGCGGGAGGGGGAAGGCGAATACGGGAGGAGGGGAACTCGGGAGGGGGGTTCGCGGGACGGGGGAAGGGGGGGGGGGGATTAGAGTGAGGAGAGGGAAAGTGGAGGAGGATTGGGAACGTGAGAGGGGAAGGGGACGTGGGGGGTGGAAGGGGAGGAGTAAGGTGAACGGGACGAATGGGAAAGGACGTGCAGGGAGGAACAATTTCTTTATTAAATGGCATAGCAACTACAATACCAGCCATTTTGTATAAAACTTAGGGTTGGGTGGAGGGGTTGGGGGAGGGAGAGGGTGGAGGAAAGGAAGGGGGGGGAGGGGTGTATTAGTGGGGATCGGTAGGGTTGGGGAGGTGGGGGGGGGGGGGATAGCAGGAAGGGTGGGGGGGGGGGGGGGGGGTGGGAGAATAGGGGGGAGTGGAGTTGGGAGAGGGAAGGTGAAGGGGAACTCGGGAGGGGGAGGCGAATACGGGAGGGGGGAGAGGAGCTTAGGAGGGCGGTTCGCGGGACGGGGAAGGGGGGAGCTGTTTTAAAATGAATGTCTTGGGAATGAATGTATGGAATGCAGGAGGGAGGTGGGGAACCCGGGAGGGCGGAGGGGAACTCTGGAAGAGGGATGGGAACTCGGGAGGGATATACGCGGGAGGGGAATACGCGGTAAGGGGGAGGGGAATACGCGGGAGGGGGGAGAGAAACTCGGGAAGGGGGATCGCGGGAAGGGGGGGGAGTAGAGTGAGTAAACACCACCAAAAGTGGTGTTTACAAAGTAATTGTTTTATTTTAAATTGATTTTATTTATTTAAACGCCAAAAGGGCTTTTACATACAATGCAGTGCACGTTTTGTTAAAATTACAATGAAAATAAAGAGTTGATCAAACTCTGGTAACATAAAATATAAATAACAAAATATAGGTTACATAAAATATAAAAGTTGACACAAAGCAGGTAACATAGAATATAAGAAGTAAAAGTATATAATCTGACAATATCCTCCAAATCAATAATAGTATAAAAGTGTTTAAGAGGGAATAACCAGACAAAACCGGAAATATGTCATTTTTAATCAAATTTTAGATGTATTGACTATTTTCCACAAAAAACTATAAATTGATTTCGAAAGACTGTTCTTTTATATCTAGTAATGCAATGTTTTGAATTTTGAGAACAAAAGTTTATTTTTAGTACAATAAGGTTTTACCGTGGGTCGTTGGCAGATTTGTTAAATTTTTAAACAAAATTTTGTATTATACACAACACATTTCAAATCATATAATATGCAGTTAAATAAATCAATAAATTATCTGGGAAAGCTATATTTCAGAATTTTAATTTTAGTATAAATAAAATCATTTAAAAAAAGATCCGCTCACGTGTCTTGTGACGAAAATACTTCAGTTTGTCTATTTATTTACGGTCTTACAAACTAATATATTTAAGATTTTTTTTTGACATTATTGAAAAAATTTAAAAACCTAGGATCAAAAATAATTACAAAAAGTACATAATTTTAATAGTTTTATCATCACGCCTTTCAGCATTTTTGAATGTGGGTATAAATTTAAGCAAATTTTGAATGAAATAAAATCTATATTGAGTTATTATTTTAAAAAGCTAGTACGGAGAATAATTAATCTTTCTCATTGGAACCGCCCTGTGCGATCGTAGGAACATCTTTCGACGAAATATGAATTCTCGGCCGCTGGCTGTTTAATGGCCCTTAAAATTGGTGTTCACAATAGTTTATGAAAAAAGTAGAAATATTTGGCACATACGGCGTTTGAAGTTTGCCAAGTTCAAATTGTTGTCAAATACATCCATATTGTTACGAAGACTATTTAAATGTTTTATTGGGGAATGCAAGCTATAGTTGGAATAACAAAATGTTAATGTTTGTTTGATTTATTAGAAACATACTTTTTGGACTCGAAGTTTACTGTTCACTGAATGTTCATGATACGGTTTGGTTCAACCTCTGTCTTTTATTTTTAGAAATCGTTATGATAAAAACTGCTATAAATAAGAAGTCGTTAACTTACCTAATGATTACATAACCCAGATTTCCATCAATAAGGCGTAATTGATTAAGTCATAAACCCCACTCTAAAATATTAAATCGTAAAACTAATATTTAGACACTGTGTTCAAAATGCTTACGCACAAAGTGATTTAAAAAAAATAATTTTGTGGTACCAATCTACCAATGGTTGGTAGGCTTTCCATTTTTATTTTACTTTATTTGGGAAAACATAGAGTTTCATTTTATTTATTGTTATCATAGGAATTAGGGGAAAATTACTAGAAATACTCAAAAACTATTTAAACAATAGACAAATTAAAATGAACCTCTTCCAAACTACCAGCAAAGCTAAATATATGTCAACAGGAGTCCCGCAGGGGTCAATTCTCGGCCCAACATTATACATAACATTCGTTTCACTCATGAATAAAATTTTCAAATTCGTTAAACATTACGTTTATGCTGATGATACGGCACTAGTCATTTAGCATGAAGAATTATGCATTGCAATAAAACTCATGCAGCATGATTTCTTATCCCTACAGAAATGGCCACATGATGCGGGTCTTATAATAAATTCCAAAAAACTAAATTAATTCACATACGATCTCCACATGCCAAATATACCATCGCGCTTTTAATAAAATCGCATAAATTTGAATGTATACACAATTCGTCACAATCCTATAAATGCGGAACCATTGAACTTGTACAAACGTATGTATATTTGGGGATAACTGTAGATACGCACATGAAATGGGATACTCACATAAGCAACATTTGCAAACGCCTACGAGCTATTAGTGGGAGAATTTACAAAATTAAATATTTTATGCCCATAAGTACGTTAAAAGTAATTTATTTGTCACTAGCGGAATCTACTATCAGATACGGAATAACGTCTTGGGGAAACTCGCGCAAGACAAATATAGGTTACATTCAAACAATTCAAAACTCTCTGACTAAGCTCTTGGTAAGCAAAAGTATTTATACACAAAGAAGAGACATAAAATTATTGTATGAATCAATTAATATATTACCTGTTCGAGGGATATTATGGTTTAAAATTGTATGCCAAAACCTATTGTCAGATTTAATATACAAAGAAAAAGTTGATCACGCACATGGCACTAGATTTAGTAAAAATGAGGGTTTATCCGTTCCGAAAATTATAAATAAATATGGGCAACGGACTCTCACTTATCTTGTCCCTACCATATTTAATAAAATGCCAATGAACATAAAAATCGAATCAAATTGCACCACCGATCTCAAAAAAAAATAATTAAAAAATGGCTAATGGATCAAAACTTTTTATATTGATATTTTTGTAATCTTCAATGTATAAATATGACTATGAGTAATTTGCCTGTATTATATCTGTATTTTATGTCTTTGTAAAGTTATTCTTCTGTATCTATTTTGTATATTGTGGTTTCTTGTTATATTTGTGCTTTAGTGTTATATTAATATTGTTAAATTGACCTGTTGACAAACTGCTTTGGCGGTTTAGCGGGTGCTTAAAATGAAGAATAAAAAAATTAAAAGTTTTATTTGAAGAACTCCATTTTAATTTTAATTTCTTTTGTATTGTCCTCCTTCCTACAACATGTGTCTCTTCAAGACCAATGTTCGTTTCTTCCTCTCCTCAAAAAGACCCTCGACACAGCATCTCAGATGACATAGGCCCTGAGCGTTTTTTTCCTCAGGAGTGGAGTTGATGTAAAAAATATATATATATATATTGTATTCAATAATATTAATATTTAAATATAGGTACCTATTAGATGTTCGAGCGTTCCAAAGCCTCAGTTTCTGCCAAACGTATATTGCCAAGGTTGGTAATTTCTGATCGAGGGTAATATTTGAGAATGCACTTATATTCTATATCACGTTTTTAAAGCGTCTATATTCGTCTTCTATTGCCAAGGTACGAGTCTAATGGCCGTTTTACACCATCTATTTTTTCAGCCCGATTCCAATTAGAGACCAAAGTCAACATTTTTCGCTTTACGAGATCGCTATTTATTTATTTTTTGTTAAATTATTTATTACAATCATAAAGGTACTTAAATTAACATGATAATATATATTTCTAATAAAAAACAAGACATGTTTACCTTAACGAGAGTTAAAAACTCGTGTGTAAAGGGGAAAAAATAAAAATTAATAATTTTAATCATTTTTCATCTCCATTTTAATATCTACGATTTCAATTATCATCACTGCAAACAACACATTAACCATGCTGTTTGCTGTGACGCCAACTGAAATCGTCGATATGAAAATAGCGATCGCGTAAAGCGAAAAATATTGACTTTGGTCTCTAATTGGAATCGGGCTGAAAAAAAGAGATGATGTAAAATGGCCATAAAATCCTCTAATAATCTGTATTTTTCAAAATGATCTCCAATAAGCCACTTGCATTACATTTTTTTTCCATTTAGGCAAATATTCTAATACATTCCGTATTTTTTTTAATCGTATAAGCCCTGGCGATTTTTTGAAAATTTCAATCCGAAAAATCGTACCATTTTTTATAAACCGGAAAGACAAACGGGAACGTTTATAAACGGGACACAATTTTATGAGTGCGAAAAAACAAAAATTCCATAGCCGAAAATCATTTAAAAAAAACGACGTATTACAAACGAATGGCACAAGACAAAATCGAGGCATACCAAAAATATTACATCAAATAAATATTATTTCCTTGATCTTATCCTTCCATCTTATTGATCATTTATCATTATAATGTTCAACGTCTATAAATGACTGAATTCAATGTAATAAACTTGTACTTGTAAATTATGATTAGAATAATTTCCAAGGAGACTCATTGAGTCCTCTTTGGTTTTGCTTAGCATTAAATCCTCTAGCTAAAATGTTAATTAAAAGCTAGTTTGGAATAAAAATTAAAGGTAATACAAGGGAGAGCTATATAATTTCACATTTATTATTTATGGATGATTTAAAATTATTTTAGAATTCTGAACCAAATTTAGAGAAAATGATTAAAGTAGTTAAAATTTTTTCAGATGATATATAATGACTTTTGGTTTAGATAAATGTAGAACGATCCATATAGAGAAAGGTAAAATTGTAGATGGAGACGAGGGTATATTTAGAAACTTCAAGATTGAAAGTATGAAAGGGGATGAGGTTTATAAATATTTAGGATATTCGAAATCAAATAGATTAGATCATACTAGTATTAAAAATGATATTAGGATTAAATTTAAAACTAGGATCAGAAAATTTTTAAAATGCAATCTATCTTCTAAAAATTTAGTAAAGGCAATAAATACTTGGGCAATACCTCTATTAACTTACTCATTTGGCATAATTAAATGGTCTAATACAGATTTAGATTGCTTAGAACGATTAATTAGAACTACGTTAACAAAGTTTAATTGCCATCATCCAAATTCAGCTATAGAACGAATTAATTTACCTAGAAATTTAGGAGGTAGAGGTATAGTCAAAATAACATCTTAAAAACATAATCAGGTAGAAATGCCAAGAATTTTTTTCCATAGGAAAGCTGATAGTTCAGAAATGCATAAAATTATTTGCAAGGCAGATAGACATATTTCGCCATTAAATTTATACGACGAGAATGCCAGCATTCTTATAAATACCAAACAGGAATTATTAGATTACCGGTCAAACAAAATTCTTCCCGCAAAACACTTCAACTATCTCAACCAAACATATGTTGAAAAACTTTCGTCAAACAAATGGTTGAGTATTGGAGAGTTGAGCGCAGAAATAGAAGGCTTTATGGTTGCCATTCAAGATAGAGTCATTAATATTAAAAATTATAGGAAGCATATCATCAAAGATACAAATCAAATTGATGATTTATGTAGAAAATGTTTGGCTTTTCCGGAAACTATAGAACATATTATATCGCGATGTTCTGGATTAGCGCCGTCCGAGTGTACATTTAGGCACAATCAAGTTTTAAAAATAATTCACCAAAGTCTGGTAATTAAACATAACTTGATTGACTGCCGTAATGTACTATATTATGAATATGAACCAAATTCATGTTTAGAAAATGAATTTTATAAAATTTATTATGATAAAACTATTCTAACAGACAGAACAATTAGTCATAATAGACCCGATATAGCTTTATATGACAAAATATAAAAAAAATAACTTATATCATTGATGTCGCTATTCCAAATTCTTGTAATATTCAGAAAACTGTTTCTGAAAAAATAAGAAAATATACAGATTTAGGAAATGAGATTAAAAGAAATTGGCATTCTCAGACTATAAAAATATTACCATTTTGTTATTTCGGCTACTGGCATTATAACTAGCTCTCTCATTCAAAATTTAGGCGTATTAGATTTGTCAAAGAATTTATATATAAAAATGCGAAAGTCAGTCATTTTAAATACATGTAGGATTACGAAAGATTTTTAAAATATCTTTATTGAGGGATCAGTAGGATTTATTGGACCAGTTTGGATTTTATCAGAGCCGAACCCTCTGATATGAAAATATCCGGAGTCGGTGAAATATTTTCCCATTATGTTTCTGGTGGATTGACGTGTTGTTATTGTATTGTTTTGTTTTTATTATACTTATATAGTGCACTTACATTGCGTGAAATTACTAGATAATCATTTGTGGAAAAGTGTGTGGAAGGGTTTAGTCTTTCATTTGGGAAAGATTTAACCCGACATAAAATCTGGAGCACCGTTTTTAAATATAATGAAATTTGATTTTGTTAAAATCAGCACCATTACAATTACGCTTTTAAGACAGCCACAGAGGCATAATATGTACGATGTTCACTTCGTAACATCTGTCAAAACGTCAAACAAACCGATATGTTCGCATATTACAAACAATAAAGCTAGTGAATTTTAAGTATTGCATTAAAAAATTCGCCGGAAATCAAAGTGTTGCGACATATTAAAAAAAAATCAGTGTGGAATTTTACAAAATTAATTGAATATTATCGGAGACGGAAAATGTTCATGTAGTGACGTCACGAGCCCAAAAAACGGATTTACTTATTTAAAAAAAAATTATAAATTTCTAAAAAATGTTTGTAATATTTTCAAAATCTTAGTAGAAAAATGTATCCACACAATTTTTCCAAGTCATTATGAAATCTATGCAAGTGGCTTATTCGCAGCAAATTATTTACTTTATCACCTTGGCGCCCCTTTGCATGCCCCTTTGCAATGAAATGACTAACCACGAAATCCCACCTCGTAAGGGGAAATGCGGTGAATTTTCTTTCCCACCTATTGCGAGCGTTATGATTCAACGGAATTCACAATTTCCAAGCCAACAGAGGTCTACGGCTAAGCTAGGTACCTAAGTATTATGTACCATTTCATTTCACAGCTCCTCTCAAGGTTCCTACATTTCTTATAAATAATATTACACGATCTCCAAGTGGCGGATTGCGGGGTTGAAAAGTAGGAAGGGACAAACATATTTTTAAAGTATGTATTATTAAACACACTCGTACACCTACTTATTATACCTGACCTAGAAAAACCAATGGAACAATTACTTACGTCAAAATATTATAACCATTATAATATTCAAACAAAACCGGCAACTTCAAATTCGTCTAAATAGCTGTACTTCGTAGGTACCCGCTGCCGCGTAAGTACTATCGGAAAAAATCGCAAAACCAAACAAAACTTGAACACTAGAGCGCTAAAGCTAATCGTAAATGATCGGTTCTACTTCGGAAATGTTTTTTGAGGCGCGCCTCAAACTAAACGCTGCGCGACCATTTCGGCTACCGTTCATTTCGATTCCATGTGACTTCCCTACTCCCCTCCGCCTACATGAAATCAGCGGCTCTCGGAGGCGGGTCCTATATCTGCCTCCCTAGAGTATTATTGTACTGCGTTGTGAAGTAGCTGATCGAGCGGAAATCGAGTGTGGCCGACTGCTTTCCACTGGTGAGATGAGTTACATAATATAAAGACAACCAGTCCTAGCGAAATATGAAAACATTCATTGGTAATATTTAAATTGAAGTAATTTTAAGATTCATACCATTTATAAATTGGTAATATTTAAATTAAAGTTTTGCTATATTTTGGATGTATGGATTATGGATTCATGTATCTTGTATCTTCCCCCCCTTTTGTCTTTTTTTGAGGAGGCACAGCTTCCGCCGCATCATACCACGAACCACCACTGCGTTTTCGGGAAGCTCATGGTACAAGCGGGAAAATGGTAAATCTATATCTGAGCAATTCGTTATATATTATTAGGTTAGGTTAGGTTATTAGATTAGGTTATTAGGTTAGGTCAGGTTATTAGGTTAGGTTATTAGGTTAGGTTAGGTTTTCAGGTTAGGTTTAGCTTAGGTTATTAGGTTCTTTTTTGTTTTCATTTTGAAGAGTTTTAATTTTCAATGTACATTTGTTACTTAAATTTACTGCGACCGGTTTCGGCACATCCGTGTCATTCACGAGCAAACTTAAAACTCGTGAATGACACGGATGTTAAAAAAGAAAATTTTAAATTTAAGTAACAAATGTACATTGAAAATTAAAACTCTTCAAAACAAAATGTCTAGAAATTGTTACATAGTTAATGCCCAAGAAATACAAAAAAATATTAGGTTCTTATTAGGTTATTCTTATTAGGTTAGTATATATTTTTTGTTTTAAACTTTTTTTCATTTCTTTCAGCATTAAAGGTTAAAAATATTTATTAATTGTCTGAATAACGCTTCGACGCATTTTAAAAGACATCAACTGATAATAACCCGCTAGAGGCCTCCTAGTGACCGTTTTTCCAAAGTTGACTCGATTTATTCGAAAACGAAAACTCGAACGAAAAAAAGTTGTAACACAAAATTAACTCCGAACTCCGAATGTGATGCAGATTTAATAGTTTCCGGCTTGTATTGAATACATTCATATTGTTCGAATATAAAGGATATTTAAAGGATAGTCATTCAAAGGATATGTGTGTACGAATGAAATGGCTTTATGAATGGCCCTCTAAATTTTGCCTACTGGACTCAGTTCAGTGAAACTGAGGGCGTTGTATCAGTTACTTATCTTCCTCAATTTTCATCTGAGCTTGTACTGTGAGCGTATAATAACTAGTTAGTTAATAACTAGTTTCTGCAAGTGGGGCGTATTTTTACTTTTTTATAATCATTTTGATTGTGGGGCGTGAATAGTTCGAGATAAGGTAATAACAATAAATTTATAACGAAGGTATATTCGTAATAAACAAGTCACCTTGTTTGCAACACTAAGAACAGTTGGATATAAAAATACCAATAATTTTATTAAATTAAGTGGGAAAGAATATTTCTTCTCCAGTTCTAGATCGTAACTCAAAGACCTTAGGTTCTTTTTTAATGGGAAAACCGCACAAGAGTTCAAACTGCTCCTAACCGCCTGGATTCAGTGAGACTATGACATCCCCAGTTGGGGTATATTGTGAGGCTGAAAGTTGTGGGGAGGGAAGGAGATGGGGAATATAGAAGATGGGGAAGTACTTGGCTATTCAGATCTAGTCACCAAACACGACTAAAGCCATTTCAAGCAACCTTTTAATTAAGAATGGTGGCCTTACACCAGGGGGCCTAGTCCCTATCTTTTACGTTTTACCTCTTTTTATCCTCACTCACACGCTGCATCAGCGGATACCACAAAATATATAATGTTTGTTTTATAAATTGTTTGGGTTTTAATCATGCATGAATAAATAAAATATTACTTACCTAGTTGACAAGTCAAATAACAACTGAATAAATAACGCGAATAAACCAACACTTATCTATTTTTATTCTGTATAATAAAAAAAAATACAACACTCAATATCAAACGTTGACCGTCTTGCCAGAATTAATGCGTTGGAATTACAATTCTTGGTAAGTCAAATACTGATAGATATTCTTCTTTTTGATTTAGTTCATGTACTTAATGGGCGCTTTTATTATTACCGTGATGATTCACGTATACGGTACCCTGACCGCAAAAAAGGCAATAAATATAAGTTAATTATCGCTATAATGCTGCATTATTTATTATCGCTATAATTTCTTTTACATTAAATAATGGTGAGACACACAATATGTGTGTGTGTCTGTTACCTCCAAAGTACTACTTTTTTCCTTTGGAGGAAACAGATATACAAGTATCTTATTATGGCTCACCTACGGCGCACGGTGGAATTGCGTTTCATTTTCTTTATACCTGTGAGGGAGATGTGTGATAATTATTCTTTGTTTCCTTTGGGGGGAGGGGAGGGGGGGGGGGGGAAGGTGCAGTCACACGTTCACCGCTTGTCTCATTTTTCACTGTTGTTATTTAGTGTGCAAGTAAGTGCTTCAGCATTATCTGTTTAAGAAAAAAAAAGAAAGCATTTTTGGACTTCTTTCCTTCATTTTTAAGGAAATGAAGGAGAGAAAGTTCTGGGAATAAAGTATGATGGGTGGGTAGGAATATGGGGATGTCCAGGAGTGACGGACGTATAAATCCATCCCACCAATTGTAGTGCAAGGCGATGGGTTGAGAGAGTCTGGCTAGAGAAGACAAAAGGCTTCCCTTAACCAGTTTCTTTCGATCCGGCCCGCCATGCAGCAACCTCACCGGCTAGTATTATTGTAGGGTTCTACAGAGACGTCACGGTGCGGTGTGTGAGAGATAGAGATGAAAGAAAATGATTATTTTTTTTCTTTTGGAGGAAACAGACCTACGTACATTGTGTATCTCATCTTTTGAAAGAGCTGCAGCATTATTAGGATAAAGAACGTACGTTTAATGCATTTTTTCTGCCTTTACGGTACCGTAATTGTGGATCGTCATGGTAATAATAAAAGTGCTCAAAACTTTAATTAAGTGTCGATGACATTAAGTGAGTTTACAAGCTACTATCTGGGACATTCTGTTAGTAAACTCACTCAGTGTCATCGTGTTACTTGCTAACTAGCAGATTGTTGACAATCTACGAAAAAAGTTGAAAGGTCGTCAACTTTACTTGCCACTCGCTTACTCGTGATTGGTTTATTTATGCGCTCAAAATGGCGGCCAAGAAACAGCTGATTTCGACTGTCAAACATCAATTAGTTCACGCCGGCGTCGTTATTCTGACTACTGGGTAGCTGTGGCGCTAGCAGCGACCTACGAACTCAGTTTCTACGCCACTAAGCGAGTGGACAGTTTTGTGTGTCATCATGACAATCTCACTTCCCGATTCACCTGCTTTTAAACTTAGTAGATAGTAGCCTGTAAACTCGCTCAATGTAATTGAGGCTTTATGTTATTTATTATGCATTATATCTCATATTGGATTTTCCAGCTTTGAGTTTATTTTTTGGTTAAAATAACTATTAATTTCTTACTTCCATACCCGATTTTCTGGCCTGATCCCTTAGATTGAAGCGAGATTGGATTTCCTTTGAACTTCCAACTGACATGGGTTACCAATCTAGGTCGCCTAGTCCCTTGTTCCGATATTCATCGATTTATAAAACTCTGCATTAAATTTATTCTACGTCTTGGAATCAAGTATTCATAGCTTCGTATTGTTGTCTCAAATATGTTTCGTAGTTTATTTTTTTGTAATATATATACCAATATACCTACTCCGTGGTCGAGGAGTAAGACTCTTGACGCAATCCGAAGGTTGCGGGTTCGAACCCCGGGGTGCGCAAATAAATTTTATTTGATTAATTTAAGTTATTTCACAATTAACTCATAATATATAGTATATTTGCGGCACGTTTCAGAGAGGAAGATACCGTCAATATCACCCTCGTGTAAGACCACCATTCAGAATTGAAACGTTGTTTGAAATGGCTTTAGCTGTGTTTGGTGACCAGATCTGAATTACCAGTTTCTTCCCCACCTTCCTCTTCAGCCTCTTTACTACCTTCAGCCTCACAACATACCCCTATTGGGGATTCCATTTACTTACTGACTCCAGACTGGAGCAGTTGGGACTCTTGTTCGGGATTTATATATAAAATTACGGGTAATAATTGCTAACAATGGTCTGTTTCAACTGAGTCTCATTAGCGAGTATGTTGCACTGAATTTGGTCCTCTTTTTACATATACATTTTAATAGTTATAAGGTTTTATAATTATTAAAATGTATACGTAACTAAACTATAAGCACCTGTTGACAAGCCAATTCAATTGGCTTAGCAGGACTTGTTTTGTGATATGTATTGTATTAACTATTCTTTCAATAAAATATATAAAAAAACTATGCAATGAAATTTTTTCCGGACACAAACATACAAATCATCAAAATAATATTGATTACAGTGATCCTAGGCGTCTACTGATTTTGACGAGGGGCGCCAAAATTTTGACCTAGGGCCGGCCCTGCCTGCATCAAAGCTCTAATAATTCTTGCCATTGCTTTGTCATTCGGAAATCAGACATTACAGACTACTATTACATTCCTCCGGGCGATGACGATATGATGAACGACGATATATCGTGTGGCAAATGACTCGAAACACGTTCCAAGCATGGCTGTAAAATTTCATTACGACACAAGACATAAAAAAGTTTTGATAAGTGGATCGGAATGTAGTCGGATGAAGTTGTATAATAATTTGCTTTGTGACGAAACTAGTAGTATCTGAACAGAGAGGTTTTATTTGGTGAATTAATTATCAGGTAATCCATAATGAGGTATAGCAAAAATTTCCTCTATAAAAATGACGCCACAAAATGAAATTGTCAATATTGATGTGTTTTTTATTGTTCATTCTATGGAAAAGTACGTCAATTGTTCATTCAACAAGACAAAATAAATAATTATTCATAGAATAACTAGCTGAAGTCCCCGGCGATACCCGGGATTTAAACAGAGTTTTTGCAATCAAATGTAGACAGCGACCTTCGTCTTGGTTTGAAGGTCACATGTGCAAAATTTCACCAACCTCGGCGTAAAACTGTAAATTTGCATACAAATTAAATCACGTACAGACATTCTCCGTTATATATTATATATTTCAACCAATTTACACAAAAGCTTGACAAATTATGTATCCAAACTTTCCTCATGAATCACTCTGTCTATTGGTGAAAGTTTTTGAGTTTATCGCGAACAGACAGACAGACGCGCCGGAGGACTTTAATTTATAATATGTAGAGATGTCAGTGGTTGAGTGGGCATAGCGCTTGGGTCCCACCCGGGCGTCGCATGTTGCATTGTTGGGTTATTCATAACCCGGGAATGTTAGTCTTTCTTTAAAAAAAAAGTATTGTTTAGATAGAATGATGTGATCAGATTTGGAATTTTTTGGTCAGCGCCATTATTGTCTGCTCGCATTGTAATTGATACTTTGAAATAACTTTTAAAGTTTTGAAAATATTGCATAGGTAAGCTCATACTTTTCAATTACTGTAAATCATGAAAAAGATTATGGAAAATGGATCTTATCAGTGACGTATTGAAAAAAAAAATTATAAACTTTTGTTCCGTGACGCCCCTGGTTCTTGACGACTTTGTTCTGCTTTCCGCCAATGGTTGAGCCAAGATTTAACTAGTAGGTAAGGCTGAATTTGCGAGATGCGTGCAATCGGTCGCCACGCGGCCGGTTATCAAATAACTCTTACGCTGTCATAACATCATTCTAGGGGACCCCACCACTTTCCCAACGGCGTTATAAGGAAACATGGTTTCCTCCTTCACCGCACACGTCAAGACTCTACATTTTTATTGAACGAAGCTACATTTATTTGAACGATTCTAGACCCTCCAATGTCCATGCATACGGGGTTAGTAAGCAGTATGCAAGTACTTAGATTAATATCACACAAAAGATAAATAGAAGTAGAAGCCCGTAGAATAATTCTGTTGTAATAGGTAACATAAAATAGAAATAATAGTGTTAGTAAAAAAAAGAAAAATAACGTCTGAAACCATCTGAAAATAAAAGAATTAATCAAGAAAAACCAGTTATAACATAATCATATTATAATGTAAGTAATTACTATAATAGTAGAAAGAAATTAAAATATATCAAAAGAAAAGAATAACCAGAGAAGGTATTCCACAGACCACCGGGCATTCTCAATGAGAATGCGGATAGCTATCGGCACAATCGCAGACGATGCTCGAAGTCCGCGCCCTTTAGCCGGCTCCCCGATTTTGCCTCGAAGAAATGTACTTGGGAGAGAAGGGGAAGTTTTTGAAGACCTTGCGCCGGGTTACCGGAGGGGGGGCGGAAGGGCACCGAGACCGCGTGGTTACGCCTCAGGCCTACGCATGTCGTTGGGGGAGGTGCAGGCGGATCGCGGGATTGTCAAAATTGATGAATTGTTAATGATTGGGACATTGTCATAATATTAGTTTGAAGTAATGTTACACGCAACAAATGCGTGACGTGTGGAATTGCCACCGTGGAAATCACAGTTATAAAATACTTTACATATTCGCTGAGTCTGCCGTGAAATAGTCTATGGTTATTTAATTCCTAACGTCCGTCGTGAACAACCAGTGAATTATAAAGCTATAGTCAATTATCGCCTTTGTATGAGTCAATCACGGCCATACAGTTAAAAAATCCGTCTCGCACAAATCAAACAAGTGCCTGTGATAAAACCCTAACAGCTCGTATTTGAGTGCAAACCAAATGTGAAGCACCAAGTATAAACATCGCAAGATCACCAGCTGTAAGTACCATTGTGATATACTCTGCTGTTGGTGTGTGACATTCAATAGCGTTGAGGAACCACAAGTGGTTATTTGCGCAGACGACACTACGCTCCAATCTGACCCCTTTGAAGTGGCACCGGCCAGCCGTGTTTTTGAAGTAAAACTTCTTTACGCACGCTTGACTTGGGGAGTAAGCTGGTAAATGCGTGACGTGAGCGTTACGAATAGTGTGATCGGGCGAGGCGAACGGAAGTTGAAAGGGAGATATAAGTTAGTGAAGATAGAAAGAGAGATAGAGAGTTACGTTTCGTATATTACTGTAGCGGCAAGAGAGAGAGGTGCGAGCACAATAGGAATAATTTATTGAATAATCATGCCATAGGTCACCCCTAGGTCATAGGTCACCCCAAGGTCGTAGGTCACCCAACGGTCGTAGGTCACCCCGCGGTCAATGGTCACCCCAGGGTCATAGGTCACCCCAAGGTCATATGTCACCCCAATGTCATATGTCACCCCAATGTTATATGTCACCCCAATGTCATATGTCACCCCAATGTCATATGTCACCCTGTCTGGATCACACTGTAGGAGCAAGAGAGAGCAGTGGGCGCGCACATTTTCTTTCTCTTTTCTTTTATAAGTTAGAGATGTTTTACTTCGGTCTTGTGGTCTAAAGCAGATTCGTTGTTTTTGACATTAAAAAAAATTCCTTTAATAAGGAAAATCGGGAAACGCACCGTCATTGCACGCTACTATTTTACATTTATTTCTTAATCTAAGGTAAAAGTATCAAAGGTGCTTTGAATGGTATGATAATAATTAATGCAAATTGAATGAAAATTCATAGAAAATGGAATCATTAATCTGATAAGAACTTATATACTAGTTCATTTTATAAATGGCTTCTTAATTATTATTATTTTCTGTATTAAAGAAGGATGGGGCAACGGCGAACATACATAGTTTATAATACTAAAACACGCATCACGATGTAGATACTTTTTATTTCTAGAAATATTGACGGCCTCCGTGGTCGAGGGGTAAGGCTCTCGGCTAGCGGATTTAAATCCCCAATCAGTTCAATCCAATTTGACTTATTTGACAATTTATTAATTAAATTTGTGGCTCGATACGGAGTGGAAGATTCTCTCAGTATTCAATCGTCTGTTGTAAGACCCCGATTTAGAATTGAAATGTTGCTTGAAATGGCTTTAGCACTTTTTGGTGACCTGATCTGAATAGCCAGAACTTTCCCACCTTGCTTTCCCCCATCTCCTTCCCCTCCTCATTACTTTCAGCCTCACAACGCACCCTAATTGGGGATGCCGTAGTCTCACTGGCTCCAGACGGTTGGGAGCAATTGAGACTCTTGTATGGAATTCACGTATAAAAAAAAATATATAATACCAAATACAAAATTTTAAGCTTTTTGTCACGAAAATGCGGCTATGTTTCACCCATAGCATTTAAAAGCTTAGACGTAAAAAAAGTGTAAAACGAATATATATGCCAAAAATATATTATTGAAGCTATTCAAAAATACTGAATCCTCTACTAGACAGCGTATCCATCAAACTAGAACGAATAAAAATGACATAAAAAACATTCCAAGTTATAAAACCACATCCGGACAAACAAACTACACTTATTTTGCAACTAAACTCCATAATATTCTTCCCCAAGACAAGAGTAATAAAAAATTTAATGAGTACAAATCAAGAATAAAAACATGGCTGAAAGAGGTCAACGAAAACTCCCTAATGAAGACACTAAAACGACAGTTAGTCCGCCTCGGCACAGGAACCCCTAGTGAGGAGGACTGAGAAATACAAAATCTTTACCTAAAATCCTAACATAACCATTTTATTTTGTATACTTGTAGAATTATTTTATATAGTCGCTTAAATAAATAAAAAAAACTTAAGTTTTTCGTACTATTGTATGTTAAAAGTGTCCAGATATTCCAAAAGGACTACAACATTCCCGTTTGGGGCATGTTGTGAGGCTGACAGGAGAGGAAAGAACTGGGGAAGATAAAGGTTTGGAAGTAGGTACCTTGCTATTCAGATCTGATCATCGAACACGACATTTTAAACAACGCTTCTATCCTGATTGGTGATCTTTTACCAGGGCGATACTGACTCGAAATATAGATGTACACCAAAGATATTCAAATTTATATTTCAGGTGTAAACCGTGACTCGTGTTCGATATCGCTCTTATAATTTTGGAATTTAATAGTGGTAGATCCACTTAGACTGCTTGAAATGAATTGTCATCCCTCTTACCCATTTCCTTCCTCTCCCTGCTCTCCACAGACACACTACACACCCCAATTGAATTGGGGATGCCGTAGTCCTACAGACTTCAGGAACCTTGGACTCTTGTGTGGTAGCCATTTAAAAAAGGTATTTAAATGAAAAATGATAATTTATTTAGAAAAGGCGTTTTTTAGTAGGTGCCTACTTTGTAATATTCCATGTTAATAATACATTAAAATTTGATGTGCATAGTAATCGGTTAATTTGTTACTGCTTTAGTAAAAAAAATTCATAATAATTATCAAATAATTATAACGCCAGTGAACACAATTCTAATATGAAACATTATGAAATTTACGCATTAGTAGGTTCAATTAAATGATGTTGTTTATTAATGAAGTATTATGATACAATAAATACTGCGAGCATGAAGACTTGGATGAATTTTCAAATGCAATTACTATTTTCAGAAGGAACCGATACTTACGTATCCCATACGATCTCCTTACTTAGAGCTATATATAATATGTGTATAAATGTATGTGCGTGTGTGAATGTACATGAATGCATGCATAATGCATATATGTGTATGTGTAGAATGTGCACATGTATGTGTGTACACATACATGTAAGTGTGTATGTATGTATTTTCTAATATTTCTGTCTCCTTGTTATATGTACATTTTTTACAACAATGAGCTATATACTCTGTTTAAGGATCTAAACGTCACAAAATTTAAAAAAACTGGGAAGACTTCGATGACTGGGTTATGTAGAGAGAATGCCCGAGCATCAATCACTAAAGTCCCTGCTGAATTCGAGACCGACAGGGCGAAGTAGCCTGGGAAGACCAAGTTTAAGATGGAGCGACAACGTCCTCAAAAATATATCTACCTTGGAGCTTCTAAACTGGAGAGAGCTGGCACAAAATCGTAGTGAGTAGAGGAAGACACTTGAGGAGGCCAAGACCCACCAGGGGTTGTAGAACCAAGAGTGATGATGATGGTGATGGTGATATTTTATGTACGTACTTGTAATATAAATTATAATTATGTGTGTATTAAAACTAAGAATGTTGAACCTTTAATAGAAATTGTCACTGTAACTATATTCATATTGTAAACTAATGTAATAATTATGTGATGTATTCTGTTGGCGAGCCAACAAACAAAATAATTAAATGTATATTTAAAAAACCACCTTCTTATTTGTTACGATTTCTGGAATAGAATCATCTACTGTCAGTTTAATCTTATATTCTTTTAGACCCCTGTCAGATTGCCTGGTAAGGGTTGAAAAGGGATCTCAGACCTTTAGTGATTCACTCAACCCTCTTCGATGTGTCTCAGAGACCAGAATAAATTACTACAGATCTGCTTGTGAAATTGAAATCTGTTCTGTACATACTCTTTCAAAACTACACATGAACATGATAAAACGACAAAAGGGGCTTAAAAAAGGGCCGCAGGTTGTCAATAAGTTGTACTAGAACCTAAGAATACTATATCGCATGTAAAAAAGGAAGGGAGGATGTACAGTATTTTTAAGAAACTTTTCGGTATTAATAAATTATTTTTCTTAATTTCTACTTTTACTCACATATTTTTTAAAAGTAATTCAAATAAAATTTTATAATTATTATTATTAAGTTCTGCAAGTCTTTTAGTTTTTTATTGATGTTACAGCTTTTTCGGCTTACAAGGCCATTTTCAAATCATTTTGGTACCTTCAAAATTGAAATTTAAAATCCTATAAATAAGTCGTCTCAAAGAGGTCTAACTCAGTTTACAACAGTTTGGAAATGGTTTTGCAAGCTGAAACAGCTATCACAATAATAACAAAAAAAAACAAAATACTTGCAGATCTTAATAAAAACATTATTAAATTAAATTTAAATTAAACAAAAAATGGAGTTCTGCGAATAATTTTTTGTGGTTGTTTAATTTAAATTAAATTTAATAATAATATTAACATATCCTGAAGAAGTATAACATTGTTATTGAAACATGTCGATATTGTTTATTAAAAAGTGGTTTACACAAAGTTATATGTTATTAATTAAAAAATAAATTTGATAACATTATTAAATTAAATTTAAATTAAACAAAAAAATGAGTTCTATGAATTAAACACAAAAATAATTAATAACTTTTCAAAATGTCTCAGTGGGTGATCGGACAACTCAGAATCATGCAATTTCAACACCTACTTTGAACAGTCATGTGAAACAGTCAAGTGGTGAAAAAAATATAAAAAATTGGTTTAATAGGTTAGGTTAGCTTAGGTTTTGGGCTATTTTATTAAAAATACCTTTTATTGACTTTTTAAAGGGATAATATAATCATTATTTTTTTGAATAGAAATAAATTTATTATTTAATAAAATATATTAAAAATTTTGGAAAGATCATTTTTTTATTGAAATTACATGATTCTGAGTTGTCATGGAACTGTCTCAGAGACCAGAAAAAAATACCCAATCAATACGTGTGAGAACCTTAGAACAACTTTGTATAAATTTACAATATCTGTCCTTCAAAGACCGCGCGGGGAACAATCTTAGGTTAGGATACAATGTACTATATTTTGACAGTTTTGTTGATGTCGTCTGGTCCGACCCCCCCTGGTTCGAGAGAAATGACTTTGGATGTTTAAGTATGTACCTTCGACGAGACTCAAGAATAACACAGTTGACCAATGTGTGTACTTTCGACGGCGAGCGCCTCAATAGGCCACTTGAATCACCTTTAAAAAAAAAATTCCGGTGTAGGCAAATATTCTAAGACATTCTGTATATTTTTTAATCGTATTTTTGAAACTTTGGCGATTTTTTGAAAATTTCAATCGAATAAACCGGAAAGACGGGAGATAATTTTATGGGTGCGAAAAAACGATAATTACGTAGCCGAAAATCATTTAAAAACATAACGTTTTCCACACGAATAGCAATAAATTTTACGGGTTTCTCTTCGTAACATCTGTAAAAACACCGCCATCTTTATCAAAAAATCAAACCAAAGGATAAGTTCGCATAGAACAAACAATAAATATAGTGAACGTTAAACGAAAATTCAAAAATTCGCCGGAAATCAAAGTGTTGCCATATATAAAAAAATTAATCGGTGTGGAATTTTACAAAATTAAGGGAACATAATCTGAGACGGGACATTTTCACGTAGTGACGTTACGAGGTCAATTAATTAATTTATTTATTTAAAAAAAAAAAAAACTATACATTTCTAAGAATTTTTACTAAAATTTTCGTAATCTTGTAAAAGAATCTATCCACACGATTTTTTCCAAGTCGTTATGAAATCCATGCAAGTGGCCTATTGTAGAATTGAGCCCCCAAATTCAAATTTCGAACGTACTCTTACAAAACTACACATGTACGTAATAATAAACCTAACTTCATAATACCACTTCGCATTAAAATAGCACAAGAATTGAATATGAAATGCCCCTGTACGAGTATTTCAGTAATGACTAACGACCGGTACTTTCCTGGTGTGGTGCGTCATAGGTAATACGTGCATTCTATACATACCTACACTTGTATGTTCGCAGGTAGCGCTAACAAAAGAATAGTCCGAACGGAGCTTAATTTCTATTTTACTTACAACTTCTTTGAAGAGTAGATAATATTTTGTAGGGGTGATTATTTGTTGTTCTGTTAGTATTTACTTTTTTTTACATTAGCTCCACACAGGAGCCCCTAAGGAAAATAATTCCACTCAGGGCCTATGTCATCTTTGGGGATGTTTGTGAAGGTTCTTTTAAGCGGAAAAAAGGAGAGGAAGTTCTGGGAAAGAAAAATACATGAGAGGAATCTGGGGTCAGTGTGTCCAGGAGTGTCCGATGAATGAATCCATCCTATACATTTCGGTGTAAGGATATATTCTGAGAGAGAACGGCTGGAGAAGTCAAAGGGACTCCCTCAACCATTCTCTCTCGATCCGTGGGTGGGCAGACGCTTCCGCCAAGATCCGGACAAACCTCGATTCATGAACCCGGGCACCCCTGCTAAGTCACCAAACGTAGCGAACCACTTGTGGTGATTTATTATGACAGATTTGTTGGTTATAAAATAAATGGTTCCCGGAGCGACGGTGCCTATACCTCCAACCAAATTATCAGAAAATAGAAAGCAATAAATATAACATATTATATCGGGATGTTCTGTATTAGCGCCGTCCGAGTATACATTTAGGCACAATCAAGTTTTAAAAATAATTCACCAAAGTTTGGTAATTAAAAATAACTTGATTGACTGCCGTAATGTACCATATTATGAATATGAACCAAATTCATTTTTAGAAAATGAATTTTATAAAATTTATTATGATAAAACTATTCTGACAGACAGAACAATTAGTCATAATAGACCCGATATAGTTTTACATGACAAAATTAAGAAAATAACTTATATCATTGATGTCGCTATTCCAAATTCTTGTAATATTCAGAAAACTGTTTCTGAAAAAATAAGAAAATATACAGATTTAGGAAAAGAAATTAAAAGAATTTGGCATTCTCAGATTATAAAAATATTACCATTTGTTATTTCGGCTACTGGCATTATACCTAGCTCTCTCATTCAAAATTTAGGCGTATTAGATTTTTCAAAAAATTTGTACATAAAAATGCAAAAGTCGGTCATTTTAAATACATGTAGGATTACGAAAGATTTTTTAAATATTTATATTGAGGGATCAGTAGGATTTATCGGACCAGTTAGGATTTCATCAGAGCCGAACCCTCTGATATGAAAATATCTGGAATCGGTGAAATATTTTCCCATTATGTTTCTGGTGGATTGACGTATTGTTCTTGTATTGTTTTATTCTTATATAGTGCACTTACATTGCGTTAATTTACTAGATATTCATTTGTGGAAAAGTGTGTGGAAGGGTTTAGTCTTTCATTTGGGAAAGTTTCAACCCGGACATAAAATCTGGAGCACCGTAGTGATTGTTTTATCTGTGAGATTTTTTCTATCTACAAAAAGTGGTAGTTAAATATGAACACTTACACTTTTGCCATAAGTCACCCCAAGTGGTTTGCTATGTTTGGTGACTTAGCAGGGATGCCCGGGTCCAAGGGGTGAGGTTTGTCCGGATGCGTCTGCCCACCACCTGCATGGCACGCCGGATCTGGAGAGAATAGTTGTGAGTCGTTTGACTTCTCCAGCCGTACTTTCTCGGAACATCGCCTTGCACCGCAGTGGGAGGGACGGATTCAAAGTCCGTCACTCCTGGATACACTGACCTCCAGATTGCTACCCATCCCTAATATCCTTTTCCTTCAAAGAACTTCCTCTCCTTCCTTTCCTAAAAATACCCTCCACACAGCATCCACACCCAAAATGAAATAGGCCCTGAAGACTCTCTCGACCCATCGCCTATCATCATACCATAGTGGGAGAGATGGATTCATACATCTGAACACATTGACCCAAAGATTCCTACCCACCCCTCCTACCTTTTTCCTTTCCGGAATTTCCTCTCATTCCTTTCACTAAAAAGACCCTCCACACAGCATTCACAAATATGACACAGGCCCTAGAGGTGATTTTTTTCCTCAGGGCCTCCTATGGGTTTTTCATCAAAAACTTTATTTTTAGTTTTATTTATTATTCGTGTGTTGAAATTGATTTTTTCCGAAATCCAGTTCTATAATTTGATTTTTTTTTTTTCGAAGAAAACTTCTTAAGAAAGGTTTTCACTTTGTGATGGCATTATTTATTTTAATAAAAAGACAAATAACTTTGTTTACAACACTATAATTTGACCTTGAAAGCCTATAAAGGTCTAGGTATTATGAAGTATTCGTGAATTGACCTGGATTATTAATCAATGAATTCATTAAAATATCTTCTCATCGCAAGATCGTGATTCATCAATCGGAAGTTTCCTGGAAAATGGTCCATGTTTCCGTAAGAAATTTAATTTGGGTCGGATTTTCTTAGAATTTAGGTTTCTACTGTTACCAAAGAAGGCTCCTTTATTTATATAATATCTTACATTACATATATAATTCAGCAATGTCGGCCTCACTGGGTAGCTCACCTGGGCTGAGGCCTCCATTTTATTAAACAAAATAAACTAAAAATAAAAATTTATGATTAAGATAAAATTATAGATAAAATGATTATTTTAATACTTAAATAAAATTAAAATCGGATAATGTTATGTGTTTGTGAGTGATGTGTGTTTTATATTGGTTTTGAGTGTTACGTGTACTTTATTTAGAGGAAACAGAAATACAGTTATATATTTAATCACGTTCAAGTCTCTATGAAGAATATAATTCACATAAATAAGTGTATCTACTTGTAAATTTTTGAAAACCGTAAGGTCTAGAATCAAAAAATTTGCACAGCTTATTCTGCCTGGAATTTTTTCTACCTACAGATCGTTGTCATTTCTACCATAGGCGTTTTTTTACATTACCTCTAAGGCCTATGTCATATTTGGGGATGCTGTATGGATGGTATTTTTAGTGAAAGGATGGAGGGGAAATTCTGGAAAGAAAAAAGGTAGGAGGGGTGGGTAGGAATCTGTAAGTCAATGCGTCTAGGAGTGTCGGACATATGAATCCATCCCTCCCGTCTCCTCATCTCTCCCGATCCGGCCCGCAATGCGGGAGGTGGGCAAACGCGTGTGCCGCTAAGAATTAGACAAACCTCACTCCATGAACCCGGACACCTCTTCTAAATCAACAAACGCAGTGAACCGCTTGAGGTGGCCTATGGCAGGGGTGTTGGTAATCCAATAATTGGTGCCTGAGGCGGCGGTACCCATACCCACCTCCAAAATTGTAGGCGAAGTAACTTTTAAACATCTATGATTTTTAGGGATGCCATAGTCTCACCGGATCCAAACGGAAGCACCTGGGATTAGTGTGAAGTATTCACATAAAAATGTAATCTTTGGGGATGTTATTTGGAGTATATTTTTAAGGAAAGGAAGGATCTGGGAAGGAAAAGGAATTTGGGGTTACTGCGTCCAGGAGTGACGGATGTTTGAATGTATCCCTCCCACTCTTCGCGATTTGTTTCAGATACACATCCTAAAATTAACCAGTAGATTTCGTACTTAAAATCACCGCTATAAACAGCTCATATAATGCGATTCTACTATATGAACTATAGTTCTAGTGATGAAGATATAGGTAGGCTAAATTGTTCTAGGGATAAAGGACAGGTAGGCTAAATACTATAGGTATAGGCTAAATACAGCTGGGGACTATAGGCCCCCATGTGCTCCTACTCCCGACTAACGGGGGGATGTCTGGCGTCTGGAGGGGGAGTGGACCCCGGGAGGGTGGGGGAGAGGAGGCTGCAGGGGCAAGGGAGGCAGGGGAGGTGTGGGGAGTGGAGGGGGTTACGCAAGCCTCGTAGGCCTGCGCCGGGTGGAGAAAGAGCCCCCTGCCATCTCGGGATGTCATTAATTCATCTACTCGTATAATCGCTCGGCTGTGATGCGAATTGAATATCACCTAATAGATTCGGCTTGGAATTTAATTTTCTATCTTCAGGTGATTACGTTGGATGAGGAAATTAGATAGAAATTTTATTACTAATTTGTTGAAAGACGCCCGTAAACAACTTTATTACAGTAACCTTAATGGATGATTCAATAAATTTTATAATGATAAACCATTTTATTGTTTCTGTTCTCTTTCTAGTTCTCATTTGTATAAAATGTGTAGGTAGGACTATAATTTGAAATGCAAACACAAGATACCATTATGTTTTAATCATTTAATTTTAATATATACATTTTATTTATTTATTTATTGAAAAAAATAAGAAATGCATGGAAACATAAGCTGCACATCTCACTAGGGCATTCCTGTATCGAGATATGCAGTTTTACAATAAAGTAATAAAAAAAAAAGAAACATACATATACCTAAACTTAAAAGAAATATAATAATAAACCTACAAAAGAAGCACTGAGTACAGTTATTTAAACATTACTAATTAATAATTATTGCAGCTGGGCAGTATGCTCATTGTTGACAAAAATAACATTATACTGTAAACTAAATATTAAAATATGTAAATACAAGGTACCTGTTGTGGCTTACCAGATGCAATAATAGGGTGATCATACCACAGTAGCATTAAATTATTAACAAAAAATAAATAATAATAAACAATTATGTAATAAATTTATATAGTTTATGAAATAAATATAATGTATTAAGTAAATATGTAGATATTAATAAATTAAATTAAACATTACTTTTATAATAATTTAAATAACTATGCTAAGCAAACCACGGTTATCTCTCCTGTATTAATTGGTTATTTAATTTTTTTGGTGCTCCAGATTTTATCCGGGTTAATTATCATTTTTTTTTTTTTTTTTTTTAATTCTTTCTCTTCTCTTTTTTCTTATTTTATACAACCCATGTGTGTAGGACTACGATATGCAATGCTTACACAAATAACCTATATGTTTTAATCCTCTGTTATTAAGTACCTACCTAAGTAATTAATATTATTTTTTAAAAAACTTTGCTAAACAAAGAACAGTCACTATGTTTTAATCTTTTATTTTTGGTTTTGTTTTTTTATATTTTTATATTATTTACACACCATGTTCCGTATGTTAATACTCATCATTATTTGACTGTCCTAAAACGGGAATCCTCCTAGTTGGGCAGTCAAAAAATTTCTTAAATAATGTATGTAAATGTATAATTCTTTACTAAATAAATAAATAAAATAAATATTGTTTTTCACAATATGTTAAACTTAGAATTCCTCTGAAAGCTTCGTAGTTTGAACCCCATAAAGGTAAATTGCAACAGAGCTCTTGATAACTTTATATTAATTACCGAAAACTTCAGAATTATTTAAAAACTCCACGTTTCACTTATCTGAATGATTTTTTTAGAATTTTGTCTAGCCTAAAACTATAACATACACAATGTATGACCCTTCTTGAAACATCGAACGTTAAACTTGCTTTAAATAGTATAGATGTGAATAGGCACCTGCCCATCAGGTAGTTTCTATTTTTAACAAAGCTTCTCCTTTTTTCTATTATCATTTTGAGAGGCGGGTATGGGTACCGCCGCCCCTAGAACCATTTTTTGGATAACCTACACCTCTGCCGTAGATCATCTCAAGTGGTTCGCTACGTTTGGTGACTTAGCAGTGGTTCATTTTTGTGGCCGATGTGTCTGCCCACCTGCTGCCCACCTGCGGGGGGCCGGATCGAGAGAGACTGGTTGAGGCGGTCTTTTGACGTCTCCAGCCAGAATACCTCGACCCATCGCCTCGCACTGCAGTTGAAGGGATGAATTCGTACGTCCGCCACTCCTGGACACACTGATTCCCAAATTCCTATCCAACCCACATACCTATTTCCTTCCTAGAACTTCCTTTTCTTCCTTTCCCAAAAAAATCCTTTCAAACAGCATCCCCTAAGATGACACAGGTTCTGAGGGAAATCATTTTTCTCAGGGCCTCCTGTGTAGAGCTAATGTAAAAAAATCTCGTCATGTGATCTCAAATATGTGATCGAAATTCGAACAGCAAACTTGCTGAAATAGCGTAGGTCTGAAAAGAAAGGTAAGTATTAATCTCTGTTTTAAACAAAGCTTCTCCATTTTCTCTCAAAATCGAGTTACAAAAACGACAAACGATAAATTTGGTTGAAATAGCTTTGGTTGAGAAGTTTGGACTTGAATAGGCAGATAGGCTCTAACAGAGTCTCCCTATTCTCTCGCCTAAAACTATTAAACAATAAGTGATTCACCTCTGAATATCGAACGATAAACTTGCTTGAAATTGCATTATTTTGAATATGCAAACACTTACCTTCCTCTTTCCCATATCCTTCCACTTCCCACATCCTTTACAACATTTTTGTTCCGAATACGTTGGAAGTTTATGTAAAAATCAAAAAAAAAAAAAAATTCTGTTTAAAAATCATCTGTTATATCTGTATTACTGTAAAAGCCCTCTGGGCGTTGAATAAATAAATAAACATTGTGTTTCTGCAGATATATTTGTGTGCACATTATTTAAAGGCTTTCTACTACATTTCCTAAACTATTAATACAATAATAACATGTGATCCACTTTGGATCTCTGAACATTGCTCGATGAAAAGTGGCATAACAGCGTGGCTGACGGGTCGGCCCGCTTCGCGACTTCCTCCTCTCGAAGGCCGTGTGGAGAGCGGCCACGCCAATGGCAGTCCCGCAGCCCGCCGGGTCATACATTCGCTTCACGCGGAGCCTCGATCGTGCGTGCCTCCTGCTAACAGCTAACAGCCTACCATCCATCTACCTTCCACTGCCACTCACTCATAGGTACCGGCTTCTCCTGCCTGACTGCCTGACCAACCAAACTAACATACTTACCTGCAGATCCCACACAGCCGACAGCCGTACGACAGTTCTACCGCGAGTCTCACCGCACGCTCACGACTTTAACAGAGTGCTTGGCGCCTTTTATAAGAACCAAAACCGATTCGATTATACGACTTTAAAAACGGATTAAACAGTGAAATAAACGCGCAAAAATAACATTTGTTTTATAACTCAATGAATTGAATAGTTTTCGGTTTGATTGAGAGCAGTTTCTGTGATTTTCTAGTGTCTGTACTTTTGTTTTCTCGCGACCGGCATTCTTAGTTGGAAGGCTTTCACTACGTTATTTTGTAACAAGTGTGTTAATAAAACGCTGAGTGTTTGTTGATCTCCTCCGTTGAATTGTTGAATGCTCTGCGTTTGATTGATCACCGATAACCGGTAAGTTTGGAAATTGTGTTATTACAATATGTTATGTTTAATTTGAATATTCGCTCGCGGTCTTCGCCCGGTGAGGAAATCATCAAATAGATTATTTAGTTATTATATGTATATATTTTATTGTGCTCCCAAAGTTTTAACTCAACAATGTAGAATTTGCATGGTTGAAAACTGGAATACACACGTCCTAAATACATTACTTTCGATAAGTTTACCAACTCTCATAAGTGTTAAGCAATTATATGGAGAGGATTGGAATAACACGTAATTGTTAATTATTAATACATGAAATGTCGTGAAAATCGCGTGATATAAGAATTACATATTGTATTTGTTGATTTTTGAAACAGCTCGTTCTCAAATTGGAAATTTAATTAGTTCTTATTTATTCTCGTTTTCACAAAATGCCTTACTAATCGAGTAATAAATAAATAAAACCTCTCATAAATACACATTATTACAAAATTCTTCGCATATTTACCTTAGCGTTATTATTTGATTTATCTTGAATAATATTCTTGGTAATACCTGGAATTGTTTTCTTATTTACGTAATTTATTTATTTGCCCTTAGATAAACAGCGTATTACAAGAACATAGTTAAATATTTTAATTGCAATGTAATATTTTATATTATTTTGTAGTCTGGTATTTAACATCTGAAGGTAGCTAATTTTAATTCAGAGAGTGATTATTCTTTGTATTACTATCCGCTTCTCACGATATCTAATAAAGAAATTCTATACACGCCTCTAATAAAGAAAGGGAATGAGAAATTCATTGAAATGTCGATTACGTAACCCTATACTCCATTGTGAATTAAATATTCATTTTAGTATGAAGAAGTTTAGTAAAACAAATCAACTATTTTAATATTTTGGTATCTATTATTAACCCCTCAGCACTCGGGCCTGTTTTGACGGAAGGCCAAAATATTTCAGCTTTGCAAGAAAATACAAATAAATGGTCTTATACTCCATTATACTTCAAAATCCTATACTAAATATTCATTATTGTATGAAGAAGTTTTGTAAAAGAAATCAATACTCCATTATACTCCAAAATCCTAGTAAAAGAAATCGATTTTATTTTGTACTCCAAAATCCTATACTCCACTAAGAACTAAATATTAATTATTGTATGAAGAATTTTAGTAAAAGAAATCGATACTCCTTTATACTCCAACATCCTATACTCCATTATTCATTATTGTATGAATAAGTTTAGTAAAAGAAATCAATACTCCATTATACTCCAAAATTCCAGTAAAAGAAAATGATACTCCATTATACTCCAAAATCCTATACTCCATTGAGAACTAAATATTCATTATTGTATGAATAAGTGGAAGTAGAAGAAATCTATACTTCATTATACTCCAAAATCCTAGTAAAAGAAAACGATACTCTAATATACTCCAAAATCCATTATACTCCAAACGAAGAAGTTTAGTAAAAGAAATCGATCTAATTTTATAACGCCCTAAAAGTTATTTACTTTTTCAACTCTTTAAATATTTGGGAATCTACTAACCCCAAAGGCCTATTTTGAGGGAAGGTCAAAATATTTCCACTATGCAATAAAATCCAAATAAATGGAATAAGTATTCGAAAACTAAAAACTATCTTCGAAAGTTTATGAAATTAAAATTAATATTTTATAATTCGAAATAAGGATATAATTCTTGAAATACAAACATTTTGAATGCAAACATAAAAAAGTTTAAAAAATTACTGATAACGAAAAAAAACACATCGCTCGATATTTTATTAGGCAAACATAAACGTTATCGTTAACTCACTTTTTGGTCCTTTCATATAAAAATAATCACAAAAAAATTCTAATGTTTCATAAGTTTTTTTGAAACTGCGAATGGAAATTTTGGTTTTACATATAAAGATGTACATTTTAATTTTTTTGTATTTAACTTTTAGATTAGAGTATAAAGCGAGGTGTTTTCTCTTTTTAACAGAGTTTAGATCGTATTTCTAACCATGAGGGAGACAAATCGATTTTTATTTGATAAAACAAAACGACCTATGTGATTTGTTCCGGAAAACGAACGAATTAGCCTCAGGGGTTAAATTACCAAATCTGCCTTTTAATCGAAAAGTACAAGCATTATTTATAATGAATAAAACATAACATTTAAATAATTATATACCTACAATGAATGCAGAAACGGGCGGTTCGTTTGTTAGATTTCCTATCTAAACAAACGGATTGCAATCTTAAGAGCACAGGCTTCGGGTGGAAATGCTGTTCTTGTTCTACCGGTATTTCGATGGAAGATGCGCCGAGGAACTAGAATCATTGATTCTTTCGGCACCGGTACAGTCAAGAAACAGCAAACACATTTGACATTTGTCACACGACTTGGACTTGTTTCTAAGACTCGTTCTTGCGTTCAACACCTCTGCTGTGGAACGATTTGCGGGCCTATGTGATCCTTCCCTAATGCAACATGTCTTTTCAAGACCCAGATTCACTCCTTCCTTTCCACGAAAAGACCCTCCACACAGCATCCCCAAAGATGACACAGGCCCTGGGGGAGATTATTTCCCTCAAGGCCTTCAAAAATTCGAATACTTATGAAATTACATGAATTTATTTTTTTATTAAGTACATATGAAAATTTCTAGACAAATTGAATTCTTGACAAATCAGTTCCAATTTTGAAAATGACACTATTGAAATGACGTTGTGCTAAAAATTTGGTGATCGGAAAACTCAGAATCACTTCAACACCTCATTTGAAAACTTAACTCCTTTTCTGAATTCTTCACACAATCAGATTATTTTTTCTAAAACCACACTTAAATTCAAATAAAATTTCAGTTCATTAAATCAATGTTACTCAAAATGCACAGACAAACAAAATTAGTATTTTTGACGACATATTTTAAGAAAGAAAATTTTAACTAGGAAGATTTTCGTAAGATTAGATTAGTAAGATTAGTAAGTATTGATAGTGACTGAGCGACTAGGTATTTAAGTTACCACTCTTTGCGTGATATTTTATTTAAAAAAATACATCTTATGTATCATAAAAATTAATATATTAATAACTAATGATGGAAATAACAATTTTATCTAGAAAGAAAAAGCTGTACTGAATCGCTAGTGCTGATTCGTTAGAGCTTACTGCTCGAGAGATAAATTTGACTGCTTCGCACAATTACGTTTCTGATTAAGTTTATAGCTCAGATTGGAGGCTAATCGGTTTAGCTTAAGGCGCCGCATCCGGGCTCAAAAAGAAGAAGATGGAGAGATGTAATTACGAATGTTAGAGGAGCGCGCTAATATTTAAAGCGATAAAATCGATGCGAAAATTGCGAAAATGTTTAATAAAACACGACTCGTTTCAAATAGACCAAAAATCTCATGGAAGGTATCTTAAGTATCATTTGATGAAACATTGTAAATTTTTTCACAACTGTAACTTGTAAAATAACTGAAACAAATATTTAAAGTGATAAAATCGATGCGAATATTGTGAAAATGTTTAATAAAACAAGACCCGTTTAAAATAGAGCAAAAATCTCGTAGAAGGCGTCTAAAGTATCATTTAAATTAAAGAAACATTGTGATTTTTTTCACAACTATAACTGGTAAAATAACTGAAATAAATGTGTTTATAATAATTTTCGGAGTATACTTTGCAATTTTTTTCTATCGAGGGAATTATATATAATTTGCGTTTCGGCGTGGAACGCATCTAGATATTAGTATCTAAAAATAACATAATTTTTTTAAGAGCTTAAAAACTACAAATATTTAAAGGTGATATGTAAGAAATCGGTAGAAATTCGGGTAGCGGCGGCCTAAACAAGCTTTCTTAAGAGCACCTACCTAAGATTAATAATACTAATATTAGACATACGGCCTTAGGATGATCAGGTGGTAAATTCTCGGTAAATATATCAATAAATTATGAGAAATCGATTAATTTCTATTGTTTTTATTCATCCTAATTAATGAGATTACATTGGTGATATGCAGAGCCTAGAAAGTCCTGTGTTGACAGCAAGCGCAGTATAACATAAGCATTTTAATAATGACTATATATCATCTATATGTATGAAAATGAATGTTTCTTTGTTTGTCCCTTATTATTTCTTACACCATTCATCCGATTGCGATGAAACTTTGGTGATTTGTTGTGCACAATCCTGCAAAGGTTTCTTTATTTAGCAGTGAGTTCAGGCATCATGATTGAGATGAAAGTTTAGTGATTTGTTGTATACATATATATTGGAATTTTTCTATATAAAATTCTAAATGATTTAGTTGATAGTCCGGTATTGCTTGAGTTGATAAGCTTCCGGATTCCACTAAGTAATTCTAGAGGGCAAGATTTATTTCAGTGCAGAAATTCTGGGACTAACTACCATATGTATTCCTCTTTGCCCAGAATACTAATGAAGGGAAACAATTATGCCAAGTCATTGGACATCTTCAATTTATGTTGATAAAATTTAAAATATTGTTTCTGAGACAGTTCAGTTATGTGCAATGAATGGTGTGTATTTCTTACTATTCATATGTAATGTAAAAGCCCCGAAAAAGGGCGTTAATAAATAAATAACGGCGAGCTTTGACGGTATGAAAATTTTGTAAAAAATATATGGCGCACGAGTTGTTCGAAAAATTTATTTTTATTATTTTTTTTTTTACAATAACTCCACACAGGAGGCCCCGAGGAAAATAATTTCCCTCAGGGCCTATGTCATATTTGAGGATGCTGAGTATGTTGTGAGGATGAAGGTTGTGGGGAGAGGAAGGAGATGGGGAGGAGAAAGGCGGGGAAGTACCTGGCTATTCAGATCTGGTCACCAAACACTGCTAAAGCCATTTCAAGCAACGTTTCAATTCTGAATGGTGGCCTTATACCAGAGCGATTCTTCCACTCTGGAATGTACCACAAATTTACTATTTATTATTTTTAAATTTAAATGAATAAATTGTGAATTAACACAAATTAATCAAATAAAATTCACCGGGATTCGATCCTACGACCTTCGGATTGCGAGTCAAGAGACTTACCCCTCGGCCATGGAGACCGTCAAAATCATGGTCGATTCAGTTAATAAAAAGGTAGATTCGTAATAACAAAAAACATTTTAGGCAAGCTTGCGGTTTGGTTATCAGTAGTACCTAACAGCTTTAATTTACCACAAGTTAGAACGAACAAAAATCATGAATAATAAATCCAACCATCGACCATGATTTTGATAACAGATTATGATTTATATGCTGAGGTGTCGTTAACTTTTTAGGCTATTTTGTTCGCTTTTAGGAACAGAACAGCTCACAAGGTCTCATAGAAATCGTCGAGTCTCCCTTAGTATCACAGTGGGAAATATTATAAATATTCAATTTTTATAAGAAAAACTTTCTTTTTATACTTTTTTGAAGGTTATTTCCATCAGTGAAATATATCATATTAGAATAAGTTAACAATAATAATCTAAACGAAAATATGAAAGAGAATAAGACACAGAAAAATAGAAAAAAGATAATGGTCGCAACTGGGACTCGAAGAGGTCTGGGTTCGAGTCCCAGTTGCGACCATTGTCTTTTTTCTGTGTCTTGTTCTCTTTCATATTTTCGTTGAGATTATTATTGTTAACTTATTCTAATTGGAAATATTATGATCTAAACGGTGTTAGAAAGAGAAAACACTACGTTTTTTGTTTGAATCTAGAAGTTAACCACAGAAAGTTTTTTGAGAAAAAAATTATGAAACTTCGAAAATATTTTATTATTTATTTTTTTATGAAACGACATAAAGTGAGGTGACGATAACATTTATAATAAACTAGCGATTTCCCGGCACGCGTTTCAATGCCAATAAAAACATTTTTTCTCTCTGGGTGTCCTTTCCCATTCATCGCGTTTCCCTTCCACCTCCCCTTCCCTTCCCATGCCCCCTTCTCTTCACGCGTTCTCCCTCTACCTTCCCCGCCTTCCCTCTCCCCTCTCCCGCTCCCCCGTCCTGCGAACCCCCCTCACGCATTCCCCTTCCCTCTGCGGCGTTCCATGTATTCAGTCCCGGTACATTCAGGTTTTCAAACAGCTCGCGTGCCACCTATTGCAATTTTTTTTACAAATTATCATTTTTCATAAATTACAAAATTAATAAAATTTGGTACATGTACCGATTTAAAATACTTGATTAAATTCAAAGTATTCGATTTTTGACAGTTTCGTAAAAGTTTTTGTAATGATTAAAAAACTTGTCAGATGTATTGTCATGTGGTTGTAATAAATAATATAGAAAAAAACGTAAGGTGAGCCATTTTAAAATCTTAAAAAGAAGAGTTGATACTTAATACATCGCCATCGACTAAATGTATGAATGTGATTTAAGCAAGGAGTGTGTGTAAGCGTAAGTTTTATATTTCGGGTGTCAGACAAACAATCTCTGCTTAATAGTTTAGATTTTCAACTTAGATACTTATTAGATTCCAGAGAGGAACATCTTGCTAATATTTAGGTATTACACGAATCCTAATTAGTTACAAGTAAACTACGTAGGTCAAGAAATTACGCAGAACTTTGGATCTACTTGTGTAATTGTTAAACTTCCGGATAACAGTAGTAATTGACCACCGGCGTAGACCAGCGATAAGGCTCTTGACTTGCAATCCGAAGGTCGCGGGATCGAATCGAAATAAATTTTATTTGATTAATTAGTGTTATTTCACAATTCTTTCATTTAAAATAGTATATAGTGTATTTACGGCACGTTCCAGAGTCGACGATGCTCTCAGTATCGCGCTGGTGTAAGACCAACATTCAGAATTGAAACGTTGCTTGAAATGGCTTTAGCTGTGTTTAGTGATCAGATCTGAATAGTCAGGTACCTACTTCCCCACCTTCCTCTTTCCTATCTAACTATCTAACATACCGCAATTGGGGATGCCATAGTCTCAAGGCTCCAGACGGGAGCAGTTGGGACTCATGTGCGGTATTCATGTAAAAATTCCCCACTGACTAATTTTTTCGTTTTTCGGAACAAATCATATAGGTTGCATAGAAATTGTTGTGGCTCTCTTATTTTCATGGGGAGAATTATGTTCTAAACGGCGATAGAAAGAGAAAACACAACTCTTTATATTCAAATCTAAAAGGTAACCACAAAGTAATCCAAACGTAAGCCTTTATGAAAACCCAGTTTCCGATCGCAATTTGTTTCGCTATTGACCTCTTCATCCGAACTCTCTCCACCCATCGCCTAGTACCGCATTGGGAGGGATGGATTCGTACGTCTGTCACTCTTAAACACAATGTCCCTCAGATTCCTACCCACCCCTCATACATTTTCCTTTCCAGAACTTATTCTCCTCCCTTTCCTTAAAAAAGACCCTCCACACAGCATCCCCTAAGATGACCTTATTTCTCTCTCTTCGATGGCGCTACAGCCCATATCGAGTCTTGGCCTTCTGTAATAATATTCGTCTCCAACTCCTCCTGTCCTCAGCGGCTGACTTCCAGTTCGTTACCTGTAGAAGCTGTGCTGTATCCCCCCTTACCTTGTCTTCCAACCTCAGTCTGGGTATTCCCACTTTTCTCTTTCCGCCAATGACCTTATTTAGGGAAATTATTTTCTTCGAGGCCTTCTGTGTGTAGCTAAACAAAATTCATAAAACAAAGTAATACATATTTTACTTGGCTGTTGTAAAACAACCCAATAAATTCAACCTCGCGCCTTCGCCAAGATGAGATGTTTTAACTTAGAGAGGCTGTTCTAACGAGAGAGAAGGCGCTACCCCAACCCCTGAGTTGGACCGTTTATTTAATACCAGTTGACGCATTAGGGGAGGTTTAGGGTTGTGCCTTGCAGAGCTTTTCTCCAGGGGATGCATTTCCTACGAACAAACTACTTCTTCTCCCTTTTATATCCGCGCTGTCTAGACAGGGGTTGAGGAAGGACCTAACGGGGTTCACGCAGGGGTGCTTTTACAGGCTTTTAGGGTGAGATTTCAAGTACACATTATTACATAGGTATGTATTATATATTTAGATTGTATAATCAATGGAAACCTATCACGATGAATTGCTTTTTAAAATGTGCCGTCGTGCTCAATTCTTTGTCAATTTATAAAACGTATATTTTTATAAGAAAGGGTTTGAAGCAAATTGCTTCGTTAAGTCTTCAAAGTTAATTTAAAGAACCAGCCTAGAAATATGAAAATGTAACAAAAGTATATAAAAATAGTGAAAATACTTCTTATTAAATGAAAAAAATCACTTTTAAAACAATATTTTTTATTTAAATTAATATTTAACAGCCTGTTAGGCTTTTTATTTGAATTAATATTTAATAGTCTATTAGGCTGTTAAATATTAATTCAAATAAAAAGTGGTGTTTTAAAAAGTGTGTTTTTTCATTTAATATATAATGTCACACCACGAAGTATTTGCTTCCTTCGATAAAAAAATACTTCTTTATGATCACATTTTTTAACATTGCTGTAGTAATTCATTGCCGTGGGAATTCATAGCAATATAAATATTTTATTTAAATACATTGGTAATCTAAAAAGTAATTCCTACTTTTATTTTATAAAAAACTAGGGACTACCCGTCATGCGATGCATTCCCATAAAAATAAATAAATTGTTTCGTCCGTTCCCGCCCCCATTCCCCTCCAGTGCCATTTTCGTCACCTTCCTCCTTCCCCGTCTTCCACTTTCCAGCAAATCCCACCCTCCACGTCTCCCTCCCGTGTTCCATTCCACCTTCCTAACTTCCCCCCCTCCTCCCTCAAACCCCCCTCCTCTTCCTCCTTTCCTCATGGGCGTGCGTATAATAACTAACCGAAGTTTCGTTACAATCAGATGAATGGTACAGGAAATAATTTCACAACGCCAGAGCTCACCATTATACATAGAAACCATCGCGGGCGTGCGCACAATAAATCAACAAGGTTTCATCGCAATTGGATAAATGGTTTAGGAACGCATAAGGGACAAGCAAAGAAACAAATTTGATATGTTATTAAGATTATTTCTAAGCTCAGCTGACAGAAGAAATGCGTATAAAAGTATAAAATATGATTTTCGACTCATACACCTTTTTTGCCTTTAGCACATAAATTTATTTACAGCGAAAACATTGCATGAACTATCTTTAATTATGATTAGCAACTAGATTAGAATAGCCAGACATTTTCCACCACCCCTCTTCCCTATTCACATTTTTAAAATTATTTATAAGATTCGCATCAGAAAAATATTTAAACACAAACACGACAAATTTTAAACCGTGAAAATATTTTCAAGCCGCACAAACGAACTGCTCTAGTGCCTGAACTGGGTCGATAAACCAAATCTTCAATCTACCCCTTTAAAAAAACGGGGTTCAAAGTTTTTTTACTTTTATCACAGAAAACACATCAGAATGTTCGGAGAACACTCCTTAAGGAGCGTCCCTTTTCATCTCCCGTAATATTGACGATTTTGTAAGGGTTGGGAAGTGAGATTTAACGGAATATTCCAGAATATCTCCTGAAAGTTATCAACCCTTAGTTACGTAACGTGTTACCAGGGACCGCTTTGCGTGGGAGATCTGATGTATTCAGGCTCGGAGCTGAGCCGTTTTAAAGTGGAAAACTAGAGAAATGAAATAGTAAAGAAAACAATGGTTTTAAGTAATAAGTAATTGTGAACATTTTGAGAGAGTTGAGTTTTTAATGGTACTGAGAGAGCTTTTGTGTGATTTTGAACAGTCTACAAGAAGTAATGTTTTTTCGTCTCAAGGTTTTTGATTCGCAAATCACGGAAATATAAAGAACATAAGAAATAATTAATAAAATTAAACAATTTTTCAAAAAAAAAACTTTTAATTTTTAAAAAGTAAATTCTATTTTATTTAAAACATTTTATATCATACAACCCAAGTTAGAATCGTGGCTTTCTTATCAGGCACAAGAGCTCCCCTTCTCTGATAAGGTATATATGACTAATGATGACCTTAAATATAATATTTTGTAAAATATATTATATATACATTAATGTAACTCATAAGTATTCTTTATATTACAATAAAAAATAAGTACATTTTTGTAGACTTTTTTCTGTGTATAAATTATTCACTTTTTCAGTATTCTATTGTAGAATTACCTTTCTTTGTCAAAAAATTGGTAGAATAATATTATGACTAAAGCAAAGAATTATAAATTTCAACATGTATTACATTTCAGATTTAATTTTTTTTTTCAATGTAGGTTTTCAACCTTTTAAATAGCTTGTATATCCCATCAGAGACCACGCGAAGTGACAAAAGTAATTAAAAAAATAATCTTCTTTATATTGTAGGTAGGTACCTATTCCTAAAATTTAATGAAAGACTACTAGGTCACCCCAAGTGGTTCGCTGCGTTTGGTGACTTAGCTGGGGTGCCCTGGGTTCATGAAGTGAGGTTTGTTTAGATGTTAGTGACCACTACACAGCGCGTCAGGCCGGTTAGCCGGATGGTTGAAGGAGACTATTTAGCCTCTCCTGCAGGATTCTCTCCCCGCAGTGGGAGGGATGGATTCATTCGTCTATCACTCCAGAACCCACTGCCCCCCTGATTCCTACATCTCACCTCATGCCTTTTTCCTTCTCAGAACATCATCTTCGTCCTTTCATAAAAAAAACCCTCCACACAGCATCCCCAAAGATGAAATTGGCTCTGAGGGAAATTATTTTCCTAAAAAAAATATTCCAAAAATTTAATGACCGAATCATTCTATTGTACTTATAATAATTAAAACTTTAATGTAAGAATTTTGCAACTACAACTAAAATTACACGCATAGCGTACATTGGTTTACAAATTAGATAAGTACTTACACAAAATTAACAAAAGAAAGAAAGATACATGTAAACGGTATGTAATATGTGAAGAATAGAAATGTACAGTTTTAAATCGGTGACTCAATCCAATATTGTATTTGTTGAACTTTCTTGAAAGATTTGAGTTTGTTTTTGGACAAAACTGCTTATTCATATTTTTTTGAATATGTACGGACGCAAAAAATCAATTCGCCTTTATTAACCACTCGAACCCATAAGTTTGTTTTCACGATAATATAACATTACCAGACAAATGTATGACGTAGGAGGCGTACCTTTTTAATTAATATTTTAAAGCATAACTTGCAAAAAGTGTTTTAACCTAAATTAACGCCATTTGTGCCGTTTAACGTTTAAGTGGAAACTTATTAATTTTAATTCTAATTCTCTCGCAGGCTAAATCTTTTAGATGTATGTGTTTGTCTCTTTTTAGTGTCGCTATTTTTCGTTTCATCGAGTTTCCAAACACAACGGTGCTAAAAAAGAGAACATTTAATATTGTTTGTCTATATTTTCAAATACCAAAACACACACGCACCAAAGTTAGTTTATTGCTTAAGTAAATCACCCTACATCCGAATTCCTCGCCAAGCACCTTCGGGACATAACGACATTCCTCGTTGCGCATTGCACAGCGGTGCATACAAATGATAGCATTGCCCGTGCAGTGTCGGTGCCTTAAGAAATCCAAATTGCGTTGTTAACTCCCTCCTACTCTCATTCACATGCTGGTGTTTTAAGCACTGCTAACTCTTGTTATGGTCCTGGCAAAGATAACAAATAACTATTATCTTTTAATTATCTTAACAACGTATGTATTGTTCGCAAGGCTTATTGAAGTGAAACTTCTTTAGCACCGTTGTGATTTGAAAAAGAGACAAACACATAATTCTATAGGATTTAGTCTGCGAGAGAGGTCTTAGGAGAGAAATTACGTCCCACGAATTTCATGTTTTTTTTACCCCTCCCCCGCTAGGGTGACGTCACATGTTTTGCAATTTTACATCTAAAAATAATCAAAACAGTAGCTCAATTTTTTTTTTAACATTGTGACGTCACAGATCAGATGACCCCCCCATAACCCTCGTCACACAAAGTCACACTTCTCTACTCCCTCCCTCTTAAGCTGTGACGTAATTTATGGATGGCCCCAGAATGAGATAGAATGAAACCTTACCGCATTGACCGCTTTGATTATGAACTCACTTTTCAAGGCTCCTATTGGTTGAGATTGTGTGGTGAAGATTACACTTCTACCGCTTCTACCTTCTGTCTACGAATTTATTAAAATTTCATGAAAATCGTCGAAATTGCTTAAAATTGGAATCAAAATTGTAACTGATCCTGACTTCCTCTTTTTTTTTTTATGTCTAGACAATTTTTTGTTGATGTTATTTTTTTTTATGAATACCGCACAAGAGTCCCCAACTGCTCCCGTCTGGAGCCAGTGAGACTTTGTCATCCCCAATTGGTGTATGTTGTGAGGCTGAAGGCAGTGGGGAGGGAAAGGAGATGGCGAAGAGGAAGGTGGGAGTGTACCTGGCTATACAGATCTGCTCACCAAACACGGCTAAAGCCATTTCAAGAAACGTTTCAGGTCTGAATGCTGGTCTTTCACCAGGGCGATACTGAGAGTATCTTCCAATCTAAAACGTGCCACAAATATACTAGATAATATTTTAAATTGTGAAATACCACAAATTAATCTAATTAGATTTATTTGCGCACGCCGGGATCGAATCCACGGCCTTCGGATTGTGAGTCAAGAGTTTTACTTCGGGACCACTAGTAGATAATAATGATAATAATAATAAATATAGGATAATTTGTATTGTTTTTGTGAAAATTTACTTCACTTCAATATAACAACGCAAGTGTCTACATACATCTGATTTCTATTTTATTTTTTGACATTTTAGCTTCTTCTAATTTTACAATGCTTTCATCAATTTATCGTAGAAATCTTTGCCTTACAAAAGGTATAACTACTGTACATTTATTAGTAGACTTTATTATAAACAATTGTACACAGTTGAAATTTGTCACACTAGAACGGTTCGTTTCTACAATTCGGCTGTGGAATAATTTGTCGGCCTTCATGTTTCTCCCTTCTACACGATCTTTTTACTCCTTCATTTCCTCAAAAACAATCTCCAGCTAGAAAAATGACACAGTAATAAATGATTTCTCTTAGTGGAGTAAATATTTAAAAATATGACCGCGCTATCTTCTGTGTCCGTGGACATTATAGCATCAGCTTACCTTCATTATTTTATCGTAATTATCAACCGCACCTGTTGAAAATGTAGGATATTTAAAAATAATTATGATTGTTTACTCCACAAGTAGCATTACTCCATTTACACTAATCATTACTATGCAATTATAAATATTATATACCAGCTGATGCCCCAGCATTGCCCGGGCTTTACACAGAGTTTTTTGAACTCAGATATAGACAGTGACCTTCCCCTTGTTTTGAAAGTCAAATGTTAAAAAAAATTCATTGATAGTATTAGAATTCTTCTAATGGGTGGGAAAAGAGGATGATGATGGTTTTTGATATTTTATATAGACAGTGACCTTCCTCTGAAAGACTCGAAATAAAACTGTGAATTTCTATAAAAAAACATAGCCACACTGAAACACTTCCTCTTACAAGGTGTTAAGGGATGTACTTGACTTACTTATTTAACCAGTGATTGCTGAAATTATTTGGAGTAAAAAATGTAAATGAAATTTTGGTCTCCGGTGAATTTATTAATGTCTTTTTTTTCAAAATTTCTTTCTTCAAAATCATACAAAAAAAAGTTCTTCCACAGGTCGTTACTGGTCACTCAGCCGAGTGACCGACCACCCCCTCACCCCGCCCATAACTGTCCATTTTTTAAATGTTTTTGTAGAAAAAAAATATAAAAAATGTCACCAGAGACCAAAATATCAATTAAATTTTTTACTCCAAATAATGTCAGGAATCACCGGTTAAAGTGAGTCAAGTATAATCCTTAACAGCATGTATATATATATACGGATATTAATAGATAATATATATCTGATGCCCCCGGCGTTGCTTGGGCTTTATGAAGAGTTTTTTTAAATTTGGAGTAATTTTTCTCTTATTTTGAACGTCAAGTGTGCAAAATTTTTATCAAAATCTTCCTATCTGATCTTCCCATTGTTGTAAAGGTTAAGTGTGAAAAGTTTCCTCAGAATAAAACTGTTGATTTGTATATACATCAAATCCACGCCATCCGCCACACCACCCGCTACAGACAATAAACTTAATAAATTAGAAAGATTGTTTATCATGTCACTTTTCGCAGGTATAAACTTACAATCGATTGATTTTTTTTTCTGAATAACATTTACGATGTTGTTTTAAACATTCAAACAACACTAGTTTATAGCCCACGTAAAAAAAGAACGTAAATGTTATGGATTAAAAAAACAGTCACTTATTAGCCTGTAAAATTAATTTAATTTTATGATAGAAATAATATTATTCAAAGCTTACGATAATAGTTAATATTTATTTTCTTTGTGTTTGTCAGCTTTCCAATGGCAAATGACTAATGAGTAATAACTAATGACCCTACATACTACGTACCTGTTATATTCATACGATTCGACTAAAATGATTTCTATTTAATTGATTACGGCTATTCGTAGTTCTGTGTGTATATTTTGACATGTGTCATGCAATAGGCGGTTTGAAGCGGTGGCGAGCGGTATAATATAAGTATTTTTATGATACTTGGGTACCTAAAAAAACACAAGTTTTCGGATTGGTGTTAGTATAACGGTTTGGTATACTTGTATAAAAGTAAACAAACTTAAATTCTTAGAATTAATGTGCTACTTGCATATACTAGTTAATGATTGTGTAATAATAATAAATTATATAAATTTTAATACCCGGCATTGCTCGAGATTTTTACACTGTTGTTTTCGTTTGTTATATGTATTTTAATACTTGGTTGCGCGAAATAGGTAGCTTTTACACGTTACTGAAGTGAAAACTTCTTTGGCACCGTTGTAATTTGAAACTCGATGAAACGAAAAATAGCGACACTGAAAAGAGACAAACTCATACATATATAAGACTTAGCCTGCGAGAGAATGAAATAATATAATCGGTCTCCTCTTTGTGCGGTGCTCCATAGACTCTCCGCTCTTGTCTACTTCAGTTTTCCGAAGGTTTCACCTCTATCGCGTATGTTTTGCAAAACTCTGATTTTTTAACATTAAATTTATACAGGTGGCCTTGCTGAAAATAAATCCCCTCAGGTCGTATGTCATCTTTGGGGATGCCACGTGGAGGGTGTTTTTAGGAAAGAAATAAGAGGAAGTTCTGAAAAGGAAAAAGGTATGAGGGGTGGGCAGGAATTTGGGGTTCAGTGTGTCCAGGATGTCAGATGTATGCGTCTATCCGTCCAACTGCGTTGCCAGACTATGTTCTTGCTGAAGAGGTCAAAAAATCTCTCCCGATCCGGCCTACAACGCCGCCGGTGAGCAGATGCATCTGCCGCCAGGATTCGGACAAACCTCAACTCACAAACCCGTGCACCCCTGCTAAGTCACCAAACGTAGCCAAATATTTTGGGTGGCCTGTGGCAGATGTGTTGGTAATCCAATAAATGGTACCCTGGTTGGCGGCAAATTGGAAATTGAGGATACCTATACCTATACCTTCTAATTATCATAAATGAAAAAAAATCTTATACTACTTGTCTTTTTTTCGTCAGACAAAAAGCGTCGTTAAAAACTCAACAGCTAATGATGGAAATGAGTTTTGTGCTCTGAAAATAGTTGGAATGATATGCAAAGTTAGGAAAACATGACATTTTTAACGCCGGAAGTTTCACCATTAGTTAATTTTTGCTGCTTCTTCAGATATCCCGCCAACAGTTTTGCCAATTTTCGGTTAATATAATTTCAGTAACCTGCAGCATAAAAAAAACTTAAAATGCGCTGAGGCAAAGTACGTCTATAAAAATAATTTTGCCATAAAACTTCTCTTGATTAAATAATATAAAGTCGGCCTATAAAGGTTCCCAATTTTCTCGAAATAAAGACTCCCGGCAGAGCGAGAATATTTGTTTTGGATTTGTTTTCTTCGTGTATTTGAATATACTTCGTGTATTTAAGGTCCATAACTTTTAAGGTATTGGATAACCGCTTGATCGTAAATAAACGTTTAACTGTGACAGTTTTTTTTCGTAAAATCACAAAGTAAAAAGTATTTTTGTGCAGGTCTGATACTTTGGAAAATTAATTATGGTACATAATAACAAGTTTCCATCTGTTGCGGTAACGTCCTGTGATAATGAACTCTAAAGTAGCTTTCATAAATCTATATATATATATATATATATAAAAATCAAAACATGCTCAATTGTATGTTTATGAGATGTCTATGCGTTGCTAAACAATTCATCCGATTGCGATGAAACTTTGGGGATTTGATGTGCGCATGCCTGCGATGTTTTCTATGGTTCCATGCTAACTCAGAATCAAGTCAACTCAACAACTCATGGAAAAGTCATTAAAATCATTTTAAAATAGCCGGTAACCCTAGCCTAACTTAACCAATTAAACCAATTTTTTAATATTTTTTTATCATCACTTTTAATGAGCGTTCTGAGGTGGTTCTGAGTTGGTTTCATTCTGAATTGGCCGGTCACTGGTTTCTATATAGGTTTCTACAATAGTGAGTTCTGGCATCATGAAATTATGCGTTGCTAACCATTGATCCGATTGCAATGAAACTTTGAGGATTTGGTGTGTTCATGCCCGCGATGGTTTCTATACATACTGGTGAGCTCTGGCATTACGAAATTTGTTGTATTTGTATAAAGAAAATGCAATAGGTGGCACACGAGCTGATTGCCAACTGAATCTACCGGGACTGAATGTTTGGAATGCGGGATGGGGGAGGGGAACTTGGGAGGGGAGTTCGCCGGACGGGGGATGCGGGAGAGGGAAGGTGGAGAAGGCGGAGGGGAACGCGTGAGGGTAAGGGGACGCGGGAGAGGAAGGGGAGGCGGAGGGGGAATGGAAAAGGACACGCAGGGAGAAACGATTTCATTTTTAAGTGGCATGCCGGGAGAACTCGCTAGTTAATAATAAATTTCGATCCGACCAATTAATTCAGTTCAATCTTTGAGAAACTAAAGTGGTTGAATTAAGACTAAAGACTTCATAAACTAATTAACTCTCGCTTAGTATCAACAAGTAAATACGGACTGCCAATGCATATTTAGGTTAGTATTTTAATTCAATATCGCCAATTTATTAATATTTTTCCGTAATAGTTTGGCGTTTGACGTTTCGGAATGTAAATTTTTCGAAAACACCTTCAGTGTTGTCAGCGTATACCAATTTCTTATTTATTCCCTGCCAATATCAATTCGAATATTAACGGTGGAACCGTGCTCGCGACATCGTTATAAATTCGTCGGAAGTTACGCCTATCGATTCAATATTGTAAATTTATCAATTTCACTGTGCTAGTGAATTACTTACTCCAAGCATTTTCATCAAGTCTTTTATAAAACTGCATTTCGATTTTTTTTGGGAAATGAGCTAAAGAAAATAAAGACTTTTATTCCTCCAAGGATTTACCTTATTTGAATATTTATTATTCTTTTATTATGTTTTCAATAGGCAATTCGATATTATTATGATTGGAAAACGGTTGACTAAAGAAATTGTGCTTTAATGTTGATTGGTTCTCGTAAACTATTGCGTATAACCAAAGAAAACCAGAAATACATCATTTTTAAATCAGTGTTCAGACCTGTTGACTCTTTTCCACAAAAAATTTTTTTCCCATTGAATCTACATACATACAAAAGTTAGCAATAAGTAAAATATATAAAAGACAAGAATAGGTAATGGGAACCCACTAAGGCACTGCCTGTCTGTGGGTAATATAAACAAGATTGCTATACATACATCAATAAGTACATGTAAAAAATGTAAATTTTAAAGTAACGGTTTAGAAATATAGTAATCTGTGAAAACATTGTAGTAAAATAAAATAAATTAGTGAAATATAAAATTTTGTTGATTTTTTTGTTATAGTTTAAAGAAAGTAAATAAAGTTAGAGTTGTATTGAAAAATTTATTTTGTTGTATTTAAAAATTTCGAAAGATTGCTCTTTTATCTAGTAAACGTATGTTTTAAATTTAAAATTTATTTTTTATTTTTAGTATAATAAGGTTAAACCTAACACACAATTCAAATCATATAATCATGCAGTAAAATAAATCAATACATTATCGGGTAAGCGTATGTTTCAGAATTTTAATTTTAGTTTAAATAAAATCATTAAAAAATATATACGTACATGTGTTTCTTGACGAAAATTGGTCCGTTTGTGTATTTATTTGCGCACTTACAAACTAATATATTTCAAATTTTTTTACATTCTTATCTTGCTTAGACATTATTGAAAAATGATAAATACTTCTGATAAAAAAATAACTACAAAGGTACATAATTTTAATAGTTTTATCATAACGCCTTTCAGCATTTTTGGACGTGGGTATAAATTAAAGCAAATTTGGAATTAAATAAAATCGATATTTAGTTATTATTTTAAAAAGCTGGCACGGAGAATAATTATTAATCTTTCTCATTGGAACCGCCCTGTACGATCGTAAGAACATCTTTCAACGAAATGTGGATTTTCGGCCGCTGGCTGGTTAAACGCCCTTAAAACCCATACGTAGGTGGTTACTTAGGTACTTTGCTTGAGAATTCTGGTGTTGAAAGTGAACCTGTGACCTTTAGGACAGAGGAAAGGAATGTATCAATACGATACGAAATTTTAGATACAAGATACTGTTTCACAATTTCTAAAATCTAACTTCAAAATGCGTATTCGAAGGCGTGTTTAATACTCGTAGCTGAGATAACTAAAAATAATTGTTATTTGAGAACGTTAAAATAATGGTACTAAGCAGAAAATGTTATGAAATCAACACTGCGTGAGTCAGATTTTGTTGCAATGGTTGTGACTTTTCTCTGCAAAAATGCACTTTTCTTTTTGTTTGACCTCGTTCCTATCAAATGGCAATTCTCAACCAAGTTGTTCCCAGGACAAGGCTATCAGGTTCTACCGCCTTTATCAACTACCTTTATTTCACGTGACGGCGTTGTTGTCTTGTTGAATCTGGAGCAGTGATTATTGTCAGTAACTAGTGACAAAGATATTAATCGGCCAAAGCAAGCCTCGTTGTAAAAAGGGAAATCAACTTCTATAAAAATTCTTTTCAGAAAATCTTTAATATCGTATACTTTTCTCTACAACAATATTTTTAAGGCATGAGATCAGTTAATGGGAATGTTAAGTTAGTTTGAGTTCAATTACGTGTTAAACCTGTACAATTGAAACACAGTGGAACTGTTTTTCAACCCGGTTGGGTGGTGGCAATTGGAGAAAAATTAGGGTCCCTAGAGATTTATTAATGCGGGACTTGAAGAGGCTCAAATATTTTTTTTATCTACACAGAAGGCCCGGAGGAAAATAATTTCCCTCAGGGCCCGTGTCATCTTGGGGGATTCTGTATGGAAGGTCTTTTTAAGGAAAGGAAGTTCCGGAAAGGAAAAAGGTGTGAAGGGTGGGTAGGAATCTGGGGGTCAGTATGGGAGTGGAGTCAAGGAACAAAAGGGGAGTGGAGAGGAAAGATAAAACTTGGGAAGATATTGTCATATCCAATGACAACCCTGGTAAACTTTATAAAAGGGACAGGTTGCTGTTTAAGGAATAAGGTAAAATAAGAAATAGCACGATAGGCCTGTGGCCTAAGTGCTCACGAGAACTATGCGCAAACCATCTACGATCTACATATAATAATAAAAAAAGAAACGGTTTTACAAGTATTTAAAAATGGCATTTAACTGATTTAACTGGGACCACTCAAAAGCAAAAAAAAAAAAATCCAAATGATATTGATTACCACGATGAAGTTTTAAAACACCTCTTTACATAAAATAATTAAAATTTGAATGATGCAGATGTTAGAACACTTTTTCTATAAATTATTTTTAAATCTTCGTGTTTCACTTTTCAATACAATTCTAACTTTATTTATTTTCTTGAAACTATAACAAAAAATCAACAAAATTTTATTTTGCACTATTTTACTAAAATGTTTTCACAGATATTTATTATTTATTTAAATTTGTATTTATAAACCTTTACTTTAAAATTAACATTTTTAGCATTCATTCTTGTTTATGTTACCCACACACAGGCACTGCCTTAGTGGGATCCCAACACCTACTTTTGTCTATTATATGTTTACTTATTGATAACATTTTTTCATTACTTGTACCTTATATTTACATCTTACTGAATTTAGAAATTATGTCAAATTACTTTTGAATGTACGTAGATACAATGGGAAAAACTAAAGATTAAAAAGAAAAACCTTTGTGAAGAAAATAATGTTGGTCGATCAAGGAAACGAGAGATAGCAATAAGGGTCGACCGAGACAGGTTATTCGTTCTCGGCCGAGACCGAGACCGAGACCGAGAATAAATTAAAATCTCGGCCGAGACCGAGAGCCGAGACCGAGAATAGATAAATTGAGCAAAAAAATGAAATAGCGCTATTTTTGCATAATATACTATATTTTTAAGAATGTAATAATGTTTAATTATTTAATAATTTGAGATTTTACATAATATATCTAATATTAAATATTTAATTAAACAATAATTTGAGCTTTTACTCACAATTTAAAAAATAAAAATAAAATAATTGAGATTTTATGTAATATAATATAAAATATTAAATTAAATAATAATTTGAGATTTTACTCACAAAATATAAAAAAAAGAAATAATAATTTGTTTTACATAGTTTCAAGTTTTAGTAATCAAAATTGAATAACATGAAATTGTAGCACATAAATAGCAATTTATCTGCATTTTCACCCTTCGAAGAGTGTCGCCTCATGTCGTATAATTGACCAGCTCTGCTAAAGAGCTGTTCACTTGCCACACTAGTAGGCGGTGCTGACAAAAACTTTTTTGCTGCAGGCCTAAGTACTTTATACGATGACGAATATCAATGCTCAAAAATATTAGCATTTCTTTGCAGTCTTGGTTCTTTAAGAAAGCTATCAAGCGCTATTTCTATTACAGCACTTGTGAGCTGTGACTGCGACTGCTGTGAGTAAAACCCGCCTCCTGCCAGCCGACCAATCACAATCAAGAGCTGTCGTGACACCAAGTGACGAATTTGGACGCGCGCGGTAGATTTGAATCCCATTATCCTATACCGTACCTACTTATAATGGTCTCGGTTACTGTCTCGGTTCTCGGTGATTTTTCGCCGAGAACCGAGACAGAGTTCTCGGTATAATTTGTAGCCGAGAATGCCGAGACCGAGACCGAGACCGAGATCTCGGTCGACCCTTAGATAGCAAGGCATGCGAAATTTTCAAAATACTTCTAATTTGATTTTCTTTCGATCTGAATGTATGGGTCGGACCCTGAGCAGTTGCCCAGGCTGTTGCCACGCCACTGGTTGCGTGACTATTATGGGGAAATCCCATATAATAAATATTTGAGTCGTTAAACTACCACTCTCGGTGAAACCTACTCACGTCTCATTTTTACGGCCAACGTATTATTTGGAACTTTGTGGTAAAGTCAGGTATTGGAAATATTTGTTTTATAATGACGTAAAAACTTAGGGGCGTTCAGGGTCAGGTGGTATTTACACGTGTGGGTGTGGGAATTATGATATTCCCACAAATATTGGAGAAATAATATAAAGAAGAAAATGGAAACAGACAGAAAATTTGATCAAAATGGTGTTTTCAAAGATTGTATGCACGGGACCATAAGAATTATACTCGTCCTTTTTTAAATCTTAGTTTCAAACATAACTAACCACCACGCCGTTTCCCCGCAGGGGTAGGTAGAGAGGAGGACGGACTGCCAAACAACTCGGTCTTGGTACACACTCCTTGCCTCGTTCACATTCATACATCGTTACAGTGTTGATTTTTTATACTAATACGCTGGTATATACAGTATATAGACAAGTAGATTTAGCCTTGATGCATTTAAATGAAAACATGTTTTATACTTTTGTTATTCGGTGGTATATCCTCTCTATACTACCCCTTCGGGGATACTTAGTTATGTTTTGTGTAAGTAGGCATATTGTCTATAAGTATGCAGGGGTATAACTGTCGGGGGATCAATTGTCTTGATCTTCTAATAATAAAATAATTACATATTGGAAATTCTGTCCTGTGTTTTATTACACACTCGAAATAATGCACACTTTATCAATAAAGTCAATAACGAAATCAATGTTTTACCATTTTTTTAAAATTATTTTCTGTTAGTGGGAATGTGACATAGTCAAACTCACTGTAAGAAATTTATTTTCCCTTTTCTTTGTTATCATTGAATTTAATGTTTCAAAGACTCAATCATCTCTGATTACGACTTAAAGGTATCGAAATGACAATCTAGTTTCCTTCAACGAAAGCAATATTCCGTACAGAGTACAGACCCTCCATTGATATGCTTGGTGTAACTCTAAGTGACCAGCTCGTATGGGGGCTCCATCGAAGCCAAAATCAATTTAGCCTCTCAGAAACTGGGCGTACTGTACAGGGCCATCAAATCGCTTGACATTTGAAAAAACGGGTCTCTTCTACGACTCGTTCTTGAGTTCAACAGATTAGCTGTGGAACGATTCCCGGCGTCTGTGTTTCCTCCTTCCTACAACATGGGTCTCTTCAAGACCCTTGTTCACTCCTTCCTCTCCTCAAAAATACCCTTCTCACAACATGAATGAAATTATTTTCTTCAGGGCCTCTTGTGCAGAGTTAATGTAAAAAAATACACGCTTAAATTACTTTTTGCAAGATACACCAGTCATCCTACACGAGAAAATAGAGCCATTATTTGACTTTTCATTGTTTTATAACACAATCCCAAACCATTGTCACCACAGGAAGCATTAAACTTTCAGCTAAACTATGTAGTAAGTAGGTATAATCCAGACTACATTTCCGCTGTATTCTGTGCTATCTTACTTGTTACTATTTCTACAGCCTTAATCAAGGGTGCGAGAGAATAAACCTCCATTATAAACTTAATTACACAGAAAATGGAAGCGGTGTTTCGGTGTTTTATGAAGAAAAATTAGGGGATGTTTAAAAAAGTTCCGAGGAGGAGCGTGCCATAATATAAAGAACCGATTTTCGCAATTTTTCAAACGAAAAGTATTTTCATATCATTAAGGATTTAAAAAAATGAAGAGAATAACACAAACTTTCTTCAAAGTTAAACTAAATACAAAGTTAGTTCGTTTTATTAAGTTACTAGGGCAGAACCGTTCAAAATCACGGGATTGTTTGAATAACGGCCTCCATGGTCGAGGGGTAAGGCTCTCGACTAGCGACCCGGAGGTTGCGGGTTCAAATCCCGGCTGGTGCAAGTAAATTTTATTTAATTGATTTCTGTTATTTCCCAATTTCATAATTTTTAAATAATATACCGCATATTTGCGGCACATTCCAGAGTGGAAGATGCTCTCTGTATCGCACTGGTGTACGACCACCATTCAGAATTGAAACTTTGCTTGAAATTGCTTTGGCCTAATGGTGACTAGATCTGTTCCATCAATTACTTCGCAGGCTTCCTATTCTCCATCTCATTCACATCCCCATTACCTTCAGCCTCACAACATATCCCAATTGAAGATAGATTCATTATATATACTAAAATGTATTATATATTACAATCGACTATATATATTTATTGTCTCTATCTCTAAATATTATAAATTAAAGTACTTCGCCGCGTCTGTCTGCCTGTTAGCGATAAATTTCTACAGTTTATTCATTTAAAAAATAATATATAGTATATTTGCGGCACGTTCCAGAGTGGAAGATACTCTCAGTATCGCCCTGGTGTAAGACCACCATTCAGAATTGAAACGTTGCTTGAAATTACATTAGCCGTGTTTGGCGACCAGATCTGAATAGCCAGGTACTTCCCCACCTTCCTCTTCCCTTCTCCTTCCCCTCCCCGCTACCTTCAGCCTCACAACATACCCCAATTGGGGATGCTATAATCTCACTGGCTTCAGACGGGAGAATTTTTATTCATGTAAAAAAAAATCAAAAATTATTGAACGAATTTTAATGCGCCTATCACTAATAGATAGAGTGATTTATGGTTCATTCATTGGTTGAAATATATAATTGAAGGAGATTGTCTAAATGTGGTGGACGAGCGGACTGGCAAGCTGGCGGTGTGGATTTGATTAGTATGAAAATTAACAGATGACGGTGTGAGTTAAAAGGTTGGGTAAACATCCAGTAGATGGCGTTGTGTTTCGTTAGCTACAGCATCGCGTGGCCAGGTCAGTCAGTTATCAAATAAAATTTACTTGTGCGCGCAAGGATTTCAAAGCGTTCTTCATTTTCTTAGCTAAAGATCGTAACCACACGATCACGGAGGCCGTTAAGTAAAAACGTATTACGCGCTGAAATTAGACAATAATGAGAGTCCTTGAGACATTTCTTACACACCTGCTTCTCTTAACCGACAAATCTCGAGGTCTTTCGACTACAATATAAATTCCTCACCTGAGAATAACAATATTCCGGGTGTCACGTAGCTAACAGCAGCCTGGCGTGACTTATTTTTATTTCCCGCTCCTCTAATCCAATAAACTCTTCTTCACACCCCATTCCCTACATCCACAGGCTTGTAGGAAAAATTGGGAAATTTTTCAGAAAAGCTTTGACACACAGTTTTATTACGTGAAAATGGCACCTTAAACACGCAATCAAAACTAGACATATCTAGTCAAAGAGATAGTAAAAGTCCAGGAAACTGATATACCTAATATGGAAACAATTTTGGTCTTCAAATTATATTACACTAGCACAGACGTGTGAAAATTCACGAAATATTATAGTTGTAGGATTTGTGTAGCTAAAAAATGTTCTTATCTTGAAAAATCATGACATCTTTAGCAATTATCAAAAATTTAAACAAATCAAATACTTATGTCAAATAAAATATCATTATCATTACAAAGTATAAAATGAAGTCGCTCAAAATGTTTGTGCGCTTAGATCTTTTAAACTACGCAACGGATTTTCATGCGGTTATCACCAATAGATAGAGTGATTTAAGAGGAAGGTTTATATGTATAATACAAGCTTATTATAGTAGAGAAAAGCCGAGAAATTCAAATATTCAATTGGTTGGGTAATGGCGTTGTGTTTCGTTAGCCACAGCAATGTGTGGCCGGGTCTGCTTGTCATTAATAAAGAATTAATTTTGGCACCTACTTTATAGCTTATCGGATATAATTTATCAGTTCCAATTTTGAAAATTAAAAGTTCATTGAACCTTAATAATTTTACGCATTACGCGGCAATACGTAGGAAGGTTACACATCGCTCATGCACCGACAACCAAAATTAGTGTATTTTAGTATATTAGAAAATCAATGAAAAAACCTCACGAGAAAACGCGTTTTGTCACTACTGGGATTTGAACTTCAGTTAACAGGACGAACGCTCTGAACGCTTTACCTCAGAGCTACCTACTGAACTTAGTAAACTTAGATTAATTCACATTCATACATCGTCTCAACAACACTCACATTATAACCACTCACAACTGGATCCAAAGTATATCATTCACTTTATACGCCGTGTCTTCCCGGGACGACACAAATATCTTTTCCCAATCGCTTACGCAATACTAGGTTAAATTAATAAAATAAATTTAATGTTATAAAATCCTTTTTGCTGGACGTTTTAGGTAAGAGTTATTCCGGTACTCGGATTGGAAGTGAAGAAAAATCATCTTTATCAGTTTTAAGGCTTTAGATCACATGAAGAGGATTCGTCTTAAATTTTACCGACCCCATGACATGACCCCACTCAAGAGCATTGGAAATTTAACGTAAAGTCGTCAATCTCCGTCAGATAAGACAACATAATATATGCGATAGTTATAGCTAGAAATTGAATATAAATTGCTTTCCTCTTTCCTCACCCAATTTAAAGTGATGAATATTTAAAAGAATTCATAATCTGCTCTTTCGTAGATGGCGCGAGTTTAATTATTTAAAAAAAAAGTTTTTGTTAGTCATGCTTTAAAATATTAAGATGAATTGTTTGCGATCGTACTTTCATATACTACGCACTATGAGTAATAAATAGTTTTGTTCATAAATAAACGCAAACCTTTCAAGAAAGGCTTGCAAATACAATATTGGATTGAATTACAATTTGGAGGAGGCGGGTATGGGTAACGCCGCTACTTGAACCATTTATTGGATAAAATCTTTTTAATAGGTTACTTAAAGTGGTTAACTACGTTTGGTGACTTAGCAGTGGTGCCCGGGATCATGCAATGAGGTTTTTCAGGGTCTTAGCGGCGGATGCGACTGCCCACCAATTTAGTGGCAGGCCAGATCGGGAGAGACTTTTGACTTGACGGCAAGACTCTCTCGGAACATCTCCTTGCATTGCAGTAGGAGGGATGGATCATTCGTCCGTCACTTCTGGACTTACTGACCCACAGATTCCTAGATGCCCCTCATACCTTTATCCTTCCCCGAACAGCCTATCCTTCCCTTCCTAAAAATACCCTCAACAAAACATCCCCAAAGATGAGGAAGGCCCTAAGGGGAATTATTTTCTTCGAAACCTCCTGTGTGGAGCTATTGTAAAAAAATCACTTTTACCATATCGTATTTGTAAGCATTTCTTGAAAGATTTGAGCTTGTGTATGGACAAAACTATTTTTTCATACTCATATTGCTTGTGCGCGGGCGCAAACAATTAATTCATCTTAATATTTTAAAGCACAACTTGCAAAAGTGTTTTTCCTTTAGTTTATGAATTATTTTAAGTATCACCTGAAGGCTCTACTATAGACCCAACTTCCTTGAAATTCTATAATGTATTTCAGAGAAAATCCCAAAATATTTCAATTTAATCCTGAAACCTGTCATCACCGAAAAAATGTATTTATCGCTGAATATTTAGGATCGCACGCTGTTGGTAGAAAATTTATTTATTTGGAATACAGAGCTGTAGAAATATCGATTAAGAACTTTTCGCTTTCGTTCGCCGAAGCACTCGGCCGAATAAATTAAATACGCATTTCGAGTTGTGCTAATTTAGGTGCCTCGCGTGACGACCTGTGGTTTTTCTTCTGACAAAGTATAAATAAAGTTAACCCACTAAACAAAAAAGGTCATAAAGAATTTCCTCACACCACCCCACGTAGAAAGAACTCTATTTTCAAATCCATTTTGTAAAGAAAATTATTTTGTCAAAGAAATACAAAATAACGAATATGTTCGGAGGTTTGTTCAAAGTTTTTTTCACGTTTTTCAATTACGCACATGTTTGGAGGTTGAAAGAAAAAAACAAATATATTTCCCAGCTGATTAAAGAAAACATTACTGGAAAAATTTATTTTGTCTTCGCTAAAAAATATTTTTTTTTGAGCGTAGGCTTTTAAGTTACATCAAATTACGAATAGAGTGTAATTGATATTAGGTTTGTACAAACAAACACTTTATTGAAGTAATGCTTTTTTTTTTTACGGTGCTCCAGATTTTATGTCCGGGTTGAATCTTTCCCAAATGAAAGACTAAACCCTTCCACACACTTTTCCACAAATGAATATCTAGTAAATTAACGCAATGTAAGTGCACTATATAAGAATAAAACAATACAAGAACAATACGTCAATACACCAGAAACATAATGGGAAAATATTTCACCGACTCCAGATATTTTCATATCAGAGGGTTCGGCTCTGATGAAAACCTAACTGGTCCGATAAATCCTACTGATCCCTCAATATAAATATTTAAAAAATCTTTCGTAATCCTACATGTATTTAAAATGACCGACTTTTGCATTTTTATGTACAAATTTTTTGACAAATCTAATACGCCTAAATTTTGAATGAGAGAGCTAGGTATAATGCCAGTAGCCGAAATAACAAATGGTAATATTTTTATAGTCTGAGAATGCCAAATTCTTTTTATCTCATTTCCTAAATCTGTATATTTTCTTATTTTTTCAGAAACAGTTTTCTGAATATTACAAGAATTTGGAATAGCGACATCAATGATATAAGTTATTTTCTTAATTTTGTCATGTAAAACTATATCGGGTCTATTATGACTAATTGTTCTGTCTGTCAGAATAGTTTTATCATAATAAATTTTATAAAATTCATTTTTTAAAAATGAATTTGGTTCATATTCATAATATGGTACATTACGGCAGTCAATCAAGTTATGTTTAATTACCAAACTTTGGTGAATTATTTTTAAAACTTGATTGTGCCTAAATGTATACTCGGACGGCGCTAATACAGAACATCCCGATATAATATGTTCTATAGTTTCCGGAAAAGCCAAACATTTTCTACATAAATCATCAATTTGATTTGCATCTTTGATGATTTGCTTCCTATAATTTTTAGTATTAATGACTCTATCTTGTATGGCAAGCATAAAGCCTTCTATTTCTGCGCTCAACTCTCCAATACTCAACCATTTGTTTGACGAAAATTTGTCAACATATGTTTGGTTGAGATAATTGAATTTTTTTGCGTGAAGAATTTTATTTGACCAGGAATCTAATAATTCCTGGTTGGTATTTATAAGAATGCTGGCATTCTCGTCGTATAAATTTAATGGTGAAATATTTCTATCTGCCTTGCAAATTATTTTGTGCATTTCTGAACTATCAGCTTTCCTATGGAAAAAATTTCTTAGCATTTCAACCTGATTATGTTTTAAAGATGTTATTTTGACTATACCTCTACCTCCTAAATTTCTGGGTAAATTAATTCGTTCTACAGCTGAATTTGGATGATGGCAATGAAATTTGGTTAATGTAGTTCTAATTAATCGTTCTAAGCTATCTAAATCTGTATTAGACCATTTAATTATGCCAAATGAGTAAGTTAATAGAGGTATTGCCCAAGTATTTATCGCCTTTACTAAATTTTTAGCAGATAGATTGCATTTCAAAATTTTTCTGATCCTAGTTTTAAATTTAATCCTAATATCATTTTTAATACTAGTATGATCTAATCTATTTGATTGCGGATATCCTAAATATTTATAAACCTCACCCCCTTTCATACTTTCAATTTTGAAATTTCTAAATATACCCTCGTCTCCATCTACAATTTTACCTTTCTCTATATGGATCGTTCTACATTTATCTAAACCAAAAGTCATTTTAATATCATCTGAAAATTTTTTAACTACTTTAATCATTTTCTCTAAATTTGGTTCAGAATTCGAATATAATTTTAAATCGTCCATAAATAATAAATGAGAAATTATATTTCTCTCTCTAGTATTACCTTTAATTTTTATTCCAAACTTGCTTTTAATTAACATTTTAGATAGAGGATTTAATGCTAAGCAAAACCAAAGAGGACTCAATGAGTCTCCTTGAAAAATCCCTCTTTTTATTGAAATGCCCGGTACTATAATTTTCTTATCTTTCAAATTCAAAAGCAAATCGGTATTCCAAAATGCCATAATTTTTTCCAAAAAACTAATAATAATTGGGTTAATTTTGTATATATTTAAAACTTTTATCAGCCACGAGTGCGGGACACTATCATAAGCCTTTTGGTAATCTATATAACAAATATGTAAATTACGTTTTTGGGTTTGAATCTGTTTTAGAATTACAGAATCAATAACTAATTGTTCTTTACATCCCATATGTTTTCTGCGACAACCTTTTTGTTGTTCAGATAAAACATTTTTTTCATCTAAATGAGTGTATATTAAATCTGTCAAGCAAGAGGTTAAAATTTTATATATTGTCGGTAAACATGTAATGGGTCTATACTGAGAGGGATTATTAATATGTTCGCTTTTAGGCAACATATAAGTAATGCCCTTAGTTAGAAAATTTGGAAAATTTTGAGGTTCTCTGACAAATTTTGAAAGATTTTTTGCCAAAAGGGGATGTAAAGTAGTCAGACGTTTATACCAAAAATTATGTATCCAATCGCAACCCGTGGCTTTCCAATTATGAGTACTTTTTATAATTTTGGCTAACAATTCAACCGATATATCAGAAAAACTCATTTGTTCAATGTCTGAATAATTGAGTTCTTCATTTTCTATCCACGGACCTGACTCGTTATGTTTTATATCTTTACTCCAAATATTTGTCCAAAAATCGCGCATATCTGATTCAGATGGCAACGGATTATTATTATTCGAAATAATATTTTGTTTATCGTCAAGTTTGGAATAAAATATTTTCTCATTTTTCTGAAATAATCTATTATTATTTTTTTTATTATACGTATAATTATATCTTTTTAATCTACTAGCTTTTACACCTAATTTTTGTTTTAACAAATCTAATAAATCATTGATTATATTTTCATTATTATTACTACCAATGCTATAACCAAATTTTCTCCCAATTACATCTACATGTCTCAAAATATTCCTACTTCTATTTCCGGTTTTATACTCTATTACTCTAGCTATGCTACTTCTTAAAAATACTACATTTTTTTCTAATCTACTCTGCCATTCTGGTTTTCTATAACTATATGATCTATCATCAGAAGACGTTAATTTAACTCCTAACTTATTACATATAGTGATAGCACTTGCATACACTATTGTATGAAGATCTAAAAAACTAATGTCATCAAATATTATTTTTGGTAAAATTATATTATTTAATTCAGAAATTAATTTAGATAATTTCTTTGACGTATGTAATTTTGGTAATTTTGGTCTAACTGTGGGCTCTATATCTATATATCTATTTATATTATTATGAAGTAAGTTAGCTAATTCTATAATATTTTCATCTAGTAAGTTTAAATTTGCAATGTTGATTTCCCTAAGATTATAAATAACGTCTAAGTTATTTGAGTCTACTGTAATATCATTGGATTCTTCGACTAGAATATTATCTGAACTATCTACGTTCAATGTATCTGATATAACATTACTACTCGTATTAACTTGTTCTAAATTATTTTCTAATTGCAATCTATCTGCTACTTTCTTTTTATCTGATCTAATGTTACTACAAAAATTAAATTATTTTTGAAAATTGCCCTCTTTTGGTCTGCTAATCTTTGTTCGTTTACTTGGGCAATCGGATAATTTTGTGAGAAAATTAAATGTAATTTTTTCCTATACAATAACATATCTGTTTCTAATTTAGTTACATAAAAATATGAACGAACAATGAACATATTGACATCGTTCGTCCATTTCATATTCATTAGGAATCTAATAATTGTGTGAACCATTATTATTATTATTATAGAAATCTAAATGTCTTGACGGTGTAGGCATTTATGTACAACGCTAGATGGCTTTTAAAAGTTTTTTTTTACAAACCTCTTTAAAACTTAACAATGCATCGTAAATTGAATAACTGTTTTTTTTGTATTTCTTGGGTTTTTTGTTAAATTTCTAGACATTTTGTTTTGAAGATTTGTACTTTCCATGTACATTTCTTACTTACATTTTAATTTAATTAAATTTAATAATAATTTAATTTGTTATTCGTAAAATACAGGCGCACTCCGTCTATATATAAACATATAAACTGTTTATATGTTTATTGTCCTGAAGAAGGTTGAGTTCAACCGAAACCAGTCGACGAATATAAATAAAAATAAAGTGGTTTTTAAACAAAGTACTTGTTTCATTCTATATAATGTTAAGCCACAAAGTGTTTGCTTTCTACGATAATTTTAAGTTAGATACGTTGTGAGTCACTAACTTTAGCTCTTTTGAAATTTCTGATAAAATTGAATAACTTATTTTAGTTCATAACAAGCATTTTATTACGACAAATGTGATCTGTAAGTGTTACGATATTTACGTTTAAAATATGTTTTAAAAAACTGCTACAAGTAAGCGTTTAAAAAAGAAGAAGATGGCAGATATGTAAACTAATGTTAGAGGGTGCGCGCTAATATTAAAAAAATGATAAATGATAAATTGTGAATATATTTAATAAAACACGACTCGTTTAAAATAGAGCAAAAATCTTTCGACAAATGCTTAAGTTGATTTTAAAGATACCTTGCGATTTTTTTATACCTATATCATGTTAAATAACAGAATAAAACATGTTTTTAAAAATTTTCGGAGCACACTTTGCAATTTTTTTCTATCGATGGAATTTAATATAATTCCCGTCTCGGCTCTACAAATGTACAGGTATTATCTTTAAAAATAACTTATATTTGTTTAGGAACTTAAAAACTTAAGGTGTTCAAGAGAAATATGTTATAAATCGGTAGAAATTTGGAATGCGGGGCTTAGCGCACAGAAAAATCTTTAAATCGCTCTCCAGTTTAAATTGCCATTTATTGTAATTCTGCTTTGGTTGCATGGAGACAACATGTCACCATTTATATTTTTACTTGGCTGAGAAAGTGCAGTTGTTCAGAGATAGCATTACTTCCTGTAGATTGAATTGTTATGCTTGTCATGAAAAGCAGATGCCTTAGCCAACTTTGCTACAATCTATTCTACGTATTATCTCGTTTTCCAATTCCAACCTGCCTCCTCAATATTTCTTTCTGCCTTCCATCGTGTCCAATATTGGGGATTCAACCTTTTACCTCCGACTCCAAGCAGGTGGGAGTAGTGAAAGGCGATGGGTCGGTCAAACTTATCCGCCACCAAGACCTAGACAAACCTCACCCCATGAACCCGGGCACTCCTGCTAAGTCACCAAACGTAGCGAACCACTTGGGATGAACTGTGGCAGGGGTGTTGGTGATCCAATAAATGGTTACTGGGGCGGCGGTACTTATACCCGCCTGCCAAATTGTAATGTAATGTATCACGTAAAAAATTAAAACTTGTAAGGGGGTAATTTAATAAAATGCTCAATTTTAACAGTGAACAAAATCAGTATTTTTTTGGGAACAATCAATTTGCAAGTTTGACACGTATTTATAACAGTTTAATTATTATTGCTATTGCAATATATGCTATGCTATTTCATGACAGTACAATAATAGTTGACGATAAAATGTTGTATCCCTAATATTGGACTTGTCTGGAAAAAAGGGGGGGGGGGGGGGGGGGGGGGGTGCCACCCAACCGACTGTCACTCCCCACGAGCACAATTCTCTAGCCACCCCCTCCAGGACGGATGCACAGGTAATAATAGATATTATAACTAATCTTCAATCTTTTAGGTTAGATTCCCCCTCATAAAGCATCTGCGGAAGGCAAGCTCCTACGTTACCAGTAAAATGGTAAATTCTTATTTTATTTTCTTTGTGGATTACGTAACTCGCGGTAGTAGGTGTCATCCAATGATATTTATTATATCTCTATCCACATGAACAATTTAAAAAAAAACGAGCCACCAGTTGATGTGCGGTATTTTTTTACTTTTTCGTATTATCTGAGTGAAAAAAATGTCAAATCATGAATGTAACACAAGTAACATTAAATGAATATATAAGTCTCTAAATGTTAATGTCAGAGAATTATTAAACATGTTATATTGTCTGATTCCTTTTATAGAGAGAGAATACCATACCATAAACATAATACAACATTCACATAAAATGAAGTATTGGTGTTATTTCACTCTATTATTGGTACATGGTTATGTACGCGATAATTTAATAAAATGTACAAATTTAACAGAGAAAAAAAATAGTATTTTTTTGGGAACAATCAATTTGCAAGTTAGACACGTATTTATAGCAGTTCAATAATAGCATGACAGTACAATAAACATTAACATTAAAATGTTGAATCCCAATATTGGACATGTTGGAAAAACATTACAAAACGTTACATGGTTATGTACCAATAAATAGAGTGAAAGAACCCTAAACTATATTGTAATTACAGTTCATATAATTCAAGAAGTATTTACATAACAAAAAATAAAATTAAAATACCTGATCTATCCTCTTACCCCCTTACCCCCATCTGAACTTACTCCCCTCTCTCCCCATCCCTTCAGCCATCTCAGAATCTCACCCCTTACCACAAGTATTTCTCAACTCCCCTCCCTTGGAGCAATTGGGACTCTTTTTTTAATTTGCTATTATGCACGTAATAGCAATTTAAACAAAAATTAAACCGCTTCCTCCCTATTATCCCCACCTCCCCTAACCATCATTTTCAATCAATCTGGGGCTCCGATCAGCTAAGTGATTTGTATAGTAACCTCGATTCGCAAGTTGGTCGGAGATTAGCTATGGGAAGAGCGTGTATTTGAGGAGTGTTGAGTATTGAGCCAAAATTTCGGCTCAACAGTGGATCAGGAGGATTGGGAATAACGGCCGTTAGAGTATCTTCCACCGGAGGCCAAGGTGCAATTATTTAATTCTACAATTTATACAATTATGTAAATAAAGCACGCTTAAATTTCATAAAATTTCACTGGTTGAGCTTTGAAACAGCTGCGAATGAGTTTATCCAATTATCTATGAGTCCATCCTTTTACAGAATAATTCATTTTCTGGGAGTTTTCAATATTTAATTTTCTTTCCAATATGTAAATACTATTTTATGAGTCTATCCGCTTGTTGCAAAATTCAATATGAAATCACACAAACATAATATCTCTTCCGTTATCTCCTGACGCAGATAAAACTTTTGTTTTTTATTTGTACCTGGGTTTTGTTTGTTATCAGAAACATTTTATTATTGTTGGATCACTTCTCTGTTGTTAGTGTAACTTTTAATTGGCAATTATCGACGGAGGCAGCAGGATTGCTTGTTGAAGTTTTGCTTCGATGCTTCGATCAGAAAACAAACGGACTGTTATTTGATTGGTCATAGAAATATGAGTGAATCATTAGCAGATTAGTTCACAGTGAAGCTCGACATACTTGATCACGGAAAATATGGATCGAATAAAGTAAATGTGTAACAGGATAATAAAATAAAATTCACACTTATTTACGGTAGCACAATTAGTCTGATTTGAAGTAGGTACAATTAATTTGCAAGTATGACACAGTTCAATAATAGTAAAACAGTACAAACTGCAACAATAATTTTAGGGGTACTTAACCCAAAGGAAACTAATTGTTTCCGCAACCGCTCGTTAAACCTTTTAACAAAATGTTTATGAGTATTCACTCTGGGTTAGCTGAAAGACTTTCAGTCCTACTAGAATTGTTTTTAATGAAGTTGCGCGTGTAGAACTGGAAGGCAACTTAACTTTTTCGAGGTGCCACATGATCTTATATCAGTTATCCCAGCTATGACACCTAAGCGGCGGGGTGAAGATTCTAACCGATAGTATCCCTCGCCCCTAATTAGTAAGGGACGAAGCGATACGGGGATGGGATATTGAATAACTCTGAATATACACCCGAAAGAATAAGATGGTTTTTGTTGCAAATGGATAATTTATATTAGATTTATAATGCACTAACTTCACTTCTCAGCATTAATGAAGCTTAAACACTTGTCAAAAATAAAACTAAGCTGCTAAAGCTTCCAGAGAGAGTGGAATGCCACTTGACTCCTCAAGGATACAAACATTTCTCCTGATTCACATGCAAACATTCTAATTTTTCTACGTTATTTTGACTATTTGTCTAGCTACATCCTATTTTTATAATGTTAATACCGTAGTAGAGGGTGCTAATTGATGGTACTTTAAGGGGGTATCTTAAACTAGAAGTAATCGTTTCACTTTATTTTTGCAAAACAACCGGAACCGTTTAGGTTTATATAAACCGTTTCACTAAGCTGTTAAAAAATAACGTCCTAAATAAAAGCTATTGCATCAACTATTGTATCAACTGTTTGCATATTATTATTATAGTTTTACGCAAGTAATAGTTTCATTATTTTTCTGGGTTGTAGTAGGTAGGTATAGGGATACAATTTTTACTAAAAAAAATGTTTGAGCGTCCCCACTTTTCAACCCCGCAAACCGCCACTGTTTGTTAGCTCATAAAGATTCATTGCTTTGCTAAAGCATAAGTAAAAGCGACGTATCTCAAAATAATCGTAACCTTATTGAAAGTTGACAAAATTCTTCTTGCTTAAGAAGGCCCCTTATTTCCATTATAATTAAAACATAGCGGGAGTGTTTCCGAAAAGTTTTCAAGATAAATAGACATTCCTGAAGTAAAGTCTACGAGAGAAAGGTCAAGCTGGCGTGTTATTAGTCAACTTGTGTTCTAAATGTCAAAAAGTTTCTAAGATACCAACTAAAATAAATCGCTCCAACTTCAATACAAAACATTGCGGGTTTTCCTTTGTTTTCCTTTCAGAACTTTCTTAATATTACGTAATATTCATATTTGATTTGTAGTTTTCTGAAAACGAAACCAGCCAAACAATAAATTACAAGCACCTAACGAAAGAATTGAAACTATTAAAACTCTCAGATTGAAGACTTGTATCTTATGGTATTATAGAGAGCCCTGATGTAGTAAGCTTAATTACTCTCCATACACCAACAAGAACAAATCGATCTAAAATTCGTTTTAATTGTAACAACAGTATCAGGACCCCTACGGCATATTATCGATTGTGTCCCCAACCCTTCAAAATTTGATGTGAACATATTATCGTAAGTGCGTATTTCGTGAAAGTTTTTTCCAACTTCCTTACCTTAGAAAGGGGTAAATAACGTGACAAAACGACATAAAAGTTTAAAGAAACATTACTTGTATATTTATAAAACAATATTTCATTTCTATTTTATTATTGCAATAACACAAACACATATATTTTCGTAATATTAATGCAATTAAAATTTTATTATATCAGCAATACAAGCCAATTACTTTCATAAATATAATTATTGGTAAAGTACGAATGGAGTAGTTTTAATTGGAAATAATCATTTATTTAAGTTGAACATGCTACCAGCCTAAACAGGAAACTCAAAATAAAGGCTTAGTATCTGGGTCTAATAGCGATATTACATGGTTGAACCAAATTGATTCACCTTAGTTTTTTTTTTTTTACATTAGCTCCTCACAGGAGACCATAAGGAAATTCATTTCCCTCGGGGCCTATGTCGTCTTAGAGGATGCTATGTGGAGGGTCATTTTGAGGAAAGAAAGGAAAGGACGTTCTGGGAAGGAAAAGGTATGAGGGGTGGGTTGGAATCGGGGGGTCAGTGTGTTCAGTAGTTCAGTGCTCCCACTCAAAGTTTGGCTGGAGAAATGAAAAGTTCTCCCTAAACCAGCCCCACCCGATCCGGCCCACCACGCAGTAGGTGGGCAAACGCATCCAGCCACCAAAACCTAAACAAACCTTACACCATGAAGCCGGGCATGCCTGCTAAGTCATCAAACGTAGCGAACCAATTGCAGTGACCTATGGCAGGGGTGTTGGTTATCCAGTATTTTTTTTTCCTGGGCGGGCAGTACCCACACAAAAATTAACTAATATTTAAGTTTACTTTGCTTATTAGTATGTGATTAGCGTTTTTTTTAAATCTTTTTTAGACCATTTTTTCCTGCCCGCGCCCTCACTGTGCCATCTCAACGCCTCCGAATTTTCTTTGGGTCTTCTACTGCCCCCTGAAAGTCTCAAACGCCCAAAAGGGGGCGTTATCGCACACGTTGAGAACCTGTGGGTTAGGGTTATGGGCTATTTTAAAATTATTTTTTCATAGATTTTAATGACTTTTCAGAAAGGCGTTGAGTTGTCTTGATTCTGAGTTGGCTTGGAATCGGTTAGGTTATAGGCTATTTTTTCAATATATTTTTGTAGCTTTAATGACTTTTCGAAGAGGTGTTGTGTTGACTTGTTTTAGGGTTGGCATAGATCCAGTTGTTATAAAAGTTTGTCTAGTTTGTAGTTAGAAGTAAAATTGTAGAAATATATTACAAGTTTGTACGGCACCCTTGAGGTGATTTTTCAAATCATTCAATTATTATTATTAGTATCGTTTTTCTAGAACCAAAAGGAGCCCATAATATAATATAATCGTATAATTTATAAAATATACAAACGCTTAGTAATTTGTTATCGGCTGCCAATCCACCAAGTCTGTGAAGTTTCCAGTACGATTGTCTAATATCTAATATCCCACGGATCAGGGCCCTTTTGTTCCGCCGATGTTTGGTCACACGCGATTGCAAATAAGGCGGAATTACCCAGACGGCCGATAAGGACCCTAACTCTAGCCGCAGGAAAACTCCGCTGGTAAAAGCTACCTACTTCGCATGCACAAATAGCACATGCATTGATATTAAATATACAAGGTGGAGTAGTGTGGTTTTGGGGCATTTATTTTTTATTTTTACATTAGCTTCACACAGGAGACCCCGAGGAAAATAATTCCCATCAGGGCCTATGTCATATTTTGGGATGATGTGTGGAGGATCTTTTTAGAAAAGGAGAGGGAGTTCTGGGAAGGAAAAGGGTATGAGGGGCGGGTAGGAATCTGGGGGTAAATGTGTCCAGGAGTGACGGACGTATAAAACCATCCTTCCCACTGCAGTGCAAGGCGATGTTCCGTGAGATTACGGCTGGAGAAGTGAATGGGCCTCCATTAATCACTCTCTCTTTAGCAGAGGTGCCCGGGTTCATGGGATGCGGTTTGTCCGGGTCTTGGCGGAGGATGTGTCTGCCCCCAGCTGCGTGGCAAGCCGGATCGGGGAGAGACTGATTGAGGGAGTTCTTGTGACCTCTCAAGCTGAACTCTTTTGGAACATCGCCTTGCATCGCAGTGGGAGGGATGGATTCATACGTCCGTCACTCCTGGACCCACTGACCCCCGGATTCCTACCCACCCTTCATAACTTTTTCGTTCCTAGAACTTCCTCTCCTTTCTTTATTTTAAAAGACCCTACACACAGCATCCCCAAAGATGATGTAGGCCTCGAGGGAAACAATTTTCGCATGGGCCTTCTATGCGGAGCTATTACAAAAATAAATAAAAAAACGCCAAACTAAAAATCAATCACCAAAACTTTCTCTGAGGATCTTAAATACCCCTGAGAATTTTTCACAACTATAACTTGTAAAATAACTGAAACAAACGTGTTTATAATAATTTTCGGAGCATAATTTGCGATTTTTTTTCTATGGAGATAATTTTATATAATTTGCGTTTCGGCGTGGAACGCGTCTAGATATATGTTCGAAATTACATATATTTTTTTAAGAGTTTAAAAACTTCAAATGTTTAAGGCAGATATGTAAGAAATCGGTAGAAATTCGGGTAGCGGCGGCTTAATTTGAATGATTAAGTTAAATGTGAGCGGAAAATATTCAAAATGATCACCAAAAAAAAATCAAGAGCAATCCGAGGAAAAAGTTTTAAATTGGTCTGTCGCTCGAGTGGTTAACAAAGCTTTTAGACAAAGTATTTTAAGGACCAAACAGTGATTTTTTGGCTTTTTGTTAAACTCAAGCACCATGAATTTTTTTTATTATTTATTTATTGCTTCTTCACAATTTAAATACATTTTTAGCATGTTATTATTAACCCCACTAGGTTTCGCCTGTATCGCGGTGATTTCCACAAGATTCCCCTTTTTGTGAAAGAATAACTTTTGAACATAATAAGATTGGACAGCTGGCGGTGACTATATAACATACGAGTATATGTATGTAACTTTATACGGAACTAATTTATTCTTTGAAGTCAGCGAGCGGCATTTGAATACATTGCGAACAAAAAGGCGCTCCCTATGTAAAGTACCTACCCTAATATGTTACTTACAAGGGCCAATTACGAGATTCTTGTTATCGTAGTTCTGGAATATGAAGTATTGAGATCACACGAAATAAATATATTTTTTAAACTTGTTTACAAAACATTATATTTCTTTTGATAAAACTACCATAAGTGGACTTCAATATTGGTTCTTGTTTGGAATAAAGAAAAACGCGAAAAATTGCCGCTGATTTAGTACCTTTTGGTTCTATCCAATTTAGCGTGTGCTTTATCTCTGTTTTTTTTCATGACATGTCCCATTTGTATTTCATAATGATGGTGAAACACTTTATGAAATTTAAGCAAAGAATGGTCAGATTTTTGGTTTAACGAAAAACGCCCGCATGACATGGCTCTTTTACTCCAGGCACGTAAAATTCGTCATTTATATCAAGTCTTTATGGATGTTTTGATTGCAAAAGTTTCTTCATTAAAATTTTATTAAAACCGACCCTGTATTCTTTTTTAATTCCCCATAGAGCCTATATCATCTTTGGTGATGCTGTGTGGTGGGTATTTTTATGGAAAGGAAAGAGAGGAAGTTCTGGGAAGGAAAAATATATGAGGGGTGGGTAGGAATCTGAGGGTCAATGTGCCCAGGAGTGACGGATGTATAAATCCACCTCTCCCACTGCGTTCGGAAGAGACCAACTTGATAGGTCTAGATTAGGTCTCCCTCAATCAATCTCTCCCGATCCGGACCGCCACGCAGTAGGTGGGAAAAAGTATTCCCCACACGGACGATGTCTATGATTCCCCACCAAGACCTATCAGACAAACCTCACCCCATGAACCTTAGCACCAAACATGGCGAACCATTTTGGTTAACCTATGACAGGGGTATTGATTATAATGATTATCCAATAAATGGTACCCATAACCGCCTCCCAAATTACATGTATATATCGATTGAAACTTTCTCGTTGGTCGTAGGGCTTACCTATTGTTTCCATTTCAATGAGATCGAACGTAATTACGTACGCATTAATAGTGGCAATTAATTCCTCACAAAAAGGTTGGATAATATCAGATAGGCCTTTGAATTATTTCGTTTACTTTCCGCAACAATAGGCTAATGGATTATATTTGATAAAAAAATAACCTTTAGCTGTGTTAGATAAACTTGTAATATTATTTTAAGTTGTGTTATCTGACATTAAAGAAAGTCGGCACAGAAAGGCAACTTCTTTTTCGTGTTTAAAAACGTGCTTTACAAAAAAAATAATTAAGCACAAAATTAAGGGATGTTTTTTAATGGCTTTCTTGTTATTTTAAGCGTCCCTGGAGTGATGTTGAATAAAAACGGTTTAAAGCAATTAACACCCTTTTATTCTTGGTAATGTGGTTATTAATTTATTTTATTAAGTATGTATTTTGGTAGATATACGTTTTTAATCAAACGTGAGGTTGTAGTGAAATTTCTCAGGGACATTGAAATGTTGAATTGGCAGATAATGGACAATCAATAATCGAGACCTGGAAGGGAAAAGGAAGTTCTGGGAAGGAAAAGTTATGAAGTGTGAATATGAGCTGTGTATGAATCCATCTCTCCAACTGCGGTGCAAGGCAATGGGTCGACAGAGTCCGGCTCGAAAGGTCGAAAGTCTTCCCTCAATCTGTCCGTTGAACCGGCCCTCCACGCAGCAGGTGGCATCCGCCGTCAAGACCAGGACAAACTTCACCCCATGAACCCGGGTACCCTAGCTAAGTCAGCAAACGTAGCGAACCACTTGGAATGACCTATCGCAGATGTGTTGGTTATCCAATTAATGGTTCCCGGGGAGGCGGTACACATACCCACCTCCCAAATTGAAAAAATCTAATTTAACCCCCGTCCTCACGACGAGTCACTGAAAGAAGATCTCACAAATACACGTAATATTACATGTTTATAATCATGTCACATTTCAAAGGGCCTTTATTAAAAAAATCTCTTCAATATAATTTGAGAGGCGGGTATGAGTACCGCCACCCCAAAACTTCCTTTCTTTCCCTTACTAATAATATTAAAAATCTTTTGATGATTTGTATAGCGCCGTTTTTGTGAAAAATTATTATAATCTATTTCTTATAATTAACTTATAATCTATTTCTTATAATTAACTTATAATCTATTTCTACAATCCTACTTCCAACTACAAACTAGACAAATCATTATAACAACTTATGGATAAAAATTGCAATCACCGGTTCACTGATCACCGGATGGTCCGACGCTCTGTAGGGAACCCGCCAGCATAGCGCGGGTGTAAACTGTGCACCCTAAAGCTTAAGTTTCGATTTACGGAATTCAATACCGGTATGAAATATTTACAATGATTTGACCTATGAACGCGATGCTCCGTTAAAATGGACAAATATTGTTTCATTTATACTGTCTCCTTAAAAATACTCTTATTTCCATAAAAATACCCTTCACACGCAACCCCTAAGATGAAATGGGCCCCGAAGAAAATTGTTTCCTCAGGGACTCCTGAATGGAATATTAGATTGTAACATAAGGTACAATCACGAAATTGAACACTGAAAATTCAAAATCTAGGAATTAGATACTTTTTAACAACATTCCTTTAAAAAAATTATCGAAAATATTCAGCTACCAAACTACTGCAAGAGTCTATTATAGATATCATTTTTTTAATTTGTTTCTGTTGTTGATAGCCCTTGCATTTTTATTTTTATTTTGTTGATATTTAATTATAGGTATATAAACGGATTTTATTCTTTGAATTTAAATTCCCTCACCAAACACAATCGATAATAATAATTTTCCTCACCAAACACAACGCCTGTTTATAGTGAGGAAAATTATTATTATCGATTGTTTTGATTTGTAATACACTGTAAACATGTAATAATTATTGTATATGTATATATGTTGAAAAAAATCAGATAACAATTAAAAAATAAAAGTTAAACAAAAATGTAACATTTTGGACAGCAGTTAAAAACCTAGAATATTTAATTAGACAAAAGCTTGCACTGACGAAAGCTTCACTAAATGCAAATCTGATAAATAATTAAAATAAATAATTCACAAATTAATGAAGAAAATAAACATTATGTTAAAATTAATCCAGGCTAGGGAAAATGATTCAAACATATTAAAATATGTAATTATATATTGTGGTCGCCTAGCTATTCTGGGTCTGCTTGATAAGGGTCTCAAAATTATAATACATATTATAGTAGTATGAAGGTAGTGTTTAAATTCTCGCCTCTAAAGTTTCCAAGGTTCGTACAATATGGAAATTAATGCTTCTAGCACCTATTCTGAGACCAAATAAGGTTTTAAGTGGGAAAACCTCATTTTTGAATAGAAAATGTATTCAATATGGTACCTTACCGTTTAAAAAATTAAAATTGCTAATTTTATAGTGCTGTGTTGTGAAAGATCTCGTGCAGTAACGTTTTTATCTAATTTTATTTTTTTACGTTAGCTGTACACAGGAGGTCCTGAGGAAAATATCTTAATTTAGGGCCCATGTCTTCTTAGGAGATGCTGTGTGGAAGGCCTTTTTAAGGAAAGGAAGGAGAGGAAGGACTGTGAAAAAAAAATGGTATGAGAGGTGGGTAGGAATATGGGGATCAGTGTCCAGGAGCGGAGTATGAATCCATCACTCCAATTGCGGTGCAAGACGATGGGTTGAGAGAGTCCAGCTGGAGAAGTCAAAAAGCTTCCTTAAACCAATCTCTCTCGATCCGGCAGGTGGGCAGACTCTTCTGCCGCCAAGACCCAGACAAATCTCACCCCATGAACTCAGGCACCCCGGTTAAGTCACTAAACATAGCGAACCACTTGCGGTGACCTATGGCAGTGGTTATCCAATAAATTGTTTCGGGGCGGTGGTACCGAAACCCGCCTCTCAAATTGAAACGTGCAAACTGTTTTAAAATATCTTTTTCTAAATACAAGTAAAAACAAGAAAAAATATTTAATTCTTTCAGATTCAGACGCGACGGATTCATCCGAGCAGCGCACGCAAAGACGGACAAAGTAAATAACGCCGCCAAAAATAGGTAAAAGTTTTGTTTTCATACTAATCAAAATGTTCTCTATAAACCAGTTCAAAATGAACCAAAAGAATTTATTTTGTAAACTCAACCCAATTGCCTGCATATGTGATCAAAGTTTATACTGCTTAGTTTCGCCTGAATCATTAACGGAGTTACCACGCTCGTCCTATTTTTCCTTTTTTTCAACAGCTCTGAGGAAAACAATTTACCTCGGGGCCTTTGTCATCTTTGGGGATGATGTTTAGAAGGTCTTTTTAGGTATATAAAGGAGAGGAAGTTCTGGGAAGGAAAAAGGTATGAAGGGTGGGTAGGAATCTGGGGGTCGATGTATTCAGGAGTGAGAGACGTATGGATCCATTCTTCCCACTGTGGTGCAAGGCCATTGGTAAAGAGAGTCTGGCTAGAGAAATCAAAAGGTCTCCCTCAACCGGTCTTATCCGATCCGGCCCGCCACGCAGTAGGAGGGCAAACGTATCCGCCACCTAGACCTAGAAAAATTTGCACAGTTTAAGAGCATGCTCGTTTTAAGAATGCTCACAAGCATGCCAATTAATGAGCATTTTCCAGAACCCTTCAGCCCTTAATTCGCCAGCAAGCAAACTATAGTCAGATTGATGAAGTGATGATAGAGAAACCAACGAAATTTGCTTTTTTTAAAATTGTTACTCGAATCGCGAACGCGAAGGCAAGGTCACCTCGTCCGAAAGTACCCTCGATACTGAAAATGATTAATTATTTTCACTTAGAGTACAGGTACAGGTAGTACTCCTATCCTAAAACACCCAGTAGAAAGTGTTTTCTAATAGCCAATTTCCTTTTAGTACAAGTTGGAGGGAGTCGGGGATACTCAGAGAAATTATAACACGGTCAAGAGAATGAAATATTCGAACACGCCGAAAATCGTAATAACATAATTATTATAACTTAATTGCCGTTTATAATAGTAATAAGCGATAAGAATAGACTGGTGCCGTAATCCGTAATATTTTAGATCGTCGTTTATAATTAGAATATGAATAGAATACGTCCACAGAAGTGACCATGCCGCTGTCGCTTGTCTATGTCAACTCTCAACCGAAAGTATTAGTATTGTTTTATATAAATGCATATTGAAACAATGGATTCGTCAATGTTGCTTGTGGAATGTTTTTGTCAATTCTGGGACTAGCATACACTGCATATGGAAACGCATAGACAAAAAAAAACGATTGTGCTTTAGACCACACGACTGAAGGAAAACTTAACTAACTTTAAAATAACATATGACATTATGGTGACATTGGGGTGACATATGACATTGGGGTGAAATATGTTCGTGGGGTGACCTACGACAATGGGGTAACCTACGACCTTGGGGTGACTTACGACCTTGGGGTAACCTACAACCTTGGGGTGACCTACGAACTTGGGCTGACCTACGACCTTGGGGTGACCTACGACCTTGGTTTAGTATTTACGCCTTACCTTAGTTGTGCAGTATGTACGCCTCGCCCGATCACCTTTCGCATCGATTACCGTTCGCATAACACTTTTCGTAACGCATCACACTTTTCGTAACGCATTCACCAGTTTACCCCCCAAGTCGAGCGTGCGTAAAGAAGTTTTACTTCAAAAATCCAACTAAACTGAATAGTAGATACCATAGACATAGGCCATAGAGTATCGATCGAAAATACATAAATTTCAACATATATTTAAGCTTTCTGCAATCCGTAATGATGATTATATGATTTGAAATGTATGTTGTATAATACAAAATTTTATTAGAAAATTTAATAAATCTGCCAACGACCTACGGTAAAACCTTATTGTACTAAAAATAAATATATCTTCTCAAAATTTAAAACATAGCTTTTCTAGATAAAATAACAGTCTTTCGAAATCAATTAAATTTTTTTGTGGAAAAGAGTCAATACGTCTAAAATTTGATTTATAAATGACGCATTTCCGGTTTTGTCTTGTTATTCCCTCTTAAGACTAAGGTACTCAACTTATAAGTTGCTAACATTTAAATGAAAATTTTACTACATTTTGCTATTTTGGGGGGGAGGGGGGGGGCACGGTGTTCCCCGCCTCATAGCACGAACGCAGAATCTTTCATAAACATCTTAATTAACTTATTAAAAATAGTGTTAGAAATCAGCATACAACAGGCAACATACTTTCAGATTACTCATACAACAACATAAATAGTATCGTATTTTTAATCTAAGCACACTACATAGCTCACTGAATAGTCACGAACCGTCACTGATATCTACCTATATACTTTGTAAACTCACCCCTCGTACTTGTAAATAACTTAAAGCTCGTACCTATGCTTGATGTCTATCTTCTATATATATATAAAAATCTAAAAAATGTTTGTAGGTCCGCTATGCGTTGCTAAACTATTCATCCGGTTGCGATTGGGGATTTGACGTGTGCATGCCCGCGATGTTTTCTGTATATAATAGTGCGCTCTGGCATCATGAAATTACGCATTGCTAAACCGTTTATCCGATTGCGATGAAACTTTGGGTATTTGATATGTGTATGCCCGCGATGGTTTCTGTATACAATAGTGAGCTCTGGCATCATGAAATTACGAAAAATTAAATAAAAATGAATCGCAGAAATGTATGTGCGCGCATAACTTCCGAACGACTGCACCAAATTGGATAATTCTTTTTTTATGTTCGTTATTGTCAGTACAAGGTTTGTATAAAACTACTGGTGAGCTCTGGCATTATGAAATTCGTATAAAAAAATTTCATAATGCACGCGAAATTTAATAAGTGGCACGCGAGCTGTTTGAAGACTGAATGTATAGAATGCGGGAGGAGGGAAGAGAACTCGGGGTTTGAGGGAAGGGGGGGAGGGAAACAAGGGATCGGGGAGGGTAACCTGGGAGGGGGGAGGGGAACTCGGGAGGGGGGTTCACGGGACGGGGGAAGGGGGAAGAGTGGAGTGGGGAGAGGGAAGGTTGAGGAGGCAGAGTGGGAACGCGAGAGGGGAAGGGAACGCGGGAGAGGAAAAGGAGGCGGAAGGAGAACGGGTTGAATAGGAAAGGAGACGCACGGAGAAACAATTTCTTTATTAAATGGCATAGCAACGCGTGCCGGGTACCAGCTAGTCATGTATAAAAACAATGTTTCAAACATTTCATTTCACTATATTTAGTTCTTGTAAAAAATACTCACATTTCTGATATAATATCAAACCATAATATGACAAAGAAAGCATTCGAAAACAAAGGTGTTGAAAAAACTATTAATAACTAAACTAAAAATACGGTCAGTCAAAACATATGTGTGTAGCATTAAATTGTCTTTAAATATTATGATTGGTCATATTTTATCAAACAAATTAGTTATAACATTATGAACGTGTTCAAAAATATTTTTCATTCACGAATCAAAATATTTTCTGAAATATCCCTTCAATGATGTTTTTGTGTAATTTTCTTTGTGATTGTTTTGTAAATAAAGCTTTGTTATCTGCTTTGCTAATTAATTTCACACCCCCCATTGTTTAAGGATTAAATATGGCGTTTGAGCGAGATGATTGTATATTGCGAGCAAATTGCTTTCATAACACGTACAGTGCACACCTTGCAAATTACATGCGCAGAAGTAAAATCTACTCATAAATCCAAAAAAAGTCACAGAATTGATGTTAAAATAATAATAATAATAAAAAAACAATCAAAGAATACTGAGTAAAAACCGATTTTCCAACCGGGGAACTTTTTGATAAATTTGAGGTCCTACCAGTTTAAAACTATTAGAAAAAATGCTATTTTTAAAGTTTTCAAAGAATCTGAACTACCTATCTTCAACAAAAATTTAAGACCTAAAAGATCTGGGAAAATATATATAACTAGATGATGCACAACATTATTATGAAAATCTAGGCAATAAACTATTTAATGATTAACCCGATTTAATAAAAAGTGAATAAAACTAGGTATTTTAAATTAAAAAACAAAAACTTTAATTTGTACCGAAAACCAACATTGATTGATTTTATCGATGACTTTCAAATATTACTATATGTTATTACTCTTGCTATTCTGTTAATATTATTGTATATATTTTTAGTTAATGTGCATCATTTTTTTAATATTTTAAATACTGTACACATTCAAGATCATTATCTGTTTCATATTAGCCAATTTAGGTCCTTTAACATCTTAGTTACTTTTGAAAATCTGTTTTGCTTAAGTATTATTCTCATTGCCGTATTTTGGAGAATTTGCAACTTATTCTGTAGTTACATAAGAAAAGAGCAGTATTTAAAATGTGAAGCAATAATGGCGTTGTAGGTATATCAGGTATATAGTAATAAATAAATTAAAAGTCATTCATCTTGAACAAATTCTTAATAATTGAAGGAAACATTTTTCACTTTCATATGCCCGCCACCTAGTTATGCATTAGTTATTATTTATCAGTGACCTGAATTTGTTATTAATTGCAATGATTGTGGTACATTCCTTAACATGCACGTGACGTGAGACGTGAGGCATAAACTTTAACGAGTATATCGAAGGACTTGTTAAAATGGACACAAATAATCTGTATGTTGTGTTATTATCCAACTTCCGTAACAATGAGTAATTATTAACGAGACAAGTGTTTTTGTCCACCATCTAATCGCTTCTCAATCTTGCCTACTAAATTAATCTAAATAGCCAGGTACCTAGTGGAGCCATACTATCAGAAATAATCACAAAACCCATACGTATACAGCTAATCGTAAATTATCGGTTCCACTTCGGAAGTGTTCGTTTTTTGTGGTACGCCTCAAACTAAACAAAGCGCGATCATGCCGGCTACCGTTCATTTCGATTTCATGTGATATGACTTCACTTCTCCCCCCGCCAACATGAAATCAACGACTCACGGAGGCGGGCCCTATCTCTGCCTCACTTGTGTATCTATTATTGTATAGGTAGCTCGGCGTGGCGAGCAGACATATCTGGCGTGATGAGTTACATACTGTAAAGATAACAATTGCTAGTAAAATACGAAAATATTAATGGGTATTAATTGAATTTAACTAACTTTAAGAGTCATGGGCCGAAAATTTAAATTTCGTCCAACGATGATCTTGCGATCGTACCATTGCAACTGTACATGGCGGTTCCGATGATAAAGATTAATTATTCTCCATACCAGCATTTTAACATAATAACTCAAGATCGATTTTATTTCATCCTAAATTTGCTTTGGCATATACCTACATTCAAAAATGCTCAAAATCGTGAAGATAAAACTATTAAAATGATGTACTTTTTGTAATTATTTTTTGACCACAAGTATTTATAATTTTTCAATTATGTCTAAGCGAAATACCAATGTATTTAAAAATATATATATATATTCGTTTTTAAGACCTTAAATAAATAGACAAACTGAAATTTTTTAGTCACAAAACAAGGACACGGATTTTTTTATATGATTTTATTTGAACTAAAATTAAAATTCTGAAAATGAGCTTTCCTAAATAATTTATTGATTTATTTTACTGCATGATTATATGATTTGAAATGTATGTTGTATAATACAAAATTGTAATTGAAAATTTAATAAATCTGCCAACGACCTACGGTAAAACCTTATTGTACTAAACATAAATATATTTTCTCAAAATTTAAAACATAGCTTTACTAGATAAAATAACAGTCTTTCGAAATCAATTAAAATTTTTTTGTGGAAAAGAGTCAATACGTCTAAAATTTGATTTATAAATGACGTATTTCCAGTTTTGTCTGGTTATTCCCTCTTAAGACTTAGGTACTCAACTTATAAGTTGCTAACATTTAAATGAAACTTTTACTACATTTTGCTATTTTGGGGGGGAGGCACGGTCTGCCCCGCCTCATAGCACGAACGCAGAATCTTTAATAAACATCCTAATTAAATTATTAAAATAAATCTAATTCATATAAAACCTCTTCACCACGACGGGTTACTGAAATCAGATCTCACTAATTCCTTTAAAATACACGTCTATATTTCCCTTTCACACATCAAAGAGCCTTTATTAATAATCCTTTGAGATCTGCCAATTTGGTAAAATCAAATACATACGTTAAAACGTGAAATAAATTTGAAACAGAAATTTACATTTGAACATGTTTGGAATGTTAGAAATAAATAATAACTTAACATCATATATTATTCTTTTTAATGTTGCAAAAATGAAATTCAAATTAAATAAACGAAGAATTCGTGCTCCAACGTAAATCGGTAATTTTTAATATTAAATTTAAGGGCATAAAAATTATTTTCTAAACAATTGTTATTTTATATAACATTATATTTGCATAGCAGTAATAATTGCCAAAGTTACCTCTTAAAAAATGAAGAGTAGAATCCTTTAATAACCTACATATTATAATTAAAAATAATAAATCATATTTTATTTATTCAGATATTTGCTACACTTTTTTATTAAAGAAATAGTGGACTCAAATCCAAATTTAAGTTAGGTGTGAAAAAGGCCGCCCAATCGTTCCTCTTAAAATACTTTCAGACTACGCTATAGGTAATATACTCGTAGCAAGCGTTTTTGGGCTTGCCCATTTCCCACTGGGAACGTATGGCGAGCGATATGCTGAAATAGGACTGACACAGGCAAAACTCATAAAAATATTTTTAGTATATCTTTTATTTATTAGCTATGCTCAAATTATATCAACACCCAATTCAGAAAATAATTTTCTATGAACAACTTACGACTATAATAAATTTATTTCGAAAATCTGAAAATTAGAACGTTTATACTATTTTTTAATAATTGCAGGTTAACGAAAGCTATTGTACAGAATATAGAACGTGTGTTTATGAAACAGCAAAATGTCTCGAATGGTGAGTTCTGATGTCATCAAATTTGCAAAGCTTTTTGTCGTTAATTGTTATAAACGTCAACGCAGCCAGTTAAACATTTCTATCATGTGCTAAAGAATTTTAATTTATATAACTGTTTTACAATTTATGCGGGTATGGGTGCCACCGCCCCAGGAACCATTTATTTGATGACTTAGCAGGGGTGCCCAGGTTCATTGGGAGAGAAGGGTTGAGGGAGTCCCTTTGAATTCTCCAGCCGTACTCTCTCGTAACATCGCCTTGCATCGCAGTGGGAGGGATGGATTCATACGTCTGTCGCTCCTGGACACACTCACCCCCATCAGATTCCTATCCACTCCTAATAGCCTTTTCCTTAGCGGAATTTCCTCTACTTCCTTTTCTAAAAAGACCCTCTACTACATAGCATCCCCAACGATGACATAGGCCCTGAGGGAAATTATTTTCCTCAGGGCTTCCTGTGTGGTGCTAATGTAAATAAAAAAACGACAATCACGTAATTTCTCCACAAGTCGTAAAATCTACAGCAAGGCTAAACCGGTTGGGAAAGATTCAAATGAAAAGCACTGTGGTTATTAGAAAAATCGATTTTAGACGAAAATTTTAGTGAAATTTGAAAATTTAAGATTTCAATGGGTGTGGAAATATTTCGTGAATAGGTAAGTTACCTGTGCCGGTAGTGTAACACGGCGTATTACCCCGAAAATAAATCACGATAGTATTTTTGTCCGTGAAAATCTCAAATCATGTCTCAGGCACCTAACTGATTATTTTTGTTAAGATTTTTTGAGAAAAAAAAATTACTTTGGGATATCAACTTTTATCATATAAAATTGCATAATTTTTGTTTAGAGACGTTTTGGTCAAAAATAACTTCAAGGGCGCTGTGATTTCTAAAATATATTAGTTCTAACCGCAAATGTTTTCCTGTCGGGGAATTTAATTTATTGTCGAAAAGAAAGAACGAGACAAACTGATGACGGATTCTCCACATACATGGATAGATATATAGTATAACACTAGAAGTGCCTTCCATACAAAATTTGAATGGACAAAAATATGTTAGTGATTTAGTACCTTTAAGTTCTAGACCACTGAGCACGCGGTCTCTCTCTCTTTTTTCGTTCCGTCAGTTTATACCAAAACAATTTCAACGAGTATACATATTCACTCTGGGTTAGCTGAAATTCGAAGCCGACGCACGACGGTTTACAACGCGTCTCTTGATTTAGTCCTGCCAGATATTTACCTGAAGATGGGCGGTAAGAACCGAAAGGAAGCTTGCTTTCTAGAGTTAACCTTAGCCTACAAACACTAAGATGTATTTACTTTGCACTTTTTCAATCAATTGCTACATATGGTATTGTAGGATGGGGAGGCTGTGCAACATCAATTCTTCATCCCTTGGTCTTAATACAAAAACTATTGCTAAGGATAATATTCAAATGTAACCCATCACACCCATCAGAACCACTTTTTAAAAAATTCAACGTATTAGACATTCGACAATTATACATAAAGACGATTCTCATATACTTATGGAAAAAGGATTTGATGAAAAAAACCCAACAAAAAATTCACACCCGGTACTCATCCCAACTAAAATGCATAATTCCTCCAACAAAAACAGCCTTCGCACAGCACCAGTTCTCTTACATTGCACCCAAAATGTTCAATTTGCTAAGTATTGATACCAGGAAATCGAAAACTGACAATCAATATATCACAAGTGTTCAGAACTGGTTAATTATAAAGGGAAGGAACTATTTTAAAGAATGCCTGACACCACTAAATTGAGTCAACTTGATCTTAATTAACCTAACTTGACTTAACTTAACTTAATTGACTTAACTTAACCTGACTTAACTTAACTTAACACTTTCTGCTAAAACAGGGATACATTTCTAAAAAAAAAAAAACATGTCTAATTTTATTATAAAGGTCAACATCTGCCTAAACCGTTTCTGTTACTGTTATCTGTATAATATAGTATGTCATATTACTTAATTTATTTGGAGGAAAACATCATTTTATTTTTAAACCTAACATTTATTTGTACAAAAATTGGTGTAAAATAATGTACCTACCAATATAACCATGCACATTTAGATTTTCAACAAAATAAAATTCCTTTCTCATATGCATACCATATAGTACCTACTCTTATTTTATATATTTAAAATTACATACCTTTGTTATATTTATTATTATTTATTTATTATTATTTATTTATTAATTTATTTATTTATTTATTATTATTACAACTCTTTTATATTACTCTATAGCAATTTAGATTCTTTTATATTTTTTTGTATTCTTGAATATCATATAATTTTATGTACCTATATAATTTCTTAATTCTTTCACATTCTTCATATTTCATTTGTTAATGTACCTGCTGTATATAAAATCGACCACCACAACACGGGCATGTGCCTAGCATGGTGGTCGAAAAATCCCCAATGTATGTAATGAAAAATCTAATGAATAAAGAAAACTTAAAAAAAAAAAAAAAAAGTTAACACATGACCTTGTATCGATCGCTGTGACATCCCTTCCAGGGATCACATCTATAAGACTGAGCGGCGGGGTGAAAATTTACCAATACCATCCCTAGACCTAATTAGTAAGAGATGAAGCAATGCGGGAATGAGAAAATATTCAAGATCGAAGAAAATATACGTCTGTAAATTAGATGGTTTGTTACCAAAGATATTGAAATATAAGGAGATGTGCCATATGCCGTTTTTTTCTAGGCGAGACTGCGCTTCCGGGTGTCGCCGGAGTTGTTTACCAATTAACGAATAAACTAAACGAACGCTAAACTAAATGAACAAATTCTTTCCGTATTCAAACTATATTGTTAACCAATAATAATGCACACCTTCAAAAAATCAAGAAAATGAACACATTATTTTTGTATGCAAACTACGCGCATTAGGCCGTAGTTCGGCGACAGTCGCGCGGACATCATAGCATATCTCTTTGTATTTGAATATCTTTGTTTGTTACACATTTCTTTTAACTGACCTGACGAGTTTCAGACAATCACGTTCATCTTCAGACTGGTAACCTTTGATTATAACTATATCATGCACCACCGATCTATAAATTTATTATATAAAGAAGTAGAGAGTGTCCCGGTGAGTATGTGGGTTCGTTTTCTAAACAAATTTAGGGGAATTCGTGGACAAATCCGCCAGTGTTGCCAGAATACACCGATTTCTTATTTATTCCCTGTCAATATCAGGTTATAAAATGGTCGGAAGTTACGCCTATCGATCCAATTTTGTAAATTTATCGATTGCTTGTGCTTGACCCCAGATCCAATGATATCAAAACCAACCGATTTTAAAATTTTATTAGTCTTGTATCTTGACAAAAATATCGAGGAACATAAAATAAAATATAATCTATGTACGAATTGGCATGTTCATTATATAATTTGATCGACTGTTACCATAATATGATGACCCAGGGAAAATATAAAACACAATAAAAACTTTTTTCGTGTTTCATTATGGAACCTGCTGGTGTTTGCATGAACAATGACTGTACAGGTACAGATGATGAAAAATTTGGTGGTTTTTGTTCTGTTTTTCGTCCCGAATTCTCGGAATCCTAAAACAAAAGCCTCATCGTTAATGATTCTCAGAGAACAATGGGTATATTTTTATTCCTTTATTTTACATTATTAACGACTCCACAAGGTCTAAGGTCGTCAAATCCCACTCAACATAAATACTATATGTAGGTATACCCTTGCGGTCATCTTTTTAGGTTAGGGATATTATTGTTGACACCAACAGATATGTACCATGGACGATCGATAAAACCCAATATCTGTACGATATTGACCAAATCCGTCATTTATGGTCTGTTATCGAATAATTTTTTAATTAATGTTATATAAAAATTTCATTTATTAATAAAAGAAAACAGCAACTCTAAAACAAATCAATAAATAATAATAATAATAATAAAAAACAATAACAATAAAACAAAACAAAAAAAAAACAAAAAAATACAACAACAACAAAATATAACCATAAAAACCAAAGCTCATCTTCCAACCTAACTGGTCACCGTGGAAGATCAAGACCAAAACCCTCTGAAGAAAAAATTCTAAACATCCTCGAAAATACAAGAAGTGACACAAACACAAGAAATGCTAACGTACAAACAAAGAGATTTATTTATTTATTTATAAAATACATGTTACATATATTAGACATTTACATAGATAAGATTTATTAAATCACCATACTACATACATACCATACCATATAAATTAAATTCTTTAGAGGAGGCCTTCACCTTCGCCTGAGAGAAGGGTTCTTGCTTATGAAAAAATTATGATACCTATATTACATTTTTCGTAAATAGCATTATGGGAGCATGGGATGTGCAAGGTGCTTTTATGAGTGGAAGGGGGTGCATGGACCAGATTTTCTCATTGCGTATGCTCACTGAGAAGTTTCTTGCAAAAAACCAGAAACTCTTCTGTGCCTTTGTAGATCTACAAAAAGCGTACGACCGAGTTGACAGGAAAAAGCTATGGAAGGTGTTGTCCAAGTACGGAGTAAATACGAAGCTCATTCAGGCAATTGCGTCGCTATATAAGGGAAGCGTTGCATGTGTTAGGGTGAACGGCGATTTTACGGAGTGGTTTGACATCACAAAAGGTGTTAAACAAGGCTGCGTAATGTCACCGTGGTTATACAATCTATACATGGATAATTGTATGCAAGAATTGAAAGAGATGGGATTGGGCGCAAAATTGAGTAATCTGGAAGTATGTTGCCTTTTGTATGCTGATGATGCGGTGCTAATTTCTAGCAGTATGGAAGATCTACAGTCTCTCGTGTCTAGGATGAACGAAGTATGTATGAAGAATGAGTTAATGATGAATGTAAGTAAGTCTAAAGTCATGGTGTTTGAAAGAGAGAGTACGAAAACAGTATGCAATATAGTTGTGAATGATGAATACTTGGAGCAGGTGGATGAGTTTGTGTATCTGGGTAGTATGTTTACGAAAGATGGGAAGGCTGATAGAGATATTGAAAGAAGGGTGAATGCCGGTAACTCCATTAATGGAGGACTGAATGCCGTTGGCGGTAATAAAAAAACTGTCCAAAGACGCGAAACTAGCCGTCCATAATGGAGTGCTGGTACCTACCCTGATGTATGGCAGTGAGGCATGGAACTGGCAGAGGAAGGATGAAAGCAGACTGAATGCTGTAGAAATGAGATCCCTGAGGCGAATGTGTGGTAAAACCATGTACGATCGTGAGAGAAACGTGGATATCCGCAAAGAATGCAAGGCTGATGTAAGCGTGATGTGTAAGATTAAGAAAGGGACTCTCCGATGGTTTGGGCATGTAGAGCGAATGAACGAGGAAAGGAGTGTAAGGAGAATATATGATGCAAATGTGAATGGTAGAAGAAGTCGGGGACGCCCGTGGAAGACATGGCACGACCAAGTGAATCAGATACTTGAGTCGGGCCATGTGAAGAGTCGGAATAATAGAAGAGCATGTATGAGACGATGTATGAATGTGAACGAGGCAAAGAGTGTGTGCCAAGATCGAGTTGTGTGGCGGTCCGTCCTCTCTGCCTACCCCTGCGGGGAAACGGCGTGATGGTTAGTTAGTTAGTTAGTTAGTTAGCATTAATTATATTTCCTACTTTTTCGTAACTCTGTAACATACCTATTTGAAAGAAATAAAAGGCTTTTTATTTTATTATTTATATCAATATTAGCCAGCACGCTTTACGATTGTTAAGAGGCCGGTATTCGAATTTCTATCGATTTTTTGCAAGCCTCCCTTAAACATTTGAAGTTTTTAAGCTCTTAAAAAATATATGATATTCTTGAAGATAATATCTAGACATTAGTCGCGCCCAAACGCAAATTACACAAAATTCCCACGATAGAAAAAAATCGCAAAGTATGCTCCAAAAATTTTTAAAAACACGTTTGTTTCAGTTATTTTACAAGTTATATGTATGAAAAAATTCACAGCGTTTCTTTAAATGCTGTTTAAGACAATTATCGCGAGATTTTTGCTCTACTTTAACGAATCGTGTTTTATTAAAGATTTTCATGATTTTTGCATCGATTTTATCGTTGTAAATGATAGCGCGCTCTTCTAACATTCTTAATTTCATATCTCTCCGTCTTCTTCTTTTTGGGGCCGGGAACGGAGCCTTAACAGGTATTCCGACCGATGATTGATAAATTTAAGCATAGGCCTCCATAGTATCAGATAAGTTTCGGTCGATACAGTTTTTTTAATTATACACATATTTTTGAACAAGGTCGTTAATTATGACAAATACTGGCTTATTTAATGACCGGATTGAACAAACGAAGCTCTTAGAATTGAATATCGATCCACATACTTAAATTATGCATCTAAGGCGCAATCAATTTATTCCATTCTATTTTTGAGAAACGAAAATGGTTGAAACATGACTAAAGATGTCACTAACTAATTAACTCCCGTTTAGTGTCAAAAAGTAAATGCGGACTGCCAATGCATACTTAGGTTAGTATTTCAATTCAACATTGCCCATTTATAAATATTTTTACTAATTGATTGGTGTTTGCCGTCTCGGATCGTGAATTCGTAGACAGATCCGCCAATGTTGCCAGCGTATATAGATTTCTTATTTATTCCCTGTCAATATCGGTTCAGCTGTCATCAGTGAAACCGTGCTCGATATAAAATCGTTGAAAGTCACGCCTATCGATCTGATATTTTAAAGCGTTCTTTGACAGTTGACCTGCCGACAATAGGCCACTTAAATCAAATTTAAAAAAAAAATCCGGTTTAGGCAAATATTCTAAGACATTCTGTTTTATTTTTATTTTTTAAATCGTATTTTTGAAATCCTGGCGATTTTTTCAAAATCAGACCATTTTTTATAAACCGGAAAGATGGGACATAATTTTATGGGTGCGAAAAAACGATAATTACATAGCCGAAAATCATTTTAAAAAAGAACGTTTTCCACACGAATAGCAATAAATTGTACGGGGTACTTCGTAACATCTGTAAAAACACCGCCATCTTTATCAAAAAATCAAACCAAAGGATAAGTTCGCATAGAACAAACAACAAATCTAGTGAACGTTAAACGCAAATTCAATAATTCGCCGTAAATCAAAGTGTTCTATATAAAACAAAAATAATCAGTGTGGAATTTTACAAAATTAAGGGAACATAATCGGAGACGGGACATTTGCATGTAGTGACGTCACGAGCTCATAATGGATTTATTCATTAAAAAAAACCATACATTTCTAAAAATTTTACTAACATTTTCGAAATCTTAGTAAAAAAATCTATCCACACGATTTTTCCAAGTCGTTATGAAATCCATGCAAGTGGTTTATAGACCTCCCGGCGTACTTATATACAATATGCAGTCGGTTTGGGGAAAACATGGTTAACCTAATTACACAAAATATAACTAAGTGACCACGAAGAGATGTGCAGGGAGGATAACAAAAGTATAAAATGTATTTTCACTCAAATGCGTCAAGGAAAAATCTGTTATTCTATATACCTACTGTGTATATCAGCGCATAAGTACAAAAACATCGACACTGAGTATAAATTCGTTTGATATTCATACCATATATTATTAAAGCGTATTTTTGAAGTCGATTTTACGTTTGTAATCAGTAAATATTGCACAAAAAATTATGATTTTCTAGTAAGCATCATTTCGGGGGGCTAATTCTCGGCGGATGATCTGTCGAACTGCTTAAAACAAATAATTAGGTTATCAATGATTTGACATCCACTGTTTTCATATCCAATCAACAAACACCTTGTACCTATAATAATTAGTGAAAACATCAGTGCAATTTCCAATTACTCAACAATCGATAGCGATTCTTATCCATCTTATAAACATCCTTCCGTTGGATCAAATTATCAACAAACATCGTTGTTTGATGATTCTTGCACCATCAACATCAGTGTTATCGTTTTCATGTTGCTAGAACCACAGGTATTTGTTTATGGCAAGTACCTAATGTTTATGCGTTCACTCGTCGCGTCGGTCTCTCAATCGAATCACTTTCGTTGTCGGATAGTAGTGATATATTTATTCAAGGCTGTTGAGTTAGATCGCCGATCGCTGTGTACAGTCAGAGGCGCTGCACCGATATGATTGAAATGTGCGGTGTAATCGGGCGGCCGAATCGCGGGGTGGCCTTTTTGTTTTGCGTTTGGCGTTAAGTCATCGGTTTTCGCTTCTAATTTATCCATTTCAGATAAATAAGATCCTATTAATTCTTCGAAGAAAACTTCTTCTAAAATGTTGTCACTTTGTGATGTCATTATTTATTTATTAAAAGAAAATAACTTAGTTTAAATCACTTTATTTTTTGTACACTATCAATATGTTTCGTGAACCATGTTCACTTCTTCAGGAATAAAAGTATACTTTATTTATAGTATACTTTTATTCCTGAAGAAGTGAACATGGTTCACGAAACATGTTGATAGTGTACAAAAAATAAAGTGATGTAAACTAAGTTATTTTCTTTTTAATAAATAAATAAGATCCCCAAGTTGTATATGTGGTGAAATGGGTGAAATCAATTACGAGCGTGCAATTCGGGGATTGAAAACAAATGCAACGTTTACGAAAGCCTAATGATTAAGATGAGGAATGGTACCTAAAATAGTTGGAACAATTGGAAACTACTCTTCTTTACTGAAAGCAATTTGGGGTATGAAGTTTATGTATTGTTTACTCAAAGCCGGTAATCTCGCATAAGCTGTCTGTAGTATATATATATATTTTTATTTATTTATTTATTTTATTTAGTAAAAGATTATACATTTATATACATTATTTAAGAAATTTTTTGACTGCCCAACTAGGAGGATTCCCGTTTTAGGACAGTCAAATTAGGATGAGTATTAACATACGGAACATGTTCTGTAAATATATATGTCATATTGGATAGACATTTAGTTTCAGTTACTGTAAAATAAATGTCGATACGTTAGAGCTTCTGTTATATCCCAATATATGTCCGCCGAAGCAGTAAAAGTTAGAGCAGTACCACCTAGAGCCGTTCGTGTCCAAAAACTATCTTATAAAGATAAGTAATACAAATAATAATAAAAAATATTCATGAAATGTCTACATTCTTCAATTTAATACCCCTTAGCAAAACTCCCTCAAATTCCGTTAAATTCCATCCCGCAATTCCGCGGGATTTAAAAATGGTGTGGGATTTGAAAAACTCTAATTAGCACCCCCTTTAATTTGGGAGCATTCAATTATATATATTTTCCTTGTATATTTTAGAGTAGCCTTGCACTGTGTAACTCTTAGGCTGTGTAAACAAGTGACAAATGTAAGGAAGCATTAGTTAGTCTTTTAATTTGAATTTTTTTTCGCACCTAGGCGGCTGTAGAACCTAGAGGCGGTTTCTCGATACGGCCAGGCCCGGTGATTAACAGCCGGCTAAGTGGAACACAGCGATGTATGTACGGCCGCTATTTATTGATAAAGGTATCGGCTTGATCGCCGGTTTTCATTTAAATATTTCATTGCATAAATTATTGATTAATCGGCAGGGCCGGATTTCACTGACACGGCACCGCGCGGGTTAATTCGGGTGCTTAAATAATATAATATGTGAGTCCGAAATGCCGAGACTTTTATAAAAATGATTTAATTTTTTTGAAAGGTAAGCTTCTTTAGTACCGTTGTGATTTGAAGCACGATGGAAAAAACAATTGTTGGAATGAAAGATTTATTTTTTATTTATTTAAACGCCCATAGGGCTTTTACCTACATAGAATGCAGTAGGTACATTTTTTAAAATTACAATGAAAATAATCAGTTTACAAAATACAGGTAACATAATATATGTTAAAAACAAAATATAGGTTATATAAAATATAAGCGTTAACAAAATACGGGTAACATAAAATATAGGAGTTGACATAAAGTAGGTGCCTAATGTTTAAAATTACATTAGTTTATGGGATAGGTATAGAAATACATAGTTGGCACATATGGCGTTTGAAGTAAGTTCACATTATTGTCAAATACATCCATATTGTTTAAGTATTTGTTACCAAGACTATGTAAACGTTGTATTGGAGAATGCAAATCATAGTTGGAGTGAGATGTACGTACATATATAATATGTTAATGCTTGTCTAGTTGTTCGTGTAGGTACACGTAGATTTATTAATTGCAGGAGTTCACAACAGTCGAATTTAGAGTTTAATAATTTTAATAAAAAGGTCTGTTTTCTAAAGCTGGAAGTTGAAGTAAATTTGGATTTCTATTTCATAGGAAAGCCAGTCAATATGTCAGGTGTGATCCCGTCTTTAGTAACAAATATTTTAACCATTTTAGCATATCTATTTGCAAATAGATTGAATTTTATTTTGTCTTGATCTGAGTTGTTATTAAAGAAGACATTTTTACACTAGCTCCACACAAGAGGCCCCGGGGAAAATATTTATCCTCAGGGTCTATGTCATCTTTGGTAATGGTGTGTGGAGGGTCTTTTTAGGAAAGGTAGTCGAGGAAGATCCGGGAAAGAAAAAGATATGAGAGGTGGATAGGAGTCTAGAGGTCAATGTGTCCAGGAGTAACGGGATGTATGAATCTATCCCTCCCAGTGCGATGGAAGGAACTCATCCCTCCCATACAGGTAGTAGATAAGCAAACAGATCCGCCGCCAAGACCTAGACAAACCTCACCCCATGAACCCGGGCACACCCCTGCTAAGTCACCGATTGTAACGAACCACTTGGGGTGACCTATGGCAAGGGCGTTGGTTATACAAAACATCGTTGACGGGGCGGCGGTATCCATAATGCCTCCCAAATTGAATTCATAGAATATTTTAGAAAAACCTTTTGGTCTCGTTTTCCTCAATTTTATTGATATTGGTTAATTTTAGAACTGTGACCTCTGTTTCTCAATACAGGTATATTGTAGTCGCACCAAACCAAAATCGTACGTGATTCAACTTTTGAGAGTATTGAGAATAAAGTGTTTTTAATCTGAAAATGAAGAGATTTTATTTTTTGTGTGTCCAAAATCCTACGGTTTCATTGCTTTCATAATAAATTCAAACAATTTTCATTAATTAACCCAAATACGCCGAATAATATCGCATCAATTAGTAAATTGTGATTTCATGCCCAGACTTCAGGGACAACTTTAATACTAGATACATAATAATCACAGGTCGTTAACCTATTAATTAAATTAAGTGCTAGCTTCCATGACACAATCCAATAAAAAATCTGTCATATTTCTTTGTGGTGTCTAATAAATTCAACGATAAACTTTTTAGGTAGGCACACACCCAAAATAAACGAACGCTTCTATTTTGATGACGAGGATATTTTCATGAAATGGTAATACTTCTTTGAACACCCGTAGGTATGCTAATATTTTGTTGAATGTTAAGTACCTGGGCGTTTCGTTAGGGCGGACATTTCGATCCCCTATTTTCATAAAAATACCATTCACAGTAAAAATAATTTGCATTCGGAAAATGGGGAAATGATTTCAATGTGAAATTATTCTACAATTTCAGCTATTAATAAAAAAATAAGCGTTAATTAAAGTGAAAAATGTGAGGTTTGCGAAAAATAGAAGGATTTTTCCAATTATCATGAAAAGCTAGTATTTTATATCTTCTTTTCTCTTCTTCAGAATATATTTTTATGGAAAATATTCTTTCTTATTTTCCTCTTCAAATTTGCTCTCTGAATATTTTACTGGTTCATACATATTTAAAGCGAGAGTTTGGAATATTTTTATATTAAATTTGGGAAAAAATGTTTTGATAAGGAATAAAGGAAGTTAAATATGTGATAGAAGCCTTAAATAAAGTCTCTGCCTATTTGGATCAGATCAATATCAATAGAGCAAGAGCCCGCGACGATCAGACCTTCGTTATTTTATAAAACCTGAAAGTTTATTTATGTACCTATGTCTCTAATACAGATAAAAACTATCTCAACTTCATGAAGTTTGGGTCACGGTGGCTTTGAAAGATAACAGGTAGCGAAGGTGTATAAAATTGCACCTCAGTTTCGTTAAAGTATAAAAATCACGTCGTCCATTGTCAGACACTTAGTACAGCTGCAACCCCCTGTTAGACACCCTTAAATTATGATGAATTATAATTATACTTACGTCATAGTATAAAAGCTGGATTTTATATATGTTGTACGAGAAACAATCAAAAGATGTTTTCTCGGTTATCAGACAGATTCAATGGTTCTTTCACCTTATCAGACATATTAAAAGTCTACCGTAGGTGCGAGCGCAAGGCATATACATGCAAGCGAGTGCGAGTGAAATGCACTATCCTCTCCACATCCTGGAATAAAATATTATTATTAATAATATAGCTACAACCATTTTTTTTTTTTTTTTTTTTTTTTTTTTTTTTTTTTTTTTTTTTTCCCATTGTATCTACATACATACAAAAGTAATTTTGCATAATTTCTAAATACAGTAAGAGTAAATATAAGGTACAAGTAATGTTAAAGTTACCAATAAGTAAAATATATAATAGACAAGAGTAGGTAATGGGAACCCACTAAGGCACTGCCTGTGTGTGGGTAATATAAACAAGATTGCTATATATACATCAATAAGTATATGTAAAAAATGTAAATTTTAAACTAAAGGTTTAGAAATATAGTAATCTGTGAAAACATTATTGTAAAATAAAATAAATAGTGAAATAAAATAGTGAAACCTAAATTTTGTTGATTTTTTGTTATAGTAAAGAAAGTAAATAAAGTTAGAATTGTATTGAAAAGTGAAACATGAAGGTTTACAAATAATTTATAGAAAAAATGTTCCAATATCTGCATCATTCAACCATAATTTTAATTCTTTTACGTAAAGTGATATTTTATCTGCCATTTGAATGTGTTTTGGTAGAAGATTAAATGTACGAGGACCAATAAAGCTGCTATGTGTTTGCATTAATTTAGTATTGGTTTGGGGGGAGTAAAACATATTATTAGTTCTTTTGCTAATTCTATTTTCATTTTTTACGAAGCAATTTTTATTTTTAAATATATATTTCATAGTCTGCAATATAAATAATTTACGGATATTGAATATTTTTGTCTCTTTGAATAATAACTCAGTTGAGAATGTTTTTTTTCCATTGTACATAACTTTAATAATGCGCTTTTGAGTGGTTTGTAAAGGCTTAATATATGCATCAAGCGCACCACCCCATCCTATAATGCCGTAGATTATTGAAGATTGTACCAGGGAAAAGTAGATCATTTTTAATTTGTCGAGATTGAGAACTTCCTTAAGTCTATAAAATGTGTAAGTAAGATATCTTAATTTCGAGGTGGTTTTATCAATTTGAGATTTCCAATTTAGATGTGTATCAATAGATATACCTAAATATTTAATATTTTCGACATTGACAAGTTCATTGCACAGTGAACATGTTTCTTGATTGAAATTTGAATTATTTGAAATTATATTCTGAATGTAGGCGTCTCACCAGGTTGAATTGTATAAATATGTAGAAATCCTGTACTGTAATCAGTTTCACTTCTCACTTGATATATTTACGTATATTCTGAAAATGCCAAGACCTCCGGGGAAAAGTCACTGAAAGATTTATATATTTTGGCGATGGAGAAACGGGATGAGAAATTCTGGGCATTTTCGTAATATATTGTGGTAGATTCGATATTCACGAACTGTTAAATACGTCCACATGTTTTAAATTCTATATAGAATTTTCAAGAGAGCTCCGTTTCAATAGAAAGCTAAATCGTGAGCTAAATTAAACTTTTAACCGTCAGTTTATGTATTTATTTTGTTAAAGTAACAAGGATGTTAAATAGGACCACGCGCTGTTCCAAGTGTACTTTTGCTAAAGCAATAGTTATGAGTATGGCCTGTCTCAAATTCAGAATATTCTTCGAAATTATGTGAAAAAACGCACCGCATTATTTTTTCACAACAACATCTTCGAAATTCTGTGAAAAAATGCACCGCATTATTTTTTCACAATAGCGACTGTTAATCTGACTGCTTTGTTCCCATAAAAATATTTGTGTAAGTATTTAAAATATAATCATTTAACTTCCAGTAGTTGTAATATCTCTTTAAATTTGATTTTACAAGACCACAAATTTTTCGATATGTGATACCGCGCAAAAAATTCGGGATCGTCCCAAAAAATCATATTATTAACACGGGGTCGAAATGTTTATGGTTTTAGCTCCAAGACATATTGGATGAGAAATTCATCGTTCCTGTGATTATCTTAGAATATAATATTAATCGTTATTAAAAATTAAAAGTGATTTAATGAAGTGACGAAAATATAGAAATGAATTTTAAAAAATCGGTTTTTGTATTTTGTGGTTTTACTGATATATTTTTTATGGAAACCACCATTGCTTTCTACCCGGAAAACTGTTAATGATATTCTAATGCTTTTTAAATTTCCGAATAACTTCATAGGCTAGCCTCAACTGTTAAGCGTGTATTATAAATATCAGTGTCCCTGTTAAATCTATTCGGCGAAGGCAATAGCCCTCCGGCGTTTAATAAAATACGATAAAACGCTTTTTCTAATTTTATATTCGCAAAAAGACAATGAAATAACCCAGAACTGATAATCTCTGCTGCTCGTTTGGTATTTTTACGATGGTGTTATTGTATTATCACTAAAACAATATGTTAAGTTTTCACAAATAACGTTTTCACCACCTGGGATCGCTGTTTTCGAGGTTTTTTTTATCGTGATGGTTTTCATTCTACTGCAGCCAATGTTTCGGACAGCTTCACAAAATCCATCTACATCAGATGTCACCTGCCCTGACAATGGAAATTGTTATGTTGGAACTTCAGTTGTTGAACAACAAAAAAAACTCTCTTAAGCTCAAGTTCATGACAGAAATTGAAATGGAATTGAACCAAGAATTCTCAGTTATACGTAGAAAATTGTATATTATTTTTAAAGATAGATTCTGTATTTAATTCCACTTTATATTACATCATGTGTGTTATATGTTTTCGGATAATTTAAAGGAATTTATTCAGTTTTTTTCATCAAAGATTAATTTCATTCAAAATGTTGGCATGCGACGAAAACCATCTGGTCTTAGTCAAATTAGAAATTATTCGTTTCAATCTACATAATATAACAAACAAAACTTGAACGAAGATCAAGATGAATATCCTTTGTGAAATTTTATAAACGGTATAAACAGTAATTACTTATTTTTATTAAAAAAACACAGTAAAATATTCGGTGCTGAAAAATGTAAGTAAATAATATATTTATACGAGAGGATCAATCCTCCGAGATTGATAGGTAATTTGGCGTCGGTGAGGAGAGATTCAAAAGGGAAATTCTTTCGATTCTTTAAATTTCTTTTATGTATAAATATTACCTACTAAATATATTTTTTTTAAATATTAGTTTTTTTTATATAAGGGGGTATTTTTACACAGGCATAAAAAGTCGCGGAACCTGCTTCCTTCGAGATCCAGGCAGCCTTGACAAACGTTACGCCACTGGAAAATATCAATACATCATTACGTCTCTTTCTGACATGTGAAACGGAAGATGACATCTGCTGAAATCTGGGTTTACGACAGCGCCGACGCGACATGAAGGTGCATTATAAAAACGGAAAAATGTGTCAATTGTTGATTAAATGTCGTCCGGTTATGTTAAACATGCGAATGTAACTCAAGCCTTATTTACAGAAAGGGTCTTTTGACGCGTGGCGGATTTAAGTAAGTCTAAAGGTTAGAACGAAAATTTCAGTTTAAAGAGGCATGTGCCGACTAAAACCCATTCTTGTTCCGACTGCAACTATGCATGTTCATAAAAGCCTAATTTAAATAGCCACATACTGGCTTACAATGGTGAAAATCATAAGTAATTCTAAAGTCATGGTATTTGAAAGAGAGAGTATGAAAACAATGTGTAACACAGTTGTGAATGATGAAGACTTGGAGCAGGTGGATGAGTTTGTGTACTTGGGAAGTATGTTTATGAGAGATGGGAAGGCTGATAGAGATATTCAAAGAAGGGTAAATGCAGGTAATTCTATTAATGGAGGACCGAACGCCTTTGGCGTCAACAAAAAAACTATCCAAAGAAGCGAAGCTAGCAGTCCATAATGGAGTGATGGTATCTACCCTGATGTATGGCAGTGAGGCATGGAACTGGCAGATGATGGATGAAAGTAGACTGAATGCTGTAGAAATGAGATCCCTGAGTCGTATGTGTGATAAAACCATTTACGATTATGTGAGAAACGTGGAGATTCGCAAATACTGCAAGGCTGATGTAAGCGTGATGAGTAGGATTAAGAAAGGGACGCTCAGATTGTTTGAGCATGTAGAGCGAATGAACAAGGAAGAATGTATGACGCAAATGTGAATGGTAGAAGAAGTCGGGGACGCCCGAGGAAGACATGGCATGACCAAGTGAATCAGATACTTGAGTCGGGCCACGTCAAGGGTCAGAATAATAGAAGAGCATGTATGAGACGATGTATGAATGTGAACGAGGCAAGGAGTGTGTGTCAAGATCGAGTTGTTAAAAAAAATGTATTCTGACATATTTTTCCGATTTTTTAAATATTGTTTTTTTCTTATTTTTTCTTTACATAGGTAATAGAGATAGAAAAAAAACGTAAGGAGAGCAATTTTTAAAAACTTTTTATGTTTGTACTAAAAAATTGAATGTTTCAAAAATTACACTTTTATTTTCAATAATGGCATTTTATAAACGCATTTCATCACCTTTCAAAAACGGGTTATGGATGTGTTCGAAATAATCCATTTATTTTGATTTTATTGCAAAGCGGAAATATTGTGACCTTCTAAAAAATACGCCCGATTTTAAAGGATTAAATACTTGGAAATTCATATTGAATTAACTTATCAAATTATATGTAGTAAGCCATTAAGGTATCTACTTTTAAAAAAAAAACAAATAAAATGCACGGAATTTGACCTTCTTGGCGCTCTGCATCTGTTGGAAATTCTTCATTCTTGATTAAAAAGCAAGCGTCGTGTATGCACTCAAAGAGTAAATGACAAAGTGACTTCTGACTATGCCTCTACATGGCCGAGCGTCAACGTCGACTCTCTTGCCAAAAAGTCGCCATGCCGATAATTTAACCTCCATGTGATCGAGGTTTTAGTGTCCAAACGTGCAGCGTTTAGTAATGTGTTCATCACACCATCAGACAAGAGTCTTTTCGTGGAAATATCCATTTTCGAGCAAAATTTTAATTGCGCATGCAAGCAACACTGATACTCCAGAATAATATTCATTTCAGACGAAAACACATTGCTATTGACTATTGAGATTATATATCCATGTTTTCCTAATAAAACTTTCGAAGCAAACGCGATAAAAATGATGAAATCCATTGATTGAAATTATTGTCAGTAAAACATTTTTTCAAAATTTGTAAGAAACTTTTGCACTGTCCCAACTCATTGCCTAGGTAGGCTATTGGGGTTGGCTCTGCTCGTTCTCAGGCTACATCTTCTTCGGTTCTGGATATCGTTTTCATCCAGACTGTTTCTCTGTAATATTTTGTTGCATTGAGTCATGCAGGAGTTCTTTGGTGTTCCTCTGGATGACTGTCGATGAAGCTCAATAGACATTGCCTGCTTCACTGTGTGGTTTGGTGGTCTCCGTTTTATGTGCACTTTTCCGCGAATGCGAGAACTTTTAATCTTACCTTTTGGTGATACTCCTGCCGACCATCTAAGCATTCGCATTTCTGCTGTTTCGAGTTGCCTAGAGTAGGAGTTGTACATAGTCCAGCATTCGGAGCCATACATTATCGCGGGTCTAACAATAGTCTGGTATATTCAAGTCTTTAATAATTTTTAAACTGAATGCTGTTGAAATTAGATCTCTGAGGCGTATGTGTGGTAAAACAATGTATAATCGTGTGAGAAATAACAGTGGATAACCGCAAATAATGTAAGGCTGATGTAAGCATAATGAGTAAGATTAAGAAAGGGACCCTTAGATGGTTTGGGCATGTAGAGCGAATGAACGAAGAAAGTAGTGTAAGAAGAATATACGACGCAAATGTGAATGGTAGAAGAAGTCGGGGACGCCCGAGGAAGACATGGCACGATCAAGTGAATCAGATACTTGAGTCGGGCCATGTCAAAAGTCAGAATAATAGAAGAGAATGTATGAGACGATGTATTAATGTGAGTGAGGCAAAGAGTGTGTGCCAAGACCGAGTTGTTTGACGGTCCGCCCTCTCTGCCTGCCCCTGCGGGGAAACGGCGTGATGCTTAGTCAGTTAATAATTTTTATTTTTTTTGTGGTTTTCTTTTAGATTTTAATTTAAAGTACGGTGTTTTCTCTATCTAATACCGTATAGAGCCTATTTATCAACACGCCAGTTAGGGAGACAAAAAGATTTCTTTGAGACCTATGCGAGCTATTCCCAAAAGCGGCATAATTAGCTACTAGGAGTTAAAACACCATAAAATAAGGGTATTTCTGTCGATTCACATTTAAAAGACTTAACATCCCTTTAGAGCACATACATTATCCGTCGTTAATGAATATTTTAAATATTCCATCTTTAGAAAGCAGACGAAAAATAAACGACCTAACCTTTTTATTCAAATTATTAAACTTTATAATATAATTGTTGTGAACTCCTGCAATTAATAAATCTGTTTGTAACAACGAACAAGACAAACATTTCATTTTATATACATACATCTCATTCCAACTGTAGTTTACATTCCCCAATACAACGTTTATATAGTCTTGCTAACAAATACAGACAAAATGGATTATTTGACAACAATTTGAACTTGCCAAACCTCAAACGCCTCGTGTCCTAAATATTTCTACCTATCTCATAAACTAATGTGAACATCAATTTTAAACATTTTTATTAATATTATTGTTGATTTGGAGGATAATAGCAGATTACCGGGTTCACGGGGTGAGGTTTGTCTAGGTCTTGGCGGCGGATGCATCTGCCCGCCAGCTGCATGGCATGCCGGACTGGGAGAGTATGGTTGAGTTCCTCTTCTCCAGCGGTACTCTCTCGGAACATCGCCTAGCACCGCAGTGGGAAGAATGGATTCATATGTCCGTCACTCCTGGACACACTGACTCCCAGATTCCTACCCATCCCTAATACCCTTTTCTTTCCCAGAACTTCCTCTCCTTCTTTCCCGAAAAGACCCTCCACACAGCATCCCCAAAGATGATACAGGCCCTGAGGGGAATTATTTTCCTCAGGGCCTCCTTTGTGTAGCTAATGAATCTATTTTTTTACTTAACTTAAATTCTGTGTTATCTACTTTGTGTCATCTCTTATATTTTATGTAACCCATACTTTGTTTCTTATATTTTACGTTACCTGTATTTCGTCAACTCTGTATTTTCACTGTAATAAAAAAAAAACATGTACTGCAATACTGCACGGCGAGTTTAAATAAATAAATAAATAATAAAATACATAAATTTACTGCCGGTGCATTACTACAACTTAATACAAATATACTGGTTTACAGTTTTTACATATTCTGCGTATTGACTATACAAATAACAGATAAAACTAGAGCTATTCCCACGTACACAACTTTTCACTCTTTCGTATGGTATGGTATTGACGAACAAAGTAAACAATAAGTTTACTTGGCAACTATACAGTATTGGGAAAATAATCTATTTTGGCGGCCAAACTGCGTCACCAAGGTTTACTTGATTCCCCGGAGAATTAATATTTATACAAATGGAACTTAGACGAATAATAAACCAAGTTTTATTGATGATTTACTAGGAAGCATAGTGTTATAAATAATTAACACTTTTTTAAGTGTCGTAAAAACCAATGACACGTAATGTGAAGAAAAACCAAAAACTTCAACTCCATGGAAGCCATTAAACTACATATTAAATGTATCTCTAGCTAGAAGCCAAATTGAATATAACTCGGTAGTTTGGTCTCCATATTACAATATTCACGGTAATAACGTAAATTTAAACTTAAATATCTCACTAGAAGACTTAAAATATAATCTATTATTACAGTAACCACACGACAAAATACACTATTCTACTGCAGCATTCATAAGCGGAACTACATTTCCCACTCTCTGATACAACGATTTAACACAATGGGAAATCAGTACTTAGGTGATGTTGACATATTTAACATCAACTTGGTGAATTTTGTGGATCTTGTAAAAAACTTATTCCACAACTGTTCCTAAACATATCTGTATTCATTTTTTGTCTAATTTTGTATTTTTATCATTTCTTTATCTGTTTAAAAATCATATGTCATCAAATAATTGTACTACCAAACATGTAAAAGCCGGGCGTTAAATAAATAAAATAAAAATAAATAAAATGTGGAATTTTTTTATTTTTTTTATTTGAATACCTCACTAGAAAGTGCGATAACGTCGTTAAAACTACTTCCATCTGGAGGCAGAGAGACTATAGGAAAGGAGGTGAACTTGGCTATTCAGACCTAGTCACCAACGCTTCAATTCTGATTGGTGGTCTTATGCCAGGGCGATACTGAGAGTATCTTCTACTCGGGAACGTGCCGCAAATATACCTTATATTATTATTTTAATGCTTTATTCTAAGTCAATTTGGGAGGCGGGAATGGGTACCGCCGCGCCGGGAACCTTTATTGGATAACTAACACCTCTGCCATTGGTCACCAGAAGTGGTTCGCTACGTTTGGTGATTTAGAAGGTGTGCCCGGGTTCACGGGATGAGGTCTGTCGAGGTCTTGGAGGTGGATGACCAGGACACTTATAATGTTATTAATAAAACCCATATTTATAGATATTCTAAGAATATTTACTGTGACACCGTCAAGCTGATTCTATTGACACAGAGTAGTTATGCAACGGAAGTGTCTTAACGGAAGGAAAAACGGAAACAGATGTCAAAAGTAAATCTTAGCGGAAGCAGAAGCAGAACCGGAAGCGGAAGTGTTAATACTATGAAGAAAAAGCACAATTTTATTTTTTAAGATTTCTTTAATTAAATTTGTATTTTGTACTTTCATTACTCGAAATTAAACAGAGGTAAATTATATTTAATAAAAAAGTAATTTGGCTGCTTTTACACCTTTGAGTCTGTTTCGGTGTTCTTCATATATTAAACCTTATATATAATTCGTTTAGAGTTCTGTTATAAAGTTTGCGGGACCAGAAACGGAAGCGGAAGTGAAAAAACTTGCGGAACTTCTGCAGAAGCGGAAGCAGAGTTCTGTTGCATCACTAACACAGTGTACCTAACGGTGGAAATGTTGAATTGATTTTATTTGAGTGACAATTGACCTCACGCTTTTTATAATTGGACCTGTTGATATAGAAAAATATGCAAAATTGACCTTTCGTGCAACGATTACGACCCCGTGCATAACCCAGGTTAATGTAATGAGTGGCGTGTAGTCCATAAAGGCTGAAACCCAATGCGAACCGCATAAAAAATTAAAAAGAATAAAAAATGTTTTCCGATAAATTAATAATTGATGAACACAATAATATTTTTTTACAATACGCAGTCCCAATTGCTCCCGTCTGGACACAGTGAGATTATGGAATCTCCAGGGCTGAAGGTAGTGGGGAGGGGAAGGAGATGGAAAAAGGAAGATGGGAGGTACCTGGCTATTCAGATCTGGTCACCAAACACGGCTAAAGCCATTTCAAGCAACGTTTCAATTCTGAATGGTGGTCTTACACTAGGGCGATACAGAGAGTATCTTCCACTCTGGAACGTGCCGCAAATATACTATATATTATTTTAAATGAAATAACACAATTTACTTAATCAAATAAAAAATATTTGCCCCTGCCGGGATTCGATCCCGCGACCTTCTTTCTTACCCCTCCACTACGCCGGTCGTCAAAAAAGGAAACTCTGCTTATTTTACCATGTTAATAAAAATATTAATTTGAAAACCAGTTTTCAATTTGGGAGACGGGAATGAATGAATTATTGAATAAACAACACCTCTGTGTGGTCACCCCAAGTTGCTAAATATGACTTAACCGGTGTGCCCGGGTTCAAGGGGTGAGGTTTGTCTAGATCTTGGTGGTGAATGCGTTTACCCACCAAACCTTGGCGGGCCAAATGCGGAGAGACTGGTAACTCATGGATTATGGATTCTCTCGACCCATTGCCTTGTACACTTGCAGTGGCAGGGACTGATTCATATGTTCGTCCCTCTTGGACAAATTGAGCTGCTAAATTTGTCACAGCTCACATATGTCTCATATAAATCGCTGTAACTCCCTTACTAGCATAGTGAGAAATATGTTCCAAACGGTGTAAGAAAAGCAAAACACCACGCTTTATATTAAAATCTAAAAAGTTACCGCAAAAAATTAAAATATATACCTTTATAAACCTAAATTTTGAAACGCAATTTGAAAAAAAAAATTGAATATTTGGCATGATTTTATGATTTATTTTCAAATGGAACAACGGAAAAAAATGTGTTTAGTTAGTTCTATAAATATCATAAAAAAATGTTTTTTATATTTTTTCGTTATCAGTAGGTAATTTTAGTTAGAAAAAAACCTAAGGCGAGTCATTTTTAAAACCTTTTTTATGTTTGCATGCAAAAATTTTATATTTCAAAAATCACATGTTTTTTTAGAATTATAAAATTTTTAAGCGTATTTCACCACCTTTAAAAAACATTTTTTAGTTTTTGAATAGATATGTTCAGAAATTTTCTATTTATTGATTACGGCCTGTATTTCCATACAAAACTGTAATGTTTACATTCAAATGAGATGGCATATACAATTTCAGGCAAGTGTAAAAGAGACAAACCGCCACCGGTTCGCTACGTTAGGTGACTTAGCAGGGGTGCTCGGGTTCATGGGCTGACAGCTGCGATCGGGAGAAACTGGTTGAGGGAAACTTTTTGATCTCTCCAGCATGTCTTTCTCGGTACGTCGCCTTGCACCGCAGTGGAAGCTGCCTCCTCATACCTTTATTCTTCACAGAATAACCAATACTTTCTTTCCTCAAAAGATCCTCCACCCATCATCCCCAAAGATGACGTAGGCCTTGAGTGGAAGTATGTTCTCCGGGGCTTCCTGTTTGAAGCACATTTTTTAGGTGATTACCTCACAAAAGTCTTTGCTGCTCCCTTCTGGAGCCAGTGAGACTATGGAATTCGGTGTGTGTCGTGAGGCTGGAGGTAGAGGGGAGGGCAAGGAGCTGGGGAAGAGGAAGGAGGGGAAGTACCCGGCTATTCAGATTTGGTCACCAAACACGGCTAAAGCCATATAAACCAATTTTAAAATTCTGAATGGTGGTCTTACACCAGGACGATACTGAGAGTATCGTCCACTCAGGAACATGCCGCAAATATATTATATATTATTTTAAATGAATTAATTGTGAAATAACACAAATTAATCAAATAAAATTTATTTGCGCACTTCGCGACCTTCAGATTGCGAGTCAAGCAGCCTTACCATTATTTAAGGCCGAAAGGACATAAAAAAGGACCAATTGCTAAATAGAACCAAAAGGTAATAAGTCAGCGGCATATTTGTTTCTATTTAAATTTGTACAGAAGTGTTGTATTTTTTGTTCTGTGACGAAGTAAATATAATTGAACGAAGTAAATATAAATAAATATATATAAAACTCGATCAGTTATCTGATTTCATACTATGATTGCTTTTTAGTATACAGTTGTACTTACGTAATATGATAATATATCTTCCGACGATGTAATTCATTTTGTGGCAATAATAATTGAACGCAACAACGATGCGGAGGTGATACAATATCAATGATTTCAATATTATGTTTGGGGGATGCTTTGTGGAGGGTCTTTTTAAGGAAAGGAAGGAATGAACCTGGGTCTTGAAGATATCCATGTAATCGTGTAATCATGTAATCGTTCCACAGAACGAGTCGTAGAAAAGATCCATTCTCATGTGACGAATCTAAACTGTGTACAAATATTGGGCACACGTTTGGCGTGTTTTCCGACTGTGCGACTGTGTGTTTTTAGGTATTAAGGCGATCCACTAGTACAGGAAAAAATCGAAATTCACGCCCTTTTATGGGAGGAGTTTAAAAATACTTGAGAAAAAGCTTTTGGAAAGGTTGGAAAAGATATTTGAGAATTTTTTTTACTTGTTGATTTCGTAAAGGCCTGTAAAAAATATTAATTCCTTTTTTATGCATTGTTTATTGCAATAAAGCGGAAATTAAAAATTGATTTCACGAAAACAAGCAGCGCGGACCCTAACACGTTGTTTCTCCGCTCCGTTCGGAGGAGTAATGACGAAAAAATGGGGCGGCTGCCAGTCGTTCTTCGGTAGACGGTATAAGGTTCACTTTGATATAACAAATTCGTCGACTGCCGTTTTGTCGCCGTGTTGTACAAAATATAAAAATACCAACGCGAAAATGCATATTATATTTTATTTTGTGAGGTCGGGCGTAAATTTCAATTTTTTTGCGATAATTATATAAGAAACTGAGTTTGCCACATTATGCAATAAAACCATATCCGAAAAAGTGTTTATAGGTATGTGTTTACAGGTAAATGTTTTTTATAGACCTAATACTTTATTTTTAGCTTATTAAAAGACTTATTAAAAAAATTACCGATATTTTTAAGGGCCAAGGTATGTTGTACACGCAGTATTTAATTGAAGCATCTATAATACTTCTAAGTGGTCAAATTTTCAAAACAAAAACATACGATTTTGTATGATTTTGCATTATTTAGTATGGCTTCATCTTAAGGGGCTCCAGACCAGAGATGGCTGCCAAATTCAACCGTGGGGCGCACTTGCGATTAGTACAGGCTCAGCAGTTGTTGTATACTATTAAAGTATCAGCAGGCCCTGTACAGTACGCCCAGCTTCTTGGAGGTCTATAGTATAACTCTGGCTTCGATGAATCCCCCGTGTCTGAGCTGGTCACTTATAGTTACTGTTCGGAAGATTGCTTCCATTGAAGGTGGCTTGATTTTCTGTGATTACTGGATTACATGTGTATTATATTTAAATACCTATAGGTCAAAAGTAATAAATGATTGAAATGAAATACTAATACTGCGGTAGATTCAACACTTCACAAAGGTAGTGTAGATTTTTAGGAATATCTACAAATGCTTATAAATATTTATATATATTTCTATTGCTTATAAATATTTATATGATTTGTCTATATATTGCTTTATTAAGCAAGGAAAATCTTTGAAACTTTCAAAATATCTTCTTTCAACCCTAGAAAAGGTTTCTGGATTATAACAACCACATGACAATACATCTAAAAGGTTTTTTAATCATTACAAAAACTCTTGCGAAACTGTCAAAAATGTCACAATTTGAGAATAACATTTTGCAAAACAATGATTGTTCAATGAAAACCCGAAACTCTTTAAATTACTCAATTTATTTGAAGTATTCACCTAATACTTTGAATCGAATCAAGAATTACAAATATTTTAAATAGGGACCTATGTTAGATAACAAATTTGATTAATCGATTTTCGAATTAAACAAAACGAATACGCAAAACAGTTTGCTATACAAAGGAATTAAGTTATATAACACACTACCAGAAACTCTAAAGTCCTCACCAATTGAAAAGTTCAAGATGTATTGTAGGAGCTACATAAAACAAGAAAAAAAGAAAGAAAAAATATAGTGAATTTGAAATATTATAATTAATTAGCTGAAATATAAAATATTATAATTAATAAGAAATTTGTAACCTTAAATGTATAAATTACTAAAATAAAATTCAAATAAAAAAAAAATAAAAAAAATAAACTCTTTATCAAATTTCAAATCACAACGGTGCTAAAGAAGTTTTCACTTCAAAAATACTTTATTTGTTTGAATGGCATTCCAACGCATGCCGGGTACTCGCTAATAACATATAAAGCAGCTTGTTAGTTAACAGTTTATCTAGTGTAACTACACGTAATATTTACCTTTTGTAACCTCCTAGTTTGTGACCTCTTTCAGTAATCAATTGGGTTGAAATTTAAATATCGTTTAGCTCACACGAAGAAAATTAATTGTTTTCAGATTACAAATGACTAACGCAATATTATCGGGCACTTCGCTTGTCGTGTAACGCTTTATTTTTAATTACTACTTTTACGATTTTTTAGTCATCGCGTTGCTTCGCGGCATCAGTTAATTTGTTTTATTTGTGACCGTAGAACAATGGTGCGGACATACATACTAATTAGTAGCACCAAAGCATGCTACTAATAAGCAAATGCTTCTTAGTGGCACGGTTTTTTTTTACATTAGCTCCACATAGGAGTAGAGACACGATATCGAATAGAAAGTATCGAAACTGTACTCATGAGTAGTATCGGAAAAAAGTATCGTACTCGTAAAAGTATTAAAACAAAAGTATCGATACTTCAAAGTATCGAGTACATTTCCTAGGGTTCGATTTATAGCTCTGACTGGGCTAACTACGTATCAAACCCCCCTCCCCAGGATCAGAATTTTCAAATTTAAGTATCTATTTTAGTTAGAAAAGGTAAAAGGACGTCAACGTCAGTGAAATGAAGAAAGTAACAATCAAATTTAAGTACCTACTTATAATCAATAATAAAAAAGGACCTGTAAATTCACAAATTGCTATCACAGGTACTCATAAAAAAGTGTAATGTTTTTTATGTATAAATTAACTGCAAAACTAAACATGCATAATTAAATAAATAATCAAACACAGTTGAACAAAACAAAATTTTGGCAATACATTTTTTTCTCTACATTGTGTTTTGGCAGGACAGTCAGTACGGCACTTTTCATTTTTTTTCATCTAATGGTGTTTTTCAGTAACTAAATGTTTAGATAACAAAATTAGCTTACTTTTCTTGAATTATAAGCCATCTATTCGTTCCATTCATAGATTTCAAACAAGCATATGGTAGCATAGATCGGGAGTGTCTAAATGACATACTACTTCAATTCCAGATTCCACCTAAATTGGTTAGGCTCATCAAAGCCACAATGTCAGACTCAAGATGTCAGGTCAAAATAGACGGGGAATTATCGGAAGAATTCACAGAATCGCAGTGACTAAAACAGGGGGACGGTCTAGCTCCCACTCTTTTCAACATTGTGCTCGAACATGTAATAAGAAAAACGCTAATAGACACTGGCTTCAATATTTGTTTCAAGAGCAGTCAAGTTGTCGGATACGCGGATGACATTAACGTTATCGGAAGATCAATTTCAGCCATTAGGGAGGTCTTCGACCCCTTAGAAACAGCGGCACGGGAAGTAGGATTGCGGGTTAATGTTGACAAAACGAAAATGATGGTACAGAGCAGGAACCCTTCACACAGAAGAAGAAGTAGTGCACAATTTAAAGACAACTATTCATACGAAGTGGTCGATCAATTCACCTACCTGGGCTCCAGTCTGACAGAGAGCAATGAGGATCCAGCAGAAATCAGAAGGAGAATCACAGCAGCCAATAAAACATACTTCTCTTTGCTACCAGTGTTTAAGTCACGTAGTGTCCACAGAAAAACCAAAATAACCATATATAAGACCATTGTTAGAACTGTATTGGCATATGGATGTGAGGCGCTGACACTGACGGTAAAGATGGCTGAAATGCTGGACACTTTCGGAAGAAAGGTGCTGAGAAGAATATGTGGACCCGTGAAAGAGGGTGAACAGTGGCGCATCCGGCACAATACAGAATTGAATGATATATATAAGGCCCCTAGCATCTCAGCACACATGAGACTCTTCAGGCTGAGATGGACTGGGCATGTACAGAGAATGCCGGATACACGCGTTCCAAAATGAATTTTGACTGGACACCCAGGTGGAAAGAGAAAAGTGGGAAGACCCAGACTGAGGTGGTAAGACGAGGTAAGCGGGGATGCAGCACAGCTTCTCCAAGTACCAAATTGGAAGTCAGCCGCTGAGGACAGGAGGTGTTGGAGGCGACTGTTGCAGGAGGCCAAAGCTCGATATGGGCTGTAGCGCCATCGAAGAAGAATTCGTTCCATGACACACTAGATTGCTTGTGCTTGCAATTATACCAATACAACGGAATGTTTTAGAAGGTTTGCTATGATTGAACTAGATTTCATTACCATAAACATGAGCCGCTTAGTCAATTTTTTATAGGTATCGATACTTGCCAAAAAATACTCATTGAGTAAAAGTATCGAATACAAAGTATCGAGCACAAAAGTATCGGTATCGAAAGGAAAAATACTCGATACCACAAAGTATCGATACTTTTTTCGGTACCCTTACATAGGAGCCCCAAGGAAAACAATTTCTTTCAGGGCCTATGTCATCTTAGGGGTTGCTATGTAGAGTTTTTTTTTAAAGCAAGGGACAGGAAGTTCTGAGAAGGAAAAAGGTATGAGGAGTGGGTAGGAGTCTGGGGGTCCGTGAGTCCAGGAGTGATGGACGTATGAACCCATCCCTCCAACTGCGGTGGAAGGCGATGGGTGAGAGAGTCCGGCTGGAAAGGTCAAAAGTCAAATGGTCTGACGCATCAAGATCAGGACAAAATGCACCCCTGCTACGTCGTTAAACGTAGCGAACCACTTCGGGTAACCTATGGCAGAGGTGTTAGTTATCCAATAAACCATTTGTTGGATAACTAACACCTCTGCCAGGCTGCCGGGGCGGCGGTACCCGTACCCAAATGTGTCCCGTACCCAAGTGTCACAAATCAACAGCCGGTTGATTTGTGAGCATGCTACTGGATTTGCAGGTGGAATGGGGAGTGCTCTAAGCATTCCTGAAGAGTCTTGTTTTTGAGCATGCCCATTTCGATCCAATCTAAGTTCGCGGCAGCTGTACGTTATTCTTTGTAAAATATAGAGAGGGAGACGAAAAAAACGTGTTATAACACCACAAGACAGGCTCCAGGGACGAGTGGTTACGATCCTCGTCTACACATTCGGAAGTCACGCGTTAAAATCCTGGCGTGCGCGAATAAAATTTATTTGATTTATTCGTGTTACTTTACTTTTTTTTAAATTAATTTATTTCATCAAAAAAAATATATCATGAATATTTAATATAATATCATATTACAGTCCTGTATTGGTTACATTTGAAATATATTTCCCCTTTTTACTTTTTATTTTCTTCCTTTTCTTTTACACAGTAGTAATAATAACATAATTATAATAACAATAACATTCAGTTACTTACAAAGTTAAAAACATAAGGTAATAATAAATAATAATAATTGGATGACTTGTATAGCGCCGTTTTCGTGAAAAATCACCTCAAGAGCGCTGTACAAATTTAAAATAAGTTTATACAATCTTATTTCAATCATAGACAACAACAAATTATGGCTAAAGATTGCATCCAACTGTTCATCGATCACCGATACGAAACTATATGTGCAATGATTTGACCAATGAACGCGATGATGCTGTAAAAATGCACTGTACAGGCAGAAAATATATACAAGACCATACTTACCTGGATGGTCACTAGAGATAAACACAATGTAATTAATTAACATAATGTAATTAATAAGTTAATATCTATAAGATAATAACATTGTTATAAGATTTATTTATATTATGATTTTTTAAACTTATCATGATTTTTATTTTTATATTTATACATGATTTTCTAACCTTAGGTACTTATTGTTTACAATAGCCGTTATTACTAACTTACACGATATTTGTATGTACTAATTGAGCTAGAATTCCCTCACCAAGCACAAGAGCATTGTCTCTTTATGGTGAGGAAAGGCAACATTTTTTGTTTTTTTGATTGTTAAAAACTTATGTAACCGATGTAATTTTATTTGTATTCTAAATCATTATTGCCAAATAAATATTAAAAAAAATATATATTAAGAATAATGTTATAATAATAATTAATTGATGTCATTAGAGCAGTACTAAAATTGGATTTAAATTAATATACGGTATATTTGCGTCATATTCTAGAGTAGTAGATACTTTTAGTATCGCCCTGGTGTAAGACCATATTTCAGAATCGAATCGTTGCTTGAAATGGCTTAAGCCGTGTTTGGTGATAAAATCAGAATAACCAGGGTGCTTTTCCACCTTTCACTTTCCCATTTACTCGGGGTTTGTTATGAGGTTAAAGGTAGTGGGGAGGGGAAGTTGATGGGGAAGAGGAAGGTGGGAAAGCATCTGGCTATTCAAGTCTAGTCACCAAACACGGCTAAAGCCATTTCAAGCATAGTTTAAATTCTGAATGAAGGACGATTCTGAGAGTATCTTCCACTATGGAGCGGGCTGTAAATGTACCTACCTTATATTATTTGAAATGATTACATTGTGAAAAAACAATTCAATCAAATAAAATTTTCTTGCGCACGCCGGGATTTGAACCCGCGACCTCCAGATCACCAGTCGATTGCCTTGTCCCTCGACCACGGACTTACTTTACATTATACTATTTACTCAAAATTATAGCAACGTTTACTGTTTTTTATATTAATGGGCTCACATTTTAGTTAGAAGGTCGATAGACGCTTGACAAATAGGTGAATTATTATTGGAGGAAAAACAAATTTGGAGGTCGGAAAACAGTAGGGTTTAGGTTTTTAATATTTAAGTGATTGATGTAAAATTTATGTAAATCTGTAATTTGGGAATAACAAAGGGGAATGGAAGTTAAAACGTGTAATGGATGAAAAGCTGCCCCTAAAAATATATAACAATTTAAACACATAGGTACGTGATATTACACACTAGGTATTGATTGTGTTTGTATTGGGGAGGGGTCGGATGAGGAAGACCTTTTGACCTCTCCAGCCGGACTCTCTCGACCTCTTGCATCACAGTTACAGCGATGGATTAATACTTCACTCCTAGACACACTGACCCTTAAATTCCTACCCACCCCTCACACATTTTCTTTCCCAGAACTTCCTCTCCTTCCTTCTCTTAGAAGACCCTCTGATAGCATCCCCAAAGATGATATAAAAATAAAAAAAATCACATTTAATAAAAACAAAACAATTGTATGAAATACTTTATTCTCTAATCCTAAATTATCAGATTTTAACGAACTTTTGGAAATATTTTAAAATTTTGCGTCAGCACGTCATTTACATATGAATATTTGGTTAGTGAATGCCGCCTACTATACACTTTAATAATTTTTCTTTATATTCAGAAAACATACGACATTATATAAACTAATTTTACATTTAATGGTGAATAAAATATTAACCAATTATGTACCATTTACAATAGTTTTTGTTATAGTTACGGATTAGTAAGTTATTAAAAGTTATAACATTACATGGTATGAGTAAAAAGAAATAATAGTTTTCATTAAAATAAAATTATTTTTAAATTGATTTTAAACGTTTTAAGGTTACAGTAGAAAATACTATTATAGTGATGACGATCTGTAAATGTTGTTATAAGGTTACAATAACGTATATGCTTACATATTTAGGTAAATTGATTTTTCTCTTTTCCACTTTAAACGAGGCCACAAAATGGCGTCGCGTCTCTAATATACCTTACTTATAAGTACCTATTTAGCTAAATTGTTTTTTTTTCTGTTTTCCAGTTTAAACGCGGCAACAAAATGGCGTCGCGTCTCCAAAATGGCTTCCTTTTGGCGGCAATCTGCCTGGTCTCCCGCGTTGCGGCCATGGACAACCTGAGCGTGGCCTTCGAGTGGAAGCAGCTGGACTTCGCCTACCCCAGCGAGGAGGCTCGCCAGGAGGCAAAGGCCATCGGGGAGTTCATCCCAGAGAACAACATCCCCGTGGGTCTGGAGGTGTTCGGTGACAGACTGTTCGTCACCATACCCAGATGGAAGGCGGGGGTGCCGGCGTCTTTGGCCTACGTTACGTTGACAAGTGAGTAGACATTTAATGAATAATTTGCTATGCATAGGTATACCAATTTGATTTTATTTATTTATTTATCTACAAACAGTATATTTACATTGGGTCTTTCGATGCCTGTCTCACTAGGTTGTGTGACAGGCATCGAAAGTGTGTGACAGGATACCAGGCACCGATTTTCTCCGTATTTCCGTATGGCGCGTGTGGGAACATGGACACTTAGAGCTAGCGAAAACGAGATGACCTCGAAATATGGTGCTGGAGAAAATTGTTCAGGGTTCTACGGACAGCCAGAAGCATAAATGTGTCCTTCCTAGAGCTACGAATCCACAATAGGCTTTCAATTATCTGACTACGGCACAATATGTGCCATTAACATATTTAAATTAACATATGAATAGTACAACAACGTGAAAAATTTGACAGTGTAAATGTAATTTAAGTAAAGTAAAAGGTACAAAGTAATAAGCAAATCATTTGAGTGCCGATTGTCATCCGGGTGACAATATTTCAAGCATATGCGGCCACATTCGGCACACAACAGTAAAAATAAAAAGTAAAAAGGTAAGAATTAAAATAGTTTAAGGTGAAATGTATAAACTTTAAAATATCTTAAAAAAATGATATAAAGTAGAAAAGTGTTTAATATAAAATACAAAAAGGTATAAAAAATAAGTAATGCGCTTTGTAGGAGACAAAAAAACTAGGTAAACTACCAGGAGAATCGTAAATAATAATACGAGTAATAGATTGGTATTATGGATTATGACAGCGCGATATGATACATTTTACATTGTATCTTTGATGTATTTCTAATGCATTGATATTAGAGTGTAAGTACGTAGAGGTTATATTGTGGTTGCATTATAGTACTAGCAGAAAAATTTTGTTAGTAGATAGTAGACTATATTCGTTACCTATACTACGCAAGCGATGTATTATTAATCGGATAGACGCCCTCGAAATGTGATGCTGGAGAAAATACTCAGGATTCCACGGACAGCCAGACGCACAAATGTGTCCGTTCTAGAAGAGCTAGACATCTACAATAGGAAAAGTGGAAGGCAGAGGAAGGTCACCAATGCGCTGGAGTGACTAGGTATCACTGGCGTCTGGTACGTTGGAGACCGCTAGGAGTGGAGGAGCATTGTCCACCTTTAAAATTGGAGTAGGGGTCACGATCCTCAGCAACGAGGAATCGACTTGAGAAGAATACCGATAGCAATTCTAGCGGCAGGGTAGCCACAGGCAAAGTTGGAGAAAGCATTTCTAGAAAGATTTCGATGAGAGGTTGGCCATGGACGGAGGTCGCTGAAGCAACTCAGAATAGGGAACCCGAGCTCTCCAGTTCGAAAGCTTTTGGCGCCACAGGCAAACAGTTTTTTGCTCAATAGTTAAAAAAATTGCTATTAATTTATCACATTATTTGCGATTGAACAAAAAATTTGATGCCTTATCAATAATTTCGTGGGAAAGGAAATGATAGCGTGTTAACGCATTTTATTTTATCGACAATACAAATAAAGCAACAAATATTTGATGGGAAGAAAAAAACATGTTTACTAAATGATGACAAATACATAAATGTGTAGAAACACTTCTCCTAGAGCGGAAACGTTTCCCGAGAATATAATTAAGGGATTGGAGGTTATTATCCACCGCTTACCCGCCCTGGTATAAGTAACAGATGGTTACTCCTTCAAGGACTCTAATTTTTTTGAAAGAACGAAGCTACATTTAGTTTAGAACGAACTTAGACCTCCAATGTCCCTGCATACGTTGTTAGCAAGCAGTATGTAAGTGCTTAGCGGGAAATACAAGATACAATATGTGTTAGTATTACAAAATATAGACAAGGCTATGGGACAGGTTGGTGAAAGCCCTCGAGGTGGCAAGCGCTGGGTGATTGTATCCAGCGTATCCTACAAGCACCTGTTTGGGAAAAAGACACAGTACAGAAGTAATACGAGCATGGCAAACGGTTGGGAGTCCTCTCCAATCAATTGGCACTCCCAGCAAGAATGCGCATGACGTTCGGTCTAGCCGTGAACCACACTCAGCTTCCGCGCCCCTTAGTCGGTTCCTCGGTGATGCCTCAAAGAAAAGTAAATGGGAGATTGGGGGAGAAATACCCGACAACCCTAAGGAATTCAGCGTCGAGTAGCCGGGGGCAAGGCGAAGGAGAGCCGAGGTCGCCCCCCCAAACCTCAAGCCTGCACATGTTGCTGTGGGTGGCGCAAATGATTTTAGAGGGCACCGTGCGGTCGTCGACTGACTCCTGTTGACACAGGGACGAGGTCTAGCGCACCCCCCAGAAGGGGAAAAAGAAACATAACAAAATAGATAGATGCAGTTCAGTTCAGCCTTCTGAGCGAAGCAAAGTAGAGGTTGTGAGACTAAAAAGAAAAAAAGAACATAGAAACCAAAACAAACGCAAGGAAAAAAAAAACAAAGTCGAGTATGTAAGTTGGGTCACAACAGTGTTCCTTGGAATAGGAAAGTGGAAAACAAAGAATATAACACAAAAATGATGAAAAATAATAAATAAGTATCTTGATAAAACATCGTCTGGCATAGCTTAGCGAAATCTAAAATAAACAATGCGAAAAGAAATAAAATAAGCAAAAAAAAGATAAGCACACAAAAATAAAAGCAATAGGAAAATGTATACAATAGAATAAGATAAAGGTATATACGATAGAGATGATATAAAACATAAAATTCTAGCAGTAGATGTAATAAAGTAAGCCATTCTCTCAGCGTTCTTTCTCGCATCTCTCTAAGAAGACCTGGAAGGAAAACCGCTCCACCTGGTATTAGCTCAATACCATGGTGGGTTGCAGTTCTTCCTCTTGTTAGAAGCTTCTTTGTTAACGCCTTCCTAATTTCAAGATCGATAGGCAAAACGCCGGCCAAAACTGGCAAAGCGTCCGAAGCGATTGTTCTGTATGCACCCGAAAGCGCCAGCAAGGGGACTCGCTGGCCTCTCTTGAGCGCCGAGAGTATGAGTGAATTCTCCAGGGGGTGTTCCCACACAGAGGCCGCATACGAGACTTGCGCCACGTAGGCCCCCCTGTATAGGAGATGGAGCGCTGGAGAACGCAGTCCCCACTCGGCAGTAGAGATTCATCTCAATTTCAAGAAGAGGGCCTGGGCCTTACTTGACACGCTTTTAACATGGGTCAAGAACGAGGACGTTCGATCCAAAGTGACGCCTTGGTATGAAGTGCTCTCAATGAATCGGATGTTGGTATCTCCCATTTTGATGGTGGGATTTCTATTTCTATTGAGGTTACCCTTCATCAGGAGTCCCATGGTCTTGTGGGGAGCGAAGGTCAGCCGATTTCTCTTTCCCCATTCTCATAATTAAGGGATGGTGGTTTGAAACTCTCTTATTTGATGATCTATGTTCAGGGTCATCTAGAATTCTTGACATCTCAGGCATTTCTGTTCTGTTAGCCGTCAGCCTTTGAACAAATTCTGATTATCTATTAATCTATGTCATAATCTAAGTGATTTTTTGCTTTACGAAAAAGGTGTTTAATTAAGATAAATAAATTTTCAGAATAATTATAGTAGATTTGAAAAGGCTCAAAACTTCCGCTTTTTCAAAAAATAAACGTTAAATAAATTTTAAAAAAAAACCGATCGAGACGTCGCGTCGCGTCGTGTCGTTTTCTCATTACTGAGTTTTACAAATTAATGTTTATCTATAATCACTGAAGACTGAAGGGATTGCAGTTTTTTTACATTATCTCCACAAAGGAGGCCTTGAGGAAAATATTTTCCCTCAGGGCCAGTGTCATCTTTGGGGATGCCATGTGGAAGTGAAAAGGAAGAAGAAGAAGATGAAAAGTAAAAGGGTTGGAGTCAGTGTGTCCAGGAGAAATGACGAATGAATCCAACCCTCCCACTGCGGTACAAGGCGATGTTCCGAGAGAGTCTTGTCGGAGAGATCGAAAGGTCTCCATCAACCAGTCTCTACCGATCTGGTCTATCACACTGTTTGTGGGCAGACGCATTCGACCCGAGACAGGGGCAAATAATAATAATAAAAACGTTTATTCATCAATAGATTTTTTACAGTATGATACATTTTGTTCATTTATCATTGAGTCTATTGATGAAAAGGTCACTGCACAGCTACAATTCAGGATTTCTCCTGGAATGCAGCTGGTTTTCAACAGTGCCTCCAATATAAAAAAAACAGATTTTTTTTTTTAAATTAAGATAAAATAAATACAAAAATTAAATTACACATAAAAATTAAATAAAAACCCTAATTCAACACACGCAATTTAAAATAATATAAATAAATAATAGAAATTAAAACTAAAAAAAAAATTTTATAATGTAAATCGGTATTCAAAGTAATTCTTAATATTAAAACTCAAATACAAAATAAAATCAATTCAAATAAAATATAATATAATGAAATCAGTTCAAATTAAAAATAAATCAATTCCAGTATAAAATATAATCAAAAACATAATCAAAAATATAATCAAAAATTTAATCAAAATAAATAATGTAATCAAATCAAATCAAAAACACAAATCAAATCTCACTCTATGAACCTGGACACTCTCGCTGAGTCACCAAACGTCGCGAACCACTTGACGTAACCTGTGGCAGAGGTGTTGGTTATCCAATAAATGGTTCATGGAGCGACGGTACCCAAGCTCGACTTCGCACTTCCAGGGAATATCTTTTCAGTGGATACTTATCTACATTGGATTGCGATTGTGATATAATAAATTGTAATTATGACCGACATGTCTGTAATTATGACCGACAGAGGCAAAAGGAGTCATTTATAGTTCTCACTTCCCCAGTGATTATTCACAGTCATTTTACGTTTAAAAAATCATCTGCAACCCGAAATAAGCGTGGCTTTATTCATATTTAACAAAAAATATTAAAACAATATCATCATGTCATTGGATTCAAGTGTTACGGCGGCAGTGAAGACTTTTGTGTTCCTCGACTTGGAAACTACTGGACTTCCTTTTCAAGAGAATAATCAAACCCAGATAACAGAGCTAGCAATGGTCGCTGTTCACCGAGATACTTTACTCAACACTTCTGCTGGGACAACACCGAGGGTTCTCCAGAAGCTGATTTTGTGCTTCAAGCCGCATCGTGAACTTAGCGCCAAGGTTACAGACCTAACTGGCCTCTCAAATCAGATTTTGAGAAACGAGAAAGCTTTCGACAAGTCAACGGTTGACACGATAAATAATTTCTTGTCAGGTCTACAGGCGCCTGTATGTTTAGTTGCGCACAACGGTCTCAGATTTGATTACCCGATCCTCAGAATTCACATTGTAGAATCAGGGCAGGATCTTGTGGAAGGCATAATGTGCATTGATTCCATTGATATGCTTCGGGATATCTTAAGGGAAACAGGGCCGAGAGAATATAACCTAAAAGCAATTTATGTATTTCTTTTTGGGAAAGAACCTATCGATGCTCATCGAGCCGAAATTGATTGTCTCTTACTCCTGGAGTGCTTTGTCATTCGTTCGGCGGACGTGGTTCCTTGGTGCGACTCCAAAATGGTCCAGTTCAGCGCATTGCCACCATTGGAACGCAAGAAGTAAGTTCGCAACATTATGGTCAATGTTCCCAATATTTTTGTGTCCATAATATCTGCAGCAGCAACGTCGCGGGCTTTACAGTTAAGTGTGTAGAAAGTGTTAAATTTACAAATGTTTACTGGATCTAATAATTTAAAACAACCATATGTATAGAAAGAATTGTAGTGTTTTTTTACTGTTTAATAAAAATTTTCTCTGAAATTTGTATTTGTTTCTTTTCTGCGTCGTGAGTTATGTGGCGTCCAGTTTTGAATAATAGGCATCCTTCAAAGGTGATGGGGGTTGGCTTTGAAACGTTTCAATGACTTCGGTGAAATAGCAGTAAACTCCTCGAATCTAGGCCCGGAGGTTGGGGGTTTGAAAGTCATGGTGATACAAAATAAAATCATAGTAGTTTTTGTCATAAATTATAATATATTAATTTATAATATTATAAAGTAGGTATTTGAACTACGTTGAGAAGCAGTTCATAGATTCTCTCAATATCATCTTGGAAAAAGTTCACCGACCAGAATTGGTGGAATGGTTGAAATGACTTTAGCCGTTTTTGGTAGCCAGTTCTGAATAGCCACGTAGGTACTTTCCAACATTACTATTTTCCATCTCCTTCTCCTCCCCATTTCTACAACCTCACCCAACGTACCCAAATTTGAAATAAAATTTTTCATCAGATCTTTAAGATATCGCAACATTTTTAGGAAACATATTAAATGTTATTGATAAAATCCTGAAGATGTCGCGTCGCTAGATTTTTATTGTATTTTATAAAATCTACTAGCACGGGCCGTGAAAAATCACGGGTTATTATTATAATTTTTTTTTTGGTATTTATTTATTTATTACATAAGATACATTATTTCTACAGCAAAAATAACATATAATATTTATATTTCAAAATAACCTTTTTTTAATACAAATAAACTACATAATAAATTTTCACTGATTTAATTTTTTTTTTAATGATATTTCTCTTCTATTGAAGCAGACGCTTGTGATTAGAAGAGGGACGAGTATCAGTATGAGAAAATATTTAAAATATCTATTAAAATTGAATAACTTTACAGGAATAATACAATCTTAAATCACGCACCAAAGCACCGATAACCGAAATTATGGGATTATAGTATTATGCAGCGCAGTACGGTTTTGAAATATTATGTGATTGACGAAATAAAGAAAATTTTAGTAAAGTGTAACACATTGGGATCAACGCTGCTAACTTCTTAGAGCAAGCTTCATTAAAATACCCATAGAACTGACTCAGCATGTCCACATTGTATCTGTGCATTAGAATGGAATCCGTCTGTTAACGACGGATTGTCAATCAGACGGACCGCCCTCCTTTGCAGAAAATTATTTGGGATTATCAAGTATTTTAGTTTCCAACCCAGAGGTGGTTCCCAAATTCAATTGTTGGGCGTACCTGAGATTTGTAAAGGGCTTGCTTTTATTGAAGGATCTGATAACCTTCAACTTGTTAAAGTTGGCGACAGCGCTGACAGCTAACACATCAGTCATTATCATTACATAGTATAAAATAAAGTCACTCAAAATGTTTGTGCGCTTAGATCCTTTAAAATACGCAACGGATTTTCATGTGGTTTTCACCAATAGATAGAGCAATTCAAGAGGAAGGTTTATATGTATAAAACATGCTTATTATAGTAGAGAGAAAAGGCGAGAAATTCAAATATTCATCATTACATAGTATAAAATGAAGTCGCTCAAAATGTTTGTGCGCTTAGATCCTTTAAAATACGCAACGGATTTTCATGTGGGTATCACCAATAGATAGAGTAATTCGAAGGAAATGTCACTTAGTGACAGGTAAATTAAAATGTTGATGTGTGCCCCGCAAATTAACTTTCGTCTCCCTACACCGGAAGACTTGGACGTAATGCCAGAGTATGTCAATATGCGGAGAACATTTAACTCCATTCTCGGAGCGTGGGCAATTGGTAATATAGCATTCCTGGAAAGGTCTTTACAAGGATCCTCTAAAATAAAAATAAAAACACCAGTAGTATGGTAAATAATAATATTACTGTATTAAGCAGGTACTCAAATTATAAAGTGTATAGGTAAAGACTCACCCGGGACCATAGTTAACTTTTCCCTACTCTAACCTAAACTAAGAATCATCCACGACTGTATTCCTGCAGGGGAAAAAGCCCATCGGACCTCCTCGTGGTGTCAGCGTAGCCCTGTCCTCCTCGGCATCAGGAATTCGCGAATCCCGGGACGATCGCGTGGTAGGAAGGGACCCTTTGACCCTCTGTGTGTGTGATGACCCTCTCAGCCTTCCAGCAAGTATATGGATAAGATCCTCAGATCATATTGGATGTTGGCGGCACTTTCCAACGGAGACACGGCGTGCTTCCGTATAAATACCTTCCCGATGGGAATTCGCTAACAGCGGTACATATGATCGCGGATGTACGCTTTCTTAAGAGCGTATAACCAGCCAGCGGCCGAAAATCCACATTTCGTCGAAAAAGGTTCTTACGATCGTACAGGGCGGTTCCAATGAGAAAGATTAAATACTCTCCGTACCAGCTTTTTAAAATTATAACCCAATATCGATTTTATTTCATTCCAAATTTGCTTTAATTTATATCTACATCGAAAAATGCTGAAAGGCGTGATGATAAAACTATTAAAATTATGTACTTTTTGTAATTATTTTTTGATCATAAGTATTTATCATTTTTCAATAATGTCTCAGCAAAATAAGAATGTAAAAAAAAATGAAATATATTAGTCTGTAAGTGCGCAAATAAATAGACAAACGGACCAATTTTCGTCAAGAAACATATGTACTTATGTATTTTTTTATGATTTTATTAAAACTAAAATTAATATTCCGTTACATACGTTTACCAGATAATGTATTGATTTATTTTACTGCATGATTATATGATTGGAAATGGGTGTTGTGTAATAAATGTACTTTTTTGAAAATTTAACAAATCCGCCAACGACCTATGGTATAACTTTATTATACTAAAAATTATCATTTTTTCTGTTAATTTAAAACATACGTTTACTAGATAAAAGAAAAATCTTTCGAAAGCAATTTATAATTTTTTGTGGAAAAAAGTCAATACCTCTAAACACTGATTTAAAAATTACATATTTCTGGTGTTCTCTGGTTATACGCTCTTAAGCGGAGCGATTGATTAGATTAATTCGGAACTTTATAACTTCAAACAACGACCGACACAGTAAACGGGCAATCACCATCCCGAGACTAAAATCTCGCGTTATACACGGATGAATTCTTTTAAACTTCTTAATTACGAATACGACATGATTCTTCGCCCGTATGTAGACAATCCACAACTTTCGATGGATTTAGCACATTTTATCACTTAAAGTTAATTGACCGTTGTTTACGCAGTCGGCCGCACACCACTCAGGGCCGGATTAACCATGTCGGGGCCCCTAGGCAATGCAAGTCTCGGGGCCCCTTTGCCAATGGTGGACTAACGGGGGGGGGGGACGGCCCGTTCGGGCCTCTGGTCCTCGAGGGCCTTCAAACGCCTCCATGTCCCCTTTATCAAATCCTGCCATTAATCAGCGGCCGAGAATTTAAATTTCGTCGAACGATGATCTTGCGATCGTACCCTTGCAACTGTACAGGGCGGTTTATTCTCCATTCCAGCATTTTAACATAATAGCTCAATATCGATATTATTTCATTCACAATATTTGCTTTGATAAATCCCTAAATTCAAAAATGCTCAAACTCATACTCGTGATGATAAAACTAATCAAATTATGTACTTTTTCTAATTGTTTTTTGTTCAGACGTATTTATAATTTTTCAATAATGTCTAAGCAAAATATTTTTTTGTTTGTTTTTTGTTCATAAAAAAAATAGAAAGGGGTCCATTATAAAAAAAAATCCCTAACAGTTTAAGATTTAGTACATGAAAATCGGACGTATAGTTTTTCTAATATGTTGTCAACCGTGTTGAAAATAGCAGTTTCGATAAAAACGCGTTCAAAGTTTTGCTGAACGTTAATACAACATACAAACTGTTTAAAATGGTTTCATATAAAATGCTGTAGGTATCTCCGTGAGAGCATTATTAACAAATTCATCTTCAGAAAATTAATTTTTGAAAATGAAATTTTTTTTTACATTGGCTTGGTGCCTTATACCCTTGTTTAGGATTTGATCAAAGGAACATGGAGGCGTTTGGAGGCCCCCCAGAGTCAGAGGCCCGTGTGAACTGAAGAAAAAGCTTGTAAAACTACATCAACTTCTTAAACTAGGGGGGGAGGGAGCGGTTCATCCAGCTTTTCCACCCTGGGCTTCTGACGGGCTTAGTCCGCCACTGCACTTTACCCTTTTCTAACTTCCAAACTTTTTTTTTTCTACCACAACGTAATTTTATTCATAATTAATCTGTTTTTTTACTACATTTCGAAGGTATGCCTTCACCCCCATTCAATAAAAAAAAAAAAAATGAATACAATAGTACAATGAGCGGTCTTATCACTAAAGTGATCTCTTCTAGACAACCTTGGTATGAAGAGAAACAAAGAATTTTAGCAAGCAGATAGGTAGTGCACACTAAAGCTTGTACAACATTTATATTTTAAACATTAGAAATAAAAGCAAAAAAAAAACAAAACAAATTCCAATATAAACCACACACGGCACCTATAATCATACCCCATTGATACGAAGGAAAGTAAAGTAAAATACAACTATGTTTAAATATTTGTTTTAATTATTGACTTTTTATTTATTATTTGTGCGTGATGCGAACAGTTATTGGGTTATATCCTAATTATTATGTTTTTTGTTTTCTTTAATGCATGTAATGTTATTAACCTATAAATGTTCATAATAAAAAAATTAAATATTTAAAACATCTTGAAAGCTGACTTTTTCCAAAAGTGTGCCGGAGTTGCTCACTAATTTTGAGTCTAACCGTTGACGCAAGTTATTTTTTCTTGGGGCGCGGGGCCCCCAGCCGATGCGGGGCCCCTAGGCAGTTGCCTACTCTGCCTTAGGGATAATCCGGTACTGACACCACTGCTTAAACCAGAGTGGACCCGGAAACGAAAACGAGCCGTTAACCGCCGCGACAAAAACAATATCCCCAGTGCCGCCAACATAACCAACTTGAATGCAATACGAATAGTACCTAACTAACCTAATTAACTAAATCGCTTCATAACAGTCGGCTTATCTCCTGTCCGCCAAAAAATTCAATATAACATACTAGTTTTTCATTCAACAGTTACTGCTTATTACATTTTTCCACCTGCAAACAACCAACTTTATTTTTATATGAGAAAGGCATTGTAAGTGCTAAATCTCCCACTAGGTGGCGTCGAGACAAATTATGTCTACATTTTTTGGTGAAATACTAGTTGTATTAATTATTATTTTTAATTGATAAACTAATGTTTAAGACAAGATTTTCAAGCATAGCACAAAGAATAACAATTAATATAAGTAATAATTATCAGCCTGAAACACTCATATCAGTCCGTAGAAAAAGCAATTGCAAGCCATAAATAATCACACAAATTTGACAGACGATACGTATGGAATCGATTCCGTATATACAAAAGATACAGAATCGTTCTTCAGTTATAAATTTATTTCTATTGAATTAAATATTGCGCAGCACACGTATGCGAATATGGCTGCTTGTTTTAAGACGACAATATACCCTAAAATATATTCGTAAGTAAAGAAGCCGTGTATAAAAATTGCGACTGGTGACCCGTGTATTCGACGGGCCTACTGTCGAATTTGCCCTTTCAAAGATTTTTTTTATTATTTTGTATAAAGAAAGACAAACATTCCCGGGTTATGAATAACCCAACAATGTTTGAAAATCTCCTACTACCACCACAGAAAGCCGAAAATGTTGCTTGTGTTGTGATGGAGGACTTAGCCAGCCGAGGAATCGAACACGGGACACCTGAGTGGGACCCAAACGCGATGCCCACTCAACCACTGACCGGTCAATCAAGAAAAGAAGAAGAAGACAAATAATGTGGGATTCTTAAGAGGCGGTTCTCCGAATTTCAACCGATTTCTTGCAAACTTCCCTTAAACATTTGATGTTTTTAAGCTCTTAAAAAAATATATGTTATTCATGAAGATAATATCTAGATCTTTATCGCGCCGAAACGCAAATTATATAAAATTCCGTCGATAGAAAAAAATCGCAAAGTATGCTTTAAAAATGATTATAAACACGTTTGTTTCGGCTATTTTACAAATTATATGTAAGAAAAAATTCACAGCGTTTCTTTAAATAAAATTAAAGACAATTTGTGAAGACGAGTCGGGTTTTATTAAAGATTTTCATGATTTTTACATCAATTTTATCGCTGTAAATGTTAGCGCGCTCTTCTAAAATTCGTAATTTCATATCTCTCCATCTTCTTCTTTTTGGGGCCGGGAACTGAGCCTTAACGACGTAAGTGAAGAAAGCGTGTAAACAAATATGTATTGGATTCACGGCGTATTGGACGGACGTACGGTCGAATTCACCCTAGCAGGCCTGGAGATTAGACCTTTCCGCAGTGTTTATTTGAATTAATTCTGAAGAACATTTTAAGTACAAATATTTAAAATGTGTCTCCATGTCAACACAAGCAACATTTTCGGCTTTCTGTGGTGGTAGTAGGAGATTTTAAAACATTGTTGGGTTATTCGTAACCCGGGAATGTTTGTCTTTCTTTAAAAAAAAAAAAAAAAATGTCGCACTCCCGAATTTATTAATTTATTGTCTAGAAAAATAAAATCTGGTGCTTACCGCTAACTTTATAGTTGAAAAACGGGTTATAAATTTCTAAAATCGTTGTGCGTAAAATATATTAATGGCAAGGTACTGTTTTTATTACCGCCAGTGGTTTTTACTAATATCTCGTAAATATATACCGGAATAAGTACCACGTATTCATTACATAAAGACCGACAGAATTTTTGTAATCCCTAAAAATGACCGAGCTAAAAATTTGCATCACTACAATCAGGTTATTGTTTTAAATGTCTAACTATTTGCAATGTCAGTGAACTGTTGTCGACTTGTATAGAAGGCCATGTCACCTGTACAGGTGTACTGTTGTACAGTTCGCGAGAGCGACAGGTGAAATCGGCTAATGGTCTAACTACGATTGTTTTCGACCGACTGTACGATACATATAGAACTAGTATTATTGGGCAATAAAATTATTCCAATAATGGCGCCATTATACTTTTTTTAACATTGGCTCTACACAGAAGGCCCCGAGGAAAAGTGTTTTTTTCTCAGGGTTTACGCCATCTTTGGGGATGCTGTGTGGAGATCATTTTTAAGGAAAGGAAAAATAAGAAGTTTTGAGAAGGAAAAAGGTATGGGAGGTGGGTAGGAATCTAGAGGTAATCAAATGAAAATTTTGATGGTCAGTTTTTCATAACTTTAAAAAAAAGAATAAACTAATGACATATTAGTGTATAAATACACGTAGATCAACATTTCAAATGGAAAGCACATATTTTTAAGCTTGTTAAAATAATTAGGAAATATATAAATATATATTTTTATAAGACTTACAAATTAATATTCTTAGACTAGAAAACCAAAAAAAACTGTACCATGCAATTGTTTAATGTATATTACAATACGGTATTATAGGCTGGGGATGAACATATGATGTTAATTTGAATCCACTCAAAATAGTTAAAATATTGACAATACTTAAGGTTATCTTGAAAAAAAACCGTATACATTATCTAGTGAAAAAATGTTTTCAATATTCAACGGACCTATAATAGACAAAATATATAAAAATATTCAATATTATAAACTTTCAAAGAAATACAGCTAAATAATTTACAATTCAATATATCAGCAATATATCAGAACAATATTAAAATCCAAAAAATTAATACCGAACCCATTTAAAATACCTATCTCTAACGAGGTATAGCTTATTTTTAAAAAACTTACCATAATCATGAATTTCAGCCTAAATTGAAAAATTACCTGAAACTACCATAGAGCTCATATCTATTATTACCATTTCTATTGAATTTTCAAATCTATTATTGATAAATCTTGAGTTTTTATTACTTATCTTTTTGTAATTATTTCAAATATTTTATTATTTACTTACATAAATGATTTCATTTCAAATACAATTGAGCTTGAATTTTCTCACCAAACACAGGAGCCTTGTCTCTTTGGCGAGGAAAGGCTATTTTTATAAACATGTACAAATGTATACTTATTGTAAAAAACATACAAGTATTAATAATTTAAAAAAAAACAATGTGCTTTAGACTTAGACCACACGACTGAAGCAAAACTACACTAAATAAAAAAAGAAAGAAAATGTGCGCGTGCACTGTTCTCACAGTGATACAGACGATAGGCCTGCACTGTGTCGATATACGAAACGAAACTGGCTATGAGAGAAAGAGAGAAAGAAAGTGTGTGCTCGCACCTCTCGCCCCTAGATGGGGAGACATATGATCATGGGGTGACCTATGACCGTGGGGTGACCTACGACCGTGGGTTTACCTATGACCTTGGGGTGACCTACGATATTGGGGTGACCTATGACCTTGGGGTGACCTATGGCATAGTTATTCAATATATGATTCCTTGTGCTTGCACCTCTCTCTCTTGCCCCTGCAGTAATATACGAAACGTAACTCTCTCTCTTTCTATCTTCATTAACTTATATCTCCCTCTCAACTTCCGTTTGCCTCGTCCGATTACACTTTTCGTAACGCTCTCGTCACGCATTCAGAAGCTTACTCCCTAAGTCAAGCGTGCGTAAAGAAGTTTTACTTCAAAAAAAATACCGGTTAAACGATATTAATAAACTTCATTGCACATGTAATTTAGTAAGTTGAAAAAAACATTGACATTTCACTTAGAAAATTTCAAGAATTTAGGGGGCCTTTCAAACTTTCAAAATCCTCTACTGAAAAATTAGGCAACATTGACATATCAAGTTTTGCCATACCGCTACAGATTTAAAGTGTACATACACTTATCATTTATTTATTCAAACATTCTACAGCATTCGTCACCGGCATTTTAAAACAACAGGTACATTTTTCACTTTGGTTGGACAAAGTTCTAACTTCACTTTACCTTGAACTTAGATATGAGGTGTCAAAGCTGGCAAAGACGATTTCTCATAATTTATTTACCGATTTCAGATTTTGAGGTTGAATCTTGTGTGAAGTAGTTAAACATATTTTAAAGAAAATTTCGACCAGTCAGGGCAAAATAATTTATTGCGTAAGGATCTAACTACATTTCCCCAATGCCATTCCAAGATAAGGCCACGTACTAAATAAATATTTTCCTTTATATTATGTTAAACTAAACTATTTTACACAAGACTTACACTCAAAATCAGATATTATAAAAAAAGATCATGAGATTTCGTCTTTGCACACTTTAAAATATTTGTATAAATTGAATAATAGTATCACTAGGGTAGGCTGAAAAGTAATGCACACATGCTTGTAAAACATGAACAAAAACAAATAACAAGATCGGGCAAAAAGTACATTAGGTATAGAACAGTTCTTAAGCTTCAAAAATATTAACACATTAGTCACCGTTAAGGCTAACACATTTCTCCCAACGTGTAACAAGTTTTTTCATTACGTAACTGAAATATTCTTCCGACATTACTCGAATCCAGTACTTGATAGCTGTCTTCACCTTATCGTCTAAAGTATAATGATATTAATGATTAATTAACCTTGAGATGTCTCTTGAGTAGAGGAAAACAATAAAAATCGCAAGGAGAATGATCGGGGGGGTAAGAAGGGTGTGGAATCGGTTCAAACATCAGTTTGCAGAGGCTCTAATCGACACTGTTTGTTCTCGACTGTGAAACGGTGTGGTATCCATAGTCCACAGATTTTAAGGTATCCTAATTGTTCAACATTAAAGCCGACACGTTGCTTGGACCCGTCTCAGAACAGACATAGTCTAGTGAGGTGGGTTACTTACTTGTTTGTATTCGATAGTTTAAAAGAATAAACGCCCGGGTTGCCGGCATAAACTTTACAAAATAAATATACAAAAGAATTGGTTTTGCATCCAAAGGCAATTTTGAAACAAAAAATGTCAGTTGGTAACCTTGTTCAACTGAGGTGACGACTTGTAAACGATAATTATTTGCAAATACAAAATACACAATAAACGGGTGTTGAAAAACAAGCATCTTTTAGGTTCATATTACGCTTTCAAATACGGATACCTAACTAAAATCTAATATATTGTATTACAACACACATTAACAATATTGTACTTTCAAACTTATGTATATGCTGACGAGAGTGTTTTGTACGTCTAATAGAACATAATTAGATTCTGAGATTATAAGGCTGAAGAGAAAATGTGAATAACGGAAATTGTTGGCTATGAGTAATTCTTTACGTCACTTAAAATGCAATTCGATATTTTACGTCTTATCATTTTAAGTACTTTGATACAACGAATTAAATCAATAAACACTAATTTATTGTGATAAATAGGAATTTAGAATTTTTTATTTTTATATTACCTCCACACAAAAAACGCTGAGGAAATCTAATTTCAATCACGGTCTATGTCATCTTAGGAGATGCTATGTGGACGGTCTTTTTAAGGAAATGAAGGAGAGGAAGTTTTCGGAAGGAAAAAAGATACATATGTGGGTGGATAGGAATCTGGGGGTCAGTGTGTCCAGGAGTGTCGGACGTCTCAATCCATCCCTCCCACTGCAGTGCAAGGCGACGGATTGAAAGGGACCGGCTGGAGAGGTCTTTCTCAATCAGTCTCTCTCGATCCGGCCCGCCACGCAGCATGTGGGCGGACGCATCCACCGCCAAGACCCGGACAAACCTCACCGCATGAACCCGAGCAACCTTGCTAAGTCACTTGGGATAACCTATGGCAGAGGTGTTGGTTATCCAATAAATTGTTCCCCATAAATAAATTACAATTTTTTTTTACATGAGCCCCACACAGGAGGCCTTGAGGGAAATTATTTTCCTTTTAATTTAATTTTATTTATTTATGGGGAACAATTTATTGGATAACCATATGTTATCTTTGAGGATGCTGTGTGGAGTCTGGGGTTCAGTGTGTCCTGGTCATCCACTTCCAAAACCTAGACATCCCCTCCTGTGTGGGGCTCATGTAAAAAAAAAATGTAATTTATTTATGGGGAACAATTTATTGGAAAACCATGTCATCTTTGAGGATGCTGTGTGGAGTCTGGGGTTCAGTGTGTCCTGGTCATCCACCTCCAAGACCTAGACAAACCTCACTCCATGAACCCGGGTACCCCTGCTAAATCACCAAACGTAGCGAACCACTTGGGGTGACCTATGGCAGAGGTGTTGGTTATCCAATAAAGGTTCCCGGGGCGGCGGTACCCATTCCCGCCTCCCAAATTGAATAATAATATTAGTATAAATTGTTACCCATGCCCACCACCCAAATTGAAAATTTAATTCCAGAACTCGAAGAGGAGGTTGCAATCAGACTTCAATATAAAACATATAATATAATTATAAGAGTAAAAATATTGTAAGATAATACATAGAAAAAAAGAAAAATAGTGGAGAAAAAATAAAATAAAGTAAAACCTTCAGAAATCGATAATATCAGGAATTGGCTCTATCGCTTGCAAATGGGACCCTGTCAGAAATGAAATGCGGCCATCACAAGAGCGTTTTCGTTCGTGGTTCCAGGTTCCAGGACAACCCAAAAAGCCAAAATATACCATCACCGTGCTCAAAACCGCTAACGTATTAAAATATTTGAAGCTTATGAGTTCTTATTTATTGTTATTAAGTTTATTTTGTAGAACTCCATTTTGATTTTAATTTATTTTATAAATTCAATAATATTATTATTTTATGTATAAAAACAGTTTATTATAAACGAGTTCTGCTTCGTAATTATTATTATGTGTTACAGCTGTTTCGCCCTCTAAAGGCATTATCAAACTGTGGTTGTTACCACCTACAGACGATGTATTTATAACATTTCTAGACAGGTACTTATGCCGAAAAAATGAAATGCTTTTATTTTTATTACCTGTCTCCCGTTAACTTCCCAGTAAAATGATTGAAAATATTAATGGTTAAGTTTCCCAATTAGTGCATTGTTTAATTTTGACTGAAGGTCTGGTCGATAATTATGCCATTAAATAAACCCGTGATGATTCATCGGCTTACTTTATAACACAACACAATTAATATTTGAAATTTGAACTGATTCTCTAGAATGAATCCACGATGACTCACGGATTTAATTTGGTATTTGAACTTGATTTGAATATATCTAAAAGTGGCGATCGAATTATATTTGTTTGTTCGTTTATTAAAATAGATTTATGATTATTAGAATTTTTATTAATTTCTAACTGCTCTAGCAAATTGAGTTTACGTCCTTTATTTTGTAAATGTAACGGATATGGTTTATTATTATCACTCAGTGAATGATTATTTTCTAGAAGATGTTTGGTAAATTGTGATTCTAATTTATTATTATTTTTATACGATCGCATGTGTTCTTTGAATCTAGTGTTAAAGGACCGGCCAGTTTGTCCAACATAAACAGCGTTACATTCATCACACTGGAGTTTATAAATGCCGCTATTTTGTAGTTTAGGTATTTTATTTTTTGAGTTTTTAAGAGATGACCCTAAATTATTATTTGTGCGGAAGGCAACATCTAGACCACAATTTTTAAGGACTTTAGCTATTTTATTAGATGTCGGTCCGACAAATTCCAAACATCCATATTTATTATTTGTTTTATTATTAGTCGCTGGGTAAATTAAGTTAAGGTTATTTTTATGTTTTTTGTGACTAATTATTTTTTCAATGTCTCTACTCTTGAAACCGTTATTTTTAGCTATTGTTAAAATTGTATTTTTTTCCTTCTCGTAAGCTTTATTATCAAGCGGGATCTTCTGATTATAATTTCAGGCCACCAATATTCCACGATCATGGTTATAACACCTAATTTATTCATTAAATTTGATTGTAATGATTTACTTGTTTTGCTTTCAGATATATCCAGCACATCTCCCGAGCTGATTCCATATCCTAACTGGGCAGCTCACAAGGCAGAGCCCGGGGCCGTTCCCGAGCTGGTGTCCCCCTACAGGATTCGAGCTGATCGTTGTGGCAGACTATGGACTCTGGACAGCGGAGTCACGGAGATCCTCAACAACTCCACCCAACTGGCTCCACCGCAAATTGTCGTTTACGACCTTAGGACTGACACCCTCACAAAGAGATACGAAATACCTGCTGACCAAATTGAACCGAAATCCTTCTTCGCTAACATAGCTGTTGAAGATACGTCTTGTGAAGATTCTTACGCTTACGCTGCTGATCAGGGATCCCCTGGACTGATCGTCTACTCATGGAAGTCTAACGAGTCCTGGAGAATTAAGCACCACTACTTCTACCCCGACCCCTTAGCTGGAGATTTCACTGTTTCTGGAATCAACTTCCAATCTAATGACGCTGTTCTTGGACTTGGACTCTCTGGTCCTGGCGCTGATGGTTTTAGCACTTTGTACTTCCACCCTCTAGCGAGCACAAATGAGTTCTCAGTTTCCACGAAAGTTCTAAGGAACAAGACTCTGGCCGAAGAAAGCTTCGATGAATTCAAATTGCTGGGTAACAGAGGACCTAACGCCCAATCCAGTGTAGAGTTTGTCGACAAACACACAGGTGTTTTGTTCTACGCTCTTGTCAATCTGAACGCTGTTGCTTGCTGGAAAACAACCAATAAGGCTTACACCATCGAGTCCCAGGGCAGAATCTATATGAGCAACATAACAATGGTGTACCCCAATGACGTTAAGGTGGACGACAAGGGTAGTCTCTGGGTTCTGTCAGACAGGCTGCCTACCTTCAAGTATGGTCAGCTCAACCATGAAGAAGTCAACTTCAGAATCCTGACTGCCTCCGTTAAAGATGCCATCAGCGGGACCGCATGCGACGTGAACGTGAATAGTATCGACATCTTAAACAAGTTCAAAGAAATCACCAGCAATTTATATCCTGACAAGCTCAATCCATTCGCAAAGACCAACATCTCCTCTAAATCCACCAGTTCTTCTACAGTATTTGCACCTGCACTCAATTTGATCATCACCCAACTGTTGTTCTTGGTTCTTTTCACTGCACGAATGCACTGACTGACCAACCTGTGTATGAATTAATATGCCATATTTGATATCCGTACGGATAATGTGAGAATGACTTAGAGTCGGTTACCAATAGTAATTTAAGGATAAATTTCTTGCTATCATCAAATGATTTATACAATATTATAATATGAATACCAAGGGCTAATTATTTATGTACGTTTAACATGCTGAAGCTGAAGTAATTAATCATTTCAAATTAAAGCTAAGGTCAAATATTTTAAGTTTTTTTTTTTGATTTTATCGACTTGTTTGCTCACATTATTTATAAACAACACTTCAAAGGTTTTATAATAAAGATGTCTTAAAAATAATATTATCTTCTCTGCTATTTCCAAGTGTGAGAATGAATACAATACCAAATATTACTGAATAAATACAAACTCTTTACTCGAACGCGAGCGTTACTAAATATTTTGATAATTTCAATGTCATTTGTTAACCACAATACATATGGCTTCTATTATATTTTGGATAAAAATATAAACGATTTTTTATTAAAAGCAAGCTATTATTTATGTGAAAGTGACTAAACTTACCCAAGAAGTTATCGATTGAGTCATATTTTCTCTCTAACATAAAGCTTTGAATTTTTATAAGGTGCGGGTATATTGTGGAAGTCTCTATTTGTAGTAATTACTGTAATTCAACGCTGTGACAGCCAAATATTGGTTCATGGTTTAAGTTTAAATGACTGTCAGATATTTGACTAAGACAATACAATTATGCGTAGTTTCAGGAACTAAGTAAAAGAAAGTAAATTCCAATATAAACTGTTTGTTTATATTGTAAATTATGGAGAGCCACAAAGTAAATGCTTTTTCAAATACGTGAAGTAATTTGTTTAATACATTAAATTCATCACCATTAATTATTATGAAATCATAAAGGTTTATTGCTCGAAAAAGCTGCGAATGCAGTTATAGATTTCTACTAATTCAATATTTTCTCTATGAATATTAATAACCTTATTAAAAGCTTTTATTTAAACAAATTATATGGTCATTGGCTGGCTTCACTCTTGGAATTAATTAAGGTATATTTTATTGTGTCTGATTCTGAACTTATTTACAGAATTTTAAAAAAGTGTGATTGCGTTAGGAACACAAAATTGCCATTATCAAATTCAAGTGAAACCTTTTTCGTAAATAAAAGGTTTATAAAATTACTACCTAATAATTATTGTTTGCTAAAGCATTTTTTTGATAAGATTAAGTTCCTAGGATAATTAAGGTAATGTTAGTGGAAAAATAGTTTTAGTAACAAGAAAACTCTTTTTCAAATCATTAGACATGGTGAGTAAAAAACCAATAGAAACACAAATTTGTAATTCGTTACAAACATTGCTTCTAAAGATCGACTAAAATGATTTGAAATTTTCACAAATCTCATGTAATTTTTATGTGTTATGTCAAATACACAATTTCATCTTAAAGTCAAAATGGTTTGAATACGTTCACGAAGCATCACATTGTAATGCTTCCTTTATATATATATATTTATATATATTTTTTTTAATTTATTTAGGAAAACCAACAGATTACTTACATTTTTAAGAAAACAATTACAAGTATACATAAAATCCAATAAAAGATTTTCACATACCTTAAAAATTATAATAAAAAATTAAGGGTCCTGTATCCGTAAACTAATAAGTTTAAAAAATACAACATTAAGAATAATAAAAAAGGAAGAACATGTAAATAAGAACATGAACACACATATAAAATAAAAACCTGCTTCATAAATTTCAAACGTAAAGTAACAATAGGTAATAATAACATGTACCTACAACTCAAAGTGAACACATTAAACTAAATCGAATGACAGGTAACTGGAAAGGATTCACAGCAATAAAATGATAACTTACAAAAGAATAGTTGATATTTTTTATTTAAAATTATTTAAAGTTAGCGAAAACATATTTTTTTAGGTTCTTATATTATACGAGAATACGTGTATGTCTACATTATTAAAATTCTTATCAGATATATTTCATGCTATGAATATAAAAGAATTTTGTCTGAGATTGGTAGAACATGTTTCAAGATGAAAAAGTGATTTATCTCTGGTTCTAACGCCAGGGACTCTAAAATTTATCTCAGACAAAGTACCTTATATGTATTCTTTTTTTTCTCATGTATAATAAAATTACACGAAATTGTCCATTTATGAAAATATCCGTTTATGAAAATGTCTATTTTATGAAAATTATAATTTAATGAAACTGTTCATTTTATGAAAATGTGCGTTTTATGAATAATACTTGTGTAACACACAGCTATAGAAGATTAAAGATCAATTGGCTTGGCCTATTTCAGCATAGTGCTCGCCATATATTCCTAATGGGAATGTACGGCGAGCGATATGCCGAATACGCCAAGCCAAATGATCTTTTATCTTTTATAGCTGTGCAAGCACAAGCATGAGTTTGTCCGTTTTATGCATAAGTCCATTTTATGAATATGATGTTCATTTCATGAAAATGTACGTTTTATGAATATGATGTCCATTTTACGAAAATGTTCATTTTATGAAAATGAAGATATTTTTTCAATGTTTCATTATGTGTTTAATTCACTTTTCTAATGTTATTTTTTATTATTTCACACAGATTATTTCACTTAGATGGTTATATATTATCTACGTAATATTGGAATGTATTTTCTGTCTTAGAAATCGAACTCACTTTATCCGAAACCTTTATAACCTTACCATGATCTCACCCAACCGTTTAACCTTATCATGAACTCACTATATCCGAAACTTTTCTCACCTTATCATGATCTCACCTAACCTTTTAACCTTATCATGAACTCACTCTTTCCGAAACCCTTATAACCTTTCCATAATCTCATATCTCACCCAACCTTCTAACCTTATCATGAACTCACTTTTTCCGAAACCCTTATAACCTTCTCATGATCTCATCTAACTTTTTAACCTTATCATGAACTCACTTTCTCCGAAACCCTTATAACCTTATCATTATCTCACCTAACCTTCTAACCTCATATAATATGAGACATAGATGAGATTATGATAAGGTTATAAACCCTTATAACCTTATCATTATCTCACCTAACCTTCTAACCTCATATAATATGAGACATAGATGAGATTATGATAAGGTTATAAGGGTTTATACCTTCTAACCTCATATAATATGAGGTTAGAAGGTTAGGTGAGATAATGATAAGGTTATAAGGGTTATAAGGTTATAGGTTATAAGGGTTATAAGGGTTTATAACCTTATCATAATCTCATCTAACCTTAGGATACCTTATCATGAACTCATTTTATCCGAAACCCTTATAACCTTATCATTATCTCACCTAACCTTCTAACCTCATCATAAATTCACTTTTCCGAAACCCTTATAACCTTATCATAATCTCATCTAACCTTAGGATACCTTATCATGAACTCACTTTATCCGAAACCCTTATAACCTTATCATGATGTAGGTACATGCTTTATAAATATCATAAGTTGACCTTATCTGACCAAACTTGGCAATTTTGATTAGAATAGTGGTAGCATCTTCAGGAGATTTTCCTTGGGCAATGATGGCTAATAGTGATGAAAACATATTTGTGTTTATTGAGTAACCATGGATTTTAAAGTATTTATTTGAGGCTTATAAAAATATTGTAAGATTTACAAAACGCAATTAGTGTTAAGAAAAATGCTTTTAATAGTAGTTCCACTTATTTTTAAAACAGCAAAATATTGTTATATATTGCTGAATTTATTAATGATAAGTACATACTTTAGAATGAAATAATCACTTATTGTATTGTTCAACATATCGCCGTCACCAACGAAAGAGTGCATTGCTTTGATTTATATACATATCGATGGTCTAATTGATTAGTCAGACATCTCCGAAAACTCGAAATTTGATTTGAGTATACTGTTATAATGTAAAAGTATACCTTATATCTGGTACAATACTCAGATTACTTATAAACATCTCCAAATCAATTATAATGCTGGAAGATATGTAATGAATTAAACAAAATATTGTAAAATATCATACTAGTGTATTGGACCGTTATTCCACCCGGTGCTATTTTATAGCATATTTAATATGTAAAACACAGACACGTGTACATAATATTTGATTTATGGTGAGAATATTGTTTTCCTCATTATCTCAAAACATATTTGGAGATGTTTTACTAATCAACTGGACGATCAATAAATAATGAATAAATAAAGATTTCCAATGCAATTTATTGTAAATCGTTGAGTGTATTAAATTTATTATGAGTTTCATAAATCTTGAGAAAACAATGTATGTAGTTATGTGTTGTATACCTAGTAACTACTAGTATTTTGTTCATTATTGAAATTACACTTATTGCTTCATTCGTTGCCACGCATTTTTTTAATGGTTTGATTAACATTATACTATATTATAATATATTAGACCTAAATAAAAGAAATAGTATGCCTACTTAATAAAAAACTATCACGCGTAAAGATAATTGCGCTCATTTTCCGAACCACGAAGATTCGATGTTGCAGTTTTCTTAAAGCTTTACATTTACTCGCATAGATGGCAGTAACCTTCACAAATCCATCCATTGTAACACCACTATAAATTATTATAAAATAAGAATGCTTATTTGTATTGATAAAATATAGTCTTTATTTTTATTGTAATCGTCAACGAATTAAATTTTAATTTCCATTTACTTTTAAAACAGGTTTCTTATAACTAGTTTTCAGATTATATGCAATGATGTGATGATTATTATGGTCTATTTTTCAAAATATGTAATAGAATTATTGTTGGGTCACTTAAATACTATAGTGTTTTTTTGCAGTTAATTAAATAAATATTTTCAAACATTGGTTGTGTTTAATTTTATTGAGAATATTGAAATTAAAAAAATATACCTGAGTTTGCCATTCACACGCGGTAAAAGTGAAATCTTCAGAAAACTAAAATGGACAAGAGTGGGGAGACTACGAAGCACTTTTTTTTATCAATATGAATAATGAGTTTTTCCAAATTTTTTTTTCGTCAAATTCCAGTGCACCTTTCCCTGTACATTTGGCCATGTTATAAGTATTTGTGTTTTCTTCCTTGGAGTCGCTAAATGTCTTAGATTTTGTGTTTTATTTGCCTGTTCATTTTGGAGTGCTTTGAAGATTGGATATTGATTGTACAAAAATAAAAACATATTCGGATTCAATCCTTGGTCAGATGAATGTCTGGCGCTAAGGTTCGTCAGGCGCTTTATACCACTAAATTATAGAAGACTTGCGTGAGGATGTGGATTTATCGTATTATGTTGGATCCTAACACGTGAAATAAATACATATTTTATCGTTAGAGTTGAGTATGCAGTTATAACTAAAAGTGTACCCTCTACCTGTTACAATAGTCAGATTACTCATAAACACCACCAAATCATTAATATTGCAGAATAGCTTATAGGAAATTACAGAATGTTGACATTTTTTTCTAGATCACGAGTAGAATATTTTAAAATGTCATACTGAAGTATAGAACCATTACGCCTCCCGGTGTTATTTTATAGTATATTTAATATGTAAAACGCAGACACGTGGAAATAATATTTGCTTTATGGTGAGCATTCGAATATTGCTCTCTTCATTATCTCTTATAAAAATTTGGTGGAGTTATTGCTGGAAATCGTTTTTGAAGTGTAAATTTCTTTAGCACCGTTGTGATTTGAAACTCGGTGAAAGGAAAAAGCGACACTAAAAAGAGACAAATACATACATCTACAGGATTTAGCCTGCGAGAGAATGAGATAGAAATTGAATATTTATTTTATTCAATATAGATAAATCCACGGTCCCACGCAAGTCCCCTTTTGTGTAATGGTATAAAGCGCTCGAAGAGCCTTTGCAGACATTCAGCCGACCAGGAATTGAATCCTAAGAAATCAAAAAAAAAATGTAGAATCAATATCCAATCTTCAAAACACTCAAAAATGCACAGGCAAAAGAAACCATAGAAGATTGCGACATCTAGCGACTCCGAAGAAGAAACCACAAATACTAATAAGATGACCAAATATATAGGAAAAGGTGCACGGGAATTTGAAAAAACGTAATTCAGTGTTTCAAAAAGTAAAACAAACATTAATACAAATTTTCATATGATGAATATAATGTAAATTATAAGTCTATTGGCAATTTGCATACATTTCGGTGGGTAAGTATTCAAATATTTTTTATGTAAATGTCAGATTTGGCGTGTGACTGCTGGCGCCTCGGCGTCTAAAATAAGAACTATTCTGCGGCTTAGCTAACCATGAGCGGTAGATTTAGCTCACTTAAATTAGAGCGAGGAATGTCGTACATAGCAAGGATACGGACTGGCTGATAAACTGGGCCTACGTACGTGGGAATACGTACATAGATGTTACACGACTCTAAGCTATTTCACATAATAAGTGAGAAAAGCAACTTCAAATTTGAAAACAAAAATAACGTTACATTTATTTATACCAAAAACCAACAGACGGATTGATTTTCAGACATCCTCTGGTTCTATTATTGTACATATTTTTACTCATTTTCCAATATTTTTAATATCTCGAAAACGGTATTTTTTGTAACTATGCTTACTATTTACAAGCAGTATGTTTCCCCCTTTATAAATTCTTAATATGCATTAGTAAATTTACTAATTCCTTAGTTAGACCCGATATTATTTCTCTACTAACTGTTCAATTCCGGGCAAACCCAAAATTTGATTGATTTGTGTTATCACTATCACAATTTAATTATTTTAAATAAAATAAGTTATATTTGCGACACGTTTCAGAGTGAAAGATCTCTCAGTATCGCCCTAGTGTTTGGTGACTAGATCTGAATAGTCAGGTACTTCCCCATCTTTTTCTTCCCCATCTTCTTCCCCTCCCTACTTACCCTCAGCCTCGTAACATACCTACCCGAATTGAGGATGCCATAGTCTCACTGGTTCCAGGCGGTTGGGAGAAGTTGGGACTCTTGCGCAGAATTCACATAAAAAAACATAGAAGGCAAATTTAGCATTGAATTGCTGTTTAAAAATGTGTAATGTATTAGAAGATCTTCTGAGTGATGCCGACAGATGCCAGAAAGATGCGAATTCATTGATTAATTAATTGCTTTGATAAAATAATCGGGACTCCGCATAAAGTCTGGCGTGATTGTCTTGTTTCTACTCTTGACTCGTCTGATTAAAACATATCCTGTTTAGTCGCCAATTAGTCTGCAAGATCTGTTATTATTTCACTAATGTTAAATCGTACGATATTCATTAAACAAAGATAAATGTTATTTTGATAACCTATGACTTAGCGGAAACTGAAAGAGAGGGGAAATTTAACACAACACGATATTTATTATTTATTTATAAAACGGCCATATTTCATTTAAAAACCATTCTAAAATATTAATTTATTAATTTTATCAACGCCCTATTAAGATTATGCAATACCTATGCATGCTATTAAACATTTAGAGCCTTAAATGAATTCAATTGGTTAACGACCGTATATGTGAAATCCTTATCTATTAATTAAAAAACTGACCAAAAATTCACGGAAAGATATATAAATTGCTTATGCCGCCAAAGATTTCCGCCGAAGTTTATCTGATGAATATACTTGTTTTATTTATAATTTCTCCAAGAATTTCGGAATTTTTCCAAACTATTTTAAATGTCTTATATATTTCTAATTTTTTGATATATTTACCGTTAAAAGCTAGATAAAATTACCTTTTAGATTTTGGTTTTTGAAATATACTTTAGTGTTTAAAAATTGCAGTATTTTAAGCTTCAAACACAAAAAAATTGAAAAAAAGCTTACCCCAAACATTTTCTATTCAAAATTTCGGAATATTAAAATTAAAAAAAAACACATAATAGTCCTTTTATTTAAAAAACTTGCAACATAGCTAAATCCATTTCAAACAGTATTTCGATTCTAAATGGTGGTCTTTCGCTAGAGCGAAAATTACAGTATCTTCCAGTCTGGATCGTGCCGCTAATACCATTTATTATTTTACTAGTAAATCAATTAATTGTGAATTTAACACATCAATCAAATATAACTTATGCGCACGCTGGGATTTAAGCCGCAACTTCCGGATTTGAAGCCTATGATCGTAATCACTCAACCACGCGGTCGAGAGGTAAGACTCTTGACTCACAATCCGAAGGTCGCGTGTTCGAACCCGGCGGACGCAAATAAATTTTATTTGATTAATTTGTGTTATTTCACAATTAATTAATTAAAAAATAATAAATAGTAGATATATTTGCGGCCCGTCCCATAGTGTTAGATTCTCCCAGTATAGTAAGATCACCATTCAGAAGTGAAAGGTTGCGTGAAATGGCTTTGTCCGATTTGGTGACCAGATCTAGCCAGGTACTTCCCTCATGTCCTCATCTCCTTCCCCACCCCACTACCTTCAGTCTCACAACATACCCCAATTGGGGATGCCATTGTCTCACTGGCTCCAGACGGGAGCAGTTGACTCTTTTAGGAAATCGCATTTTTTCATACCAACATAAAACGGGTAACTCTTTAATTCCATGACAATTACAAATGGATGACGATTTTATGGTCGGCAATTTCGTTGAGGGGTACCAGACAGTTTTATCTGGTGTTAATTTAGTGCTGTACTCTTCTGATAGACGTTTCTACAGCGCGCTGTTTTTATGATTGTTTAACGGGAATCGCAGTGGCGTAATGAGAGATTTGTTTAATTTTATTTATTTATTAAGAATATTAGCAATAACCAAAGAAAACCGGAAATATGTCATTTTTAAATGAAATTTTAAACGTATTGACTCTTTTCCACAAAAAAACATATACCTTAATTGATTTCGAAAGATTGTTCTTTTATCTATGTAGTAAAGGTATGTTTTAAATTTTGAGAAAAAACGTTTATTTTATGTATTTAATAAGGTTACGCCATAGGTCGTTAGCAGATTTGTTAAATTTTAAAACAAAATTTTGAATTATACAACACACATTTCAAATCATATAATCACGCAGTAAAATAAATCAACAAATTATTTGGGAAAGCTATGTTTCAGAATTTTAATTTTAGTTTAAATAAAATCATTTACAAAAAGATCCGCGGACATGTTTTGTGACGAAAATACTTCAGTTTGCCTGTTTATTTACGGTCTTACAAACTAGTATAATGTATTACAGATTTTTTGAAAACGTTTTTGAAAAATTACAAATACTTATAATCAAAAAATAATTAAGAACAAAAGTACCTAATTTTAATAGTTTTGTCATTACGCCTTTCAGCAATTCGGATATAGGAATAAATTAAAGCAAATTTTGAATGAAATAAAAACGATATTAAGTTATAATTTTAAAAAGCTGGTACGGAGACTAATTAATCTTTTTAATTGGAACCGCCCTGTACAATCGTAAGAACATATTTCGATGAAATTTGGATTCTCGGCGGCTGTCCGGTTAAAGGCCCCTATTCCTCAACACTTTAATGGACTTTTTACATATTTTTACAGTTTACACGATTTAGTGCATACACAGAATAAACAAATATTTAAAGGTTTAGATAACAAAATTCATGGTAGGTATAAATGTACATTTGATTTTAGGTATGTATTATGTTTTACACAAAAATAACAACAATAAAAAAATTTATTGAACTGGCATAAAAAATAATATAAAATAAAATAAAATCTCGAAATCCATAGAGGAATATGTTTGAGTGGACAAAACGCCACTCGTGTTTCCTCTTAATATGTCGAAAGACCTGGGTATATTAAGATCAAAGGTGGATCAGAAAAGATTTTAAAAGAATTATTATATTCCTATAAAAGAAGTTAGATTTTCAGTTCTTGCTTGGGGTGTTTCAAAACTTAGTCATTGTTTTCAGATTTTATCAAATTGTTGTAAGAAGGGCGATTTTGTATCTTTTGCGTCAGCGTAAAGCGTTCAATCGGCTGTACGCGACAAATTATCACGCTCACGAGCTAAATACTGCGCTTGTGTTAGGACACCAACTCTTAAAAGTAGATACCCCGACGCCAGAGATGTCGGCGATCAGAAATGCATAGACAAGCCATACATGTAGAATATCACAGAAATTAGACAGCCGATAACGCGCGACGTACGCCTTCTGATATCCGACGGATTTTGCCCCTTTGTCCTTATTGTCTCGTAACACTGTCTTACGCAAAAGATACAGAGGTTATGTTTTTATGCACATCAGCTGATTGCGATTGAGCAAAATCTGAAATGGAACCGAGACAGAGACAGTTATGTTTAAAACAGAGATATATTTTTAAGAGACCGTTATATTTAAAATGTCGCTGATTTTGGATTATCACCAGTGAAGTTTGAATTACCCCAACCGTAGTCCGCTACTGGAGTGTTAATTGTCACACCATACATTATATTCAGAAAAGCTAATATTATTACCCAAATTAGTTATTTACGAGTCCATGTCTAATCGAGTTTGGAGCGGCGCGCGGCGTCATAAAAATATTTCAACCGTTCAATATGACCATAATAATATACAACGCCGATGAAATATGAAATTGAGATAACGTAGTTTGTTGTGTCTTACGTTTTTGTATGGACATTTATTAAATAATAACATACTGAATACCTATACAATCTGGTCAATCGAAAATATAAATAAAAAATCCTGGAAGAAATGGGATCTCCGTGGTTGAGTGATTACGATTCTCGGCTATGAATCCAGAGATCCGGGTTTAAATCCTGGGAAGCGCAAAATTTTTAATTGATTAATTTTTTATTTTTATAATTTACTAAAGAGTACCCGGAATGCGTTGCAATTTCACTCAAAGTAAGGGAGTGTTCGTGTATTAATTCTGTTTATTGAAGTGCTTTTGGATATACAATATTTTTGTTTTTTCCGTCTGCTGCGTACATGAAAAAATCCCCTCCCTTGTTCCCCTTTCTTCATTCCCCACCTCCTTTATTCCCTACCTGGCGCTTAACTACATGAAATACACATGTGTTTCAAGGGTTGAAATTTAATAACAAATCTTTTACGTTTTTAGTTTGGAAAATGTGAACTTCGAATTTTTACTTCTAATCATTCTTTAATATCAATTTTGTTGAAATGTCTGAACCTAGGAAACGAATGTCTGATGTAAAAATGAAATCAATTTAGTTCGCACTTCCAGGAAGTAAAGAAATAATAAACAAACAAAAAAACTAGTGCAGTTTACACGCGGTAGAAACGAAACTTTATCCAAAAAAATCTCAACCAGTACTTGAAAAGTGAGGTCATAATCAAAGGGATCAATTAACGCAGACCGAACGTAATTTTCGTTTCATATTTAAACCAATAGGAGCCTTTAAAAGTGACATCATAATCAAAGCGGCCAATGAGCGCAGTTGATGCTTCGCAGGTGCAGTAGTAATCGTCATTTCTGTTTCATCCAAAATCCAAATCACAAAGGGGCTATAGAAGTTTCACTTAAAAAATTATTACCTTATGTTTTTAACTTTGTAAGTAACTGAATGTTATTGTCATTAAAATGATGTTATTATTAGGTACTACTGTGTAGAAGAAAAGAAAGAAAATAAAAAGTAAAAAGGGGAAAATATACTTAAAATGTAACCAATACACGACTGTAATATCATATTATATTATATATTCATGATATTTTTTTTGATGAAATAAATAAATTTAAAAAAAAAATTGTTAACCGGATGGTTAAATACTGTAAAACTAAATACTCGTCAATATACGCGTTTCATATAAATGAGTCAATGACAAAAACTCTTTAGGTACATACATTACAGTTCATTATTTACAACACATCCTAGTTGTAAATTATAACCCCAACATAATTACGACCTTGCTAAATGTCTAAAACATTGATAAAAACCCTATTTTCTCTCTTGTTCAACTTAGTACCCTGTTGCAGTTCAGAGGAAAAACAGGTCAAAAACAGTTCCTGACGTCCTGATAAATTTGTGTTCAAAGTAAACTTCGATACAACACTGTGATAATAGGGAAAACACACAATACAATGTCAAAGGCGTGTCATTTATAACTTTCATGCTAAAGTAGGTATATGATTTTTAACCCCTCCTTGGGCATATTTTGTCAGATGGTCAGAGTATTTCGGCTTTACAATAAAATCCAAATAAATGCAATATTTCTGAACGTATTTGAAAACTAAAAACTGTTTTTAAAAGGGGATGAAATTCTTTTTTAATTTTGTTATTAGAAATAAACAGATATTTTTTTTAAATATAAAAATTTGAGTGCCATAAAATTAAAAAAAAGTTTTAATAATGGCCCAACTTACAATCTTTCTTACTAAAATTATTGATAACAAAATAAATAAAAAAATACGCATATTTTATTAGGCAAATGTATTATAAACGTTATTGTCGCCTTTAATTTTTGTAACAAATATTATAATCAATAATTATCAGCCTGAAACACTCATCTACATTGAAAAAATCCTCCGAGAAAAGATACTGGCCGCCAACGGGAATATTTTACAATATATAATATATTCCCGTTGGCGGCCAGTATCTTTTCTCGGAAGATTTTTTCAATGTAGATGAGTGTTTCAGGCTGATAATTATTGATTATAATATTTGTTATCTACCCTTTGTGCTTAAAAATCTTGTTTAAACGTTAAGTTTATCAATTAAAAATATTATCTAATTTTTGTCGTTTTTAAAAAATTACGTTTATTTTCAAAATTTTATATCTACTTTACTCTAGTTTTAAAACAATTTCTGTCTGTGCGTCACAAAACTGATGACATAATAATCACCCGATAATATCAAAACATCAATTTTCAATATTAATTACCTCACATTATGTTGCTAGATTAAAACTGGTCATTACAAGATCGGATGTTTTTTGTTTTGAAATTTATAAAACAATAATAAATCAAACATTGCAAGGTCTGAATAATTAAATTATTTTAAATCAAAACAGGTTAACACTGCAATTACGATAAACCTTTTTTCCCTTTTAACCTTGCCCTACCCGTGACTGGGTAAATCTTTATTTCTTTCTGCCTTTCCAATGTGCCCTCTTTTGGGCTAGGACTTGCCACTGGGAGTCAAGCACAGAAAAAAACGTTGACTTTACAAAATCGGATTGATATGCGTAACTTCCGACGATTTTATATCGATATACCGAGCACGGTTTCACTGTTAACAGCCGTACCAATTTTGACAGGGAACAAATAAGAAATCGATATACGTTGGCATAACTGGAGGTGTTTTCTATGAATTCACTTTCCGAAACCTCAAAGCAATTACATAAAAAAAATTAATAAATTGGCAATGTTGAATTGAAATACAAATCTAAATATACATTGGCAGTCTGCTACTTTAACGGGAGTTTATTAGTTAATAAGGTCTTTCGTCATATTTCAACCACGTTCGTTTCTCAAAGAACGCCTCTTAGATGAATTATTTAAGTCTATGAATCTCGTAAACGACTTCTTTCAATTTTATGAGCTTCGTTGGTTCAATCCGTCCATTAAATAAGCCAGTAGTTTTGCGTAACGAACGACATTATATCAAAAATATGTGTCAGTTAACCGAAATTTATCTGATACTATTGAGGCCGAACTAAAGTTTATCAATTTTTCAAAAGAAGCAAACACATTGTGACTTGACATTTTAAATAAATGAAAAGAAAATACTTGGTTTTAATTCACTTTATTGTTATTTTTTAATCTACCGGTTTCGGTACCTCCGTATCATCATCAGGACTGTTATAAAAATACTCAATATATAGTATTTTTATAACAGTCCTGATGTTGGTACGGAGGTTCTGAAACCGGTAGACTAAAAAATAACAAAAAAGTGACTTAAAACAAAGTATTTTCTTTTTATTTATTTAAAATTTATCAATCGTCAGTCGGAATATCTATTATCAATCGTTGACAATCGACAGATTTAGTTAATATCGTATTGATAAAGGGTTTTAACGTTCGTCCATACTAGGCCTTAGAAGTTATCCTATCAATCCTTATCGATAACTTTCGGTAACTTTTCAATGTTTCTTAGCATGATTGCAGATCGCCAACGAATAAGCAACAGTTCAAAACGACTAAGTGTTATTAATATATTCAACGTCAATGGTTGTGTGTAAGTTAGCGATCTAAAGTTATCCTAGGGAACGATGAGAAGTTACCGAAAGTTATCCTATCAATCCTCGGTTAACCGAAAGTTATCAGTTTAAAATCATCGCTGTATCATCTCTCTGTTATTCCAGACATCTTCCTCTTATCAGAGTGATCCACCAAATATATGTTTCCCCATCTTTTATGTTTCTTTCAGGTACATGCTGAAAACTTTGATTTGAATGTAAGATGCAAATAAAGTATCATAGAATTAAATAAGAGATGGGGAGAACCAAAGAGAAGAGTGGAGAGAAACAGAGACTGGATGAAGAGGAGACGAAAGAACCTAACTTTAAAGAGAAATGTGCCCAATGCTTGAGAGGCCCGAAGCAGATCATAAGGTCCATAGTTCTGATGACGTGTATGGTGGTGGTTGTATATCAGGTATTTTTACACATACGCATAATTACTTGGAAATACCAGATCAGTTTTTTGGCGTATTCATTATGCCACTCACCATAAAACTTGTTTTTTTTAAAGGTAGGTACTTCGATTTGAGATTCACATTCTTTTAAATGATCTGAATAAACTTAAATTATCGTCAGAACGATTTTCACTAACTTGGTATTTCTGTATAAATTTTTAAATTATGCATTTGGTAGTCCAGAATTGTTTCCATTGATGGACTTTCGGATTCCACTATTGCTCACCACATTTTCCACATTGGTTTTTAAGGTAGGTACTTCGATTTGAGTTTCATATTCTTTTAAACGATCTGAATATACTTAAATTTAATACGACAAAATTATATTCATTAACTTGGTATTTCTGTATAAATTTTTAATTGTTTCCACTAGTGGAATCCGAAAGTTTATCAATGCAAACAAATCTAGACTATCAAATGCGTCATTTAAAATTTAAACAGAAATACAGTCAGTGAAAAATTTTCTGTCCTATAGTTTTAGTATATTAAACTACCCTAAAAAAATGTGGAATTCTTCCACCTTATAAATTCTTCCACCTTATAAAAGTCCGAATTTTTTACAGTGTAGAAATTCCGAAACTCACTACCTTGTGTACTACGTATATAAGCTCGAAGAGACCTTTGGCAAACAACACGGGAGCTCTGCAATAGCGTGGGAGCCCAAATAATATTATTTGTGAATAAAAATAAGTAGTTTCTAAGAAGAAACATATTCCAAACAACTATTAAGACTAAACGTTACAAGAGACAAAAACTGTGTGTTAGCCACCTTGGGTTCAGTTTTGAATATAACCTACCGTTTAGTTGGCAAATTGACTTAAATATGTGTAAAAACGCTTTAAAATGTTTTATTTATGTATTTTAGATAGCAGAATGTCTGAGAAAGATACGAAATCCACCAACGACGACCTACACCCATTTTGACTACGACGATACCATTGAGTACCCAGCTGTGACTGTTTGCAGAGATCCGCCATACAAATTAGAAGTTCTGGATGCAAGTATTATAAATTATAATTTTTATTTTTAACTTTATGAGTAAAACCTCAAATTGTAATATTTAATTAAATGAAGACAATGTAAGCGAAACTCAATCGAAAATCTGGAAACAGCAAAATCAGAAAAAGATATTGGCACCTCTGGGACTCGAACCCAGGACCTCTCGCTTTCGCCCGGAAAGCGAGAGGTCCTGGGAAAGCGAGAGGTGCCAATATCTTTTTCTGATTTTGCTGTTTCCAGATTTTCGATTGAGTTTCGCTTACATTGTCTTCATTAATAAATATTATAAATTAGCTTAACCTATCTGGAAATAAAACTACAAAGCCAACCAAAGGTACTTGGACTCCGAAAGGTCCATTTACTGATGAAGTAAAAACAAAACTTATTATCTTTTATTAAGTATATTAAATAGTATGGCTTTATGTTTGGGTATCGTGAATAGACGCTTTTATAACTATCGTGACGATTCACGGCAACAGTACCGTGACGGCATAAAAAAGGCAATAAACATACGTTCCTTAAGAACAATAATGCTGCAGCTCTTTCAAAAGATGAGATACACAATGTACGTAGGTCTGTTTCCAAAGGAAAAAGTCATAATTTTATTGCATCTCTCTCACACACCGCACCATGACGTCTCCTTAGACCCCACGATACTACTTGCCGTGGCGAAAATTTTGAAAGTATGGAATATAGTTACAACGATAATATTAAAGGGTGGGTGAATTCCAAAATTTCAAAAACGTCAAATGTCAACGCGCTGATGGTGTTGCTTTTGTTCTTAATCATATAGCTGCAGCTCTTTTTTACACGCTAAATAACAACAGTCGAAAATCAGACAAGCGGTGAACGTATATCGGCACCCCCCAAAGGAAACATGCAATCATTATGATACATCTCCCCACACGCATAAAGAAAATGAAACGCAATTCCCGTCGCCGTAACCGAGCCGTAATAATATTTATCGGTTTCCTCGAAAGGGAAAAAGTAGTAGGTACTTTGGAAGAAACAGACACACGTATTTTGTGTTTCGGATATTTTATCTCACCATTTAATGTGTAAGAAAGAGCTGCAGCATTATAACGATAAGGAACGTATGTTTATTGCCTTTTTTGCCGCTACAGTACCGTAACCGTGAATTTCCACGATAATTATAAAACACCAGTATGAGTTGATTCTATTATTCAGGCCTCTAAAACTTGACACTCTGCTATTTATAAGCCAACTCCAGCATGAAGTCTGCATGACTATTGCATAAGAATACATTTTTAAACACACAAATGCTAGCAATCTCTGAGGCGAATAAAGACAATTCAAACTTGTATTTTATTCGAAGATTTAAAATAAATAGCTCGACTGTGATCACAATTTTTGATAAATTTTGCATGTGCATCAGCAGAAATACGGGCTGTATGGACATCCCAGGTTCACTTCCGAGTGGAAGTACTTCAACTTTGATGAGGTGGACGTGGATCAGTTTTGGCACGAGGCCACTTACGACAAGACTGAGAATTTTATTGCCATCGCTCTCAACTCTACCCCAGAGAGTGAGTATTTGAAATTTGTATTGCATTGTGTTATATATTCCTGCTAGAACTTAACACCATTCTTTCAAATGTTCTCTGACCTCAATGGACGCAACTAAACTGGGTCTTTATCAAATTTCATCGAGTATGTTTAAACATTTCATTTATTTTTACTGAAAAATGGTGGTTAGTAGAAACTGTTATGTAGTTATAACATAATTTTGGTTGTAGATTTTCGAAAGAAACGAATAGGCTCGTATTAAAACTAAAAAAGCTTCAAATTACCCCATTTTATTTACATTCGTTCCACGCAGGAGACCCTGAGGAAATAATTTTGTTATTTTTTTTATTTTTGTGACGTACTTTGGCTTATAAACCAAGGACAGACCCGGCTGTTAGCCAAATGGCGCCTGGATTAACTTCATTTTGGCAACTTTTAAAATCTAAGACAATTTGTAACAATTATTACTCTATTTTCACGTGGACCCATGATATGTAGCTATAACCAGTGCTAGTTGTGACATTTTGCTAACTTAATATTTTTAATTTGATCAAACACTTGAAGCAAGAACATGTGGACTGGAATTTGGTAAATGGCTAAACAGAACAGAACAGTTTGCCCCGATTGCTCTGCACAGGTCCGAGTCTGACCTATAATATTCACAATTCTTCAGTTTGCCAGGTAAACATAACTAATCATTGAATGGTGGAGAATACTTGATGGAGGTCATAATGGGATGATGAGGTTTTTTTGCCAGTCGACAATTTCGGGGATCATTTGGTTCAGCATACATAGCTTCAGTCTGAGAAACTGGCATGGATTCTTCCATGATATTCAGTTGTTTGGATCTGTTGGCGTTCACACAATTTATAACTCTTTAGTCTCAATTTTTCACAACATTGATTAATCCATTAATACCGGTGACTGGTACAAATTCTAGACACCCTAATAAAGGACAACCTGCACTTCATTTCGGGCAAGTGCCAGACCGTCTACCCTCTGGTGGAGATGCCTACGGCTAACAAGGAGACCGGCTACTCGCTCCTGCTTGGACACTCCATGACGGATATCAAGAACAGCAGCAGTACCATTCCACCAGGGTACCATGTTTACATTCACCAAGTGGAGGAACCATTCACAGGTGAACCCTTGGTTAAAATGATGGCCTAGAACAATTAGATTAGATGGCATTTCTTTGCTTGGATTTAACTAAGGAGATAATGCCACGAGGGCCGCTAGAACAATTTGTGTCGTTTGTGGAACAAACGTTATTCATTATAGAGCTTGAGTTGGACGTAATTCCACGTAAGCCATGTTCTCTTGATCTTAGACTGTAAGATTTTTTCCGCTCCCTATAAAACAGACCTAGATGAATTTCTTTTAAGGCACCGTATCCCCGCTCAAACAGAAGAAGATGGAGTGATATGTAATTACGAGTGTTGCAGTGAGTGCGCTAATATTTAAGACGGTAAAATTGAATCGAAAATTGTAAAAATATTTAATAAAACACGAGTCGTTTAAAATAGAGCAAAAATCTATGGGGCTGTGAATTTTTTTATACATATAACTTGTAAAATAACTGAAACAGACGTGAAAATAATCATATTCGGAGCATATTTTCCGATTTTTTTCTATCGAGGGAATTTTATACAATTTGATTTCGGCGTGGGGAATGAATAGATATTATCTTAAAAAATAACATTTTTTTTTTAAACCTGAAAAATTTCAAAATTTAAGAGGGATTTGTAAGAAAAAAGTAGAAATTCTGGTAGCGGAGGCTTAATAGATGCTGTTGAAAATTGGTTTAAAGCACGGACGTACAAAATACATACATACAAAATACGTATATTTATATGTCTATGGTTTAAAGACTCTTTTATATTTAAACAACCTTCTCAGGCGTGCAATAAAAAATGTGAAGGTGTTGGAGTCAATATAAATGATGTAAAAGAATTCAATTCTGATGTTTTTTTTTTGGAAAATACATTAAAAAATAAATTTAAGAACGTTATGAACTTACACAACAATCCAATTAATTAACACATGTTTAGCCGGAAAAAACTGTTTTTATATCGTTGTCAAGGTTTTTTTTTAATGTGATTCATAATTGCAGAAAAGACCACCGCCACCCAAATGGAGTACATCTACGTGAACGTGGGGGAGCATGTGGACATAAAGCTGGAGGTTCAGCAAGTCAACATGCTCTCAGGAGGACCAGAGGTCTGTGACTCCAGCGAAGGGTACAGCACTGCTGCGGTAAGATTCAATACTGCCTCTAATCGTGACATAAACAATACTGCCACCAATAAACACTATCTCCTAGTGTCCGACCGAACTTTCGGTTTCGGCCAAAAAACGAGTTTCGGCTTAGTTTCGGTTTCGGCCGCCATCCAGCCGAAATTACGACCGAAACTGAAACTAATTCGGGAGTGCCATTCAATATGATCAAAGTTTAGAAGAAATTATTTTGTTCTTAAGATGAAAGTTCTTCATTTAGTTTGATAGAAAACACTTCTTATTTTCATATATTAAGGATTATTTGCATTCAAAATATTTTGTTATTGTAGGTAGGTAGATACTTTTTAATTTTAATTATTTTGTAGTTCATTAAAAAGAGTGCCATACAATATGACCAAAGTTTAGAAGAAATTATTTAGTAATGTGGTTAAATACAAAGTGTTTGTTTTAATTTTTAAAAAGTAATTTTATTTTATGTTATTTTTTAATAATGTTCAAATAGGTAATACCTACTATTTCTTTTATTTAAATATTATTATTTACGATTTACGATTACGATTTCAAAAAGCATAAATAATTTGTTTGAAATAAGGAGTGATAATCATATTATGTTTGTTTTTAGTTCAAATATCAGAGACTGAATGATTATTATACTCGTATGATTTGAAAATAAAAGCTGTCTGATTAAGATTGACTTTTTTTTCCACAAAAACATGACCTTATATGGAAGTTTCAGTTTCGGCCGTAAAAACTAGTTTCGGTCGGACCCAACAATCTCCACACTCAATCTGAACTATGTTGTGCACGTAGCCACGTAGCATAATTTCAATACCGAAACCTATTCGGTGGTCGCAAACGCATGAGATTGGCTGATGAACTAAAACGTAAGAGGATGGTTTCGGAAAGGCGAGAGCCGTTAAGAAAGGGAAAAACTGGAGACACTGGTCGTTTTTATTATAACCGTGATGATCCATGATTACGGTATCGTGGCGGCATAAAAAAGTTAATAAACGTAGGTTCCTTATCACAATAATGCTGCAGCTCTTTCAAAAGATGAAATACACAATGTACGTAGGTCTGTTTCCTACAAGGAAAAAATAATCCCCGCATACCCCGCATACCATAATAGCCCGCATCGCGACGTCTCCGTAGATCCCTACAGTATTACTAGCAGTGACGATAATTTTGAAACTATGGAAAATAGTTTTAAGGATAAAGTTGAAATGTAAGTGAATTCTAAAAATTCAAATACGTCAAACTTCAATGCATTGATGGTTTTGCTTTTGTTCCTAAACATATAATGCTGCAGCTCTTTCTTACCCACTAAATAACAACAATTGAAAATGAGACAAACGATGAACGCATGTCTGCACCCCCCCAAAGGAAACATGCATTCATTATCATACATCTCCCTTACACGTATAAAGAAAATGAAACGCCATTCCCGTCACCGTAGCTGAGCCGCAATAAGATATATTATGTAACTATCTATTTCCTCCGTATAAAAAAAGCAGTTCTTTGGGGGAATCAGAGTTTGAAATAGAGTTTGCGTGTCTCATCTTTTGTCTCACCTAATGCTGCAGCATTATAGTGATAAGGAACGTATGTTTAATGCGTTTTTTGCTGTCACGGTAATAATAAAAGCGCTCATTCGATGGAGAACCGTGGTCAAACCTGGACAACAAAAAGCTCAATATATAAATAGGCGAATTAGTAGAATAATAAAACATGTAATGTGGGTACATATTATTCGCATATAACTTATTTCGTTGGATTATTTTTACCATGAGGTGCCTGTTCATCTAATGACATGTACATTTTGAATCTGCAGTGTTCCGAGAAGTGTCGAAATGATGAGATCTTAGAGGAGGTGGGTTGCTCCGGGCCCTGGATGGAGACCTCTGTACCGAGGTGCAGCAACTACTCTGGCATGAGAGACCTGATCATCAAATACATCCAGTAAGTTGTCATGAAAAACTTTTGGTAAAACGTGTCAAAAAATCTCTGGAAAATAAAAATAGTATTTTTTAAACTACCGATAATTCCCCATTTCCAAAAAAAACTCTTGCCACCCAAATTCAACAAAAAGTAAAACTTGAAGGCGAAAGAAAACTTGATGGTCGTCCAGTGACGATTTCCACATTTTTGTCCACGCATTTATTTCAAAAATTCAATTTTTTTTTTTTCAAAAACAATAGAATAGGTATACAAAACAAAGCTAATGTAGTTTAAGGCTTGTACCTAAGCAAAAGGAAGACTTGCTCTTATGCTTGGTGTAATACTTACACTTTGTCTGAAAATTACTTCTACTAAAAAGTTATACAACACGAATTTTTTTTTTTTGAAAATTAATGCTTTGAAAAAGTCTAATCTTTTATAAGTAAAAAGAACCAATTCCCCAATCGACCTAACGCTGAAACTGGTTAAAAGACTGCATTGTCCACAATTATCAATTTTGTCCAGATTGGTGGACGAAGTGTATACAGACTGCGACTGCCCACGGAGATGCCGCTCCTCGCTGTACCGCGCCTACGTGGTCAACAGAAACTTCTTCACGCTGTGGAACTCGGAGACCAAGACGTGGAACTTCAGGACCGATGCTGACAGGTATCAGACGCAGGTTAGAAACAATACCACGTGAAAGCTTTTCAAGTGAACATAATGCCTAATTACTACTACCTCATATAACTTACAAAACAGCTACTGCCAGTGGGGCAACACAATCTGATATGCATATCTTCCAGAATATGGCAGAACAGTGAGTGGGATGGTGCTGCTAAATAACATCTCTCGTGATAAAATAAATATCATCAACATAAAATTTTAAGGTTTCAAGAGATGTACAAAAATGTATTTAAATTCATGTAGTTCTGGTTGACGTGGGTGGTAGTTGCTCCATTATAATGGATAACAGAAGTAGCAACCTAACCTGCGGTTTATTGATATACAAACACGGTTTACTTTATGATACCTTTATTATCGACCATTATCACAAACGACAGATGGCGGCATTGGTACATATAACTAACCAGAACAGCACATACAACACTATCTTGCTTTGTTCCAGCTGTACATCTACTTTAACTCCAAGATAGTGTCAGTTTACCAGGAAACTCACGGCTACGACTGGTCGCTCTTCCTGGCTGACTTCGGCGGAAGTTTGGTAATATATTTTAAACAATTTAATTATTTAGTATTTTACTACCTCTTGCAAATGTTCAGAAGGTTAGGTGAAAAAGTAAAATTGTTGCAGAACTGCATCGGTTACTATTAATAGTGGATATCCAATTTATGGAAACATAACAGCTGGTTCTTGACTTTCTTTAACCAGAGATTCCTAACAAAAAAATGCAAACGAAATATTCATCTCCGGTGACTTTTTCGAAGACATTTTTTTTTTATAAATTTTTCTTCTAAATCAAACAATTTATTTTCCAGGTGTCGTCACTGGTCACTCATCCGAGAAACCGCTCAACTCCTCAATTGTCCAATATCTACTGATTTTTTAATGTTTTAAGTTTAAAAAAAACATAAAAATGTCACCGGAGACCAAAAATTCGTTTACATTTCTTACTCAAAATAATGTCAGGAAATAGGTATGTCCCTTAACACCCTGATTATTAAAAAAAAAAAATTTGCAGAAAATAAATACGTCATTCAAAATTTTATTTTATCAACAGAATACACACTGTACGTCAACACATTATAGGAGAAATTATTGTTCACCTAGCTTTGCTATGCCATTTGAAAAATAAATTGTTTCTCCCTGCGCGTTCTTTCCCATTCGTCCCGTTCCCTTTCCGCCTCTCCTTCCACTTCCACGTCCCCTTCCCCTTTCGCGTTCCCACTCCGTCTCCTCCAACTTCCCTCTCCCCACTCCACTCACCCCCTTCCTCCGTCTTGTGAACCCACCCACCGAGTTCCCCTCCCCCTCCCACGTTCCCCGTCACCCTCCCTGGTTCCCTTCTCCTCCTCCCGTGAATCCTCTACCCGAGTTCCACTCCCCTCTCCCCCCTCCGCATTTCATACATTCAGTTATCAATCACCTCGCGTGCCACCTATTGCAATTTTTTTTATACAAATTTCATAATGCCAGAGTTCACCAATAGTTTTATACAAACCTTGTCCTGACATTAACGAAAACAAAAAAAAAATAACAATAAAAACACATATAAATTTGTTGTAGACCACGATTATTCTAATAAAAGTGGTCTACAACAAATTTATATGTGTTTTTATTGTAAATTATGGCGAGCCACAAAGTTAATGCTGTTTAAAAATAAAAAAAAATAATTTCTTAATTTGGTGCAGTCGTTCGGAAGTTATGCGCATAAATACATTACGGCGATTCATTTTCATTTATATATAAAAGATTCACCGCACGCTAGTGTAAAATATACAATTTTTATAATTTTAAGTCTAAGAAAAGAGTCACATATGAAAGAAAATCTACAAGAACCCAGAAAAATTAAATAAATAATTTCTAGGGTTTCCTGCTTGGCCTCTCGGTTCTGGGTGTGATCAGCATTTTGGAGAACGTCTTCAAAACCTTCATCAGACCTCTGGTTCCTAAGAGACGTCCACCGAGTGACGACAAGCTCTTCGAGAAGGAGCGCCAGGAGATGAGGAGAAGGAAGGATCCGCGGAGGGGAGGGGACGGGGATAGCATTAAAGAGGTCGAGGAGAAGAATGAAAAGATTGAGAATGTTATGAAGAAATACGATACTTTTAATGATAACAAGTATGATGAAAAACACTTTTACATCTGATAAGAGTACACTAGGCACCTAATGATTGATTGCCCGCTTTACGAAATTTTGATTTTGAACGGGTGAAGGTTTGATCCTACCCACCATATTACAAAACAATAAATGGTTGTATAATATTTACTTATTCCCTCTCAGGCCTCGATTCTATTTTGTCAAGGTCAAAATATTTCCGCTTTGCAATAAAATCTAAAGCCCCTAAATCAAAGTGAGACTGGGCAATCATAGTCTAATTTACCCTACATAGTATTTAAATGAACATTTTAAAATAAGTTACATTTTTATTTCAAAATATAAACTTTATTAAATATGTTTTTTTTAATATCTAATAACATGTTTAGTATAATTTCTTAATATCCCAAAAAAATGATAAATTAATACATATTCTTAGCACCTGAGTTTATGACACTTGCCGTCACTTTAGTTCCAGAAATAAGTCGTAAGCATGTCATCTTACTTTTCCCACGTCTTTTACGAAAACGAATAAGACACATGCGACGTCTCTCTAGGACTACTTTATGCAGGTACTTGCTTACTATGTCATATAATTATGTAAATAAAGTTTAAAAACAGGAAAACTATATTTTATTTTGGTTTTGACTTGTGTGTAGTATGCGTACACCCTCAAATTGTAATATTTAATCACTGAAGATAATATTAGCGATTCTCAAAGGAAAATTTCTGGGCCGAGAAGCCGGAAAGGTTAAAAGGCATCCTTCAAACAGTTTCTCTCGATCCGGCCCGCCACGCAGTAGCTGGCAGACGCTTCGGCCACAGAAGAAACCTCGTCCCACGAATCCGGACACCCCTGCTAAGTTACCAAACGTAGCGAACGACTTGGGGTGACCTATAGCAGAGGTGTTGGTTATCCAATAAATGGTTCCCCGGGCGGCGCGCGGTGGTAACTGTCCTGAAATAAAATAAAGTAGGTAGGTATGTACACCAAATGATAGCGTTTCAATTTTTTTTTTAAATTTAAATTAAATTATATTATGTATTTATCGGATGACTAAAATACGATAGTGTGCCGTTGTGCTTGACAGATAATTATGCTTTGATAAAAAGCCGGAACGGGCATAGAATCGTCGTGTAAGCCGTGGCATTTCGAATTTCTACCGTTTTAAAACATACTAGCTTTTGCCCCCGGCTTCGCACGCGCCACTGCCCCCCCCCCCCCCCCCGAGGTGAATATGCGAGCAAAGCCGGGGGCAAAAGCTAGTATAGTATAATATGGAAGACACTCTCAGTATCACCATGGTGTAAGAACAGAATTTAGAATTGAAACGTTACTTGAAATGGCTTTAGCCATGTTTGGTGACCAGATCTGAATAGCCAGGTACTTCCTCACCTTTCTCTTTTCCATTTCTTTCATGTCCCTACTGCCTTCAGCCTCGCAACATACCCCAAATGGGGATGCCATAGTTTCACTGGCTCCAGACGGTAGCAGCTGGGACTCTCGTGAAGTATACATAAAAAAAAAATATTTCCTAAGAGATTTTTGCTCTATTTTAAACGACTCATGTTTTGATAAACATTTTCACAATGTTCGCTTAATTATTGTTGTTTTTAATATCAGCGGGCTCCCTCTAAAATTTGTATTTACGTATCTCCCCTTCTTCTTCTTTTCGAGCGGTTACTGACGGGCTTTAACAGAGACCATAAACAAATATTATTATTAATTGACAAACTTATGCTTAAGACAAGATTTTTACGCATAGCACAAAGGGTAACAATTATTATAAGCAATAATTATTAGCCTGAAACACTCATCTACATTGAAAAAAATTCACGAGAAAAGATACATGCCGCCGACGGGACTCGAACCCGCGCCCTTTTGATTTCCGGTCAAATGCTCTGTCAACTGAGATACCTCGGCTTACCCCCTGCCCAACAAATAATTCAATATATACTAGTGTTTCAATCAACTATTGTAATAAGCAAAAAAATGTAATAAGCAGTAATTGTTCAATGAAACACTAGTATAGGAGATAAGCCGACGTAGCTCAGTGGACAGAGCAGTTGGCCGGAAATCAGGAAGACTCGGGTTCGAGTCCCGTTGGCGGCATGTATCTTTTCTCGGGAGATTTTTTCAATGTAGATTAGTGTTTCAGGCTAATAATTATTTCTTATGATAATTGTTACCATAAAAAATGTCGATTAAATGGTAATCAAATGTGAAAAAGTTTGAAACATTACAAGCTTAATCTGCATAAACTTATAAATTGAATGCAAGCGACATGATTCTGAACGATTGGCTCGTCTCCAGTAAATCGGCCAGGTGAGATTGCACTGTGTCACCTGTCGGAAAACTTTCAATTTGTTGGCCGTCACCCCAGGTGTTAAAGCTCTTGAACTGTCAAATCTGTCAAATCAAGATTAGTTTTAAGATGAAGACATACATAGGTACACAAGATTAAAGGTAAACACACACTGGGCCCACGTACGTGACGCGTGCAATACTACATTCCCAAGCCCACTTTCACACTTATTCTACACACGCAACGCAAATGAATCAAATCAAATCTCAATCTATTTTACGTTATAAACAACTTCGTAACATCTTACTACATTTAATAGTTGTTTATCTCGCATTTTGACAACAAATGTCAGTAAATGCCAAAAACCATTTCATTTTCTATCGATTTTTAAACGCATTTCCCTTGAACACTTTGAGTTTCAAAGTTCTGAAATAAATATATGTTACTTTTTAAGATATATCTAAAAACTTACCGAGCCGAAACGGTAAGTATATGAAGTTTGTTTTGGTTTTTTCATTAGCTCCACACAGGAGACCCCAAAGAAAATCATTTCCCTTAGGGCCTATGGGTACGATATGAAGAGAGTATTTTTAAGAAAGGGAGTAGAGAAAGTTCTGGAAAGGAAAAACCATGAGGGGTGGATAGGAATCTTGGGATCAATGTATCCAGGAGTGACGGATGTATGAATTCATCCAACTGCGGTGCAAGGGAATGGGTCAAAAGAGTCCAGATGTAGAGGTCAAAAGGTCTCCTTAACCAGTCTCTCGATCTGGCCCGCAACGCAATATGTGGACAGATGTATCCGCCGCCAAGACCTAGACAAACATCGCCCAATTAACCCGAGAACCCTACCTAAGTCATCAAATGTAGATAAATCACTAAAGCGGTTCCTAACTCAGAATCAAGTCAACTCAACACCTCTTTGAAAATTCAATCTCCGAAATTTTTATAGTTCCAAGTATACTCGTAAATGATTAAAACCACATTTTTTATGTAATTTGACATATTTTAGGTATTAAAAAAATATCGAAGTGCATCTTTACATGCTACTTTAGACATTTTTAGATTTTTGCTTAATTTTAAACAAGTCATATCTTACTAAATATTTTCACGTTAATTTGAAACAGCTGTAACAAAAATAAAAAATACTTGCAGAAATTGATAATAACATTACTAAATTAAATTTAAAAAATATATGTCTGAGTCTACGGAAAGGTATATTGAAAGGGACGGGTTGTGGTAATGTAGGTGAATCGATAATACATTTGATAATTTTGAAGAAATAAATGAGATCAATTTTTTTCGACGGTCTTCTAAAGGAAAAAGGCAGAGTTCAATTTTATCATATGAGTAATTGCCTCTTTCTAGTCCTAGCCTCCTAGCGAACCGATGTTGAACGAATTCAATATGCCGAATATGGACAGTATAAAAAGGAGACCAAACAACACAAGTATATTCAAGACGAGGGCAAACCAAGGAGCAGTAAAGAGTTCTAAGGATATTTATATTTTTGAAGCTAAGTAGTTTGAAAGATTTATTAACAATTAAATTTATGTATTCCCGAAAAGAAAGCTTGCTATCTGAAAAGACACCAAGGTCTTTGATAGATGTAATTATTGTTAAGCAAACATTATTTAGTTTGTATTAAAAAACAATCGTTTAAGCAATTATTTTTTACGTTCATTTATTATTCAAAAGTCTCCGACCTATTTTCATTACAATTCGGAATGCCAGAATTTCAATAGCTCCAAACGGTTGGATGCAGTTGGGACTATTGTGCGGTAAGTATTTTGACCGTCACAAAATTGTGTGATATTATTATACATCCGCAAAGGAAGTGATAACGCATCGAAAGATGTCTCAAAACTCGTAATACAATAATCAGTAGAGCTGTTGGTTTTATAGATGTAAAAATGTAAACATTCATCACCTGTTTCTTATTTTATCTCTTGAATAAACTTTTCAAAACTATTATTTTATTATTAGATATTATTGCAGACCCGAGAAAAATCACGGAATATTACAATTGTAGGATTTGTGAAGTTGAAGTTATTCATAAGAAAAATATTTTTCTCGCGATTATTTACTTCCAAAAGACGATCTTTCGGTTTAACTTCTTACTGTGTTACTAAAATTGAAAATTACAAAATCTGTTAAAAAATGTAATAAATGAAATACAATTTTCAAACATGGAATTATTATTAGTAAAATAATTTTGTTAGATATCTACTTCAAAATCAGTCCCAATTTTTGAAAATCATACCAACTCGTAGTTCTAGAGTTCATTGAACACGCTCAGAAACTAACACTGCCGAAATTAGTATTTTTATTACTAGACCCGTGATCATAATAATATTTGAACTATTTGGAAAAATCACGGGATATTTTAGTACCAATTTTGAAAATGGTTTTAATCGTCTTTTTCAAAATTAGTACTAAAATATCCACTGATTTTTCCTGTAGAGAGTTACTTTATCGCTTGTCAGGATGTGTTCACACAAAAAGTTTCACTTTTGTAAATGACACTTAAATTCAAAGCATTTCATAGTTCTAGAGTTCATTCAACCGGAGTTAGTATTACATTCGAAATTAACATTTTCAATTATAAAAACTATATATATCACAAGAAAATAATATATAGTTTTTACAAATTTCATTAACAAATTTCTACATTTATTATTACGCGATTTTGAATTGGAAATTATGATTGTGCACAGAATGTATAAAAAAATAATAATAGTAAATTGACGGATAGTAGCTGAACTTACAAATGCGTCCGGTTTCCACCAAAGGGAGACTATGACCCATGAAAAATTAAAAATAAAAGTAAAAAAAAAACTTGAATTGCCACGGCCGAGAATCGAACCCCGATCAACTGCTTGGAAGGCAACTACGAAACAGCTATTTTAAAAATTTCGTCAAGATTTCATTTTAAGATATAAAAAGAACTGGTACAGACCCCCAAAATTCCTCACTCCTTTTTCCTTCCCAGAATTTTCCTTCCTTTCCTTAAAATACCCTCCACACAGCATCCCCAAAGATGACATAGGCAAAATGGAAATTATTTTCCTCCAGCGAAAAAGAAAATAAGAGTGTGTAGTTCACACGCAGTAGAAGTGAAACATTCAGAAAACTGAAGTAGGCTAGATTGGGGAGACTACGAAGCACCGCACAAAGAGGAGACCGATCAGTCTATTTCATTCTAAAGATGGTAGGCTGAATCCTATAGATGTATGTGTTTGTCTCTTTTTAGTTTCGCAATTTTTTGTTTCATCAACTTTCAAATTACGACGGTGCTAAAGAAGTTTTCACTTCAAAATATCAACTAACTAACTAACCATCACGCCGTTTCCCCGCAGGGGTAGGCAGAGAGGACGGACCGCCAAACAACTCGGTCTTGGCACACACTCCTTGCCTCGTTAACATTCATACATCGTCTCATACATGCTCTTCTATTATTCTGACTCTTGGCATGGCCCGACTGAAGTATCTGATTCACTTGGTCGTGCCATGTCTTTCTTGGGCGTCCCCGACTTCTTCTACCATTCTCATTTGCCTCATATATTCTCCTTACACTGCTTTCCTCGTTAATTCTCTCTACATGCCCGAAAAATCGGAGCGTTCCTTTCTTGATCTTACTCATTACGCTTACATCAACCTTGCATTCTTTGCGGATCTCCGCGTTTCTCACACGATCATACATGGTTTTACCACACAAACGCCTCAGGGATCTCATTTCTACAGAATTCAGTCTACTTTCATCCTTCCTCTGCCAGTTCCATGCCTCACTGCCATACATCAAAATATCAACTTGTCTTTTATTAATTTATCAACACAATGAAATGAAATCTTCTTATATATCTATATTCTCAAAACAAATCAAAGTAAATTAAGTTACGTAATACAGTTGGTATTATTAGATACATATTACGACAAAACTTTAGACTAAATCTGCATTTTGTACCCATAGACAACATGCGATATTTTAATTGGGTGACTCGAAAGAATCTCAAGTCTATTTGTTTATAAATTAATTTTACTAATATTTACTTTATTTTTATATTTTGAATGCGTAACGAACAAAGGAGTGAAAGCAGTTCTATTGACAGTAGACCTCTAAATACAAATTGTGTTTCTACTTTATTCTTATAATAAATAAAAACCAAAATATTCCCTGATATCAAGTAGTAAACAATTTATTGGATAACCAACACCTCTGTCATATGTCACCCCGAGTGGTTTGCTACGTTTGGTGACTTAGCACGGGGGCCCGGGTTCATGAGGTGAGGCTTGTCCCAGCTCTTAGCGGCGGATGCGTCTGCCCACTTGCTGCGTGGCGGGCCGGATTGAGAGAGAATGGTTTAGGGAGTCCTTTTGATCTTTCCAGTCGGACTTTCTGCAACGCAGTTGGAGGGATGGATTCATATTATGCACCTAAATGGCAGCCATAGCAATAATACTGATGGTATTGTGAACTTGTTTGCAAAAATGTACAGGAGCTAATGTAAAAAAAAATAAGTACTTACTTAATTATAAATGTTTTAATTATTCTGATTTGATAGCTAGTTAACCAAGCTCACGCGAAGTCTGGCGGAATGAAAGGGTAGTTTACAGCACGGCTACCATCTTGAACAAACAAATTTATAGACACATGAAATGCCAAACGATCGAATACTTCTCAACGCTCAGTGATTGACAAGAACGTAAATGGTACAAAAAGTCGGGGATAAACAAGTGAATCAACTAAAGATGTAAATGCCTGAAAGTCAGAAGAATGAATGTATAAAGAAATGTTATGCTTACTGAAAAAAACAAATTTTTAAAATTTTTAAATTTTAGCTTGAGATTATTAGTTTATATACGAAAAAAGTATAAATTAACTAAATAATTAATAAAAAAATAATTCACTATATCTGTAATGTACCTACCGAAAAAATAAACAAAAAATGGCTTATGGAAAGTGATTTTTGGTTTGGTTTGGTTTGACGCTTCCTGTTAATTTACTTACAATGTCCATGATACGTTGACTAAAGGAGAATGAAGCGTGTAACATGGCATATTACCCCAAAAATCATAACACTTTTAGAATTATCACCAAATATACTAATTTTGGTTTTGTTTGTGTGACTCGGATTTGTTTTGAATTTGTTTTATTTTCAATATTGGAACTGATTGTGTCAAGAATTCACACAAGCGATAAAGAACCTACATATAATAAAATAATGTTTTAAAAGAAAATGATTTTACTTCTTCAAATAAAATTATTTTAATTATCACTATTAAAATTAGAATAGATGTACCAAGAATTCAGATATAAATAATTTGATAACATATATTATTTATAACTGATCAAAAAAAAAATCACGAAAAATGTTGGCATTGATGCTCAAGGGGTAAGGTTTTCAACTAACATGCTCGCGGGTTCAAATACCGGCGTGCTCAAGTTAAAATATATTTGATTAATTTGTGCTATTTCACAATTTAGTTTAAAAAAAAATATATGCAAAAAAAGTATATTTGCGACGTTCTAGAATGGAAGATATTCTCAGTATCGCCCTAATGTAAGAGCACCATTCAGAACGTAGCTTGAAATGGCTTAAGACATGTTTGGTGACTAGATCTGAATACTACTTCCCCACCTTCCACTTCCCATCTCCTTCCCTTCCTTACCACCACATTCAGACTCACAATATATCCCAATTGAGGATGTCAGTCTCAACGGCTCTAGATGGTTGGAAGCAGTCAGTACTCTGATCGTTGTGCATCAAAAAAAATGTTGTGATATGTAGGCTTTGTTCTGATATGTTATTCAAATTTTTGGGTTCACATTCATCACGGGACAAGTCTTAAATAAAATTTAAAAAAAATAATCAAAGTTTTACTTTTAAAATAAGTATAACCATTTTTCAGGGTACCTTATGTAAACAGTCATCAATGCAAAATCCGGGCGTGCAAAGTCCAAAAAACATCGCCTGAGCATCACACCATGCGGATAGTTAAGTGGACTATTTTTCGATAACCTTATCAACCAGAAACATCGTTTGAAAAATTTTATAGAGTATAAAAACACCCTCGCGGTCTTCAGAAGTATTCAGTTCACCATCAGCATCCGTGCCTACAGTCAGATCAAGGATAACATCATCTATTCTTCTCCACATCAAACTTTTACTGTGCTCTTCTAGGTAATACAATTTATTATTTTTATTCAATTTATTTTGTGAAATGTTTAAGTGATGTTTTTAATTTTTTTTTAATTGCTCCTAAAGGAGTAAAATTTAATACAGTTAAAAATTATTATCGATAAGTTCTGCCCTAAAGATAAACAATACTCTACCACAAGCACAATACCTGAAAAAAAGCCCTCGACTTTGTGCAGAAATGGGCGGTCTGTTTGAAAGATTCTCTTAACAAACGGATTGCAACCTTTAGAGCACAGGCGTGCGTCGGGTGGTGTAAGCTGTCCATATTCTACCGGTATTTCAATGGAATATGTTCCTAGGAACTAGCATCGTTGATTTTATCGGCACCAGTGCACAGTCTGGGTGGCGGGAATGGGTACCGCTGCTCCAGGAACCAACTCTGCCATAGGTCACCTGAAGTGGTTTTTTTACTTTATGACTTAGTAGGGGTGCCCGGCTTCATGTGGTGAGTCTTGTCAAAGTCTTGGTGGCGGATGCGTCTGACCGCCAACTGCTAGGTAGGTCGGATCGAAAGTGACTGGATAAGGGAGACGTTTTAATCTCTCCAGCAGGAATCTCTCGGAACATCGCCATACCGCAGTGGGAGGGATGGATTCATATGTTCGTCACTCTTGGACATAGATTCCTACACGCCACCAATACTGTTTTACTTCACAGAACTTCCTTTCTTCCCAAAAAGACCCTCCACACAGCATCCTCAAAGATGACATAGGCCCTGAAGGGAATTTTTTTCCTCAAGGCCTCCTGCGTTGAGTTAATGTAAAAAATAAAGTAGCGAAACACGCCAACATTATGCTTATGCATTATGCTTATGCTTATAATTGATATTTTTAAATGAGGACAGGTAGTTATTACGACTTGTCTTTGAATTCAATAGCTCGGCTGTGGACCGATCTGTAGGCCCCTGTGTTTACTGCCTAAGTCAACATGCGTTTCTTAAAGATCTAAGTTCATACTTTCAACAAAAAGATTCTCCACACAGCATCCGCAAAGATGACATAGGCTCCGATGGAAATTATTTACGCCTTTTGCCTTGTGTGCATGTAAAAAAACTCAAAGAAAGGTTTAAACTCAAAGAAAATTTTGTAAAGAAAGTTATGGTTTTCCATTTTTAATAATGTAATTGTACTCGTACTACGTAAATGTTTAAAAAATGTTTCTTTTTGTAATTTTTTTGAATGATCATTAAAAAAAACTCTGCCATCATACTATTACGTACCTATGTAGAGAAACTAGCACTGTTTGTAGAAAATGTTCACGGTAGACTAATTCTACGAAATCAACAAACTTTAGAGTTAGGGACGATTTGCATCAAATCAAATTTTTCTTCGAGTGTTTATAATAGCAGGTGTTTAATGTGATTTTTGATGTGTTTTCTTACCATTTTAACAATATGAATTTTTTTATTACAGAAAACCACCACAGCCAACATGAAGTACCAATTTGTATCTGTTCAGGAACTTATTGCCCAACGCCAGGTTAATGGAGGCGAGGGGTACGGAAAGGCAAAGCCCTACGATCAAAGCAAACCCTATGAAGTCGATCAAAGCAAGCCGTACGATATGGATACCACCAAGCCATACGAAGCCACTGAGCGTATTGAACAAGCTAAACCATACGCTGGAGAGTTCTTGAAAATGAACGTGGACCAGAGCAAGCCATATGCCATCGACAACCTCAACCGTGTGGACCAAACAAAGCCTTATGATACATACCGCTTTGTGTCCCTAAACGAGATGCGTGAACAGTTGGAGCGCATCGATCAAGCCAAGCCCTACGATCAGAGCAAGCCTTATGACCAGAGCAAGCCTTATGACCAGAGCAAGCCCTACGACCAGAGCAAGCCCTACGACCAGAGCAAGCCTTATGACCAGAGCAAGCCCTACGATCAGAGCAAGCCTTATGACCAGAGCAAGCCCTACGATCAGAGCAAGCCTTATGACCAGAGCAAGCCCTACGACCAGAGCAAGCCATATGACCAGAGCAAGCCATACGACCAGAGCAAGCCTTATGACCAGAGCAAGCCTTATGACCAGAGCAAGCCTTATGACCAAAGCAAGCCCTACGACCAGAGCAAGCCTTATGACCAGAGCAAGCCCTACGACCAGAGCAAGCCTTATGACCAGAGCAAGCCTTATGACCAGAGCAAGCCTTATGACCAAAGCAAGCCCTACGACCAGAGCAAGCCTTATGACCAGAGCAAGCCCTACGACCAGAGCAAGCCTTATGACCAGAGCAAGCCCTACGATCAGAGCAAACCTTATGACCAAAGCAAGCCTTATGACCAGAGCAAGCCTTATGACCAAAGCAAGCCCTACGATCAAAGCAAGCCTTATGACCAGAGCAAGCCCTACGATCAGAGCAAGCCCTACGATATGAGCAAGCCATACGATATGTCAAAGCCCTACGACATGAGCAAGCCATACGATATGTCCAAGCCCTACGACATGTCCAAGCCATACGATATGTCCAAGCCCTACAACATGAGCAAACCATACGATATGTCCAAGCCCTACGACATGAGCAAGCCATACGATATGTCCAAGCCCTACGACATGAGCAAGCCCTACGATATGAGCAAGCCCTACGACATGAGCAAGCCATACGATATGTCCAAGCCCTACGACATGAGCAAGCCATACGATATGTCCAAGCCCTACGACATGAGCAAGCCATATGATATGTCCAAGCCCTACGACATGTCCAAGCCATACGATATGTCAAAGCCCTACGATATGTCCAAGCCCTACGATATGAGCAAGCCCTACGACATGAGCAAGCCATACGATATGTCCAAGCCCTACGACATGAGCAAGCCCTACGATATGAGCAAGCCCTACGACATGAGCAAGCCATACGATATGTCCAAGCCTTACGACATGAGCAAGCCATACGATATGTCCAAGCCCTACGACATGAGCAAGCCATATGATATGTCCAAGCCCTACGACATGTCCAAGCCATACGATATGTCAAAGCCCTACGACATGAGCAAGCCATACGATATGTCCAAGCCCTACGATATGAGCAAGCCCTACGACATGAGAAAGCCATACGATATGTCCAAGCCCTACGACATGAGCAAGCCATATGATATGTCCAAGCCCTACGACATGTCCAAGCCATACGATATGTCAAAGCCCTACGACATGAGCAAGCCATACGATATGTCCAAGCCCTACGATATGAGCAAGCCCTACGACATGAGCAAGCCATACGATATGTCCAAGCCCTACGACATGAGCAAGCCATACGATATGTCCAAGCCCTACGACATGAGCAAGCCATACGACATGAGCAAGCCATACGATATGTCCAAGCCCTACGACATGAGCAAGCCATACGACATGAGCAAGCCATACGATATGTCCAAGCCCTACGACATGAGCAAGCCATACGACATGAGCAAGCCATACGATATGTCCAAGCCCTACGACATGAGCAAGCCATACGACATGAGTAAACCATATGATACGTCCAAGCCCTACGACATGAGCAAGCCATACGATATGAGCAAGCCCTACGACATGAGCAAGCCATACGATATGTCCAAGCCCTACGACATGTCCAAGCCATACGATATGTCCAAGCCCTACGACATGAGCAAGCCCTACGACATGAGCAAGCCCTACGACATGAGCAAGCCATACGATATGTCCAAGCCCTACGACATGAGCAAGCCATACGACATGAGCAAACCATACGATATGTCCAAGCCCTACGACATGAGCAAGCCATACGATATGTCCAAGCCCTACGACATGAGCAAGCCATACGACATGAGCAAACCATACGATATTTCCAAGCCCTACGACATGAGCAAACCTTACGATATGTCCAAGCCCTACGATATGAGCAAGCCCTACGATATGTCCAAGCCATACGATATGTCCAAGCCCTACGACATGTCCAAGCCCTACGACATGAGCAAGCCATACGATATGTCCAAGCCCTACGACATGAGCAAACCATACGATATGTCCAAGCCCTACGACATGAGCAAGCCATACGATATGTCCAAGCCCTATGACATGAGCAAGCCATACGATATGTCCAAGCCCTACGACATGAGCAAGCCCTACGATATGAGCAAGCCCTACGACATGAGCAAGCCATACGATATGTCCAAGCCCTACGACATGAGCAAACCTTACGATATGTCCAAGCCCTACGACATGAGCAAGCCATACGATATGTCCAAGCCCTACGACATGAGCAAGCCATATGATATGTCCAAGCCCTACGATATGAGCAAGCCCTACGATATGTCCAAGCCATACGATATGTCCAAGCCCTACGACATGTCCAAGCCCTACGATATGTCCAAGCCCTACGACATGAGTAAGCCATACGATATGTCCAAGCCCTACGACATGAGCAAGCCATACGATATGTCCAAACCCTATGATATGAGCAAGCCTTACGACTTTGGCTTTTTGAAGCGCTTCGACCAAAGCAAGCCATACAACTTCCTCAAGGTTAGTATATTTGTTGTTTTACATGAGCTCCACACAGGGGGCCCTGAGGAAAACGATTTCCCTCAGGGCCTATATCATCTTTGGGGATGCTGTGTGAAGGGTTTTTTAAGGAAAGGAAGGAGAGGAGAGTTCTTGGAAGTAAAAGTGTTCAAGGGATGGGTAGGAATCTGGGGTTCAGTGTGTTCTGGTCATCCGCCTCCAAGACCTAGATAAACCTCACCCCCGAACCCGGGCACCCCTGCTTAATTACCAAACGTAGCGAACTACTTGGGGTGACCTATGGCAGAGGTGTTGGTTATCCAATAAAGGTTCCCGGTGCGGCGGTACCCATTCCCGCCTCCCAAATTGTTATTACTTTGATTCAGTTGTTACTAGTTCCTACTCCTTTATTAAGTAAATAATTTTATACTGTTCGTGAATTAGTTATTATTATCTATTATGAACGCTCGAGTAATATAAATGTGTTTTTACAGCTGTCGTGTGGCCTTTCAGCGTACAAGATTACCTCGTTTTCAACATCGTGAGTATATTCATATATAAACTAAATATTTTTATCAATTTGAGTTAAATCGTTTCAACATCCATAATCATCAAAATTTGTTCTATGTGTACAAAACCCAGTCCAAAAATATTCAATTAGGCTTCTACGTAATTAAAAACCCATTCTTCTATCTCTTGATATAAAAGCAATGGCAAATCAAGTGTCTTCCGATTAAATATATTGCGCAGATTTATTTAAAAATTATTTAAACTTTATTGTTTAAAACCAACATGTTTCGTAATCAATGCTTTCTTCATCAGGTTTTATTTAAATTAATTATAACAATAGACTTAAAAGCTATCAATAGTTGGGCGGGAATGTTGTGGACAAATTTTACAACCATTTTTTTGTTATTGAAAAATAATATTTAAAATCAACTTAACCCTCTTTCTAATTTACATGATTTCAAATTTGTCTAAATGGATACCATTAGCATTACAGTGTAACAACGCTATTCCCATATTATAATCGAGAGTATAGTTCATCTTCAATAATTTATTTATTTATTTACAGAGCATGCTGCTGAGAGCATCGTCGTGGAGTTAAAGAGTGTCTGACCATCTTCAGACAAACAGGGATGCAGCCTATATCTTCAGTAATGCAAATGAAATAGAAGTATGATGCACCAATAGTACCAATTGTATTGAATGAATAATAACGAAATAAATTATTTTATTCTTTAACCTAATATTTTTTTCTTACGCTTTCCTGTTCCAATCCCAACAATAAACAAACTCTTGACTCATGAGTAATAAAACTGGACAATTTGTAATAACCAATCGTCAATTTGGTTGAAAAGGTATTCTACCTAAAAGGAAACTTAATTTTAAATGTTCCGAGATAAGGAATGTCAAAGTTTGCAAATACCATTTTTCATAATTACCGATACTTGATTTTTGATTTTGAGATTTTTTACCGATTTCTGATTTTGAGGTAGAGTCTTGCGTAAAGTATTTTAGTTAAACATATTTTAAAGGAAAATATTTAAATTTGTCTTATACTTCCCATTCTAAGATACTAGGGTAGGCTGAAAAGTAAAGCACAGATGCTTGTAAACCACGAAAAAAAAATCTGGATCAAGATCTGGCAAAAAGTACGTTAAAGTAAGCTTCTTAAGCTTCAAAACCATATATTTATTTTTGAACATAGTCACCGTGGTTAAAGCATTTCTCCCAACGTGTAACAAGTTTATTCATTACGTAACTGAAACTTTTTTCCGGCATTTCTCGAATCCAGGATTTGACGGTTGCCTTCACCTCATAGTCCGAAGTGTAGTGATTATCCTTGAGGTGTCTCTTAAGTAGAGGAAAAACATAAAGATCGCAAAACGCAAGATCAGGGGAGTGAGAAGGGTGTAGAATCGGTTCAAACTTCAGGTTTTGAGAGGCTCTAATCGACGCTGTTTGTTCCGTCTGTGAAACGGCATAGTACCCATCGTCCACAGATTTTACGGATTCCTAATTGTTCAATAATGAAGCCGACATGTTCCTTGAATTTTCCAAAATGGTTTGTGATACGCATTTGCACTCAAATAGATTCGCTGGTCATTTTGAATCAAATTGTTGACGAGTTTGGATTGTTTATCGCCTGTTTCAAAGATCGGACGTCCGCTGTGTGTTTCATCAACAATTCTTGCTTTTCCAGACTCACAATCATGAAATTTTATTACTCATCGATTAACAGTAAACCTATCAAAAGCATCGTCACCATAAACATCCTTTAAACGACGATGAATCTCAGAAGGAGTCATTTTTTCAGCAGTTAAAAATTCAATATCAAAAAGCTGTTTACCTTGCATTTACATAACACTAAAACACGTCTCCAGACTTCCGCTTCTCAAAATACACAGGATGAATTCAACGATGTCAAACTTGTGTGTACGTATAGAGGAGGAATGTCACTTCCATATTCCACCTGGCGCACTTCTAAAGGTCATTTTGTTCGCGCTGAATAAGCATGTGTGCATTACTTTTCAGCCTACCCACGTAGAACCATATGCAATCATCTAGGGCGTAATAATTTGTTGCATAAAGTTCCAACTTCTTCTTCCTTGCGCTCATTACCATTGCCTAGGTAGGCTGTTGGGGTCGGCTCTTCTCGTTCTCAGGTTGTAGCTTTCGGTTCTGAGTATCGCCTTCATCCAGGCCATTTCTCCGAAGTATTTTCGAGCATTGAGTCATCCAGGAGTTCTTTGGTCTTCCTTTGGATGACTTTCGATGAAGCTCCATAGACTTTGCCTGCTTAACTGTGTGGTCTGATGGTCTCCGTCTTATGTGCCCATACCATCTCAACTGTCGTTCCTCCAGCTTGCTGTTTATGTCCGTGACATCCCTGCCACGAATGCGTGAACTTTTTATCTTATCTTTTAGGGATACTCCTGCCGACCATCTAAGCATTCGCATTTCTGCTGTTTCGAGTTGCCTAGAGTAGGAGTTGTACATAGTCCAGCATTCGGAGCCATTCATTATCGCGGGTCTAACAATAGTCTGGTATATCTTTCCTTTAAGTTTTATAGGCATTTTGGAGTCACACAATATTCCCGTTACGGATCTGAATTTAATCCATCCCACACCTATTATATGGATGACATCCACTGCACATCCTCCGTCTCTGTGGATGAGTGTGCCCAGATACTTAAATAAGTCACAGTTGGCTAATGTTACTCCATTCAGTTGCATCGAAGGAGTTACAGCATTTGTGTCTTCAAAAGGCAAATACAAATATTCAGTCTTTTTCCTGCTAAGGTGATGTCCCTGATGTGCATCTTACTTGGGTTTCTACGTTTGTGTACATATCTTGTATGGAGAGTACATATCCTTCTGGTACGTTGTGCTATCTCAATACCGCCCATATCAGGCTTCGGGGTACCCTGTCAAATGCTTTTTCCAAGTCTATAAATACCATGTGCAAGTCTTTTTTGCATCTCAATGTTTTTCAACTATGATTCTGACTGTTTGAATAGCATCTATTGTTGATTTCCCAGACTTAATTGCATAAAGTTCTAACTAATTTTCCCTAATGTCATTCCAAGAAAGGAAAACGTTTTAATTAAAAAATTACCTCTAAAATATCAACCCTTTGGAGTAAGAAGGTTCCATCTGTCGCGGTGAAGTCTTGCTATCTTATCTAAAGTAAACTACTTTAGAGATCATTGATTTTAAAATATATTCTCACCCAATTTCAGATAATGCGTGTTTGTGCGCCCGTGTGAGTGCCACCAACACAATGCATTTTCATCGACAACGAGTTTATCTGCCGAGTTTCAGCTTGATTGGATGCCGGGAAGTATGTTAATTCCCACTTCACTCGTTCATTCAAGAAAACCAAATCGAAATAGATCTTTTTAAAAAGTTGTCTAATTGTTAAATTTTAGAAGTTTCCGTGAATAATCGCCCAGTTGATCGATTTCACGACAATCAAAAATCTGAATCAAAACGATTTGTATTTTAAATTCATTGCATTTATAGGGTGTGCATGACATATTTATTTGACCACTGATTTATTTTAAAACAAGCAACTGAGCTTCAGTGCAATCATCTTTTTTCAGTAACCACAAGCTTTTACAGGAAATATAAGATAAACAAAAAAAAACTGTCTAAACTTCCAAAAATAAAACACCACTAATAGGAAGCACTCAGAAGCATTTTAACATCTTGATTACTATTTCAAAAAGTAAAAAAATTAAAACATTCAGAATTTTTTTATTTACGCTTTGAAGGTTTTACGTGTAAAATTGATAAATTGTACAGTAGCATTTAACAAGTATACAGAACATAGATAATAAACTGAGAATTAAAATAAATAAAATGCATAAACATAACAAGTAGGTATAAGAATTCAAAAAGTAAGTTGTACAAAGGAGTTCAACAACCAGATTCTTATTTGAGCTCAGGCTTTCAGTACACGATTCAGCAATTATTGTCACAATATTACTCAAAACATGATACCAATGCACCTCAGGTACTAGAAACATACAGGTGGCAGTGGTATGAAACATTTTTTAGCAATTAATAAAAAAAATAGTTAATTTTATGCAACTGTAAACGTAATTTAAAGTTTATTATTATTATTATAAAAATAAAAGGTGCACAACAATTACGTATTTAAAATAATTAAATAGGTACTATGAAGTAGATACAGAGCAGTGTGTATTGAATTTGTTACTGTTTACAATATGAAACATTTAAAGAATTGTTGTGATTGGTGGTTGCAGTCCAAATTTAATGAATCTGATCATATGGATAAGAGAAAGTTTCATTACGATTTGATTTCGTAATGAGATACTTTGGCGATTGCACTCCAAATTGAATAAATAGATCCGAGAAACGTTCCTTACGATATGATTCCGTCCCTGATGATATACTTTGTTGGTTGCACTCCAAATTGAGTGGACCTGACCATATTGAATAAATGAATCCGAGTAACATTTATTACGATTTGATTCCGTAATGATATGCTTTGGCGATCGCACTCCAAATTGACTGGACCTGATCATATAGAAAAAATGGATCCGAGAAACGTTCATTACGATATGATTCCGTAATTTATTTTTTCATTTATTTCTAAGAAACAAACAGCTTTTACATATACATATACAGTGATAAATAAACAACTGAACTGGTGTCAAGCCACAGAAGTTTCTTATACTAAAGTATATCAGAAATGAAGTTTTATTATATTATTATTAATTTTGGGTTAAAGGAAGTGGAGAGGAAGAGGAATATAGGAAAAGGATAGGAGATGCTCCAGATATATTCTATATTCTCATATTAATAATTGATCGTACGCGTTACTTCATATCGACATTTCTTTAGGTTGTTACTAAAAATGTCAATACTGTGAAATTTTGTATTACATTGTGCACATACACGAGGAATTGGGGAGTTTTTTTCTAATGTTGGTTCTACAAGAGGGTAAATAAATTAAAAGTAATGATACACTTTGGCGATTGCACTCCAAATAGAATGGACCTGATCATTTTTCTGATCAATGAATATTAACATTTTGTTTGATCTCTCAACACTTTGTTGTTAATTCTTTTCCTTTTTTTCTATAGTTTTTCTCCATTTATCATTGTTATTTAAAATTTTATTAATTAGCATTTACTCAACTGTTTGATAATGACTGATATTTTTGTGCGTTACTTTATAAAATTGTGAAATTATTAACCCCGATACAGGCGAGCCCTAGTGGGGTTAATAATTATTTGCTAAACAATATGTTTCAATTGTGAAGAAACAATAAATAAATTAATAAATAAATATTGATCAAATAAAACCGAGAAGTATTCATTGCGATTTAATTCCGTAATGATACACTTTGATGATTGCACTCCAAAATGAATAAATGGATCATATTGAATAAATGGATTCGAGAAACGTTCCTTACAACATGATTCCGTACTGATATACTTTGGTGATTGCACGCCAAATTTACTGGACCTGATCATATTGAATAAATGAATCCGAGAAACGTTCCTTACAACATGATTCCGTACTGATATAATTTGGTGATTGCACGCCAAATTTACTGGACCTGATCATATTGAATAAATGAATCCGAGAAACGTTCCTTACAACATGATTCCGTACTGATATAATTTGGTGATTGCACGCCAAATTTACTGGACCTGATCATATTGAATAAATGGATCCAAGAAACGTTCATTACGATATGATTCCGTAATGATATACTTTGGTCACTGCACTCCAAATTGAGTGGAACTGATCGTTTTCAATAAACGGATTCTAGAAATATTTATTACTATAATATACTGAAAAGCTTTTATCAGATGCCAAAAGACGCCAGCAGGGAAAGTGCTAGTATCGATTGCCGACAAGGGTGCCCGGGTAGGCTGTGGCCATCGAGAGTGGTTCTCGCCAACCTACCGTTCAGATTCAATTAGCCGCTATTATAGACAGGTCGTGTGACATGTATAATTACTATAAATAAGTAAACTCATAATAAACCAGTTTGTATCAAGGGTCTATTGTTATTGAGAAGTAATTATAGGGAACTAATAGTGCTTCAATGTGAATGATACCAAACATTACAATTACGATTCGATTCCGTTGTGATACACTTTGGTGGTTGCATTCCAAATTTACTGAACCTGAAAATACAGAATAAATTGATTCGGGAACAGTTCATTACAATATGATTCCGTAATGATATAATTTGGTGGTTGCACTCCAAAATGGAGAAGTACCGTTGGCTCTGGGCCAGGGGAGATCAATGGCGGACTCTGATGTGGTCCAGCAATAGAGATTGAGTGGAGATGTTTAATTGGCTCCCGCACTGGCACTGGACACGATTCGCTACATCACCTCTTTAAGCTATTATAGAATAACTCAGCAAGATATTTGATTGAGTGGTCTGCTGTCGAATGAACTGTGAACGACAGTCTATAGATTATGAAAATTATTTGGTTAATGTTATTTTTAATTTATCTAATTCTATTCGCGTACATACAGTTTACAGATAAATAGATGATACGTGCAATTAATAAAAAAATGTTTCTAATGTACAAAAAATAATTATAGAAGAGGGCAAAATAATCAGTAACTGTTTGTAAATGGTTAAGAAGTGATTTTTTGTGAACACCTTACTAGGATAAATTATGCTGAGGTGTTCGCATGTCTTAGATAAAGTGTTATTGTATTGTTATTTATTTTTGGGGTGATATGCAGTATTGCGCTACCTCCTCCTTTAGCCAACGTTTCGGACAGCGTTACAGAGTCCAACACCAGGGCAGATGTGGTGATGATGGACACTGTAACGCTGTCCGAAACGTTGGCCAAAGGAGGAGGTAGCACAACACGACATAACACCCCAAAAATACTTAAAAATACCCAATAATAAATAAAATACCGTGAAAATCTAAAATCATATCTGTTATTGTATTATTCATATCAAACGTCATTTCTGTAGGAGGTTCTAAGTTATTCTGCGGCTGGACGAGCAACACTATCGGTGCCCAGCCGTCTATTATATGCCTTCGGCTGTATCCGTAACCGTTCGTGTATTAGACATGAACGACGATAGACGATACTCTTCTAAGGTACTACTTAACTGACATCTGTGGAGACAACTAAAAACTTTTTGTTAAAATTAACTCCACACAGTAGGCCTTAAGGAAAATAACTTCCCTCAGGACCCATGTCATCTTTGGAGGTGCTGTGTGGAGGGTGTTTTTGAGAAGAGGAATGAGTGAACATGGGTCTTGAAGAGACCCATGTTGTAGGAGGAAGTAAACATAAAGGCCGGCAAATCATTCCACAGCAGAGTTGTTGAACACAAGAACGAGTCGTAGAAGCAACCCGTTTTCATGTGACAAATATCAACCGTGTACATATGTTGTACAGCACCGGTGCCGAAGGGATTATTGATGCTAGTTCCGTGAAGCATCTTTCATTATAATACCGGTAGAAAGAGGACAGATTGACTGATTTTAATCCGCTTATTAAGATATGGGAAGCTATCAAACGGATCGCCCGTATCTGCCCGAGTCAAGGGTTTTTCCAGGCATTTTGGGACTCCAGACCAGAGTTTAAATTCAAAAGTGGGGAGCACTTGCAATTTGCACAGGGTCAGCAGTTGTGTACTGTAGAGGTTAATTTGACTCTACGAGTTGCTTCGATGTACTTGATGGACGGCCTAAGAGTTGAAAGGTCTTCAAGTAATTTCAAATCAATACAGATCCTCGAGAAATACATATCATTAAAACTGACTAAATACTTGGATTGCTTTTACTATATAAATAACGAATTGAATAACAAAAGACATGTTTTGGTACTGTTCATAGACAATTCAAAGGCATTTGATACTATAGATATGATGAAATTATTAAATATTTTGGAGGCAATAGGGGTAAGAGGAAACGTGCTCAAACTATTCAAAAACTTCTTAACTAACCGCCGAATCAAGGTAAAAATATCTGATAAATTTAGTGAAACAATAAACGTCAAAACTGGAGTTCCACAAGGGTCAATTTTGGGACCAACACTTTATATTTTCTTTGTATCTCTTATGACAAAAATATTTTCTTTTGTTAAATATTTTGTATACGCTGATGATACTGCACTTGTCATATCCCATGAAAATTTGTCTATTGCAATGAAATTATTCCAGCTAGATTTTATTTCTTTATTAAAGTGGTCACATGATTATGGTCTACTAATCAATTAAAAAAAAACAAAACTGATGCATATAAGATCACCACATGTCAAGTACAGCGAGATATCCGTAATCATATCTCACTCTTTCGATTGCATTCACAACAACATCACACAGCCCTGTTCATGTACAAATATCGAACTAGTTAACGACTATGCGTATCTAGGAGTTACAGTAGATTGTAACATGAAGTGGAATGTACACATTTCCAAACTTTGTAAGCGCCTCCGATCTATTGTAGGTAGACTTTATAAGATAAAATATTATGTGCCTATAAAAACTATGAAATTGATTTATTTGTCTCTTGCAGAATCAACAGTGAGATATGGGATAACTTCTTGGGTTCAATCATGTAAAACCAACATAAAACATGTACAAATGATTCAAAACGCCATGGTAAAGTTGCTAGTAAATAAAACCATTTTTAACCAAAGGCGAGACATTAGTATCGTATATAAATCAATCAATGTGTTACCTGTGTGTGCTATTATTTATTTATTTATTTATTTATTTATTTATTTATTTATTTATTACACGCCCTGATGGGCTTTTACATTAAAGTTTATAAGTTGAGTATAAAAACAATGAAGAAAATATAATACAATGAGAAAAGAAAATACGTAATACAATATAAAAACAAAACCACATAATAAAATAAAAAGTACATATGTAAAAATATGATAAGAAGTCTCACATTCAATATAAACAAAAAACTGCAGAAATTATGTAAATCTATTTGTGTCTAGAAGAATAAAAGTGATAGAATATGCAACATTTATACTGATTGGTTTTAAGATGAAATATATCACCTAAATTAGAATATTTATTTCCGAGACTGTGAAGTCTCGGAAACGGAGAATTTTGATAAGCTAGTGTCCTGGTGTTATTGAAGTAAAAGGGTAATAAATGTCGACATGATTTTTTGGGTACATGGATATTGATAAATTGAAGTAATTCTGGACAGTCAATTTTGTAATGCAGTATTTTATGAAACAGTATTAAATCTGTGCTTATTCTTCTTTCTGAAAGTTTCAACAGAGAAAATTTATCCAGGAGGTAATTATAATCAATGTTTAGTATAGGAATACGCAATTTATAGTTTATGAACCTTAGAAACTTCCGTTGTATCTTTTCAATGTTGTCTGAATGAATATTGAAAAAGGGAGACCATAACGTAGAGTTATATTCAAGTTGGCATCTGACAAGGGTTTTATATAACATAATAAATGTGCCTAAATCATTAAAATCTTTTGCAGCTCTTAAAACAAAGCCAAGAGTCTTTAGGGATTTGTTGATAATATTATTAATATGACATACAAAGGTGAGTTTACTGTCGAACATAATGCCTAGATCCATAATTTCATTAACACAATTTAAATTTTCATCATTTAATGAATACTGAAAATATATAGGATTATTTATTTTGGAAAAATGAATGAACTGACATTTATTTATGTTTAATGCTAGTTTGTTGATAGAGCACCATTCAAAAAGATATATCAAATTAGTTTGAAGTGTAATACAATCATTAATGTGGTTGATCTCTTTATAAAGTTTCATGTCATCAGCAAACAGTAGCACGTTTATGTTTGTGAATATATCAACAATATCATTTATAAATATAATGAACAAAATGGGCCCTAAATGGGAGCCTTGCGGCACTCCACTTGTTGCTATAAATTTGTACGAATGTGTGCCATTTATTTTCACACTAAGACTTCTTTTGGACAAATAACTAACAAACCAAATTAATAAGCTACCATAAACTCCAAGTGTCGCCAATTTATTGATTAATATTTTGTGACACACCTTGTCAAAGGCCTTGCTAAAGTCCGTATATATTGAGTCAACCTGGCACCTGTTTGCTAAAGATTTAGATATGAAGTTTTCGTAAATTAGTAAATTGGTTAGTGTAGATTTATTTGAACAAAAGCCATGTTGATAGGGTGTTATAATTTTTTTTATATTTGTAGATATTTTATGGAGTACAATTTTTTCAAAAAGCTTGGGAATCGATGATTGGATACATATTGGCCTATAATTTGTTACGTCCGTTTTGTCCCCTTTTTTAAAAATGGGTGTTAGAAAACTGTGTTTCCATGTATCAGGGAAACTGCCTGTCTCTAGTGACTGGTTAAAAATTAGAAAAAGAGGAACAGTTATGCCATTTAAACATTCTTTAATTAACACTGGTGGAATATTATCAGGTCCTGCATTTTTTCTAGCATCTAACAAATTTACATGGTTTTTGATATCATTAATTTCTATGCGTATTTCAGATATATCCAGGCTAAGATTCGATGAGAATTTTGGAATTTCGTTGCTAGGTATATCCTCTTCATACACAGACTTAAAATAATCGGCAAATAGATTTGCAATGTTTTCATCATTACATCCAATTTTTCCATTGAAATTCATAGTAGTTGGAATACCCAAGTTATTATTTTTTTGCGAGTTAGTATAATTCCAAAACTGTTTTATATTTACACGAATATCAGTTTCAATTTTGTCGATGTAATTTTTATAGCACAGTTTTGAGATTTTACAACATTCCTTTCTTAACAATTGAAATTCATTGTAATCACTCGACAGTCTGGACCGTTTGTAATTTTTATGAGCTATTTTCTTACGATATGTTAAAGTGATCAATTCTGGACTAAACCAGTTTGGAAAATGAGAAATTCTATTATGTCGAAGAGGCACAAAATTTGCAATAGCATCATTTAGAATAGCATAAAATTTATTTACATTATCGTTAATATCTGTATTTTCCAGAAAGGACCAGTCTGTTGTATTTAAGCAATCAGAAATTTTTTTAAAATTTGCTTTAGAGAAGTTATAAGATGGCTTGATATTTTTGAGATAGGTGTTGTTAACAAAGGGAATAACTATATCCAGAGGAGGATGGTAAACGTCCACAGGTAATAAAATGGCAAAAAATTGTATTGCAGCATATATCCGGCAGTCCATATAAAACAATGGTGGATCATGTACACAATACGCGTCTCATACAAAATAAAGGAATGAAAGTACCTGTGTTTCAAAATAAATATGGTCAAAGAACCCTTGAATATATTATACCATTAATATTTAACAAATTGCCATACGAATTTAAAGAAAATTGCTCTACAACAAAATTCCCACTGATGTTAAAATCATGGCTCTTAGGGAGTAACCTAATGTATTAAAATAAATATATATTTTAATAAATATATGTAGGTATTATAATAAATATATATATGTATATATATATATTTTTTTTTTAAATATTAAAAAAAATAGCTCTTTCTTACCATGCATTAAATTTCAAGTATGTGATTAATGTATTGCTGTTTTTCAACTGTTTCATGATATCTATTAAAGAAGAAAATATATATATATATATAAATAAATATTTTTCCTATTCTGCATCACAATTTTGGTAGGTATGTTATATGTATATTTATGTATGTTGTTGGTACGCTAACGCGTTTATGATTATTTTATTTGTAGTTTGACGACCTCCGTAGTGTAGTGGCTAAGACTCTTGACTCACAATCCGGAGGTCGCGGGTTCGAACCCGGCGTGCGCAAATAAATTTTATTTGATTAATTTGTGTTATTTCACAATTAATGAATTAAAAAATAATATATAGTATATTTGCGGCACGTTCCAGAGTGGAAGATACTATCAGTATCGCCCTGGTGTAAGACCACCATTCAGAATTGAAACGTTGCTTGAAAATGGCTTTAGCCGTGTTTGGTGACCAGATCTGAATAGCCAGGTACTTCCCAACCTTCCTCTTCCCCACCTCCTTCCCCTCCTCACTACCTTCAGCCTCACAAAATACCCCAATTGGGGATGCCATAGTCTCACTGGCTCCAGACGGGAGCAGTTGAGATTCTTGTGCGGTATTCACTGTAAAAAAAAAAAAAAAGTTGACGTCACAAGCTCAAATAATGGATTTATTTATTTAAAAAAAAAAACTATACATTCTAAAAAAATTACTAACGTTTTCGTAATCTTAGTAAACAAATCTATCCACAAATTTTTTTCTAAGTCATTATGAAATCCATGTAAGTGGCCTATTGTCAAGGAGTGAGTACCAGGAAAAAAATACGTGTCGGTCAATCCTCTCTGGAAAGAAATGGCGTGATGGTTTGATAGCATCATTTTGGATTTATTTGAACATCCGGGATGCCTAAATGATTAATAAATTATACTTAAAACTAAAGTTTATTATTTCAGTCCGATAATTTGAACTAATTTAGTCAACCGAATAATTAATACTCCACAAGAAAGATAACCTTTTGACACTAATGTGAAAATAACAAACTAAGCAAATCATAACATGATCTAGTTTACAGATTCAATAAGAGTCACAACATGCATAGTTTATAAAAGCATATCAATTATAAAATCAGATTATTTATTTGATTTTAATTTGGGAAGCGAGTATGGGTACCGCGGTGCCCCGGTAATTTATTATTATTTTATTATTTATCTTTATTAATTTTTGACTTACAATTTATTTTATTCTATGCCTGTCTCACTAGGAGAACCAGTGTTGAGAGCAGGCGCTTAATATGTATGAGCAGTTTATAATAATAACACATACAAAATATAAATAATAACACAATATTACAAGTAACAGTTAATAATCAACGTACCATTGAAAAAATAAATACTTATAAGTTAGTTTTGATAAAAACTTTGATGTTGGATCTGTTTTGACTGGTAATCCACGACTTTTTGTCAGATGTATATTTAAGATACACTGTGTTTTGTCTAATTGCCAGTGGAAGTGTATTATATAGTTTCTGTGTATTATAAGTATCTAAAATTTCTTTGGCCAAAGTTTGTTTTAGCAAAAGGGATAAGTAGGATATTATGCCCTTTGGTTTTAGTATCTCGAGCAGTTTAGACATTTTCAAAGGTAGTTCTGTGAAGAGGTATGCTAATATGTTTTTGGCAAAAATTTGCCTAATGTCCAAGACACAGATTCTCCTAAAGATTTCATCCGAACTGCTTGTGATCGGTTGTTTTAATATAATCTTAATAAATAGTTTCTGAGCTTTAAAGATCGGATCAATGCCGGCAGCCTTTACTCCTCCCCAGGCTATAATACCGTATTCGATTAGAGATTTATTGGATAACCAACCCTATTGCCATAGGTTACTCGAAGTGGTTCGCTACGTTTGTTGACATAGCAGAGATAACCGGTCTCATGTGGTAAGGCTGGTCTAAGTTTTGTCGGCGAATGCGTTTGCTCAATTGTTGCGTGGCGGATCAGATCAGGAGAGACTGGTTAAGGAACCTATGTCTTCCTTTGGATTCTCTCGACCTATCGTCTTCATCGCTGGAGGGATGGATTCATACGTCCGTCACTCCTGCACACATAGACTTCCAGAATCCTATCCACCCCTTCCACCCTTTTCCTTCCTGTAACTTCCTTTCCTTAAAATGACCCTCCACACAGCATCCCAAAAGATGACATAGGCACTAAGGGAATCTTATTATTTTTATATATTGAATTTAATTTATATTATGCAAAAGTTTAAAATTGTTTTAATATGGGGTACCCGGCTTTGCTCAGGGAGTTGATATGAGATTGAACTGACATTAGAACCCGCTTGAAGATGGATCTTGCTCTACATATATACCCCTACCAATGGGTAGCCTCACCCATACAAAAAAGGGGTTCGAATGATCCACAATGTTCCAGAAAATTCAATAACATTCGAGAGTGTTCTGGAATGTTCCACAACGATCTCCGGGATATTCCCGAACGTTCCATAGACTATTCCCAAACATTTCACAACATTTCAGAATGTTCTGGAATGTTGTGGAATTCGCTCGAATACTCTTGAATGTTCTGAACTGTTCTAGAAATTTCTGGAGGGCGAAACTTCCAGCCCTTATATCTTCAAAAGCATGCCCTTCAGGTAAAAACGGGAACCTTCTTCATGGACGGGGGATAGAGGTCTACCACACCATATAACTCCATTGATCGTATCGGGACTCGTTTCTGAGTTTTAGCGGCACGCACATTGTACACTTTCTTGTATAATATACATATATTGATTATAATGCAATTCCACAACGAATTGTCAGTATCAAAAATAGACATATTAATAACTTTTTAAATTTATAATATGTCTCCTCTATTGAGTTTAAGAGGATATTTCACCACCTCTGAGTAAAGCGTTTAGTAACTACTAGTCAAATAACTTTAAACACAGGATTGATTAGTGAAATGTAGAATTGAGAACTAAGTAGTTTAAATAGACATTTACTCGGCGTTCAGTAATTTCGTGGTGGTTAAACGGTTAAAATATTATAATACTATTCTGATAATGTAGCAAAAACGTGCATAGAGTAGAAAAATATAAATCAAACACATAACAGCAGTAATTGAAAGTAAATTCTGTTGGCGAGGTGCCAACCTGACTTGTTCATTTCCCGAATAAATTTAGGGACGGAAAGTTATTTCTGTATTGTGAAAATGAATCAGCCAGCTTTGCGAAGCTAACTAAATATTTCTAAAAGCGTTTTACATCGGATTTACGTACAAGCTTTCTCGAAAGAATCCGCAGCATCAATTTGTTTAATTTCATTTAAAATCATTACAAGGATCATGATAAATGGCGTGGAAAATGCGTCTAACGTTCGCAATCCATCGACGAGATTTGTAAATATTTAGTATTCGCATAGGTGCTAAATATAATAAATGATACGCATACATTTAGTCGAACCAAATTTTCCGGTCTTTGAGTGGGGATAGTATAACTTTGCCCGGATATTCACTACCAAACCATGGGATATTTTAATAAACTATGAATACCGTTAAAAATTTGTTGGTGATTTAAAGTTCATTTTTCTGATTCTGATTAACCCGGGTGACAGTGATTCCAGCGGTGAATCATTTATGAACTATGGTAGAGTGCATGTTACCAAATCAGCATGAATCAAATAAATAAGATCAATTAATATTGCGGGTTTCGACAATATTGCTGCCGAATACTTTAAATGAGATTGCCGTATTATTCTCACATGGTTCGGCAGACTTCTTAACCAGTGTTTGGAGAAGGGTTATACTCCATTAGATTAGGAAGGGTTGTAATCATGCCATTATACAATGGTAAAGGAAATTTTTTATTTTTATTTTTATTTTTTAATTTTTTTAATTTAGGAAACAAAAAGTCATACAAAATGATAATATAACAAAGAACATTCTCATATGTTGTAGACCAATTAATGTGGGTATCATAGGGCAATTAGCCTTCTTAGTTCAGTCGGCAAGCTGTATGGTATAACATTGATTGAAAAGGTAAGAATGGAAATAAAGGATAACATATGGGATGTGTAAGGTGCTTTGATGAGTGGAAGTGGGTGCATGAACCAGATTTTCTCATTGCGTATGCTCACCGAGAAGTTTATTTGTAGATCTACTAAAAGCATACATCTGAGTTGACAGAAAAAAGTTATGGAAGTTGTTGTCCAAGTATGGATTGAATACGAATCTCATACAGGCAATTGCTTTTCTGTATGAGAGAAGCGTTGCATGTATTAGGGTGAACAGCGATTTTACGGGATGGTTTGACATCACAAAAGGTGTTAAGAAAGGGTGCGTAATGTTGCAAAAATTGAAAGAGATGGGATTGGGCGCGAACTTGAGTAATCTGAAAGAATGTTGCCTGTTGTATGCTGATGATGCGGTGCTGATTTCTATCAGTATGGAAGATCTACAGTCTCTCGTATCTAGGATGAATGAAGTATGCACGAAGAATGAGTAAATGATGAATGTAGGTAAGTCTAAAGTCATGGTAATAGAAAGAGAGAGTACGAAAACAATGTGCAACATAATTGTGAATAATGAACACTTGGAGCAAGTGGTGTAGAGTTTGTGTATTTGGGACGCAGAGTTTGTGTATGTGGGACGTACGCTTACGAGAGATGGAGAGATGAGAGAGACTGATAGAGATATTAAAAGAAGAGTAATGAAGGTAACTTCGTTAAAGGAGGACTGAACGCCATTATCGACAACAAAAGAATTGCCCAAAGAAGCGAAGCTGGCCGTCCACAATAGAGTGCTGGTACCTACCCTGATATATGGCAGTGAGGCATAGAATTGGCAGAGGAAGGATGAACGTAGACTGAATGCTATAGAAATGATCTCATCCTGAGAAACTTGGAGATCCGCAAAGAATGCAAGGCTGATGTAAGCGTAATGAGTGAGATTAAAAAAGGGACGCTCAGATAGTTGAGGCATATAGAGCTAATGGACGAGGAAGGGAGTGTAAGGAGAATATATGACGCAAATGTGAATGGTAGAAGAAGTCGGGGATGCCCGACGAAATGCCCGAAGAAGTCGAGGAAGACATGGCACGCAAGATACTTGCGTCGGGCCATGTCAAGAGTCAGAATAATAGAAGAGCATGTATGAATGTGAATAAGGCATGGAGTGTGTGCCAAGACCAAGTTGTTTAGCGGTCCGTCCTCTCTGCCTACCCCTGCGGAGAAACGGCGTGATGGTTAGTTAGTGGTATTTACCATACAAAAGGGTCAATGTCATTCCGCATTAAATCCACCACACTTGTCACCACAGTATCCTGAGAAGGGAGTCTTTGTGATTATTGCTGTTTGCGCTGAAGAGAAAGGTAGGTGTTCTTACTTCTTTTGTAACCTTACAAAAGAACCTTTCATTATTGACCAATTATAACATTAATGGATCTGCCAGTGTTTTAGGAAAGGCCCTATACTTCAGGGATGGTCCCGTAATACAAACACGTGTCATCAAAACGTTTGGTAATATTTTCCACATCTCTTTGGTGATTTGCCAAATCTTGACGCTGAAACCCAATAAATTCCCGCGGCTTCCAGTTGGTTTGAGGTCATTTTGGAATCTGAAAAGGAAAATAAATGACTCAATGTGTTACATGAGTCACAATATTAGAAACCAATTTGAATCAAGAAGGAATTTGTATGTTATGTCTCTGTTCTAGATTTTCTGTGGTATTTTACAAAAAAAAATAGAGTATCATATTTTATAACATTTTTTTACATTAACTCCACACAGGAGGCCCTGTGGAAAATAATTTCCCTCAGGGCATATGTCATCTGAGATGCTGTGTTGAGGGTCTTTTTGAGGAGAGGAAGGAATGAACATTGGTCTTGAAGAGACCCATGTTGTAGCAAGGAGGAAACACAGAGGCCGGCAAATCGTTCCACAGCCGAGCTGTTGAACACAGGAACGAATAACCCTGAAAAAGAGGCACCAAAATAGGTGCAATGGAAGCCATGTGCGAATGTTGATTAAGACAGTTTTAAATACAGCTTTATAAGGTTCGTTCTACCTAAAATCCAACATCTCATAACATAGCCAAATCAATAACTCCTAACAATTTGGTAGTTACCTATGGTCTGGAGCTCCAAAATACATGAAAAAACCTTCAACTGTGGAGAAATTGGCGGTTTGTTTGATGGATTCCCCAGTCTTAAAAAGAGGATTGCAATATTGAGAGCACAGGTGTCGCTTCGCGACACGACGTCGTCACCTGCCAAGGACATCATCCTTGGAAGATGCTCCGAGGAACTAGCGTCATTGATTCCTTCAGCAGCGGTGCACAGTCGGGAAACGCGCCAAACGCGCGCCCAACATTTGTTGACAATTATTGTCACATGGGAACGAGTCGTTTCTGCGATTCGTTTTTGAGTTGAACAGCTCGGCTGGGAACGATTTGCCAGCCTCTGTGTTTCTTCCCTTCTACAAAATTCAGGTTTACTCCTTCCTTTCCTCAAAAAGACCCTCAACACAACATGACTAAAGATAACATAAGCCCGGAGGGAAATGAGTGCTTGGGTTTGTATCCCACTGACACCATGTTTAGTAAGTTATTTAGGGTGGATGACTTAATGGAAACACCGTTTACTGATTTATAATAAATAGACCTTATTAATCACGACTTTGACATACGACATATTTAGACAGAGACCATAGATACCACCTAGTGATGTGCAAAACATCTTAATAGTAATGTGACACTTTTTATTTTATTATTTTTCAGTTTTTTAAATTATTTTTTTAAATATTAGCTCTACACAGGAGGCACTGGGGAAAATAATTCTCTTCAGGGCCTAAGTCATGGATGCCGTTCGGCGGGTCTTTATGGGGAAAGGAAGGGGAGGAAGTTCTGGGAAGGAAAAAGGTATGAAGGGTGGGTAAGAATCTGGGGTTCCATCTGGGAATCCATCCCTCCTACTGCGGTGCAAGCGATGTTCCGAGAGAGTACGGCTAAAGAACTCAAAGGGACTCCCTCAATCATTCTCTCCCGCTCCGGCCTGCCATGCAGCTGGTGGGCAGACGCATCCGCTGCCAAGACCCGGATAAACCTCACCTTACGAACCCGGGCATCCCTGCTAAGTCACCAAAAGTAGCGACCCACTTGAGGTGATCTATGGCACCGGTGTTGGTTATCCAATATATGGTTCCCGGGGCAGCGGTACCCATAATCGCCTCCCAAATTGAAATGTTTGATAATTTAGAAAATAAATACATTTTCCATTGCAATTCTTGGAATTCTAAAAGAAGCATTAAACTTCTGAGAAATACAATGTAAACAAAATACACTAAAATAAATAATAATAACAATCAAATTTAATTAATGGCAACCTTGCACTTGTTTCTTCCTAACATTGAATAATAAACTTAACTTGATAAACAAAACTGTGTGCCAATAAATCAACTAAACTCACTAGCCAATAAATGCCAAATGTGAAATATTTGGCATTTATACAGTTGATATTTTATGTAATAGTACTAAATAAACATAATTGTTTTAAAATTATTTTATCAAAGTTATGTATAATAGAAATAGAAAAATTTCGACAGATCTATTATACATAGAATCTAAATTATTCAGTCTCCAACTATTTATACAGCAAACTATGAAACAAAACTATGAAACAAACTATAAAAACAAAAGAAAAAAATTGAAATAATAATAATGTATTCTATGCCCCCCATAGACATACATATTTGTACGTCCGTAATACCCCCAAACGAATTCCAAACAAATGCAAACACACAGCAGTTTTATTGTACCGTACTTTCAATCTTTTACAGAAAAAAATTCAAGTGACAAGTAAACTAACTCAATTCCTAAGAGTTCAAATTATTGTTTAACAATAACACGTTGAAACATTATTGTTGTGTTCACAAGTTGTTGTATTCACACAATCAGGTTCTCCAACTCGTCTTCTAAGGATATTACTTCTTTGGAATAAAAGAGTTCTTTATGTTAATCTGGATTTATTAATACCTCGCGTACTATAAGTGTTGTAACTGCGAGTAGTCAACCTACATAACTAGGAGCTAGCTGAATTATGTGAGCTCCTCCAAAGGGCACCCTGGCCCTCGGTCCCCCTGGTGCACAAACTCCAAACTAAACTAACCGCCATCTTGCGAACTTTCGGGACAGCTCTTAGCACTGCCCTCTATGAAACAAGCTCGGAAACTTTTAGATATACAGCAATTATTTTTTTAATTTATATCATTTTATGTTTCTTACTAACTACACACTTATTATTACACCATACACTATGATATACACTTCCTGTAAAAACTGTTTAGACAAATTTTAATTATAAGCTAACTGTTTTTGCTTTACATGCCCACTGTTGGTTTATTTCTAGGTATGATAATACAATATACATAACTATATTATCCACGCACAGCCTGCACCTTAGTGGTTTCCCATTACTCATATGATATCATAGTATTGTATATATAAAATGCAAAAATTGCAAAAAATAAAGAAAATATTATAGGATAATATAATATAATTGTTTGGCTTTGAAGTGATAATGTGCACAGTACCTACCGGGATGTCATTTTTATCCTTCCTACCTTCCCCAACCATGTCACATTGCTGAAGAAAGCTGGGAACCGTGACAACAATAACAACCAACAGTTGGTTTCTACAAGTCGACTTGTGACACTGGAAGGAAGTGTTTTTTGTAAGTTATGTGTTCGCCTTCTAATTTGGTAAGTGCCTTGGTTTTCTTTACTTCCTTGTAGTCCAAAATCTTCCAAACACATGTAAGCATTCAGCTGCAATCAATTCTTGTTTCGTTTTCGTAATTTACAGTCCATTTCGCCAGTTGCATTTGAGGCTGTCATTTTCGAAGACAGTTTCGGATGCAACAATAATTTTAAGTAACACAGCTCATGATAGAAATGAGATTGCTTGCTGGAAATGTTGGCATTGATCTAAAAATTACAGACTTTTCAGTCACGCTGGAATTTTTTATGACTACAGAAAAGACTATTCGAGAGCCTACTTATACTTTTGTTTCATAGATTTATTTTTAACTACAATAAAAACACATATAAATTTGTTGTAGGCCACTTTTATTTTATAAACACTTTACTGGTTTCAGAAGCAACATTCCTTCGTCAGGAGAATATTCTAACAGTTATAATATTTATAATTCGTCAGGAGAATATTATAACTGTTATAATATTCTTCTGACGAAGGAAGGGTGCTTCTGAAACCAATAGAGTGTTTATAAAATAAAAGTGGTCTATAACAAATTTATATGTGTTTTTACACAAAATTAATGCTTTTTACAAATATGCCATTTTTAACTGTCTACCATGTATAATTGTGTGACAAATGTGGAAATTCGCAAGGAATGCAAGGATGGTGAAAGCGTAATGAGTAAGATTGATAATGGGACGCATAAATATACCAAACCACCCACTAGATCGATAACTTCGGGCTTTAGTACGTAAATATATTGGTCACTATTTCACCACCAAAATGCAATAATTTTATCAACTGTGACGTCACACACCATAGACGAAGATAGAGAAAGCAACAACAGAACAATGCGCGACCATAGACAATATAATTTTCTTTCTGTACCTACCCAATACCACCCAAATCATAGCCTAAAATATTATTTTAAAAATAAAACTCGTAATTACATGATAAGAATTTTATTATAAACATGTAGAAAAAGGAAATACAAGAATATATAATTAAAATATGATTATGCGTTCCTACAAAACTACTGAATTTAAAATATTTTCATCTTTTAACAGAAAAATTTAAAACTCAGAATTACATGTACATATTTTAAACAAGAATACAATATAAGCAGGTTATATTTCTGTAGCAAATTGCCACATGAGGACGTAGTTTTAAAGATAAATTTCTCTTTTGAACGTACCTATTATATCTTTCGGCAGGTAAAAATAAATTTATTATATTTCCAAGATGCACGGAGACATTACTTTGCATGAGATATTTGATTCTTCATAAGGGGCTCAAAAAAACATTATATTTGTTTATTTGGCATTTAAAGTAGCTCAGCTCACCATATTTTCCCTGAAATCATAAAAAATAGGATAAGTTATATTTTCTAAAAACTACATTGGTTCAGTTATGGAAATTTGTAAAATAATGCAATTTTTATTGTATTTGTGTATGTGTATTATAGTACATACCTATGTATGTATGTAGTTACATTTCCTCCCATGTCTTTTAACTTTTAATTGATGATAACTCTCATATTAAACCAAGTTCTAGGATACCTACTTACTTATATAAAGAAGCCTACTCATTAAATTTGACTGACGTTTTTGTAAAATGAAAGTTATAAAAATAATAATTACCTCTGCATCATGCACCATGACTGATAGTATTTCCCTTAACGTCATGTAACTATCTCCAGAAACAGAAGCGAATGTATTGAAGTGTGGATAAAGAATGTTATATTGTAAACAAGTAAAGTTTTGTTGGTCCAGATTCCACTGAAAAATACGAATAAATTTATTAATTTACTGATAAAAATATAAAAAATGTTGAAAATAAGAAAAGAAAATGCAATATAGAAAACATATTTACTTTTTTAAGATGTAATCGTGATGTTGGATAGCGTCAATTATTAGATCCCAGGTGAAACATAAATATGTTCTGAAAACGGAAACATGTAGGTACATCAGTTTAAAATACAATTAAGCAATACATTTCAAAAAATACTTTAGGAACACTGAAATAACAACCAAAGGAAGACTCCCACCTGTAATTTTGTTCCAATTGCGGGTCCTGTTCTCCCATTTTTTATTTGATCATGAATTCCCAAAGTTCATAATCGTTACTTATTGCGTCGGAAATGTAAATGTCAATTGTCAATCAAACGTAAATAAAGCAGAAAAATGCAACAAAAATAAAAGATTCCTATTGGTTGATTTAGTAGCCGGTGACCATAAACAAATCGAAGTGGACTTGTGAAGTCACCCAAAGATTCTGACCACGTTTTGGCTCGGAGTTAAACCCGCCTGATGGGACGCTTAAATGTTTTGGGCAAGAAAGGAGTGTGAATAGTAGCAGCTTACATAGCTATTCGTATAGGAGAATTTGGCATAATTACATAGCATAGACATTATTTTTTCTAGAATAAGCCAGGAACGCCCGAGGAAGAGATGTCACAATCAGTGAACCAAATTCAATAATTCAAGGTCTACACAGATTAATTATTGAACGCGTTTATTTTTACCGTGACTTTTCACGGTTCCGTTACCAGCAAAAAAGGCTATAAACATACGTTCCTTATCGTTATTATACTGCAGTTTCAAAAGATATGATACACAACGTACGTAAGTGATAATTTTCTTGCATCTCTCTCACACACCGCACCGTGACGTCACCGTAGACAATTCTATTAGCTGTGAGAATAATTTTGAAATAATGGAATATAGTTACAATGATAACATTGAAGTGTGAGTGAATTCCAAAAATTAAAAAACGTGATGGTTTTGCTTATGTTCTTCAACATATAATGCTGCAGTTCTTTCTTACATACTAAATAACAACAGTTAAAAATGAGACACACGGTGAATGCATGTCTGCACCCCCCCAAACCATACATACAATCATTATCATGAAGTGTAAGTGAATTCCAAAAATTAAAGAACGTGATGCTTTTGCTTTTGTTCTTCAACAAATAATGCTGCAGTTCTTTCTTACACACTAAATAACAACAGTAAAAAATGAGACACATGGTGAACGCATGTCTGCACCCCCAAAGGAAACATACAATCATTATCATACGTGTAAAGAAAATGAAAAGCAAGGAAAAAATAGTACTTTGGAGGCAGCAGTCACAGGTATTTTGTGGGTCTCATCTTTTGTTGTCACTTAATAAATACCTACTTAAAGAATAACAGAAGGATATATTTTTATTTACATAGCTCCACACAGGAGGCCCTGAGGAAAATAATTTTCCTCAGGGCCTGTCTCATCTTTGGGGATGCTGTGTGGAGGGTTTTTTTTTTGAAGAAGGAGAGGAGAGTTCTGGAAAGGGAAAGGGTTTAAGGGGTGGGTGGGAATTTGGGCTTTAGTGTGACCTGGTCATCCGCCTCCAAGACCTAGAAAAACCTCACCTCCACACAGGAGGCCCTGAGGAAAATAATTTTCCTCAGGGCCTGTGTCATCTTTGGGGATGCTGTGTGGAGGGTTTTTTTTTTGAAGAAGGAGAGGAGAGTTCTGGAAAGGGAAAGGGTTTAAGGGGTGGGTGGGAATTTGGGCTTTAGTGTGACCTGGTCATCCGCCTCCAAGACCTAGAAAAACCTCACCTCATGAACCCGGGCACCCCTGCTACATCACCAAACGTAGCGAACCACTTGGGATGACCTTGGCAGCGGTGTTGGTTATTCAATAAAGGTTCCCGGGGCGGCGGTACCCATACCCGCCACCCAAAATGAAAATATGATGGATATGTAGGTATTAGACGGTATGATCGACAAAAAGGAATTGACTAATAAAAAGGTCCTAATGGCTGAGTGGGTAAGGCGTTTGTCCCGGTAAAACGAGAGGTTCTGCGTTCGGGTCCGAATTCTTTTTATTTTTCTGTCTTGCTCTTTTTCATAAAGATTATTAGTGTTATCTTCTTCTTCAATGACATATTATATTGATGGGAAAAACCTTCAAAAGTTATAAAAAAAGAGTTGTTCTAATATAAATTGAAAATTTTTTGTTTTTAATTTGTGAAATTTTGACGGTTGCATAATTTCTAGCTCTTGCAACATTTTGAGCAGGGACTTAATAAATGGCGTGATTCGCTTCGGTGAGATATATTTTGAAAAGGTGCCGACAGTGAAGCATTTCATAAATCACCTGGAGTCATAACTCAGCGTTACGTCTGTCGGAAAATTGAATGGAATGAGGAAAAACATGATTTTTTTATAACTACATAAATCACTACAAATTACCCATTAAGTTTTTCTAACATATTACAGTTATTAAATTTGATAGACCTAAAGGGGAGTGTGTGCCCATTCTATTTTTTTGCTATTTTTCTGTTATGACAGAATATTAAACAATTTTTTGATGTATTTCAGTGAAGCGGGGTCTTCTCCAACCGAAAACGTGAACATTTGCTTACACATTTGCTTGAACGTTACTATAAACATTGGAAATGAAGGTGGCCTTTCTACAGACGCATACAAAAATGTGCAAGGCCACACCCCATTGCTAACATTTGTAGTAATGTTCAAGCAAATATTCAAGTTTAATATTAACACATAAACAAAAAAGTTAAATGCCAATTAATTAATTCATCTAATGTGCGTTCCATTAATTCGTTCGATCTTGATAATCGAAAATGGTTCAAATAAGACTAAAATAACTAATTATTAATTGTTGTTTAGATTAAAAAGTATACCTACCTACGCGAAGTGTTTATGTATAGTAAAGCTACTCATTTTGAAATTAGTATTTTTTATTTTTAAGTATTCATTTGACATTTTGGAACGTAAATCCATTGAAAGATCCGCCAGTGTTGCCATCCTATATCGATTTCTTATTTATTGCCTTATTGTCAATATCGGCTCGGCTGTCAACAGTGCAACCGTGCTCGGAATATCGATATAAATCGTCGGAAGTTACGCTTTAGTGCCAGTTTACCCAACTCGATAGCAAGAGTTATATCCGACAAAACACGTAGTAATCCAGTTTCCGTTGAGTGAAAGTTATTTGTCGCTATCTTTTTATTTTTCTGTGTCTTGTTTTCTTTCATATTTTCGTCAAGATTATTAATGTTGTCTGCTATTTTAATGATAATATTTTATTGATATTTTCAATTTATAGACCCGCCTCCCAAATTGAAATATTCAATTTGGGTGGACATGGGTACCGCTGTCCCGGAACCAACATCTCGGGAAACCACACTTGGACAACAACACCTCTACCATAGGTCACCCCAAGTGGTTGGCTACGTTTGGTAACTTAGCAGGGGGGGGCTCGGGTTCATGGGGTAAGGTTTGTCCGGGTCTTGGCGGCGGATACGTCAGTCCATCAGCTGCACGGCAGGTCGGGCCGGGAGAGAATGGTTGAGGGAGTCCCTTTGACTTCTCCAGCCGTAATCTCTGGACACACTGACCCTTAGATTCCTACCCACTCCTAATACGCTTTTCTTCCCAGAACTTCCTCTCCTACCTTTCCTGAAACGAACCTTCACACTGCATCCCCAAAGATGACGTAGGCCCTGAGGGGAATTATTTTCCACAGGGCCTCTTGTGTGGAACTAACGTAAAATAAAAAAAAAAAAATGAGAATAACCATCAAATTTTATAAAAAGGGAGTTGTTCTAATAGAATGTGGAAATTATTTTAGTTGTCTATTTCAATGTCTTGTGATTTTTCACAATTATAACTATAAATTGATTTAAACTTTTTCACTTGACCATTTCAATGTGCTTTGAAAATAACGTCTATCAATGACTCAATTAACTAGCTGTAAGATTATCGAAATAATTTCAACAAATCTTTATTATTATTCGTTGCAATCACCCTTATTCAGTAGTGTTTTATGGGCTATAATTACTTGAAGATTGAGTTTTCCGGGCGCGCTAAAGGTGTTTGTATTCCCGTTTTCTATTTTGGTTATCGGGAAGTCGATCCGTTGGAAAACAGAAAATTATTTTTGAATCAGATAAAATAAAGTGACTTGCCGAAAAGTGTTCGGTAAAATTTATCGTTTTGACCTGAAAACCGATTAAAATGGTTTGTGCTTTTTTACTCAGTGGCAAAATATTTTCAGAGAATTGAGAAATAGTTGGTATAATAATGGACACCATCTGTTGCTTTATTGTGCAGCTCTCGTTTCGCAATGATTATTTAACATTTTCGGAGTTTTTCAAATAGTGGAAGATACTCTCAGTATCGCCCTGGTAAAAGAATCATTTCAAGAACCATTCAGAATCGAAACGTTGCTTGAAATGGCTTTGGCTGTGTCTGGTGAACAGATCTAGCCAGGTACTTTCACCTATCTCTTTTCTTCATCTCCATCTCCTTTCCCTCCCCACTACCTTCAGCCTCACACCATTTACCAATTGGGGACGCCATAGTCTTACTTCCTCCTGACGCTTGGGAGAAGTTGGGACCCTTGTGCGTTACTCACATAGTTTTAAATGTTTTAATAAAAAAACGAATAATAGAAAACATGTATCACAAACGTGAAAATATGTTTTATACTGACGAAAGTCGATCACCTCACGGCCTATGTCATCTTTAAGGATGCTGCGTGGAGGGTATTTTTGGGAAAGGAAGAAGAGGAAGTTCTGAAAGGAAAAGGTTGTGAGGGGATGGTAGGAATCTGGGGGTCAGTGTCTCCAGGAGTGACGGACGTATGAATCCATCGCTCCCACTGCGGTGCAAGACGATGTTCCGAGTCCGAGAGATTACAGGGGTTCCTTCAAACCATTCTCTCGACCTTCCATGTAGCTGATGAACAAATCTCACCACGTGAACCGATGCACCCCTGCGAAGTCAAAAAACGTAACTTGGGTTGATCTATTGGTTATCCAGTAAATGGTACGGCGGTACCTATTCCCGCCTCCCAAATTGATGATCTCCACGTTAAATTGTTATCAGCCATTTATGAAACGGAATACCCGCATTGTTATTGTAGTTTTTAAAGTGAAAACTTCTTTATCACCGTTGTGATTTGAATCTCGATGAAAAGAAAAATAGCTAGCTACACTAAAAGGAGACAAACGTCTCCTATTTTTACTTACTCTTGTCTACTTAAGTTTTCTGTAGGTTGCACTTTTACCGCGTGTGAATTGCATTCTCTGTTTTTTTTTTTAATTTCAATTTTTTCATTATATTTATTTCTAGGGTAATCCCGATGAGTTACAGAAATCATTTTAGGACAGGCGGAACTTACAATACATAAGTTGGAGAAAATAGTTACAATTTTACTTAGGTATGTTGATATGACAATGTCAGCTTAAAATTAAGGCAGATAATGCTAAAATGTTATGTGTGGTCGGCCTTGCTGTATGGATGTGAAACATGGACCTTGAAAATAAATACCATGAACAGGTTAGAGGCTTTTGAAACGTCGCTTCACCGGGGAATGCTCAAGCTCCCATGGACCGACATGATCATCAACACAGAAATTCTCAGGCGGGATAGAGCAGATAGAGAACTGCTTACATTAATAAAAATCAAGAAAATTTCATATATGGGTCATAAACTTCGAGGGGAGAAGTATCACTTGCTCAATTTAATATTGACAGGCAAGATAGAGTATGGTAGGAGACAAATGTCTTGGCTGCGAAATTTACGAGAGTGGACCGGAATTAGAAGTGTGGAGGAGCTATTCCGGGCAGCGCAAGACAGAGAGACATTTTTAAGAGCGATCGCCAACGTCGGGGGGATCTGATAGGGCACACAAAGAAGAAGAAGATGTTGATATTACATATATAAGTTTCACTTACAGTTTAGACGAAAAATAAAAGGCAGAAGTAGAACACACAACAATAGAAAACAATTAAAGAACAAAGTCATACAAATATGTTTGATTAAAAATAAATGGAAAATAAAAGGAGAGAGAAACAAGACAGAACAGAACATGACTTTAAAATTACATCCTTAAACGTACTTACTTATAAAATATTTTAAAATAAAACAATGGCTTTGTAAACACCACTTTTATTAAAGTATTACTTTAATTTTTTTTCTGGATTTCCTTGTATCTACATATCTGAAAGCGAATTATACGGTGTGTATGCAATATAGTTTTTTCTCATATTTTATAGTGTGTTTGAGGAACAATTAATTTTTGCTATTTCGAGTATTGTGAGTGTGGATGTCTTGATTGCAAAGTGGCTTGATGTTAGTATGAGTTTGTCCATCCTTTGAAAAATCGGTACTTTTAGTGTATTTCAAAAGTTAGTCCTTTATTCGTATACAGATTTATTAATTCATAAATGGGATTTAAAAATCGATACGAAAGACGAGCCAAGAAGAAGCAAGAAGAGCCAAGAAATGACAAGAAAAGCCACGAAGAGCCAAGTAGAGCCGTGAAGAGGTGGGAATATCCAAGACAAGCCAAGAAGAGACAAAAAAAGCAAGAAGAGAGGAGAAGAGACAAGCAGATTTAGGATAGCCGAGAAGGTTCAAGAAGAGGCAAGAAGAGATCAGAATATACAAGAAGTGCCAAAAAGAGACGATAATATCCCAGAAGAAACAAGAAGAGCCGAGAAGGTACGAGAAAATCCAATAAGAGGCAAGAAGATGCAAGTAGAGCTAAGAAGAGACATTAAGAGATAAGAAATAGCAAGAACACAGCCTAAAAGAGATGAGAAGAATCAAGAAGAGGCGAGCAGATCCAAAAAGAAGCAAGAAGAGCCAAGAAGAGAGAATTTTAATCGAACGGTCCATCCCTTCTGCCTGCGTGAAGTTAGTTAGTTGGTTAGTTAATAACCTTTTTATTAAACAGGTAAAGAGTATGTTGTGTAATTTGAGTTACAAAAGTATAAATATTTGGCAACGTATTTGTAAGCAAAATCTGCGACTAGTGCCAAATTGTGCGTTGTAACGTTGAGTCACGACATTCCTCGTTCTGGCTTTTGGAAAAAGGTAATTCATTCATTTTACGAACACACTTAAATGTGGGCGCAGGTGTATTAGGCAGACTATTATTACAGCAGAATGTCACGAACGGCCCAAACTATGCGAGATAATTATAATATGGACGGTCTATGCCCGCCAGGATGTGTCACGCTTCTACCTACCGGATTTATTTATTCCCATAAAACTCGTACTTTGCATTTGACACCTCGCAAGTATACCCTCTATCTGGTACAATACGCTTTTTAAAAAATGTTGATGTTTTTGGGGTCACTCGTTAGATGCTTAAAGATAGCAGCCAATGCCATATGCGTCAAGAAAATGAAGATAATGTTGGTAGTTCTTTGTCGAAGTATGATACAGTTAAACATGACCGAATCGGATAGGGACACATTAACTCAGTTGATAGAGCTGTGCCCGGCAAAGCAATGATTCCTGAATAAATGCGGCGGTACCCATACCCGTCTCCCAAAATGAAAGTATTGTAGTTAATCAATTGGTCCATATAGACATATTTCAAGCGTGTATAAACTGTTGAATTGTACTTATAAAACTATCTATTAGGTAATAGCACAACGGATTGTGCACATTTATCAACTGGAATAAATTTTAACTTGTTGAAATATTTCGTTCCAAGGCTTAAACAATCAGATTAACTCTCTTAAAAAAATATTTTTTTTAACATCAACAAACTTGCAATTTGTCTTCTAACACCAAAGATATAAATTAAAACAAATAATAATCTTTGAAACTTTTTGCCAACATTCTTGCAACTTAACATGTTTACTGAAGCTTTTCTAGGATATTTCTTCCTGTCTGTCAGCACCAGTTGCAGCGCGGCGTTTGCAATATCCATCGCGTTTCACATACTTTTGAAAGAGTAACAATAAGCAAGTACAGGAAATCATCCATCATCGAGGAATAATAAATATTCGTGGACGAGGGGTAAGGCTCTAGACACCCCCTCCGGGGTCACGGGTTCAAATACCGGCCTGCAAAAGTACCTATATTATATTTTATTGATTTGTGTTATTTCATAATTAATTCATTCAAAAATAATACATGGTGTATTTGCAGCGCGTTCTAGAGTAGAAGATAGTCTCACGGTCGGTGTTCTCAATCCTACTGATCAATTGTTGAGCCATAATTTTGGCTCAACACTCCTCAAATGCACAAATACGCTCTTACCAATGCAACTCTCCGACTAACAGGCGAATCGAGAGTTGCTAAACAAATCACTTAGCTGATCGGAGACTCGAATTGATCGATCGAAAAGTTGGGAACAACGCTGTTATTATCACTCTGGTGTAAGACCATCATTCAGAATTGAAATGTTGCTTGAATTGGTGACTAGATCTGAATAGCCAGGTACTTCCACACCTTCTTTTACCCCATCTCCTTTCTATCCCCACCACCTTCAACCTTACAACATACCTCAATTGGGGATGCCGTGGTCTCACTGACTCCGGGCGGTTGGGAGCATTTGGGACTCTTGTGTAAAGTACAGTAAGACGCAGTTCTATCTACTGGGAAAAGTTGAAGATGAAAAATACAGTGGGAAATGTGATAGTTCTAATAAAACGTACAGAAAGTATAAGAGATGTGCAAACCAACATTTTTTCATTCAGTAATATTTTTTTAAGCGGTTATCATCTCCATGGCGATTGGTTCCATGACAGTTGGCCGCCAACAGTTGCCCCAATACGCTGTCAGTTTACGGAAAATACTGCATACCTAATTACACAAAATATAACCAAGTGATCCCGAAGGGATGTGCACAAATGATGTACCGCCAAATAACACAAGTAGGTACCTGTTAAACATAGGTATTGTTATTCAAATGTGTCAGGAAAAATCTGCTTCTCCATATACCGTGTATACCAGCGCATAAATAAAAAAAATCGACACTTTATATATCAATAAATTCGTTTGATATTCATATCAACTTATTATGAAGGGTATTTTTGAAGTCGGTTTTACGTTTGAAATTGGTAAATAATGCATAAAAAGATATAATTTTATAGTAAATATCATTTTGGTGGTCCAATAATTGTCGGCGGATCAACTGTCCGGTAAACATGGCGGTTACTTCACTTCGAGAAACCTTGTGACGCTAAATGAAACGGAGGAAGAACGTAGAAGACGATGATTGAGAAATACCTGGCTACTGTTCACTAAATATGTCTAGAGCTATTTAAAACAATGTTTCGATTCTGAATGGTCGTTTTTCAACCATTTGCGAATTGTATCTTCCATTCCGAAACGAGATGTAAATGAATTTTACAAATTTAACTGTTTGTAGATACTTCAACTAATTTAAATAAATCTTAGTGACTTTATGAAACAAGTGTCCTCCGTTACGCTCTACAGAGCACCTGATGATGTCTCGTTGATAAGGCCGGCGTAACGTCTCTGCCAAAATTAACAACGGAAAGAGTTAACACAAGACACGTCGATAAGGTCGTATGTTGTTCGACAAGTGTTTAGAGTGTCCAGGGCCGAAATAAGACTTATTTCTCATGAAATCTTCAAAAATATTGAGTACAATATACAAAGAAAGTAAACCACAAATATTAAATACCCCAATCTCAAGATGAATCCGTAATAGCTCTACCACAGACCTCACGACAGGACCTTATGTTGGCGTGAGTAGTAAAATTGGTGTGATCCTGTCGAGATTTTGGTAGAACACTGGTGATACAAAAAATTGTGAGATTTTGTCTGTTTCTGGATTCATTAGGTGTTGGTACGTTTCTGGTATGATACTGATGGGATATTGGTTATAATGATTGTTTTATAAATTCTGCGATTCTCTTGTGATTTCATTGGAATGCTAATGTGAAAATTGTGATAAAGTTGTAATTCTGCCAATTATGGTACTTTGGTGCTATAATGGTGAAAATGCTATAATTCTGTCGTGTCATAATGGTACGTTTTTGGTGTAATGCCGATGGAATGGCGATGATGATTATTATGTTATTTCGATATGACACTGGCGTGAGAAAATTGTGAATCTCTTTTGATTTCAATGTGATCCTGGTATGAACTTTGTGATAATGGTGTGATTCTGCCGATTCTGGTATGATACTGGTTTTATAGGAGTGATAATTTATTTACTTTGAAAGAAACGACCCATTTTTGTGTATGAAGATTCATAAGACATGATGGTTAAACCAGGTTAAGACAAAGAAGTTTTGTTATGCTAACGTTGGTTAGATATGAGAGTTTTATTTTACCTTAAAACTGATAAGAAGGTAAGGGAAGGAGGAATATAGAATAAGGATAGAAGATTTTTTTTTTATTTTTTTATTATTATTACATTAGTTACATTTATACAGCAAAATTACATAATAATAATAATATTTCAAATAACTGTAGATATTAAAATGTGTACAAGTGTTATTATGTCTTGTACGTTATTAGTTCCTAGCTAGGCAGATTGCCTGTTCTAAGGAACCAAATGCTGGTGAAAAATGCCAAAAATGTCTTCTGTAAAAAAAAAGAAAAAACAAAATATTGTTTTTTTTTTTTTTGTAGATTAAATATACATATACTAAGTTTAAATATACTATACTAAGTTTTTACTGATTGTGCCATTAATAGTTAGCCATGTGTAATTTTAAGTTTTAAATGACATTATTTAATAATTTTTCAGACTCAATCCTACCTAAGTCTATCAACCATTTAGTTATTATTGTACCGATGCATGCCATTTTACATGTTTTAATATTTAATTCTGGTGGGATTTTATTATACAATTTCGGTCCCAGATATGTATATGTCTTTTGAAACTTTGCCGAATTGCTCCCTGGGACCACGAGATCCTTTCTGGTGTGACTTCTTGTTATATATTTATGGTCAATTTGCTTAAGATTTTCTACATTTTTATGTACGTGGATAATAACCTTTTTTATATAGTTTTGACGAACATCAAGTACATAAAAATTTTTGTAGAGCTGATCGCTAGAAAACCTATAGGGTTTACGCATAATGACTCTAATTATGGATTTCTGGGCCTTCACTAATGGATCTAAAATTGTTCTACCTGACGCTCCCCAACCAATACACCCATACGTTAAGATGGGGTTGCATAATCCGAAATATATTTTTCTTAAGTCTTGTTGTTTGATTATGTTTCGTAATACAAAGAATACATGAATCAATTTTCTTACCCTTATTGGAAGTTTGTCGATGTGAAATTTCCACTTAAGATGATTGTCTATAATAACGCCTAGATATTTGATGTTTTTCACACTCTCCAAAGCTTCACAGTTGCAGTTAGAATCAATATTATCGGAATTACAGTTAGTCTTATGTGTTTTTATTGTGTATGATGTACTAGGTTGTCCTAGTACATCATACACATCATGCTTTCGATACCTCAATACCTCCTTGTGCATTAATTTGCGATGATACGCTTTAATTCGGTTCGATCTTTTTGAAGGTTATTGTAAAGAATTTCGATATTGTGAAATTGTGTGTTAAGCTGCGCATGTGTTTGGAGAATTGGGATTTCTTAAAAATGATTTATTGAAATGAAAAAAATAGTAATAATTGTGTAAGTTGTTCGACATTGGTGAAATTTGGGATTTAGATGATAATGCTGTGATTGTGGTATTTATGTTATTGAGATTTTTTATTTATTTTAAAATCAAACAGGAAGGCTTGAGAAAAATTAAATCCCTCAGGGTCTATGTTATCTTTGGGGATGCTGTGTGGAAGTTCTTTTTAGGGAAATTCCAGGAGAGGAAGTTCTGGGAAGGCCAAATATATAAGGAGTGTGTAGGAAGACAATATGGCCACGTATGAATCCATCCCTTCCACTGCGGTGCAAGCCGATGGGTCAAGACAGAGAGTCCGGCTGGAGAGGTCTAGGTGAGGTCTCCCTCAACCAGTAGTTGAGCAAACGCATTCGCCGCCAATACCTAGACAATCCTCACCCCATGAACCCAGGCAGTCCAGGCACCCCTTCTAATTCACCAAACGTAGCCAACCACTTAAGGTGACATATGGCAAGAGGTGTTGGTTTTCCCATAAATGGTTCCCGGGTTAACTGTAATGTTATACAAATTGGCGAAATTTGTGATTTTGGTGATAATGGTGTGATTATGGTATATGTGCCATTGATATGATTGAGGTAGATATGCCACTTTGTGATTTAGCCGTTATTCTGCTGTAATCAGTGTTCGCCGTCCTCGCGGTATCTGGTGGACTTGTGTTTTGTGTTGGCCTAATCGGTCTCGACGGGCACACATCATCCGTCGGGCAACGGCCAGCACTGGTAGCCGGCAGCCGCAGCCGGCAGCGCGTCCCGTCGCGTCCCGGCCCGGTCGATTGTTCCCCAGAATAGCCACCGGGACGGGAATAGCTCGCTACGATACCGGAATACCCGAGGAATCAATCGCTCGCCCGTTCACCGTCTCCCGTCTCCCGACGCCAGAGGATCGAGGAAATGTTAACCGGTGAATCGACGAGTCATCGATGATTACTTCTGCCTATATGCTTTGCTAAACCGACAGGTCGCGGGTTTGACATCGACGTGGGTTAATAAATAACATTATATTTCTTCCTTCCCCTTCCCATTCCCACCTTTCCAATATATGATAAGTAAACACAAATGTTATAGAGAGTGCGCTAATGTTAAAATCGATAGTTTTTGTGAAAATGTTTAATAAAACACGACTCGTTTAAAATAGAGCAAAAATCTCGCGGAGGTTGTCTAAAACAGCATTTAAAGAAACAATGTGATTTTTTTTATACATATAACTTGTAAAATAACTCAAACAAACGCGTTTATAATAATTTTCGGAGCATACTTTGCGATTTTTTTCTATCGAGGGAATTTCATAAAATTTCGTTTCAGAGCGGGGAGTGTGTAGATATTATCTTCAAGAATAACATATATTTTTTAAGAGCTTTAAAATTTAAAGTTTCTAAGGAAAATATGTATTTATAATATAAATATATATTTCAAAAAAATATGTGAATATATATATATATTTTTTGTATTTTTTATTGAGGGAATTTTATAAAATTGCGTTTCGGAGCGAGGAATGTGTAGATATTATCTTCAAGAATAACATATATTTTTTAAGAGTTTTAAAATTTAAAGTATCTAAGGAAAATATGTAATAAATCGGTAGAAGTGGGATATGCCGCGGTTTAAGTATATATCCATTATCGTAATTAGTTGAAAATAACCCTGATGTAAGCATTGTTTGCGAAACATATCGGTTTTGATCAATGAACATGGTTATAACTTCTATTAATTTTGATTTAAAATGGTGTCGCAAAATAAGTTTGCTATGATTGAAAAAGTTATATTTCTTACTTACTAAATTGGAAAACACACTCATTTTCCAACATTCAATCACTATCTTCCACGTAGTTTTTTTCATTGAATACACAATAAAATTGTGCTGAACTCCCCAAGTCGTTCGCTACGTTTGGTGACTTAGCAGGGTGCCCGGGTTGATGGGGTGAAATTTGTCTAGCTCTTGGCGGCGAATGCTTTTAACCACTTGCTACGTGGCGGGCTCTCCAGCCAGACTCTATCGACACATCACCTTGCATCGCACCGGGAGGAATGGATTCATGCGACCGTCACTCATCTGGACGTATTGACCGGCAGATTCCTACCCACCCCTTATGCCTTTTGCCTTCCCAGATCTTCCTCTCATCCTTTTACTTAAAAGACCCTCCACACAGCACCCTTAAAGTTGACATAGGCTCTGCGGGTTTTTTTCCTCAGAGCCAATGTAAAAAAATAAATACATTACAGGAAATAAACTTAATTTACAATGAAATATCGCAAAAATTTCAAATGAAAATTATGAATATGTGTAAATGACATAGAAAGAAGAGCCCCTTTTAAGGGTTGCTAACATAAAAAAATTTGAACCGATGAAAAGAAAAAAAAAAGTTAGTACCTAAATAACATACCTAATAGAACCATTGTTTGTTAAACTCGTGATTTTATGAGACAAGTCATCATACTAATTCTACATCAGAGATTCTTACAATTGTCTTTATCAGTAAAAGAAAATTGTTCATGAAACTATTTTAAATTAGTTGGAAGGTATATTGCACGTTTTATGAGCGTCAATTTAATAATTTTGCAGTTAGTTAATAAGTCACAATACATCAGGTGAAATTCATCAAAGAAATATAGGCAGACATATTTAACATTTGTAAATCATGAAGTATTTCGACGTTTACGAATTCTCCGAATCAGAGAAAATACTAAACTGCTATCCATAATATTTACTAGATACTAAGGTATTTTAGAAGCAAAATTGATGCCCTGAATTTGAGAAAAGTAAAATACGCCACTATTGATTCAACATCGACCATCGACCAACAGCTGATCACGAAGATGATGAAATTGAGAAATTTTGAATTATAAACACATATCTACTAAATTTTACAAATGTATTATTATTTTTTTAAGTTAGCTCCAAATAGTATTTCTAACTCGACTTTAATATTTTAGTATGTTTTTGGGACAATATAAATAATCATTACATGAAAAAATTGATAAAAAAATATATTGCTCGATTCAACCTGGTACAGTCGTTTTCATACTTACAGCAATCTATATATATAAAAAAATAGGTTTCGTATGTTTGCATTCGCAAATCTCGGAAAGTAATCGATAGATTGGCTAAAAATTTTTACAGTATATTTCATTTTAGCAAAAGACTGTTTCTATATATTGGTAAGCGCTGGCGTTATGAAATTTGTAAATATCGATCTGTACATCAAAAATCGCTTTGGTGTTGAAAAAATTAATATATCACAAAACTAAAGTTAATTTGATACATTAATTTCCATTAAATACAGGAAACGTAACATTTTGCCGGATACATTCTATCGAAAATACGATTTGAAAAATGGTTACTTCAATATTTTTTATCACACTAAAACTCAAGTTAAATAATTATAATAATCCCCTGATTTCCTAGATTCCATTATAAAGATTCAGAAAAACACAGTAGTTATTGTTGAATTATCACGATGACGTGCACACGTACACCCGCGTAGAGATCCAAACTCGACTAACATAAAATTACTCGTCCGCGTTTCGAGGTAGTAAGTTTTTGCAGTGTTGTTGTGACGTCGCAAGCAGCTAAAATATTTTTTTTTCTATTTCTAAAAAGATTAGATATTTAGGTACCCAATTAAATTTAAATTAAATCCAGAAAGAAACTTTTATTATTATATAGAGAGTTTTATTATAAAGTCGAGCTAGATACCTCAAATTAATAACTGTGTGCCGTGAGAAAAAGAAAGCTTCCCCCAGGGCCTGTCTTTATTATCTTCGGGGAGGCTGTGTTAAGGGTCTTTTTAAGGAAAGGAAGGAGAGAAAGATTTGCAAAGGAAAAAGGTTTGAGAGGTATCTGGAGGTGTGTCCAGGAGTGACGGACGTATGAATCCATCCTTCCCTCTGCGGCGCAAGGCGTTGGGAATAGAGTCCGGCTGGAGAGGTCTAGGTTATGTCTCCCTCAACCAGTCTCTCCCGATCCAAGTCAAACCTCCGAAAAAAATAAAGTAATATATATTAAAGGTATTTTAAAAGCAAAATAAAAAAAATGAAACTGAGAAACTTATAATATTCCACCATTGATTAAGAATCGAACATCGACCAATAGCTGATCAAGATAAGAACGGGTCATTTCTAGGATTCATTATTGAGTTCAACAGCTCGGTTGTGGAACTCGGTTTGGCGGCCTCTGTGTTTCCTCCCTCCTACAACTTTTATTTTTTTAATTTTATTTATTATAGATAGATACAAAATAAAGTACAAATTACATATTAGGAAGTTTTGCCTGTCCAACTAGGAAAGTTTCCCGTTCCAGGACAGACAAATTGGCAGGTTTAATAGTAATAATAATAATAATACTTGGCTGATTTATAAAGCGCCGTTTTTGTGAAAAATCACCTCAAGGGCGCTGTACATATAAGCATACAATAAAATAAAATTAATACTGTAGACTTACAACTAAGATTCAAAATAATAACTAGGTACTTACATTTAAGACTTATATATTATGTACATAGCTAGTGACTTACAGTTAATATTAATCCTTAAGAAATGTATATGTAATTACATATCAAAAAAGAAATAAAAAAATTGTATTTTCTTTGAAACTAAGTTGTATAATGAAGAAATATATATATGTATACATACATTTTTTGCGACAATGTATCTACATAGAAAAAGTAACCTGGTAGCATATATTGTACTCGGATTTACAGAATTAACCTGATAACATATAATATATTTGGATTTACAGAGTATGAGATAAGTATAAGTATGTAAGTTAGTACCATTGAAAAGTGATAAAAACTTAATAACGAGATGGAGGAATCACAATATAATTACAGATGAAGCTATGTGTTTAGAAGTGTGAACTTATAATTCATAGTAGATACTCTTGTAAGAGAAACTACATTAAAATTTAGAATATTGGATATAATTTATGTATGCAATAATATATATGATTTTTTTAAGCGTTGTAACTACAATGTGTAACTATTGTAACTATTATGTGCAAACATGATTATTTTCACTGATAACTACATCACTCCTTGCTCTCCTCAAAAAGCCCATCCACGTAGCAACTTCAAAGATGACACAGGCCCTGAGGGAAATTATTTTCCTGAGGGTTTCATGTGTGGAGTTAAAGTAAAAAAGAAAAGAAAAAGAAGATGACGAAATTATTGAATTTATTTGAATTATGAAGTTAATTCAAATCAATTTGGTAGGCGGATGTGGGTACCGCGGCCGGATCGGGAAAGAGTGATTGAGGGAGCCCCTTTGACTTCTCCAGCCGTACTATCTCGGAACATCGCCATACACCGCAGTGAGAGTGATGGATTCATACGTCCGTCACTCCTAAACACACACACATCCAGATTCCTACCCACAATTAAATTGTATATCGCCATCCCAATTGAATTTCGTAAGCATGGTGAAACACTGTTTTGTATGGGAATATAGGCCGAAATTAGGCCTATAACTGGATCACAAAACACTCCAACAAGCCACTTCTTGGGTTAATCATTATTCTTTAACTAGCAGACACAGCTAGACCCAGACAACGCCATTACTCAACCTTTACAACCAACGCCATCTGTTAATTTGCACACATGTCAAATCCACACCGCCCGCTTGCCAGTCCGCTCCCTTTATATATTTCAACCAATTGACACTAAAACTTAAAAAAATATGTACCTAAACCTTCCTCGTGAATTACTATCTATTGGTGAAATCAGCATGAAAATCCGTTGCGAAGTTTAAAGATCTAAGCGTACAGACAGCGGGAGCGACTTTGCTTTATACTATGTAAAGATAAAGATGAGAAAGATGGAGTGATAAAAACGGATTTATCAGCGGTAGTTTTATGCGAGTATATTCATAATAAGTGTGTTGATTATGCGGTCGATCGTCAAGTTCCGATTAGCGAGAGATGTGAATTTGTTTTTCTTTTGAATTTTCAGTGGATTATCGGGGATCGGCTGCCAAATTCCTAGTTTTAAATACATTTTTGACAGGTCATTCCCTCCCCGCAGATCGGGAGTCGATAATTAACTTGTTCTAGATAATATTTTGTAAAACTTTAATGTTTGCAAATTTTTTATTATAATCTAAATAATAAATATTACAAATACCCATGTAAATACGAGTATTTAATCCAATATAAATATTATGTTTAACTTTCGGAATGGTTACGCTTAATAGGAATATTCTGTTGAAAAACCTTTTGATTCACCTTAATTAATTACTATAAAATACAACTATTTTGGAGGCGGATATGGGTAGGTACTACCGCCTCTTGAACCATTTATTGGATGTTTAACACCTCTGCCATAGGTGACGCCAAGTGGTTCGCTATGTTCGGTGACTTAGCAGGAGTGCCCAGGTTCATCCAGGGACAAACATCACCCCATATCCAGGTTCATGGGGTGATGTTTGTCCAGGTCTTGGCCGTGGATACGTGGCGGGCCGGATTGAGAGACATTGGTTGAGGTAGGAATTTTGACCTTTCCAGCCGTACTTTCACGACCCATTTCAAGACACTAAAAACGACATAGAAGACAAATAAACTGTAATTAAACAATTTTAGTCCGCCTCGGCACAGGAACCTCTAGTGAGGAGGACTAAGAAATGCAATATCTTTACCTTACATAACCATTATATTTTGTATACTTATAGAATTATTTTATATAGTCGCTTAAATAAATAAAAAAATAAAATAAAATAAAACCTAATTGAAATTTTTAATGCAGTAGGTATTTTGTTGGCCTCATTTTGTATACTAAACGTCGTTGATGGCGTTAAAACCAGAAAATTTTATCGATTTTCGGAGGGTCCTAACAACTTAATAATAAGAAACAACTTATCAAAAAACAAAACGTAGCGACACGCTAGTGGTCGATATCTGTATTATATTAAAAAATATTTGCACTAGTGTTAAAACTCAGAGAGGAAATTGGGGAATACATTGTAGGTATAGACAAAACGCCGCCAGGTTTCCCCCCGGGTTAAAACCACTCCGATACGTAAGCGGATATACACGATAATATAATGATAGCAGTCAAGTACAATAAGCGTGTTTTCACGTCAACGCGTGTGTTTCCACAGAAATCGTTATAACTCCGTTATTGTTCTAGCGAAATCCCTAAAACAAAAAGTCGAAGCTCCATAATAAATCAAGCTATCCATCACTATTCAAGTTGTCCATAGAAATACATAAAAAAGACCTATTTTTTCAGATGCATGGTAGACCGACGACTCACCTACCCGCCGTTAGACATTGTTATTTTTTTATTAAATATTTTTGTACGAAATAATAAAAAATGAGGCGACTAAATTGTTTATTATACATTTATACTTTAGAAGAAGTATTATTTTTTACATAAACCGTGATTTTAGTACCGTTTGTCACATAAAAACATCACGTGAGTCAATTTAATTTTTTTGAATATAGGCATTCTAAATTTTAATACTTAAAATGTTAATATTTATTTGTAATATAATAATTTGAAAGCTTATTTTATAATCTTTCAAAAAAAAATTATTATTCGGCTACGTTTAGAAATGTTTCATTTATAGAGCTTTAGTTGTAACTAACTAACTAACTAACTAACCATCACGCCGTTTCCCCGCAGGGGTAGGCAGAGAGGACGGACCGCCAAACAACTCGGTCTTGGCACACACTCTTTGCCTCACTCACATTCATACATCGTCTCATACATTCTCTTCTATTATTCTGACTTTTGACATGGCCCGACTCAAGTATCTGATTCACTTGATCGTGCCATGTCTTCCTCGGACGTCCACGACTTCTTCTACCATTCACATTTGCGTCGTATATTCTTCTTACACTGCTTTCTTTGTGTGAAGCGAAAATAACACAAAGTTTTCGTAAATATGACATTTCGTTTAAGACAAAAAACTTGCATTTTCGCAATAGACCGTGTGGTTGCGTTACGAAAGAGTTACTACCAGACGTAAGTGAAAAGTTGCGTTTAATGGATTCAGATTTTTTAGTACTTAAATCCAATAGCAAGATGAATTTGAATTAGATCACAATTTAACTCACTGGGTACCTATCCCTAACAATCCTAACATACCGCTTCATAGAAATCATTATGAAGTATTTTCACAAACTATGAATATCGTTAGTGCGAAATATTTAAAGTTTATTATTCCGATTAACTTAATGCTACTAAAAATTAATAGTTTCTATATTTTGATTAATAATTATTGATTTGAAAAGCAGTACATTCGGAAAATATTTTTTAAAAATGATCTAAAATAGCACATTCCGAAACGGTTCCAACTTGCTGCAAGGTCAAAGAGGGTTTTTATTATTACCGTGACTATCTACGATTGCGGTACCGTGACGGCATAACACAGGCAATAAACAGACGTTCCTTTACCATAATAATGCTGCAGCTCTTTCAAAAGATGAGATACCTACACAATGTACGTAGGCCTGTTTCCTCCAAAGAAAAAATAGTAATCATTTTCTTGCATATCTCTCGCAAACCGCACCGTGACGTCCCGCAGACTCCTACAATGCTACTTGCCGTGACGATAATTTTGAAAGTATGGAATCTTACTAATATTATAAATGCGAAAGTTTGTATGGATGGTCCTTACTCTTTCACGCAATAAATATCGAATGGAATTTAAAAATTCTTTCACTAATCGAAAGCTACATTATTTGCGAGTAACAACAACTTTATATATTGGTAAGCTCTGGCGTTATGAATGAGCTGTGGCGTTATGAAATTATGTATCATACGTTTTCTGTCCCTAACAAAATCGAGTTATTACAAACGTCAAACAAATTGTTACCTTGGAAACAATGTTTTTTTTTAAATTTTAGGCTTAAAAAGAGTGCTATGTTGTGATTAAAAATAGCACTTTTTTTGGCGTCGTAGTTAATATCTACATATCTCTATAAATGTTTATTCTCCGAACAAAAAGCATAACGTTGCTATAAAAAGCATAGCGTTTGAAGTGGACTGTCATTTTTTTTATCTTTTTAGGTTACTCTAGATTCAAATATAAATAAAATACTAATAAAGGGAGTAGGTACTTAAAATAAATTTCTATTTCTATAATTCAAATATTTTCTAAAATAGAATTTTTATTTGCGAAATGTCATTCTCAAATTTTAAAATTTTCTATTCAGCAATAATTATTTATTAATGTTAGACAAAATAGCAAGAATAATAACAATTATGCCAATAATTATGCCAGTAATTTCCTACTAATACTATGCGAGCGAAGCCGTGGGTAAAAGCTAGTATAGTTATAAGGATAATATGGAGTGTGATAAATGTGACTGATTTCTAAAAAAATTAAAACGTCAAATGTCGTGATTGTTTGTGCTTTTATTCTTAAACTTATAATGCTGCCCCTCTTTCTTATACACTAAATAACAACAGTCGAAAATGAGACAAATGGTATGCACCCGCCCAAAGGAAACATACAATCATTATCATATATCTCCCTCACACGTATAAAGAAAATATCAGAGTGTGCAATTCACACGCGGTAGAAGTGAAACCTTCAGAAAACTAAAATATACAAGAGTGGGGAGGCTACGAAGCACCGCACACAGAGGAAGCCGATAGGCTATGAAGCACCGTATAAAGAGGAGACCGATTGTTCCATATCATTCTCTCGCATGCTAAATCCTATAGATGTATGCGTTTGTCTCTTTTTAGTGTCGTTAGTTTTCGTTTCATCGAAACCAAATCGAAAATTTGACAATCGTTATAGAAAAAGTATTCGTCAACGTAAAAACAAATTAAATATACCTAAGTTATCATTTAAAAAAAAACTGCGAAAGTACCCTATTGGGGTTGAAATAGTTACACTGGTTTCAGGTGGTATAAATATTATTAAACGTAAAACAAAAAATTCTATTCAAAATTCTGGTACAAAAATGAGGACGAATAGAAAATAATCCATATTATGTGTTTCCGCTTTGTCACAAAAGATGAATACATTTATCTCATGGCCATGGCTTTACATTATTATTTACTTTACAAAAGTAGAACGATATTTATTTAATGTTGAAGGTGGCAAGAGTAGAGAGAATAGACGAGGCGTCCGGAACGTAAACCTGGCACGATCAAGTAACCCAGATTTAAAAAGGCGCCCACATTAATCATGGAGTAGACGAAAAGTTTTTTCTAGGCAGCGACATTCCTTTTGTATTATTATCTGTATAGATTTTTATTACATTCAATTTTTCGAAAAGTAAATACCAAAATAATTATAATAACCAAACAAAGATCTGTAAATTTTACATTTAGCAAAGATAGAAGCTAATTTTTTTTATTTTTACATTATTCCCACGAAGGAATCTCTGAGGAAAAAAATCATGTTATCTTTGGTGATGCTGTCTGAAGGGTATTTTTCGGGAAAGGAAGGATGGGAAGTTCTGGGTAGGAAAAAGGTTTGAGGGGTTGGTAGTAATCTAGGGGTCAATGTATTTAAGTGTGACAAAAGTATGAATCCATCCCACTGCGGTGCAAGGTTTTGGTCGAGAGAGTCCGGCTAGAGAGATCAGAGGTCGAAAGTCCATCAACCAGTCTCTCCAAGTAAAAAAAACTGTATAATTATTGTAAAAACATGCAAATATTAAATAAATAAAAAATTTAAGCGACGAGCAAAATAATAGAAGAAGCAGTATGTCCTTGCTGCAGGAAGTTCATGTTTAAAACAGTATTTCACGAGGCTAAAGGCCAAGAGATGAAAGCTACGAACTTTCAGTAAGCTCGTTCCGTTTTTCGTTCCAGACGCTGATCTTGTTCTAAAATTATCACAGTTCGTACGAAAAGCTCGAATGTAATAATCGGATATAATAAACGCAGAAAAGATCAGTGTTTCTCAGCCTTATTTGTGCCAAGTCCCACTTCAATATTATTATCAACTATTCATGATAAAATAAAAGTATAATATATGATCACTTAATATTAGTGACTCCCAATCGAAAATTTGAAAAAAAAACTAGCAAAAATATATGGTCGCATCTAGGAATTGAACCCACGACCTTAGCCTTGCCTGGACACTATTGGGACCCCATCCCATTCGGTCATATTTAAACTTCGACCAAGAATGCAAATTTTTATTGGCTACTATCTTTATGTGGTTGCAAGATTCATCTCGAAATAAATGCGATGGATGACTTGTATAGCGCCATTTTTGTGAAAAATCACCTCAAGGGCGCTGTACAAACTTATAAAACGTTTATACAATCTTATTTTAACTATACACAACAACAACTTATGGCTAAAAATTGCATCCACCGGTTCATCGATCACCGATACGAAACTATATGTGCAATGATTTGACCAATGAACGCGATGCTGCTGTAAAAATGCACTGTACAGGCAGAAAATATATACAAGACCATACTTACCTGGAGGGTCACTAGAGATTAACACTGTTATTGTTTATTTAGAGCAATTAAGACACAGTTCGCACGCAGAGGACATAATTCGGAACTATAATATATAAAATGTTCTGTAATGAGCGTATTTTGAAAACAAAAGCAAAATTTTAAGATACTCTCCGATAGGTATTTTTATTTAAGGGTATGAGAGCCCAAAAAGGTACGTTTTTAATTTGGACCTAAATTCTGTTGATCTTGTTATGCATCTAAGTTCCGGGGGGAGTTTATTCCAAGCCTTAGGTCCAGACACTCCGAAAGCGCGATCTCCAAATTTCGTATTTGGCTTGCGTTTAGGTTCCATTAGTCTGCCTATAGCTGATGATGTTGCTGATCTAAGGGTTGACTGCCTCGGACCAGTAATTTCTGGGACACATAGTTCAGAGATGTAAGATGGGGCCATTTCATTAATTGATTTAAACACCATCCAGCACAACTTGTACTGGATTCTTTGAGGGCACTTGAGCCAGTGAAGATTACGAAGGTGTTCTGAAATGTGTGAATATTTAGAGACTCCGGTTATGAGTCGAGCGGCTGCATTAAACACGGATTGAAGTTTGTCAGTTTGATATTTTGGAAGGCTAGCGTAGATACCGTTACAGTAGTCGAGCCGTGAGACTACGTAGGAGTTTACAAGTAGTTTTGTTGCTTCTGTAGGAAGATTTCTTCGGACTGACTTGAGTTGTCTTAGGTGAAAAAAACCATTGCTTACAGTCGTATTTATTTGCTTTTTAAGCGAAAAGTTGGAATCCAGATTAACGCCAAGAAGTTTGACTGTTGTCTTTGGAATAATATCGCTTCCGGAAATGGAAATAGGTGAATTGTCTATGAAATGTTGGCGTTTGTTTGTGGCCGCCCAGAGAAACTCAGTCTTAGATGGGTTCAGTTTTAGCTTGTTTGAAGACATCCAACGAGTTATTGCTTCTAGGCACTCAGCTACACGGATTTTGAGACTGTCGACTTCATTTGGAGTGCAGAAAAAATAAACTTGCTGATCGTCAGCGTAGCAGTGGGATAAGAGACCAAATGACTCGATTATTTTGGCGACATCATTTGTAAAAAGGGTGAAAAGAAGTGGACCTAAAACGGATCCTTGGGGTACGTACATATTGACTTCTCTGCAAGTCTAGGATAAATTTTTAATTTTATTTCAACTTAATGAGTAAGACCTCAAATTGTAATTTTTAATCACTGATGATAATATTTTAGACTTTAAAACGAAAATTTGAAAAAGAAAAATCAGAAAAAGATATGATCGCATCTATGAATTAAACCCAGAACCTTAGCCTGCTCTAGAGCCTTCTACGTTTGGTGATCAGTAGCGTGCAGTCCATAAACGCTGAAACCCTATGTAAACCCATTTAAATAATTACGATCTACTAATTTTGTAGAATGTGGATGTAAATGGCTGTCATCCCGTACGACGGAAGCAAATTTTTATTTTACGTAATTGAAATTTTAAACCCAGTTTTTTCCATCGTCCCGAATGTACATAAATAGTTGTCTTTTATAGTAATTGGTGAATCAAAAGGTTTTTTATAAAAACTATTCGTATTATGCGTATCATTTCCTCCCGAAAATTTATCATAATTATAAATATGTGTCATCAACAATAGTTAATTTTTATCATATGTACTTAGGTAAATTATTATAAATACTCGTACTTCGAGATGTTGTACGTAAATCTATTCACATGAATATTTTCTAGATCATTAAAATCACTGTGTGGCCTTTAGCTTCAAAATATGACGTACAATTTACCACTATAGATCATTTAACATATTAAATTATCCAAAAAAACATAAATACTTTGGCAAAGACCTGGACTGGAGCATCAAAACGTCATTTTTAGAAATAAACCACAAGTTTTATTGTTGAAATTATTTCCTGTCAGAAAGATATTACAGAATCGCTCTGGTGAAAGACACACTATTCAGAATCGAAGCGTTATTTAGAGTAACGCTGGCCATGTTTGGTGACCAGATCTGAATAGCCTTACACCTTAGGTGACTCCTTACACTCCTCTTCAACATCTCTTTCTCCGCCCTGCTGCATTCAGCCTTACATATACCTGTGATATCCTAGAGAGGTGACCATGAATGAAGCAATTTTTACATTAGCTTCACACATCATGGAGCCCTAAGGAAAATAAAGCTCCCCAGGGCCCTTGTCATTGTTCAGGATACTGTGTGGAGGTTCTTTTTAGGGAAAGGAAGGAGAGGAAGTTGTAGGAATCTGGGGATCAGTTTCTCCAAGTGTGACGGATGTATGAATCCATCCCTGGCAATGCGGTGCAAAGCAATGGATCGAGAGAGTCCGGCTGGAGAGGTAAAAAGGTCTCCCTCGACCAGCCGGCCCGCCACATAGACAAACCTCACCCTATTAACCCGGGCACCCCTGCCAAGTTACCAAACATAGCGAACTATTTGGAGTGATCTATGTCAGGGGCGTTAGTTATCCCGCTTATCTTGTTGCTTCCTCTGAATTTATATATAAGCACACACTGTATATTTCTTATAATGTAATGTTGCATTTAAACAGGATTTTAATGGAATTCAATGAGGTTAATTAAATCTATTCTACCATTTACAATTTTGAACATCCATATTTTCAATGCGTATATTTTCAATATGTGTATACACTGTACACTGTACAGGTAAAACATGTTTTGGTACAGGCAGACTCACCTCCTAAATGCCAACTTTATAAATCACATCGCAAATTCAATAAACTTGTATTTCATCTCAAAATAATAATGATTATTTATCAATCTAGATCATTACTGTATCTGACGCTCGTCTCATGGCGAATAAATCAACGGTCCAGCCACTCATCTCAGAGATGATCTTCTGCGGTCTACTGAGACATCATTATCCGAGATAATTTGCCCACCGAGCGAGTGATTGATGTCTGCAGCATCTCTACGTGGAGCATTTATTTGGCAGGAGAGTGAATCTGTCTACTATTTGGATCCGAGTGTAGGACTGAGAAGTGACTGCATCTGAAATCAAAGGAACCAGTTCACGTAGGCCGGGGATAAATGCAATTTAGTTATACAGGAAGTTTTAAAGGTGTTTCAAAATTCGTCCTAAATTTTGTGATACGAAGCAACTAACGAACTAATTAACTAACCGACACGAAGTTTTTCTGCAGAGGTAGACAGAGAGGATGAACCGCCAGACAACTCGGTCTGACTTCTCTTGATCGTACCATGTTTTCATTGGGCTAGACTTTTTCTACCATTCACATTTGCATCATGCTTCTTTTTTACACTCCTTTCTTCGTTCATTTGCTTTTCTTTCCCAAAACCATCTGAACGTCCCATTTTTATCTTACTCATCACGCTTACGACCGCCTTGAATTCTTACGGATTTAAACATTTCTCACACGATCATACATGTTTTTACTGCAGGTACGTCTCAGGGATCTAATATCTACAGCATTCAGTCTAGTTTCATCCTTCCTCCGCCAGTTTCATGTCTCACTGCCATACATCAGGGTAGGTACCAGCACTCCATTGTGGACTAGTAGCTTCAATAGCAGTCCTGGTAGGAAATAATACACTAAAGAGAGTTTATTTCAAAAAATAACAATTCATCAATTATTTGAAGTTAATTTTCACATTCTGTGTAATTTCTATTCAAGTTCTGTTATTACATTACACACATATTACTCGTACAACTTGAATAGAACTTTCACAGAACAAATGTTTGATGAATTGTTTAATTTTTTGAAATAGCCCATTCTTCACGTTAATTTCACAAGTATTCAAAGAATTTTTGTATCAGACGCACACATATTTGTACTATGCCTATCCTAATATATAAAACAAAGTCGGGTTAGTTACACCACACTCAAGAACGGCTGAACCGATTTTTATGTCTCCGTATTTTATCTTCGCCCCGAATAGCAGCAGAATAGTTATTAAAACAACGGAAAAAATTATGACTAAAAAAGTTGTGAGGAAAATTATTTTCCTCATACATTTTGTATGGAACGAATTCTCATCTTTTGAAAGAGCTGCAGCAATATTGTGATAAATATAATATTGAATAGTGAGTGAATTCAAAAAATTCAAAAACGTCAAATGTCAAAGCGCCGATTTTTTTGCTTTCGTTCTTAAGCATATAATGCTGCCCCTCTTTCTTACACACTATGTCAACAGTCAAAAATGAGACAAACGGTGAACGTATGTATGCACCCCTACATAGGAAAAATACAATAATTAGGTATAATAAATCTCCTTCACGCGTATAAAGAAAATGAAACGCAATTCCCTTAAGTAAGTGGAAAAATAAGAAAATTCGTAAACAACGCCATCTCTGATACTGACAAAAACTAAACACGGGCAGTTGGACATCGATAGTTGCTTCATTAAGGAATTTTAAACTTAATAAAAAACTGAATTTAATTCAGCTAATAAGTAAACACAACAGTTATTGATTATGAGGGGGTACATAGTTCGCCGGGTCAACTAGTTATATATAGTTTATTTAAAAATTGGTGAGCCTCATTGATTTTCAGCATTTTTTTATTTGTAAGACAAATGAGACGGGGCAGAATGAGGACATATAATAAACATAGCAAAGTGGGTCAAGTTTGGTGAACATTTGTGTAGGACAGGAATATCTACTCAGTCAGAACAGTTTCCCTGGAGCTGGGAACTAGCGAGATTGTATTATTTTTCAGAATATCTGCGATTTCAAAATGGTTATGTGATGAAATTACACAGACGTGAATTTAACGTACCGATATTACACTGCCAGAATTACACACGGAAAGAATTTCAACGACGCGAATTTCACGTACCAATATTATTACACTGCCAGAGTTACACACGAACTGAATTACACGTGGACGAAACTACACAGACGTGAATTTCAAGTACCAATTACTCTGCCAGAATTACACACGGACGGACGAAATATATGTGGACTAAATTAGATAGGTGTGAATTTCATGTACCATTATTACGCAGGACGGATTTACACTTTCCAATAGCACTGCTAGAATTACACATGGGCGAAATAAAACATGGACGAAATTACACAGACGTCAATTTCATGTACCAATATTACTCTACCAGAATTACACAAGAATTGAACCACACATAGACAAAACTACACAGATGTTAATTTCATGTTCCATTACAATTATTGGAATTACACTGCCAGAATTACACATGGACGGAATTACACACGGACGGAATTGCGAATGGACGAAATTACAGAGACGTGCATTTCATGTACCAATATTAAACTGCCGATATTACACATGAACGGAATTACCAATATTATATTTCCAGAATTACACATGACCGATTTACATATGGATGAAATTACACAGACGTGAATTTCATGTACTGATGCCAAAATTAAACACGTACGGAATTGCAATGGACGAAATTACACAGACGTCAATTTCATGTACCAGAATTACAAACGAACGGAATTACACATGGGAGAAATTTCCTTTTTTACATTTTTCATTAACTCCACACAGGAGGCCCTGAGGAGAATAATTTCCCTCACGGCCCTTGTTAGCTTTAGGGATGCTTTGTGGAAGACCTTTTTGTGGAAAGGAAGAAGTGAACCTGGGTGTGGAAGATACCCATGTTGTAGGAGGAAACACAGAGGCCGGCAAATCGTTCCACAGCCGAGCTGTTGAACTCAAAAATGAGTCGTAGAAATGACCTGTCCTAATCAAATCATGTGACAATGTTAACTGTGAATAAATGTTGGATCGAAAGAATCAATGGCTCTAATTCCTCGGTGCATCTTCCAATGAAATGCCGGTAGAGCAAGGGCAACATTCCCATCCGACGCGACGCCCATGCTCTAAAGGCTGCAATCCATTTGCTAAGACAGGAGAATCTATCAAATGGACGGTTCGTTTCTGAGTCTGCTCAGAGTCGAGGGTTTTTTCAGGTATTTTGGGGATCCAGTCCAGAGGTGGCTGCGAAATTTAACCGTGGGGCGTACTTTCCATAGGGTTAGCGGTTGTGTACTATAAAAGTATCTGCGGGCCTGTCCAGTATGCCCAGCTTCTGAGAGGCCAACTTAACTCTGGCTTCGATGAAGACCTCATAGAATAGCTGTACATGAAGAGAATTAGATCTACACATCAAAAAACCCAACCTAACCTAATTTTTAACTTTTTACCACACACTTTTTTTGTAATTCCGGTAGGTGTATTTTAATTTGGTGTAATTCTTTACATTTTTAATTGCAATTACTTGAAATTACACATTTCAAAATATAATAGAATATTAAAGCAGTAGATGCAGTTTTTTTGTGAAAAGATAGTTCAAAGTGGTAGGAACAGCGATACTGAAAAAAGTACTTCACTCAAACAGTTTTTTTAATATCTGTTTTATTAGACGATCATAAACATTGGATATCTTCCAAACCCACGAAAATCTAACGAAACTTAATGAATATATGAGTTATTTAATGATTTTTTTGTCAAAGAAAATTTCTAATTCAGGATGAAGATGACTTCACTCTATTGATTTTATGCTATCCAGACTTTCCAAAACCAACAGGAAGTGAATAACCAATGTGTGTACTTTTTAACTTTAAATTTGAGAGGTTATTATATTATTCGATAAACCAATACCCCTGCCATAGGCACCCCAAATAGTTCGCTACGTTTGGCGACTAAGAACGGGTTCATGGGGTGAGGTTTGTCTAGGTCTTAACGGCGAATGCGTTTCCCACGTACGGCGTGGCGGGTCGAATCGAGAGAGACTAATTAAGGGAGATCTTTTAACCTTTCCCGCCGGACTCTCTCAGAACATCACCTTGTACAGCAGTGGGAGGGATGTATTCATTCTTCCGTCAATCCTGGACACATCTTCCCACAGATTTCTACCCACCCCTCATACCTTTTTCCTTCTCAGAACTTCCTCCCCTTTCTTTCCCAAAAAAACCCTCACACAGCATCACCAATGATGACATAAGCCTTGAGAAGAATTATTTTCTACAGAAACTGCTGTGTGGAGCTAATGTAAAAAACAAAACATAAAAAAAAAAATTTGGTTGTGTCCTGTGTAATTCAGGTTTAATGAACTCAGGAACTCGGATTTGCGTTAAATTTAAGTGTCATTTTAATATTTGAAACTGACTGTGTACAGAATTCGGATAAGCGACAAAGTACCTTCATATACCTACTTATATGTAATAAATAATATTTTATCAGAAAATTATTATTAATTTTTAAAATTATATTATTTTTATCCAAAAATGATTTTATGCAAAGGTTTTTACATGATTATTCACTATCAGACTAGGCACACAGGTACAGCAATTATCCTTGTTCCAATGTTCTTGTTTCTTTACGTAATTTTGTTGCTAGACAAATTCCAAAATTATAATATCCCGTGATTTTTAATTGATTTGGTCGGCTCTAGTATTAACAATAAAAGTAATACGTTTAATAATCCGTCAGTAATATTTTCGAACCAGCAACCTTCCAACTCAAAGTCAAACGCATTTATCATAAATCATCGCTACATGGGGGTCAGCGTCAATCCTAAAAAACCGTACAGATAATAAACAGAATAAATCAGCCACCACTAAAACTGCGCGAATAAATCATAAATATAAACAATTATGAAGAGTAAAGTGTGCGTTATTTCCAGCGCCCCCGAAACTCTAGCATTTTAAAGTTTTTATTTATTTGAATACCTCACAAGAGTCTAAACTTGCCCCGTCTGGAGCCAGTGAGACTATGGCATCCCAAATTGGTGTATGTTGAGAGGCTGAAGGTAGTGGGAAGGGGAAGGAGGTTGGGAAGAGGAAGGTGGGGAAGTACCTCGCTATTCAGATCTGGTTATCAAATACGGCTAAAGCCATTTAAAGCAACGTTTCAATTCTGAATGGTGGTCTCAAACCAGGGCGATACTAGAATATCTTCTACTCTGGAACGTGCCGCAAATATAATATGTATTATTTTTAATTAATTAATTGGGAAGTAATACAAATTAATCAAATAAAATTTATTTGCCCACGCCGGGACACGATCCCGCGACCATCGGATTGCGAGTCAAAAAAAAGGGAAATAAGAATAAATAAATTTGGCATTCTCAGACTATAAAAATATTACCATTTGTTATTTCGGCTACTGGCATTATACCTAAATACATTATACCATTACAATCTTAACGAAAATATGAAAGACACAGAAAAATAGAACAGTTGCGACCATTATCTTTTTCTATTTTTCTGTGTCTTGTTCTTTTTCATATTTTTGTTTAGATAATTATTGTTTATTAGTTGGTACGTACCTTGGTGTATGGCAGTCAGGCATGGAACTGGCAGAGAAAGGATGAAAATAGACTGAATGCTGTAAAAATGAGATCCCTGAGGCGTATGTGTGGAAACCATGTATGATCGTGTGAGAAACGCGGAGATCCGCAAAGAATGTAAGGCTGATGTAAGCGTAATGAGTGAGATCAAGAAAGGAACGCTCCGATGGTTTTGGCATGTAGGGCGAATGGTCGAGGAAAGGAGTGTAAGGAGAATATATGACGCAAATGTGAATGGTAGAAGAAGTCGGGGACGCCCGAGAAAGACATGGCACGACCAAGTGAATCGGATACTTGAGTCGGGCCATGTCAAGAGTCAGAATAATAGAAGAGTGTGTGAATGTGAGCGATGCAAGGAGTGTGTGCCAAGACCGAGTTGTTTGCCTACCCCTGCGGAGAAACTGCGTGATGGTTAGTTGGTTAGGTAGTTAATTATTGTTATTTTCTTCTTCAAGGATGCATAATTTATGTCTACGGATCACATATACAACTTCTAGCATTTCTAAAAGCTTCGTTAGTTCAATACGTTCATTAAAAAAAGCCAATAATTTTGCATAACGAAAAACATAATTCATATAAATTCGTATACTGACAGTTAATTAAAACTTATCTGATTCTTTGGAATCCACGCTAAAATTTATCAATCGTCGGTCGAAATATCTCTTACCGTAATCGCCAATATTGATAACTGACCATAGATGACGGATTTTTTCAATATCGTATAGATACAGGGTTATATCGATCGACTATGCTAGTTACCCAGATCTATATTTCGTGAAAATACGCAAGAAAATATCAGTTGGGAGTCGGCAGCGAGGATATGAGAAGTCTAGCTTCAGAGCTGCTCGCAAGGGGCAAGTGAGTAATCTGTTTGGCGTCTCTAAATACATCTCGGCCGTAGCCAGTGACGCACATTCTCTATGTTATTCGCTTCTCTCATTCTTCGTCTCTTGTAATCTCCGAGCCTCTTATTCTGTACGGCTCGTCTCTCTGACTAGAGATGTAGGGACCAAATCGCTAGCGTTTTCCTTCAAATTATCACTGGAAAATTGCAGTTCCTGAAACAAGCGCAGTCATTTTGAGAGGCAGTTATGGGTTTCAACCTAAGATATTGAAATATAAGAGACTAGCAGACCCGGAACAACGTTGCTGTGGCTAACGAAACACAACGCCATTACCCAACATTTTTAAAATCCACACCACTCGCTTGCCCGCTGCCTGAATTGAATATTTGAATTTCTCGGCTTTTTTCTACTATGATAAGCATTTATTATACATATAAACCTTCCTCTTAAATCAATCTATCTATTGGTGAAAACCGCATGAAAATCCGTTACGTAGTTTAAAAGATCTAAGCGCACAAACATTTTGAGCGACTTCACTTTATACTATGTAATAATGATGTACTATCCGCAGTTTTTACTAGGTGGGACTGTGTTTCCTGGTTCGCCGATATTGTTAACCAATACTACCGTACACCTTAAAAAAACAACTAATTTCCGTATTCAAACTATTCCCATTAGGAAGCAATCCGCCGACAGTCAGGCGGACATCTTAGCATATCTCTTGTATTTGAATATCTTTGGTTCCAACCGCTCCGTTGCATAATAATTCGTTGGATAACCAACACTTCTGTCATAGGTCTCACCAAGTAGTGCCCAGGTTCATGAGGTGAGATTTGTATAGGTCTTGGCGGCGGATGCGTCTGCCCACCAACTGGACAGCGGGCCGGATTGGTAGAGCCCGGTTGAAGAAGACCCTTTCACCTCTTCAACCAGACTCTATTGACCCTTGCCTTGTACCGCAGAGGGAGGGATGGATTCATTCGTACGTCAATCCTGAACACACTGATTACCAAATTTTTACTGACTCCTTATATCGTTTTTCCTTCACAGACTGTCCTCACTTTCATTTCCTTAAGATACCCTATACAAAGCATCGCCAAAGATGGCACAGGCCCTAAGAGAAATTATTTTACTCAGTGCTTCCTGTGTGGAGCTAATATAAAAAATAAAATAAAAATTATGCCAATCTTCAACCTTCAAAACTAAGCGATTGATACCGAGTTAAGCACAAAAATTCCAATAGTGAGATCTGAAAGAACTGGTCATTAAACAAAGCTAAAACATTTTTTTAAAGTTTCCACAGAGGAGAACGTTTTCTTTGGGGATGTTTTTTCGAAAATGAAGATGATGTTCTGGCAAGGAAAAAAAGGTATCAGGAGTGGGTCAATGTGTCCGGGAGTGACGGACGTATGAATCCATCCCTCCCACTGGGGTGCAAAGCCATGGGTTGAGAGAGTGCGGCTAGAGAAGTCTAGGTTAGGTCTCCCTCAACCAGTCTCTCTTGATCTGGCCCGTTACGCAGTTGGTGGGCAAACGCATTGGCCGCTAAGTTCTAGATTCTAGACAAACCTCACCTCATGATCTCGGGCACCAGCGAACCACTGGGGTGACATACGCATCGATGTTGGTTATCCAATAAATGGTTACAGGGGCGGTGGTACCCAAACCCGCCTCCCAAAGCCACGTTTCGATTATCGATGGTAGTACTGACATTAAAACTAAGTACACGCTGTTTGGAAATAAAGCTCATTTATGCAATTTAAGAAGTACCTACTTAATAAAGAGATGATTAAAGTTTTTTTTGTTATAGAGCTTAATCCGTTTGATGGAATATACTTTATTACGATATTATACGATATATTAGCCACTTCAGGCGAATTCCTAAAATAGTGCAGTTCAAGTGCAGACGAAATGTGGTTCTTGCTTCGACCTAAATAATAATAAAGCTACGGGATATCTTGAAAGTTTCGCCATTTCTGTGCTAATTCATGAAAATACTTATTTTTTAACCTTAACCGGAACATTTTTTAGGAAAATGGTTTTGGCTAAATGAGGAGTTTCCGTGTCTAAAGAGATATAAGTATCTATTATTTGTTTCTGTACATACTATTAAAACCCGATTTACTTGACGGCCAGCTTGTTTTAGGGGTAAGGCTATCGACTCGCAATCCGAAGGTCGTGGGATCGAATCCCGGGTGGGCAAATAAATTTTATTTGAATGATTTGTGTTATTTCACAATTAATTCTTTTTTTTTAAAATTATTATCTATAGCAAAATTTGTACATAATGTATTTATAAATTATATTATATTAAGGTATTTTAAAGTACATTATTTTTTTAGGTATTATAAAGTACATGTTTCACAGTCCTCCTCACTAGGGTTTCCTGTTCTGAGGCGGTAGGCGGTTTTCTTTTCCATTTAAAATGATGTATAGCACATTTGCGGCACGTTCCAAAGTGGAAGATACTTTCAGTATCGCCCTGGTGTAGGACAACCATTCAGAATTGAAACGTTGCTTGAAATGGCGTTAGCAGTGTTTGGTGACCAGATCTGAATAGTCAGGTACTTCCACACCTTCTTCCTCCCCATCTCCTTCCCCTCGCAGTGGTTGGTGACTTGATCTGAATAGCTAGGTACTTCCACATCTTCTTCTTCCCAATCTCCTTCCCCTCCCCCCTACATTCAGCCTCACAGCATATCCCAATCGGGAATGCCATAGTCTCACTGGATCCAGACGGGAGCAGCTGGGACTATTGTGTTGTAGTCATAATAAAAAAAATAGTTTCAATTTCAAGAGAATTCTTGTAATTGAATGATGTTGAAATTGAATGATGATGTGAATGAAATTGATTAATGTTGAAATTGAATGATGATGGAAATAAAATTGAATTATGTTGAAATTGAATGATAATATGAATGAAATTAAATGATGTTGAAATTGAATGATGATATGAATGAAATTGAATGATGATATGAATGAAATTGAATGATGATATGAATGAAATTGAATGATGTTGAAATTGAATGATGATGTGAATGAAATTGAATGATGATGTCTGAAAGAGGCAATAAAATGCCAGAATAAACAAGATATATGTACAACATATTGCACGCTCTATGTAAACAGAGTTTTGAAATTTCAGAAATAAAAACTGAAAGTCAATAGTAAAAATTCGCTGCATTTTTACTGCCGTCAAAACAGTTTCTTTTGCGAAACACCTCGACTTAAAAACTTAATTACTTAAGATGGCGAAATTTTAATGAAAGAGTAAAACAAGAAACCTTCATATTTGATCATTTTCATTGAACTGAATCTGATGAACTTCTGGTATGCAAATATTCCTAGAGTAGAGCAAATTCTCCATAACGTTAATAAAATAATATACAAATAGGTCAACAAATAAACTCTCATTGTGTCAAAATATTGCTGCCTATCCAACACAAGTCTGCAGTCAGCGAACGTGTGAGATTCTGCTGTTAGCGAAGATATTTATTTTGGGAGTAATAAAGTCTGTGGATATAAAGTTATTAATATTTTTAGCCAATTATTAGTGTATTTCGTAATATTAAAAATATGTATTTTCCACAAAAAATATAATTCTACTTCTGTAGGTGCCTAATTAGAGTCCGGCCACAGTAAAGTTGTCAGATGATGTTATAAAATCCGAGTTAAAAATATCGGACGTGAGAATATTATTCTCCGCTGGTGTTATTTAACTTCTTGTTTGGCCGACTGATTCATAAAAGTTTCGAAAATACCTTCGCCAGGAATAGCCGCTCGAAGTGCGAAACAAACGATTGGTGAAATGCGAGAATTCTTTAATACATTCCTGCTTGACTGCTGATCGGATCTATCGCATCATGCAGAAACAGTGTCTACAGAAACCTCCATGAAATCAATTTATTTTGTTAGTTTCGCCAATCATAACCACCAAATTATGAACCAAAACTATGAAAACACCAAACTATGAAAACACTAGACTTCGTATTAAGAACAACTATAAATTTTAATTCCGTAGAAGCCCCTAAACTATTATATGTATCTCTAGTTAGAAGCCATTATAAATATAACTCCGTAATTTGGTCTCCATCTTACAAAATTCACGTTAATAATACTGAGCGAATACAAAAAAAATGTCGGCGTTTTATAAATTTTAAATTAAATATCCCACTAGAAGACTTAAAATATAATCTATTACTAAATATTCTAAAAATACGCACACTAGAAGACAGACGTAAAATAAACGACTTAACATTTTTATTCAAAATAATTAACACTAAATTCGACTGTTGTGAACTCCTACAACTCATAAACTTACGAATACCGACAGTAACCACACGACAAAATACACTATTCTACTGCAGCATTCATAAGCGGAACTACATTGTCCCCGCTCCGATACAACGATTTCACACTATGGTAAATCAGTAGGTACTTAGGTGATGTTGATATATTTAACATCAACTAGGCGAATTTTGTGAATCTTGTAAAAAACTTATTCCAAAACTATTGGTAAACATATCTTTATTTTTGTAAACTTATCAAATCGGTGTATTTTTGTGACTTGTGTGCATTTTGTATCTAATTTTATTTTATTATTTCTTTACATGTTTAAAAATCATCTGTCATGAATTAATTGTACTGCCGAACATGTAATAACCCTCTCGGCGTTGAATAAATAAATAAAATGAAAACACAATAATAAACTTAATTAACACACTTTAGATCAATATCTCGAAAACATAAGGTAACCGAAAGCACGATGAACGTCATCAGGAGATAATGGACGTAGATAACTCGGAGACGGTTAATAAGATAAAATACCTACTTAGGGAATAATACCATTCAAAGAAATCCCTTGAAGAAATTGCTGATTTTATTGCAAAAATATTGGAACAATTAGGAACAACTTCGATGAAAAAAAAGGTTTATTAATTTATAAAACAAACTTATTTTCTAGTGTTCTCCATCTTAGTAATGTAGATAGCTTGAAAAACTCCAAATCTTCCAAAATAGAAGATACAAATTTTGAAGACAAACTACATTATGATAAAGATTTACACATACAAGCAGAAAGAATATATATTAGACTAAAAGAATAAACAAATCAAAAACACTAAATTATGTACTGTATAGAAGCTTTCGAATGTATAATTTAATTCACAATGAAATTGATATACATATACGTAGGTCGTAGATTAAGCATATTTAAGAGGGAATAACTAGACACAACCGAAATACGTATTTATTAAATCTAATTCTAGACGTATCGACTCTTTTCTACAAAAAAATATAAATTGATTTCAAAATAATTTTATTCTATCTAGTGAAGTTATACATACTTTAAAGTGTGAAAAAGTATATCTATATGTTTATTATAACATGGTTATACCGTAGATCGTTGGCAGATTTGTTAAATTTTTAAACAAAATGTTGTTTTATACAACGGTTCAAATAATATAATCATACAGTAAAATAAATTATCTAGGAAAGCTACTTTCCCGAATTATAATTTTAGTTCAAATAAAATCATTAAAAAAATCCGCGCACATATTTTGTGACGAAAATACTTCAGTTTGTCAATTTATTTACTGTTTTACGAATTAACATATTTCAGATTTATTTTGCTTAGATATTATTGAGAAATTATAAATAATAATAAAGCGTAGACCCGACTGCCTTTTTTTAACCCTTTAGTTGCCAAAAAAATAAGTAAAGTTTTTTTTTTAAATTCTATCTTCTTCATTAGTTCTTCATGTAGGTACCCGCTAAGTTTTCCTAAGTAATTACCCTCCAGTTTCCCGCTTTTAATTCGAGTTTTCGGGCACCGTGTATTAATTCATTAGGACCTAAACAATCTACCATAAATAAATAACACATTTTGTTCAAAAAGTTTTTATTTTTTACTGTGTATAAAGACATTTTTCAAAGTGCACAAAGGCATTAGGACCTAAACAGGCTATCAGTACACAATTTGTTTTAAAAGTCCTCATTTTTTATTAATTACGTAGTTTTGCTTTTTATTAATTTGTAGAACTTTATTAAAAAAAGTTAATCAAATTTTATTAAGTTCTGCAATTTTTTTTTTAAAGAATTATAACTGCTATTTATCAAACAGTTTGATAAAATTAATATGCTCTGTTATAAAAAAATCTAATGCTAGTAACCTGTATTGAGATCAGTCGTACGGTGTGTGAGGAACTCGACGCTTTGAATGGAATTGTTAAAATCTTCGAAGCGCTGCGCGAGGGAGCCCAAACTTTACACCACAGCTTAGAAACAGACGCCATGTATCCATAAACACAATAAAAAGTTCTAAAAATAAATTTATTTTTATAGAATAACAAACATATTGGTGACAGCCACGGACTCAACATTTTACCACTGTCTGTTGCAGCACGCAAAGTCATTTTGGTGTTTTTGTTTGTTTATTCTATAGATTATTAGGGATACGTACGTCGGTATTGCATCTGTAGGTCTTTAGTACGAAACATCCTCGAATTTAATTTCCTAACATGAACACCATATTTAAAATATGCAAGTAAATGCTATCGAACGAGTGGGTGCCTACAACGCAAATTTTGAAGGTGTGTAAATTTCATACTTGGAATACCGCTTCACGTACGATTAATGACCAATAACATCGAAATGAAAGTCATAACTCACTAGAAAAACACATTCGTGAAATCTAAGGTAAATATTGCAAACAAGTGAGTCACTGCCACCTGTGCATACGTACTCCACGCCCATATTAAAATGGAAGTGAGAAAATCTCCGATCTCAGGATGCTCAATTATTTAGGTTCAACACCACTAACTCAAACCCTGCCACGAAACGGCCGCGGACACTCATTACAAACGGCATTCGATACTATGTACGACGCCGACACATCGGCAACAGTTGCCAGTTGCTATACGAACAACGAAGCATAAAGAAAATCCATTTCAGCCCCTGATTCTATCTGCCGTATCGCCGTCATGAGATAATAAGCTCTAATTAACCTATCTCCAAAGCCCATTTTAGTATGTCGTTATTGTGTCTGATGGAACATTGTTTTTCCAGGCGTTACTTTGCCGCCAGAACGTATCATCTTCCCGCCTTTTCAAACGTCAAATGCATTTTCGCGCTGCGCCATAGAGAACGTAATGTCGTGCGGTCGAGTTGGTACTAGCGCTCCTTTAGAATAGATTCGGCCGCGCATTCTTCTGCAATGTTTTGGCATTGGTCGCTAATATCAAACAAAACGGACTGCGCTACGAGCGGCTAGAGTTGCCACAGTCCCATTGGAGGAAGTGAGTATAATATGACAAGGTTTCTAGCGTAGGTACCGGGTAACACAACATAAACTACTGCAAAGGCTATTAAAAGTTCGCGAAGCTGAAACATTTGGTGAAGATGACCACACAATGGCAGAAAAGTGGAACTACGACATCGAAAAGGAAAATCAGATCCATTGATCAACTTTAATCAAAAATGGCAATCTAAATGTTGATCCTTCAAAAAATATAAAATGTTAACGTTTATGGCAGATAAATACGAATAATAACACATATTATTTACAGCAACGAAATTTCTTGATAGTCACTTTGATGTCATGATTATTGCACAATTTTTTTGTTGGAAATTACTAATAACTGAACTATATCTTAAACAAAACAATGTTTTCCACAATGAGCTCTTGGATTTTGTAATAGTGACTACCGGCTTAAAGTTTTATTGGATAGTCAAGATAACATTTTTAACAAGAAATTTCAGAAAAAATAATATGATGGAATATAAAATTAGCCGCCCGGGAACCATTTATTGGATAATCAATATTTCTGCCATAGGTCATCCCAAATGGTTTGTTAAGTTTGATGACTTAGCAGGGGTACCCGGGTTCATCGGGTGAGGTTTGTCTAGGTCATAGATTCTCAACCTTTTTTTGCCCACCGCCCACTTTTAGAATATTTTTCTTTCTAACGCCCCCTAACTCAAATCCGAACGGAGGGGGCGTAATGGGATACCACGACAGGATTACATTTGCCACAACGGATCGGGGCGTAACGGGAAACCACGACGGAGGGAGCACAATGGGAAATCACGATGGGGCTACATTTGCACCAACAGAGAGGCGTAATGGGATAGGGAAAATATTTTAAGGTGTGACGTAATTTATGGATGTCCCCTAATGGGGTGGGATGGGGTTCTCTGGGTCTCCTACCGCCCCTTTGAAAGTCTGAAATACCCCCAAATTTCAACTGGTCTTGTACCGCCCCCCCTGAAGGTCTAAAACGCCCCCAAGTGGGCGTTATCGCCCACATTGAGAGCCTATGGTCTAGGTCTTGGTGGTGGATGATCTGGACATACTGAACCAGAGATTCCTACCCACCCCTCATACCTTTTCGTTCCCACTTCCTCTCAATCATTTTCTTAAAAAGACCCTCCATACACCATCCGCAGCATAGGCCCTTTAGGGAAATTATTTTCCTTACCGCTACCGTGTGAAGCTCATGTAAAAAAATATAAAAATCTCGAAGAAGTAAAGTTTTTTATTTACAGGATAAATTTTTGTAATGCATCCGTACCTAACCTAACCTAATCTACTATTTTTTGTCACTAATGTTTTTTCCGGTTACCCTAATAGGTTAGGTATCTATCTAAATTTTTGTCGACTTTTTATTTTTATTATTAAAATATTCTTGTATATATCTTTTTAGAGTAACATTTTGTCTCACCCACTACCTATTGTCTTGGGAAGGAATGCCAGCTATTATCTCAACCCGATAGATATTTTGGCAGATATTTTGCAGGATTATTAAAATTAAAATCTAGTCATGATTGCTTGTGAATGCGGAAATTCATTGAAAGATGTTATGCAGTTATGATAATTCTTGTAAAAATAAAATAAGCAGTTCTTAAAAAACAATATGTGTAAATATAACAAGACAAAAAAAAAGTTAGGCGAAAAAGCTTTAGGAACAAATGAATAACGATAAAAGGAAGATCGGAGTGTACGCAAGCTTTGACTTAAACTTTATAACTCTAATAAGATTAACAATTATTATAAGCAATAATTATCAGCCTGAAACACTCATCTACATTGAAAAATTCTTCCGAGAAAATATACTGGCCGCCAACGGGACATGAACCCGTGTCCCTCTGATTGCCGGTCAGGAGCTCTACCACTGAGCTATGGCGGTTTAAAAACGTTAGTTAGGCAATTAAAAATAATAATCTAATAAGATTAAAAAAATATATTTGATGTGACCTTTTTCCAGAGTTTCATGCAGAAAAAAGCAGTCTTGGGTAAAAATTGTATTTGAAGTCACTGTCACTGTTACTACCCCCCCCCCCCCCTCCCCTTTGAATACTGAGTGAATGGGACAAGGCTGATAATACCTAAATAAAATCGTAAATATCGAGGTTCTGTCTTCACCAATTTCTCCTTCTAAGCTGGACCAATTTTATTTTTTTTGCAGCTGTGATGTATAACAAACAATCTAATATATTCTGTATGTTTTACTTTTTTTAATATATATTGTCTTCTTTGTATACTGAACGTTTATTGATGGCGTTCAAACCGGGCTACTATAAGAAGTATCTTCATCCAATTTCGGTGGCGGGAATGGGTACCGCCGCCCCGGGAACCATTTATTGGATAACCAACACCTCAGTCATAGGTCACCCCGAATGATTCGCTATGTTTGGTGACTTAGCAGGGGTGCCCGGGTTCTTAGGGTGATGTTTGTCTAGGTTTCGGCGGCGGATGACCTGGACACACTGAACTCCAGATTCCGACTCACCCCTCATACCGTTTTCCTTGCCAAAATTTCTTCTCCTTCCTTTCCTTAAAAAAATCCACACAGCATTCCCGAAGATGACATAGGCCCCCAGGGTAATTATTTTCCTCAGGGCCTATGTCATCCTGTGTGGAGCAAATGCAAAAAAATCTTTTCAAAAAAAAAGAAAAACTTCTGACACGCAAGTGGTCGATGTCTATATTATTATAATAAAAAAATATTTACACTAGTGTCAACATCCAGAGAGGAAATTGAGGAATATATTTGTATGGACAAAACACCACCCGTTTTCCTCGTACGAGGTATTTCAGGCATTTTAGTAATTTTAGATTTTCATGAATTTCAGGAATTTGAATGAATCAGCCAATTTTAATTGACTGAACGAAGCGAAGTCTACCGTTTTGTATTTACTCTGTCTGTAAATTTGTTTAAACATCCCGTTTCCGTTTCAAGATGGAGGCCATTTTAATGGTTCAGTAAAGATTATTTTTTGAAATGTGAAATCGATCTGTTTGTTTGGACATTCTTATTCGATTTTTTTGTAACTACCAGAAGAAAGTTTGAAAAAGAATCTCGTATCATTGGGATATTGACGTTTCTTTAAACAAATACATACCTCAATCATAATAATCAATAATAGGCATGGTAATATTTATCTGCAAGGCTTCTTTATCATATTTTATTAGTGATTCAGAACTACTTAATTCAGATATCTTAACCATCAGACACAAGTGTCATAGCTAATAAGTGCACTATTTTATTAAATTTATTATTTTTAATCCATAATTATTATCAAATCTCCAACTGACAGCCCTGAAACCATAGAGCTAATTTGCTAACTATGCCTGCCCAGTCATTTTAAGCAAAGTTAATTTCTAAAGTAACAATAAACTCTCTACAAAATTATTCTATTTATAACCAACTCCGAATGTATGAATGTATGATATACCTGACTTTGCTCGATTCTACTTGCTAACAAGCCACCTTTATTTTACTTTTTTTTTTATTCTGCGCAAATATAATGTTAATGTCCACATTATATTTTTTGGTTGTAACACATATTTGTATCATATACCTACCTATGTATATACTAGCTTTTATCATACATACTTCACATTTTTTTATGTTAGGTCTTATATTAACCTCGCATATTATTTAAATATTGCTTAACTATTTCATTTCTGTTATTTTTAACATACTGATGTCCTCCTGTGAACCATTGTATCATGTATCACTTGAATGTAAAAGCCAAATGAATGGCGTTTAAATAAATAAATAAACAAATGATTCGCATTTAAAATTTTTAAAAAATGTTCCATAATTTTTTGTTTTTAAATGACTTATTATTAAGTAGGTGGGAATTTTGGAGCCCCTTTACAAATCTTATGATTTCAGAGAAAATTTTGATTATGATTTATTTTATACCAGCGAGCACCCGGAATGCGTTGCAAATGCCACTCAAAGAAACAAAATGTTTCCCCCCTCCCTCTTCCGCATTTTTCTCGCTCCCGCTTTCCCTCCCTGCCGCTAAACTATGTGAAATTCACACATTTTTCAAGAAACTTGCGCATCTCCTATTGTTAAAAAATGTATGCAAATTTCATGCGAACGCCAGAGCTCACTTATCACATTATCTTTTCCTTTCAATATGTTGTATTTTTTAAACGTGTAATATCTGTGTAAAATGTACTTATATCTATCTGTCCTTCCCGTAATGAGTTTTTTTCTCAACTTATTGGGAATAATGTGTTACTTACCATGTTTTTGTAATACATTATAATTAAATGAATAATAAAAATAATTATAATATATATATAAACCTTCGCGGATGTACAACACATCATTAAAGATTCATTGCAATCGGATGAATAGTATAGGAATAACGCCAGAGCTCACTATTATATACAGAAACCATCGTGGGCATGCGCACATCAAATCAAAAAAGTTTCATCGCAATGGATGAATGGTTTAGGAATGCATAAGGGACAAACAAATAAACATTAATTTTTATTATGATAAGAGAAAATTAGAGACAATTTTTTTTGAACGCGAGGTTCATTTTTCAAATACCTACTTATTTATGTCTTTATAATAAGTTTCAGCTTGGTTGGATATGATAAAAAGTTACGGGATTCTTCCATAAATCTGTACAATGACAGTTGCAGATGATAATGATGATTGCAGCGTCTAAAAGATATGAACGTTCAACTTAGAATAAATCGAAAAAAAGTATTTTGACGGAAAACAGGTCAGAGTCGTTTGGCTGTTACAATGTCATCAAAAATAGAATTCACTTAATTTGTGAGGAACAAAAGTATTGCGGATTTTTTTACACAGATCATTGAAAAAAAAAACTGTTCTTTCGTGCCAATGAGGACATCTCCATGCCATGGATACGGCTTCTAGCTTAGCTAATTGAATTTTACAAAAGCAGAATTGGTGCGTTTTGCACCTCGATAATTTAATAATGTTATTATTAAGTTCTGCAAATATTTTAGCTTTTTATAGTTGTGACTGGTTTCGGCTTACAAGACTTTTCGGCTTTGAAACTTTTTTACTTTCGGCTTTCAAACTGTGGTTAGACCACTTAAGGACAACTTATTTATGGGATTCTAAATTTCAATTAGAAGGTGTCAAAATGTATTTATTTATTCAACACCCAGAGGGCTTTTACGTGTTTAGTAGCACAATTAATTCACGACAGATGACTTTTAAACAGATAAAGAAATAATAAAAATAAAATTAGATAAAAAATGCACCCAAGTCACAAATATACAGCAATTTGATAGGTTTAGAAAAATTCAGATATGTTTAGGAACAGTTTTGGAATAAGTTTTTTACAAGATCCACAAAATTCGCCAAGTTTGTCTTAAATATGTCAACATCATCTAAGTACTGATTTCCCATAGTGATTGATTGATTGATAAAATTGATTTATTACCGGTTAAAACTGGTAATAATAAAACAAAACTAAAATACGTCCAGAACTTAAAAATAATATTATAGAATTTAATTTTTATTTTTATATTAAATGGAGTTCTACGAATTAAACACAAAAGCAATTAATATCGAACGTTTGAATTAATTGTATTTTTTTACGTAAGCTCCATACAGGAGGTTCCGAGAAAAAAACAATCCTTAGCGCCTATATCGTCTTTGGGGTTGTTGTGTGGAGGGTCTTTTTAGGGAAAGGAAGGAGAGGAAGTTTTGGGAAGGAAAAATGTACGAGGGGTGGGTAGGAATCTGGGGTTCAACGTGTCCAGAAGGTACGGACGTATGAATCTTTTCCTGAGAGAGTCCGGCTGGATAGGTCAAAAGGTCTCCCTCAATCAGTCTCTTCTGATCCTACCCGCCACGAGTTGGTGGGCAAACGTATCCGCCGCCAATATCAGAACAAACCTCACCCCATGAACCCGGGCACTCCTGCTACGTCATCAACCGTAGCGAACCACTTGGGGTGACCTACTTAGGCTAACACCAAAAATTTCAAGGCCCTGTCTTGAGTTTAAAAGATGGAGATTGTTGGAAAATTTGTGGAGAATGATATCCATAATTTTTCTTCTCAAGTCGGTTCCTCATTGCTGAGGATCGTGGACCCTACTCCAATTTCCATGGTGGACAAGGGTCCTGCACTCCTAGCTATCCTGCGCTGCGTGCAGAGCTGCGGATGCAGACGCTAGAGATATTTGGTCACTCCAGGGCATTGGTGACCTTCTTCTGATGACTATGAATGTGAGAAGGCAGGCAGATGACTATGATTGTGAGAAGAAGTAAGACTAAGACTATGAGAAGGCTATGGCTATGAGTTTCTCCAAGTTGGAGTCCTCGGTTTGGCGAGCAACGTGTCCAAAGTATCTTAAGATACGTTGTAGGCAGATGGTTGAAAGCCTATTGTGGATGCCTAGCTCTTCCAGAATGGACACATATGTTTCTTCTAGCTGTCCTTGGAATCCGGAGAACTTTTCTCCAGCACCACAATTCGAGGGCGTCTGTCTGTTTTCTTACGCAGTCTCTAAGTGTCCATGTTTCCACACCGCACAGCTAGTAATTTGAGGTATCTAGCTCGACTTTATTATAAAACTCTAAGTTTCTTTCTAGATTTAATTTAAACCTAATTGGGTTCCTAAATGTCTAATCTTTTTAGAAATTGAAAAAAAAACATTTTAGCTGCTTGCGACATCACGGCAACATCGCAAAAACTTACTACCTCGAAACGCGAACTAGTAATTTGTAATTTTATGTCAGTCGAGTTTGGATCTCTACGCGGGTGTGTGTGGGCACGTCGTCGTGATAATTCAACAATAACTACTGTGTTTTTCTGAATCTTTATGATGGAATCTAGGAACTCAGGGGATTATTATAATGATTTAACTTGTGTTTTATTGTGATAAAAAATATTGAAGTAACCATTTTTCTAATCGTATTTTTTTTTCACGTTTAGAATTCATCGAGACTTTTAAAAATGTATCCGAATGTTTCCGGCAAAATTTTACGTTTTGTGTATTTAATGGACATTAATGTGTCAAATTCACTTTAGTTTTATGATTTATTAAGGGTTTACTTTAACAACTTTAAATTTTTTCAGCACCAAGGAGATTTATGATATACAGATCGATATATATATATATATATATATAAATTTCAAAACGCCAGCGCTTACCATTATATATAGAAACACTCTTCCGCTAAAGTGAAATGTTCTGTAAAAATTTTGAGTCAATTTATCGATTATTTTCCGAAATTTGCGAACGCAAACATACGAAACCTATTTTTTTAATATATACATATATTAATTTTTCAGTATCTAAGTATAAAAACGACTGTAACAGGTTGAATCGCGCAATATTTATTTTTTTAACAATTTTTTCAAATAATGATATTTTATATTGTCCCAAAAACACACTAAATTAATAAAGTGGAACTAGATACCTCAAATTACTAATTGTGCACCGCACAGAAGGAAAATCAATTCCCGGACGAGTCTCAACTAGGTGGTATTCGTTATACCTCTGTCACTCCATATCTTTTGCATTTTACTCATGGTGTCTTTTGTCATGCAAATTAGTGGTATGAATACTTAAAAAAAATGTTATAACGCAAATTCACACAAAGTCTACTAATACATGAAATCAACTATCCACATAATTGGATTACTTTTAATATTTTAGAAACATTAATCAAACTGTAAAGGCATAATAATAATGGCACCAAAAATACCAAAGCGCCATCTCTAGAATATTTTTTCAAATACATCTATTTGTATTTCATTATTGTTTTCTTGATTGAATGAAAGTATGAATGAAGCGGAATCTTGGAAGTGGAAATTTAATGCAATAATTCATTCTATCAACTTTCGGAGGCAATCACGCACACAAACGCGGACGTTTACGCATTTTCTGAAATTTGAAGAGCACTTAAAATAAACGCAGATCCTACCAATTCGGGGTTTGGCCTGATTGGTAACGCGGTTGGGCAAACAAAAAAAAAATTAAATGTCAAGGCGGGTTGGTCACCATATATTTGATAACCAACTCCCCTGCCGTAAATCACCCCAAGTGGTTCATTACGTCTGGTGACTTAGCACAGGTGCCCAGGCTTATGGGGAGAGGTTTTTCTAGGTCTTGGCGGGGCGGGCCGGATCGGGAGAGACTGGTTGAGGGAGACCCTTTTACTTTCATTTTCTTACGAAGACCCTCCAAAAGGCATCCCCAAGGACGACAAAGGACCTGGGTGGAAATATTTCCCTCAGAGCCTCCTGTGTGAAGGTGATATATAAAAAAGGAAATAGTAGTATTATGGTAAAAAAAACTTTGTTTTTTTACGGGTTAATTTTCTTAATTTTTGTATTTAACTTAAACAATTTCCCACTATTTAAAATCAGGATCATTAAACTGCAATCACTGATTGCTGATTCCGATTAAATCATGCAGATTTACCGGCTTGGCATGCATGCTTGGGATTTGCTGCAATCTGCTTGATGAATGACATCTGCTGTAAGAAGTCATGTCTGGCATACAGGTCCACGTCACTTCTGATACACGCAGAGCCGAACAACCTACACTATATCGTGTTCTGGCTCATATGTTAATAAATAAGACATGTTCACGATGGCTCCGACCACAAATATGCAGAACGAGATTGACTGCCCTCTGACGTAGAGACCATTCATAAAAGCTGAAGGCGTAATTCTAATTAGAAAAATATGCAGGTTTATTTTTATAAGTTACGGATTCGTAGGAGGGGGAGATTAAAATCTGCACGAGCTATTCTGGATTGATATTATCTCGGTAATTAATTAGCATCATAAGAATTTTATTTATCCTTTTCTTCTTTCGGGCGTTAATTTATTTTTATATAAGTACCTACTTTTTATAAAATTCCCTCAGGGCGTATGTCATCGTTGCGGATACCGTATAGGGTGACCAGACAAGCAAAAATGAACTCAAATCAACACCTCGTTTGAAGGCATTAAAAGTGATGAAAAAAATACATTAAAATTTGGTTAAATAGGTTACGTTAGGCTAGGTTATGGGCTATATTTAAAAAAAACCTTAGCTTTCAATGACATAAGTTATTATTCCGTGGGGCGCACTAGTGATTTGAATAGGGTTAGCAGATGTGTACTATTGAAGTATCTGCGGGCCCTTAAAGTATGCCTAATTTTGAGAGGCTAATTCAACTCTGGCTTCAATGGAAACCCCATACCTGAGCTGGTCACTTACAGTTACACCAAGCATATCAATGGAGGGCCTGCTAGGAAGATTGCTTCCGTTGAAGGAGACTAGATTTTCATTTCAAACGTAATCAAACAGGATTGAGTCTAAAGTTATAGTTAATGAAATGTCCGAGAAGGGCAGGAAAACTTCACAAGAGATCCGGCTCATCACGTGTTATGAAAATATTTGAAATGACAGGATATAGAATTATTTATGGTGGATTATAAGAAAAAAAATTGATCAAAGACAAAGAAAAATATTAAGATTAATAAGTCACAGACTACATTTCATTGACGCCCAAAGTGGTAGGTGTTATATGTTTGATCTAGATGGCGCTGGTTAAAAACATGACAAAGAGTAAATAAAAACGATTGTAACTATTTAAATTATTATTTATATATTAAACATGTAATGACTATTTAAATACAAGGTGTAGTAGTTAATTCACAGTTCTCACAAGGAATAATTCCTGTTCCGAGGCGACAGGAAGTTGTAGCGTTCGTGTAGTATCATGATTTCATCATGTTCAAGTGTTTCATCATCTTCATATTTGTTGATTTACTCATCTTCATGTTTGTTGACTGGGTTTGTTAATTTCCTCGTCATAAAGTTTGTAAAATATGTCGCTTTCCGCATCTTAATGTTTTTTGATTTTCCCATCATAATGTTTGTTGATTTCCTCATATCAATGTTGGTTGAAAATGTATGTTGATTTCCTCATCTTACGTTTGTAGACCACGTTTGTGGATTCCTCATCTTAATGTCGGTTGGCTATGTTTGTTTATTTCTTCATCTTATTCTTTGTTGGCTATGTTTGTTGATTTCCTCATGTTCTTTATAAGTTTAATCATCTTATCTCTCATCTTTATTTTCCTTTTTAGGTTTTCAGACTAACGTATGCTCTTAGTTGCGCCCTGGTGGGAGAAAATAATTTATATTCACAGAAAGCGTAAAATGTTGCTTGTGTCGTGATGGAGGATCCAGCCTAGGAATCGAACATGGGACACCTGGGTGGAACCCAAAAGCGATGCCAACTCAGCTATCAACCGATTATGTTCAGCAGATAACTCCAAGAAATCCACGGCGGATGAGTCGTAGTTCCACTCTGGACATTTGGGACTTTTTGTTGGAGATATTAATAAATTTCCTTGGAACAAAGATCATCCAATTAGTTTACAAAATTATATTATAGTTAAATTTCTGATCGTCTTTTGAAAGGCAATGATCCTGGGACAAGGCTCGTCCATTCCTCACTACGCGGAGAGCTACGGTCACCGACATTGGTGACCTTCCTCTGCTTTTTCTGCCTTCTACTTTGCCAGTGACTATGAGTTTCTCCAAGTTGGAGACCTCAGTTTAGCGAGCACCGTGTCCAAATATCTTAAGATACGTTGCAGACAGCCTATTGTGGATACCTAACTCTTCCAGGATGGTCATATTTGTGCTTCTGGCTGTGCATGTAATCCTGAGCATTTTTCTCCAGTACCACATTTTGAGGGGCGTCTATTCATTTTCTTTCGCTGGCTCCTAAGTGTCCACGTTTCCACACCGTAAAGAAATATGGGAAAATCAAAGCCAATGGTGGTCATAGTTATGCCTCTGTTACTCTATATCTTTTGCGTTTTACTCATGGCGTCTTTTGTCTTTCAAATTCTTTTTTTTCACTTCTGTTTCACAACCTTCTTCGTCACTTATAGGCGAGCCTAGGTATATAAAGTCGTTTACATTTTCTAAGCATGTGAGAGACTAATATGTAATACGTGCATAGTAACAATTGCCTAGTGAAAGAAAAGCGGAAAACATTTCTCTTCTGAATTTCCCAATACTTGTTATTTGAGTAACAAATCTGCCAGTAATTTGCAGAGTAAAAATAATCAAATTCGACGTGTGGATAAATATTGATATTTTATTTACTCTGGATAAGTGTTACTGGTACATGATTTTTCTTACAGGTCATCATTGCGGTAATGATTTGAGGTAAGTACCAATAATCACGTGGATAATGATAAATTTACCGCTAGACAAAATATATAGCTAAAACAACACATCAAAAAGTATCTAACAAACTTTGTGAATGTAAAGTTTCGAATGAGAGAAAAAATAAATTTTGAGAAAAATCGATTTTATTTATACTCATGTGTAATTTGGCATTTAATTTAAAATTTGGAATTTTTTCACATATTTTACAATTTGGGAGGCGGGTATGTGTACCGCCGCCCCGGGACCAATAACCCAAGATTACTACCCAACTCTCATACCTGATCCTTCACAGAACTTCCTCTTCTTCATTTCCTCCACACAGCATCCTCAAAGATGAGATTTATTGTATAACCAACACCCCTGCCATAGGTCATTCCAAATGGTTCGCTTCGTTTGGCGACTTAGCAGGGGTACCCGGGCTCATTGGGTGAGGTTTGTCTAGGTATTAGCGTCCAATGCGTTTGCCCACCTACTAGATCAGGAGAGATTGGTTGAGGGAGACCTAAACCAGACCTCTCCAGCTGGACCCTCTCGACCCGTCGCCATGCACCGCAGTGGGAGGGAGAGATTCATGCGTCTGTCGCTCCTGGACATATTAACCCCCAGATTCCTACCCTCCCCTTACACCTCTTTCCTTCACACAAGTTCCTCCCCTTCATTTTCTTAAAAATACCCTCTACCCAACGGTTCCATGACAACTCAGAATCAACTCAACTCAACACCTCTTTGAAAAGACAAAGATATGAAAAAAAAAAAAAAAAATAGCCCATAACCCAACCTAACGTAACCTATTTAACCAATTTTTCATGTATTTTTTATCACTCTTTTCTCAGGGCCTCCTATATGGAAATAAAGTTTTAAAAAATTCTTTCATCTTTGCTGCATGTTCAATTAGTCACTTTTATAAATATATTTTCTAGCTAATGTAAAAAAGCACGACGACTGTGACTTATTAAATTGTTATAAAACAAAATAAAAACTATTGTTTGATTATAATTAATTGAAAGAAATGAAAACAAACCAAACTTACAGCACGAACAACACACATAAAATTATACCAACAAACTTCTGTCATTAAACTGTAATCTTCAGATCAAACTGTTTTATTGCTTTCAACGTGATAACTTCAATTATATAGAGAAAAGTAGATGGATACCATCATCGTGAAATTGGTTCATAGACACCAGTCTATCATCTCTGGCATAGATTTACGAGCACGTTGATTGATACACTCAGATTATGTACTTAATAATATATTAGGATTTCTGGTCTCGACCACCTGTGAGGTGTCTTCCGCGAGGTTCAAAGTTTATATTGGCAGGTATAAAAGATTTTCAAACGATCTCTTACGTACATTAAATGAGCGCAACGTGTTTTAGTGGGTAACTTTTCAAAATGTTATGACAGGAACATATTTCAATATTTTTTTTAATTAACTCTGCCTTGTTATTATTATTTTTTACAATAATCCCACATTGGAAGGAAGGAGAGGATGTTTTGGGAAGGAAAAAAGAAAGAAAGAGGGTTTCGTAGGAATTTAGGGGTAAGTGTGTCCAGGTGAGACGGACGTATGAATCCATCCCTCCTGCTGCGGTGCAATACGATGTGCAGGACAGCAGGAGAAGTAAAAGTTTTTTAGGTCAAGGTTTTTACCCATGGCTGTTTCCAACAGCATTTATCTCGGGAATGCTAGGTATCTGCAGCCTTAGTTTCAAAAGGGATATATCCCTTTTGAAACTAAGGCTGCAGATACCTAGTAGCATTACTGCTGATGGCTTATAATGCTTCTAAATGGTTTTATATTGGTACCAGATATTCTGGCTGAAATAGGATTCTATGCCCCGGATAATTTCACGCGAGGTCGCCAACACAGGCTTTTGATTATTCCCAGGTGTAGAACTAACTTACTAATAGTGATGCCCCTGGGAAGACTTACTAGGTTAATTAACTGCCCCGCAGGAAATGTGGATATTTTCCACATTTCCTACAACGATTTTAAGCGTGAAATAGCACATATGTTTTAACTAAATGTATTTATTATGTATCTTTTCTTACCGGTTTTGCAATGTATTGATTTTATGCTGTTTTTGCAAATAAATAAATAAAAGGTCTCCTTAAACAGGCCTCTACCGATCTGGCCCACCACGCAGCTGGTTCGCCGCCACGACCACACCTCATCTGATGAATTAGGGCATCGATGCTTAGATGTTGGTTATCCAATAAATGTTTCCTGGGGCGGCAGTACCCTTACCCGCCTCCCAAATAGAGTTTATATTATAATAAGGAAAAGGAACGATTTGATGACCTCTGTGTTTCCTCCCTCTTACGACATGAGCCTCTTCCAGACCCACGATCACTCCTTCCTCTCCTCAAAAGACCCTCTACACATCATCCTGTAGATCATATAGGTCCCGCGGGAAATTATTTTCCTCAGGAACTTCCGTGTGGAAAAATAATGCGTGCAATATGAATATTTGAGAAACAGACTAATAAACTAAAACATGAATGCATTTTCAAGCTAAATAAATTCATATTACTTTGCCGGTGGAAGTTTGTTACAAGTAATACCTAAGACGATAGTGCACAACGATAGATTGGTCGTGATACAAATGTTATTTGGTTTTGTGTGAAACCGGGCCGGAAAAGCGCCGGAACCTGTGAAAGTGCGGTTCGCTCCCCGCCCTCTCGGGTGTCGCCATCACAGATCTCCGCCTAAAAAGGGAGCTCGGATCCTCAGCCGCCCATTGGCCCGCCCAGCCCCCCTTCTCGCGGCGCGGATCACGTTCCCGAGTATATAAATGTACCCCGAGCGAGCGCGCCGATCAGAACGGCTTTCGAACGTAAGTAGTTGACGTGCCGCTAACACTTCCATCATACTATCATACCGTCGCGAGTGACCGAGGATTACCCGTGTGTACAAGTGCCCCAGGATATCCGCGCCCCTATTACACCGGTGATAAGGCCTATCAGCTTCCCTGCTGGGCAGGTGTCTAGTGCCCCGTGCTGCACCCTCGCGCTCCGGTGTAATAGGCCCGCGTGGATGTGCCGGGTGACAGTGTGTGCATTATAACCCCCGTTTCCACCTCGTCCGATTAACCCTTCGTCTGATTGTTCTCAACAGTTCACCTTATCATTTAGTTTGTCGTATTTACTACTGGTTATTGGTGCAATCATCTTGCTGACGTGTGACGGTCTAGGAATCTAGGAAGCGGTCTGGTGTTTGTTTACCCCCTGTACACATCGCACTATCACACAACAACACTTTACTCACCTGTGAATTCAGTTATAATGTGTTTAAGATCAAGTTAAAACAATCTTAAAGTACAGTCACTTTAAGTTTGATAAAAAAGTTTCAAAAGTGATCAGAACAACTTTTCAACAACACAATAAATCGGTTTGGAGTTCCAATCTTTAAAAATGTGGATCTTTTAAAAATACGCCTTTCGGGTGGTGCTTTGGATAAATGGAATAACGACAGAGACTCACACACTTTTAGATAACACCTTATCAAAGAAACAATGACCATGATGGCTCTTTGAGGTTAGATCAAGAAGATCAATCTAAATCACGACTTGACAACCCCTGGGGGTGTTTTAATAGTGATAATATTGAGATACTACCAATCCGTTACAATTCTCAAATCAAATATTGAATTCAATTGGAACCTAAATCTGATTCCATAGAAATCACACAAATTAAAACAATTCTTATATCAAATTAGATATTAAATTGGAATAATTCTAAACCCATATCTGGTTCCATAGAAGTTATTCAACTCAATACAATTATTAAACAAAATATAGAATTCATCTGGGATCTAAATATGATTCCATAGAAGTCACACAATACAGAACAATTCTTATTTCAAATCTGAAATTAAATTGGAATAATTCTAAGCACCTATCTGGTTCCATAGAAGTCATTCAACTCATTACAATTATCAAATCTAATATAGAATTTCAATTGGGATCTAAATCTGATTCCATAGAAGTCACACAATATAAAACAATTCTTATTTCAAATCAGAAATTAAATAAGAATAATTCTCAACTTATATTTGGTTCCACAGGAATCATCCAATTCAGTACAATTCTCAATTCAAATTTTTGAATCTAACGGAATTGTTCTATTTATTATTCTGGTTCCATAAAAGTTACACAATCAGATGCAAACAGCACCGTTTCCTTAGAGACCTTGACGGACCACTGGTCATGTATTGGCGAGTTCCCGGTTGTTCGGACTTGGCGCTTATGGGTAGATAATAAACCCAGCACAACTATAGCTGGCGTAGTCCAGAAATAGTCCGCCAAGCTTACTGGAAATAAACTGGGGCGAGGCGGAATATTGCCGGATTCCTTAATCTGCCTGCTTACGTCAAAGGAATGAGCGAATAACGAAAAATAAGTAAATTGCACTTCCACTTGAAATTCTAATTCAAGATGGCATAATAAAAATCACACACTCAAAGGGTGTAAACCAACAAATCTTTCTAGATTTAAATACAAGAAATTGATTCAAGAGTTGATTTGAACAATTTTCCAACAGAAAAAGCCACCCGCCATTTTGTTTCTTGAACATAAAATTTTAAAACAAAATAGATTCATTTCATTGTTTTTAAGTACGGAAAATGTAGAAGTTTGTTTGATGAGTGAAATAATTGTTACATATTCTAATATGGACATCTCTTTAAAGGTCATAGACTTTTTTGAAATATCCTATATAAACCATACCTATTTCACCTAATTTAGAGCTAAGTTATAGCCTTTTTTGTCAATTCGTCCAAATTCGGTGGTGCGTTGTAGATATTTATTGTAATGTATTAAAATTCATCACAATTAAAGACAATTCTTTTGATTTGTCCAAATTTGGTGATGTGTAATAGTCGAAAACATTTCGTGACGCAAATGACGCTATCATACAAATGACACAATACGGCGGATTGTTTTAGATTCGCGCAAAGCAGGTATAGCGGGATTAGCTTGTAAAGCGGGTAAAGCTGGTAAAACGGCCGTTGCCCAATTCTGAAGCTTTCCTCGCCGAAGAATCCGTTAGCGGATAAGGTTTCCATCCGCGACTTGGCAGCCTTCCCGCGGCGCTCCGAGCTGGGACAGAAATAGGTCCAGCTCCGCCATGCGCCGAGCGCTATAGCCATTCGCCATTGTCGTAGTGAACCAACAGGCGCGCGGTGTTTCCTCAAGTCTGTATCTACCTCGGACCATTATTCTTTTCCATCGACTTGTGCTTTTCTTCTAACTGTGTTTTATCTGTGATCGGGATCTTGTAGTGTCTACCAACATTTCGCCGCTTTTTAACTGGTGGTTGCTGCTTCTAAAGTACATCGTTTATCAAAGTGTAGTTTTTAAAAACTTATCCCTGTGTTCGCGAAGGGATGCAGCGCAATAATTCTATCGAATTACGCCTCATTCTAGCCGTTCTTATTGTTTCCTACCAATTCAATTAACTTCTTCAATTTTCATCTCTTGGTATCTGAATACAATACGAGAAACTTAGATAACAGTTTATTAATGTAAAATCAATTCAAAAGTTTATCATTGTGCAAGTTAAATTAAATATTCAATTGTGACGTAACAATCAAAAGTTCCTCAAAGCATGATGCATGCAACTCTTATTCAAGTTGAAGAACATTATTTCGGTTTCCGAGTGACTTATTTAGTGTTTAATGCACATTGACGCATTCTCTGTAGCTTAGCAACGGGATCAAGTGCTTTGCGATAATAATTTTTAGAGTTACGCTATCATACATCAATATCATTCACCCAATCCAACTAACAAAATGAAATACAAATCATATTCACAAAAAGATAAAAACTTCATACCACTATAAATAATAAGTTTAAGCAATTGTTTCAAGATAAACTTTGATTTTATTGAAAATATTTGATACCTATGTAGAGAAATGAAGCGTTTAACTTTTTGTTTGAAATAACTTATTTAAGTTTCGCAATGCGAAAGAGACACCGGTTGCGATCTAATACCATCGACATAATTGGTTTTGTTTCCGAAATAAACATCTTACACAAGTTCATTTTAGAAATCGTGCAAGCCTATTGATAGCCAAAGCTTTCAACGGGTTGAGCACGAATTTAAAATTTTATAAAACATACACTACCTATTATATTATAAGAAAGAGAAATCAACGTTGTGATTTTGGATATCATCCAACCATCGTTTAAAAATGTTTGAAATTGCACAAGTTTTGAAAAGTATATTTATTCTTATTGATGTCATAAAACTGTTTTCTTAATTGGAAGCTTCAAAACTATATTATTAAAAAGATATCTGTTATCGTTGTGATCGTTTCAGAAAGAGGGAAAGGTTGCAACGGTTGCATTGGTTTTACGCACACTTTTTGCTCATGGGCACGAGGGAGGAATAAGTTTCCAAAATCGAACTTGTTGATTGATTTAAATGCTGAAATGTGGCTTTATTTTAATGTGTTGTATTATTTTGTTCTCAGGAAGGCTCCAGGGCTGTTTCTCGTGTCTCAATAGCTCCGTACTTTCGTCCGTCCCAACATGCCGAAGGTCGTCAAACAGGAGGGTGATGATCCCGACCCAGCGCCCTACCTGTTCGTCACACTCGAACAGAAGCGCATCGACCAGAGCAAGCCTTACGATGGCAAGAAGGCCTGCTGGGTGCCCGACGAGAAGGAGGGCTATCTCCAGGGAGAGATCAAGGCCACCAAGGGAGATCTGGTCACCGTTGGCCTGCCCGGAGGCGAGGTAACGACAAATCAGACTATTCAACAAATCGAACAACTCACATTCCAACAATGCGGCATAGCATAGCTATGTAGCAAAAGACAGGAAATCAACCTTTCCAATTGTTAAATTGTCTTTCTGATCAAACGTAGTTTAATGTTAGAGAAGACAAACGTTTATAGAAAAACTATTTCAAGGATTAAAATCAGTAGAGTCTTACGTATTTTAAGAATTAAGTAATATTTAATAATCAAGAGACTTACGAAAGAGAGACGAGAGAGCGAATTAACTTTTTCAAAACCGATTAGTCCCACAATTCTTTATCTGGTCAAAACTTACTAGAAATACAATTATATTTCTCAGTCAAATACAGCTTAATAGCATTTATAAATAATACAAAATTATATCACTTCATGAATACAAGATAGCTAGTGAGATTTAAAAACAACTTTCTCAGAAGTTAAACTAGAACAAATAAGTCCTGCATCCGTTCATCGTTCCGAAAAAGATGACTAAACCTACTCGTAACTTAGCTAAATAAAATATAATTTTAATTTTGGACATAGAAGTTTCCGATCAGCCCGAGAAGATATGGTCATAAAAATTTGGTATACATTTTTTGCGGCTTCTCTCCTTGGAACGTTCAATGGAACTATAAATAGAAATTTTTAAAATATGGACTCTATTTCTTTAAGCAAATAAATGTTCCTTGTATGCACTTTACCAATGGATGAAAGATTAGAATGGATAAGTTTTACGACAATAATTCTTGTAAAATAGATAATCTAGTGAGATAATCGAGTAAATACAAAATAAAATCGACATCAGGTGTCAGGTTTGCACAATTCAATATACACTTATAAGAAAATGTTATGATTTTCTTCAGTAAATAAATATTAGCATTATTTTCCTTCAATGATAGATACTTGGAATTTAAATCGCAAAAATGTTGGTACATCATTCACTCATAGAAAAAATACACAATTATAGTAGGCTTATTATTTGAGTATCCACCTTGATAAAATTATTAATTAAATCATAGGATAGAAAGAATTTGGAAAGTATTAATGAATGAATATAATCATGTTCCCTATGTATGAGCAGGAAAAGGTCTTCAAGAAGGACCTTGTGGGTCAAGTGAATCCTCCAAAATTCGAAAAAGTCCAAGACATGGCCGACCTGACTTACCTAAACGAAGCCGCAGTCCTGCACAATCTCAAGCAGCGCTATTACAGCAAACTGATCTATGTAAGTTTCACTCCAACGAGATGCTATAATGTCTTTACTGTTTCTCACACCCTCAGAGCAAGGATTTCAAGAAAGATCTCGTCGCCCAAGTCAACCCCCCCAAGTACGAGAAATGCGAGGATATGTCCAACTTGACATACCTGAACGACGCCTCCGTATTGCATAACTTGAAGCAGAGATACTACCATAAGCTCATCTACGTAAGTTCGCGCCCGCCGCAGCGCCCCGCCTGCCTGCAGCTTGATGTTGCCCTGTGATTGCCTTCAAACACCTTCTCTCATGCATGCCTGAACCTCCCCAAAGCAATCCATTCCTACCAATCTACGAACACCACCAGTGTTTCAACTCCTACCAAATATTGTACCTTTGACGACCATTCCGCATGTTATTTGGAATGCATTTCATTCTCGAAAGTTCCATTTGAATCAATTTTACCTGCGTCATGCAGCTATATAAAAAAACAACATATTTTAAAGTAAAGATCACATCATCACATGACTAGAACTGACGTAACTTTAGGAAGACAGATTTAAAATTAGCTAAATTTACGCTCCAAGCCAAGAGCTTTTTCGACTCATCTCTTTTAAAAATAATCTTTTAAACCATCACACCAATCGAATGAACGTAATAAATCTATTGCGATCATCGACTCGGTTAAAAATACACTTAAAATTGGCTGTGTACGACACTGAAGGCTATTCTTACTTTTGTTTTGTAATGAAAATAAATGAGACACTCACATTTGCAATGTTGGCATTATCTCAGATAGCGCATTCCGATTCATTAACGAATGATATAACATACCTCGTTGTAGCTTTACCAAAAGATCTGAATCATCTAATGAACCCATATTATTTTATAAGTATATATAACTTTATTACAAAGTATGTTTAACACGACTATTTATCTTAATTCCCTTTTTTACGGTGTATATCATTTCCTATTATCCTCAACATAAATCTAACAAATCTGCTTCTCTCCTAAACTACAAAAGCTTTTGACCGCTGCAAGCCACTAACAGCGGATTTTGGTCTTCAGGACTTCCACATCGCCCCATGGACAGGCGCTGCGTTCCCGTTTGATGGTGTTTTTTATCAACTGCAAATATCAACCAATGCTCTCATGATCTCCTAGTATTTTGTTCAAAAATATAAGATATCAAGAATTTTATTTATCATGTTTGAGCATTGGTTCATGCTTTGTTTTCATATTTTCAGGACAGAGCGGGAAAGTACAATATACGATACCCCCGTTTTTCATGATTTTTTGTATTCTTTACTGTCTCAGCTTGTTAGTCTTAGAAATGGCTCATTTTTCATTCGACTGAAGAAGCGCTGACCGCTGATTTCAGACAAGAGTAATTTTAATATTACTTATGAGATAAAAATCTACCCTCTTACACCTTTGAAACGTTTATTTTTCTTTTAAAAAAGGTGGATTTGTTATTTGGGTAGATTTTTTCTTTGTGCTTCTTCAATGTTAGAAATTTATAGTATTTTATAGAAATTACTACGTGGGTGGACAATACATTATTCATAATTTAAATAAATCATTTTTTACAATTGCAAATCTGCCAAGTCTAAAACTACTTACAAAAAAAAATTGCTTATGTCTTCAAAATTAAAATCTGTGAACTTTGGAGCTTTCAAATATCCACTAAGCTGTCAAATAATAAGCAATACATCAATTTTTGGATATTTATAATTAAACTTATAATTTATAATCTCTAATCAAAAACGTTGCACAAAGAATCATCACAAATCTATTCAATTAAAATGGTTGTTGAAAGTAATAATTGCTTTTTGAGAAGAAAAACTTAATAAAATCAGCCAACAAAAGCTGGAATCGCAAAATGAAAATGTATTGTCACCACTGCCCTCTTACCCCGAGACCTCTGACTGACTTGCTTGTTTGTCCTACGCCATGTAGACCTACTCAGGCCTCTTCTGCGTGGCCATCAACCCCTACAAGAGGTTCCCCGTGTACACCCTGCGTTGCGCCAAGCTGTACCGAGGCAAGAGGCGTTCGGAAGTGCCCCCCCACATCTTCGCCATCTCTGATGGAGCATACGTCAACATGCTCACCAACCACGAGAACCAGTCTATGTTGATTACGTAAGTATCAAAATGAAAAAGTCATCTGTTGTTTTACCATTTACGGCTGATGGGTCCTTTGTATACTGATACTTTACGTTCTGTTACATTGCATCTCATATGAAACGGCGATGAAAACAATGGATCTACCAGCTGTATGCCGAAGTGTCCATAATCATAGCTAATATGATGATTGATACTGAAAGACTTTCGAAAATGTTGACACAGCAAGAAGGAGAAAGTGCAAGTGCATTCCTTCAAAGTCTCCTTCATTGTTATAGTTATCAAATCTTTCCTTAGCAGAACATATTATATCTATTCCTATAATTTCAACATAATTCCCGACTCTATATTTCTAGTCATTTTTATCAGCTTTAAAATTTTTCACCCACACTTTATTTTACATTATTTATTCCATTCTTCTGCTCTCGGTATTTCCTGTATTACTTAGAACTTGCGATTCTTAATCGTTTAGTTTTTTTCGTTGATTAGCCCCACATGCTTGTCACCCATAGTTTTCTTTCACGATTATTTTCACTGTAATTACGTCCGGTCACTTAATCTGTGATTTTTTTTCTATATATTCCTTGCATATTTACTTAATCCACCATTCTTTACCCCATAATTTTTACACCGTACTTAATGAACGATTCTTTACCCCCATTATTTTCACACTATTACTTAGTCCACGATTTTTACCCCAATCATTTTCACACTATTACTAGTCTACGATTCTTTACCCCATAATTTTCATACTGATACTTAGTCCACGTTTCTTTACCCCTCAGTTTTCGCACTGTTACTTAATCCACGATTCTTTACCTCATAATTTTCACGCTGTTATTTAGTCCACGATTCTTTACATCATAATTTTCACGCTGTTATTTAGTCCATGATTCTTTACCTCATAATTTTCACACTGTTACTTGGTCCACGTTTCTGTTCCCCGTAATTTTAGTCTCCATTTTGTTATGTTGCTAGAGACCATTATCCACGTTTACTTATATTTTGTTCTTTGTTCCACGTTTCTAATCACAAAATGTACTTGTTAACCAACAGCGGAGAGTCTGGTGCTGGTAAGACTGAGAACACGAAGAAGGTAATTGCGTACTTCGCCACCGTCGGTGCTTCCGGAAAGAAGGAAGAATCCACCAAGAAGGGAACACTCGAAGATCAAGTCGTCCAGACTAACCCTGTGCTTGAAGCGTTCGGTAACGCCAAGACCGTGCGTAACGACAACTCTTCTCGTTTCGTAAGTATTTCAAACCTTACTACATATTTAGAACTTTAGCTTCCAATTAAACAATAACTTCTTGACTATGAACTCTAGATATTAAACTTGCAGTGCATTTTTTTTGCTTTTGCACTTGTGTTAGTTTAACTGGCCCAGTTCTAAAATAACAATGAAGCTTTGTGACATTATTCAGGTATTTCAAAGGCTCTGAGATCTTGTCGCATTTGTAACTTGTACTTGCAGCAACTAATGAACATATTTCCTTCTTCTTCAGGGTAAATTCATCCGTATCCACTTCGGTCCCTCAGGAAAGTTGGCCGGAGCTGATATTGAAACATGTAAGTAAAATTTTCCAACACTAAGGATAAACCTCGTCTTCATTCTGGAAATAATTGTTATATTTTTGTAAAAGTTAGTTCACTTTAAGCTTCGAAACTTTATTCAAATTCAACCTGTCTTGAGTCAATACTGGAAAGATCAATGCATATTAATTAGATATTCATCAATCTTTCACTGATATTTTTTATAAATTTGTTTCGATTTCACTTAGAAGCCTTATATTTTATTCCAATTGGACTAAATCAGATACGAGTATTATTTATTTAAAAAAATTCAGAATCAGAATATCGAAATTCAAATTTTAGAAACATTAAACTTAACTTAGCCCAGATTTCGTCTGTGATGTATGTTGAACTAATGATATGGAATTTTCTTCCAGACCTGCTTGAGAAAGCTCGTGTCATCTCCCAGCAAGCTCTTGAGCGTTCTTACCACATCTTCTACCAGATGATGTCCGGCGCCGTTGAGGGATTGAAAGGTATGCACAATTTTAGATGGGCCATAGGCTAAAATAAATTAAGAAATTAAACTCAAAGAAAAAACAGCCAAATTGAAATCTTAGATTTCCGGTATATGGTGTCAAATATAATTACAATGTAGAAATCATAAAATCATTCGATAAGTCTATTTCCTAAAAGAAATACTTGACTTATATCTGTTTTACTGACAGCTATATTAATTAAACGTCTTTAATTGAAGATAGTGAAATTCAAATTTAAAACTATCATTAAATATTTTAATTTGCATATTCTCATATTTTTGTTTCATCATTGTGTCTCATCTATATTAATCAATGATATGGATAAAGATTCTGATTTATTCAAGATGACTATATTGCACTAGTGTTTGGTTTATCAAACATTAAAGAGTTGTTCATGGAATCAGTCAAAATCTTTAAATATTAGAAAAGATGGTGGTGGTGATATATTTGTTACTTGGTGAGAAGTTATTTGGTGCAGGCTGGGTTATAACAATTTTTCGTGATGTCTCTAGAAATTTGCATGTTGAGCAACGACATACACGACTATTACTTCGTGTCCCAGGGAAAGACTACAATTCCCAGCATGGATGACGGAGAAGAGTGTAATTTGACTGATGTAAGTTAGCAGAACGAGAAGCAGAACATCAGAATGTTACAAATATTGGGCAGAATTACTGGTCCCAAAAGCTTACACTTTTCAGTAGAATTCTTAGCTAATTACCCGACACACACACAAAACACAACACATTACCAAAACTTTTAAATGTTTTGGGAATATAATTGGGCAAACATACAATACCCAATGGATTGATATTATTTTTTACTATGTAGACAGACACTGCCAGGACTTGGTAGTGTGTATGCAGAACTCTTTAGTTTTCTTTGTTTTGAGGACTTACTTTAGCCAGTGAACCACACCTTAGACAGTTTTGGTGGCAAGAACCTAGCTCCTAGTTGTGTAGTTTTTAGCTGGTTTGTTCTCCATCCTGATTATGAACCGATACTATATCATAATCATTCATTTCATTCCTTCATCTCATCCTATGTTTTCTGTCAACAAATGAGGAATTCAAATTTAGAATTTGACGAAAGCAATCGAATAAATAAATAAAAAAATGAAAGCTTTTAAAAATTCATTTCAAATGTCCTGATTTCTAAATTTCAACGCCTCTTTTTTATTAAATGATGACGTTTATTAAAGTTATCAATTCAGGATTGTAGGTGCGGTTAAAATTCTGAACGAAATTTTTTTTTTTTCAAATGAATTTTTTTTTAATTTTTCATACCTCAAGGACGGGTTGATTCACAAAATTTTAACAATTCGTCAACTTTCAATGTTAATTAGCCAAGTTCTGTTACTATAACATCAGTTGAACTGAAATAATGTCAGAATTTGAATAAAGCTTTCACAAGCCGTAAAAATTAACTTGGAAATTTTATAAATTGTTCAAACTCTGTGAAACAAACCTTCCTAAGTGTCCGAATAGTTTTTTTGTGAAAAGTTTATTGACCATCTCTTTGATTGATAATGAAATTCCATCATTTAAAACGCGTATCTCTACAATTCATAAAATAATCATCATTTAAAATATTTATCACCCTCATTTATTTATCATCAGAATGTACATTTCTAGAAAAGAAACTCAATCTGTGATTTTTTTGGTAATCTGTAGAAATAACCCTATTATCAAACGATATCTACGACTACCACATCGTGTCGCAAGGAAAAACTACCATTCCTAGTGTTGATGATCACGAGGAAATGGGAATTACTGATGTAAGTGCGGAATTGCAAACTCACCGCACTCTTACTCACTCTAGTGTGACCCGCTTCTTAACGTATTGATCCGATCCAATCTTAACCTGAATCCGTTTGAAATCCCACCATTCCACATTTTACCAAATTGAATTTAACTACTGTATTGGTAAGATATCAGTAAACCCAACTGACCAAAGCAATTTTCATGACTATTGCTGTAACATTGTGTAGACCTTGTGCTGTTGTCCAACGACATATACGACTACCACATCGTGTCCCAAGGGAAGACTACGATCCCCAGCGTCGACGACCACGAGGAAATGGGAATTACTGATGTAAGAGTGGGACTTGTACTTAATTGCTTAAGTGCTTACCACTCGAGAGACCATTGAGTGATCTGCTTACATAGAAATTGCTTCTTTTCTTGGCCATCGCGCCGCTTGATTTGAATTGGCAAACCAAAAAAAAAACATTTTTACACACAATATTCAATCCAAATTTAATTTATAATCTTTCTCTAAATTAAAAAAGCTTGATTTTATTTCACACCTTCAAAATTTATAAAGCCTGATATAATCATGTTTTATGACATTTGATTATTTAATCTTGCGTAGAGCTTGTGATGTTGTCCAACAACATACACGACTACCACATCGTGGCTCAAGGAAAAACAACAATTCCCAGTGTTGATGACAACGAGGAAATGTTGGTCACCGACGTAAGTGCGGAACCATATGACTTTCCGCACCTGTGTTCTAACCTTCCACTTCCGCATAACACTGTCGCTCCATTCAATATGCCGATCTGCTCTGCAGATTGCCTATATTTCTATCCTATACTTATCTATCAGTAGTCATAATGTAGTGTGATGAAGATGGTATTTGATCCATTTCATACAAATAATACGACTAATATTCAATGCATACAAAATTATTTACGCAATACTCAAAAAAACTAAAAACGTTATTGGTGTCTTTGTTGAAGTTTGATAAATAGTCAATAATTCAAGTGTTAATCAAGCTTCGAGGAAAGACGAAACGGCTTCACGGAGATTTGTATTCATCAATAAGATTGTTGGATTCCAGGGTCTACTTCGGTCGAATAGTCACAATACACACACACCATTTTTAGATCACCGGATCATATTGGTTGAGAGACTGTCATCATTATTGGGTGTTGATGGTTTCCTTCGACATTTTGTGGCTTATTACTGGTGATTGTTGGTGTTGAGTTTGGTTTTTACCGTTCGCAGAGGTGACCTTGCTAACCAACCGCATCGGCGACTATCCTTTTATATGCAATGGTAAGACGCGTATACCCGGTGTGAACGATGGATTGGAGTTTGACGTCACAAACGTAAGTGACAAGTTCACACGGCGAGAGCGCCGGCGCGCCTCCGCAAACATCCACAAAATTTTGTACCGAATCAAAAAAGCACAAGAATTACATTTCATGTTAACTTATGCTTTCCTGTAGTATTTTTTCATTGTATCAAACAATTCGCTCAATCTGGGCCGTGGTTGTTAAGCAAAATCACGTTTTCGCGCAGTCAGTGACGGATAGTAGTCGATGCGTAAAACTTATTGGTATTTTGAATTATCCAAAATGGACATTTCCACGCCATTGGAGGCGTTCCGCCGCTCCTCGCCCAACGCTTGGCTTGGCCCGTCCCATCGCACGCCATCGGCGAGCACTACGTTTTCCTCAACACTTTCAGCACATTTGTCAACTTTCAGCACTCATTTGAGAATTCAACCCCTTTAATCCAGAAAAAAATCACCCGTGTGTCTACTATGCCTTCAGAAGATTAAAAATGTATTGATCTTCTTGATCTCTGCTTGAATCCAGAGAAAAGTGAAGGTCGAAAGGACGGATGATTTTTCGATGGGTGAAACACGTTGCACAGAGTTAATTACCTATTCATTTCCAGGAAGAAAAAAAAACGCTGAGCGTTTCCCAATTTTTTCTGGGTTTTCGAGTTTGTCAATAGCGGAATATCTTCAATTTGTTACGTTTCACAATTTTATTCGACGAAAATATATTTGACAATTTTTATTTTAATTTTTTTCCCAAAAGCCATGTGTTTCTTGACTGACAATATCTACGACTACTACAACGTCTCCCAGGGTAAGATCACCATCCCCTCTATGGATGACGGAGAGGAAAGTGCGTTGACAGATGTAAGTTTTCTTTGGTTACTCCAAGGCACGGAGATTCCTTCCAACATTCATATGAAATGGCGTTGTTGAAGCTCCACCTCTAATTGTTGATTTTACTCCCTTCAAGTGATCGTCAAACCTTGGCCATATTGACCCTCTGTTTTGTCATCAATTGTCCTGTATTTACATCAACCCTTATCGACAGTGAACGACTGAAGATATTATGATACCCCATGCAATCGTTTGACGTAGAGTTCTTCCGTCATTGTGCTCAGAATTTGGCCTTTGCGGTAGAACTCTACAAAAAAGAAGATACATCCACGTGTACGCAGTTCATGTAGTTTTGAAAAGATTAGATAAAAGTTCAGATTATGGTATTTTTGTTGATTGTGATTTTTTTTACTTATTTTAGATTCAACCAAAAATTTACATCAGAAATTTGGTGAACAGTATTATTTACCCCATGGATTCCATGAGAAAGTATCCATCCCGAAAAACATCCTATAAGCTTTGAAATACCGTGTTTCCTATACAAATACCCACGGTCCAGCAATAACGCTCTAATCCACGCCATCCGCAACTACTAACTTCTAATAATGTAGATTTTTTTATAAACGTTGAATGTTAACTCTGGGGTAAGTTTTTCGCATTCTTTTTTCTTACTTTTCCACAATTTGTTTTCTTGTTAAAAGCACAAAATTATGCAAAATTAAACAAATAGCACTGTTCACAAAACTTGTAATAATTCTTGTTAATATTGTAATCAAACTTGATTATATCGTAATTTCAAATAATTGTACACAATTAAATTTAATAAGCAACCAGTTAACGATTTAATTAAAATAAAAATTACTTTAAAATCTTAGAATCAAAAGATATTTCTGTAATGCCTTAAATTTGTTGCAATTGTATTTACGTGGTTATTTTGTGGGGATGTAGCAAGCTTTCGACGTCCTGGGTTTCACCCAAGAAGAAAAGGATGACATCTACAAGATCACCGCCACCGTCATGCACATGGGAGGCATGAAGTTCAAGCAGAGGGGTCGCGAAGAACAGGCTGAAGCCGATGGCACAGAGGTAAACACTTATCAATTTGTACAACATTTATCAAATGAAAATCCATTCGGTAATATTGCCTCACCCAAATCTTTTCTTAGACTACTTGTAATATAATAACTTTCTTAAAAATTTACTTTCTTAATAATTTTCATTTTATCAAATGCAGTTTTACAGCACTTTTTGTATTTAAATTTTATGTCCCAAGCCTTGTAACTGATCCCCGAGGAAACCCTGAATCTATTAGTTGTCTAACCACATTTTGTTTAAGTTTATATTCCATCACGAAATTGCGCCGATAACTAATATCTAAGCACCGCGATCAACAAACTAATACCCTATTGTTCTTGCAGGAGGGAGAGCGTGTTGCCAAGCTTTTGGGAGTCGATTGCCAGGACTTGTACAAGAACTTGTTGAAGCCCCGCATCAAGGTCGGTAACGAGTTCGTGACCCAGGGACGTAACAAGGACCAGGTCGCCAACTCCGTCGGTGCCCTCTGCAAGGGTATCTTCGACAGGCTGTTCAAGTGGCTGGTCAAGAAGTGTAACGAGACACTAGACACCAAGCAGAAGAGGCAGCACTTCATCGGTGTGCTAGATATTGCTGGATTCGAAATCTTCGACGTAAGTACTTTTTGTTTTAGCCCATTTTGACTTTAGTTTTTTCACTATGGTCTGCAGTCAATATCGAATCAGTATATTTTTCTTAAAATTATTGCAGGCCAAGTAATATTAAGGCTTCACCATAAAAAAACAATACCCAAGACAATATTAAAAAAATATATATTATTGGATACCACAAAGCTTATTCTAATCATAATTCAACATTTCCAATTTGTGGTTCTACATTTCATCTTTATATTATTATATGAATTGAACTGGTTGTTTTTGATCTTCAATAAATAATAATTGTTTAAACTTTAGATACTCTTGGAACAGATTAAAAAAATACCAATTCAATAGCTTATTGAACATGTTTATGATTAAATGTATTTCTTTTCACTCTAAAAATTACACAGAAGCAGACACAGGCGAAACATATTTAAGAGTTTTAAGAACTCAATCATTATATGTGTGATAAAAAAATCTTCCTGTACTATTACCATTATATTACTGTGCTATACAATGCAATAATGTACTGTACTGAACTATTACTCTCCTTACTATAACTATCCTTCCAAAAAACTTTCAGATCTCAATATGGAATTGATTTTGATAGTTGGTCGACATGGAAGTCGAATAATAAATGTGATTGTCCTGCTAACTTTAACGGCGAGCACAGAATAACAAATAATATAAGAATTACAGGAAATGGGCATCTATTAATCTCTAATTCCATAATCTTCTAGTACAACGGTTTCGAGCAACTTTGCATTAATTTCACCAACGAGAAACTGCAGCAGTTTTTCAATCATCACATGTTCGTCTTAGAACAAGAAGAATACTCTAGGGAGGGAATCGTGTGGGCCTTCATCGATTTCGGAATGGACTTGCTGGCTTGCATTGATCTCATCGAAAAGGTACCCCCGACAGACGGACTACGGTGCCAAAACCAAACTAACCCTGCTTAATTTAATTAATACGAACGTGAAACAGAAATCAAAGTGATTTGTGTAGGCGAACATCGAACCAGAGGAGTCTTCCGATTATTGGCGCAGTAAGGTTATTGAAAATTATATCAACAAAAGCTTCTCATCACAACATACCTGTCAAATGACAACCACATGACGGGCTTACTATAAGAAACCACTCCAGTAATGAATCAATTGGAGCTATGTTATACCTACATTCCTGAGACACATTACACACGCAATAAAACAAAAACATGAAAAATAACTTAAAGATACAGAAAGTATCCAATTGAACCACACAAAACCACATTTTTTATAAAGAAAGTCACTCTGCTAAATAATTGAAAAATACTTTTTTTTTTCTACAAATCTTCACATCCATTAGTACAACGGCTTCGAGCAGCTTTGCATCAACTTTACCAATGAGAAGTTGCAACAGTTCTTCAACCATCACATGTTCGTCCTCGAGCAGGAAGAGTACAAGAAAGAGGGAATTAATTGGGCTTTCATTGATTTCGGAATGGACTTGCTCGCTTGCATTGACTTGATTGAGAAGGTAATTGTTTCGATTGCGTAGACATACCAAGCTCTTCATACGTCTGGAGTTCTAAGTTAAACTGTCAGTGACGGTTTGGTCACACCAATCACCTTGTGGCGTTGTTAAATGTTCTGTTACGTTAATACCATCATGTGTTTACCTACGTTATCGTTTTATTACGTCCATCACACCTTTTCTACGTTGTCTTTTGTTATGTCCATCAAACCCATTCTACGTTGTCTCGTCCTAATGTCCTCGAAACTCCCATCTGTTATTTTATTTAGCAGACCCCATTGTGTTCTTCCACACCAACACTCACATGATTGAGTGTCGTTTTATATTTCGACCTGTGTTTTAATGTAACTCCTTATTGCAGTACGAAACATCGTTTCTGCAAAATATGCTCCTAATTAATGAACTAATATGCCACAAACAACCTGATGAAGGAAATTGAACTAACTGTGACTGTCCCGCCATTACTTCCTGCAGTACAACGGTTTCGAGCAGCTGTGCATTAACTTCACGAACGAGAAGTTGCAGCAGTTCTTCAACCACCACATGTTCGTGCTTGAGCAAGAAGAGTACAAGCGCGAGGGCATTGAATGGACTTTCATTGATTTTGGAATGGATCTCCAAAATTGCATTGACCTTATTGAAAAGGTAGTTGGCGGCCATGATATGACAAGGCTCCGCCTTCTAGCTTTTGATTTCGAGATTTCAAGATTCAATTCAAAGCTATTCGATGACTTGATCAACTCTATTAAATACAGTGACGCATTGAAAATCAGTTGAACAATGAGATCTCGAATTCAAAATAATGCAATATATTCGTATTTGTTGTGTTTTATGTTTGTTTCCTTATGTGTTTTCTCCCATCCAGGGGGCGATAGCCTCGATGGAATCGTTATAATCTCATTGTGTTCCCACTAATTACTTCTCCATACTGTTTGTGTATCTTCATTCATCTTCTTCTATGTGTTTTGTGTTATTGTTTGTTATTGTTCCCTTATCTGTTCGGCCGGCCAGTCGAACGGTTTTAATCAGCTTTGCGTGAATTTCACAAACGAAAAACTGCAACAATATTTCAATCACTTCATGTTCGTGCTGGAACAAGAGGAGTACGAACGAGAAGGAATCGCTTGGAAATTTATTGATTTTGGCCTGGACCTACAGCCGACAATAGACCTAATTGAAAAGGTATTCAATCTCGAAAATATAACCTTAATCAACTCATAACCCTTGCCAGAGTAGAGCACTCACGAAACTGCATTTTAGGGCAGATTAATCTTGCCTTGGAATCGATTTAACCAATCTCTTAGATTTAATAAAACAAATTTGAAATGTATGCAATTTTTTAAGATAAAAAATTAAATAATCGAATGAAAATAGCAGTTTTAATGCAATAATTGTTTAAAGAATATTTGTAGACGTATATTAACTTGTATCAAGTGGTAGAAATTAATATTTTATCTGAAAATGTACAAAGCCCTTAATTCGTATCATATTCAACGCTCCCCTTAATTCATCAATGGGGTTGGACTGCCTAACCTTTACTTTACATTTTTACTATAAAATAGTTTTCATAAAGGCGGTTTTAAACGGTTTAATTTATTCGTGAACATCCGGTTGATTTATTGTGTTCTGAATTTGTCCAGTCCGGCCCCCTAAACTAAATAAAATTCTGAAACCAGTCGACTGAGCCTAATCATGACGCTTTTGTTTATTCAATCATCAAATGTTGCATGCTCTATGTACATAAGTATAACGAATGCTCCAACTAGCATTGCCACCCGCTGATAAATGATCTTCTACTGCATTGCTGATAAAGGTATGTTTTGCTTTGCACTTAGCAAATTTTGAGATGTTCTCCAGAACGCTCTGCATTGGCCAAAATCTTCATCTATAAATTCATCAAGAAAATGTTCATTCTTTTCGCCCATTTATTTGTAATTAAATTTCGGAATCGTCAATTTCACGAAGTATTAATTTAACGAATACTGTTTAAAAAAAAAGTTCACTAAATGGTGATGAAAAATTGTCATTTAGAAACCGTTTTTTGGTGGATTTATAATTATTGAGGACTTGCAACAAATTTTATATTAGTAGTTAGTTAAATACGTAGTATGGAATTTTTTAAAAAGAAATAAAATTAATGTCCTCTCTGTCAGCAGAATAACAAACCACTGTTAAATTATTTAAAAAAAGAAGGTTTACACATTTTATTTCTTTTTTGAGTAGAAATTAATAAGTAGAAATTATTTTATCAAACTTACGCTTTTCATGAAATTTTTAAATTTTTGTTGTTTTATCATTTAAAGAACACATACTCGTATTAATATTTTTTATATTAAATAATAATATTTGATTTTCTTTAGATTAAAAAAATAGTAAATTTGACAAAATAAATGTATATGTAAAATCAGAATTTTGTTGCATTGCTTTTTTAAATTTTACAGCCCCGGAGCAGAAATTATAACCACCTTTATGTTTCCTCTAGCCCATGGGTATCTTGTCCATCCTTGAGGAAGAGTCTATGTTCCCCAAAGCCACGGACAAGACCTTTGAAGAGAAGTTGAACAACAACCACTTGGGCAAGTCTGCTCCATTCTTGAAGCCCAAGCCCCCGAAGCCCGGTTGCCAGGCCGCTAACTTCGCCATCGGTCACTACGCCGGAAACGTAAGAATTTTTATACTTTCCATTTATTGTAGTGTTCAATATTTATCTAATCAAGTCAAATCCTTATTTAAATTGATGCAAACAACTTCATGAAACATTAGAACTTTAAAAAAATGACTTACCTTTTCCAATTAAAAGTTCAGCTTTTTGAAAAATGTTCACTTGAAAATCCAACGAGAACCTAAAAGCAAAAATATAAAAACGTTAATTCAAGCATTTCGTACATTTCCTAATGGTTTTGATATTTTACTGACCACTTTTTGGTAAAATTGAAAGCATTTTTTCTGCCAATTTGTGTAATGATATTTTAACAAGTATTCTTTATGTTCCCAGGTCGGCTACAACATCACCGGATGGCTAGAAAAGAACAAGGACCCCTTGAACGACACTGTTGTCGACCAGTTCAAGAAGGGAAGCAACAAGCTGGTGGTGGAGATCTTCGCTGATCACCCCGGACAGTCTGGTGGTGGCGCCGCCGAGAAGGGTATGGAAATCCTTTTCTCTACAGACCACAGATGACCAAAGATTCAAATCGTTTTTTCATCCAGCCTTTTCCAGTCATCATTTAAAAAAAATGGTCTAAGATCAGATTATAAATCTTTGATATAAAAAAATTCTTAACTTTATTTAAAAAAAAATTATTACTAGTCTCTTCACCTTATCTTGAAACGTTGAAGTATGAGACAATTTGGTAGAACTTTTCAATTTTTTTGGAAATTAATTTCTTATCTTTCATCAAAATACTAATTTAATTTAATAGTTATTTTTTACACTTTATTGTCAGAATACTACACTTGTTCCATTATCACTATCATGATTTCATAGAAAGCCGAAAATGTGACAAATGGCTGAATCAACCAAAATCCATCAATATTAAGTTTACGTACACTTTACATTATGACCCTAATTCCCTTTATAGTTAATATTAAAACTGAAAATTAATTCAGTATATATTTTCTACTTTTATAATAATATTCTCTACATAATAACGACGTTAATGCCAAATAAGAAAAAAAAATTATGGTAAACGTTAATAATTATATTATTATCCTAATTCCCTTCATGGTTGATATTAAAACTGAAAATGAATTCAGTATATATTTTCTACTTTTATAATAATATTCTCTACAGAATCGTGACGTTAATGCCAAATAAAAAAGTTTTTGCTTAACGTTCAAAAAAATTCTCTCGTCTTGTCTGTCTCGAATAAATCTAACATTGTACCCTGATGACTTAGGTTCGACCGCTAAGCGTGCCAAGGGATCTGCCTTCCAGACCGTATCATCCTTGTACAAGGTTATTGCTCCTTTTTATTTGCTGGCCATTTTAAGGACTGGGTCACGCACAATTCCTCTTGGAAGAGGAAGATCGGATATACCAAAGCTTGGCTTATTCTATATCTACCTTATTGTCTTATGATCTGTCTCAAACCTTTCTGTCCAATCGCGGAACTGTTTATGGCTTCTTAATAACATTTAAATGAACCTTTACCTTTACCTCTTTCTTCCTTAATATTTCTTGTATCAGTCTACCTATCAACGTCTAATTTTCATTGTAACGCTCTCTAACACACGCATATATATTTCATCCGACCCATCTACAATCATCAACGGTAAAGTAATGGAGATAATCCAATAAAGTTTAGCTCTTTTTCTATGTTCTCTGCTATCTTTGTTTAGGTGGACGTGGTAAGAAGGGTGGCGGTTTCGCTACTGTATCTTCAGCCTACAAGGTCAGTACATTAATAGCGTATTTCAGCATCCAGTTTGCAGTCCTCTTGTGATCTGTTCATGGTTACCCGAAGAAACCAATCTGGAATTGGAGTCATGAACTTAATCGAATCATAACACCCTCCTATATATGTTGAATTTATGATATTGACCATTAAATAACTAAGTAGTGAAAAATGGTGCATGTGTTTATTCTGAGAGTCATATATATATATTTATTAAATTGGGTAAAATGGGATTAGTTATTTTGTAGTTTTTGTGCAACATATAGTATTTTGTACCTATAGATTTGTAAGACATAGTATTTTTGCACGTCAAAATGTTTGGGTTTTGTTGTAGAAAGGCATTTTGCAAATTTAGAAAACCAATTTGGGACCTGAGAAACACACGAGATATTGTGCACTTTTTTTTATTTTTGTTTTACCATACTGTTATCAGTAGAAATCATCTTTTCTTTGATGTTATCACAAAAACCTCCATATAAAGTCTGGAAAACGATTCATTCATTTTTATCTTTCAACAAGAAGGAACCATCCGAATAGACCAATCATCTGGTCTAATTGGGAAAATTTGTTAACAATCATATAAAATAATACACAACATGGGTACAACTCATTGGACACCATTTTTTCAACTTGACCACCAGCAAACAGATGTTTGTATGTGTGGGCCTCAGAATCACCTCATTCATAGTAAGTAATTAGATGTAATTTCCGACAGATATGGGAACTACTTTATTTCTAGTTGATTTACTAGGAAACATTCAAGTTTTATAAAAAGACAATAAAACAAGAAACAAAAGTATTCCACATCTATCGAGATGTTTTGTATGTATAATAAGTTTGCAGTAATGCCGTTTTGTTACCTACTAAAATTATTCATATTTTTTCATTTTTGTAAAAAAACTCAAGTCATTGTGAATTTTTTACAAAGTAAAATGTTATTATGGATGACGATTTGGACGAAATTCTGAAATCTAATGCAAAATTAATATCCACAGGAACAACTTAACAACTTGATGGCTACTTTGAGGTCAACCCAACCTCACTTCGTGCGTTGCATCATTCCCAACGAGTTGAAGCAGCCTGGTGAGTACAACAAACTTTCAAGATTATTTCTGTAAACCTATGAAGACCAACAGTCAAAAATCATCAGATGACTCTATCAGGGCCGTCTTGATCAGATTACTCACTTAGGCAAAGTTGACCTGATGTTCTGCCTGCCAGAAACTGACCATGTCCCTCATTCCAGGTCTCATTGACTCCCATCTTGTCATGCACCAGCTGACCTGTAACGGTGTGCTTGAAGGTATTCGTATTTGCCGTAAAGGATTCCCCAACAGGATGGTCTACCCCGACTTCAAGCTACGGTAAGATTTCGCCGTAGCAACAACACACCACTCTGATACATTGAGAATAAGTTAATGGCTTTCCTACGGAGCATACTTAAAGATTTTGTTCACGTCTTGGTTTACATAAAAATATTTGAAGTGGATGCTCTTCAATCGAAACTAAAATAAACTTTAATATTTATCTTGACGTGGTTCAGCTGCTCATATTTTTCTTGTTTTTAAATTTGCTCTCTTTTATCTTTTTTGAAGTTTAAATAAAATTCACACCTCACCGAGTTCAAACAATGCTTTTTTTAATCTTTTCAAACCATCGCTTTTAAGTATGCTGCGTTTTAAGTAATTGACTTGTTCGTTTACACAGATAAGACATGTCTCTCAGTTCAAATATTAAACTGTTTTTGTGTTCAACAAACAGTTACATGATTCTTGCGCCAGCCATCATGACTGCCGAGAAAGAACCAAAGGTTGCTGCAGCCAAGTGCTTAGAATCAGTTGCTCTGGATCCGGAGAGTTATCGTATTGGCCATACAAAGGCAAGACTGAATGAGTAGATCTGAAGTTTTGGAGTTTACCTTCATCAGTATATTCATAGAACCCATTCAAACTGTTGATGTAAATATCACAGTTTTGTGAAACCAGCCCATGAAGGACTGTCATTCCTTAAATTGAATATGTTAAGGCATCAAGATTCCAGTGTGACCCCTTCCGTATCAAATGCCTGAATATCACGAACATTGGCTCTGGTCATAAAGTCATGTTTATAGTTATCTTTGGTATGTTGCTCCCCTTCCACCGTATGTCTAGAAAGTATATATTTATTTGATATTATCTCCACTTTCACCTCCACAATTCTGAATTGGTTTTCCCCTGTAGGCATGTTGTTACCACAATACACACTTAGCACCTACTGGAGTTTCTTGTTTAGAATGTTTCATGTATAAGTGTGATAATATGTCATCCTATTGCTCGTTACCCTATGTAGATACAAAATCCTGGCTCCCCAAGCCGTTAACAAGGAATCGGACCCTAAAAAGTGCGCTGAAATCGTTTTGGACACCACAGGGTTGGATGCCGACACATACCGTCTCGGTCACACCAAGGCATGTCTAGTAGTAGTGAAATAGAAGCGAAGCAAATTCTCCACTCTGTCCTACGTGTTTAGTTGCAGCTATTTGTACTTTGGTTGACTATGTGTTGCTCGTTGCCTTCCATGTAGATACAAAATCCTCGCTCCCCAAGCCGTGAACAAGGAATCGGACCCTAAAAAGTGTGCGGAAATCATTCTGGACTCCACAGGCTTGGACGCCGAGTCATACCGTCTCGGTCACACCAAGGCATGTGTTTTAGTCAAAGACACAGATTACCTTTTCACCCCTTTACCTTTAACCCGAGTTCCAATCGTAAATAACAAGTATTTTATAAATGGTGGCCCTGACCAGAGATCGACCATTCAAACTATTAACCAACGAGCTTTGTATTAAGACTATCAAAGCCCTGTTTGCATTACATTGTATTTATCTGTATGAATTCACAACATTCAACCATTCCAATAACGAAATTAGCTGACTTGAAGTGTTTTCATTACAGATTAGTATTGTAGGTACTAAGGAATTATTTTAGTGGTATTGTTTTTTTAACCATTGTTATGTACCAGCATTCTTCACCTGACCCGAAGTAATGTTTTGTTTCCTCCCGATTAGAAAATAGTCCCCTACCCGAGTGTTGTGTGAAAGTAAGGTAAACATTTATCACCCCGTAATAATATACGAAGGTACCTATGTTAATTGGTTACTGTAATAAGAATGTTTAATTTACTAATGCCTTTTTCCCTGATGCTCAACGCAGATACAAAATTCTGTGCATAAGAGATTTAAAAGAGCCTATTTCACCTGAAAAGGCCTCCGAGAAAATTTTGGATCACACCGGCCTTGACGCCGAGTCCTTCAGATTGGGAAAAACAAAGGTAGAAATGACTCCCTACCGTTAACAGTTCTCTTCTGTTTGAATTAGTGTTTTGTTTCTAATATTCCTTCCACCCTCCTTTCTGCTTTTATAGTACATTATTTTAGTAATATATATTACAATATTGTCCATCATATGAATGCCCAGTAAATTTTAATCAGTTTCCACATAATTATTAAAGGTAAATTTATATCTGCACGTTAACAGTAACTGCATAACATATTAAATCTCATTCACCCTAAATACTAAAAGCATAATATGAAGTTCGCCTTCCAAATGAGGTTTGTCTGGTGTGTAATTCAATATTGAAATATGCATGGAATGAAGTATTCGAAAATATCAAGTCGAATGGGGGCGAACTAATTGTGCGATGTGCGAAATAGGTGTTCTTCCGTGCCGGAGTCCTGGGTCAGATGGAAGAGCTGCGTGACGAGCGCCTGTCCAAGATCGTGTCCTGGCTGCAGTCATACATCAGGGGTTACCTGTCCCGTAAGGAGTTCAAGAAGCTGCAAGAGCAAAGGTAACACACCATCTCTACTTAGTACTATACCGATTTAACCAACCAACCAAGAAATGATGTGCGAAACCGAAGGACAGTTTGCAAAATGAGCGTGTGGAAGAGAAAGACCTGTTATAAGTGACTCTTGATGGTTAGGGAAACACTGACGATTTTGCTATTTCCAGGTTGGCCTTGCAAGTGGTACAGCGCAACTTGCGCAAGTACCTCCAGCTCCGCACCTGGCCCTGGTGGAAGTTGTGGCAGAAGGTCAAGCCTCTGCTCAACGTCACCCGCGTCGAGGATGAAATTGCCGTAAGTATTATTCACCATTCCGTTGAATCATAATCCGTATTCTCGGTTCAAGGATGAAAAAAGCCGTATTTTTGCGAATCTTTATGAGTGTTTGCGAGTCGCGCACTAAATTCCTGGTTTTATTTTTGCATCGCGTGATTAATGGGTAGAGCAAGGCGCTGCAGGCGTATAATATTGCAAACGCTGGGTTATGATGTGTATCCGTGCCGGTAACGGGTAACGGGTGGGCTAAATCTGTCGGCTGACAAGTCAGAGCCAGAGCCATCACCTGTGCCGCGCGATTTGATCCGCAACACCGTGCCCACTTTTAGGCAGAAGCATGCCCGCAAGCAATACCTGTCGGCTATTTCGGATGCCCGCACCGCTCTCTGGAGTTTTCCGCCCGCCTCAGCCAATTTGATATAAATCTCGCACTCATCTCACTCGTCACATCGGTGTGGAAATTAATTTGCCTATATTCTGAACGGAATCCAGAGCGGAGGGAGGGGGTGCAGATGCGTGGGTGGCCGGGTGGTCGGGGGGAGGGGAGGTGAAGAGGCCAGGGGGGGCTCCAGTCATGGAACGCAGCGTGGGCGGGCTCCGGCGGTCCATCGCCAGTCAGCTTCTTCAGGCAGTGCTCGCTCCGCGGTCTTCGCGACATCAACATCGGCCTCTTCGGCCTTCCACCCTTTTGCACTTCGATTATCGAAACGAATCCCGCTAGCATCGCGGACGATCGAATTCAATTCACAAATTATAAGAATCTTTAAACTCATCATCGGGTGTTGGATCATTTAGTGGTATATTTGCACAATGGCGACTGTCGCTGAAATGGATTACAATCAAAAAGTTGAATACTTGCAGAAACTGGAAGAGAAGGCAGCCAAGGCTCAGGAAGCCTTCGAGCGTGAGGAGAAGCTCCGCAAGGAACTTGAGGTCCTCAACAGCAAGCTGCTCCAAGAGAAGACAGATCTCCTCGCTTCCCTCGAGGGAGAGAAGGGATCTCTGGCTGATTTCCAGGAGAGGTCTGCCAAGCTCACCGCCCAGAAGAACGATCTGGACTCCCAGCTTCGTGTAAGTACTCCAAATAATTCATTTACACTACAGATTTAATACATTAGGAACATCAGTGAACAATAATTACAGAAAGCTTGTGAATAAAATAAAGGAAACAGAAAAGCCAGCTAAATGAAGTGAAATTAATAGCACAGTTATGAAAGGCACACACAATAATTTCAATAAAAATATAGTGAAAGCAAACCCCAAAACAAGTTAGAATTCGGCTATAAATTTAGGGGTGGAAATGTGAACCTAGATAGAATGTTCATAAATATAACGGAAATTGAGGATTGAATCAAAATATTTCAAGAAAATTGAGAATATTCTTTATAAATTTTTTATTTTAATAACGCTTTGTGAATTAGACGCATTTCTTGCCTATAATACCAGAAAGATAAACATAAATAATTTATAGTAAGCTTTGAGAAAATATCGTTTATATATGTTGTCCAGAATAAATAAAACAGATACATTTAAAGTGCTTTCGAGTATATTTGCTTCCGGCTTCTTAACATAAATCATCGTTTGAAATGTAACAAACGTAATTTATGTAAAGTTTGTTTAGTTCTAGATCTGGCACAATTTGAGATGTTGAGTAAATGTAGTATAAATACTAATAAAATTAAGACAGGGTTATTTATGGAGCCGGGAACAGGAATTCAGAGCTTCCCACAAGAACACCATCAGTCTTCACTTTCGTATGTCATCATTCATCGCGCAGCTAAATATTCTTATAAACGTACCTTATTTAATAGGCCAGCATAGTTTGGCCCACATGATCCTTATTTATCGCGACGATAAATCCATGTGTCATGCAAATATATAAAAGTGTGAATCTTGGCTCCCGGCCAAAATATATTTTTTGATACGATTTACGTACCTAAAAAATGCAGAGCGCTTTAAGCGTTCCGTAAAGGTGTGCGCCGTGAGATGTTTATAGCCCATGAGCTATTTACCTACCTAGCCGTGGGTGGGTATCACTCCCTGAGACCGTTATTGCAGATTTTATAAACAGACAAATAGCCTCAAATACCTGTTTAGTTTTTAGTTCTATTTCGTATTTGCTTACACTATATTTCTTGTACACAGGACACCCAGGAACGCCTCACCCAGGAGGAAGATGCTCGCAACCAGCTCTTCCAGGGCAAGAAGAAGCTCGAACAGGAGATCTCCGGGCTGAAGAAGGACGTCGAGGACTTGGAATTATCCGTCCAGAAGTCCGAGCAAGATAAGGCCACCAAGGATCACCAGATCCGCAACTTGAATGACGAGATCGCCCACCAGGATGAGCTCATCAACAAGCTGAACAAGGAGAAGAAGCTCCAGGGAGAATCTGGCCAGAAGCAGTCTGAGGAGCTCCAGGCTTCCGAGGATAAGGTCAACCACCTGAACAAGGTTAAGGCTAAGCTCGAGCAGACTTTGGATGAGTTGGAAGACTCTCTGGAACGCGAGAAGAAGCTACGCGGTGATGTTGAGAAGTCCAAGAGGAAGGTAGAAGGTGACCTGAAACTTACCCAGGAAGCCGTATCCGACCTCGAACGCAACAAAAAGGAACTCGAACAGACCATCCAACGCAAGGACAAGGAAATCTCTTCCCTGACCGCCAAGCTCGAGGATGAACAGTCCCTCGTCTCCAAGCTCCAGAAGCAAATCAAGGAACTCCAGGCCCGCATCGAAGAATTGGAAGAGGAAGTTGAATCTGAACGTCAAGCTCGCGCCAAGGCTGAGAAGCAGCGTGCTGATTTGGCTCGTGAATTGGAGGAGTTGGGTGAGCGTCTGGAGGAAGCCGGTGGCGCCACCTCTGCCCAGATCGAGCTGAACAAGAAACGCGAGGCTGAGCTGAGCAAGCTCCGTCGCGACTTGGAAGAATCCAACATCCAGCACGAGGGAACCCTCGCCAATCTCCGCAAGAAGCACAATGACTCCGTTGCCGAGATGGGAGAGCAGGTCGATCAGCTCAACAAACTCAAGGCCAAGTAAGTACATTTTAAACGCTAAACATTCTTTATAATTTATAATCAGACTTGTTATAAATTTAAATTGCTGTTTAAATTTAGGGCAGAACATGACCGCGCTTCTTGTCACAATGAATTAAACCAGACTCGTGCCGCAGTCGATCAGTTGGCCAGAGAGAAGGTAAACTGAAAGCCCTTGTTGGGCATGCCATGACCCTAGTCCTCTGAATGTTGCACGTAACAAGGTTTCTAGGACGATGTAAACCTGTCGACAAGTAGTGTTGTAGTTCTACACAAAATTCATGTTGTATGTTTCTTCCTTTCAGTACCTATTGGTCCATTTAACCACTCAAGATAGCATTCGCGTAAGGCGTTTCACACACCATGCACAACAATGAATACATATACACTCATCGTGATTTATTTTTGAGTTATTATGCCATGTTGCTCTTCATCCTTCTTAAGCCAACGTTTCGGATTGCATGTGTATCTGCCCTGATGATGGACACTGTAATGCTGTCTAAAACGTTCCCTTTAGAATGAGGTAGTGCAATACGGCATAATAACCCAAACACAAATCATGATAATACTTTTGGCCGTGAAAGTTTCAAATCGTATCACATATACACTTAGTTTATAAACTATTAATTTGTCTCTAGGGCTGAAAAGGAACGCGCTCAATACTTCGGTGAACTCAACGATGTTCGTGCCGGAATTGATCACTTATCAAACGAGAAGGTACACTCGACTACAACAAATTTAGCAGCCTAACAAGCGCCGCCTATTTTCAGCTTTTTACGCAAATAGATCTTACCTGCTACAACTACCAATGCGCCACTTCATTCAACAATGTGTCATTAATTTCATAACAAAATCATCACTTCATGCAAAAAATTATTTAGTTTTACAATTGTGTTTGCACTAATAACAAAGTTGCTACATCCTTATTAATACGTTAACATTATATCAACCCTATTAATTATTGATTATTATTCATAAATAAAAAAATAAAAATACACTAATTTCATAAATACTTAACCGATTGGAATGTTCAAAAACTAAAATTTGAAATAATTGTGTTCGTTCGTCGTATTACTGCACTAAAATAATTGGTTTGCCTTCAATAAAATATAATCAAACGCAAGTTCCAGAACAACAAACTAAATAATATTTTTCAAACGTAGGCCGCCCAAGAAAAGATCGCCAAACAGCTCCAGCACCAACTGAACGAAGTCCAAGGCAAGTTGGATGAAACCAACCGTACTTTGAATGACTTCGACGCTGCCAAGAAGAAGCTGTCCATCGAGAACTCTGACCTCCTCCGTCAATTGGAGGAAGCTGAGTCACAGGTGTCCCAGCTTTCCAAGATCAAGGTCTCCCTCACCACCCAACTCGAAGATACCAAGAGGCTGGCTGATGAGGAAGGAAGGGTAAGTTGAATGAATATATATACCTACCATGTTTACAAAATAGCAACCACTGCTCGTCTTCGATCAATTGTTAATAACTCTTTTTGTTGTAGGAACGCGCAACCCTCCTCGGCAAGTTCCGCAACTTGGAACATGACCTGGACAACATCCGCGAACAAGTGGAAGAGGAAGCCGAAGGCAAGGCTGACATTCAACGCCAACTCAGCAAGGCCAACGCTGAAGCCCAGATCTGGCGCTCTAAGTACGAGTCAGAAGGTCTGGCTCGCTCTGAAGAGCTCGAGGAAGCCAAGAGGAAGCTGCAAGCTCGTCTGGCTGAAGCTGAAGAGACCATCGAATCCCTCAACGTTAAGTGCCTGGCTCTTGAGAAGACCAAGCAGCGCCTGGCTACTGAAGTCGAGGACCTTTCCCTGGAAGTCGACCGCGCTACCGCTATTGCCAACGCCGCCGAAAAGAAGCAGAAGGCATTCGACAAGATCATCGGAGAATGGAAGCTCAAGGTTGATGACTTGGCTGCTGAGCTTGATGCTAGCCAGAAGGAGTGCCGCAACTACTCTACCGAGCTGTTCCGCCTTAAGGGAGCTTACGAAGAAGGACAGGAGCAACTCGAATCTGTCCGTCGTGAGAACAAGAACTTGGCTGATGAAGTTAAGGACTTGCTCGACCAGATCGGTGAGGGTGGACGCAACATTCATGAGATCGAGAAGGCCAGGAAGCGCCTTGAAGCCGAGAAGGATGAACTCCAGGCCGCTCTCGAGGAAGCTGAAGCAGCACTTGAACAGGAAGAGAACAAGGTTCTCCGCTCTCAATTGGAGCTGTCCCAGGTTCGCCAGGAAATCGACCGCAGAATCCAGGAGAAGGAAGAAGAGTTCGAAAATACCCGCAAGAACCACCAGCGCGCATTGGACTCAATGCAAGCATCCCTCGAAGCCGAAGCCAAGGGCAAGGCTGAGGCGCTGCGCATGAAGAAGAAGTTGGAGGCTGACATCAACGAGCTTGAGATTGCCCTCGACCACGCCAACAAGGTAATTTAATAATTTCGTAAAATTGTATACCTTAATCCACAATGCAATTGAAAGCAAACTAATGAAATAATATGTTTTTCTTTAGGCCAACGCTGAAGCCCAGAAGAACATCAAACGCTACCAGCAACAGCTCAAGGACGTCCAGACCGCCCTTGAGGAAGAACAGCGTGCCCGCGATGATGCCAGGGAACAGCTTGGCATCTCTGAACGTCGTGCCAACGCTCTCCAGAACGAGCTTGAAGAGTCCCGCACCCTCCTGGAACAGGCCGACCGTGGTCGTCGCCAGGCTGAGCAGGAATTGGGAGATGCCCATGAACAGCTCAACGAACTTGCCGCCCAGAACGCTTCAGTATCCGCTGCCAAGAGGAAACTCGAGGCTGAACTCCAGACCCTCCACTCCGATCTTGATGAGCTTCTGAACGAGGCCAAGAACTCCGAAGAGAAGGCCAAGAAGGCGATGGTTGATGCCGCGAGATTGGCTGATGAACTCCGAGCGGAACAAGACCACGCCCAGACCCAAGAGAAACTCAGGAAAGCCCTCGAAACCCAGATTAAGGAGCTCCAAGTTAGGTTAGATGAAGCCGAAGCTAATGCCCTTAAGGGAGGAAAGAAGGCCATCCAGAAGTTGGAACAGCGCGTCCGAGAACTTGAAAATGAATTGGACGGTGAACAGAGGAGACACGCCGATGCCCAGAAGAACCTCCGTAAATCAGAACGCCGTATTAAGGAGTTGAGCTTCCAGGCCGAAGAAGACCGCAAGAACCACGAGCGCATGCAAGACCTCGTCGACAAACTTCAGCAGAAGATCAAGACCTACAAGAGGCAGATCGAGGAAGCCGAAGAAATCGCCGCTCTTAACCTTGCCAAATTCCGCAAGGCGCAACAAGAGCTAGAAGAAGCCGAGGAGAGAGCCGATCTGGCTGAACAGGCCATCAGCAAGTTCCGTGCGAAGGGACGCGCCGGATCTGCCGCCCGAGGAGCAAGCCCAGCGGTAAGAAACTCTTCTCACTAACTTGCTGCCATCAATTACTTATTAATCAACTGAAATTAAATTATGTTTTTCTTGTTGCACCTTTAGCCTTCCAAGCGCGGACTTCTTGCCTTGGATTAACCTAATCACAGTTGTAAGTCATTTCAAATGACACTTTTGCCTTGGGATTGAGATACATATTTTGTCAAAACACAAAAAGCTGTCCAACATACAAGCAGATCATGTGGTGTCATGTGTTTACAATACTGTCCGTGTGTTTTATAGTGATAGATACATGTTCTTCCTTGTTCATCAACCAACAGATCCTCCGTCCGAGCATGTAAAACCATCCGAGTTCAGTTTGCTACATCAGTGCTTAGCTTCAATAGCAAATCTGCGACTGCAAGAACTAATATATTTATTTATAATTCCAGCCTCAACGACATGGAGCACGTCCCCAGCTGGACGGCTTGGCATTTCCACCCAGGTTCGACCTAAACCCTGAAATCGACTTCTAAGACATCACTCAACATTTATACTATTTAATATTTATTACATCAAAAACCGAGGCTTTGTACAGAACAAGATTAATTAAAAATTAAGCCTTATTTTACAACAAAACGACAAACTGTGAAGTATGTGAACAAATCAAGAGGGATGCCTGGGTTTTTAGATCTTGTCGAACGGTTAACTTATTTAATACTTTAATGTTAATTTATATACAATTTATTATTTTATAAATATTTTTTTTCTGTTGAAACATGTATTTATCATACACGAGTAAAACGTGACAGGTTGACAGGTGTAATTAAGGTTCAGGGATTTTGCTGGTTTGGAAAGTGTTGGTGATGGCAGTACTAAGAGACACACCCATCAACCAAATTTCCCCATCATCATCACTCCATTCTAGTTCAATCCCACCCAACATTACCATTTAAGTATGTGTGACTTACATTATAAACATGGCTTCTTTCACGCATCAATAAACAAGTTGATATCGTTATCATAAATAATAATATAACTGAATTTTATTTATTATCCCCAATACACTATACCCGAGAAACACGATTAAATTAGAGAAAGAAACACAGTTTATGTATATATTTCACCCTTATGACCTTAAAGGGAATGAAAAGAAATGTTACTTGAATAAACTCATTGTTGGATGGGATGATATACTATACCCGAGAAACACGATTAAATTAGAGAAAGAAACACAAAGTTTATGTACATATTGCACCCTCATGACCTTAGAGGGAATGAAAAGGAAATTTTACTTGAATAAACTCATTGTTGGATGGGATGATAGCTTATACCCGAGAAACACGATTAAATTATAGAAAGAAACACAGTTTATGTATATATTGCACCCTCATGACCTTAGAGGGATTGAAAAGGAAATGTTACTTGAATAAACTCATTGCTGGATAAGAAACACACAGAGAAATGCATTTGGCATAAAATGATTCTGCCACATTCTGATCAGAATCTCTTCCTAAATCAAGTGGTCTTGAGTTCTGATGCAGAAAACTGTCCACCATAAAAAAAGAAAGTTTTGTGATGTTTTTAGTTATACCAACATGGTCTATTTTCAATCATTTTGCATTTATTATATTATATACTCTGTGTATCTGGAAGCTTTGAAATAAGTTTAAAGAATTAAAAAAAGGAAATTGGAAAGAGTTACGCAAAATCTTTGGTTTTAATTGTCCAATTTGTGTGAGACCTTTAGAATAAATTAGTGTTTTTCTAACTTACCTTTAAATATTCCTAATAGTTTTCAATTTGGGAACCAATTATTGGGTAACCAACACATCTGAAGTGGTTCGCTACGTTTGGTGACTTAGCAGGGGAGCCCAGATTCATGGGGTGAGGATTGTCTAGGTCTTAGTGGCGAATGTGTTTACTCACCTACTGCGTGGAGCGCCGGACCCGTAGAGACTAGTTGATTGAGACTTAATCTCACCCTCTCCAGCCGGACTCTTTCGACCCGTCGCGTCGCCTTTTTTTTTTTTTTTTTTTTTTACATTAACTCCACACAGGAGGCCCTGAGGAAAATAATTTCCCTCAGGGCCTATGTCATCTTTGAGGATGCTGTGTGGAGGGTCTTTTTGAGGAAAGGAAGGAGTTAACATGGGTCTTGAAGAGACTCATGTTGTAGGAGGGAGGAAACACAGAGGCCGGTAAATCGTTCCATAGCCGAGCTGTTGAACTCAAGAACGAATCGTAAAAACGACCCGTTCTCATGTGACTAATATCAACTGTGTACAAATGTTGGGCGCGTGTTTGGCGTGTTTCCCGACTATGCACCGGTGCCGAGGGGATCAATGACGCTAGTTCCTCGGAGCATCTTCCATTGTAATACCGGTAGAACAAGGACAGCATTCCCACCTGACGCCTATGCTCTAAAGATTGCAATCCGTCTGTTAAGATGGGAGAATCTATCAAACGGACCGCCCGTTTCTGCACAGAGTCAAGGGTTTTTTTTAGGTATTTTGGAGCTCCAGACCAGAGGTGGCTGCCAAATTCAACCGTGGGGCGCACTTGCGATTTGTACAGGGTTAACAGTTGAGTACTATTAAAGTATCTGCGGGCCCTGTACAGTACGCCCAGTTTCTGAGAGGCTAACTTAACTCTGGATTCGATGGAGCCCCCATACCTGAGCTGGTCACTAAGAGTTACACCAAGCATATCAATGGAGGTCCTGTTCGGGAGAATGCTTCCGTTGAAGGACACTAGATTATCATTTCGATCCCTTTTAGACGTTATCAGACATGATTGGGTCTTTGAAACATTAAATTCGACGAGGTTATTCTTACCCCAAGAGAAAACACTCTCGAGGTAACCGTCCATTCTCTGCTTCAAAGCCCTCCGAGCTATTGGGGTTTGTGTGCCCTTTGGAGGCTTGTCAAACAAAAAGCTATCATGGACTGTACTGTCATCCGCGTAACAATGAATCGGTGCACATGACAAGAGGTCGTTGATGTGCAACAGAAACAAAGTCGGAGACAGAACCGATCCCTGTGGGACGCCAGCATTTATCGAATGCGAGGAAGAGGTGAAACCGTCAGCAACCGCCTGAATCGACCTCCCCCTCAAAAAGTCGGCAATCCACGCACACAAGGATGCGGGAAGTCCGTAAGAACGCAGTTTGTTGACAAGCGCTCGATGCCAAACCCGGTCAAAGGCCTTGGAAATGTCCAGTGAAACCGTTTGGGTCTCACCAAAACATTCCAGGCACCGTCCCCAAACATGCGTCACATACGCGAGAAGATCACCGCACGAGCGGTTCCGCCGGAATCCGTATTGACGGTCGTTAATAATTTTGTTCTTCTCGAGGTATGTGAGCAGTTTGTCATTGATCACACGTTCCATCACTTTTGACAGAACAGATGTGATCGCTATGGGGCGGTAGTTGGCTGGGTTGGAGCGGTCACCCTTCTTTGGAATAGGGTGAATTTGCACCTCAGTGGGATGGATGAATTCATACGTCCGCCATTCCTAGACACATTGATTCCCAGATTCCTAGCCATATCTCATACCTTTTTCCTTCCCAGAACTTCCTCTCCTTACTTTCCCTAAAAAGACCCTCCACACAGCATTCCCAAAGATGACATATGCCCCAATGGAAATTGTTTTCCTCAGGGCCTCCTGTGTGGAGCTAATGTAAAAAATGTGGATTCAGAATGGAAGAACTCACAGTTCCTACCAATGTCGCTGGCAATAGCTCTCTCCAGAATCAAAACGTTGCTTATAAGCTCTTAATTTGCAATTGTATCTAAATAGATTGCAACTCCCATCCTTCCTCTTCCCCCCTTCTTCATTTACTACGAATTCCTTATATTTCACAACATTTTCCCTATTGAGGGCGTTACCTTTCCACTGGCTTAGAACAGTGGAAATAAATATTTATCTTCGATTTGTTCTGTATTTACATTAAATGTATATATTATTGGACATGTTATTAAAGTTATTGGACTAAACTAAATACCAAGATGCCCACACTAATCCTCTGTAATTTGTAACATAGATAGAAATATAAAAATAACTTGTTCGCGGATGCGTTATGCAACTAATCTTATATTTTAATCAATATTTGTTTGTTTCGTATTTTATGCACTGCCATACCTTTCATTCGATTGCGATGAAACTTTGGTGAATTGTTGTGCGCACGCCCGCGAAGGTTTCTATATATAATTGTAAGCTCTGGCGTTATTTTTTATGTGTGAATACCTCACAAGAGTCTCAGCTGCTCCCGTCTGAAGCAAGTGAGACTATGGCATCCCCAATTGGGGTATGTTGTGAGGCTGAAGGTAGTGGGGAGGGGGAAGAGATGGGGAAGAGGCAGGTGGGGAAATATCTGACTATTCAGATCTGGTCAGCAAACACCGCTAAATCCATTTCGAACAACGTTTCATTTCTGAATGGTTGTCTTACACCAGGGCGATACTAAGAGTATCTTCCACTCTGGAATGTGGCGCAAATGTACCTACTATATATTATTTTTGATTGATTAACCGTGAAATAACACAAATTAATCAAATAACATTTATTAGCTCACGCGGGATTCGATCCCGCGACCTTCGATTTGCAAGTCAAAAGCTTTACCGCTACACTATGCCGGCCGTCAGTCTAGCGGTATACGGGACACCTATTGACCTTTTCTAAAAGTCTATATAAATATTTTTTTTTTATTAGAATAACTATCGTCAAAATAACTTATGAAGGTTTTACTCATCAATTTAATGGTTCCATGCCAACTCAGAATCAAGTTAACTCAACACTTCTTTAAAAAGTCATTAAAAGCTACGAAAAAATAATTTTAAAATACCCCATAACCCTAACCTAACGTAACATTAAAAAAAATATTTTTTTTTTCTTTTTCATGATTCGAAGGAGGTTCTGAGTTGATTTCATTCCGAGTTGTCCAGTCACCCAATTCAATATAGCATTGATTCGAGTCCCAGTTGCGAACGTTACCTTTTTATTTTTTCTGCATCTTGTTCTTTTTTATATTTTCATTTAGATTGATTAGTATTATCTTCTTCTTCAATGATATATAAGAGCTTATATTTTCTTACCCTCATCGTATAATAAATTCTTCTTCTTCTATTTTCCTTATTTACAAATTTATTTTTCCTGAATCCTGCGATTTATAAATATCTTATGTAAGCCGTAGACACAAATATTTAGTCAATTTAATAGTCAATTTAGGAAAAAAACAATTTTCCTCGGGGCCTATGTCATCTTTGGTGATGCTGTGTCGAGGGTCTTTTTAGGGAAAGAAGTTTAAGTTCTGGGAATGATAAAGGTACGACGGGTGGGTATTTAGGAAACTGAGGGTCAGTTTGTATGACGTATGAGTCCATTCCTCCCACTGCGGTGCAAAGCGATGGGTCGAGAGAGTCCGGCTGGAGAAATCAAAAGGTCGCCCTCAACCAGTCTCATCCGATCCAACCCGCCATCCAGTAAATGGGCAAACGCATCCGCCGCCAAGATCACGAACCCATGAACCCGGGCACCCCTGCTAAGTCACGAAACGTAGCGAAACACTTGGGGTGACCTATGAAAGGGATGTTGGTTATCCAATAAATGGTTCCCGGGGTGGCGGTACCCACAACCGCCTCCCAAATGTTTGAATTAAGCAAAAAAATCGACTGGTTTTCAAAAACTCAGGCTTCATGAAATTACTTTTAAATAAAAATCCCGTTAAGATTAACCATTATCTCGCAATATAATTTCCACCATGCGCTACGGAGCGCTGAAATATCCAAGAAACAAGACCGTATGCCACATTTTTTGTTGTTCTTCTAATATTTTATTGTTGTTCTTCTAACAAAGTGTTTGTATACTGTTTGAGTCCGATAGATTCGTTTTGTATACTTTTGTGGTCCAGAACTTTTCCACTTTTTTGCCATGTTTTGATGCTAACGGCCATAAACGTTTCAGAAACGAAATGCTAGAAGTAAACACTACACAGTCTAAAGTCTCAACACCCATCCGGCTAAACTTGACTTTATTGTAGGTGGCTCTTAAAATTAGTTTGTACTGAAACTTTGAAATTAAAACGGAAGCGCAAATAAACGTTGATACAGACTTCACTGGATTGGTCTAACAAAAATATTGGGAAAGCAGGAGCTCTAGCACAGAGAAATCAATATCTTTACAATATCGGATCGATAGGCTTAACTTCCGTTGATTTTATATCGATGTCCCGAGCCCGGTTTCATCGTTGACAACCGAACCCATATTGACAGATAAGAAGAAATCGATACAAACATGTTGACAACACTGAAGGTATTTTCTATGAATTGACACTACGAAATGTTAAACGCCAAGCAATTACGTAAAAATATTAAAATAATAGCAATGTTATATTGAAATCTTAACCTAAATATGCATTGGCAGTCCGCAATTACTTTTTGACACTAAACGGGAGTTAATTAGTTAATGAGGACTTTAGACCTAATAACTTTAGCTTCTCGAAGACCGAGCTCACCGAGCTGAATAAATTTATTGAATCCATGCCCCAACCGCACGCTTGGCACTTGCCGCAAACTCCAAATCCCTACAAACGTTTGGCTTGATTTTGGAATTCAAACGTCGCCATCCACACGCTTGCGAGTGCATTGAAAAATCCAAAATCATGAAACTCTAAAATCTTTAATGGCCTTTATCTTATAATTTAAAGTAAAAATAAATAAAGTAGCTCACATCCTTACTAGATATTTGAAAAACATTTTGATTACAAAAATAATTTTTCAGTTTGGTTGGGTATTTTGATCTCAAATCCAAATCTAAGATTTGTATGAAACGGGTAGAAATGGGCCGCGCATACGTCCCCCTTAACAAAAGCATCTTTCAGAAAATGACAAAAAAAGCCTTGTTTAGGATTTGATCAAGGGAACATGGAAGTCCCCCAGGACCAGAGGCCCGGGGCGGTCCGCCGCTTCAGCCCCCATTAGTCCGCCACTGCCTATATTCATCGCCCTTCTAGGTATTATCCCTTCGGTGTATTGTAAAATATAATCTCACACACCGCCAAACTAAATTTTCAGCAATTCGCTACTCTAAACACTAAACCAAAATGGATAAACATTCATGCCCAAAGAATCTGAGCTTGTTTATTAATTTGTAAGTAGGTAGGTACTGTGGGCGCTTTGAGGTGAACATTGTGAGCAATTAATTTAAGCAGAGATACTTTGAAATTTGTAACACCTTTGAAACAGTTTTAACTAGGTTAGCCCTTCTTAAGTAAACATCAACGATCGAATACGATTTTTTTTACGTTAGCTCCACACAGGAGGTCCTGCTAAAATAATTCCCCTCAGGGCCTATGTCATATTTGGGGATGCTGTGTGGCGCATCTTTTTAGGATAGGAAGGAGAGGAAGTTCTTGGAAGGAAAAATGTATGGGGGGTAGATAGGAGTTCAGTGTGACCAGAAACGACGGATATGATAGAAAAGATATATTACCTATAATATACAGAATATGCAGTTATGCATATAAAACCAAGCATTTTTAAAGCTTTATTTGTTATATAATTTACGTGCAGAATAAATATTAACCTTTCGTCAAATACAATACCTAAGTCCCTAATCAGAGAGACTGCTGTCAATTTTACATTATTTAGAAAGTACTGGAGGATAAGTATTATTGAAGAAAAAAAAATACGTCAAAAAGTCCCCAATTCAATTTAAGTACATTTTTACTCCAAATAATGTCAGGAATCACTGGTTAAAGTGAGAACCTAAGTAAACACCCTGCATACAGAACTAAAACTAAATAATTTTTCAAAGAAAGACAAACATTCCCGAGTAACTACATACGTACCAGACAGCATTTACGCGAATAATTCTCTCACAAAGTTCCAAGACCTCGCAATGGCCTATTTCTACACGGAGACGAATTTAATCCAAAAATGCCTATTTAGAGTTTCTTTTAATAAATAAGTATTTTTATATATATTTATTTATGTTTAATAAGTAATATATGCAAGAAAACGGCTTAAAGTTTGACTTTGCATTTCACTCTGTTAAAATGATGTTTTTTCCAATAATGCTATTTTTTGCATCAAACCTTTTGATGAGTGAATGGGATAGTGTTAGTAACCTGTTTCTCGTAGGTACTCAGTTAGAGGTGTATATATTGTTTACATGTGTGAGGAAGAAGATATATATGACAATGTATTAATGTAGGTATGTATGTGTGTGCTTTCACATGCCTGCGTGTGTACCCGTATAAATACATATATGTATGTAAGGGTGTATGTAGGTATGAGTGCATGTATGCCCAAATATAAAACTATAAACAAGAATTTTGTATTTGAATATGATCTAATAATCTTGTGCATGACTTTTATCTTTTCTTTTCTATTTTCTATTTTTTTTTCTTAACGTAGCGCAGCGGTAAGGCGCTTGACTCGCACACCGAAGGTCGCGGGATCGAATCCCGGCGTGGCAAATAAATTTTATTTGATTAATTTGTGTTATTTCACAATTTATTCATTTAAAAATAATATATAGTAGGTATATTTGCGGCACGTTCCAGAGTGGAAGATACTCCCTGTATCGTCGTGGTGTAAGACCACCATTCAGAATTAAAACATTGCTTGAAATGGCATTAGCCGTGTTTGGTGACCAGATCTGACTAGCCAGGTACTTCCCCACCTTCCTCCTCCCTATCTCCTTCCCCTCCCCACTACCCTCCGCCTCATTACATACCCCAGTTGTGGTTTCCATAGTCTCCCTGGCTTCAGACGGGAGCAGTTGGGACTCTTGTGCACTATTCTTAAAAAAAATACGCTTTCTGTTATAATTTTCCAATTTTCAACATTTTAATATATTTAATTCATTTGTTTATACTAAACACCACAAAGTAAATACTTTCCATTGGTCACCATGAAACAGGCAGCCGCCTAGTATGGTGATGTAATGTATTATATATATATATGAAAATGTTCTTTTGTTTTATCATGTACCTACTTTACAAATGAATTAATTAATTAATCCAAAAAAATATCGGATCGGCACCATAGAGCCTGAGAAAACGGTTCTTGAAGTTCAACCTCAAGAATTTCTATTCGCCCCGTAAGAATAATGATTTATCCACAAATGCTAGATACTTTTTGCAATTTTTTTTCAATGCTTTTTTTTCAGATCATAATTTTGAGACAAAAGACAAAATTTTAGTCGGCTCGTCGCCATAGACCCTGAGAAAAGCTAGTTTTTGCAGATGTGTTCAATGATTCCTCTTCAAACCCATTATTTTAGTAAGAATACAAAATTTCAGTTGGTTCGGCGCCACAGGCCAGAGAAAATGGCATTAAAGTTCAACCCCAGACATCGCATTTAACCCATTTCACAATTAGTCCATTGTTTTCTTTTGCTATATCAACAAAACCTATCTATCTAAACGTCAATATTTAGAAAATAAAATTGTATTTCTGACTTCCTTTTTCCTGTATTCCTTGTGTTAGCAACAAAACACGTAGACACCTTAATTTTTAGAGTTCTGACATTGTTTATCAGCAGTGTTCCCGAACCCAAAACTTAAAAATCGGGAGAATTTTCGCCTAAAAATCGGGAGAAATCGGGAGAAAACGGGAGAATTTGGAAGAAATCGGGAGATGACCTAAATTATTATAATTAAATCTCTCTTGTCAATAATCCGACTCCCTTTTATTATTCCGAAGGAAAACCTTGACAACAAACAAAAAAACCCACAAGCAACGCCGTTACACACGATTATTGTAGATGTTGCCCATGGAATAACGCAATTTTCCTTAACGGGGACTTATTTTACGTCTGGCAAGTCAGCACAAATTTTTGTGAAGTTTGTGCTGAGTTGTTAGACGTAAAATCACCCATCACTTTATGAGACGCCAAAAATCATTTTACCTACTGACTTTTAAAAGTGAGCGACGACCTTTGTCCTTAGGATGTGTACAATTTAATGAAACGAAACCTTTTTTATATTTTTCATTTTATTTAGGAATCAATCAACCACCTCGTGGGCTTTTTCAAAACAACTGTCACCTGGCGGCAGATCCTTGATAACGGAACACTGATTAGTAATCCTTTATTAATAAATACCCACTAATACAATATCAGTAGAATCATAAAAAACAAAAATAAAGTGCATGGGCCAAAATTAAAATTGTTAATGAAATTATCGAAATTGTTACCGTTATGAAATACTTAAACGAGTTATATTTGATTAAAATTTAACCATTTTCATGTTCCGTCTGCAACTATTCATGTTCTCAAAAGGAACATTTAAAAGTCTACAAGCCGTGTCACAGTAGAGAAAAACCTTTTTCATGTTCCGACTGCAAGTATTCATGTTCACGAAATTCACAATTTAAAATCTACATGCTCACTCACTGTGGAGAAAAACCTTTTTTATTTCCCGAATGCAACTACTCATGTTCTCAAAAGGAACATTAAAAAGTCCACAAGCCGTCTCGCAATGGAGAAAAACCTTTTGCATGTTCCGATTGCAATGGTTGTGCTAGAAAGGAGCACGAACTTATAAGTTAAAGACTTGAACTTATAAGATCAAGGAACTTATAAGTTTACTAGTAGTGGAGAAAAATACCATTATCATGTTCCGACTGCAATTATTCATGTTCTCAAAATGAACATTTAAAACTCCACAAGCCGTCTCACAGTGGAAATAAACCTATTCCTTGTTCCGATTGTAACTATTCATGTTCTCTAAAGGAACATTTAAAAATCCAGAAGCCGTCTCACAGTGGAGAAAAACCTTTTTTAAAGGAAGTTTGATTTTAATTCTTGCCAAAATTTTAACCTTAAAAAATTGCAGTAAATGTGTTGTTAATGTACTTACAAATAAAAGAAAGCATACAGCACTTACCTTGTGTTTGTTTGGTAGTACCTATTTACGCGAGCAGATGTTTTCCGTTTTGAAAATAAATAAGAACAAACATCGCTCAAGGCATACGGATGAACAACTCCAATCGATTCTTAAAATAACTACCACGAATACGACACCCGACATCAATGAGCTTATCAAAAACAAGATAAGTCAGGCATCCGGCTCAAGATAATTTACCATTTTACCATCCCTTTTAACAATTGGGTATGGGTTTAAGTTTTTTGTTTGGCCCGCTTATACACGCTACATCTCATAAATGGCCCTTAAGAAAATCCAGTTTGACACCTCTGCGTTTTGTAACAAATTATAGTTTCCAGCTCATAATACAAAGATGATCGGTGTGTATGTGTCTTCAATAGAGATATGCTTAGATTGCAGCATTTTATAATTATTCTGGTCAATACATAGATGATCGGTTTGTATGTGTCTATAATAGGGATATGCTTAGATTGCAGTATTTTGTAATTTTTCTGGTCAATACCCGAATCCGGGGAATTTTTTAGTTTTTTTTAATACCATAGACAATTATTTGCCTGATGAGCAGACCATAAACAAAGAATCGACCAGAAACGATAAATCGATGAGAACTTTGAAAAATCGGGAGATTGGATGCCCATTCCGGTAGATCGGGAGATGAAGTGAAAAATCGGGAGATCTCCCGTAAAATCGGGAGCTTCGGTAACACTGTTTATCAGGGATGTGATGCCCAAAAAAATAGTTTCCCTAGATTTCGATGTGAAATTTCCCTAGAATTTCCCTAGATTTCGGCGGTACTACCTTGGCCAATCAAAACCCGTGTCGGGGGGGTGGGGGGGGGGGGGGGACGCATATCATATGGAAGTCGCCTACCCTGCAGAAAGAAATGACAGCAACCATGCCCGCATAGTGCGCGTATAGTCATTGGCAAATCTGAAGGTTTTTCTAAAATATATATGATTTTATATTTTCTAAAAAAAATATTCTTATTATTTAAAAAATGTGTTTTTTTTTTTTTCCAAAAAATATTTTCTTCTTATTAAAATTTTTATTTTTTATTTGTAATTTTATATTTTATGAAAAATATTCATATTATTAAAAATATCGTAAATATTCATATATGGTCAGTTCGATCGAAAATTTACCATAATTTGAAAGTATGTACTTAACCACTGAATTATAAACGGAGTTCCTAATGAAAATCACTTTGCAAAATAAAAATCAAACGCAACCACAAAATTTTTTTTTTTAGAAGTCCCCATTATCTTTTTAGGTACATAGTATCATTTTGAGTTGTCAGTGTTTTTAAAACAACATTGCTTGAATATAAGTACATAAACACAATATTTAAGATTCATGGGAATTCCAAAAAAAAATACGACTAGCAATACCAGTAATATTGTCATATGTAAAAAAAAATTTGCCAGAGTTCGAAATTTCCCTAGATTTTGTGCTGATTTCCCTTTTCCCTAAAAAATATTTTTCTCCCCTAGATCTAGGGAAATTTCCCTAGACATCACATCAGTGTTGTTTATCTACCGTTCTTACTCTTACCATTATTATTATATATAATTCTGAATTTTGACGTTTGAAACCAGTGTGGCCAGATGCATGGTTTTTACCGTGTTTTCGTGGTTTTTTGGGTCGTTTATACCTCCATAGAAAATTTATACCGCCAAGACCCACCAGGGGTCGTAGAGGTAGTAGGTATCTTGCTACCCTGGCTCTGCAACCAACTCACTCTTGACTGATGATGATGATATCTCCATTATATTTGTGCGGTGTCTTTTTTGCAAAAACATTGCTTCTTTCCTATTATTCAAAGGAAAATTATAAAACGATTGTTTTTGATAAATATTATTTATTATTTACTTGGGTACCGTCATTTTCTTATTTATATTCTCACTAAGAAGCTTACGATAAACATGTTTTTTACGTTGACCGGACAACTCAACAATGCAACTTTATCACTCCTTTGAGAAGTCATTAAAAATGATTTAAAAAAATTGATTAAATAGGTAACGCTAGGTTAGATTATGGGCTATTTATAACAATTCACACGCTGTAGAAGTCGCTAGATGTTGCTTTCTTTTGTGTTTTCTTTACCTGTTAATTTTGGAGTGGTTTGAAGATTGGATATTGATTTTACAAACAAAAAATATATTTTGATTTAGTAGGATTCGACCTTTGGTCCACTGAATGTCTGGCCTCTGAGGTTCCAGAGACTAAAGGATACTTGCATGGGACCGTGGATGTATCGTATTACATTGGAACCGAGTTCCCGTGAAATAAATAAATAAATAATTGCTATCTCATTCTCTTAAAGGCTAAATACTATAGATGGATGTGTTTGTCTCTTTTTAGTGTTGCTCGCTTCCGTTTCACCGAGTTTCAAATCAAAACGGTGTTAAAGAAGCTTTCAATTTAAAAAAAATACTTTCACTGACTTTTCAAATGGGTATTGAAGTATCACTTTGCTGAGTCGTCATGGAACCGTTTTTTCTACAAGGTCTTTTAAATCCTTCAAAACATTCTTTTTTTTTATCCCTGAAGTATGGTTTTTCATTTTGGGATATGGCAATACTTTTAGGAACTGTCAAATGTGTCAAAGTAGGCCTCCTATCTGTTAATTTCGCGTCCGGCGCGGTTTGGTTGCTAGCTCGTCAATTACTATTATTCCGATCATTCGTGTTTGAATGTATCGAATTTAAGCAAAAATGACTCTTTTACTTCCTTTCTTCCTTATTTCTGTGTTATTTGTTTCGTTAAACCTGGTGAATTTTGTTGAATCAAAGTGTGAAAATGTGCGGGCTACTGTAACCCAAAGACTGATCAATGAAGGTTTTCATAGGTAACTAAATCAAGGTATTATTTTTCACATTTGGTGGACTCCGCTACACATATTTCGGTAAATATACACGTTCACGGGACACGGTTAATAGGCACATTTTAATAAATAAAAACCATATTTCTATAACCGAAAATAACTATTTCCTTCAAAATACGTACAATTCTGACGTCTTTTCTTCACGCCTGTTCCTTTCCCTAACCGCCGCACTTTTAGGTACAGATTATGGAAATTACGCTTCGTTTCAACAATTACTCCAATAAACAACTACTTAAGTATATACAAGCACAAAATAGGTTATCAGATTCTTAGTTTGGGAACTCGGAACTCTGTGATTTAGGCGTATTTAGATTGAAACAAAACTCACACAAAAATAAAATAAAATGGCGGCAAAGGATATACTTGGTCGATGAGGCAAAGGGATCGTTTTATGGGGGAAATTTGGTAGAATAAAAATAGAATAGCAATTTGAATGTATCTTTTACAATCTATCCAAACGTAATTAGTTGTTTCTTGTAGTAATTAAGTTGAAATCTAGTGTAATCTGTGCCTATTAAAAGTGCGGCGGCTTGTGGAACATTTACTCAATACTTAACCACTCCGATCTATCGCGACGTCTTAAACGACATGTCAGATTTACGAAAACTTTGTGTTATTTCCGCTTAACAAATAAAGCTCTATAAATGAAACATTTCTGAACTGAGCCGAATACTAAAAACTGTTTTTGACAGGTTACGAAATAAGCTTTCAAATTGTTATATTACAAATAAATATTAACATTTTTAAATATTAAAATTTAGAATGCAAACATAAAAAAAATGTAAAAATGACTCTTGTGATGTTTTTATATAAAAACGGTACCAAAATCACGGATTATGTAAAAAACAATACTTATTCTGTTGTATAAATGTATAATAAAAAATTTAGTCACCTCACTTTTATATCATTTCATACAAGAATATTTAATATTGGAGTTTTACCTACCATTAAAACTCTTATTATGTTGCCTTCCTTATCCAGAATATTCCTTAGTGAGAGATGACATCTCTGTTTCTATCCGATTTCGGTCTCTCTTCTCCTTTTACCGTGAAATTTTCAAATTTCGCGCGATTTTTTGTTCCTTGGTGATCGCAAATCACTGCTACCAACAGTTAGGCGCTCGCTAGCGTCTGACGCGACGCCATTTTCTTCAATTGTAGTCTCACCAGACAGGGGATGAGGAATATTCTGGATAAGGAAGGCAACATAATAAGAGTTTTAATGGTAGGTAAAACTCCAATATTATGTAGTGCCGTTCCTTATCCAGAATATTCCTTAGTGAGAATTGTCTGCTATCGTCTGGTGGCAGTGTTGATGCCAATTGTGATCATCTTCATAAAGAAGCGCCGGTTGGAGGTCTGCCCTCACAATGATCGCTTCTCCTTCTGTCTCCAGAAATGGAAGACCTTTGGGGGTCTGCCCCCCTCAGGCGAATGATTGGATTAAACAGGTTTGTCAAGGACGACGAAGTCCCCGGCTCCTGAATATTGGATTGCCTTATTTCTTTTTTATAATATTTTTGGAAGGTATTTTCATTCTGCCAATTTCCCTTTTCCAAAATGTCCTCTATTGAACAGTTTTCAAACCACCGAAGTGAAGCCACTGCCGACCTAGTGCTCCCCGCAGAGGCCTCAATACCAGCATCTCTAAGTATTGTCTTGACCCATCCACCGATAATTGTTCTAGAAGCTGCTTTGGCTGGACCTGATGTGGATAAAAACAGGTTATCAATATTAGGTGCCTCTTGTCTCCTGTCCTTTGAGAGAACACACAGCTTCTTAAGCCAAAATACAGGATCGGTGGATTGATTTGATGAGGAGTTTAATCTCCATCCTGATTGTTGATACTTTGCAGAATCTGTCTTTGAACCAAATGCAGGCCATAAAATAATATGATCATCCATATCAATGAAATGTTCCGATGTTAATCTCAAAAGTGTCAGATCATGTACCCTTCGCCCTGAGGCTAACAGGAGTATGACTGCACACCTTCTGGATGCTTCAAATAAGGTTATAGTTTCTGGATTGTTAGTCTGAAGCCAAGAACATATCTGTCTCGGGTCCCATATTGTATCCCGTTGCACTTTAATCGAGCTGTTTACTATTCCCTTCATTACTTGCTTCACCACAAGATGGTTACTTAGTCTATTTTCATTATTTGGATTGCATAAAGTTGAAATAGCCGATTTATGCAAAGCTATAGTGCTAGGAGCTAAATTCAGCGATATTTTGAGATGCGCTAGAAACTTTGCCAACTGGGCTCCCATTGGATCTTTGAAATTAACATGGTTGGATGAGCACCATTCACGCCATCTAATCCACGCTGCTTTATAAGAAGCTTGTGTTGAAGTTCGCCAGCTGGATTTTAAAATCTCTCTTTCTCTATCAAACCATCCTTGCAATGCATCATCCCAGCCCCAATTTTCCACACTTGCAGTTCTAGTTGAAGTATTTGCTGGGGATGGGAGCCTGTGGTGGTATCTATCAGTATCTCTTGTAGATTCTTGATCTCCTGAGGTAGGCACAAGGCTCTCTGTTTCAAGTCTGGTAGCCAAAATACTTTTGTCCATTTGGGAGCTACTAGCAGATAAATTCCTGTGGATTTGTTCAGATGAGCAAGCACTCGGGGAATTAGACAAGGAGGCGGAAACACCCATGCAAGAGGAAAGTGCCAAGGTCTGCTGAAAGCATTGTGAAATAATGCCGCTCTGTCTTTCCTGTCTATGGATACATATTTGTCCACAACATGAGCCGTGTGAGAGGCAAACAGGTCCACAGTGGGTCTGCCCCATTTGTGAAATATCTGTTCTGTTGCAGGAGGTAGAAGGTGCCATTCCGGTAGACGGGTTCCTCGGGACAAATGGTCCGCAAGACCGTTGTACCGCCCTGGTAGGTAGTGAACTTGCAGGGTTATATTGTATTTGTCTACTAGAGACAGAATCTGAAAGGTCAGATGAAGTAGACTCAAGGATCTCGTCCCTCCTTCGTTCCTCAAATAAGCGAGGACTGTTCTGTTGTCTGACTGTATTAGAACGGTAGAACTCCTCAAACGTTTGTTCTGGTATTTCAAGGTATTTAGTATGGCAAACATCTCTTTCAAGTTGCTGTGCCAATTCTGCTGTTCCCTGGTCCAATTTCCCGCAATCGGAATATCGTCCACTTGAGCGCCCCAGCCATGATCTGCTGCATCGGTCGAGAGGAAATGAGAGGCAGCGGGGACGTGTAGTGGCATAAAGACCTTTACATTCTGTGCCCACCATGATATGTCTTTCATTACGGGTTCCTTTATAATAATTCTCATTCGTATGGGAAGTTTCATCATGGAGTGCATTTGTAGTTGCATCCTTCGGCAATGAAGACGACCTCTTGGAGTGACGAATGATGCAAAATTTAGTTTTCCCAGAACTCTCTGGGCCTCCTTCACATTCCACTTCTTCTTTTTCTGAAGCCTTTGAAGGGATTGTTGAAGGTCTTCGCACTTTCTCCTGTTCAGTGACTTCCGACCGCGTTGTGTGTCCCACATTACACCCAGATACTCCACTGTTTGTACCGGCTCGCTGACGCATTTTTTCAAATTGACAGTCAAACCGAGGTCTCTTAGTAGATTCAGAAATAGATTTGTTTGGACCTTCAGAATTTCCCTGTCCTGGTGGGCCAGAAGGAAATCGTCCAAGTATACAATGGTCCTCACATTTTGACGACGTAGGGTCTCCGCAACCCAATTGGTCACCTTGGCAAAGGCTTGTGGAGCACTGCTCAAGCCCTGGGGAAGGCATGTCATTTGCAAAAGCTCTCCTTTGTACACAATCCTCAAAAAACGACGATGAGACTCTGCGACTGGGATGTGAAAATATGCGTGAGATATGTCTATTTTTGTCATCCAGTCTTGTGGTTGGAGAAATTCGGGAACTTTCTGATGCGACATTAAAGAAAATTTTCTTACCGACACAAAGTGATTGAGACCTTTCAGGTTGAGAATAGGTCTGTTGCTTCCGTCCCCTTTTCGAACCAGGAACATTTGGGAGAGAAAACCGGAGTTGTTGACTGCCGGTTCCAATATATTCAGTTTTTTTTTGAGAATTTCTATTTCTTTTGTCATTGCTGGGGTTGTATTTGTCACAAATCTTTTCAAAGTTAAGGCAGTTGGGCGTAATAATAGGGGCTTTGTAAAGAAGGGGATTCTGTATCCCCCTATGATTTTTTGAACAACTTTGGGAGCATTTAGAGCTGCCCATTTGTTTTTGAAATTCAGCAATTGCCCCGCTTGAAACTTTAATGGCCTCCAGTCATGCACCCCTGTAATAGCGTCGGTTAGAGGTCTGCCCTCGCACCGGTCGCTTGTTACTCTCCTTTCCCCCCCTTTTAATACCAGAGGTGGAGGGCTGGGGATACCTTTGGGGGTCTGCCCCCCTCGGGCGAAAGGATTCTCGGGATGGAAAAAATTCTCGAGATGGAATAAAATCTCGGGTCGGAAAGGAATCTCGGGCCCGAAAGTATTGAACAGGCTTAGAAGCCTTTTTAGTATCAGACCCCTCCTTTGGTGGACCGGTAGTGATGACTTGTGAGAAGGGCCTAAAACAATTCTTTACTCCTCCCAATTTCTGCAATTGGGTAGAGAGGGCTTCCTCATTGAAGAGATGAGAGGAAGTCGGAGGGATCTGCATAAGAACTTTCTTGTCTGATTTCTGTTTACAGGAATTGAGAATCCTGTCCCTTCTAAATTCAATTATCTCTGCCCGTTTTCCGCATGTTATTTGCAGCAGGTCATCGGAGCATTTTTGTAAGTCGTTCTGACCTCCAAACAGCTCATTAACTTTCTCGTACAGGGTTTCTGGAGAGACATCCTGTACTTCAAATCCCCATTCGACCAATTTCTGCAGAGACTGCTGCAGTTGTTCCCTGTGTTTGAGAGCTGCATGTGTTATTGCCGCGAAAGATCTTTCAATAGCGACCTGTTGAGGAGACCCAGAATCGTAAGGTTGCAACTCACAGTTCACCTCAAGCTCCTTAAAGCCCGGATCGGCAAGGTGTTCCTTAATGACCTTGTTATATCTCACATTGGTCCAATCTTTCTGATTAAATCGTTGAAGACGCTCTAACACTTCAAGTCTGTCTTGAGGAGGAGCAGTCATTAAGGGTTGTTTAAGAGAAATGGTGGGACTCGGCATTTGAAAAACACAAGTATTACGCCCGGATACTGTTGAACACTCTTTCTCCGTCTCTGCGATGGACATATTATCTGAGGCTGCATTCTCTGCGAATCTTGACCTCGGTGCTTGCAGAATAAAATTTTGTAGTCTGCCTACTTGTTCAGTTAATTTCTTAATAGAACGGGCCATTCCTCGCCTTCTGGAGCGTGAAGCCCTGCTTGAAAAACTCATGGAAGTTGAGCTGTCGGAACTTGGTGAGCGTCGGCGTCGCCTTCGTCTTTTTCGTTTATTGTCACAAACGGATTCATTAGAGGAACAGTCGGAACACAAATTCTTTCGTTTCGTTTTTCGTATTTCATCACGGTTTACACTCGCGGACGCGGAAATCTCAACCGCTTCGGGAGATACATTATTTTCTGACATTGCGTAATGATTTTCGTAATAATTTTGGAGAAGAAATCTAGTTTCTGGTTTATATCGCAATATTGTAACTAGACGACCGTTCGCGATAGAAATTAGACGCCAATTGAAGAAAATGGCGTCGCGTCAGACGCTAGCGAGCGCCTAACTGTTGGTAGCAGTGATTTGCGATCACCAAGGAACAAAAAATCGCGCGAAATTTGAAAATTTCACGGTAAAAGGAGAAGAGAGACCGAAATCGGATAGAAACAGAGATGTCATCTCTCACTAAGGAATATTCTGGATAAGGAACGGCACTACATAATAAAAATTAACAATGTCTAGCGGCCCGTAGGCAATTTGGCGGGTAAAATATTAGACTAGGAGACGACTTAAGTAAACCCTACGTCATCGAGTACACGGATGAAACTACTTTTTAGTGATAATGGACACTTAGAATTAAAAAAGCTGGTCTGCCGGTGCGCCTCTTGGCAGGAGCCGCGCTGCCATGGAAAAAGTCAGCGATTTTTTTCGAAAAAATTACGTCATCGAGTACACGAACGGGAATGGTTTTATATGATAAAGGTCGATTAGAAAATGAGAAAAAAGCAGGGCTGCCAACCGGCAGCCTGGCAAGTTCGCAGGCAGCCGGCGTCAAAGTGGGGTAAAAAATAGAAAATTTTACGTCATCGAGTACACGAATGAAACTAATGAATAACTATAGTCCAGATCATTCCGTTTAAGAATTTCTTGGTCTGCCGACCAGCAGCCTGGCAAATTTTTGTGTACGATTATTTAAAGTTTTTTTTTATTTATTTTTTAATTTTTCGTTTATCTTTATTATTATTTTTATTTCATTATATTTTTAAGAACTTTGATAGCCATATTTTAAAAATACAAGCGATAATGATAAAAAAAATAATTTGAGAGTTCCGAGTGTACCCATCCATCAGGTGAGCCGTTCGACGCCAAACCACTTACGAAACCTGCCGCGGTGCCCCTCATCGCTGTCGCGTGTCAATATTGTTGTACAAATTTGTAATATTAATAGTCCTTATAAGATTGCCTAATAGTTCATAGTAAATGGAAGTTCGAAAAACCAACGCATCGTCGCTGTAAGAGCTGCGTTCGTCCATAAAACGACGGAAATTTCCGAAATCCCGTCCGTTTCATATCGGTTTCGCTTCCCCTGCTGCACCGATTACATCGAATACAAGATCGAAACTAACGAAAAACTGTAGTATAAATTATTTTATTCATGGTTTCTTTGGTCTGCCGACCAGCAGCCTGGCAGGACATGGACTATTAGGTAATCTTAAAAAGCCTATTATTATTATAAATTTGTATAATAATATGGGCATGCGATGGCGGCGAAGGTCTCCGCGGCCAGTTTCCAGTAAGCTGTTTCACGTCGAAAGGCTCTCCCGTCCGATGGGTTCACTCGGAAGACTCAAAATTTATTTTTTAATCATTACCACTTATTTTATTTAAAATCTGGCATTCTAAGTTCTTAAAACCATATTGAAATAAAAATAATAATAAAGATATTGAACATATTTTTTTTTATTAAAAAATAAATTAGAATTTAAAAAAATCGTACACAAAAAACTGCCGGGCTGCTGGTCGGCAGACCAAAGAAGTCATGAATGGGATGATCTAGACTACAGCTTTTGGTTAGTTTTGATCTTGCTTTCGACCTAATCGATGCAGCAGGGCAAGCGAAACCGATATGAAACGGACAAGGCTCGGAAATTTCCGTCGTTTTCCGGACGAACGCAGCTCTTACGGCAACGGTGTGGTAGTTGTTCGAACTTTCAAACACTATGTTATATTAGGTTATTTTTAAAAGACTATTATTATCATAATTTTGTACGATAATATGGGCATGCGATGGCGGCGAAGGGCTCCGCGGCCTGTTTCCAGTAAGTTGTATCTTGTCGAAAGGCTCTCCCGTCCGATGAGTACACTTGGAACACTCAAAAATTATTTTTTTATCATTAATATTTATTTTATTTAAAATTTGGCATTCTAAGTTTTTAAAACCATATTGAAATAAAAATAATAATAAAGATATTGAAAATAATTTTTTAAAAATTAAAATAAATTTACTACTTTAAAAAATCGTACACAAAAAACTGCCAGGCTGCTGGTCGGCAGACCAAAGAAACCATGAATAAAATACTTTAGACTACAGTTTTTCGTTAGTTTCGATCTTGTATTCGATGTAATCATTGCAGCAGGGCAAGCGAAACCGATATGAAACGGACGGGATTTCGGAAATTTCCGTCGTTTTATGGACGAACGCAGCTCTTACAGCGATGGTGCGTTGGTTTTTCGAACTTCAATTTACTATGAACTATTAGGCAATCTTATAAGGACTATTAATATTATAAATTTGTACAACAATATTGACACGCAACAGCGGTGAGGGGCACCGCGGCAGGTTTCGTAAGTGGTTTGGCGTCGAACGGCTCACCTGATGGATGGGTACACTCGGAACTCTCAAATTATTTTTTTTATCATTATCGCTTGTATTTTTAAAATATGGCTATCAAAGTTCTTAAAAATATAATGAAATAAAAATAATAATAAAGATAAACGAAAAATTAAAAAATAAATAAAAAAAAACTTTAAATAATCGTACACAAAAATTTGCCAGGCTGCTGGTCGGCAGACCAAGAAATTCTTAAACGGAATGATCTGGACTATAGTTATTCATTAGTTTCATTCGTGTACTCGATGACGTAAAATTTTCTATTTTTTACCCCACTTTGACGCCGGCTGCCTGCGAACTTGCCAGGCTGCCGGTTGGCAGCCCTGCTTTTTTCTCATTTTCTAATCGACCTTTATCATATGAAACCATTCCCGTTCGTGTACTTGATGACGTAATTTTTTCGAAAAAAATCACTGACTATTTCCATGGCAGCGCGGCTCCTGCCAAGAGGCGCACCGGCAGACCAGCTTTTTTAATGTTTTCTAAGTGTCCATTATCACTAAAAAGTAGTTTCATCCGTGTACTCGATGACGTATGGTTTACCTATGTCGTCTCCTGGTCTATATGTATCAACCGTGTATCTGACAGAATAGGTCTTTTATTTGATTAGGGATGTGCAACTTGATTTATTATCGACCTTTAATTTTTTTTAGGGATGTCACTAGAACAATAACGGAGTTATAACGATTTCTGTGGAAACATACGCTTTGACGTGAAAACACGCTTATTGTACTTGACTGCTATTGTCATATTAACCTGTATATCTGCTTACGTTGCTGAGTGGTTAAGTTTTAATTTAATAATTTTTACAAAACAAGTTCTGTCGCTGTATAACCCAATCTATTAGAAACTAAAAGTATTATTTTATCTGTTCAATCTCAAGGTTCGTAGAATATTGTAATGCGAAAGTTCGTAATGCGAAAAAGGTTAGCTCATCGAGGGGGTAGAGCGGTGATTGGCTAAAAATTCATGACGTAGCTTGAAGTCCATGCTCCACTGGGAGATTTGAATTAATTGCAATAAAAGTTACTGTATTTTACTTCACGCTATGTCACGCGTTCGAAATCTCGAAAGCAGCCTGATGATTTTTTTTTCGAAAAATGAGCTAACCTTGGTTTAATCTGTAAAAAAATAAGGATCTGTGTGTTTTTTCTATGAAATTACAGGGTTGCTGTTGTTAAATATTTCAATAATTGCATTTTTTGACACCATGCTACTTTTGTGTCAAATTCTAAATACGGCGTCCCCTAAATTCCGTTTTTCAAATCAATCTCAATTTTCCAACATAACCTACAAAACATTGAATATAATTAGGGGTACGTAAATTTCGGTTTTACGAAATAGATGCGATAAAAGCGAAATCTGCATTTTATTTGCGATAAAAGCGAAATTTGAAAATTAAATACTTTCGCACCTTTTTACGTTACGTGCTTTCAAATGTTGATCAGACGCGCTTACAATTATTACAACTCTGTTCAAAACAGACAGAGACGGCACGAGCAGCTCAAAAGAGCTTTGATAAATTGTTGGTACATATGGGGCCGAATCCAACAAATGAGTGCTACAAGCACATTGGCAGATTATTTTGTCCATCGGAAGCAGCAAATGTGCCGTCTTCTTCTGTCAATTCAAATTCCATAGTGGAAAGCTTCGCAAAAATTCTGTTTTTCAAAAGTGTACCACAAGAAGAACTAATTGACGGGTACTCTCATTTTCACAGACAATTACTTCGATTGGTCGGCCAAGAAGCTCCTGTGGATGTAATGCAAGTTTTAGTTACATCAAAATCAAAATCTTGCTACCCTGGATTTGCAAAAGCAGCTATTCAATGTCTCAATTGCCCTATCAATAGTGTTGATGCCGAGAGGTACTTTAGTATCTACAACATTGTCATAACTGATTGCAGGCAAACAATGAAAGACGAAAATGTAGAAATTAAACAATGCTAGCCTTTAATTGAGTTTTTAACATTGTATTTTTTTTTGCGAAATAAATGCGAAATTTTCTATTTTGAGTATTTTTAAATGCGAAATCACGATTTTTTATTTGCGAAATTTACGTACCCCTAAATATAATGCATTGTATGTGTTTGTTGTAGAAACATCCAATACATAATCAACTTCAATGAGTACAGCGGAGTGGACCTTTGGACCCACGGAGCGTGTTCCCTCAGTGTGGAGCAAGTGCTGCCTTCAGGAGCCTATGTTAATGCCGACGAACTGCATGACATGAGGAGACTGAACCAGGTATAACGGCCTCCGTGGTCGAGGGTAAGGCTTTTAACTCGCAATCCGAAGGTCGCAGGATCGAATTGAGGCGCTCGTAAATAAATTTTATTTGATTAATTTGCGTTATTTCACAATGAATTCATTTAAAATAACATAATATAGTATATTTGCGGTACATTCCAGAGTGGAAGACACTCCCAGTATCGCCCTAGTGTAAGACCACCTTTCAGAATAGAAATGGCTTTAGCCGTGCTTGGTGACCAGATCTGAATAGCCAGGTACTTCCCAGCCTATTTCTTCCCCATCTCATTCTCCTTTCCCACTACCTTCAGCCTCACAACATACCAGAGGCGGCCCGTGACAAAATTTGCGAGCAGTGCATTTCACAAAAAAATGGTAGCATTAACATGGGAAAATAAAGTGATTTAAGGCGATCCACTATTACAGGAAAAAATCGAAATCGGAATTCACGCCCTTTTATGGGAGGAGTTTAAAAATACTTGAGAAAAAGCTTTTGGAAAGGTTGGAAAAGATATTTGAGAATTTTTTTTTACATGTTGATTTTGTAAAGGTCTGTAAAAAACATTGATTCCTTTTTTATGCATTGTTTATTGTAATAAAACGGAATTTTTAAATTGATTTCACGAAAACAAGCAGCGCGGACGCTAACACGTTGTTTCTCCGCTCCGGCCGGAGGAGTAATGACAGAAGAATGGGGCGGCTGCCAGTCGTTCTTCGGTGGACGGTATAAGGTTCACTTTGATATAACAAATTCGTCGACTGCCGTATTGTCGCCGTGATGTCAAAAATACCAACGCGAAAATGCATATTATATTTTATTTTGTGGGGTTCGGGCGTAAATATAATTTTTTTTCGCGATAATTATATAAGAAACTGAATTTGCCACATTATGCAATAAAATCATATCCGAAAAAGTGTTTATAAGTAGGAGAGTTTTCAGTTGAAAATATTTTTTATAGACCTAATACTTTATTTTTTTCTAAGCATATTAAAAGACTTATTAAAAAAATGACCGATGTTTTTAAGGGCCAAGGTATGTTGTACACGCAGTATTTAATTGAAGCGTCTATAATACTTCTAAGCGGTCAAATTTTCAAAACAAAAACATAAGATTTTGTATGATTTTGCATTATTTAGTATGGCTTCATCTGAAAGGGCGCGACATACCTAGTACAAACCTTCACTTGTAGAGAAAATCGATTCGTCGCTCTTTCATTTGTGAAAATACTTTAATGATACGATTATTAATGTCTGGTATGGAAGATATCAAACTTTTTTCGATGCTCATCATTGCATGAAGCCGAAGCATGAAGCTGATGTTGGGACACAGTGTTCCTCACAAATGTTTTTACTTTTAGGATGTACTAATTTACACTTTTGATGAATATCGAAGTTTGGAAGTGCAGTGCGCGAATGCACTGAGGAAGGGGCCGCCTCTGCAACATACCCCAATTGGGGATGACATAGTCTCACTGGCTTCAGACGGGAGAAGTTGGGACTTTTGTGAGGTATTCATATAAAAAAAAGTTATTCTACACACTTCAGATATTACTTTATTACTGTTGCAGATTTACGGAGACATCATGATAAGTTAGGATTGAGTTAAGAGGAAACCATTCAGCGTTTTGTCCATACAAATTACCAATTTCCTCTCTGCATTTTGACACTACTACAAATATTTTTAATATAAATTAATCAACACTGCCGTGTCGGTACATTTTGCTTTTTGATAAATTTCTTCTTATAGGAGTTAAAAAATCGTTAAAGTTAAAATTGCTTGGTTTGAACACCATCAACAGGCATTCAGTATACAAACCAGAGAATGTATTTTTTTTAAATCAAAACATACGGACATAGAGTATTTTCTTCTAACACAGTTAGTAAAAAAAATCTTAAAAATCAATCCAGTTTTGGAGGAAAAAAATGGGCAATACAAAATCTCGATTTTGATGATTATATTTAGGTTTTATCAGCCTGAGGTGCAGTTGTTTACCCTTTACTCAGTATTCGGGGGAGTAAGAGCAACAGTGACAGCAACAATTTGGTAAAATACCTATTGTTCAAATTTCTCATCGACCTGGTTTCCTTCCTTTGATTAATAAAGTCCACGAGAGCCCCTACCTAAAATATTTGTGAGTGCCTCTATTTCGTGTTCAAAAAATGGCATTCATAAAGGTGGTAGTGAGCATTGGACGAACTTGCCGGAAGAACTAATTTGCTATGTGCAGACCAACAAAAGGTAAAAAGCAATGCTTCTTTTCAGATCTTTCGACTTTTAATTAATATTTTTGCATTCTTAATACGATGTTTTTGATTTGGGTGTCAATTTTATGATTCACACGCCCTGTCCTAGATATTACTTAGTCAATGGTTTACATTTATTGTTAACTAGCTGACCCGACAAACTTCGCACCACCTCAGAATCAATAACTGTTGAATTAAATTCAGTTTTTTTATTAAGTTAAGAATTACACAATGAAGCAGTTATCGATGCGCAACTTTTGATCTTTCAAGCCGGACTCTCTCGACCCATTGCCTTGCACTGCAGTAGGAGGGATGGATTCATAAGTCCGTCACTCCCGGACACACTGACCCCCAGATTCCTACTTACCCCTCATACTTTTTTCCTTCCCAGAACTTCCTATCCTCCCCTTCCTTAAAAAGACCCTCCACCCAGAATCCCCTAAGATGACATAGGTCCTAAGAGAAATTATTTTCCTCATGGCCTCCTGTGTGGAGGTTATGTAAAAAAATGTGTTTCATTTCAGAGATTTATTATAATTATTGTGTTTTTCCTTTGGAGGGGTGCAGACATACGTTCACCGTTTGTCTCATTTTCGACTATTGACACTTAGTGTGTAAGAGAGAGGGGCAGCATTATATGATTAAGAACAAAAGAAAAACAATCAGCGCATTGACGTTCAAAGTCATTGAATTTTTGGAATTCACTCACTATTTAATATTATATTTTTTCACAATATTGCTGCAGCTCTTTCAAAATATGAAAAGTCGTTCCATACAAAATGTATGAAAAAATGAATTTTCTTCATAACTTTTTTTTCGTGAGTTTTTCCAATGTTAATAGTTATTCTGCTATTCGGAGCGGAGACAAATCCAACAAATTAAAGAGCCTAAAAATCGGTCCAGCTGTTCTCGAGTTATAAATGGTGTAACTAACCCGACTTTGTTTTATATATTAAGATACAACAATATTATTTATCTGGACAGGTGAATGCGTGTCCAGTGGGAGAAGTGGATATAGAGAAGCCGGCACAACTGTCCCGTCCCGTCACGGTGCACATGTACTCCCGAGTCAACTCCTCCCGGATCAAGATCACCCTTCCCATTCACTTGCGCTACCACAGCGCCAAGGTAGACGGCGGGTATGTCCAACATTCATTTATTTATTTTTTAAAAGAAAAACAATCATTCCTGTTTCGACCACAGGCTTTTACATACATGGAAAAATGATTTCTGTAATGGCAATAAACTATATTTGTAAGGAAAGTATTCACGTTAAGTAGCGGTGGGATGAATTCTCTGCGATGTAGTTTACTGAAAGGTGAGATGACTTCTCTGCGTATGATTCTTTAAATAATTTCACTAAGAAATGTTTACAAATGAACCGTGCTTTGCGTCAAATGCAACAACGACAAAATGCGTGTTGCGTGAATGTACTGCGCCTGCCTTTCATGCTGAATTATTGCAACTGTTTGGGGAGGCAGGGAACAGGACCGAGCGGAAGTGAACAAGGAATAATTCATTGCCATAGAATAAATATTTTATTCCCAATTACAACACAAAAATAATTTGCCGAGTTGTCACCTACAATCGGCGCAAACAGTTCCCATATTATGAATAACCTGACAATATTTGAAAATACTCCTACGATCATCATTCTAGCTTAACTAACCATCATTCAGCTTATTCACAGGGGTAGGCAGAGAGGATAGCCTGCCATACAACCCTGCCTTGGCACTCACTCCTTGCTTCATTCGCATTCATACAATTTGATAGGCGGGTATGGGTACTCAACACCTCTGCCATAGGTCACCTCAAGTGGTTCGCTACGTTTATTGACTTAGCAGGGGTGCCCAGGTTCATGGGATGAGGTTTGTCTAGGTCCTGGTGGCGGATATGTTTGCCCACCTACTGTTTGGTGATCGTATTGAGGGAGACCTTTGTCTTCTCCAAGAGGGCTCTCTCAACCCATAGCCTTGCACCGCAGTTGGAGGGATGGTTTCATATGTCCATCACTCCTAGACACACTGACCCCCAGGTTCGTACGCACCCCTCATTCCTTTTCCTTCCCAAAACTTCCTCTCCTTCATTTCTCTTAAATGACTCTCCACACGGCGTCCCCAAAGATGACATAGGCGCTGAGGGATTTTTTTCTTCAGGACCTCCTGTCTGGGGCTAATGAAAAATATATTCTTCTAAATATTATTATATAAATATTCGGAATCTTGACAAGACCCGACCAAAGTATTTGATTCACTTGATAACACCGTGTCTTCCTTAGGTGTCCCCGATTTCTTCCACCGTTATCTTTCTCATAATATTATATTCTTCTTACACCCCTTTCTACGTTCATCTGTTCTACATGCCCATAGCATCTTAGGGTTCCTTTCTTAATCTTAACCATTACATTTATGTTAGGCTTACATTCCTTCCAAATTCCCACATTTATAACATAGTCATGTAATGTTTTATCACACACACGCACCAGGGATCTCATTTCTTTTATGTATATCACGAATTGAACAAACTTGGTATGCATTGGTGACTTTCCTCTGCTTCTCCTTCCAAACACTTTGCCAGTGACTGTGAGCAACAATTGATAGCCTATTGTGGATACCTAACTTTGCCAAAATGGATACATTAGTGCTCCTGGCTGTCCATGGAATCTTGAGAACTTTCCTCCAGCACCACATTTTAAGGGTGTCTATCGGCTTGCTTTCTTTGGCTGGCTCTAAGTGTCCAAGTATCTGTAATTTTGTCTTCTTTGTTTTAGCTTTGAGACATTCAATATTGGCTACCCATGGATCTATCTGAGGTGTCCCAACAATGTGTTCAAGATGTGTAAACCTGCCGATACAGTCCTGGCTCCCTGCGGAGCTTGTTCACCACACCGATGTTCTTGGCACAACATTACCGTCACACCTGTGAGTTTGAAACTGGATTTTAATACTTTATTTTTATAATGTAACAACTTATCGGGGGCTGTCTGTTTTTTGGGCTGGCTTGTCTAAAAAGTCTTGCTAGAGTAAAAGAAATTGCTAAAGTTAAACTGCAGATATTACCGTTAATTTTTACCGGTAATTCAGTGTCCAAAATTGCTATTATTGTAAAACCGCGACCTCCAGTGCTAGAAGGTATAAACTGACTATACCCGCACGTATGTGTGTCCTTTGCACTCACCTTCCACTTATTAAAAACAGGTCAGTTGAATTCGATCTTCCGAGAAATGTGCAGAAAAAATATACTGGTTAGAATATTGATTGCTTGAATTTTGATCGCTAAAATAAATCCCTAGTGGAGCCATGCGCCTGGCACTTTTTAAACAATAAATCAAAACCCCATCGAGAGTCCGAGGTCTAATAATAAGGGTTCACAAAATAAGTGTGATAAATTTACGAGGTAGATTTTTTCTTTTTTATGTGAATACCAAAATCAAAAACATGGAATGCTGAAAATGTCATTTTGGTTTACAAAAATGCTTGATGTAGATGGTAATTTTCCTGTTCCTCTTATTTTGAATGTCAATAGGCCACTTGCATGGATTTCATAACGACTTGGAAAAAATCGTTTGGATAGATTTTTTTACTAAGATTACGAAAATGTTAGTAAAAATTTTTAGAAATGTATAGTTTTTTTTATTTTTAAATAAATAAATCCATTATTTGAGCTCGTGACGTCACTACATGGAAATGTTCCGTCTCCGATTATGTTCCCTTAATTTTGTAAAATTCCACACTGATTTATTTTTTCCAAACTAGATTTGTTGTTTGTTCTCTGCGAACTTATTCTTTGGTTTGATTTTTTGATAAAGATGGCGGTGTTTTTACAGATGTTACGAAGAGAACCTCGTACAATTTATTTCTATTCGTGGGGAAAACGTTCTTTTTTTAAAATGATTTTCGGTTACGTAATTATCGTTTTTTTCGCACCCATAAAATTATGTCCCGTTATGATTTTTTAGATTGAATTTTTCAAAAAATCGCCAGGGTTTCAAAAATACGATTAAAAAAAATAAAAACAGAATGTCTTAGAATATTTGCCTGAACCGGAATTTAAAAAAAAAAAATGTGATGCAAGTGGCATATTGTGCAAAATTTCTTATTTATATATACCTATTTACACGCGGTCCGAAAACTCATAGTGCCAACGGAAAACTGGTTCTTGATCAATACCCAAAAAAAAATTTTTTTTTCAGTGTGAATTTTTTGATTTTTCTTTTTTCTGAATTGAAACGTTAAAAAACTTTTAGAACCAGGTCTACGCTTCGACACATTTAAAAAAAAACATTAAACAGTTGATATTAAACCCCTAGTGACATAAAAACTACAGGGTATGCAATTCACACGCGGTAGATGTAAAACCTTCAGAAAATTAAAGAAGACAATAGTGGGAAGGCTACGAAGCACCGCACGGAAAGGAGACCGATTATAATATCTCATTCTCTCACAGGCTAAATTCTATAGTGTGTGTTTTTGTCTCTTTTTAGTATCGCTATTTTTCGTTTCATCAAGTTTTAAATCACAATGTTGAAGAAGTTTTTACATAAAAAATTCCGACTTTGGACTAGATTTACTCAAACACGAAAGATCAAATCCAAAAAATTGTACAAAAATTTGATTGGGATAGTTTCTGAACTCCGTATATAAATAAATAGATAGATAATGCTAGACTGTTAATTCGTGAGAAATAGTTTGGATGCAGATGAGTTCTCTAGTTATTGATTTGTATATTCTTGTCAATTGACATCTGTATCTGTATTTTCTTCTTAATAAATTTAAAAAAAAAATAGATGAAAGGTTAAGATGTGTTTTTTGTCAGTTGGTAACAAAATCAAAAATTGTTCAACCGGTGAATTATTATCTCTATGTTTTTGCTTTGTTTCAGCTCACCAGTATCCTTGAGCTTGCAGTACCAGTTGGTGATTTGAACGATCTAACTCTGGTGTCCATATCCTCGCTGTTCATATCTTTTGGGGGTTGCTTCTATATAATGTTCAACCTGTTTGCTACCATTACGGTTGTACCAAACCCTAATAATCCCATGGTGTATAAGAAATACAAATAAATCTACACACTTTTCTAGTAAATGCGGGAAAAAGACTTACGAATTTAACCCACCTAGTAAATCATAAAAAAATTATTTACATAGATAATAGATTTTAGGCATTTAACTATGTAACAATTTCTAGACGATTTGTTTTGACGAGTTTTGTTTCACATGCTCATTTCGTCACTTCATTTGGTAGGATTCTAATTTCACTTCACCTTGTTCTGAGATATGAGGTGTCTAAAGTTTGCAAAGACTATTTCTCATCTATTTACCAATTTTGAGGTTGAATCTTGTGAAGTATTTTAATTGAATTTATTTTAAAGGAACGTATTTAAATGGGATGTAAATTTACCATTTTAGAACATACCTAAACTTGCAAATATAACCATATGCAACCAGCTAGGGCATAATAATTCATTGCATAAGGTTCTAATTACACAGCCCTAATGCAATTCCAAGCTAGGGCAATGTCCTATGTAAATATTTTCCATTAAAATATGATAAACTAAAATTGTTAAATAGATTACGAAAATTCGTCTGCAAACTTTTAAACCTTAAAACATGGTAAGGCGAAGTTAGAACCCTATCCAACCAAATTGACAAACCATAATGCGCCTAGTAATAACGATCAACTGTCAGATACAAACAAATTGGGAGTGTAAGTGATGTTAGAACATGGTAAAATAAATTATTATTTAAAATGCTTGATGTTAGAACTTTGTCATACATATTATCTACGAAAATACAACAAAGATGGTTCTGAAAATTATTTTGGGTATAGAAGTGAGCAAAAGAAATGCTTTGGCATTGAAAGGTCATTTTTGAAAAAAATGTCAGTTAGAACTCTATCCAAATGAGGTGACGATTTGTTACCTACTTAATTTTTCAGTGTAGAATTAAAAAAAAAAATAAGTAACAAATGTACACGTGGAATAAAACTCTTTAAAACAAAATAATAGATTTTGTTACATTGGCATTTAAAATAAAAGAGAACTGAACATTCCTGGGATACCAATAATCAGCCGAGCGATTCCGTATCTTTTGTGGGAACGAACATTATCTCCTGTCAGATTCGTGTGATTTTGATCTGCCAGTATGCACTTTATTTATTTATTTAATATGCGTTGTACATAGAAAAAGCAAGTATCAGCCATAAAAATCACACAAATCTGACAGGAGATTACGTCCGTCATGTAATAACGATCCCACAAAAAATTTGGAATCGCTCGGCTGAACATATTTGAATTCTTCCTAATTGTACCATTATTATTTAAGTGGAAAACATTACTTATGCAATAGATGGAGGACTTAGCTAGCAGTGGATTGAACCCTGAACCTCTGGGTGGGAACTAGCCGGAAATTAGGTTCAGCCGGAATGGGTTCTTGAACCCGAGTCCTTTGCGGGAAGTGGATCCCATTCCCACTCCTTTTTCAAATCAACCACTCGCAGAGAACTTGGACCCGAATGTCGCTACCCAGCGCTATTGTAGTGTCAGAGTCGCTTCCTGGCACTTGCATCCCCTCGCCTCCGCACGTTCGAACGAGTAAATTAGGTGCTTAGACGCATCCCAGAGGAGGCTCCCAAATCCAATTGTTGGACATACTTGAAATTTGCATAGGGTGAGCGGCTGGTCACTTGTAGAATCTGCTAGCCCTTTGTAAGCCATTCAGTTTCTTGGAAGCCAGATTTACCTGGGCTTCTTTGCAGCCCCGATACTTGAGCTAGTCTGATATACTTACTCCAAGCATTTCAATGGAGTCTTTATTGGGGAACTTTGAATTGTAAAACAGAGAGGCCTAACCTTTCCCGTATATGGTAGAATAAAAATAGATTTTCATTTGAAAATATTACTTGATCGTCTGCATAACCCCAAAATTTTTACACCAGCCCCAACGGATGATTTCAGTGAAATGTTATTTCAACTGTGTAAAAGACTGTCCCCCTTACTCATAATCTCAGAATAAGATAATACCACGGTTTACTAACGTATTACCGTGATATTATCTTATTCTGCGATTATGAGTAAGGCGGATGGGGTATAAAGTCCACAGATTTTGTATTTATTTACGTACAGTATTCTCTTAGTAATCTGCCATTTGATCTAACAACTATTATTATCCGCCATTAATTTTGCTAGTTGGAAGTGCAATATCAATCCCTATAATTCGCCGGATTCTTACATCAAATCCGGTAGTCTGCCACATACCTAGACACAAACGCTATTCTTTTTACACCGACAAGTGCGGTTATATTACTCTTGCATAATCTACTTACTATATTGTTGTCTAGCTTGCTCTCACTGACCATTATAGTCACCAGAATTCGTTATTAATTTTTAAGGACATTTCGGTTAGTCCTCTAGCAACTGTTGCATCTTTTTCTGTTAGTTTCATTTTGCCTCATTTTTGTTTAAATAAATTTACAAAATTGAGTCTTCTCACAAACGCAAACTTTAAACCAAAAAATTTAAATTCTAGGAAAGATCGATAGAGGTGTTTGATTTTATGAAATATGTATCTGTTTTAATTTTGTATTCATGCACTATAATCTACCGCTTTCACAAATTGGACACTTGCCTGGATTTTGGGGTGGCGGATTAGTATTTGGTTAGTATTTTTTATCTGTACAAATATTTAAGTGTCAAGAAACATTCCTTCAAATGGCTTCAACAAAAGCATTTATGTAGTCGAATTCACAAGTAAATATTTTAGTTATTTTTTTAATTAAAAAGACAAATTTTATACTTTTGTAAATATTTTATAATTTTACTTGTGCTTAATCAAGTATTATCGTTTATAGAATAATCTGTGATCTTATTTTAAATAAAGTTTATTAAATCTCGTGAAACTTTTATTTATTTTCTGGGTTTTATTTATTTTTATATGATTCCGGACAAAGGTCCCAACTGCCTAGACCGAATGGAACTACGGCATCTCCAGTTTATGGAATCAGCTGTAAGAAGTGGAAGAGAGAGAGAGAGAGAGGAAGTGCTTAAAAGAAAGGTTGTCTCTCACCAAAGCCACAACTCTCTCTACTGATAGTATCGCCTAATCAGAAACAATGTGCTAATTTGCTTAATTTTAAATTATTTATTATATGTATAAAATAACCCATACATATACTGGAACTGCGCGTTTTCATCCCGCGACATAATATCCCGTGACAAAATATCCCCGACAAAATATCCTACGGACAAAACATCCTCCAACAAAATATCTACTAAAACCTAACCTAACCTTATTTTACTATTTTTTAACAATAATTTATTGTCTTTACGTCTGTATTATTTTTGTCCCATTTTACTATTTTTGAACAATAATTTATAGTCTTTACAGGATGTCTGTATTATTTTTGTCCCATTTTTTGCTAAGTTAGGTTAGGTTAGGTTTTAATAGCTTCAACGTACCAAATGTACAGCAAATATTTGCCAAAAATATATTATTGAAGCTTTTCAAAAATAATGAATCCTCTACTAGACCATGTATGCATAACATACTAGATCGAATAAAAACGATATAAAAAATATTCCAAGTTATAAAACCACATTCGGACACAGAAAATATACATACTTTGCAGCAAAACTCCGTAACATCCTTCCCCAAGACATAAAACATTGCCTGGCTAATAAAACCCCAAACCACTGCGAGGCCGGACAAACCCGACATCGCCGAGCCGGGCGAGGGGCAATAAATCCTTTTCGTTTGACAATGAATGCCGCCGCCGATGGAAATAGTTCTGAAGATCTACGCCAGGGCCCAAGGAGGAAGAAGGAGGAGTTTTTCAGCACCAAGTCAGTCACCATTTGCCCGCCTAGGGGGTGGTACTCCGCTCCTCCATCGGAGTGTCCCGACCGACCGGGAACCGCGTGGATCGAACTCCCGACCAGGGAGTATTAAGACTCTTCGTTGCAGCCCGGCCAGGGCTCCACCGAGGCTCACCCACGTCCGCCCACTCGCTCGCCCTCCCGACAAGGGAGTTTTGTGCAATTTCCTGTTTGCGCAACGTTCACTACAAAGAACTTTCGCAACTTCTGATCTGTGCAATAATAAGTAGGTTTTTTTTTTTTTTTTTTCTTGTTTACATTACAACCTGCAAAGCTAGTGCAAGTAGCTTGTCGGCAGGAAAATAGTGTGGACAAAAATATAGTACAGTATAAAGTCTTACAATAGAAGAAAAAAATATTGCAATTCAATAAAATACGAGTACATAATAGATAAATAATAATAGATAATAATAGATGGTATATATAAATATGAAGACAACGTCTAAAAAAAAATTAAAAATGCAAGAGGAGTCAGTTAATATAGAAAATCTGATTCCAACAGCCATGTTTTTAACAATAGTGCAAATTTAGGTGTCGAGCAACATTTTTTGAAAATGTGAAACAATTAATAAATTAGTTAAGTGCCAGTGTATCATCCAGGACGATCAGTTACACGCGGAGACTCCATCATCAGCAACCAAAGGGAAGTGACTGAACATTTTATTTGTTTTAACCGCCAAAGTGATTAAACTCTGAACAATTACATAAAGACTTTTACCGTAGAATTAAGCAAACATACAATCTAATTTTAAGATTAATTAATTAAGTACCTAGTTATAAGACTAACCCTAGATTAATAATTAACACCTGCTTTTTTGTGTTAATAAAATAAATGTATCATTTCTGAAATCAATAGCTTTTTAATTTGTTCCTCCTTAATTTTAAGTTTGTAGTTAAGTTTGAACCCCGCCACACACGAGGGCGTATCATACTACTAAAAAGATAAATGGGACTAAAGAAATTTTCTTCAGTTTCAGTGATTGCGTTTGATTTTTATTTTGCAAATTAATTTTTAATAGGAATTCCGTTTCTATAGTAAAGGTATGGTTTCAGTGGTAAAGTACATACTTTTAAATTATGGTAAATTTTCGATTGAACTGGCCATATATGAATATTATTTACGATATTTTTAATGATATGAATATTTTTTATATATAAAAAAAACATTTTTTTAATAATAAGAAAATATTTTTTAGAAAATACAATAAACATTTTTAATAAACATTTTTTAGAAATTATAAAAAACATATATTTTATGCGGGGTCCATTGCGACGGCAAACGCCAGAATTTTGCTTGACAGTCCTATACAACAATCAAGGTCACAATTTTTGCCAACACTCAAGGCCGCAGTGTTTGTGCTTCCCGTGTTCGGCGGAAAACAAAACTTAAACATCTCATCCCGGGTGAAGCGGGAAGGCAGGCGGGGGGGGAGAATTCATTTTTTGACAGAAGTCGCGCGGTGCGGTCCGTGTATGTAGAAAAATCGGAACGGATTTTTGTGGTTATGTGCTATGTATGAGCGAACATAATCACGAGTTTAAAATATTATTATACCTAAATATAATATAATAATAGAAATATTTGATAATATAATATCAAATATTTATAATTATTCTGTTGTTGACGTAAATATTTACGTACTTTAGAGTAGAATTAGATTTTAGATAGATAATAGAATTTAGATTCTATAGTTCTAAATAAGGTTGTGCGATAAAATGACGTTATTATATAATGTCATTGGTGCAATAATCGATATTAGTCGGAAATCTTTCCTGATAAACCCTGATCTGTGTTTTCTTCCTGATGCAGGTAGCATCTTTTCTACATCGAACGCATTTTAACATTTATGCAAACGATAAACGTCAAATTTTTTGGTACGCGGACCTAATAATTATGATTTTAAGTTGTAAATAAACACACTGTCGTAATGGATGATTATTTCTTTCGTGAACTCACTTGTAAATAAAGTCTATTATTGAAATTGACCATTGTAAATCGATATTCTATTTTTGATGCTACGTAATTATTTACGTAGCAACAAAACGTATTCACTCTAAATTCTTAATAAATAGTAACTTTAAGTCGTGCGTATTAGTCGGAAATCTTTCCTGATAAATAAATATCTATTAAAATATCTGTGTTTTCTCCCTGATGCATCTCTTTTGTCATCAGAACGCATTTTAATATTGATATAAACGTCAAACGTCAAGTGTGCGTGCCGTGGACACGTCCGTACCTCAGACCACTTGTCAAATTGTGTGGACCGCGCGAACTTCACCCCAAACGATGTTGGTGTAAAGTTATGGCCTTGAGTGTTGGCAAAAATTATGACCTTGATTGTTGTGTTGGACTGTCAAGAGTCTGGCGTTTGCCCGCGCAATGGACAAAGCTTTATATAGGCAACCTTTTGCATTCGGGGTGATGGGAAACAATGCAATTAAAATTTCAATTGTGAAAGTGAAATTTTACTTTGTATACTGATTTTGCGGACATTTATGGTTGCTGTCATTTCGTTCTGCAGGGTAGGCCACTTCATATGGATACATGGTATGCGCCCCCCCCCCCCCGACGCGGGTTTTGATTTGCCAAGGTAGTACCCCTGAAATCTAGGGAAGTAATTTTTTTGGGCATCACATCCCTGCTGGACACCCAGGTGGAAAGAGAAAAGTGGGAAGACCCAGACTGAGGTGGGAAGACGAGGTAAGAGGGGATGCAGCACAGCTTCTCCAGGTACCAAACTGGAAGTCAGCCACTGAGGACAGGAGGAGTTGGAGGCGACTGCTGCTGGAGGCCGAAGCTCGATATGGGCTGTAGCGCTATCGAAGAAGAAGATATTTTGTCGCGGGTTGAAAAGTCGCGGAACCACATAAATCAATATTTCTAGAAAATTAGACAGTTAAAAAAAAATCTTTTGTAATAATTCAAACTTTCAAATTAAAGACAATGTAAGGTTTATTCTTTTTATTTCAGAGTCATTGTAATAAAAATACAATTTTCACACACTTACGTAATATCGTCATAAACATTTTGTTCAAACAGTTATACAAAAATGGCAGCTGGTTATTCTGTTTATACGATAAGTAATAAATATTGATTCCTCTTGTTTGCCATTTTTGTATTACCTCTTGGACAGAATGTTTTTTTGGTATGCCAAGTCCTCTCTTGACGTATTTTATTTAGTCATTGGAAATAATTAGCTTAATTTTTATAAACATTTTTCAAAATCATAAACTTACATACATACAAAATCATAAACTTACATTTAATATTTACAAAACTTAAAAAAAAAACTACAAAATATTTTTTATCATAAAATCACATACATACTCGATTCCATAAAAGTAAATAAGTTATCATGGGCCAAAATCTTATATTATTGTAGCCCATGACTGTTTTCATATTTATTGTAGCCCATGTTTTGCCTTGCTCCCCCGATAATATTCCTTTTCTTCAATTATTTTGTCCTCCAGGGATTTTATTGGGAATCTGGCAATACCTCGATGTACAGAAACACTACAACCGACATAAATCAACCTTTTTTCGGGAATCCTCGACCTTCATTAAAAAAAAAAATTGTCATCCAAATTGATATACTAAATCCTCTGACTTTGAGCGAGTTTACAAGCTACTATCTGGGAAATTCACTATCTGTTAGTAAACTCGCTCAGTGTAATCGTATTTATTACTTGCTAACTAGCAGATTGTGGACAATTTTCGAAAAAGTTGAAAGATATTCAACTTCACTCGCTACTCGCTCAAGATGGCGGCCCACGAACAGCTGATTTCGTCAGAATTAGTACTCGCGGGAGCCATAATTCTCGCTAATGGCTAGCGTGTGGCGCTAGCTGCGACCCCAAGTTTTTTACAAAATTTCGACCAAATTGGTTCGCGCGGGAGTCGTTATTTTAGCTGCTACTGTCGCTATTGAGCGAGTAGTCAGTTTTTTGTGTCATCATGACATGACGATTCACCCGCTTTTAAACTTACCGGCTAGTAGCTTGTAAACTCGCTCAATGTAATCTAATATATTGACTGATAGTTTTTTCGGTGGGTGAAAAAATCCCAGAATTTCTTAGTTTGCCGAAAAAACACTAACACAAATTTTAAATGTAGCATAGAAATTCTGATATCATACATTTATATTATCATCGTATAAGTACCTACATATATATTATTTGTAAACTTAGCTATGGTAACTGCATTGCTTTTGACTGGTATGTTTTATTTTTAATAAACTGCTTTTATTTAGGTTATTTTAAATGACTAAGTTAGTAGGATTGTCTTAATATAAATACATTATCTGAAATAAATATATAGGAATCTTAATTACAGACATATTGCACATCCCATAAAAAAAATAAGTCAAAATATTCTGTTTTATAAAATTTCATTTTTATCTCTGAATAGTAAAGTGATTGTGATTATCTATGCCCCACGAAACCCATGTTTAAGTTCGATAACCCCATCCACGAGATGTCGCTAGTATCTCTTTTTGACGGGACCGCTTGTTTCATCAATCATCATTTATTTTCGCTCTCCTGTAAAATTAACTTTTTTGACTTATGACCATTTTTCTACGGGATGTGCTAATAACAATATTTTTGTTTGGAATGATCATCAATCCTATGACATTTTAATGATTTTATATATTTTTCGAAATTTTATTCAACACTTATTATAGATTTAATTTTGATGTTACACTGAGAAAATATTTTCACTTTGGCATAAAAATACAAAAAATGCATGTTTTCGAGACAATGTGATTGTGTAAATAGTGAAATAAGAAAATTTGACTATACCTTGTGCATAGGTGAGCACTATTTAAGATATTGCAAATGAATGTATAACGTCGACACTGCAATTGCAGTACCGTGCAAGGGGACGATTCTTCATTACTGCAAATGCAGGGCTCTGGCCCCTAAGGGTTAAGTTCTGTTCTGTCAAATGCAGTCATTTACATAACAGTATATTTTAGTACAAAAGTAGACAAAAGATATTATCTCTCCATCTCAAGATTAAAGGTCAAACATTCTTTATAGTTTATTTATACATTATTAAAAAATCTTTATATATTTCAAACAAAATATTCGCTTTCATACATTTACTCCACATTATTTTTTACATGCACATTTTATAAAAAATTGTAATTTCTGAGGTATTAATGATTTAAAGTAGTTCAGCAGTAGGTAACTTTACAATAATTTATTAATTACTATTTATTATAGTTCATATAAATTAATCTTTTTGAATTTAATGGATATAACCAATTTTGTTAACACTACTATTATTTTTAATAAAAATTATAAACATTTTTCAAAACCAAAGTTGGCTATTATTAAATTAAAGAAAAAGTAATCTTTTTGAGCTATTTTAGGGATGATAGGAATAACTTATAGTTAAACAGTGAATAAAAAAAGTCAAATGAACAAATTTCCAGCATTTGATGAATTTTGTAAATATTTTGTAAGCACCATTACCTGGGTACTAATTTTTGTCTAAAATATATATATATTTTTAAATGATCCTGACTTTCACCCTTCAAGGGTGTTCTAGGCCATCATTTCAAATTATGGTGAGAGGAAAGGTGAGTTTATATATTGATTTTATACAAATTGGCAAATTTAAAAATTATATGGAAGATTGGAGTCAAGTTCAGACTTAGAAGAGATGAGACGTTGAATGGAGGGGAGACAGTTTTAGATAAGGCTTGATAGAAGAAAGGATATTTGTTTAGAGATGGACAATAAAAAAATATGTGATCTAAAGTTCCCACTTCTAGACCATAGAATGTAAAATCTGGGGAGTCAAGGATGTGAATTTTAAAAAGGTGAGAAGGAACGGAACAATGTCAAATTCTCATTCGAATAAGTGAAGAAATTTATTTTTTGGAAAAATGGGAGAATTGTTGAAACCACAGTTTTGATGGGATATTCCTTTGTATTGAGACATAGCAGGCTCCCTTGGATTGATTAGCAATGTGCCAATACTTTGCCCAAACTTTGCGTGATCTATCTTTGAGGACATAAAAAATGTCAGAAAAGGAATATGGATTACGAGGGTAACAATGGGATTGGATACTCCTTGTTTTGCCAAGCAATCCACAATATTGTTACCCACTATGCCAACATGTCCAGGAATCCAAATCAGAGTGACGGTTTTTCCAGAGCTTTGAATTGAGGCTATCAGCACTCTAATAAGGCATACAAAGTGATCCATCAGGATGAAGAAGAGGATTAGATTTAAGTTTTTGGAGGGAATTTTTAAATCTTACATTGTGAGAAAACTGAGTTATTTTCTGTCACTGCTACTCATATTTCATACAGACTGTCAAATATTGTAAAAAAGTAAAACTTTTGAATCACGTCTCATATTGACGTAGGACCATTAATCTTCTTTGTACAACTATATTATTTATAATTAGTACAACGTTGGTCCCTTTTCTAAATATAATTTAAACTAATTCATAATAATTAAAATAATAATACAAGTTAATGCCTGTGTTCATTGCCACAGTAAAAGGAACTTGTGTTTTTTTTTTCGACTCAAAGAATTTTTTTTTCATTTTAACGGCATTATAGAACTATGTACAAGTCTTTTATTTGATTCATAAATTCTCTTCATCATAAGCAGTGTAAAAAAATTGAACTAGACTGTTTTCGTTATTTATTTTTGGGGTGTTATTCCTTGTTGCGCTACCTCCTTCTTTAGCCAACGTTTCGGACAGCGCTACAGTGTCCATCATCAGGGCAGATGTGTGGAAGGGGGCAGATATTAATACTGCAACTGCTACATCTGCCCTTATGATGGACTGTAACGCTATCTGAAACTTTGGCTAAAGAAGGGGGTTGCGCAACACGGCATAACACCGAAAATTAAATAACGAAAATATTTTTGGTTGTGAAAATTTAATCATACCTGAACTAGACTGTTTTATAAAATATGCAAAAATTATATATAACGAGAAATTTACAAGATACTGATTTGTGAGCTTAAATAGCGAATAGTGGAATTGGTAGGTACAGAAAATGTATTTTATATCTAAAATTTTTGAAGAAAAAAGATATTTTCCAAGTTAAAAAATTATTTTTTTGGTTTTATAAAAACGACGACAAATAAATTAACATTTCACAAAATGTTCTAAAAACAATTAACCTCTTTGTATTTTGTAAGTTTATGTCGTTATTATGTTTTTTAATTTGCTTAAACTTAATAATTAAATTAGCAATTCCAGATTGCCCTTATAATATTAATACTTTTTAATATCGTTCTTTATCTGTGGCAACCTCTTGTTTGCTTAGATTCGAAGTTCTCTTCCCTTCTCGTTTACTGTTACTTGAAAGTCTGCTAGCATCTAACTTGCTTAGATTCGAAGTTCTATTCGCTTCTTGTTTACTGTTATTTGAAAGTCTGGTAACATCTAACTTGCTTGGATCCGAAGTTCTGATTGTAACTTCTGTGAAAATAGAAAAAGAACTAATTAATTTTTCATCATTATAAAAAATAATATAAGACTATATTTTAAATGGTTTTCTGCCGACAAATATAATAGTCATTTGAGCCAATGACATTACAATACATCTAGACCAGTGGTTCTTAACATCTAGACTAGTGGTTCCTCACGTTCACCGAACCCTTCTTAATTGGAAAAATAAGATTTTTTATACAACATAGAGACACTGACTCACAGCACAATATTTTCGTGAATTAAAGCGATAAATGGTGTTTGTAGCGATAAAAAAAAAAAAAAACCAACACTAAAAATTGTTCACAGAGAATTTGCTGAGGCAGCTCTGATGACTGTGTGGGCCCCCTGTGAATGGTGTTGACGCAGAAAGATTTTTTTAGTCGCTATAATCTTGTATTGACAGATCGTAGAACGAACATGACACACTCTACTGTAGAAACATGTGCCATGTTGAGTTTCAATCAACAATACAATAAACATGTTACAAGTGATTTTGCTAATTTAATTGTTTTACTCCTCTTGCCGACTCCCATTCCTTGACGTTATCCTATTTAGCTATAAACGCTATGAAAACGCAAAATTAAAGCTATAAAAGCTAATTTTTCAATAATAATGCTACATTTCTTAAAAATTAAAGCTATGAATCAGTGTCTCTATTTATACATAGGTGCACAAAACCATTAAGAACAAAGAACAAAACCATTAAAAAACCAAAAACATAATAATTAATATTTACTGCAAATCAGTGTGACTTCGGCTGTTGCCTTTCAGAGACTTGATCTCCGCCGAACCCCCGAGGTTCGATCGAACCCAGGTTAAGAACCACTGACCTGGACCTTTTATTTTCTCTCAAAATTAATAGAAAATGTAAAAATAAGTAAATTCATAATTTAAATGTAAAATTAAATGTAAAAATTTAAGTAAATTCATAATGTTCATGTATGACAAAGATAGACATTCAAAGAATATGTGTGAATGAACAAAATAGATATAGGATGGCATTTTCGTATTTAAAAGTTGCGGTGAATGCTACATTCTGTATCACAAGTGTGATTGAGATGACAAGATAATATGCTCACTTGCTTACACTAAGATGAATATGGAACACTGTATAAGACGATCTATTGCCAGTGGGTTGTCCTTCTTATGCTTATGTGTTGGTTCGTTTGCCATCTCGCTTTATTTTATTATTATTTGGGAGGCGGGTATGAGTACCGCCGCCCCGGGAACCATTTATTGGATAACCAACCCCTCTGCCGTAGATCACTCCAAGTGGTTCGCTCGCTTGGTGACTTAGCAGGGGTGCATGGGTTCATGGAGTGAGGTTTATCCGGGTCTTGGCGGCGGATGCGTCTGCCCACTAGCTGCATAGCAGGGGGGTCGGATAGAATGCATGAGGGAGTCCCTTTGACTTCTCCAGCTGTACTCACTTGCAGGGGCGTGCACAGAGTTTTTGATCAGGGTAGGCAGTAGGAAAATACAACAATTTTCAGTTTAAAATTTCCACATTTTATCAGGTAATTTCAGGATTAAAGTACGACAAACGTTTTTAAACCGACAATTAGTATTTATGAAAGACAACTATTTGATAGAAATACATAACAACAGATGTCACTGTCGTAACTGATCGCCATTTGCTAATTTTGTTCTAGAAAGCACTGCTTAATAGTAACAAAAAAACCTCATAGAGCCAAATTCACACCGACAGTTTTACTCTATGCTTTGTGCATTTCGTAAACATTGAATTATATCTTGTATGAAGTTAGCTCTAGTCAGAAATAATTCCTGCTTAAGCCGCATCATAAATACACCAAACCACCCATGGCCGCATTTTAGTGAGGCAGTCGGACGGCGCGCATGTAGTTTCTAGTTACAATTTATGCCGTTTGATGTGGCGCTCGCGTAGTTTCGTTTGCTCAGCTTTTTCGCGCTTATTTGTGAAGTGTGTTTTTATTTTTAGCAATAATTTAATAAATTATAATATTATTTACATGCTTACGTTTTACAAATACGGCAGGGTAGGCAGTGCTTACGTGCCTATATGGAGTGCACGCCCCTGCTCACTTGGAACATCGCCTTGCACCGCAGTGGGAAGGATGGATTCACAACGCCCACTAACGAAACGGACACTTTACGTCCCTTCCTTTCCTAAAATTACCCTCCACACAGTATCCCCAAAGATGACAAAGGCCCTGAGAGGAATTATTTTCCCCAGGGCCTCCTGTGTGGAGCTAATGTTAAAAAAAAATCTAATGGCGCTTAACCCTGGAGTGGTCGCGTGGATTACATATGTAATCCACTCATGCAAAATTTAAGATTCCTCAAAAACGGGTGGCGCGAATCATTTTATCTTACGTGTACTTTACGTTGGATAACACATGGACGCGTTCAGCTTAGCGCTGGTGTCAGGGACGCATTGATTGTGTTACAGGAGCTCCGCAAAGTCGATGGTCTACACCTGTAATCCGCACAACCAATTAGGTAACACATTTTGTATACACAAAAAGTGTATGCATAATGCAAAAAAATATTTTTTCCTAATCATTCTATAATTTTATGTTTATCCTGCTCAGAAATCAGCAATTAAATTACTATATGTTATTTTATTTTTTTTCTTTTTATGTTCTATCAATAAAGGTGAAAGATGTAATTTTTGGTTTAAAAAATGAGGTCGTTTTTGTTTTGCTTAATTGTAAAAAACACAGAAGTTATGTTTAATATATGTTGCTTATTTCTAAAAAACAATGCTCAGATTATAAGATTAAAACATAAATTCAAAATAATTTTAAATGATTTCACTTATTTTTTATAGTTTAAAAATGTCCTACATATGTAATCCACGCGAGATCATAAACAACATCTTTTAGGAGCGCGACCACTACAGGGTTAAACTGTATTATTTATAATAATAAGTAATTTTCGTGTGTTTCTTGACTTTTACTACAGTTTGTAATAATATGCATTATTTTTATTTGATTTTAACATACTCTATCAGCTGTGTGTTTTGTTTTGACTGGTACATATTAGTTTTAAAAATCCTGTGTTTATAAATACAATGGGATTCTTTGAATCCTCCTCTTTCCCAATTAGCAAGCGAACTAAACAGATTCTATAGAAATGCCGGGGACCGAGCCGTGTAGTTTTAACGGTGTAGATTTAAAATTTGCAAAGGCATAATGAAAAAGTCATTAATTATTTCTTAAGCGTACTATTAAAAAGCATAGAATTGTGTCACATTGATTTACCGAGATGTGCAAGGACAACATGGTTCTGGTAACAACATGGTAACCGGGTTTCAACATAACCGGGGTCGTTCCAGGGCTGCTGCTCGCTGGTTCCAAACAGAAGCCAGAACAGGTTGGTCAGGAAGTAAATAGCCGAGGATAGGAAGAAGATTGGTCTCCACGCTGAGGCTTCTTTTTCAGTCTGAGGATAAATTACAATGATTAAAATATCGATAATTTAAAATAGATACATTTTTTATTATATGTGGCTACTTTCAACAAACATAAATGAATGAATGCAAAGTTAGGGAAAATATTAAACAGAGTTTATTTATTAAATTAAACAAAGCTGTATCAATACTAAACATTACCCTTAGCGGAAGAATCATTTTCATTTCACCAACATCTCCTAAGCCATTTGAAAATGTTCGCTCAATGATAACAAACATAAAAATAACTATATTCCATATGCGTGGATCACACGGATCGAGCACTCTCGGCCGAGTGCTCGGTACGTGTAAACACATCACCGAGTACTCGGCCGAGCGCTTGGCCGAGTAAAAGGGCGAGACAGTCACTCGGACCCTGTTCTACTTACTAGGCCGAGTGCCCACCTGCTTCCCACTTCCCCGCACTAGCTCGCTTGCCCACTCGGCAGCTATAAACATTCACTCGCCACTTTCATGTCGCTCGCACCACGCTACCGTTTCCCGCGATTGACTGACTAACTTGGTGCCAAATCGAAAATTACGTGTAAACACCTACTCGTCCATCCATCTCTCGGCCTAGTATGATTTTACTGCCCATCTACTCGGTCCGTGTGATCCACGCAATAGTTTTTGTAAAATCGTGATTTTTTTATATCCTAAAACGCTTGCCAATATTTTTACAATTTGTTTATAGTATTCTTATCTATATAGATAATTAATGAAACTTAATTATGTATACTGTATTAATTTTACAACTTAATTATTTTATAAACTGTTTGGATCGTAAACATAATAAAATAAAAGCGGTCATTATCTCTAGGTGTGGCAACACAAAATTTTGGTCGTCCGCCGGCTGATTTTATTTTCGTAACAACTTGTTTTTTTTGCAAAATTATATTTTTGTAACTTGTACCGTTTTACCAGATAATGTGTTTAAATATTGATAAAAAAGTATGTAATCTGAACAGCTTAGAGAAATGATCATTTTGATTGTCCCGTCCCTTATCCATATGGATATGTCGGCACTTAAGTGGTTAAACTTTAGAGTACCTAGTACCTGTATGAAACGTGTATCAATCACTTAGGCTAATTTGTTCACTTTTCAGAAACCTCATATTAGTCCCATAGAAATCATTGCGTCTCCCTTACTATTATGGTTAGAAATATGATCTAAACAGTGTTAGAAAGAGAAAATACCACACTTTATATACAAATCTAAAAGTTAACCACCTATGTAATCACAAATGTACACCTTTAAGAAACCAAAGTTTCTGACTCGCAAACTTTTTTGAAATATTTTTACATGAAACGACAAAAAAGAGTGCAATACATTTGTCTAATAAAATATGTGTGTTTTTATTTTTTTTTCATTATCAGTAATTTTTTATGAAAAACCTTAAGTTGAGCCATTTTTAAAACTTTTTTAAGTTTGCACTAAATAATAATTTTATATTTAAAAAATTACATTTATTTTGAATTATAAAATATGAAAGCGTATTTCATCATCTTTCAAAAATAGTTTTTAGTTTTCGGATGCCTTCGGAAATATTCTATTTATTTGGATTTTATTGCAAAGCGGAAATATTTTGACCTTCTGAAAAAAGTTGCACGATACCTGAGAGGTTAATAAAAATGTATGTACCTCTTCAGTCAGCAAGAGTCCCACTGAGAGCGGCGCGATGATCGACAGAACGTTGGCAGCGGCGTTGGTGATACCAAGCAAAATACCGGCAAAGTTTGGTGCAAGATCGATGTGGTTCACCTGGAATTTAAAAATATGGCACAGTTATAGAGAGATCTCTTTTTATGATATTATTAGAGATACTGACGATTTTGAGGAATGTGGATGGCACAAGAAAGTTACTCACATAACCTCAGCAGAATAATCGACATTTTTATAATAAGCGTGATGATTCACGGTAATGGTACCGTTACGGCAAAAATAGGCAATAAACACACATTCGTTATCATTATAATGCTGCAGCTCTTTCTTGCATATTAAATAATGGTGAGACAAAAGATGAAATACACAAAATACATACAAAATACAATTGCGTTTCATTTTCTTTACACGTTTGAGGGAGATGTATTGTAATGATTGCATGTTTCCTTGGGGGGGGTGCAGACATATGTTCATCTTTTGTCTCATTTTCTACTGTTGTTATTTAGTGTGTAAGAAAAAGCTGCAGCATTATATGTTTAAGATCATCATGTTTAATACATCTGTATTATTATTATTTTTTAAATTGCTGCTTAGTTCTGTTTTCATTTTTTCTGTTTTTCTTAAATTTTCTAGTTTACATTCAGTTACTTTTATGTTTCTAAATACCTATCTGTGAACATTAATAATTGGTCTGTTTTTTTGCCATCCTCTTATGTATATTTTATTACTAAGACTGTTTATGTTCCTTAAATAAATAAATAAATAAATAAAGAACGAAAGCAAAACCATCAGCGCATTGACATTTGACATTTTTGAATTTTTGAAATTCACACTTCAATATTATCTTTGTGACTATTTATTTATTTTATTTCTATATATTACAGTTTTTACCTTATATATTTAATATTTTAACATAATATATTTTGGAAAACATTTTTACATATTCATTAATATAACATTTTATTATGTTGGGTGTAAGGTAGGTTTGAAAAGGTGAAACTGTTGGTTTATAATGTTGTATGTTTCGTGAACACCTCACTAGGAGAACCTGTGCTGAGGTGTTTACGTGTTTATGATTCAGTGTGACAAGTACAGGTATTTATGTGTTGTAGTAGAGTGTTGGTTTTTTTTTTTTTTTTTTACATTTTAATGGTAATGGATTATTTAGAAAAAAAAAAAAAATGTTTAAAGTATATATACCTAAATATATATGTATATATGAATAGTTGTTAAATTCTTGCAAGATATGTTTATTTATTTTACTATATTACATACTTTCAAAATTGTCGTCATGGATATTTGTATTGTAGGGTTTTACGGAGATGTCAGTGCTGTGTGTGGGAGAGATGTAAGAAAATGATGACTTTTTTCCTTTGTAGGAAACAGACCCATGTACATTGTGTATTTCATCTTTTGAAAGAGCTTCAGCATTATTGTGATAAGGAACGTTTGCGTATTGCATGTTTTTATAATACCTGCTCTCATCACGGGAGTTCCTAGAGAGACAGGCATAGAACATAACTAATTCTAACTTGAGCCAGTAACCAGCGCCCTTGAGGTGATTTTTCACAAAAAACGGCACTTTACAAAGTATCCAATTATTATTATTGTGTAATAAATATTCATTTAAGAAGAAGATAATACTAATAATCTAAATGAAAATATGAAAGAGAACAAGACACAGAAAAATAGAAAAAGATAATGGTCGCAACTGGGATTCGAACCCAGATCCTCTCGTCTAACCCGGACGTGCGCGTTTACGAATTCTGCCATTGCCACCTTCTGTCAAACCGTCATATGAGTCAATCTCAAATTTCAAATTTTAGAATTAATAATATTATCTTCAACTAATTTTTTTCCATATTATACACAACTACCCTTTTTATTGGAAACAATATTTCTAAGAATTGGTTTGTAACCTGGATAGCGTCACGGATAAATAAATCCGATTTTATTTATACGGAACTATTCACTTTTTATAAAAGTCTAAATGAATATTCAATTCAATGATATATTACTTCTTTTTCTTCAATGATATATTACATTAATGGGAATAACCTTCAAAAGTTATAAAAATATAGTTTTTCTTATAAAAAAATTTATAAATATTCATTCGTCGTGGGTTGTCTTACCTGGAAGCCAACATAATGACCAGCATTCATACCGACTGTAACGGTAAGCAGAGCAACGGCAGCTCCGACATCAGCTGGGGCATATGACAGACCAATGAGAGCCAATCCTGGTCCCCAGAAACCTACAAATTAATAAATGCTGAATAATCATCGCTAACAAACATTTAAAAAAAAAAAGTGAATAAACAGACTCAAAACCCATTCGGAATGCCTTGTTTCGATTGGAAGTAAACATCCTGTGTTCTTTTCTAGCCAATAGTTTCGTCCAGATGGCACGAGTATGGATGCAATGGAAAGTCTCGAACATGTGTGATTTCATATACTTAATTTTGCCCTTTTGACTTCTAAATTACAGTAAAATCTCGATCGATCGTCTCTGAATAATCGTTTTCCCACTTTCGTCGTTTATTTTTTATTTGAATACTGCATACTTTAGCATCCCCAATTTCGGTATATTGTGAGGCTGATGTTAGATAGGGAGATACTGAGAGTATCTTCTACTCTGGAACGTGCCGCAAATATGCTATATATTATTTTTAATTTATTAATTGTGAACTCGCATAAATTAATCAAATTTTATTTGTCTAAGCCAGGATTTGAATCTGCGGTTTGCTAGTCAAGAGCCTTAACCTTTGTTTTTACAGGTTGATTTAAAAAAAAAATATATCATTAAATATTTTTAAAAAAGATGATGAAACTCGGCAGATAGACTCGTTATCGATGACAATGCATTCAATCATCTTTTGCAATCATGCACACACATGCAGATACCCACATTTCTCTGAAATTCGACGACATTACAGCAGTTAACAATGCACAATAATTTTGGTCTTATGCAAACGGAATTTGGCTTGGTTGGTACAGTTATTGACTCCAGTTCCTGTGTAGGAAGATTCAATCATCAGTCAAACCAAAAAAAAAGTTTTAAAATACCTATTATAGTAAAAAAACTTTTAAGTATGAATGTAGCTTTTTACTGTATTACCGCATCCATTGTTTTGCCGCATTCTTTGTTAATTTCTATAGGACCCTTCAAAAATGATAGATGAATGTTTCACTGTATTCATTTTTCTTGTTGCGAACAGCCTCATACACCAGTCGCGCGCTGTTTGAACTGTGCTAATGCTAACCAATAAACAAAACAACAATATGTGATATTTTTAGGGGTCCTGGGAGTTTTTTTTTTAACCAGGTTGAATTCGGCGTTTTTATAAATTTCATAAAGATTCTTACCAATTGTGTTAGAGACTTTTCTGGCAACTGTGACAGAGACAATCTTCTTGTTGATGACATAGTCGGAGACGAAGCTGACCACAAAACTGAGCAGCCACATGACGAAGTAGGGCAGGGCCGAGTAGAGACCATTCTGCAAAGATCCAACAAAAACAATGTAGTGTATTGATTATTCATGTACGAGGTGGCCCAAAAGTTGTCACCCGATGATCTTTGGCTGTAATTTTTTAATGAATGAAAATTTTTGGTTTTGCTTTTGGATTGAGTTTATTTGATGTCTTAATTTTTTTCCATTAATTCAAGAAAATGATATCGGCCAAGTGGCCGCCGACAGAATTGATGACCATACGGGCCCGATTTATGGCATTTTCCATCACTCTTTCCAAAACTTCCGGTGATAAGTTCTCGCTTTCTTGACGGTTATTCTCTTTGAGGGCTTCCTGAGGCTTGTTGACATAGACTCGTGACTTCAGAAAACCCCCCAAATGGAACGGTTCAATCAGGCGATCTTGGCGGCCAGTGCAAATCACCAAAACGAGAGATTAGGCAATTCGTTTATTTAACAAATACGTTTTTTCAAAAATTTTACACGTTCTTGAGTACAGCAATTCATGTCTTGTTGACGTGTATTTTGTCTCTGTTTACTTCACAAATGTCACAGCAGAAATGACATTTGCCGCCAATTATGGCATCTTTCGATATGATGGGTGATGACTTTGTGCCACCTTGTAGCTTCAGCTTTTTTCAATAGACATCAATAGATTAGTTTGAATTATGAAGTTCTGCTAAATCCCAACAGATGGCAGTTGAGTAGGATATCAGAACAGTATCATCTATCGCCGTTCGTGTCTTAGGTATGACGGTTAAGATGATGGCCGAAGCTCCCTCAGTCTGCACGCTGGAGCAACAGAACTTCTTAGAGTCTAGCCTAGTTTAACATTATTGTAAATATTCACGATAAACTAACTAGTAATCAATCGAAACCTTAACTACCTACTTATTTGGAAGATACCCAACACATCTCAAGTTTTCTTACTATTGGAAGTTAAGAGATATAACATCTGGCTGTTCAGATCTGGTCAACAAACACCTTTCAAACAAAGTTTCGATTCTCCCGCTTACTTTTTTGATGTCAACATCCAGAACAAGTTTCATGTAAGAGGGCATCTCAGTGAGCAACATCCAGAAACCCCAGTTCTGACCGCAATGGCAGATTAGGAGAGACCAGAAGGGAAGACTGGTGAATATGGCAATCCAGGGAGTTGGGATATTCTGTAAAAAAAGAACCAAATATGTGTATTATTTTACCAACAGAATTTCTTCGTTCATTTTCATTTTCAAATTCATTTTTCTTGTTTTATCTATTAATATTTCTTTAGTTTATTATGTCAGCTAAACAATAGTAAAAAATGTCATGGTATAACTGAAAGTATTCTAGAATATGAATATACATATGTATTATTTTACCAACAGAATAGTCAACACTATAATTCACTATAATTTACTATAATTTGCATGTAAAAACATTATCATACTGGAATGTCCTAAAACGGGCAATTGCCTAGTTGGACATTTTAAGTTCACTATATTGTATTATGTAATATTTACAAACAATAAATAAATAAATGTCATTGTTACATCTAGGAGAATAGAAAGTAATAGGTTCCACTTCCTCTTTCGAGAGCCTCGTTTAGGAGTGCTCGGGTTAAGTGAAAGAATAACTAAATAATTCGACAGAATGTAATCAGAATGTAACTCAGTCAGCAAAAGTGCCGTATTTTTATAACGTATGTAAGTGACGTTAGTTATTCAACATTATTTGTTGGGTTATCTCTTAGTTTTGTAAACCTGTCAATCATTCTTTAAGGTGAAACAGATGTGACCATTCCCATACAATCTATTTTTTCAACCGCATTTGAAAACTACAGATAATATTTTATTTATTTTAATGTCGAAAAATAATACTCATAATGAAATATTCGCGAACGAAAATTTCACAGTTCTATCACTTATAATAACCCAGTAATTAAATTAACAAAATTAATTATTTTGTGCAGAAACTGCTAGCCAAAATGCCCTAATCTGCGTTAGAAGGAGACAAACCTATGTGCGAGCCATACGTTTCACGTGCACGCTTTCAAGCCATTCCTATGGTGTTAAAGTGGTCAGTATATTTGTAGTAAAAATGTCAATTTGCGTGGCGCGATTTGTTATTCTGATAGAATGTTCGTTTTGCTTTTTTATGAATGTTCCAGTATTACTCGGCGCAAGGAACATTTGCGGTTTTGGCACGCAGTAAAAAAGGACAAATTAACTATATAATTATAGTGAGAACGACTGTAATTATTTAGAACTTTCTTAAAACTCCAACTATCACTAGACGCCCGCCTAGTTATTTTGTTATTGAGACTTGCTAAACAATAAAATGCATAAATCGAGCTGGGTACCTACATTCTGTCCGATTCTCGTCTGTCTGCCACGAGTTTTAGAAGTTGAAGCTTTTTTCGACTTTGTACAACGCATTATTGTAATTCCATAAAAATGAGGCGTGCTCTTTATAAGAATCAAAAGTATTATTAGAGAGCATACTTGGTCGAAGGTAGAGAGTGGATCCAGGACTAAGTTACAAATTTTTTACAAATATTTTCTCGGTAACTACCTAACAAACCATAACGCCGGTTCCTCGCAGGGGAAGGCAGTGAGGACGGACCGCCAAACAACTCGGTCTTGGCACACACTATTTGCCTCACTCACATTTATACATCGTCTCATACATAGTCTTCTATTATTCTGACTCTTGACATGACCCGACTCAAGTATCTGATTCATTTGATCGTGCCATGTCTACCTCGTGCGTCCCCAACTTCTTCTACCATTCATATTTGCGTCATATATTCTTCTTATACTAGGTACCTAGGTACTTTCTTCATTAATTCGCTCTATATCCACATTTTCTAGGTACATTCTGTAGTAATTTATATAAAATTAAAATTAAATAATAAATATTTTAATTACTAATAAATATTTGAATTACTATTTTAATTTTAATAATTAAATTATTTTATTCTGCAGTAATTATTACATTCTGTAACAATTGTGTAATTTTTACTAATTATCTATCCCCGTTTTCTCGCTGAGAGGATGGGTCACAACTAAGAGTTGAAAGTTGAGAACGTGAAGAATACGATTATTCACATTCATACACATCTCTTCTATTATTCCGACTGACTGTTCCCAAATAATTAATTCGCTTGATTGCGCCGTTTTTTGCGAAAAATGATCTCAAGAGACACTATACTATAATGTTAGTTGGTATCACAAAAACAGAAAAAAAAATTGTTAGATTTCGCAGAACGAAAGTTGAAGTCGATTTTGTGTTTCTATTGTACAGAAATCGGGTTCTCACCGATATTTTTCATAGATTCTATGAAATAGATCATGTGGAATCCCAGTTTGTTGTTGTTATGGAAAGCCATCGTATCCTGACTTGAGCACACGACAAATTTGTTTCTCCATCTGGCAATTCTAACCACTTAGTTGGTTTGATAAATGCGCCCCATAGAAATGTAAGAATTAAATGTAACTTTCTGACTTATTCACGAAATATTAGCGAGCAAGCAACCGAGAGAATGCATGGTTAATGAGTAGGTATGTACCTACATCGCTTGTTATGAATAAGCCCGTTTAGCAAAAGCGGCCTCTAAAAAAAGGTCCAGTTAACATCAGCTCCCGCCACACATGCCGTTGTTCCCAGCCGGTTCCTTTTATAAATTTATTCAATCTTCCCAGGCGTTGATTTAATTAACTGAATACAACAAACCTCTATCTCGCGTCTCTCTTCCACGCATGCGAAACATCGTAAAATTTTTGAAATACATCTTTTTCGCGAATGTTTTTTGATTGGGTAAATAAAAATGTTCTTTACCAACGCGCGCGGAGCTGTGGAAAATCTCTTTTGTGCATATTTTTGCAATGAAATTGTGTATTTTTCACCCGTTTTCTACGATTATGTAATTATAGGTACAATTTTTTTTTTAAATAGATTTATATTACTAATATACGTTCGCGAACCAATAATTCATCTCCATATTAAAAAGCATAACGTGTTAAAAGTGTTTTATTAGACGATATTGAAAATAGCACCATCTTTCTTAGTAAAATATCCTCTAATATTAAACATGTTATTACCAATTGCCAACATGGGTTTGTCTCATCTAGATCTACTCTCACAAACCTTACAGTATATGAAAACTACATAAACACAGCATTGACTAACAGGCAACAGGTTGACTCCATCTATACTGATTTTTCCAAGGCTTTTGATAAGGTCTGCATCAAAATACTAATAAATAAACTAAAAAAATTAGGGATAAGTGGCAATTTTTTGGCATGGTTGATCAGCTACTTATCTGATAGATTACTCTTTGTAAAGATCAACGACTGTCTTTCCTACGAATTTATTGCTACCAGCGGTGTCCCGCAAGGTTCGCACCTGGGACCTTTATTATTTATCCTATTCATCAATGACGTTACTAGCGTTTTCCACAGTGTCGAAGTTTTACTCTTTGCCGACGATATGAAGCTGTTTAAAGTCATTAATGATGTGCATGATTGCACAATCTTGCAAGAGAATCTTAACAACTTTTTCAAATGGTGTTCAAATAATAAACTTCAGCTAAATATTAACAAATGCCAAGTTATGAGGTTCTACAAAATTAAACATCCAATGATATATAATTATGCACTCTCTAATGTTGACTTAATCTCTGTAGACGAAATACTTGACCTAGGCATCATTTTTGACCAGAAACTCTGTTTTGTATCTCATGTAACTTCTATAGCAAGTAGGGCTATGAAAATGTTAGGTTTTATATTAAGGATTTCCAAAGATTTAAAAAATATTCACACATTAAAAATTCTGTTCACATCTCTCGTTAGAAGCATTCTAGAATATAATTCTACAATTTGGTCACCTGTCTTTAATAATCACATTAATATAATTGAAAGAGTCCAACGCAAATTTTTGAGGTGTATTAATTTTAGACTTGGAATTCCTTCAGAATCAATAAATTATGATTTTTTATTAAATTCATTGAAATTGTTGAAGTTAAGCGACAGAAGAAAAATTTTTGATCTAATATTTTTATTTAAAATTGTAAACTATCAGTTGGATAGCCCTGATATAATAAAGTTGATTCACTTTCATGTACCTACCATTAGATCAAGGTTCCCTAGTATGTATTATTGTGACAATTATAAGTCGGTCTCAGGCTACAATTCTGTAATAAATAGATTACATACAATTGGTAATTTTTATGCCAATGTGGCTGATATTTTTAATATTTCCCAACTGAAATACAAGGCTGTACTGGTCAAACATTTCAGCCAAACATATTTTAATGAGGTCACTACATGACATTTTTTGTTTATTTTATTGTGTTTCTTTTTGCTTTCATCAAGTTGTTCTATTAATATCCTTCTTTTTCTATTGTTATGTGTAATTTAAAAAATAAAAAAAAAAATATGTACTACGACTGTTAAAAAATATTTAATAAAAACATATTTGTAAATGGCACTTTGTGCCGTAAATTTTAAATAAATAAATAAATAAATAAATAAATAAAGTTTCTAAAAATATTTTGAGAATACCCTTAAGAATCAATCGGTTGTATGTATTTTGTATGTTTATATTATGTGTTTATATATTTGATTCTTGACTTCCATCGATGCAATGACTCTTACATAACTCACTTTGAGAATCAATGTTGTCACAATTCAGACAGGGAGGTCTTGTAATGTATCAAATACCTAAATAAATAAAAAAATATGTATCAAATTTTCCATAATTTAACCGTCATTGTAGAAAAACATTACTCCTAACTTAATCAATCAACTCACAACTCTTCAATACATAACTACAGACACACAGCTATACACAAAAGTTCACATATTCATATAGTTGATTAGTCAGACATCTCCGAAAAATCTAAATTTGAGTTGAGTATGCAGTTATATTATTTAAAAGCATACCCTCTATCTGGTATAATACTCAGATTACTCATAAAAACCATTGTCAATTATAATGCAAAAAAACTTGTAGTGAATTAAACAGAATGTTAATGTTTTCTAAATCACTAGAAGGATATTTCAAAATGCCTTCTAATGTACCAGACCGTTATGCCTCCCATTGTTATTTTATAGCATGTTCATAATATTTGATTTATGGTGAGCATTCGAATACTGCTTTCCTCATTATCTCAAAACTTAGTGGTTAAGCATTATAATTTGTTTTTTATTGTTTGTTCGAAAAAATATTTAAATATATTTTTATCACAGGGAACGGTAGTTACTCGCTCTTTGAAATTAACAAGGAACCTGAAATGGATTGATTTTCAAAAATAGAGCAAATAAAAAAACTGTCATTGTGCGTTTGTTTGGATATTGTTATTTTTTTTCATTATGGAAAATTCCTCTTTGTAACATTGACAAGAAACTGATTTCTGTTGTATAAAATGTTGACAACAGACTAATTGTGAAATTGAACATGTTGTAATGGACAACTAATTACTTGCGCGATTCAAGACAAAAGGATTACACTTATTGATCAGAAATTTGGAGGCCTCCCGAGCTGCAGAGAATTGCATAATCAAGGTTGGTGAATTTGTTATTTTTCTTGGAGTGTAAGACTGCTCTGTTCCTTTGTGATATATTTGTTCGCGCAGGTAGAATTTCATTTTAGGATTTCCTAATCGTATATTGGGTATTAAGCCCAGAGAGCTTGGGGAATTTACACACCTCATGCTCACAATTTATAATGCATAATTATGGTCCTTCATAACCGGATACGTTCTAGCAAGTTAATATAATATAAATGGACATTCGGTTTACATAATTTTTTGGTAAATCCGGAATACCTATATTATATTGCTAGTTCTATTTATGAAGGTTTTCAGAGTCACGTAATAATTGGTGATTTTCTTGAAATACCTTCCTCTTATGGAATTTGTTGGTTATTTCGATTTTACATACTTTTTTCGGTAAATATCGGAGTACCTACCTGTATTATTGCAGGTTTTTGTTTAAAAAAGCAAGTCTAGCAAGAATTTGTGTAATAAATTGACAAATTTCATTGAAAGCTATTGATAGCATTTTACGTTTTCTTCTGTAAATTTCTGAGGTACCTACAGTAATTATAATTATTGTAAACTTTAATTTTTGTGATAAAGTTATTGTATTTTTTTTTAAAATGCCGAGAATTACAGAAGAAACTTCAGATGATCAACCGGATCGAATGCTTGTTATGTTAACAGCTAAAAGGGAAAGACTTTTTTCACGCATTAACGATCTATTCAACTTAACAAAGAATATCTCGGATTTCGATTCCAGAAGGAATGAGACATTTATGGTGCAGTCCGAAATAATTGATCATATGCAAACACAGTTTGAAAGCATTATTGACGATATAAATGATCGTCAATTGTCCTTAAATCCAAGTTTTCAACCGGAATTTCAGGCTTTGAACGCCTTTGAAGATCTTTTCTTGAAAGTGAAACGAACCCGTAACCAGATATTGGCCACGGCACGTACACTCTCGACTCAAAATAATTCTCGGGAACCTTGCGTCATCAAGCTTCCCGCCATAGATTTGCCGAGCTTCGACGGGAAGATGGAAAATTGGGCAAAATTTTATGAGTCTTTTAAAGCTAATATACACAATAATAAACAGCTAACGGACGCTCAACGTGTTCAATATTTGGTTGGGAAATTGACGCACGGGGCGCTTAAGGTCACGGCCGGCATTGTGCCTGCAAGCGACACCTATAATATTATTTGGGATGGTTTAGTAAAAAAGTATCAGGATAAACGTGCGTTAGGTACGTATTATTTAAATAACATTCTAGATGCCAAGGGTTGTATAAATACACCTAGCAGTCTTGATGTTTTTATTCAAAGTTTTTCCGCATCCGTTTCGGCATTGAGGCAGTTAGACATTGATGACTTAGCCGATTTTATAATTTTGAACTGTGCGTTAAGAAAAATAGATCAACAGACTGCTCAGATTTTTGAGTTGACTGTGCGGGGTAAAGAAGTGCCTTCATACACGGAATTAATTTCTTTCGTACAAGATCAAGTGAAAATATTAGAGCGTTCAAAGGGGTCATCAAGTGCCATGAATAAGCCGCCTACGGCGACTTCATCCCGTTCGAACAATTATAAATCTTTCGTCGCGAGTAATGAGAATGTACCTCGAGTACCAACTCCGCCCCCGAAATCTTGTATGTTTTGTAAAAAAACTGATCATGCAATTACTGCTTGCTCTCGGTTCAAAGGGCTAAGTTCTCCACGAGCCCGTTTTGATTTTATAAAATCAAAACATTTGTGTATAAATTGTTTTAGCGCATCACATGCTGTAAGCTCTTGTAAATCGTCGCTTATGTGCGATTTGTGCAAAAAACCACACAATACCTTACTACATTTTGGTAGTGGGAATAATTTGAAAACAAATACTCATGTACATACGTCGGAAGTACTTACCAATGAGGAGCAGTCTTCCCCCCCTTTGGTACCATCCAGCGTCAGTGGAACGGATAATTGCAATATGCAACTAGAGGAACCCTTGCGCGTTAGCCCTTCGTGTTCGCTGTCAGCCAAAGTAACACCTAATTCGACAATTTTACTTTCAACCGCTCAAATATATGCGAAACTTAAAAATGGTAACAAAATGATTGTTAGATGTTTAATTGATAATGGATCGCAGAATAATTTGATTACGGTAGATTGTTGCAAGTCGCTGAATTTGCCAATAATTCCTTTGAGTAATTCTTTTGTTAAAGGAATTGGTTCAGCATCTCGACCAATTTTTGGTTACGTTTATTTGGACATTGAGTCTCGCGTATACCCAAATAATAAATATAACATATATGCGCTCGTTGTCGAGTGCATTACCGATAAGTTACCTAATCACTATATAGCAAATGGTGATATGAGGTACTTAGAGGGCATACCCCTCGCTGATTTAACGTGGAATATTCCTGGGAATATAGATGTCGTCTTAGGGGCACAATTATTTCCACATATCTATTTAGGGGACAGGGTTGAATCAGGGACTAGTGCACCCCCCGCATTATCGACCGCGTTTGGTTTCGTTCTAATGGGTAACTACCCTCATAAAGTGACCAACACAAATATGTCATTTTCCGCACTCGCGCTAAATGATTTAGTGCAAAAATTTTGGCTGTTAGAAGAAATACCTAACATACAATTTCTGAGTCCAGAGGAGACGGAATGTGAGAATCTGTTTACTTCATCTATTTCTCGCGCTGACGACGGGAGGTATTCTGTTGCTTTACCTTTCTGTAAAGACCCGAACCAATTGGGGAATTCTCGAACTACCGCTCAGCGTCGATTTATGGCCTTGGAGCGGAAATTTAAACAATCGCCTTCTTTACAGGAGAATTATAATAAAGTTATCAGTGAATATATTGAAAACAATTACCTGTCAGAAGTCCCAGAGTCTGATATTATAGATGATGGATATTATATCCCGCATCACGCCGTCATTCGTTCTGATAAACCTATGCCTCGGATTGTGCTTGACGCTAGTGCTAAGACACATACAGGGCTGTCACTAAATGACATCTTGCATACTGGTCCCAATCTACAAGCTGATTTGTTTTTGCTTTTACTTGACTTTCGTCTTTTTCCCATCGCTATGACTGCGGACATAAAGCAAATGTATTTACAGATTGAAGTTCCAAGCAAGCATCGTAGATATTTGAGAATCTTATTTCGATTCTCCAACAACGATCTCATACGAACTTTTCAATTTAATCGGGTCCCTTTCGGACTAACGGCAAGTCCATACTTATCAATGCGGACTGTTCGTCAGTTAGCCCAAGATATGAGACCACATTTACCGGATGCTGCCAATGTGGCAGAGTCCAAGTTGTATATGGACGACCTGGTCTATTCTATTGAAGATGAATCCAGCGCCGTACGTCTTTCTCGAGAATTAATCTCGTTATTCAAGTCCGGTGCCTTTGATTTGGTCAAATGGACTAGTAATTCTCAAGTTGTACTTGAAAACCTTCCAGATTCTCACCGCAGTACGGTGGACTTTACTGTTGGTTCTAACAATACCTCTAAGGTGTTAGGCCTCTCGTGGGAACCAGTTGATGACAGCTTCTTCTTTACGACTTATTATGTCCAGGAGAAGTGTACAAAGCGGAATATACTGTCTATAGTCGCCCGCTTATTTGATGTCCTCGGCCTGGTCGCCCCCTCCATTCTGTACGCTAAATTGCTTATTAAGGAGCTATGGCTGTGCAACATTGGTTGGGATGATACTCCCCCTGAGAGCGTTATTCAAAGGTTCTCGGCACTCACACAGGAATTTCCTTTAATTTCTACGATAAAAATCCCGCGTCATGTAGGTGTCCTAAAAGACAGTACAGTGCTCATCGTTGCTTTCTGTGATGCGAGCCTGAATGGTTATGGCTGTGTGATATATTTACACACAACTGATCTGTCTGGGAATATAACCGTGAGATTGTTGTGTGCAAAATCAAAGGTCTCTCCCACCAAAGTAACAACACTCGCTCGTTTGGAGCTGTGTGCCGCGGTCTTGATGTCCAAACTAATTCGGACGGTTCAAAATAGTTATCGTTCGCGTCTTACTATTGCAGGGACTTATGCGTTTTCAGATTCTACCATTGCGCTTTCATGGATACATTCGTCGCCTCATCGATGGTCGGTGTTTGTTAGTAATCGCGTGGCTCAATGTCAGGAGAATTTGTCTCCTGAAAACTTTTATCATGTCGCCGGTAGTGAAAACCCTAGTGACTGCCTTTCTCGTGGCATGCTTCCTTCCCAGCTTATTTCACACGAATTATGGTGGAATGGACCATTGTGGATTCGCAGCCCACCCTCGGGATGGCCATTAAGACCGTTTCATTTCTCAAATATCGGTGAAATGCCTGAGCACAAAACTAATGTGCTCACTGCAATAGTTCAGCGTGAACAATCGGTCCTGAGTGAACTGGCTCAGCGTATATCCACATGGAATAAACTTTTAAGGATTGTCGTTTTTGTCCTCCAATTCGCAAAAAAGGTATCACCCTCTTCTGGAACGGTCAATAATCTTATGACTGCTGAAAAGGCTGTGATTCGTTCCGTGCAGAGTATTCATTTTATAGAAGATATTGCTGCACTCCAGAAAGGCAAATTGCCTTCAAAAAAGCTTAGGAATTTATCAGTTTTTCTCGATGAGGATAATTTGTTACGTATTGGTGGGCGGCTTTCTAAATCGGATTTACCATTTGAGGTTAAACATCCGGTTTTACTACCTAAAAATGACTGTGTTGTGAATCTTATCATCGATCATTTCCATGTCATGAACTGTCATACAGGCCCTGGACTTCTTATGTCCATCTTACGGCAGCGCTATTGGATATTAGATGCCAGGACTGTTATTAAGGCAAAAGTACGGAAATGCAATTTCTGCTTCCGCTTAAATCCGTCGCATCCTATACCGAAGATGGCAGATTTACCTTCCTATCGTGTTGTAGAAGCAAAGGCTTTCGTTCATACCGGTGTAGACTATGCAGGTCCCCTCCGTATCACGCTTGCTCGTCGGAGAGGACAACATTCACAAAAGGCATATGTCTGTCTTTTTGTATGTCTTGTAACCAAGGCCATTCATATTGAGTTGGTCTCTGACCTAACTTCAAATGCTTTCCTGGCTGCTTTCAGCCGTTTTATTTCTCGGCGTGGCCCTGTGTCATGCTTGTATTCAGATAATGGTACCAATTTTGTTGGTGCCAAGGCACAATTAGATGATCTCTATAAGTTTTTGGTTGAGTCGGAATTTGAGCCCGCTTTAAAGCGTGAACTCGCTAATCGCCGGGTTGAGTGGAAAATGATTCCACCACGCGCGCCCCATTTCGGGGGTATATGGGAATCAAATGTAAAGAGTATGAAGACTCATTTGTACCGTGTAATCGGAACTCAGCTCCTCACTTATGAAGAACTACAGACCGTTCTGGTTCAAATAGAGTGTATAATGAACTCGCGCCCACTCACAGTCGTGTCTTCTGAACCCTATCCGGAAGTTATTACGCCTGCACATTTTTTAATGTCGACTCCTTTGCAGTACTTACCTGCTTCTGTTTTGACAGACGCTAAAATAAACTTTGCTCAGCGCAAGCAATTATTAGACGGCATGATTCAATCCTTCTGGAAGAAGTGGCGTTTGGAATATCTGCATACGTTGCAAGTCAGGCAGAAGTGGGCTACCACTGACCATCCTATTAAGGTTGGAACTGTCGTACTTATGGGACAGGAGGATTCACCTCCGTTAAATTGGCCTTTGGGCGTAATCACGGATGTTCATCCTGGTACTGATAAAATCATTCGCGTTGCGACGGTAAAGACTAGATACGGACTCTTTAAACGTCCTGTTGTTAAACTATATCCCATCCCAACGCAATAATTTTGTCTTTATTTTATTTTATTTTATGTTAATATTCTATTATGATCTAATTGTTTCTGACTTAGCCAAGATATGTTTCTATTTATTGATTTGATCTTTACTTGTTTTCATATTCGTTGATTTTTTTTTTTGAAAGTTCTGCGAACTTCCAAGGCGGGGAGCATGGTTAAGCATTATAATTTGTTTTTTATTGTTTGTTCGAAAAAATATTTAAATATATTTTTATCACAGGGAACGGTAGTTACTCGCTCTTTGAAATTAACAAGGAACCTGAAATGGATTGATTTTCAAAAATAGAGCAAATAAAAAAACTGTCATTGTGCGTTTGTTTGGATATTGTTATTTTTTTCATTATGGAAAATTCCTCTTTGTAACATTGACAAGAAACTGATTTCTGTTGTATAAAATGTTGACAACAGACTAATTGTGAAATTGAACATGTTGTAATGGACAACTAATTACTTGCGCGATTCAAGACAAAAGAATTACACTTATTGATCAGAAATTTGGAGGCCTCCCGAGCTGCAGAGAATTGCATAATCAAGGTTGGTGAATTTGTTATTTTTCTTGGAGTGTAAGACTGCTCTGTTCCTTTGTGATATATTTGTTCGCGCAGGTAGAATTTCATTTTAGGATTTCCTAATCGTATATTGGGTATTAAGCCCAGAGAGCTTGGGGAATTTACACACCTCATGCTCACAATTTATAATGCACTTAGTATTTGGAGAAATCCAAAGATATTGAAATATGAGAGATGTGCTATCTGCAGTTTTTACTGGGTGGGACTGTGTTTCCTGGTGTCGCTGATATTGTTAACCAATTAACGAATAAACTAATTGTACAAATAAACTAAATGGACGAATTCTTTCCGTATTCAAACTATATTGTTAACCAATACTACTACACACCTTAAAACAATCAACTAAATGAACAAATTCTTTCCGTATGCAAACTATTCCCATTAGGTAGTAGTCCGCCGACAGTCGGGCGGACATCATAGCATATCTCTTTTGTATTTCAATATCTTTGGAGAAATCTGAATAATCTGATATGTCATTGGTGCCGATCCTTATAATAATTTCTAAAACCTTGTAAACTATCTACAAATATCTCATTTTATTTATGTAGGTACTGTTTGTTTCTGAAATAATAATAATGAAAGAGACATTTTAGTCATACCACTTTGTCACCGGAATGTCCCAGGGAAGCCTCAATGTAATTCTTCTCCTCCTCTGAGATGATCTTAGAGGTCTTGGGACTGTTAGAGCCAAGGAAGAAGTAGAGAACCACCCAGCAGACGGCGGCAATGCCAGACATGTAGAAAGTAGACGGCCAACCCCAGTCGCTACCACAAAGCTGCCCTACCACGGGGAGGAAAACGACAGTTCCGAATTGCGCTCCTGTAAACAAACAAAAAATTAAGGTTATGAAAATTTTGATTTTAATGAACCCTGCAATCCGAATTTTTACCAACATATAACATAAATCTCTTAACCCTCCTTCAGGCGCACCTATGGGCAAACCAAAATCAGGCTCACCCGGCCTAAGAGGCCACCCTCCCTATTTCTTTACTAGGATCTATAGAAAGGAATTATAATAAATTTAACACAAAAGAACCAGTTTATTAAACATTGCCAACCGTAAACATAAACAATTTTTCTAAATTTTTAACCAAATCTGGATCTTCAGAAGCATCATCGTTGAGGAGAAGCTTCAGCATATCATCAACATCATTTGGTTGATAGAGAGCATATTTTCTAACCATTTAAAAATAAAAAAAAAAATTACATAAAATATTTTCATATAAATATGCACATAAAATGCCTGAAAAGAGGGCGGAATCCAATCGGGCGCATGCGGCCTGTGAAGCCAGGGAGCTTGTACGTGAGTTGTATAAAGTTGTCGTCTTTGAGAAGTGGAGAGGGAAACAATGTCTTTTCTTCTGAGGCCGGCTGCGTCCGACAGAGGGTTAAGTTTTTATGTTAATATCTATTCAGATATCATGTCAAGTTGAAAAGTTATAATATGAAATTCCTTTGGAAGATGAAGATTGGGAAAAAATAAACTTATAATTTTGTTGTATGTTGTGAGATTCAGAATGTTTTGAGACTGAAGGAAATGGAATCGTGGAAGGAGATGGAGAAAAAGACGGTTAAGAAGTACCAGGATATTAAGATCTGGTCGCTAAATAACAAAACCTTTGTTCTGAGCAGTGGGTTCATACCGGGGCCTGGAACGGGGATCAAATAACTTAAAAATATCATCGGGCACCAACACAATATCAACATTTTTACTGCAAATAAGCTCAGGAATTGCTGTTTGAAATCTGTTGGGTACGTCTTACTACACCCAGCATAATTGTGATGACACTAACCTGCATAGACGAAAGTGCTAAGACGACCTCTCTCCGATGGAGGTGCCCATTTGCCCAACAGTGCGTGGCACGAGGGGTAGAACAGGCCTTGAAAGAAGCCCTGGAACACACGGCAAGCACAGAGTGCTCCCCAACCTCCCTGGAAATAAAAAAATCACAAATTTTAAATTATTTTTTCAATTTGTGATTTTTGACACGAAGAGAATTATTGGAGAAAAGAAAAAAAATTTAGAGTAGCATATTCGCTCCAACGACACGACATATCCGCACGTCTACTAATTTACTCTACTAAAACTACAGGTTCGCGCATATTAGTGCGCAGGGACGCATGGTAGGGGCTGCTACTCGCCCGAAAAATAGAACGAATTGGATTGACTCTATTAAAAGGCTGACTAAACTAATCTACTAAAATTGTGATGTTCGGATGCATTTAGTTACTAATCTCCAGTTACTCTCTGCTCGACTAAACTACTCTCCCAGTATGAACGGCTCTTAAGGTACTCATTTATAGTAGTGTAATTTTAAAACTATGTATCACCAAATCAATTAATCCAAAGAAATTTATTAAGAATTTTAGATTTTTCTTATGTAAACACAGCTGGATGATAGGCGTTTAGAGTTATAGGAAAGGTATTCGAAAATAACATATTGTGTTCATTTCATGTAGTTTGCAGCGGTTCCAGAACTAATATTATGTAGGCAAGGGCGTCGCCAGCCGATAGCCCAGGGGGGGGGGGCAAGTTGATATGGAGAATGAGAAAAGTCGAGAGCACATGAAGTTTTTCACTTGTGATACACATCTACGGTGATTGTAATAAACGATACAGAGTCCAACATGTAAAGCTACACGAGCTCTTGACTGTACAATAAATATAACTTGTAAATAAGTTAGGTATTACATTTGTTAGAAAAATTCAATAAAGATAATTTGGGAGTGTGATTTTGAATAAGTGTATCCGTGTTTAATGCAGCCGCTCGACTCATAACCGGAGTCTCTAAATATTCACATATTTCAGAACACCTTCGTAATCTTCACTGGCTCAAGTGCCCTCAAAGAATCCAGTACAAATTGTGCTGGATGGTGTTTAAATCAATTAATGAAATGGCCCCATCTTACATCTCTGAACTATGTGTCCCAGAAAATACTGGTCTGAGGCAGTCAACCCTTAGATCAGCAACATCATCAGCTATAGGCAGACTAATGGAACCTAAACGCAAGCCAAATACGAAATTTGGAGATCGCGCTTTCGGAGTGTCTGGACCTAAGGCTTGGAATAAACTCCCACCGGAACTTAGATGCATAACAAGCCCAACAGAATTTAGGTCCAAATTAAAAACGTACCTTTTTGGGCTCTCATACCCTTAAATAAAAATACCTATCGGAGTATCATAAAATTTTGCTTTTGTTTTCAAAATACGCTCATTACAGAACATTTTATATATTATAATTATAGTTCCCAATTATGTCCTCTGCGTGCGAACTGTGTCTTAATTGCTCTAAATAAACAATAACAGTGTTAATCTCTAGTGACTCTCCAGGTAAGTATGGTCTTGTATATATTTTCTGCCTGTACAGTGCATTTTTACAGCAGCATCGCGTTCATTGGTCAAATCATTGCACATATAGTTTCGTATCGGTGATCGATGAACCGATGGATGCTATTTTTAGCCATAAGATGTTGTTGTATATAGTTTAAAATAAGATTGTATAAACGTTTTATAAATTTGTACAGCGCCCTTGAGGTGATTTTTCACAAAAACGGCGCTATAAAAGTCATCCAAATATTACGGTGCTCCAGATTTCATGTCCGGGTTGAATCTTTCCCAAATGAAAGACTAAACCCTTCCACACACTTTTCCACAAATGAATATCTAGTAAATTAACGCAATGTAATTGCACTATACATATAAGAATAAAACAATACAAGAACAATACGTCAATCCACCAGAAACATAATGGGAAAATATTTCACCGACTCCAGATATTTTCATATCAGAGGGTTCGGCTCTGATGAAATCCTAACTGGTCCGATAAATCCTACTGATCCCTCAATATAAATATTTAAAAAATCTTTCGTAATCCTACATGTATTTAAAATGACCGACTTTTGCATTTTTATGTACAAATTTTTTGACAAATCTAATATTATTATTATTAATAATAATATTAATCTCTTATTATTATTATTATTAGAGTGTATTTTTTTTTGTAATTACCAGATTTTAATATAAGGGTCAATAAAGATTAGGTTAATTAAAACATAATTTTTGGGGGGTTTTTGTAAACTTCTCAACCACTTTATTATGAAAATCTTCTAAGTTTACAAAATAAATTTTCTGTGTACACTCATCATGGCCAGACCATTGAGGCAATTTTGTCCCATTTAGACTTAGGAATTTAGTTGCGTTGCATTTGGCAACTTTTTTAGAATCTCTAGGGGGGGGGCAGCTGCCCCTCCCTGTCCCCCCTTGGCGACGCCCTTGTATGTAGGTATACTTAGTGGAATGTCTTCAGCAAGCATCTCAATGTTGTTATTATTTTTTGATTTTAGATTCACTTCAAACAAACTTTTTATAGTCGGACCGCAAGCAAAAGAAGGCATGTTAATGCACGTCTTTTGCCATGCACAGAAATAGCTTGAAATATTTAGATATATTTCGCAAGCGTGCGTTGATGAGTAGGAGAGGAGTAGGTTCATAATGCGTGACGTTAGTTCTTTTGTCCGGCCGTTTAACCTTCAATATGCAAAGATGCAAAATAAAACTTGGGTTCATGAGGGGTGACTGTGTTACCCCACTCATTTTAATGCCATTTTCATAAATTTTACTGCAAATTATTCTTATGGCTTTCACATTTGCTGTGTTTCAAGAAGTATTTACCCTAATATAGTTTGTATTTTATTATTTTACGGTGGAATACAATAAATGTTCAAAAATTTAAAAAAAACTATTACATATATGGTGTTAATTTAAAATTATATATGGAGGACAGTTAAGAAGTTAGGAGATTATGAGTACCCCTGTTGGTAACGGAAAGGTTAAGAACGACTAACAACATAAGGGGCCATCCATAAATTACATCACACCTTAAGGGGAGGGTAGTAGAGAAGTATGAAATTGTCTGACAAGAGGTATAGAGGGGTCCTCCTCAGCTCTTTGACGTCACATGAAAAAAACTACTGTTTTGATTATTTTTAGATGTAACGTCATCAAAATATGTGATGTCACACTAGGGGGGAGGGGTCTCACAAATGTGACAGGGACGGGGAGGGGGGGGGGGGAGGGGGTCAAAAAAATCATGAAATCATGTGACGTAATTTGTAAATGGCCCCTAATATACATATTATAAGTCCATTGTTAGTTAGAATTACAGTTATATTATAAGTGCATTGTTAGTTAGTAACAATTTTACAAAAATCCGAAGACTTACATATTCAGAGGCGAGGGGTATTAAAAAGCTGATGATTCCGTTCATGGTGATGGACACCAGCAGCGGGTACTTGCCCCCGAAACGCTCGGCCAGAATACCTCCAGGGATCTGAGACACGATGTAACCCCAGAAGAAGGAGCTGAGAATCAAATCTTGTGTTTGGCGGGGCCAGTCGAAAATCTGAAAATAATATAAATTATGCTATAATATTATTAAAATTATTATTTTTCTTCATTTTTTGGGTACTTACAATACTATTAGTACACCTCATAAGTTCGTAGTTTTTTTTTATTATTTATTGAAAAAAGTTTTTCTTTAGAAAAATAATAATAATAAAGTCTTTATTCCAGGATGTGGGGAGGTGAGTGCAATCCCACACATCCCATAGAGAGACAGAAATGCTAGCTGGTACCCGGCACGCGTTGCTATGCCATTTAATAAAGAAATTGTTTCTCCCTGCGTGTCCTTTCCCATTCGTCCCAATCCCCTTCCGCCTCCCTTTCCTCTCTTTTTGGGTTGAATAGTCTAATTGTTTCTTTAGAATAATTTTGATGAGTCTTCTATGTACTATTTCAAGAGGGGTTAAGTTGGTTTTATACGCTCCTCCCCAGCCTATTATTCCGTATTGTAGAACTGATTGGGCTAATGCATAGTAAACCTTTAGTAGCATAGATTTTTGTAGAATATTTCTAAGTTTGAGGAATACGTAATAAAGTTTACGTATTCTGTTACCAGTTTGTGCAATATGTTCTGTCCATTTAACATGTTGATCTATAATTATGCCTAAATATTTAATATTACTTTTTTTTTAGATTTTTGAGCATTTAGGTGAATTGCAGTTGTCCGTATAATTATTACAAGAGTTATGAATAGTAATATTGGAATTTATTGTTGGATGGAATTTGTCTGATAATGTAAAGGTCATGAAATAGGTTTTGTAAGAGTTTAAGGAAAGGTAGTTGTCATTCAACCATTGTTTTAGGTTATTTATTTCTAAATTCGCGGTTTGATAGGCTTCTTCCCAAGTTTTTTTTTCTATGATTAAAACTGTGTCGTCGGCGAAAGATATGATTTTTCCCATTTTTGGTACTGTAAGCATTTCATTCACGTAAATGATAAACAATATTGGTGTTATTATAAAGGTGTTTACTTAATTAGTTCATTTTTAGTTACATTATGTGAGGGGGGGGGGGGGGGGGGGGAGAAATATAGGAAAACGATCAAAAGGCTAAGGACGCGAATATATAGGGGGAGGGGTAGATTGAACTTCCTAGTTTGAGTCATGTTGCTTAGTGAGATTTTGTTTTATGTCATGTAACGTCGAGTTAAAAATGTCAACGCCAACTATATCTACTACACTATATAAAGAGGTAAGATTTGTTTGTTTGTTTATTTGTTTGTTTGCATCGAATAGGCTCCGAAACTACTGAACCGATTTGAAAAATTCTTTCGCTGTTGGGAAGCTTCACTATCCCCGAGTGACATAGGCTATATTATATTTTCAAAAAAATTAGGGATCCTTACTAAAACTCCAATAATGCAACCCAAGGTGTAAAAAAATTACCTAAAATATTCTTTACATCGCGTGCGCTGCGAAAACTATTCATGATAGAATAAAATAATGTACTACGACTTTGTAGAACACATCATTATTTACAAAAAAGTAGTGACAGCATATGTCTAACTATTATGGTTATGCCACAATAAGTATTCTTTTATTTTAAAAATTTAATTAATATGTCGCCGCTTGAAAAGGCTCTTTATTTGTATCTTGGTGTTAATCCTTATCAAAATAAATTACTTCATATTCAAGACAGCTTCAATACCTATATTTAACTTTTTGAATTTTTCAATTCGGATATTTAATTAGAAAGATATCACGAGTTTAATAATGTTAGTATCAGAAAAAAGTTTCAGCTACGGGCCGAGCGGGAGAGGAGTCAAGAAATGAAGTGCCAGGGGGGTTGGCGGGACGGGGGAGCGGGAGAGCGGTGGCGGGGAAGGTGGAAGTGGAACGCTGGAGGGAACGCACGGGAAAGGACATGCAAGGAGTAACATTTTATTTATTTGAATATGGCATTGCAACGCATGCCGGGAAACAGCTATATATTATAAAAGAAAATCCAAAAAAACGCGCGGACCGCAAAAAATCAGAAACGAGTCCCGGTACGATCAAGGGAGTAATAAGGTGTGGTAGATCTCTGTCCCCTCTCGGGAAAAAAGGTACCCGTTTTTACCTAAAGGGCGTGCTTTTGAAGATATAAGGGCTGGAAGTTTCGCCCTCTTGAAATTTCGGAAAGTTCAAGAAGGTTCTATAGAACTCTAAAAAGTTCTGGAAGGGGTGGCGGTGTATGTCGTGGAATGTTCGTGAATAGGGAATCGGGATCATCATTGTGAAACATTCCATAACACTCTCAAATGTTTTCCTGAGCGAAGCCGGGTGACCCAGCTAGTATTATATAGTTGGCGTTGCATGGTTTTTATCCTAGTATATCTAGGTCTTGGCGGCCAATGCCTTTACCCACCGTTGCCGGTCTCTTTTGCACTTTACCATAATATTATAACAATCATATTTGAAACAAGTCAGAATGGTATGACTTTTGAGGTGTGGGTACTTACGGGGACATCGGCCTCTGAGGATGTCGCATCAGTCATGGCTACTATGCCCACACTCATGCTGACTCGGATGCCATAGGCTATGATCAGCCCGAGAAACAGCAGGAAGATTTGTAGGTGCCGAACGCCAAGCAGTTTATCTGAAACAAATAATAACCAACCATTAATTGAGAACCATTTCCAAATAGAACGTAAATATTAATTAAATGGTTAAAAGAGCAAAATATATGAAATCATTTGAGACAATAATAATTTATGTCAATAATATTGGAACCATTCGTTGGATAACCAACAACTCCGTCATAGGTCACCCCAAGTGGTTCGCTACGATTGTGGAGGGAGACCTTTTTATCTCTCCAGCAGGACCCATCGCCTTGCATCACAGTGGGAGGGATGAATTCAAACACCCGTCGCTCCTGGACACAGTGACCCCAGATTCCTACCCACCCCGCATACATTTTTCCTTCCCAGATCTTTCTACCCTTCCTTTTAATTTAAAAAAAAACCTTCGCACAGCATCCCCAAAGACTGACTTTTCAAAGGAGGTGTTAAGTTGAGTTCATTCTGAGTTTTCTGGTCACCGATTTTATGGTGTCCGGGGAAAAAGTGCATTTACTTCTGGAGGTGATTCTACATGATAGTTCAAGTAAAAAAGATAATACATAACTTGGAAATTCCAATGTTTTAAGGTAATTTCCGAGAAAAAAAAGTTTAATTGTTTATGGAAAAAAAAAATATTCTTCTGGGGAAAAATATTGTTGTATGGGAAAAACATTGGAATTTCGAAAAAAGTTATGTATCTATATGTTTAACTTCTACCATCATGTAGATTCACCCCACGAATTTTGTGCTCTTTACTCCCGGATAAGCTGTATTTTACATGATTTAGTAGGTAAGATACTTTACGCAGATTCAAAAGGAGTTTTAGATGTTTATAACAAAAAACAAAAAAACTTTAAGAAACTAACATAAAATACACTATAGGTATAAAGTTGCATTTACGGGTCAGTATGTTATGTATATGTCACTGTAAAAGCCCGTACTACGGTAAATCTTATGATTTACCTAAATAAAATAAAATAGAAATTAAAAGTTTTTTTTTTGCAAGAACTCCAAACAGGAGGCCCTGAGGAAAATAACCTCCCTCAGGGCCTATATCGTCTTTGGGAATGCTGTGTGTGCAGGTTTTTTTAAATGAAAGGAAGGAGAGGAGAGTTATGGGAAGGAAAGGGATTTAAGGGGTGGGTAGGCATCTGGGGTTCAATGTGTCCTGGTCATCCGCCTCCAAGACCTAGACAAACCTCATCCCATGAACCCTGACACCCCTGCTAAATCATTAAAAGTTGCTAAATCTTAAGATTTACCAGTAAATCCTAAGATTTAACGGTTTGGGTTTACTTGTACTATAAAGTTGAAGGGTTACTAACACCATCCAGCCTAAATATTGTGAAACAGCATGCCATAACGTTTTAAGTGCCAATTGAGCTGCAAATGTTAGTTCACTCAAAATGTCAAAAAAAAAAATTCACGAGAAAACGTGTTGCCGTAGCAACATAACGTGTTGCGAAAGCAAATTGTTTTATGAAAACCTTTTAAAATAAATATATTGAAAGTGTTGAGTTATGTGCAAGTAATATAACACTTACAACGTTTTTTTAATTTTTTTACGTATTTTGACAGAGCACAAAATTTGTTTTAGATAATTAAGAATAAATGATAATTTTATAATACATTTTTTAACAATTACTTTTTCTGGCACTTGTAACGTTATGGTTTGGCACTCCTCAATTATTAAATTGTGAAATAACACAAATCAATCAAATAAAATATATTTGCGCTTTGATTAGGGATTTGAACCCGCGACCTCCGGATTACTCCTCGACCGCGGAGGCCGTCGATTTATTAGTGTTAAAAAAATATTTGATAATGTGTTATTTAAGTGACCTATTTTTAAACTTGTTCACTTAGTTAATTATATCTTATTACCCCCTTCCCAATAATACCTTACAATTCACATCTATTGTTGTAATTAGTGTAAACCCTGAGGAAGTGAGCACCGCTCACGAAACGTGTCGCTTTTTTAATTTAAAAAATTAAGAAACCTATTAATTTTGAATTAAAATGGTGCCACAACATAAGTTTCCTGTGTTTGAATAAGTATTTACATTTGTGGACTGCGTTTTATTAATTAACTAGTTGAAGTCCCCGGCGATGCCCGGACTTTACATAGAGTTTTCGAAATCAAATGTAGACCGTGACCTTTCTCTTGTTTTGAAGGTCACATGTGCAAAAAATCATCAACTTCGGCATAAAACTGTAGATTTGTCCCCCATTTACACAAAACATGAAAAATATATATATTTTTCATTTTGCATGAAAATCCGTTCAGTATTTTTTGAGTTTATCACGAACAGACAGACAGACGCGGCGGAGGACTTTGTTTGATTATATGTAGAGATTTTTAGAGAATAATTGTATCATGAACATAGAGAATTAGAGCTTGAAAAGGGATTTAAAAAAAGGTTTTTTTATAACATGATCAAGATGAACCATTAAAATATTGTAATTGATCCTGTTTTATTTTCTCGAATAATTTTGTGGCTAACGATTCAAATTACGTGGTAAATAAAATCTATCATCAAATCAAAGCGATTTAAAAAGCAATTAATACATTCAATGAAGTAGATTGTTTATACCTGTAGTTGGAATTTTATCTCTTTTGATAAAATATCTGCTGCCCGATGACTTGCAAATTATTCATAAAATGTTGTGCACTCATTGTACCAACGATCTATCACCACAAGGGATCGAAAAAATAAGTTTCTCACGGTCATGGTAAAGCTTGTTTTGCTCAGTCATTGCTAAAGTCTGTAGTCAAGTACTGATAGTCGCTGACACTTATAAAAATGACACTTATCAAAGAATAATCTATTTATACTCGTAGATATTAAAATAGAGTGTTTCTCGTTTTTAATAAATATATTACGTTTTTTGGGGGTAGATAATTAAGTTTTAACTCCTCGGCCTAATTTGTTCTCTTTTCGGAATAACGCATATAGGTCTCATGGAAATCGTTGCCTCCTTTACTATCATGGTTAGAAATATGGTCTAAATGGTGTTAAAAAAAAAAAACACCACGCTTTATATTCAAATCTAAAAGTCAACAACGAAATAATAAAATTGTACACATTTATGAAACCAAAGTTTCCGGCCGCTATTTAAAAAAAAATTATGAAACTTTGGGAATTGTGAAGTGTTAACTTCGTTAGCACCGTTGTGATTTGAAACTCGATGAAACGAAAAATAGCGACACTTAAAAGAGACAAACTCATATATCTATAGGATTTAGCCTTCGAGAGATGAGATAGACTAATCGGTCTCCTCTTTGTACGGCACCTCTTCTTTGTGCGGTGCTTCATAGCCTCCTCAATATTGTCTAATATAGTTTCTGAAGGTTTCACTTCTACCACGTGTGAACTACACACTCTGATTTTTTTTATTAATTATTTTAACAAGAAACGACAAAAATCGAGTTTCCGAAATGTTTATAATACTGATGGAAAAGTTTTTTGTTTAAAAGCACTTTAATTTATTTATTCACGTCGACCGGTTTCGGTTGATCTCAACCTTCATCAGGACCATAAACATATATTATAAACAGTTTATGGTCCTGATGTAGGTTGAGATCAATCGAAACCGGTCAACGTGTATAAAGAAATTGAAGTGTTTTTAAACAAATAACCTTTTCATTTGTAAAGTAACATTATTAAATTTTATTTACTTTAAAAAATCAAATAAAATAAAAATTATAATCCTTTTTCAGGACACCTGTACTTAACATCTTGAAAATCTTCTCATACCTACAATAATTAATCTTAATGATACAATATTAAAAATAAAAATGTTATTATTCAGTGAAAAATATTTATCAACAATCTTAGAATGATTGGCGTCATTGGGAACAGAGACGTGGGGAAATAGCAAATAACGGATCACTGTGTACAATAGAGAACTCCAGTCCATTTTTTAATGAATAATGACTTTCTAACTTAAATAACTGCATATTTTATTTTATTTTTAGAGTTAGTTTTAATAGTTAAAATAATTGTCAAAGTTTTAATTTTTCTAGATCCCCCGAAAACCACCGTATCTGAGGTGGATCGTGTGACGTCATAAATCACGTCCTCTACTATAAGATCGCGCAATCAGCTGTTCGACTCGCCGCCAATTTGGAAATTCCGAATTCGAAGGAATCTCCCTAGAAGTAGCATTACTATTTTTTTCTGTACAGTAGTTTTTGAATATTTTCCATAATAGAGATAAACTAATAAGAGATACGTTTATTAGTTTATTTTTGAAACTGAATTATTTAGGCCTAAATAATGTTTCAATAAACACAACAACTAAATCTCTATAAACAGTATGTAAATAAACGAATAAGATGAAATATTGTTAGTACGATTGCTTGTGTCATACCTACATTACCGTAAAATGACTTTACGGTGGCCAGTGACGTCACCACTAAACATTTTAGTAATACCAACTTGACGGCATGTTTCAACGGCAGTATTAAAAATGCACTTTTTAATTTATTTTTTTAAAACTCTACGTTTAATATTATAAAATAAAAGTTATATATTCAGAATCAGCATTTATTGGTATATATGAACATATTTTTTTTAAAGCCATAACATTTTTCACTGGAGTTTCTTATTGTACATTTTCTTGTTTTTTTCTACAATAAGATCACTTTGAAGTGATCAGTTAATTGGAGCGATACGTTTGTCCTTGGCTCAGCTTTCAAGTGGATAGAAAATGCTACCGGCTGTTGACATATAAAGATAAACAGGCGGAGATGAGTTCAGGTAATACAATATGATTCATGATGCAAGTATTATGAAATACAAGCAGTATCATGGTAAATAAATGAGTATCGATTAGTTTGATAACGAAAGTGCATCGGGGTAAGTATGTTTCGACATTGAGTCTCGGCCTTGAGCTAATGGCGCGTATACACTTGCGAGTCGAATCGCGAGCAACAAGTCACGAGAAAGGAACGAATCGCAAGTGTATACAAGTAACAAAAGCTTGAGTTTTTATAACCATAATTAACCAATCCAAGAAAAAAAAATTTAAATACTAGGTTAGTCATATTGGTGACCGAACAACATGCGCAACTTCGTCACTCCTTTAAAAACTGTTTTTGAAGGGTGACGAAATACGTTTCAAAATTTATTATTTGATTAAACATAATTTTTTAAATATAAAAAATTTGCATGCAAACATAAAAAAGTTTAAAAAATGGCTCACCTTACGTTTTTCCTAATTAAAATTACTGATAACGAAAAAAATACATATTTTTTATCATAAAAAAATATTATAAACGTTATTGTAACCTGACTTTTTTGTCGTTTCATGTAAAAAAATTATTTTTAAAAATTTCCAAGGTATAATTTTTTTTTCAAATTTCGATTGGAAACTTTGGTTTTATAAAGGTGTACGCTTTACTTTTTGTGGTTATTTTTTTGATTTGAATATAAAGCGTTGTATTTTCTCTTTCTAACACCGTTTAGATAATGTATCTCACTATGCTAGTAAGGGAGATACAGCGATTTATATGAGACCTATGTCAGCTGGGAAAAATTTTGTCTCCTGTGATTAAATGGGTTAAAAATGATGAAAAAAACTAAGTCAAATGAGTTACGTTAGGTTAGGTTATAGGATATTTTTAATTATGTTTTTAATCAATATTAATGACTTTTAAAAGGGGGATTGAGGGATGCCATTTTGTTGAGTTGTCGTGGAATCGTCATATTTCACCTCTGATTCACCAAAAAACAATACGTTTTATTTTTATATCATTATAACGCGGAGATCTGTACAATGGACAGTATATTTTTTTAATTGACTGTTTGACAATAGGTAATTATTATTTTTAAATTGGCCAATTTTTGGACAACATCCGCTGCACGTGACACCACTGTGAAATAATTTGTTATTCAATCGATACAATAACAATTAATTTCCCATCTACACGAAGAACAAAAGGATTCTGACAAGAATTTCAAACAAAACTTGTGTTTTTCCAGTGCTAGTACCTACCACTGCACAATAATTCTTAGAAGTATCATCAATACCAATTTGAAAAAAAAAACTGATGTTGCCAGTCGCGTAATACAATTAATATCTCTACATATCATAAATTAAAATCCTCCCCGCGTCTGTCTATCTTTCTGTTCGCGATAAACTCAAAAACTAATGTACGGATTTTCATGCAGTTTTCACCAATAGATAGAGTGATTCACGAGGAAGGTAAAGGTATATAATTTGTCAAGGTTTTGTGTAAATTGGTTGAAATATATAAGATATAAAGGAGAATGCTTGTATGTGATGGATGAGCGGGCTGGCAAGCGGGCGGTGTGGATTTGATTTGTAAGCAAATCTACAGCTTTATTTTGCACATTTGATTTCCAAAACTCTGTGTAAAGCCCGGGCATCGCCGTGGACTTCAGCTAGTAATCAATATAAAAGACATAAAAAATATTATTCTTTACTTTGTGTCAATCACAGAGTACTGGATAATTGGATGGGGTCGGATTAACAAACGGATTGCAATCTTTGGAGCACAAGCGTCGGGTAGGTATGCTATCCTTGATCTACCGGTATTACAATGGTAGATGCTCCGTGGAACTAGCGTCATTGATCCTTTCAGCACCGGTGCATAGTCTGAAAACACGCTAAACGCACGCCCTACATATCCACATGAAAACGGGTTGCTTAGTTTTTAATAGTAAAACTCTCTTATAAAATAGTAAAAATGTCAAGGTTTTTCACAATTTAATTGTTTTCCAATTTTATTGCACAAGATTTTCAAATGTCCGAGGCAAGTGAGACTATAGCATCCTTAATTATGTTATCATCAGGTCCAAGAATGGTAAATACTCTCAGTATCGCTTCGTTGAAAGTTAACCATTCAGAAATGAAACGTTTTTTTTTTATGTGAATACCTCACATGATTCCCAATTGCTCCCGTCTGGAGCCAGTGAGATTATGCCATTATTTTTTTTTATCTGTTTACGATTAGATAGTTAATTCCTTTTTTTTATTAGTTCCACACAGAAGACCTTGAGGAAAAAAAAATTCAGGGCTGATTTAATCTTTGGGGATGCTTTGTGGAGAGTCCGTTTAAGGAAAGGAAAATATTGTAATCTGGAGACAATTTTCCAGGAGTGACGGACGGTTTATGGGTCGAGTGAGTCCTGCTGGAGAGGTCAAAAGGTCTCCCTCAACCAGTCTCACCCCATGAACCTGGGCACCTCTGTTAAGTCACCAAATGTAGCGAACCACTTGGGGTGACCTACAGCAGAGGTGTTGGTTATCCAACAAATGGTTCCCGGGGCGGCGGTACCCATACTGGCCTCCCAAATTGTAAAAATGGAACAAGCATATGTTATAGTGAATAGTCTTATTTTTTAAATAAAAATACATTGATAATTAAATGCAAGCTTCACATCTCTCGATAGAAATGGCGTAGGTTTGTATCTACGAGTAAAAATAATAATAACCTTAATCTATTATTAATCGTTATTCAAAATAACAAATCTGTGCAAATTTCGTGATGCCAGAGCACACCCTTCGATAGAGCTGACCGCTTCATTCAATATTTGGAATCTGCTTCACAGATGAAATTGGTAATATAATTGAGTTAGCATAAACAATGAAAATTTTTAAAGAAAAACCTTGCCAAATTCTTAACGATTTTTTTTTGCTTTTTACGAACAGATTTCTGCTAAATTCTAAATTAAAATGAATACCTTAATCGAAGTGGGTCGAGGATGCATGTTATATTAAATGCAGTTATTGCATCCAATAATTGCCCATCGATATTCTTAATTATTACCTGCCCATGACAGTTAATAACTAACCTATTTTGCACCTCCATTTGAATAATTGATGAGCGGATTTGAGATAACTGTCTGCACTGACTAGTTGCCACGTTGCCAGATCATCGCATTATTGATTTATTTATTTATTGACGCCCTATTGGGCTTTTACATATTTAATACAAATTTCATTTATAACAACAGTATAACATAAATAAAAAGAATACAAATAAAGCATAATCTCAATATAATAAATAAAAAATATATGTAATGCGAATATGCATTTAAAACGAACAATAAAAATAAAAACAACAAACAAAAGAAAATCGAATTAAGAGCGTGTAACCGGAGAACACCAAAAATATGTCATTTTTGAATCAGTGTTTAGACGTATTGACTCTTTTCCACAAAAAAATATAAAATTGATTTCGAAAGATTGTTCTTTTATCTAGTAAACGTATGTTTTTTAATTTTGAGAAAAAATGTTTATTTTTCGTATTATAAGGTGATACCATAGGTCGTTGGCAGATTTGTTAAATTTTCAAAAAAAAAAATTGTATTATACAACACCCATTTCAAATAATATAATAATAATGCAGTAAAATAATTCAATATATTTTCTGGTAAACGTACGTAACAGAATTTTAATTTTAGTTTAAATAAAATCGTTAAAAAATATATAAGTACATGTGTTTCTTGGAGAAAATTGGTCGGTTTGTGTATTTATTTGCGCACTTACAGACTAATATATTTCAGATTTTTTTTTCTTATTTTGCTCAGACATTATTGAAAAATGATAAATACTTATGATAAAAAAATAATTACAAAAAGTACATGATTTTAATAGTTTTATCGTCACGCCTTTCAGCATTTTTGGATGCAGGTATAAATTAAAGCAACTTTGGAATGAAATAAAATCAACATTGAGTTATAATTTTTAAAAGCTTATACGGAGAATAATTAATCTTTCTCATTGGAACCGCCCTGTACGATCGTGAGAACATTTTTCGACGAAATGTGGATTTTCGGCCGCTGGCTGGTTAAACGCTAGTTACATCTAAAAATGGTGGACTAATTTGGCTTTAAATGTATCAAAGTTTAAATTAATATGTCAGCAATATCAGTTAGTTTATTGCCCAATCTATGTTTTTCTTTCTAACACAGAATTCAAAGCGAAGTTACTGTTGCAAAATAAAATATTCCGCCTAGTATATTCTAGAGGTATATGTAAGGATAATAAATTTATAGCGTCAGGGCAGTCCAATTTTGAATGAACAATTCTATATAATAAGAGGAGATCAAACATTTTTCGCCTTTCAGATAATTAACAGCGTAAATTGGCATAATTGATTTCAATAATAGGAACACCAATTTTTAAATTAATAAGACGTAAAAATTATCAGTGTATTTATTATCAGTGTATTTAACAGCATTGACCCCTCAATCTAATTTGTTCGCTTTTGATAAAAATTATATAGGTCTCGCAGAAATCGTTGTCTCCCTTACTATTGTGGGGATAAATATGAAATAGGCGGTGTTAGAAAGTGAAAACACAACGCTTTGTATTCAAATCTAAAAAAACCACAAAATAACTAAAATATATATGTATACCTTTATGAAACCAATGTTTCCGAATTGAAATTTGAAAAAAAATTATGAAACTTTGGGAATTTTTTATTAATTATCTTTTCTTGAAAAAACAAAAAAATGAGGTGTAGATAACGTTTATAATACATTTGTCCAATAGAATATGTGTGTGATGTAATTTTAGTTACAAAAAATGTAAGTTGAGTCATTTTTAACTATTTTTTATGTTTACATTCAAATTTTTTATATTTAAAATAAATATATGTTTTTTCGAATTATATCTAATATTTGAAGCCTTTAGAAAAACTGTAGTTATCGGATAAATTCAGAAATATTCCATTTATTTGGATTTTATTTGAGGTCAACAGCGGTCCGAACGGTGAAATGTTTAGCGAAGGATAATTACATAAAATCTTTGTGAAATAATAACTTAGTTACGATGAGCATTTTAATCAATTTTAACATTGCGATCGCTTAGTTTGATTGGTGAAAGGCGTCGTGAAATTTGTTCGTATTTGTTCGCCTCATCAGATATAAATCCTGAACTCTCATATCCTAACCAACTCTACCAACCTAACTCTACCAATCTACCAACCCAACTCTAACCCAATTCTAACCCAACTCTAACCCAACGCTCATAACCTCGTGCGTATTTTTAAATACATCTATTTTAATTTCGGTTTTGTTTTCGTGATTGAATGAATAATTGAATGAATAAATGAATGAAGGATTGAAATGGAAAAAAAAATGAGGAAATTAGTCCACTTTTCGAGATCCTACCGAGCTGAAACTCAATAGGTACACTCGTTTTCGATGACAATGCATTCTATTAGCTTTAAGGCATATTTCCATTTCCCTGAAATTGGATGGCATTACAGCAGTAACACACAGAATAAATGTCGGTCTTGTCCATGTGGGATTCATCTCAGTTGTTCGTGTTGTTGACTCCAATCCCTGGGGAGGAATTAGCTCACTTTCCGACAAACGATCGAGCTGAAACTCTGCAGATAGACTTGTTCTCAATGGTGACCAGCCAACTCAGAATGAAACCAACTCGGAACCAACTCAGAAAGGGCATTAAGGGTGATGATAAAAAAATGGTTAAGTTAGGTTACGGTTACCGGCTATTTTAAAATTATTTTTTCATAGATTTTAATGACCTTTCTGAGATGGTTCTGGGTTGGTTTCATTATGAGTTGGCATGAAACCGTTTTCGATGACAATCAACTTTTGGCGTCAATTAAGCATACAAACACGGTCATATACGCTCTCCTCCGAAATTGTTGAGATATTAGCGTTGTTGACTCCTGTCCCTGGGGAGGTATATTGTTACTCTGAGGGTATATTCAATCCTCAGTCAAACAAAAAATCCTTAAAATTGGCTACTAGCCGGCCCGAGATATGTCGCAACTAGGTCGAAAATTGAAAATAGATTTATTATTAAAAAAAAAAAAAATTTTACTGATTCATTTTTTTGTTATCTAAATGTCAGCATAGCTACATTATATCATTTTCCAAGTGAAGTGTTTATCGCTGGTTTTATCATAATAAGTACCTATCTATTTATTATTGACGTTATCAGCACTTACGGATTTTACCTCTAAGCTCAATAAAGAGCAAAAAAAGCTGTATGAAGCTTTTGTCATTGCGAATCTTCATCGGTGCCTTTTATTTGATATACAGACGAATTTTTTGGCAATAATTTTAATAGATTTTTTTTATAAGGATATAAAAAAAATTGGTGACCCGACATTTGATCCGCCGTATACCGTGTACCGTATTTTTCCTAAACCGACCGCACATAGTATCAGTGGCGGTCCGTGAGTTTTCAGTGAGCTAGAGCGCTAAGATTGAAATATATTACTGATGTTGTTGTAACTGATTTTTTTTTTTTTTTAAATTTCAAAGTTTTGTCTGAAGATCTTTCAGTATGTGGATGCGGCGCATCCCTTGACTGAGAGAATCCTGAAGATCTTCACACTAAAAGTTGTAATTAAAAAAAAAAAACATTTTCAGCTACAACAATGTCAATAACGTCATATTTTTCAATCTTAGCGCTCTAGCTCACTAAAAACTCACGGACCGCCACTGAAAAGTATGCCGGGAGGCCAATTATCGGCGGATTAACTGTCATGGAACCAAAAAAATTAAGCAAAAACGTAACTACCATAACGTTTTTTTTTTTAAATTGTATTTTTCATGTCAGAGATTAACACAATTTTTTTTAACCTAAAAATATATTTTTTGGCGGTTTTCTAAGAAGTTGAAATCGAGCATTGCTGTTATTAGAAAAAGGATGGATACAGGAATGGATTGTATGTATATTCCCTCATATACAGGTAACGCATTAACCTTTTTTCAACTTTCTCTATTTCTTGGATACGGTTTTGTTTAAAAGAAGCCTAATATTTTAGCTGTATTCCAGGATGCTACGAACAAGTTCTTACATAACGTTCTAAAATTCACAAATATACACATATTTCGAATATTTCTAGTACGCATGCTGAATTTACGCCACCATTCTTACAATAGTTTGATGGTGGTCATTTTTTAATGTAATTTATTATTAAAATGTTTAAAAGTGCATTAAAAAAAAATTCATCTTATGAGTTTTCTTTCATGGGTCGGCGCTTGTAACATAATGAAAATTATTTATTTTTATGTGATAACATTCAGAAGGACTTGATAATAACATTGATAAAAATTAGTTTTTTTAAATATTATCTATGTTATTATGTTTTCAATACATAATATTAGAAACGATTATCTTTGTTATTACATCATAAAATTATACAGAGTCTTAAGGGACTTACTGGACTTACTTCAACCAGTGATTCCTGACATTATTTTAAGTAAGAAATGATAATAAAATGTTGGTCTCCGGTGACATTTTTAATGTTTTATTTTCAAAATAAAATATAAAAAATCAGTAGGTATGGACATGGACAGTTATTGTAAGGGAGAGAGTTTATTTGGTAACTCGGCTGAGTGACCAGGGATGACTCCAGGAAGAATTGTTTTTTGTTAAGTTTGGAAGAAAAAAGTACCTACATCACACAAACTCACCGGAGAGCATATTTACTTTTCCGTGTTCAATACGAGGCAACCATGCCTCGAAATAAACACGGGTTTGTAACGCCATTTATCCACCAAACCCGTGTCCAGTAGAAGGCAAGCGGCATCCTACTGTGCACGGGTTTGTGTTTGTAACGCCAATTCCCTTACCAAACCCGTGTTCATTACGAGGCACGCGTCCTCCAAACGTGTTTATAACATAAAAAAGGAAGTGTGTGCATATACTCACAATATAATGGACGGGTAATAAAGCGCAAATAGCCTGTCTAATAAAATAAATAAAAACACTTTATTATATAGTACTTATTTACCAATCTTATAAAATAAATTCTCTAAAATAAACTCGCAAGTCATCATAATTTTAAAAAAACATCCGAGGTTTTGAATGGTTTGTTTGGCAAAGCAGGGTTTGTCTAGCGGGTATGTGTAATTATTCTAATACATTTCTTTCCATGTTTTGCTGTTATAAATACAGGTACAAACTTGTCTATAATGCCTTCACCATGCCTCGTACTGAACACGGGTTTGGGAAGGGAATTGGCGTTACAAACACAAACCCGTGCACAGTAGGATGCCGCTTGCCTTCTACTGGACACGGGTTTGGTGGATAAATGGCGTTACAAATCCATGTTGATTTCGAGGCATGGTTGCCTCGTATTGAACACGGAAAAGGAAATACGCCACCGGAGACCAACATTTTTTACTACAAATAATGTCGGGAAATACTGGTTTATAGTCAATTACTTCTCCTAACACCCTGTATGTAGGATATGTGGTAGGATATCTAACTACCAACATATCTCTATGAATGATATTATGTATTATCTCTTTTAGTTCTAATAAAAATAATGTAATTTTAAATTTTTTATTCTAATCTTGTTTTAGATACTCTAAATATATTTTTTTATTGTTCTAGTGGTTATTGAACTGGTGACTTGATAATAATAAATTGTATTAACATTTATATACAGAGAAAATTTTTCCTGGGGTTAGAGGTGAAAAAATGGGGATTTTTTTTGAAACATTAACAGTAAACCCGTCAGAAAGCGGTTGTATTTTTAGGTAAAAATATTTCCGCTTCGCAAAAAAATCCAAATAAACGAAAATAAAAAAAAAAAATATTTTAAGGTGATGAAATACGTTTACAAACATATTTTTTGAATTATCTATTAACGTTTTTAATACAAACATAAAAAAAGTTTTAAGAATGAAATTACTGATAATGAAAAAAAAGCACGCTTGTTTTTTTGGCTAATGTATTATTTTAAACGTTATTATCACCTGACGTTTTTGTCGTATCATAAAAAATAAAAATAAAATTATCGAAATTTTATACATTTTTCTCAAATTGATATCGGAAACTTTGGTTTCATACAGTTTCATGCAGTTTTATCTGTCTAACACCGTTTAGATCGCATTTCTCACCACGACAGTAAAGGAGATACGATTCATATGAGACCTATTGTGAGCTTGGACAAATTTGATTTCCTGCTATTAAACGGGTTAACAGTTGTTAATGAATTTGCCACTGGGATGTGCATGGAAATTAAAAATGTTCACTTTATTTTTTTATCTTATATATGTATATAAAAATCAAAATATGCTTCCTTGGGTGTATATATGTGTATGAGTATATGAGATGTCTATGTATTGCTGTAGTAAGCATAGGAAATGTTTGAAACTTTCAAAATACCTTCATTAAACCGAAGATTTTTGGATTATTACAACCACATGACAATACGTCTGAAAAGTTTTTTAATCGTTACAAAAACGTTTGCAAAACTATCAAAAATGTCAATATTTGAGAATGACATTTTGCAAAACAATGATTGTTAAACCAAAATTCAATTTTCGAAACTCTTTAAAGTAATGATTTTTTTTAAGTACTCGCCTAATACCTTGAATCGAAAAAGAATTACATATAATTAATTAATTATTCTATATAGTAGGTATTTTAAATGTGTAGCCATGTTAGGTACTAAATTCGATTGATTGTTCTTACAATATACTAAAATTAATATTTGTAATTTTAATTTTAAAAAATTGTAATAGGTGTCATGCGAGCTGTTTAAAAACTGAATGTACTGGGACTTAATATATGGAAAGCGGAAGAGGGGTTGGCGGGACAGGGGTGAGGGAGAGAGGAGAGGGAAGACGGGGAAGGTCGAAGGGGAATGAGGGAGAGGAACGAGGACGCACGGGAAAGGAAATACAGGGAGAAACATTTATTTCATATCAACGCAAGCCGGGAACCAGTTAGTATTTATTTAAAAACATTTTTTTTTCACCACTGAAAAACGTGTTTTTTCATTTTCTTGAATATGACGTTAACTTGGGCCACCTGTTGATACTGTAGGGCTTTAAATCAGTGACTTTATGGGGTGTACTGTCATTTATGTAATGGGTTTTGTACAAATGAGCCCTTGCCCGTAAAAATGTTGTATCCAACAATATTCTTGTTCCGAGAAAAATGGAAAAAACGAAATTCATAATATTTAATATTTAAAATAGAATAAATTTGCAAATAAAAATTTAGTTTTAAATGAAAAGTCGTAAAGAAATTACTAGAATTCACGCTTAATTAGTGGAAAAACGTTTTATACATAAAATTCACAGACAACGTTATTCCACAAAACGGTTTTTTTAATCTTTCTTACATAAAGCAACTTGCTATTCTAAGATAAATTTACACATGTCATTGATGTATTTGAGCTTAAAAAACAAAAACAAAAAAACTATGTGAATAAATGAAACCATTTACGTTCGAGACATTGTCATGAAATCAACTTACACCATTATTCCACAAACCTGAAATATTTTTCAGAACAAATATTAGCTTCAGCTTCTTGGCTTTGAAGCATTTCTATTTGAAGCGATAAGGCAGTCATTTTCTCCATTATCTCCATAATGCTCCGTGATTTCCTTTAAAATGCTGTCACAGGTCTAAAAATGTTTCAGTATCATTAGCCCTACCTTAAAAGATGCATATTGATATGACCAGCATTATTCCATTAATAACTCAACGTTCATTGTTTTGTTGGATACAACATTATTCCGGGCAAGGGCTCAAATAGACGACCTCCGTAAATGAGCGGTTAAGATCCTTAACTGCGAAATTACAATATTTTCAGACAATCGTTACTTTACGACGAACTTCAAAGAACAATATCTCATCGGTGCGTGAACAGAATTAAAAAACGTATCTTTATGTAAGTTTTATAGATTTAATTACAAAACTAGTGACAATGCAGACTGTAAAGGCAAGGCTACCCTTTTTATGTCTCGTCACGTCTCGGCCTTTACTCGCTTCAGGAAAACCTTCGGCGTTCAGAAAAACCTACAGTGAAAAACGGGGCCACCTCTGAAAGCGAGCGAGCCATCAAATCAAAATGTGATCAAAATTGATCGTTTATTGTTTTGAAGGATTATGGATTGATCGATGGATGACGGTGTATTGATGACTTTGATTGTTTCTTGAGGTAATTTATTGCTTCCGCTATGAATAACACTTGGAAACGTAATAAAAACTCAATACACACTTCTGGTAAACTGATAAAACTCTTCTCGAGTCTTTGAGTGCATCCATATACTTTTGAGTTGAAGTTAGACTGATTCAGAGAAAGCATTTTTCTTGGCATGCGTCCTTTACGAGAATAAAGGGAAGGGTTTCAAATGTACAAAATTCCGACAGTCACTTGTGTGCTGTGTTGAAAAACTTGCATATTATAAATCAATACTACATAGTTAGATCTTTTTTGACGATAAATAAAAAAATCATTGACGCATACTTAATAATTTTTTTTTTAAAATTATTAATTAATTGATAAAACCTTAGACGTAGGTACCTACCTACAAGATATAGATTGATGATGACTGAGCTGTTTTCGGAAAACAAAAATTTTAGGATTTGCATGACCTGTAGGAATTAGTAACGAATTAGTAATGAGTCTCAATTATTAATTAAGTGAAAACTTCTTTAGTACCGTTGTGATTTGAAACACGATGAAACGAAAAATAGCAACACCAATAGAAACAAACACATACATTTATAGGATTTAGCCTGCGAGAGAATAAGATAGTATAATCGGTCTCTTCTTTTTGCGGTGCTTTGTAGCCTATCGGTCTCCTCTTTATACGGTGCTTCGTAGCCTCCCCACTCTTGCCTACTTCAGTTTACTGAAGTTTCACTTCTACCGCGTGTGAACTAAATATTCTGATTTTTTGTTAGTAAAAATTATTTAGTAGAAGAAAATCTACGCAATTACACAGGTATGATATCTGTAATAATAATTACATTTGAAATGCATACGGTCAAGGTTGATTTCTTTTTTTTTCTTCTTTTTTTCATTCAAACCTGCTAAACTACTTTGTGGTTTGTCAGCAGGTATATGTAGACAAGATTTAATGTAATACCATGGTTAATTAATAGAATAATAAATATATAAATAGTACATAGTATAAGTATTAATAATCATTAATTAATATTTTTTTTCAACAGAGTGCATGTCAAAAATCGCTCCACAAAAATATACAAAATTACTGTTTATAATTCCTAATAAAACCATACAATTCATCGTGGGACGCGTCCCCGAAGTTCAGTTTAGTGAATAACCGAAATTAGAGAAACCTAAACGCTGTAATTTCACAGTAATTATAAGTGTTTAAATCAGCTGTCAAATGTGTTTAGTGTTGTTCCGAAAAATCAACCTTTTATTCTAATCACCTTAAATATACCTGTGCAAAGACAAGTTTTACTAAAATACATAATCTAGTGCATTATATCAATCCAGTGTCTCAATCAAATGCATATAATACACAATTAATAGTGAGTTAAGTGCAGAAAAAAAAAACAAACATTTTTTTTTCAAAATAGCCTTATCATCTTCCCAAACTTGAACACACATTATAAAGTTTTATATTGGCAGTAGCTCCCAACCGGGCCGTGGATCAGTGGATAAATCGGTCAAGTTTCGGTACAGTTCGCTAGGGCAACCAAAAGATTTTTTGTTTTTATTTATAAATATGAGTAGACAGAGGAATATGCAGAAGAAACTAACGACATCTAGCGACGCTGAGGAAGACGAAAATAAAATCATGATTTACATTGACAAAAAGTTTAGAGAGATGAACGATACAATCAAAAAAAAATTAAATATTCTTCCAGACATAAAAGATTCCATCGGCTTCATTTCGGCCGAATACAACGAACTTAAAAAAATGCTAACCGAGTCCTTGAGCACAATAAAAAATTTGCAAGCAGAGAATATCAAGCTAAATACAGTAGTGCGCGACCTTAACGCGCGCGTGTCCCACATGGAGCAGACCGCCAGGGAAACAAATGTTGAGATCCAATGCGTACCAGAACACAAATCGGAGAATCTAATATCGATAATAAAACAACTTGGGACCGTGATTTCCCGCCCCATTGCCGAATCGGAAATTCTTAACATCCATCGAGTCTCCAAGATTAAACCAGATTCCAGAAGGCCAAAAACAATAATCGTGAAGCTCCCGAGCGTGAGGGCAAGAGATGAAGTCCTGGCTGCAGTCGTCAGCTTCAACAAGAAAAACAAGAACTCCAAGCTAAATTCGACTCATTTAGGCATCGACGATATCAAATCGCCGGTATACGTCAGCGAAAATCTCACACCAGCAAACAAGGCCTTGCATGCTGCCACGAGGATTAGGGCGAAAGAAGTCAATTACAAATTTCGGATCCTCGCTCGCAAAGACGAAAACTCGGCGCATGTGGTGGTGATCCGCAACCAGGACTCATTGACTTCGCTTATCTGATTCCCTACCTATCTTTGTCTAAATTTCAAATTGTGCATTATCTGTGAATTATGTAAACTGAGATGGATAACCTAAGAATTTATTACCAGAATGTCAGGGGCTTAAGAACAAAACTTAATGAAGTTTACTTAGAAATACTTAATAACAATTTTGATATTATTATTCTAACAGAAACATGGTTGAACGACTCTATTTCTGATGCTGAAATTTTTGGCTTGCGTTATAATGTTTTTAGAAGGGACCGTAGCAGTTCTTCTAACCACAAAAGTGACGGAGGGGGTGTATTAATAGCCGTTTTACGAGAATATCAAACTAACCGCTGTAAGCATTGGGAAAGTACCTTGGAAGACTTATGGGTGACCATCAAATTCAGCCAGAACAAACTAACGAGATGTCTCTACATATGTGCTGTTTATATACCTCCCCCGTTGCTTGTTGATAATTTTGAATATCTTTTTAAAAAAATTGGCAATGCTATGGAAGCAGTTGGTGAATCAAATACGTTAATTTTAGGAGATTTCAACCTGGGAAGCATTGGTTGGACCCACAATGAACCCAACCAGACTCATTCCCTATCTCCAGAAAATTATAATACTGACATTGGTAACCATCTTGTAAACTTTCTTGCCCTAAATAACCTCAATCAATTCAATGGCATTGCAAATAGTAACTGTAGAATCTTAGATCTCGTTCTATCCAATTCACAAACAATACAAGTCAGGCAAAGTACCGAAATCCTAAGTCGCATTGATAAACACCATCCACCTTTAGAGATTGAATATAGTTTTGATTTCAAATTAACAAAAATGCTAAAGAATAAAAACTTACTTAAATATGATTTTAATAAGAATGATTACGTTCAATTCAATCAGGAATTACAAGAACTGGATTGGGCACTACTTTTACCTGATTTCATGCCGGTAGACGATATGGTTTCTTTATTTTACACTCATATGTATCGTATAATTGAGAAATGCGTAACCAAATTTGTAAATCGTAACAGGCAGCATCCCATCTGGTACTCACCAGACTTAGTTAAATTACTAAAAGAAAAAAATAAATTTCGAATTCTCTATAAAAAATATAAGAATCCACGTGATAAAAACTCTTACGAACTCTTACGCACTCGTTGTTCCAAACTCATTAGTAATTGCTACTTTAAACACATTGAACAAATCGAATCGTGTCTGGTTAATCATAATAACGTTAAAGCTTTTTGGAGATTTGTCAAACACAAGAAACAAAACATAAGTACTATCCCCCAAAACATGACGTTTGGAGAAAAAAAGTCGTCAAACGGCGAGGAAAGCAGCGAACTATTTGCTCAACATTTTTCATCAGTGTATGAGAAAGATGACATTAGAAGCAACGAAGAGACTCAACCTCAATCTGAATCAATAGACCATTCGAACAGCTCTCTGCACACAGTAAACATTAGTGTACTCGATGTAAAAAGAGAAATGCTAAACCTTGACCAGAGCAAAGGCCCTGGCCCCGACAAAATTCCACCACTCCTAATAAAAAAATGTGCACACAGTCTCGCACTCCCTCTGACTATCATTTACAGAAAATCATTGTCTTCATCCATTTTCCCAACAAGATGGAAACAGGCTAATATTGTACCAGTACCTAAAAGCGGAGACCTTCACGAAGTCACAAACTATAGACCCATCTCTATTCTCTGTACGTTTGCAAAAATTTTCGAAAAATTAATTTGTCCATATCTAAATTATCATCTCAAAAATCTTATAACTCCAAAACAGCATGGTTTTCTCTCCCAGAAATCAACATCCTCTAATTTACTTTGCTATGTCAATACCTTAACCGAAGCTGTCGATAGAGGTCAACAGATAGACACAATCTATACAGATTTTAGTAAGGCCTTCGATAAAGTAAATCACAGATTATTAATTCGTAAACTCAAACAAATGGGTGTTCATGGTACCTTGCTAAACTGGTTTTACTCCTATCTAACTGACCGCATACAAAGAGTAGTATTTGATGGCTATGAGTCAAGAGGATTAGAAGTGCCATCTGGAGTGCCGCAAGGGTCCCATTTGGGCCCAATCTTATTTCTTGTTTTTATAAATGACTTGTGCAATGTTATTTTGGATTCTGAAATTTTGTTGTTTGCTGATGATTGTAAGATATTCAAAATTATTCATACATCACTAGACTCAATACTTCTCCAAAATGATATTAACAGAGTTTCAAAGTGGTGCAACAACAATAGAATGTTTCTAAATTCTTTAAAATGTGTTCACATAACTTTTACACGTAAACACAATCCTATTCCAACTCAATATTTTATCGACGGTACTAAACTCCAGGAAGTCGCAACCATTCGGGACCTAGGCGTATTATTTGATAAAAAACTTACTTTCACACCTCATATCGACAACATCATTTCTAGATCCTTGAAAATGCTAGGATTTATCAAACGAAATAGTAAACATTTTCAAAATCCTATATCAAAAATAACGCTGTACAATTCCTTCACCCGCAACATGTTGGAGTACGCAAGTGCTGTATGGAGTCCAACCTACAAAGTTCATATTCAGCGAATAGAGCGAGTTCAAAAACATTTTATGTACCACCTAGCGTATACCGATAAGCGAGCTCGATCACTTCCTCACTACACCGATAGACTAAAATTCTACAATGTACGCACCCTTGAACAGAGAAGACTAAATACAGATTTAAATTTTCTTTTCAAAATTGTTAATGGTTTAATAAACTGCCCTTTTCTACTTCATCAAATCAGGTTCAATGTTCCTAGAATTGGTTCACGACTTGTAAATCATGTTCCGTTAAATATTAAAAAATATCGAACTAAGCTGGGGTATGACTCAGCTTTATCAAGAATGTGCCGTAATTTTAATGAGGCTTATAAAAAACATTCAATTAATTTGACAATGTCAACATTGGCCAACTTCAAATCATCTATTAACAAAATTTAAAGCTCCTTTGCATATTTTTATATAAACTTATAAACTACACCTTTAAACTTATATTATAATATTATTGTTCTAAAAACTTGTTTCAAAATTTTGTAATATATGGTATGTGTGTGTGTGAATGATTGTATATATATGTAAGTATTATGTTATCAATGTTGTGTTTGTCTTTAATTAGTGATAGCATCAACCATGGTTCAGTGTAATTGTATCTGTGAAAGCTTTCATGTAAATCACTGTTGACAAACCTAATAAAAAAAAAAAAAAAAATAAAATAAAAAAAAAATAAAAAAAAAAAAAAAATAAAATAAAAAAAAAAAAAAAAAAAGTAAAGCAAGTACTATGATATATAAACTCCACTTTAAGTGTTATGATATATAAACTCCATGTATCCGAATTAGCTAGTCCCATATCTCATATCATTAATATTAGCTTCAAGAGCGGAATGTTCCCTTCTCACTGTAAGAAAGCTAAAGTGATTCCTCTTTTTAAAGGTGGAGATCAACTAGATGTCAATAATTATAGACCTATATCCTTACTCAACACGCTTTCAAAAGTAATAGAGAGATTGGCTAAGTCGAGATTGGTATCATTCTTAGAAATAAATAAATTACTCTCTAGCAATCAACTTGGTTTCAGAGAAAATAAAGGAACGAGTGATGCAGTATTGATGGTATTGTCGAAAGTTACTAGAGCCCTGGATCATGGAAACAAAGCCTTAGCTGTGTTCTTAGATCTATCAAAGGCATTTGACACGGTTTCCCATGGATTACTCCTCAAAAAATTAGTTTCTCTTGGAATTCAATGTACAGCATTAAGTTGGTTCAAATCATATCTTAGCAATAGAACACAACAAGTAGAGATAAATAATAATTTAAGCTTAAGCAAACAAATCTCTTTTGGGGTTCCACAAGGTAGTGTACTTGGACCAATATTGTTTTTAATCTACATTAATGATTTATGTAATTTAGATATTCCAGGTCATATTGTCAGTTTCGCAGACGACACTGCTTTAATATTTGAGGGTAAAACCTGGAAAGATGCTTTTGAAAAATGTGATTCAGGATTAAGAATAGTAAAAAGTTGGCTAAATAATAACATCTTAACTTTGAATACATCAAAAACAAAATATATAACTTTTAGCATATCATCAAAAAGTCAGCCATCCTACATTCATAATCTAACTATACACAATTGTCTGCAAAATTGTAATTGCCACCCTTTAGAAAGAGTAGACTGTATTAGGTACCTAGGTGTAATTATTGATAAATATTTGAGATGGAACGACCATATTGATATGTTAACAAAAAATATCAGGAGACTTACCTATATTTTTAAAGAACTTCGTCATATATTGGATAAAGAGAAATTAAAATCTGTCTATTATGCCTTAGTCCAATCTCGACTTTCTTACAATATAGTATGCTGGGGATCCTGTCTAAAGTCCAATGTAGAACCACTAAATATTGCTAACAAATTAATTCTTAAAGTCATGTACAAAAAAAAATTTCGTTATCCATCTAAACTACTTTACAAGGAATCTAATGTTATGTGCATAAAACAGCTGTACATTATTAAAATAATTTGTAGATTTTTTATCAATACTAAATCTGCAGAAAGAACCCAACAAACCCATACCACTAGAATTGGCTCAACAATGAACTTTGTGGCAATACATACTAAAACATCTTTTGGCCAAAGAAACTATTTATATCAGGCTCCACTTATGTTTAATATTCTGCCAGATTACATTAAGTCTTCCAATTCATTAACTAAATTTAAAAATAATGTTAAGAAATTTATGTTGACTGAGGATTGGCATACTATATTTTCATCCTTGTCCTTTTTTAAATAATAAGATTTTTTTTTTAAATAATAAGTTTTTTTTTTAAATAATAAGATATTTGAGTTCCAGTTGCACAAATCGAAGTGTCACCCTAGTTCTTTTGAACTTACTTTGCTTTTGGCAGGTATAAAATATTGTTACAAATCATTCTCAAATTACCCATCTGGTCTTCATATTATTATATTATATTATCATATTACAGTAAGTCAATAAAACTATTTAAATGGTAATTATAGATGGGTAATTAGTATGTAATATTAGTGTTTTGAAAGTAGTGTATTTATATTGTGTTTTGTATGTAAAATGCATCCTCAAATTATAATTATTAACCTCAATACAGGCATTAGTCCTAGTGAGGTTAATTTATGTAAAAAAAAAAAAAAAACAACAACAAAATGTATGGTGAGAATATAAATAAATAAATAAAGTACAAATGAATAGTCACATCAATACTATAGATATAGGTAAGTACATGAGGTATTATAAAATTATACGTCTTAATGTGAATTGCAATAGAGAAGTCCAGTCCAATTATTTTTTTTATGAACTTAAATAACTGCATATTTTTTTTAGAGTTAGTTTTAATAGTTAAAATAATTGTCAAAGTTTTAATTTTTCAAGGTCCCTCGAAAAACACCATATCTATTATGCATTTTGTGATGTCATCTACTAAATACTGATACCCGTATTTTATGATTTTTATGTTGGTCTCCTTGAATCTCACATAGATTTGCGCAGGCGCCGCCGGCCATCTTGCTTATTTTTAACGCGTTGATTGGTTTATTTATGGTGTGTGGCGCAATGGCGTCTATGGCGACGGCGAGATCAGAAGCACAGAAGCTTCGCAAAAATGACATGATGAATTTTACTTGCAGTTTTATGTTTTTGAAGATAATTTTCGTTTAAATGATCAATTCACTGTGATATTAGTGTAATTCAGCATAAGTACCAATGCTGCGTTACTTTTTTTTCAGATTTAGTCCTTTAAATAGTGTTTTGTTGGTGATTTATTTTCGTTGTACGATAGGTTTAAGGTTACGTCTGAAAATTTTTTTAATGACTTTTCCGCGTGAATTTAATAAAACTTCCATAAAAGTAATATTATTCCATAAACGTAAGACTAATGCATGTGTAAAGAAATACAGAAATCAACGCATTAACACCGAATCCAAGATGTCATATTTTTTCAGTTATTTTTTCGGAATCATTAAAATATTTTTTTATCCTTTTTAATTGTATGAACGAGATAAAAAGTGAAGTGACAGTTTTATTCCAAATTCATAAAGTAAGAGGACTGTATTTTTTAAATTTTGAATTTTCCTAAATTTTTCGACCATTTAATAGATTATGTTTACAGTCAGCTGTGTTTTTTTTAATTTTTTCATTTTGAAACTTAAAATACTGCAATTTTCAAACACGATCGTATATGTCAGATACAAAAATCTAAAGGAAATTCTAATTAGTTTCTATAAAGGTATATGCTTTTACGACATCTTCAAAAATAAGAAATATATAGAACATTCGTTTGTGTCATTCCTAAATTCCCATACAAATGACGCACAGTGATTACCATCGTGACGTCAACACAGAGCATTACACAGCATACCAACTTAACGCTGTGTTTTAACGAGAATATTAAAAATGCACTTTTTAATATTTTTTTAAAAACTACGTTTTATATTATTAAATAAAACTTATATATTCAGAATCAGCGTTTATTGGTCTATATGAACATATTTTTTTAAATTCATAATATTTTTCACTGGAGTTCCTTATTGGCAATATAAGTGCTTCAGCAGGCATCAGTATAAATCATATGTATGTAATAGCCAATTTTTTAGATTATATTTGACTTTAGCAGTATTATAAAAGGTATTATTTTTATTTGTCGTTGGTAGTTTAATAAATACCTTTGGTATAATATAATTTATGGTTCTTTCAGCGTATTTATTGGTACATTTCGAAACCACCAATCCTTCATTTTTAGTGAACCTTGAATTATGTTTATGGTAAACTCTTTCCCTATAAAAGGAATTTGGATCATCTTAAACCATAGTGAAAAAACTCATTTTTTGCAGTTTTTGAGTTAGATCTTGAAAAGATTGTTCCAAATCCTAATCTAGTTTTGCCAAAGAGAACATCAGAGAGAAACATTCTTGGACAAGACAGTATTTCTCTGATAGGTTCTCTCTGGTAGACATAGATTATGATATGGAGCCCTCATTTCAAGCACTAACACAGAAACTGCTAAAAGTGAGTTAGTTCACTATGGTTTAAGACAATCCATTTGATAATTTAACATGTTGTTAGCATGTTAACATGTTGTAACACATTAATGTTAACATGTTGTTTAACTTACAATATTATACATTAACTAGTAAGTTCCTGGCATGCGTTGCAATGCCACTTAAATAAATAAATAGTTTCTCCCTGCGTGTCCTTTCCCGTTCGTTACAATATTTTACATTAACTAGCGAGTTCCTGGCATGCGTTGCAATGCCTCTTAAATAAATAAATAGTTTCTCCCTCCGTGTCCTTTCCCGTTCGTTCCTTCCTCCTCCTTCTTTCCACCCTTCCGCTAAACTATATAAAATGCACCCATTTTTCAAGCAACTCGCGCGCCACAAAATGCAAAAGTTTGAACAAATTTCTCAAACAAGCTTCTGGACCAAACATACATGCGAAAGCTATCAGTTTAAGACAAAAACTCAAGACATAAGGCCTCAGAAGATGGAAAGTGAGATCTGTCCGAAACGTCAGGAGTTAAAAAGTCCTTTTAAGGACTACGTTACGCGGGTAAACCGAGAAAATTGTTCTACATATATATATAGAAACCTTCGCAGGCGTGCGCACAACAACTCAACAAAGTTTCATCGCAATTTGATGAATGGATTAGGAACGCGTATGGGACAAGCAAATAAACATTCATTTTTATATATTAAGATAATTCTCTAACAGGTAAAACATTCCGATACTTGTACATTAATTTAATGTTAATTTTGTGTGTATTGATATATTTATGTATAACAATTGTGTAATGGAGTTTTGTAACGTTTGGAATTTGGAAGTTCTTTTCGCAATATTGAATAATTATTGATGTGTTCGTTCTCCCGAGGTTATAAGTAGCTAATTTTAATAATTTGCCATCAATAATATTTAATAAGCATCGTCCACCACGTGCATGCAGTCACACACTCTGCAAACATGATGACCAAATAGGGACACCGATGGACTGCATTGTTCGAATTTGGACAAGTGCATTGTTGAGGTGTCCGATTTTCACGTCTCACGAAGGGTAATGCGCCTTTTTATCCCGCGACAAAATATCCTCCGACAAAATATCCTACGGACAAAATATCCCCCAACAAAATATCTACTTAAACCTAACCTAACCTAATCTAACAAAAAATGGGACAAAAATAATACAGACATCCTGTGAAGACAATAAATTATTGTTCAAAAATAGTAAAATGGGAAAAAATCATACAGATAACAATATTACTATTTTTGAAACTGACAATTGGCATGTAGAGCGAAAAAACGAGGAAAGAAGTGTAAGGAGAATATATGACGCAAATGTGAATGGTAGAAGAAGTCGGGGACGCCCAAGGAAGACACGGCACGACCAAGTGAATCAAATAGGTACTTGAGTAGGGCCATGTGAAGAGTCGGAATAATAGAGCATTTATGAGACTGTGTATTAATGTGAACGAGGCAAGGAGCGCGTGCCAAGATCGAGTTGTTTGGAGGTCCGTCCTCTCTGCCTACTCTCTGATGGTTAGATAGACAAATTATGGTAGAATACGAAGTCATCTTTGGACATTTTAGGTCGACTTAGTAACAAATGTAATTAATATAATTGATTAAAATCCATTTAGACCACCCCTCTCCCCCCCTCGCCCATATGTTGTGTATATAAACCGTAGACTAAAACTTATTTGTACCAGTCTGAAGATGGCTTTAACGAGCTGAAACCGGTTACGGTCAATAAAATTAAAGTGAAAATAAGTTTTATATTTGTTGTATTACAACAGATAACAATAATTTATTGTCTTTACAGGATGTCTGTATTATTTTTGTCCCATTTTTTGCTAGGTTAGGTTAGGTTAGGTTAGGTTTTCGTAGGCATTTGTTGGGGATGTTTTGTCCGTAGGATATTTTGTCGGAGGATATTTTTTCGGGGTTATTTTGTGGCGAGATGAAAAGTCGTGGAACGTTCACGAAGACATCTACGTTCTAAGGTAAAGCTTGATAGATAGGTACTAGGAAAGACTAACATACATCTCACACCTATCTGGTGTAGCCATCTTCTTCAACCATGTGAATGAGGAAAATAATCAATAATTGATTTCCGAGTAATACCACATCAAATCCTGACTTCAATTACGATAATCAATCGTTTTATTATAATAATATGTTATGCATTCAAATCTTTTAATCGTTTGTGTATTGTGGATTGCGACTTTACCTTATTACTTAATGATTTATGAATAAATTGTAAATTTTCTGCACATTTCAAGTTCTGATAGGTAATTATTTTTACGCGTGACTCCAGTTTTACAACATTATCTAAAGCCTTGATGAAAAATAATGATGAATTTATTCCGATTTTCGCAACCTTTCTGATTACAATTATTATATTTGGATTTACGAGAGATGAGAAGGCTGATAGAGATATTGAAAAATGATGAGTGCAGGTAACTCCATCAATGATCAAAGAAGCGAAGCTAGCCGTCCATAATAATGGAGTACTGGTACCTATCCTGATGTATGGCAGTGAGGCATGGAACTGGCGGAGGAAGGATGAAAGTAGTAGACTGAATGCTGTAGAAATGAGTTCCCTGAATGTGTGGTAAAACGTGGAGATCCGCAAAGAATGCAAGGCTGATGTAAGCGTACTGTGTAAGATTAAGAAAGAGACCCTCAGATGGTTTGGGCATGTTAACCGAATGAACGAGGCAAGGAGTGTAAGGAGAATATTTGACGCAAATGTAAATGGCAGAAGAAGTCGAGGACGCCCAAGAAAGACATGGCACGACCAAATGAACCAGATACTTGAGTCGGGCCATGTCATAGAATAATAGAAGAGCATGTATGAGACGATGTATGCATGTAAACGAGGCAAGGAGGTGCTAAGACCGAGCTATTTGGCGGTCCGTCCTCTCTGCCTACCCTTGCGGGGAAACGGCGTGATGGTTTAGTTAGTTAGTTATATTTGAATTTCAATGACTAAAAGACACCAAATGATATTCATTTTTAACCCCTTTTTGCCCGCGGGGTCAGAAGGGATGAATGTACGGTTATTCCTTCCCACCATACTTGGTGCATTTTTTTTCATATACAAAGTGTTAAGGGACGTTCTTGACATACAATAAACAATGATTCCTGACATTATTTGAAGTAAAAACTGTAAATGAATATTAGATCTTATTGACAAATCAGTCATGCCGTCTCCTGCGCTCCGCCCAAGTTGGCTTGTTCCCCTTTCCCTGATTGACTCGTCTATTAATTTGAATATCTATCATGATAGTGTATTTATGCGCTATAATGGGAGTTGAACCTGCAAATTATTCTAATTTCTTTGGTAAACGTATTCATTTTTTATCGTCTTAAGCGAGTTGTGTTTGTCCTTTCCAACAAAAGTAACCGGTAGTAATTTATGTTAAATAATTTCCACCTGTTATAAAAAAAAAATCGAGCCACATACCCAGCGTGCACATAATATTAGAAATGTAATATTTATCGATTTGAAAGTAAGTAAGGCCTCAGACGGGCCAATGAAAATTATTGTCTATGAAAGATATTTGAAAGCTTTTGATCTATTTTACCAGAAGAGAAATAAAAACTACCTAAACTTCTAGCACATAGACATTAGACATGTCAAAAACATATTTCTATATCTTCAATGGTAATAGTTTATTTGGCTACTTACCTCTCTGTCTTGCTTCTAATACACATTAAAAGGGAATAACCAGACACGACTGGAAATGTGTCTTTTTTAAATCAATTATGAACAAAGGTATGAAAACACTAGGCTTCGTATTAAGAATAACTAAAAAAACTTTAATTCCATACAAGCTATTAAACTGTTATATATTATGTATCTCTAGTTAGAAGCCAACTTGAATATAACTCAGTAGTTTAGTCTCCATTTTACAAAATTCACATTAATAACATTGAGCGAATACAAAAAAAATTTCTGCGCTTTATAAAGTTCTACCGTTAGTCGTTGATAGATTTGTTAACTTTTCAAACGAAATGTTGCATTATACAACACACATTTCAAACCATAATATATATTATTATATTCAGTAAAATAAATTAGAAAATTCGCGCTCGTGTTTTGCGACAAAATATTTTTATTTACGGTCGTACAAACTAATATATTTCAGATTTTTTTACACAATTATTTTGCTTAGATATTATTGAATAATTATAATACTACCGATAAAAAAATAATTACAATAAATACATAATTTGACTATCACGCGTTTGAGCATTTTTATTGCTAATTTGAAAGTAGGTATTTATTAAAGCAAATTTTGAATGAAATAAAATTGATATTGAGTTATTAGTTAAAAATTCCGTTAGGGAGAATAATCCATCTTTCTTAAAGGAACTGCCCTGTACAGTTGTAAGGGTACGATCGCAAGACCATATTTCGACGAAATTTTAATCATTTTTTTGAACCATACTTTTATCAGAGTCTCAAAGTTCTTTCAGTGATAGCAATTCTGTGGTACAAAATTATATTTCAGCACATAAATAATCCTTTATATATTAACAGGCTGGAACACAACCATAATACTCGTTTTAACTTTAATGAAGGGCTAATTGTACCTAAGCATACAAATAAATATGGACAAAGAACGTTAAATTACATGATTCCCAGTTGTTTAAATATGTTACCTGCTGAAATGAAAAACTGTGCCCAAAATAAACAATTGATGAATTTACTGAAGACTTGGCTTACGGAAAGAATTAATTTGTATTAGCTCACAATGACATATTATTCTAAAGACTTTAAAAATGTTATTTATGTTTTCAAAAATTTATTTTTATCTATATTTCTGTAAAAAATTAAATTTTATTTTATATAATTGTAAAAATGTAACTATTAAATCACTATAATAAGATCTTTAACGTAAAGAACCCGTTAGACAAACTGCTAAAAAGCAGTTTATCGGGACTTTTTGTCTTGTATTTGTAAAGTGTATAAAATAAATAAAAAAATAAAAAAAATGGTTAATAGGCCGCAACGAAAAAAAATAATGCCTTGAAAATTCTTTTCGCATCAAAATAAACAATTTCACCGTGTACGTAACCCGTACGGCCTGCGATGAAAATTAAAGAATAAACACATTATCTTCCAAAATAAATAATTTGACGTGTGTGTGACCCCTGTGGCGATGAAAATTGAAGAATAAACACTATCTTTATAAAATATCGTCCATATTTTATATCCTATTCCAAGCAACACTTTTGCAATTGAAGCTAAACACATCCACCGTGTGTCACAAATAATAATTGCAGCAAATCATTGGCAAGACGCAAAATTAGTATTCAGATATGATAATCTTCGGGTGGCAATGACCTTCATAAAACTTCTCTATTGGTTATGGGGACCCTGGGCGTTACGCAGGTACCTACTACTGTTTATAGGTCTATTAAATAAGAAGTCTATCAACCATGAAACTAAACCGCGATAAGTTGCATCATGTCAAAGACGTCCCATATATTTTTGCGTTGCGTCAGTTATTAATGTCGAGGTTTACGAGATTATTTAGTCTTCCAATATAGTAATGGGTGTTTTTTTAGAGGTAAATAAATTCAAAATGAAAAAAAAAACACTTTAAAATAATGTTATTGTGTATGATATGGCTTTATTTAATATATTTTTATGCCATTATTGTTTAAATATGATTTCGGCCATATGAGCGCCACGACTAGCTCAAATGAAGCGCAATCGTGAAGTTCAATTTTCGAAAACTTTATCGAGTAACTGGGGCCATATTATTGGCAATAACGTGGCGAATTTTCCAAATGGTCCAACTTCTCTGGTTTATCAGCATAGACTAGTGACTTCACATACCCCCAAAGAAAGTAATCTAATGGTGTGAGATCACATGATTGTAGAGGCCAGTTCATAGGTTCATTACGTGAAATTATGCGCTCATCCAATGTTCCCCGCAATAAATTGATGGTGGCACCCGTCGTGTGACATGTTACGCCATCTTATTGAAACCACAGCTCTGTCACATCAATGCCATTCAACTGAGGTACGAAGAAGTCAGTAATCATGTTTCTGAAGCACTCTCCGTTGACCGTAACATTCTGGCCATAACTGCATTTTCAAAAAAAAATTGCACAATTTGCAAGCCCTGTCCTGACGTCAGTCTATTCATGGTGAAATGGCAACACGTCCTGACTACAAATCAATTGTCAACTGCCAAATTGACAGTCTGTAGAAACAATGTTGCCGGTTTAAAAACCAAACCTCTAAAAAAGTTGTCGAAAATTAGACTTCACGATTGCGCTAGCCATGCATTCGAGCTAGCCGTGGCGCTCATATGTCCGAAATCATATTTAAACAATAATGGCATAAAATTATATATTAAAATAAAGCCAATATCATAGATATTAACATTATTTTAATTTGTTTTTTTTTTTTCATTTTGAATTTGTATACCTCTAAAAAACACCGTTTACATTATATTCAAGTCGTATTTGATTGACTGCCTACTTGGTTTGATTTTCTTGCTACTTTTTTATTTGATTTGATTTGCTACTTGATTTGATAGATTTGAACAATTAAAATGTTAATACATAAAGATAACAGTCAGCAAAATATGCATTAAGAAAAATAAAGATAATGTTGGCGGTTCTTAGTCGAAGTACAGTTAAAAATGACCGAATTGGATCGGGACGCGTATTTCCAATCCCTACCGCTTACAAATACTACCGCGTTTCAGGACGGTTTCAGTCGCCTACGCGCTTCGTTGCTCTATCTGTTTCTGTGAGGGTGACGACTGTTATTATAGAGGGTTAGAAGAGAGGATGGACAGCGTTTTATTTTTCTTCAAAAAAAAAAATTACGCTGAAAATTTATTTCTTAAGTAAGAAAATAACGCGCGTCGTTAACAATGCAACTAAAACGCGACTGCCGCGTGACCAGCATTGTTAACAGGTTGCCATGAAAGCGGCTCACGAAGTGTTAAGTTTTCGAATAATCCGTGTTATGTCAGTTCAGAAAAATAGCGATTTTGATCAAGAGGTTATTGCGATTGCGTCGACTACTGGTTTCATTTCAGTTTCTCCGTGAGCGAAGACCCTAACAGTTGACATAATGTTCCGATTTTATTTACTATAACAATTTTTACAGATACATAACAAAGTGTCTAAGAATATAAAGTGGAAACTGGGCGCATACGTACATGTTTACATTAACAAACTATTGTAATCATTTTTAAGTACGCTCGAGTTCAAATATTCTATAAATAGTTTGTGAAATCTGTTTTCAAATAAAAACCTCCGATTCTACACAACAGTTTGTCACAGCCAACATCCGCAATAAACTCCCGTACAATCATTAAAAATAAATGGCGGCCAACATTAGCATAGTAAAATAGAAAAAATAATACGGAAGTAATTTAGAAATAATCATTCACACCGTGAATTAATACTAAAAAAACACTATTTTCCTGAGATGAATTAAAATATTACCTACCATTTGTCAAGTCCTCTATGTGTCCTGTGACAAAAAGGCTGTATTTATTGAATAGATAATGTTTACAAATATACAGGAGAGCGAAAAACCAACACTGTTTTATACTTTTGCCGTCCGTTTTTTTTAACTACACATGTTCCCAATAATCTATGTTAGTGAATTAATGTATACAGGATGCTAAGGCCCCGCATTCCGAATATTTCCGATTTATAACGGAATTCCCTGAAAAAAATTAAGATTTTAAGTTCTTAAAAAAATTATTAACTTGTTAACTTTTAAAATAATATCTGTATATTTTGCTATGCAGAAACGGAAATTATCTGAAATTTCCTCAAGCACTGGTACCTACCTACTTAATGACATAAATTTGACAAAATGGTGTTTTACAAAGTGATTTGCTTTAATTTAATTTAACATTATTTGAATTTAACAGTAGGCAGAAAGGAAGAATCACTAATGGTGAGTTTGGGTACACTACTTTTTATATCTGAATGAGTTGAATGTATTTAGATCTAAAATTAGAGACATGATCTGAATTCCAGGCAACGCTAGGTGCTTAAGCTAGTATTTAATAAATGTGACCAATTTCTATTTATTACAAAATCGTTATTCTTCATAATATACCTTTATGCAATTCTAATTTTAAGATCAGTGGGTACCTATCTATATTGCAATGAAAAAATAATTTTATGCCTTCACTTTTATGCCTTTTTAATTTTTTACAAAAATGTAGGTTACACAGATTTACATTTCCACCATGAGTTATATGTTTAGTATTGCCATTTGAACAACAGTGGCGCCCTCCTGTGTTTTCTACTCCTATTTGACAAAATGTAGGTATACTTCGTGTTATTTCAATCGTAAGTAGAATCCACATTTTATTTATCAAATAATCTAACAAACATCACATGACGGAGAATTTTCCGTAAAAATTGATTGGTCAAGATTTCTTTACAATTTCTTGGTACAATTATTGCCAGTTAATTGGCATAAAATTGACGTTGTTGCCAACAATATTGCTTTATTGTAAAACTCATAAGAGTAAAACTATTAAAAATATTATTAAATATTGCAACTTGGTTAAACCAATACCAGCATTGTGTATTCACGTTGGAAAACTATAAAACCAGGGTAAATAAAAATGATTCTTATTATATTTTGTAGTTTAGAAAACGACAAGTTTTTATTTGTTGGATATCATTTTCCTTTTGTTATGCTTTGGTTGCAGATATTTCAAACCATTGATGTATTATGTATAGATGAGATATGAAGCGAAAAAATAGCTTCAACTTTTTTACCTCCAACGCTCTAACGAATAAAGTATACGCGCACTGGTTTTCTAATTCCTGTCCAGCAGAGTTTGTTTTCAAAGATGAAATTTATATTCGTTCACGAAACTTTTGTTACTTGTAAAGTTTTTTCTTAAATATCTCAACACGGGAGGTCCTGAGGAAAAATCGCTAGGGGCCTGTGCCATCATAAGAATGCTGTGTGGAGGGTCTTTTTAAGGAAACGAAGGAGAGAAAGTTCTAGGAAGAAAACATGCATAAGGGGTGGGTAGGAATCTGGGAATCAATGTGTCCAGTAGTGAGAGACGTATGAATCCACCCCTCCCACTGCGGTGCAAGGCAATGGGTCAAGAGAGTCCGGCTGGAGAGGTGTAGATTATGTCTGCCTCAAGCAGTTTCTCTCGATCCGAACCGCCACGCAGTAGGTGAGGAAACGCATTCGCCACCAATACCTAGACAAACCTCACTCCAAGAACCCGGGCACCCGGGCAAAGGTACATTTGAACAAGAAAAAACACTATTAAAGGTTTGATTTAAATATCGATATGTATACTTAGATAGAGCGGCCGACAGCGGAGGGTCCGACCAAATCGGCTGGAATCTTGGAGTCTTTGGAAATCATTTGAAACATAAAAATTTTAAAAATCGTTTTAATATGAATTTAGAATGCGCATGAACCACGGTTTGCAAAACCAAGTTTTTGATTGCAAAAATGGCGGACATAAGATGAAAAAGTCTTAATTTTGCAATATCTTTATTCTATAATAATAATTTTTCATCAGTCAAAGTTTATCCGCATATAAATTTAATTTTATTTAATTTAAACTTTGAATGGAGTAAATCGGATGAAAATTCGATAAGCTACGATTACAGCCAACTTAAAAACGTGGTTTTGAGAAAAAACGCGTTTAAAGTTTTCGCTTGTAACGCCCCGCCCGTTTTCCGGTCCACCTGCTTGGCGCGCACCACTTCTAACTCTTTTTAAAGGTCTAATTTGATGCTATAACTTTGGGAATGTATTCTTCACAAAAAATCGATTTTTTAGATCGGCTGGACCAGACTTCCCCCTTAAGATTTTAAAATTCTCCAGTCCTAAATAGCCCTAAATTTTCAAGTCTTTAAAATAAATATTAACTCAACATTGGCATTAACATTCTTATAAAAGTAATACCAACAGTGATGTGGGTATCAAATATAAAATCATGCAGTGTCCAGTGTTTTAAATATAATGTCCTCCACATGCAAGTTCATATCTTCTCCAAGTATATTCTTTTAAATTAAAGTGTGTTTAATTATCCAATCATTATTATTATTATTACTAGCAGAAAATAGCGCCTCTATTTGCATCTCCATGCTTCAAATGGCAAATAATATTAGTTTTTCATTCACCAAATTTCATCAAAATGGCCGGATGTTTTTAATACATATTTTTATGCTGTTAATTTTCATTTTGCGACAATATTTTTTCAGAGAGTGTCTAATTATCTAATTATGGTAAACATATGTGGAATCATTATTTATTTTTAGGGTGTTATGCCGTGTTGCGCTACCTCCTTCTTTAACCAACGTTTCGGACAGCGTTACAGTGTCCATCATCACACACATCTGTTCTGATGGTGGACACCGTAACGATCTCCGAAACGTAGGCTAAAGAAGGATGTAGCGCAAGACGGCATAACACCCCAAATATAAATAACGATATTGCTTTTGGCCGCGAAAATCTAAAATCATATCTGACAATACACAAATACACATATATTCGGTGAAACTTTAAGAAAGGCAAATATGGAACGTATTTGAATATCTTACGGGTAAGAGCAAGAGGGTAAACGCATCCGCCGCCAAGACCCGGATAAATCTTATTGAATTCGGTCACCCCTGCTAAATTACCAAACGAGGCGAACCACTTGGGGTGACCTATGGCAGGGGTGTTGTTTATCCAATAAATAGTTCCCGGCACGACGGTACCCATACCCACCCCACGAATTCTATATATAAAAACCACTTTTTTATGTGTTCCAATTGCTTCCGTCTGGAGCCAGTCAGACTATGACATCCCAAAATTGGGGTATGTTGTGATTCTGAAGGTGGTGCGGAGGGAAAGGTTATGGTGACCAAAAATGCCTAAAGCTATTTCATGCAACTTTTTAATTCTCATTGGTGGTCTCACACCAGGGCGATTTTGAGAGTATCGTCTACTTTGGAACGTGCCGCAAATAAACTATGAATTATTTTTAATTAATTAAAGTGTTTAATAACACAAATTAATCAAATAAAATTTATTTGCGCACGTCGCGCGTCGGGATTCGATCCCGCGACCTTCGGATTACGAGTCAAGAGTCTTGCCTCGACGACTTGAGTCATCAAAATGATCTAATTAACGTACTAAAAATTCGCTATTAATCACATGTACAATTATTTAAAAAAAACTGTTACATAAAAAGCACTACAAAACTACACTGGGGTCATTGAACTTTTTCGTCAAGTTTCATAATTTATTACCGAAGTCCGAAGATGTCATCCATTTGTTTTACATTCGTTATAGTGAGCTCCTTTATAAGTGAATCACATTGAGTTGTTGACTGTTGACATGTGTTTCTGTAATCTAATTATAAATTTAAATGTTTGTGTGTCAAAGCTGCAGACGATAATATTATAATCTGAAAGCTAAAAAAAGGATTACAAGATAAATTATCAAGACACGCTATTTATAAACGTTCCGTGGTGCTATTGGGTGCCCAGAAAAAAACGTTTTACTTCTCAATATTTTTTTATTTGTTCATTCAAAATATCCCTGTTTTAAATTGAGGACAGGATGTTTCACAGAAATTCACAGGTAAAATTATCAAATGGCCAATTCAAATTGTGATCAGCAGAAGGGGACAAATATCACGTTATTAAAGGCAACGATGCGAAATCACTATTTTAAATTAATCCTTAAAAAATATTTTTTGTATAAATTGAACCTTTCCTATCGTTTCCATTGAGTAGAATTTTTGAAGTGAAACTTTTTAGCGCCGTTTGTGATTTGAAATTCGGGTGAAACGAAAATGCGTCACAAATTTATTATTTTGCGGTAGTCGGTTCTTATATAATGCGGTAGTTAATTCGAACCTCGGCGCGTGCCTTCGATAGCGCAGTGGGCAAGGCGCCTGACAAGTCTCAGCGGCCAGAGAGACAGACATCAAGCGAACTGAGGTTCGAATCCTACGAAATCCAAAAAAACATTTTTATTTTTGTGAAATCAATACCCATTCTTCAAACCAAATTAAAAAAAAAACAGACTAAAGAAAAGAAAACGACATCTAGCGACTTTCTAGTTTCGCTTCTACTGCGTGTGAAATACACACTCTGATTTTTTTTTTAAAGAAAATTATTTCCGGGTTACGAATAACCTATAACAACATTTGAAAATCTTCCACTACCACAGTAAGCGGAAAATGTTGCTTATATCTTGATTGTCATAATGGTGGACTCAGTCAGCCGAGGAATCGAACACGGGACTCCTGGGTGATACCCAAATGCGATGTCTATTCAGTCACTGACCGGTCGGAATTAACTCTTCAATTCTCAGTGACACCTGTAGGTGACAGAAGTTTTTTTTTTTTTTACCACATGGATATATATTTTTTTAATTCTACCACTACCATAGTAAAGGCAAGTAGTAACTCTATTCGTATTTTTTTTCTGGCAATACTAAACACATGCCATTTGTCAAATGCATTATCTTGTTTCACGCGAAATTGGAGCAGTCTGAGTTTGTATGATCTCTTGCGACATAAAGTGAAATAAAAATGCCTAAGCCGTAAGTATTATTTTTTTTCTTATTACATCCAATAAATTAATAAATAAGCTAAAGTACAAAATACAATAATTTATAGAATGTTTGTTACAACGTTGAAAATATGCCGTGTCACCTGTGGGTGACAATGGAAATTGTGACTATTCTAATGGTATAACGACTATTGTTCGAAAATCATTCTAAGTAATAAATAACTAAACAGTTGTTTACAATTTGGCCTTATCGCTATGTTGTGATGGTGTTTTAGAATTTGTTTACGTATTACAGGTTGAGACTACGTATTACAGATGAGATTGCGGAGGAGGTTCAAGCCCGTGAGGACCCAAGCGATATTATTTTATTTCCTCCTGATGATGGTGTGGTGATGGACAAAGATACTGAAGATGAAAAAGAGGCTAATATTCTTCATTTTCTAACTGCCATGGATTGAATCCTCGAAAGTGGAACGAATTAGACTTGTCGATAAAAAACGGTCAAAATTTCAAGTAGATTGCCCAGCAATTATCAAGATGTACAATAAGTACATGGGTAAGGTAGACCATTTTGACAAAAGCGTTCACTCCATGAGGGTAGCTCTTCGCGGCAAATAGTGGTGGTACCCTCTTTTTGCTTATGGTTTAGATGCAGCTTGCCAAAATGCATGGCTGATAAAAATACAGTCAGAAAACAACTGGAACTATTGCGATTTCCGGCGAAACGTCACAACCAAATACTTGCAAAAATATGGTAAGTCCCTGATCCTCAAATCCGATTATGGCCTACCTCTGCAGATAAAAGTGCCTATCGAGGTAGGAGTGCAGGAAGTGCTGACGATCAGTCGCAAATCGACTGCTCTTAACGAAATGTGGATATATTATTACCAACGCACCAGAAAAATGTGTGCCAAGTGCAATATCGGTTTTCATCTAAAGTGTTGGTATAGCTTTCACAATAAATAAGTGCTCTGTTTTTTATATACAAAAAAATATTATTATAAAACTTTATATTAATAAATATTATTTTAAAACTGTTATTTTATTCCTACTCTAAGAATAAGAAAAATGCTGTTTCCTCTTCAGAGTCATGGCAGAGTCGAGGCACAATGCCCAGTGTCACCTTAAGGTGACACACCCATAATTAAGGGTGGGGGTAGTTAATTATATTTTTTAATATTTTTTTGTCTTAACCATATATATGTCAACTATTTTATTTATAGAGAAGAGAAAAATCTTTATTAACTTTGACATGGGAATTGAAGAGTTAAAATAAAATTGTTAAATGCTTTTTAAAAGATATAAGCGTAAACTACTTAAAAACGTGTTTTTTCATTAAAACTGAATTAACTCATATAATAAACAAGTTTCCACTTTAAACTTTTTTTGTTTCTTACAAAAGTACTCACAAAATAAATAAAAAAAAACACTTTTTTATTTGAAAAAGTGATATAAACCACTCTAAGAATACATATTTTATTTTTGGCTTGTGGTTTTTTAACTTTTTTCAATTTGATAGAAAGCTAAAACGCTACTAAAATCGCAAAATGGAACTAAATGGCTATTTGAATTTCGCAGAAATCACTCGTGATTTCTGCGAAACAACTGGCCCTAAATGATATATTGCATTCCTGCAAATTGTTTTTTTAAACCAAAATATAAAACTTGGTAATGACCAGTTGGTGAGCTAAGAATTTCAGGAAATTAACATTTATATACTTTTCGGGAGCATATAATTAACGAAAATACTTACATTTAACTGAACTTTGCCGTAATTTTTTATTTATTTATTTAATTAATTAAAAGGAAAGTAATTTATAAATGTGAAATATCATCGCAAGTGCGTTTCAAAAGCGTTAACATAACTATTTATCTATAATCGAAGTGTTGCTTAAAATGACTTTGGCTGTGTTTGGTGACCAGATCTAAAGAGCCAAAGTACTTCCCTAACTTCCTTTACCCTATCTCTTTCCCCTCCCCATTACCTTCAGCCTCACAAAGTACCCCAAATGGGGATACCATAGACTCATCGGCTCCATATGGCTAGGATCATTAGGGACTCTTACGTGGTACTCTCATTAAAAAAATAACAAGAAGCTATATCTTATAGCTTCCCTTCTGGTTAGAAAGTTGACTTAACTTATACGACGTTAAATAATTATTTTCATGTGTCAGCATAAAATAATAGGTTCATACAATATGTATCTATTATTTTTTTTTTATTTTGATTGGTTTCAAGAATTTTGTTTTTACATTACAAATGATTACATATGCAACGTTAAATAACAATTCATTTTTTATTCTTCTACTCCATAAGTTGAGCTCTAGGAGCTCGTGTTTATGGGAGGAGTATTTACATGCAAAAAAAAAATAATGTTCTAATAAAATGTGTAAAAAATATTTAAAGAACTTATGAAATAAATACAAATATTATTTGACATAGGTTCGTAATTTAGAAAAAAATGGTTATAGAAGGTCAATACAATTTTTTTAAAATATTAAATATTACATTTAAAGTAAGTGAAAATTAAATTAAATTAAGGGTACAATATATCATTATCTGAATGAGATTGTGTGTGTGTAGAGTGGATTTGATATTTGCGAAGATTGACTGACGAAGGACCTTGAATTTTGTGTTACTGTTTACTGCTTGGAACGAGGAAAAAACATATGCTGCATATAAAGGAAAGGACTCACCGAAACAGGATAAAGAACTTGTATGCTGGCAATTTTGTCTTCTTTCTCCCCGTCCGATTGGCACTGAAAACAGCAATAGGCGTGCGTTTCGTGTACACGGCGAACACGGCGGAATTAGGTTAACGTTGCAGGTAGCGGGAGCACGGTGGCTATAGTAGGTATGTTGCGGCGCGGGCTGTTGATTGCAGACTGACGTGGTGAAGGTAGTTATAGGTGCGGATTTTGGGAACAAGGTAGGACAGGATTTGCAACAATATTAATACCAATCCCAAGCAGTAACAGTATGTATGTGTGCTATGTAGGTGTGTGTATGTGTGGGTATATGTATTGGCGTAACCATGCCCCCCGCCTGGAAGGGGATGAAAGAATCCACTTCCATAAACCAAAAGAGTGCCAATACGTTTCAATGCGCAAACAAAATTATAATGACACGCGGTAGAATGTAATAAATTATGTAAAAGTTACGAAAATATTATGTAAGTTATATAAATGCTTTACCAAATGGTCAAAATGACTGATATAGCAAGGAAATAAAATGAATAAAAAACATTGAAACGAAAAATATGACTTGAAAGGATTCAATAAATAATACTGAACCTGCGGTAGATAAAACTAGTAGGGTTTGGTACCTATTTAACAATGAAACTAATCTAATTGATTTTTAAAAATTAAAGTATTATGAACTTACTTCTAAGATGTCGTTAAATCTATTGTGACGGCAAGGGACAGAGTTTAACGACTGCCCTGCGGTATGTTCCGGAGTTAGTTTTAACTTCCGCAACCCGGATCACCCCATCTGCCCCGGGGTAGACATTGACTATTACCCCAATAGGCCATTGAAGGGGCGCGATGTTGTCACTCTTAATCATTACTACCGTGCCTGTCTTTACCGAATTAGCATTTGTATTCCATTTCTGGCGAGCTTGCAAAGTATTTAAATACTCAATTCGCCATCGGTTCCAGAACGTCTGAACAAGACGATCCACGAGATGTTTGCGTTGTATCAAGTTGACTGGCTCGTCTGACAAATCAGCAGCGGGTAAAGATTTTAAGGGAGTGAGCGTTAAAAAATGCGCGGGGGTTAGCGGCAATGGAGCCGAAACATCGTTAACGCTAAGTACAGATAGCGGGCGTGAATTTAGAATTGCTTCAATCTGAGAAAGCACTGTTTGCATCTCTTCATAAGTCAGTAGAGAGGTGCCTACTATTTTATTTAAATAACCTTTCAGGCATTTAATGTTACTTTCCCAGATCCCACCAAAGTGAGGAGCTTGCGGTGGATTCATCTTCCATTCGATTCGATTCTCCAACAGATTGTCTGAGAATTCCTTTTTGTAATTGGGTGACTCTATAAGTGCAAATAAAGACCTTAAATGGGATTTGGCTCCCACAAAGTTCGTCCCATTGTCGGAGTACATTATACTCACAGGACCTCGACGAGAAAGGAAACGCTTGAAAGCGTTGAGGAAGACTTCGGTGGAAAGATCCGAAGCGAGTTCAATATGAACTGCTCGGGTCACCAAGCAAATAAATAAGCAAATGTATGCCTTTTGACTTCGCACCCCCCGACGTCTATAAGGGATTATTTGAAGCGGGCCAGCGTAGTCAACCCCCGTGTGAAGAAAAGCCTTAGCTTCGCGGACGCGGCATGCGGGTAAATCTCCCATTAATGGGAATTGTGGTTTAGGATTGACTTTGAAGCACGTATTGCACTGATGCACACGTTTCCGAACCAAATTGCGCGAAGAAAGTATCCAAAATCTTTGTCTTAGCAGCGACATCAGTAACGTAGGACCCGTATGTAGGTTCTTAATATGATAGTAGTCTATTATTAAATTGACTACATTATCACGAGCGGGTAATAGAATGGGATGACGACTGTCAAATTCTGTTTCAGCATTACTCAATCTGCCTCCTACCCTTAGAATTCCGTCATGAAGAAACGGATTCAATTTTGCAATCGCTCGCCGAACCTTCTTCCCATCTTTGACTGCCTTTATATCTTCGGAGAAATGTTCTTGCTGTATAGAATTTATAACAGCGATTTCTGCAACTAAGATATGGCTTAATTCGAATGCTCGTGGTAATTTCTTAATGAAACGAAAAACATAAATTACTATTCGAATTAATTTCGGCCATGAACTAACACGAGAAGCTAGTGCACACAATAACGGTGGAGCAATTGTTTTGGGGCGGTTATTGTCTTGAACGGACATCAAAATTTTTGTTTTTAATTCGGGTGGATCAGATATCGATTTCGTATCAAAACGTTGTAAAGGCCAATCACTTTTAGGTAATTGGGCAAATACGGGACCGTTAAACCATAACGGATGGTCTATTAGCTGAGCGGGAGTAAGACCCCGCGATAAGCAGTCGGCGGGATTGTCTTGACCTCTTATATAATGGAAGCATTCAGCCCCAAGATGGTTTTGTATTTGTGAGACACGGTTGGCAACGAAGGTCTGCCATTTTGCAGGCGGTGAATTTATCCAAGCTAGTGCAACCGTGCTGTCGCAAAAAGCTAAAGTCGTATGAGCTTTTGAATTTGATGTGTAGGTATTACTGACCGTATGCATTAATCGTGCAAGTACTAGCGCTCCACATAGTTCTAATCGCGCAAGTGAAATCGTCTTAGCCGGAGCGACCTTGGATTTAGCGCATAATAAATTAATTGTGGTTTTATCGGTATTCGGACAGTAAACATGTAAGTAAATAACACCTCCATATGCGCGTTCGCTTGCGTCTGAAAACCCGATAAGCGTTAATACACATTGGGGTTCGATTCCTAAAAAACGAGGAATTTTAATAGATTGCAGTAATGGCAATTCCTTTTTAAACTGTCGCCAAAGTGTGACAACTGTTTCAGGAGGAGTATCGTCCCAATTCAGGTTATACTCCCATAGAGATTTAATTATCAGCTTAGCCAATAATACAACTGGTGCGGCGAAACCCATCAAATCCCAAAGACGAGCAATCGTCGAGAGAATATTTCGTTTAGTACACGTTCTTTCGTCGGTGTGTACGACAAATACAAAATGATCAGAAGCGGGTATCCAATGAAGCCCTAGTATTTTTAGGTTTTCATCGGGATTAAATTCCACATGTTCCTTAACACGACGAGCTGTAGGAATCGTGGATAAAAACTTTGGAGAATTAGAAGAGAATTTTACAAGGTCGAATCCTCCGGCAGCGAATAACTGAATTAATTCCGTCGACAACTCGGTAGCTTCCTCGACTGATGAGCAACTGGTGACGAAATCATCCATGTAGAATGAGCCATTTTCCACCAAGTTTGCCGCGAGTGGGAAACGAGGTTTTTCATGCGTTGCGAGTTGACGCAGTGAACGCATAGCCAAAAATGGGCTACAAGACATGCCGAAAGTGACGCGATTAAATTCGAACAATTGTAAAGGGTCACTATTGTTAAATCTATACAGCATGCGCTGATAACGACGGCATTCTTCTTGCACTACGATTTGTAGGTACATTTGTTTTATGTCAGCGGTTATAGCTATTGCGAACAATCTGAAATTGAGGATAATGCGAAACAAATCACCTTGTAAATTCTTTCCGGTATGTAGGATGTCATTAAGCGAATAACCCGAATCGGATTTCATACTCGCATCTAGCACCATGCGAATTTTAGTAGTAAGTTTATCTTCACGAACTACAATATGATGCGGTATAACGTAATGAGGTAAGTCAGAATTGTCGACCGGCGAAATGTACCCTTTCTGTAGGTATTCGCGTAATATTTTGTCATATTCTAACTTTATTGCGGGTTGAGATATCAAGCGGCGTTCGAGAGATCGAAACCTGCGTTCGGCGGCGGGTAACGATTCACCGAGAACAGAGGGACTGTTTCGAAACGGCAACGCGACGATATAACGACCTGCCGTGTCACGAGAGGTAGTGAGTTTAAAAATGTCCTCACACTCTTGTTCATCAGGCGTTAAAAACTTCTCATCTGGAATGTCTTCCAATTCGAAGAAGCGCGACAGGCAAAAATCATTATTTTGCGTGAACGTACAAAATGATTGCGTGGCGTTTATACTTGGGTTTTCAATCATCGTTGGGGCAGTACCCAAGATGAGATATCCCAAAGTGGTTTCAATAGCAAATGGCTGGCCGAGAGAACCTGATATTTTGTTTGCCTTTAGAATGCGAGCAAATATGTCACATCCTAAGATAATATCAATCTCACCGGGCGTACAGAATGTTGTGTCTGCTAAGGGCAAATTGTCAAGATACGACAAAGAGGAACGGTTAATGTTAACAGTAGGCAACTCACTGGTTATAGTTTCTACTACATATGGTTTAATCGTATACGACTGAGCAATGTCATAGCGGGAATGTAACTTTAAGCAAGTTACGCCATTTGTCACATTTCTTACGTCACCTATTCCCGTGACGTAAGTACTTGGAGATGACCGCACCGTAAGATTCAAGCGTGAACAGCATTTGCGCGTAATTATGTCCCTTTGGGAGCCGCTATCTATTAGAGCCCGTAACGTCTGTACCTGGCCCTTAGCGTCTCTGGTAGTGCAAACAGCCGTTCCTAAGAGTGCAGTAGTATTTGCACTAGGGCATGAATTTGTTACACATAGCGAAACCGGATTCAAAGAATTTAAGTTATCATTATCGGCATCTGCTTGTAACGCGGGAGATGGTATTGGGTCTGTTTGTGACTTTCGCCCATCAGTTTGTTTGAAATGCAATAAACTATGATGGTTGAGCGCGCATGTTTTGCATGTACTTTTTGATTTACAAGCTTTCGTGATATGCCTAGTACTGAGGCAGTTCACACAAACACGAATATTCGATGACTTAATAAAGTTAAATCGATCGCGCGGTTCTAGACTTATGAATTTAGAACATTGGTATAAAGGGTGCGATCCCTTTTGACAACAAAAACAAATTTCGATGGAGTGATTATCGATTTTTTCGACATTAATAAATGCCTTTGCGGAATTAGTTTTTTGCGGTTTAGCGGAATAATTAATATTTGAGCCAAGGCGGTTCGAGGTCGGTTGCGTAATTTGCGCGCGGTTGAGAATTCGTTGCTGTTGTCTTACAAAGTCGATTAGTTCCGCGCTGGAAGGTAGATTTTCATTATTTTTAAGAGAAGATTCGAAAGCCTTTACAGTCTCTATGTCAAGCCGTTTAAGACCCAGTTGTAGCAATATGAATTCTGCGAGGTCTTTTATTTTTAATTGCTTCAGCGCGGCGATGTTAGCGGAGTATGCATCTGCGAAATTCTCTAAAGAAGCGGGCGTGGCCGAGTTAACTGGAGGCAATTTCAGCAATCGGTCAAAGTATGATTCAGCAAGAACGCGTTGATCATTATACTTAGTACACAATGCGTCCCAAATAACTTGATAATTTGTACCAGTAGGCGTAATAGTTTTGCAAATATTTAATGCTTTTCCGGTTAATTTAGACATCAGATACTGCATCTTTTCAGCATTATCCAGAGAATCATTCAAATGTATAACCGAATTATATGTTTCATAGAAAAGAGGCCAATTATCTAATTTTCCGTCGAAGCACGCTATTTCCAAAGGCGGTAACTTAATTTGACGGCGAGGTTTCGCAACTGGATTGGACAGCATATTTGCTTCGGTATATTTAATAACCCCGAAGAGTTCTTCAAATGCATTTAATTGAGAGTATTCAGCAATTGCTTCCGGATTCAATTCCAGTTCGCAATCCACCTTTTCATCTAAAATTGTTATAAATTCAGAACGAATTTTTTCAACAGTAGTTGCGCCTGACAAAAAAGATTGGCGATTGCTAATGCTTTCCGAAGCTTTCCTTATCTTGTCATACACCGACTGTAAGCTTGCAAAGCTAGCTGATAGTTTAGCATTTAAACGTTTGAGACGTCTTTCGTCCCGAGACGACCCGGATGACGCGCTTGTAGCCATTTTATTTATTCCGGTTATTTTTTACAAAATATGAGACGATAAACAACTAAAACTGCGGTTAAAATAATGTGTCTGTATTATTTATGCGGAATTAATTAATTAATATTTAATAAATATTTAATTACTTCACATTGATAACCGCACGGGGTTAAATTGACTGTTGAGCTGTGAAAGGTTAACAGATGCGCCGTGCACTATTTTATTTTGCGTTTATTATCATTAACAAATTATAAATATTACGATCGTATTATTCTATTTGTAATGTAATCCAATAATATAAACAATACGAATATTAAGAAATAATCGTATTATTTATAAGGTAGGTAATGCGATTTGATTAGCAAGATACAATTACATGAGTTATCAGAAATAAATATCAAAGCAGTGTCTTGTATCTATTTATTCTAACAGCGGGTAAATATGTTATTTCCAACTATAATACGATAGGTATAAAGAAACAAATTACTCATGTAGGTATATCAAACTGCGGGAATGCGGGTAATTATTTATATGCGGTATTGTAAAAACGTATTCACACTCTGCTGGATTATTATCTACTAATATTATGGTTCAAAAATGTCCGGCTCGTTTGGATCAAGATGAATGAGATTGTGTGTGTGTAGAGTGGATTTGATATTTGCGAAGATTGACTGACGAAGGACCTTGAATTTTGTGTTACTGTTTACTGCTTGGAACGAGGAAAAAACATATGCTGCATATAAAGGAAAGGACTCACCGAAACAGGATAAAGAACTTGTATGCTGGCAATTTTGTCTTCTTTCTCCCCGTCCGATTGGCACTGAAAACAGCAATAGGCGTGCGTTTCGTGTACACGGCGAACACGGCGGAATTAGGTTAACGTTGCAGGTAGCGGGAGCACGGTGGCTATAGTAGGTATGTTGCGGCGCGGGCTGTTGATTGCAGACTGACGTGGTGAAGGTAGTTATAGGTGCGGATTTTGGGAACAAGGTAGGACAGGATTTGCAACAATATTAATACCAATCCCAAGCAGTAACAGTATGTATGTGTGCTATGTAGGTGTGTGTATGTGTGGGTATATGTATTGGCGTAACCATTATCTAATTTTCAGGGACTTAATTTGCTTTTTGAACTGTTCGTATTTCAATGTGTCAGTCTGTCAGTTATATGCTAATTTTGTTTTTGGATAATTCTTACACCATATACAAATAGTGGTGCTGAGCCGTGGTCGTTCTAAGCATAGGGATATAAGCATTCGTTTTAAATCTATTGCTTATGCTATCTGAGGGGTGAATTTTTTTAATAAAATATATTTTTTAATAAATTTTCGACCACCATAACACGGGCATCAGTCTAGCATGGTGGTCGAAAAATTCACTAATAATGTAACCATATTTTGTATGTAATAAATAAAGAAAAAAAAATCTTTATAAATTTGATATAAGGCGTTTCTCTTATACAATTCTGTAATAGATGGTACATTAAATTCCCGAAATATCTCTAGAGTAGGGAAGTCGTATGGTTTCCTAAAGATAACTTTTATAATTATTCTTTGAATTATAATTATGGGCTGTAAGGAAGCTTTAAAGGCCCCTCCCCACCCAATAATGCCGTACTGTAATAAGGACTGAATTAATGTATAAAATACAATTTTGATAGTTTTCTTGTTTAAAATATTTCGTATGTTATAGAAAACATAAATAATATTATACATTTATTATATTACATTTCATACAAAATTCTATATACAAATTACGAACAAGAGGATAACATCTAAACCAGTTTTTGTTATCACTTATCAATAACCTTTTATGTGCTAAAGTGACTTATGACTTATGACGTAATATAACTTGTGTCCATGTGCAATATAATAATTAATGATTAAAAATCCAGTTTTGCTATCGCCCCTTCCTATAAACAATAATATTTATTTGTTGGTTAATGTTCGTTTGAAGGGTGAAATTATGAAAAACATTTATTTTTAGTCGTCATTACTTTAATGGCGTTTTTTGGCCGTCAGTTTCTTATCATAATTAACTATGTTTAGTCTATATGGTAATTAGTAAAAAATGTTTCATTGATAAATTTAAAAATTCATAAAAAAATAAAAAAAAATTATTAAACGAGATAATTATGTTCTGAAAAGATTAAAAGTTTTCGAACGTTGATCCCTGTCGTCGAAAAAACTACACGGCTTTTATTTTAAATTAAATACTTGCGAAATAACACTGTAGTCGAGAGCCTTGCCTCTCTACGATATATTTGATAACTTTATATTATTCACAAATGGCCTACAATTTATTTTTAAAATTAAACCGATCTCCTAGAAAATGCATTGTCGTTTCCACTCATAACATTTTGACCACAGATATTTACAACTATCAGGCAGTATAATTTTAAAATCTTATTGTAATGAATCGTGTTAGTCTATGATTAGTTCTCACAATACTTTAGTTGTATATGGGCTCTACAGATCCGAAGGTAGGTGTGCAGTCATTTTAATTCTACAACTCCGGAGGCAAAATCTAGCTTTCAGCAAGGACGTTTGTCTTCCAGAGTATAATTATAAATAATGATAGATACGTCAATAAACAGTCACTGCAATTCAAATAACATAAGTCTTTCAAAAAGCATTCTTGTAGTACTGGAGAATAGTGGTCCCAGTCCCAGTAGATACTAATAACGAATGTCTCTGGAGAGAACGTTGGGGATATTACCCTTATCTTCAGCGTTATATATATTTCAAGTCACGGAGAAAATTTAGATTAAAAATAAAATGAAATTTTGTGACACATCACATTAATCAAATAAAAATCCAGTACATTGAAAATTCCACTTGTTGAAAACCCAGATCTTCAAAAAACATCTCCCACGCAAAACGTGCCCCAACGCACATGTTATAACAATCAACATAAATTTAATTTAGCTGCCAACCGATTCGGCTAAAAGCAGAATCGTTTAAAAAACCGGTCCGGTTAGAAAAAAAAGCAAATGATGACAAATATTGAACGATGTGAAAAACATTACGATGGTAATTAATTGTAGTTAAGATGAAGCCATACTAAATAATGCAAAATCATACAAAATCGTATGTTTTTGTTTTGAAAATTTGACCGCTTAGAAGTATTATAGATGCTTCAATTAAATACTGCGTGTAGAACATACCTTGGCCCTTAAAAATATGGGTCATTTTTTTAATAAGTCTTTTAATAAGCTTAGCAAAAAATAAAGTATTAGGTCTATAAAAAACATTTTTAAGTGCAAACTCTCCTACTTATAAACACTTTTTCGGATATGATTTTATTGCATAATGTGGCAAATTCAGTTTCTTATATAATTATCGCAAAAAACTTTGAAATTTACGCCCGAACCTCACAAAATAAAATATAATATGCATTTTCGCGTTGGTATTTTTGACATCACGGCGACAATACGGCAGTCGACGAATTTGTTATATCAAAGTGAACCTTATACCGTCCACCGAAGAACGACTGGCAGCCGCCCCATTCTTTCGTCATTACTCCTCCGGACGGAGCGGAGAAACAACGTGTTAGGGTCCGCGCTGCTTGTTTTCGTAAAATCAAATTAAAAATTCCGTTTTTTTACAATAAACAATGCATAAAAAAGGAATTAATGTTTTTTACAGGCCTTTACGAAATCAACATGTAAAAAAAAATTCTCAAATATCTTTTCCAACCTTTCTAAAAGCTTTTTCTCAAGTATTTTTAAACTCCTCCCATAAAAGGGCGTGAATTCCGATTTCGATTTTTTCCCGTACTAGTGGATCGCCTTAATCAAAGAGATTGAAGGACATGACCGCGTGCTTATGGAAGTGACAGACCGACTGATTTTAAAGATAACCCAATGACTCCCAGAATTATCTCATACTCGTTGTTACTATCCGGTTTAACCCGAATTTCAACACTACTTTGCATAAAAAACTTACATTGCATTGAAAAAATAATTATTGAAAATACGAAGAGAAAAATAATTCTTATCGCTCATTAAAAAAAACATATATTTCATCGTCCTTATTTTATGTTGGAAATGAAGTATTGATGTGAAAAGAGTTTGCGGGACAGAAAAAGGTGCATATTTTATGAAGCCAGAACTTGAGCTGAAAATGAAAATGTCTGAAAATGTCTCAGAAATCTGAATACAGTTTCTATGTAAGATTTTCTTACTTTTTGGAAAATATTTAAAGTATCAGAAGAACTGTTAATCGCCAATTTCACAACAGTGGCGTGATAACCCACAAACAGTAGCATATAAACCCACAAACAGTAGCATGGTTTGGGCATGCAGAGCGAATGAACGAATAAAGTAGTGTAAGAAGAATATACGACGCAAATGTGAATGATAGAAGAAATCGGGGACGCCCGAGGAAGACATGGCACGATCTAGTGAATCGGATACTTGAGTCGGGCCATGTTAAAAGTCAGAATAATAAAAGAGAATGTATGATAAGATGTATGAATGTGAGTGAGGCAAATAGTGTGTGCCAAGACCAAGTTTTTTGGCGGTCCGTCCTCTCTGTCTACCCCTGCGGGGAAACGGCGTGATGGTTAGTTAGTTAGTTAGTTAGTCAGTAGCATGTTAATCCACAAACAGAAGCATTTTAACCCACAAACAGTATCTGTTAACCCACGTATGTATGGTAGCATGTTAACCCACGAACAGTATCATATTAACTCACATATAGTAGCATGTTAACCCACAACTAGTAACATGTTAACTCACAAACAGTAGCATGTTAACCCACGAACAGTATCATATTAACTCACATATAGTAGCATGTTAACCTACAACTAGTAACATGTTAACCCACAAACAGTAGCATGTTAACCCACTAACAGAAGCATGTTAACCCACATATAGTAGCATATTATTCCACAAATAGTAGCGTGTTTACCCACGAACAGTATCGTGTTAACCAGCATATAGTAGCTTGTTAACCCACAAAAATAATTATTTATTATTATAAAAAATACAATTATTTCTATTGTGTCCCGAAGATTTTTAGCGGCATTAGATATAGTGAGTATGCAACAATTAAGTATAAGAAAGACAACCTAGGACGGTAAGTTGTCTCATACAGCATTCCGTATTCGTCTTATTGTAAGCAAGGAAACGTATCTAGGCATCTCAGTCACACCCGTGATGTAGAATGTAGTATTCGGCTCAAAATGTAAACGTAGCCTGGCCCTACATCTATATCGTTCATACACACACATTCTTTGAATGTCTATTTTTATCATACACGAATTACTTTCGAATTACGAATTTACTGAATAGTGATTCTTACTTGCCAAAGTCTATCTTGAGTTAACGTCATTGGGTTCATCCACGTTTCTGCAAAATTGATCTTTTTGCAAATGATTTTTCGACCGCGGCATAGGTACCTACTATGATTATTTCGTCTAACCCCATTTTCAAACTAATGTTTTTAAATTAACCTTATGTAACCTTGGTAAATACATTTTAGTGTTTATAAATGATTATTGATTGTCAAGGGTATTTTAGTACAACCATTGTTTGATAATTGTTAGTTTGTTAACGGTACCTAACCTAACATTGTTCCGGTGTAACATCCGATATTATTAACGGTTTTATTTATCGTTTTTTTTTGTATGTTTTACAGGTAGTAAAAGCAATCCAATATTATCCTAGTTATGGGATAGATTGGTTGTGCAAGATTTGTTGTGTAAAATTCGGGATGAGGCTGCTTTCAATAACACTCCTTTTGTAGATTTTTTTTTTTTTTTTAAATTTTTCTTTATTCATTAAATACAAAAATTGGGGTAACATTAGTGGATTTTTCGACCACCATGCTAGGCTGGTGCCCGTGTTATGGTGGTCGATTTTACATAATTAAGTGCAATAACAATCAGACGTTCGTGTAATATAATGTAACATAATTATAAAAAAATAAATATAAATATAAAAACTCCGTCAAAAGTGCATTAGAAATGAATTAAATGAGTACAAAACTGCATAAATATATTGACATATATTTTGTACTACTTCCCTCTTGTTATAATAATGTAATTGCAAGATTAGTATTTAATTTCTAGACACAATATAATGGTATGATGCGAAAATCTATAATTGGTTTCTCGTTTTGGTAAATCATACATGTATAAATTAATCCAATTGTAAAGTGTTGATTTCCCTAAAATAAATAATAACTAAAAGGAGTTTTAATTTTTAGTAATTTTTGTACGATGGCGATAAGGTTTAAATTGCCGCTTACACAAGTAAAAAACATCGCAACAATGTATCGCAGTATTTTATTTTATTTTATTTTACGAAGTTCAGGCACAAATATTTAAATGTTTTGCGATCATTTTCTAAAGAATTTAATTTTTCACAATATCAAATCGAAATGGGCGATATGAACTTAAAAGCATTTTTTAAACTTTATGTTTTCTGGGCTTATAAAAGACTAATAATTTTTTTTTTTTTACAGTGAATACCGCACATGAATCTCAACTGCTCCCGTCTGGAGCCAGTGAGACTAAGGCATCCCCAATTGGGGTATGTTGTGAGGCTGAGGGGAGGGGAAGGAGGTGGGGTAGAGGAAGGTTGGGAAGTACCTGGCTATTCAGATCTGGTCACCAAACACGGCTAAAGCCATTTTCAAGCAACGTTTCAATTCTAAATGGTGGTTTTACACCAGGGCGATGCTGATAGTATCTTCCGCTCTGGAACGTGCCGCAAATACACTATATTATTTTAAATGAATTAATTGTGAAATAATGCAAATTAATCAATAAAATTTATTTGCGCACCCCGGGTTCGAACCCGCGACCTCAGGATTGTGAGTCAAGAGTCAACTCTTAAATACTATTTCAATCTTTGTAAATGCACTTTGTGGCGTTATTTTTAATGCATTGAAAACAAATAACTGTATACAGAATATAACAAGTTCTTTGCTTAAAACCTATATTGATTTATATTTGTCGACCGGTTTCGGTTGACCTCAACCTTCCTCAGGACAATAAACTGAATAGTTTATATGTTTATTGCTTTATTGTTAAACATATAAACTGAATAGTTTATATGTTTATTGCCCTGCGGAAGGATGAGGTCAACCGAAACCGGTCGACAAATATAAATCAAAAAAGTATCAATAGAATAAGGAGCTCCAAGTTTTGAAGAAATTAAAAAATGTAACTGCAAAAATATTTTGCTAGATTTTTCTGAAACGTCGATCCCCATGCAAATAAAGTTAAAAATTAGCCCCAAACTTGAAGGAGAGGAAGAATATGAGATGTTTGTTCTTAGTATTTCTATATTATGGATATTTATCTTTTTTTACCCCTAGTAAAATGAATTAAGAGCTTCGACACGAGTTAAACACTAAGTTTAAGTCTATATTCCAAGGAATAATAATATCGTTCCAGTTATATCTCATTAAATTAATTCATAACCGGATTTTACCAACTTTACCGATAACATTAATATGTCTTGAGGGCATTATTTTATAATTATGTTATGAAATATCTCAAAACAGTTATTTATTAAGGTTAAATTATTTAAAGTATGTAAAGCGTTATCAATAGTTGAATTTAATGATATTAGCAGTTCAGCCACAAGAAATTAAATTATTATAATTATTATTTTATACAATTAATTGTCTTTAGGGCTGTGAAATTAAATTTTTATTTGTGATTTATATTATGAAAGGCCATTAACCACTGGAGCAACAGCCCAATTTAAAACTTTTTCTCCGATTGCTCGAGATTTTTGTGGTGACCGTTTTGAATATTTTCCGCCCACATTAAAAAAAAAACATACCTCCGAGTTTTAATACGAAGACATACAAACTGATTATAGTTCTATATGGCAAATGAATTCATCTATCTTTTGTTGATTATAACATATTCGTAGGATTTATAACAAAAATATAATAAAATCGTAAGCTTCTACTTAATTACCCACAAATAAGAAAAAAATTGCCAAAATTGGCAGCAAAGCAATCAGAGGTATTTTAAATAGTGCCGTATTGTGGCAAAAGGCGCTCCAGTGGTAATAGAATTTTGCATGGCTTTAGGGGTAAATTTTGCATTTTTTGTGTGTATATTATAATTATTAAAAAAAAATCGTGCTCTACCTTCGGTAATATAATGAAAAATAAAACATCTTAAAAAAATCATATTTATGTGAAGAAATTTTATTTTATATACGACGAATTTGTGTTCCAAAAAAATTCGGAAGGTGTATATTTAATTTACGCCAATAATAATTTTTCTAATAATTTTTATCTTTATTTTAAATTTAATCATGGAAAAAACTTATTTTTATTTTTTAATAATTATCGTTATCTCACAAGTAATCACTAAATTTGCCTCTAAAACCATGTAAAAATGAATTTTTAATGACGTATATTTTAAATTTTAAAACCCAAATAAATAAATTAGCACATATTCATACTAGATATTTACAATACATTTTCAATAAAAAAAAAATATTAAAAAATTCAATTTGTTTTGGTATTTTGGCCTTTAATTCAAATTGAGGTTAAGTATGAAAAAGGCCGTGCCGCCGTTCCCCTTAAACTAATTCATTAGCAATTTCGATCAGTTTTAAGATTCTCGAGTTTTCTATGTTAAAAGTTCACTCGACGTAAGTTAGTGACTTATATACGAAAGTTCACGTAGCATTCACAATAGAGATAAACTGAGTTCAAACATCAGAAGGCAATTAAATAGTTCGTTGGAAATATGGTTAAAACGAAGATAAATTTGATGTTACGAGTTCAATGTTAGATTAGTTTCAAAAGCTTTGTTATCAACTATCATCGAAGAGATATAAATTACTCCACAGAAAAATGTTCAAAACTCTCTGATAACTCGGGTTTTATTATTCAATCGATAATGCAATGCATGTTTACCTAGTGTCCGTATTATATGTGATGAAATATTACAATTTGCGCCGCTTTTGAGGAAACCGCTTCCGCTACTTTTCATCCCGCGACAAAGTACCCCCCAACAAAATATCCCCGACAAACTATTCTAAGGACAAAACATCCTCCGACAAAATATCCTACGGACAAAACATCCCCCAACATAAAAACCTAACCTAACCTAACGAAAAACAGTACAAAAATAATACAGATAACCCGTAAAGACAATAAATTATCTTTCAAAAGTAGTAAAATGTAAAATATGGTTAGGTTAGGTTAAGTTATGTTAGGTTAGATTTTAGTAGATATTTTGTGGAGGATATTTTGTCCGTAGGATTTTATGTCGAGGGATATTTTGTCGGAGTATATTGTGTCAGGAATATTTTGTCGCGGGATGAAAACGCGCGGTACCGAGGAAACCGGGTGGCATTTTGTCTACATAAACGTAATCCCCCATTTCCTCTCTGGATTTTGAAAATATTGCATATATTTTTCAAATAATACAGATATCGACCACTAGCGTATCGGTACGTTTTGCTTTTTTGATAAGTTACTTCTTTTAGGAGTTAAGGTCTTCCAAAAACCGTTCATATTGCTTGGTTTGAACGCCATAAACGTATACAAACTAAACAATGTACGAGTATTAAAAAAATCAAAAAATACAGACATATTATTTTCTTCTAATGCAGTATAAAGTGGGGAATAGAAAACCTCGATTTTGATGATTTTATTTAGGTATTATCAGCCTGAGGTTCAGTTGTCCCATTCGCTCTATATTCGGGGGAGTAAGAGCGACAGTGACAGCAACGGTTTTGTTAAATACCCATTGTTCAAATTTCTCAATGAACGGGTTTCATCTTAATGCTTTAATGGCCGGCCGGCATAGTACAGCGGTAAGGCTCTTGACTCGCAAAACCGAAGGTCGCTTGATCGAATCCCGGCGAGTAAAATTAATTTTATTTGATTATTTTTTTTTTTTTTTTTACAGTGAATACCGCACAAGAATCTCAACTGCTCCCGTCTGGAGCCAGTGAGACTGTGGCATCCCCAATTGGGGTATGTTGTGAGGCTGAAGGTAGTGGGGAGGGGAAGGAGGTGGAGAACGAAGGGGTAGAGGAAGGTTGGGAAGTACCTGGCTAAAGCCATTTTCAAGCAACGTTTCAATTCTGAATGGTGGTCTTACACCAGGGCGATACTGATAGTATCTTCCACTCTGGAACGTGCCGCAAATATACTTTATATTATTTTAAATGAATTAATTGTGAAATAACACAAATTAATCAAATAAAATTTATTTGCGCACGCCGGGTTCGAACCCGCGACCTCCGGATTGTGAGTCAAGAGTCTTAGCCACTGGACTACTGGAGGAATTTGTGTTATTTCACAATTATTTCATTAAAAATAATATATAGTGCCTATATTTGCGGCACGTTCCAGACAGGAAGATACTCTCAGTATCGCCCTGGTGTAAGACCACCATTCAGAATTGAAACGTTGCTTGAAATGGCATTAGCCGTGTTTGATGACCAGATCTGAATAGCCAGGTACTTCCCCACCTTCCTCTTCCCTAACTCCTTCTCCTCCCCACTACCTTCAGCCTCACTATATATCCCAATTGGGGATACCATAGTCTCACTGGCTCCAGACGGGAGCAGTGGGACTCGTGTGCGGTATTCGTATGAAAAAAAAATTAAAAACGGTTATAGTTTAACCCATCAGATCTCGGACATATTCTGTCAGAAGGTCAGAATATTTTCGCTTTGCAATAAAATCCAAATAAATGGTGTATATTTTTTAATGTATCCGAAAACTAGAAACTATTTTTGCAATGCGATAGAATATGCTTTCAAACGTTTTTATTAGAAATAAACAAATGATTTCTGAGATATTAAAATTTTTAATACAAACAACAAAAAAAGTTTAAAAAATAGCTCACACTCTTACGTTTTTTCTATCTAAAATTACTGTAAATGAAAAACAGAAAAACGCACACATTTTTATCGGGTGAATGCATTATTAACGGTATTATCACCTCACGTTTTTGTTGTTTCATAAAAAAATAATTAAAGAAATATATTCGAAAAAAAAATATTCGAAGTTGTACACATTTTTCTCAAACTAAAAAGGGAGGCTTTGGTTTCATAGAGGTGCACATTTAAATTTTTGTTTGGTCAAATTCTAGACAATACAAAGCGTGGAGTTTTCTCTTTCTGACGCCGTTTAGATCATATTCCTCACCTCTGCCATAGGTGACTTGGCAGGGGTGCCCGGATTTATGGGGTGAGATCAGTCCGGGACTTGGCGGCGAACGCATCTGCCCACCAGAGAGAATGGTTGGGGAAGTATACTTGACTCGGAATATTGCCTTGCATCGCAGTGAGAGGGATGGATTCACACTTCCGTCACACCTGTGTCCAGGTGTGACGGAAGTGTGAATCCGAACAACTTATACCCTTTTCCTTCCCTGAACTCCTTCCTTTCCTAAAAAGACCCTCCACACAGCATCCCCAAAGATGACAGAGACCCTGAGAGGAACTAATTTCCTCATGGACTCCTGTGTGGAGCTAATGTATAAAAGGAGATACAACGGAGCCCTATGTGAGTTGGAACAAATTTGTCTCCAAGTGATTATACAGGTTAAAATTATACAACCAAAAATTCAAACAGCACGCGTTTTTCCCAGTAAAGAACGGGTCATTAGCTAGAGATTCGGACTTGAACTTTATATCATATCATTTGAACGCAGCGTGGAATTAAATATATCATAGAAGGTCAGCTAATCTGCTGCACGTTACCTTATGTGACCACAAACTGCTGTCAGTTAGTTGGACTTAAATGTGCCTACGGCTATGCAAAACCACTGTGCAGGTACATGCAGCAGCAATTAGTTTTATACGTGCACCGGCTATACTGTCAGCTCCTAATCACATGTAATGCTAATCTTGTATATGACAGTGTGGTATGCATCATGCTTGCATAATAAATTGAATGTAATGGATTTGTTGTTGAAAACAAGTGTCGAAAACTTTGATATATCTTCTCTTGCAGGAATGCAAAACTGGATCATTGAAATCAAGGTCAATAAACTAGCCCGTTTAAACACATGCCAAAATTTGTCCCTGCTTACTTAGGTCACATATAAATCGTTGTAATACCCTTACAGTAACTTGTAATAACAGATTTAGAAAGGCTAAAAACTTAAAAATAACCACCCAAAAAAGTAAAATGTACACCTTTATGAAACCAATTTTTTTTATTTATTATTTTCACATGAAACGACAAAAAAGTGAGGTGACCATAATGTTTATAATGCATTTGTCTAGTAAATTATGTACGTGTTTTCATTTTTTTTCGTTACCATTAATTTTAGTGAGCTATTTTAAAAACTTTTTAACGTTTGCATACAATTTTTTTTATTTTAATAATAATATTTTTATTTTGAATTATAAAATAAAAAAGAGTATTTCATTACCTTTCAAAACCAGATTTTAGTTTTCAGATATGTTAAGAAGTATTCCTATTATTTGCATTTTATTCTAAAGCGGAAATATTTTGACCATCTGAAAAATTGTTTTTTACAATTTTCTGAGGGGGTGGTTCGAAACTTTTGAAATTACATATATATATATGATTGGATAGATCACGGCTGATCATTTGAGTTACAGTATCATTTCATGGTACTTGATTGGGAAAAGAAACAGATGGACTGACGGTCTAAATAGTATCATTGTCAGTTTTTAATGGACGAAAGCCACCAAAATCGGCAAGACGGAGATTTTTGCGGAGGGAACTACGTGCAAAACTGAATCCTTGGAGGGCTCATGAAGAAGAAAAGGTTAACATTGAAGTTACCACCGACATCACTGGTTACAAACGATCAAAGTTTATGGTTAAGGTATTTCAAACTCTAACACATTTGATGACCATTAAATCGCCGATTAGATTGTTAGATTGAGATCAGCATGATGCTTGTCAAATGATCAAAATTTAATCGAAAGTTGAGGTAAGCCCATTGCTAATAACTTCAACAAGGAGAAGAAGTCATAAAAACTTAATTAGTTCTTAAAAACAACATCGGTTTCCCTCGAATACACGCCAGAAAACAAGAAGTGCTTCGTAACAAAGTAAGTAATTAAAGAAGTTGAAACTGGGAGAATGTTGGCCATTGTTCCCAATCCTACTGATCAACTGTTGAGCCGAAATTTTGGCTCAACATTCAAGGGCGGATCCAGGATTTTTTTCTGGGGGGGGGCACAAGGGGCGGAGGGGGGGTGCCCCCTCAAGAGCATAATCCCCCCCCCCGAACGGACCAACTTTAACGGGGGGGGGGCTTTTCCGACCGCGCTTTCCCCCGACCGTACCGCTCTCACAAACGCTGATTATCATCTTTCATTTGCAAGTGCATGAATGGGATGCAACGAACAAAATTCGCAATTCCAGCCAGAAATAGACAAGAGTTTGACTCATGTTCTTTCTGTTATTTTATTAATATATTTTAACAACTCTGATAATTTGATTTGCTTCTAAGTATGTACTGTGATGGATTCTCCACAGTACACGAAAATACCATCCTGGGGGGGCACGTGCCCCCGTGCCCCCCCCCCCCCCCTAAATCCGCCCTTGTCAACATTCCTCAAATGCACAAATACTCTCTTCCCGACGCAACTCTCCGACTATAAGCGAATCGATCGTTACGAAACAAATCACTTAGCTGATTCGAGACTCGGATTGATCGATCGAAAATTTGGAAACAACGGCCGTTAAAGTTACGGGAGAACTTCGCAATACTTTCAAAAATCTATTATGTTGGACACAATGTGGAGGAGTTCTTTTCTGATAATCCTTAAATTATTTTCAAATGATCTTAAGGCAAGCATCCACAGACCCACATCTTACGCATCGGACGGATTGCATCCTAATCTTTTGAATAGGAAAAATATCAAGCGTTCCCAGCGTCTGCATCCTCAACATTGAAAGGCAGCAAGAGATAAAATAGGGTGTTGTTGACATGGAAATAGACTGACCAATCTTAAGATAGGTCGATGAACCTATATTGGCAGCGGGCCAGCCCATGTGTCACACATGCGCAATGTACACGTGGACTAATCGGCCTAATGCACCGGACAAGTTACAACGTGTTCAAAATAGGGAGGAATGCCACTATGTACATGTATCTCGTGGAAGCGGATTGTTTTCTATTTGCTATTTGAACTTCTTGCAGTTCCGATGTTCGTATTCCTCGTAAAACTTGCTACCGAACGAGAGTCTTAACTGTCTCTTAAACTATAGCATCCCCTTTTGTGGAATGATAAGAGGGAAAAGGGAAAGAGGATTATTATAATATATAATTTTATAATATACTAGCAGACCCGGCCACACGTTGCTGTGGCTAACGAAACACAATGCCACGCCATTACCCAACCTTTATAACCAATGCCACCTGTTAAATCAAATCCACACCGCCAGTTTGCCGCTTGGCCAGATATATTATACATGGTGTCCGGGGGTAAAGTGCATTAACTTCGGGAGGTGATTCTACATGATAGTAAAGTAAAAAAGATAAATTACTTTTTTCGAAATTTCAACTTTTAGGGGTAGTTTTGTGGTAAAAAGATAAAATTAGACCGGCGTGTGCGGCCAGCATTATTATTACCAAGCAACGTTGCAACAATCGCGCCTGGCAAGTTAACAGCAACTTTATAGAGTAATTTTTACCTTACACTAAAGATTTTTAGTTGGTAGGTATGTCTTTTTGTATGGGAAAAAAAAGTTGGAATTTCAGACAGAAGTTATTAATCTTTTTCCCCCGGAGACCCTGCATATTTCAACCAATTTACACAAAACCTTGACAAATTACATACCGAAAAACCTTCCTCATGAATCACTCTATCTATTGGTGAAAACCGCATGAAAATCCGTTGCGTAGTTTAAAAGATGCGTACAGACAGCGGGAGCGACTTCATTTTATACTATGTAAAGATTATTTTTAAAGCCCGGTAGTAAGCGCTCATAAAGAAGAAGAAAGGGATATATGTAAATACGAAGCGCGCTAATATTAAAAAAATATATATTTATGCGAAAATTATGAAAATGTTTAATAAGACACGACTATTTTTCGTTGTTTGTTTTTGGGGTGTTATGCCGTTTTGCGCTACCTCCTTCTTTAGCCGACGTTTCGGACAGCGTTGCAGTGTCCATCATCAGGGCAGATCCGGCAGATCCGACGATGTGACGAACAACGAAAATGCTTTTGGCCGTGAAAATCTAAAAACTCATATAACATCATACATATAACTTAAAAAATAATAGAAAATAACGTTTTTATAAAAATTTTCGGAGCATAATTTGCGATTTTTTTCTATCGAGGGAATTTCATATAATTATTCTTTCGGCGTGGCAAATGTGTGGATATTGTCTTAAAAAAATAACATATATTTTTTAAGAAACTTAAAAACAAAGTTTTCAAGAGAAATATGTTACAAAACGGTAAAAATTCGGAATGCCGCGGCTTAACAACGTTATTGTTATTATACTCTGTAAACTGTTTGATTAATTTAAAATCTTATTAAATTAATTTTAATTTTATTTAATTTAAAAAAATTAATTCAGATAATCAGACAAAACATTTGTTACTCTCCTTTTGGTGATTTTCAGAGCAATATTCGTTCTGTTTTTATGGCTAAGTGGTTTTGCTAAATGCCACGTGTTTTTTTATTAGAATGTTCTTAAACTTGTTGTTATTGTATTTTATTCTGAATTCTCAGTATCTAAAATCTCAGTTTAATACCAATAGCAGACAGAACCTTGTTGCCTCAAGAGCACGCAAGTCAGGTATTTTTACAGGTTGATTGTCCAAGTTCTCGGTAAATACCTACGAGCACATTGGGTGTTCCATTCATTGTTATGTAAAACTCATAACTGTTATAATTATTTCCTCTCCTCTATTGAAATCACGCAGAAGTAAAAAATGGTTGTTGAATCGTGTTACGAATGAGTAGGTACGAATATAATGCAACGTTGTAGCAAATCTAATTATTTCGAGCGTATATTGATAAGTATTCAATCTCGAATACTCTCTCATCCCGCTTCGTCGCAGACTAATAAGGGACGAGGGATGCTATCATGATGCAATATATGATATTAGAATCTTCATTCCGCCGCTCAGGCTTTTTTTTTTTACATGAATACCTCACAAGAGTCCCAACTGCTACCGTCTGAAGCCATTGAGACTATGGCATCCCCAATTGGGGTATGTTGTGAGGCTGAGGGTAGTGGGGAGGGGAGAAGATAGGGAAGAGGAAGGTGGGGAAGTACCTGGCTATTCAGATCTGGTCACCAAACACGGCTAATGCCGTTTCAAGCAACGTTTCAATTCTGAATGGTGGTCTTACACCAGGGCGATACAGAGAGTATCTTCCACTCTGGAACGTGCCGCAAATATACTATTTATTATTTTAAATGAATAAATTGTGAAATAAGAAATAACACAGAAAATCTTAATTATCGGTTTTTTCATAAAATAATAATTTATATGCCTATTTACTCAACTTAAAGTTGGTAATTTTCCAATATTTTTTCCTTCCAGTGTCGAAATATTATTGAAACAATTTGCTTAAAACATGATAATTTATTAAGTTACATTTACATTTTTACAACTTTAAAATATTTTACTGTCTCAGTTTGACCATGAAAAATCAACAGCGTATTAACTATTAACCTCATCAAAACTTGTTTTTTATAATGTAGAGTTGTTGTTTCTTCATGCAGTTGGCACTGTGAAAATAGCCCTGATGATATCCAACCTTCAATATGAAGTTGTCACCTCATTTGGATAGGGTTCTAACTTTAATTTATCTTGTTCTGAGATATGAGGTGTCAAAGTTTGCGAATATGACATCTCATTAAATATTTACCAATTTCTGATTTTGAGGTTGAATCTAGTGAAAGGTATTTTAAGTGAACATATTTTGAAGGAAAATATTTAAATAGGACGTATACTGACCATTTTAGAACATACCTAAATATGCAAATAGAATAGTGCATAATAATTCATTGCGTAAGATTCTAATTACATTTCCCTAATGCAATTCCAAGCTAAGGCCACTTCCTATTTAAATATTTATATACCATTAAAATATGATAAACTAAAATACTTTACACAATATTAAACCGCAAAAAAAAAATTGTTAATTCGAATTGATTACGACAATTCATCTTTGCAAACTTTGAAACCTCAGAACACGGTAAGGCGAAGTTAGAACCAAATAGAACAAAGTTTATTAAACCAAAGTAACGAACTATAATGCGCCTCGTGACAATATCAACTGTCAAATACAAACAAAATATATAGAGCAAGAGCCCGTGACGATCAGATGTTCGTTATTTTATAAAACCTGAAAGTTTCTCTGTGTATGTCCCTAATACAGGAAAAGACGATCCCCGACTATGAAGTTTGGATCACGGTGGCCTTGAAAGATAGGAGGTAGCAAAGGTGTAAAAAATTGAAACGAGCAAAAGAAATGCTTTGGCATTCCAGGGTAATTTTTTTGAAAAGATATCGGTCAGAACCCTATCCCAACGAGGTGACGAAATGACACCAGAAGAGCAATTATTTTAGTTATTTGATTAACATTAAAATGGCATGATAAATGAGAGTTAACTGTTTTTTAATTGAGTCAAAGGAACGTTAACAAATTCTGAATGAACAAGAAAAACCATTTACTTGTAACAAAAAATAATAAGTGTAATTTGATAACGAATTTCTAATCTTCTAAGCTCTGCTTTTCAATAGACCATTAAATCGACACATTGACAGTATCTAGCAATAGAATCTTATCTTAGAAACTATTTGCCACTTAAGCTACCTTTCAGATAAAAAAATGCTATGAAAACAATCATCATCGACAAACAAGACACACAGGCACTATTTGTCTAATCTCAAATCAGATACAATTGCATACTTTTGCTTTATTATTTTTTTATAGATACCATCGACGTTTGAAATGGTTGACTTATAATTTTTTATGGTGACAAATCACAGACTGTTTGGTATTTAGCTTAGTCAATCTAACAAACTAATGTGGTTGGAGTGCAGCAAAAGTGCTTTTTTGGTCATAAGATTCTTGGTATAAGCTCATGTTTTTCTGGGCATTCACAACTTATTTCAAATACTTGCGTGTCATATTGTGTGCGGACACCTTTAATTATACGAATTATTTCTCCAATCATCTGCCATGAACAGTCACCAAGTTGTGTAAAATTCAGGATCAGGTCGCTAACGATAACACTCCTTATGTAACACACCTTATGTATTAACACCAGCCGCCTGTTTTTATTTATTCACGAAAAGAAAACGCAAAAAAGCGTGTTTTCTTTTATTGTGCGAAGTTCAGGCACAATTTTTTTTATGTTTTACGACCATTTTCTAAAGAATTTAACATTCCACATAATACAATACAATCATCACCGTTAAGGAATCCGTAAGTAGGAAATTTTGAACTTTAAATCAGTTTTTATAGGCCAGATAGTTTTTTTTTTCTTGGTTTGCAAAAAACTACTTAAAAAAATACCCTATTATTTCAAAGGCAAATGTGTATTCCGCTCGCAGTACATAATCAAATAATCTAAAATATGTCTAAGCGATCTAATTTTTAAACCAAAAACGCATAATTTTGTATTACTTAGTAGTGCATAGCCTTAGTGGTCAACGTTTTGAAGAAATTAAAAAAAAAACAACTGCATAAATCGTTTAAGATTCTACTTTGAAGTCGATCCGCAAAAAAATAAAGGTAAAAATTGGTTGAGGTTGAGTATATTCGTAACAGAAGAAGGTCTTCTTCGTCCTCATTGCTGAGGATACTGATCCCTGCTCCAATTTCTATGGTGGACAATGCTTCTCCACTCCCCGTGGTTCTTACACCGACGTGCCGGACGCCAGTGATACTTGGTAACTCCAGCACATTGGTAACCTTCCTCTGCTTCTTCTTTCAAACACTTTGCCTGTGACTACGAGTTTCTCCAAGTTGGAGTCCTCAGTTTGGTGAGCAACGTGTTCAAATCAAAATACGTTGTAGGCAAATAGTTGAAAGCCTATTGAAGTAGGAAAGTGAGTATTTTTTAAATTTGACCATTATTTTTCAATAAACAGGGCTCTGTGATAAAGAAAAGGTCTCAGCGTAGCAATAACGCTCACTTAGGCGATTTAAGAGTGGTTCTCAGAAAAACTTTCAGTTTCATATGAAAAACGCTTGTGAAAATACCGAGTTATTGGTCTGACATTGTCACACTCCATTATCACAAGAGATACTTATTCAAGTAATAATTCAACCGATTTATTACTTTTCATGATATTAAAAAATTAATATCTCATGACGTATTTTATTGATTCAAATATCAATAGCTTCTGATGACTTGTGATTTGAAAAGAAGTGACTAAAAGGTTTAAAAGGATCATTATATTAAGGTAATATTGAGATTAATTTCATATGTCAAAATGTCTGATGGGATAAAATAATCAATCAAGATCTCACATATTGAAACTAACGTCATGAATATTAATATTAATTTAATAATTATAACCAAGTACCTACTTGATTTGTTATTATGAAGATAAGAGAGAAATTTTGCGTTAATAAATGCCCTGAAAACAATTATATCATATTCGTTAATTATTAATTATAATTCTTGACAAGTGATCCATTGTTTTAAATGGATGATTATTGTAGTTCTTTAATAGATTCTTAGATTTATAGATAAGACGTCAAGTGCACAAAATAAATCAGAAAATAACAGTATAATTAATAAAATGCACAATTTTATCTTGGGTCAATCAATTTGCGAGTATGACACGGTGCAATAATAGCAAGGAGGTGGGTATGGGTACCGCCGCCCCGGGAACCATTTAAAGAATAATTAATACCTCTGCCATAGGTCGCCACAAGTGGTTCGCTACGTTTGGTGACTTAGCAGGGGTGCGCGGGTTCGTGGGGTGAGGTTTTTCTGGGTCTTGGCGGCGGATACGTCTGCCCACCAGCTGCATGGCACGGATTGGGATAGAGAGATTGAGGGAGTCCCTTTGACTTCTCCAGCTGTACTCCCTCGGAACATCGCCTTGCACCACAGTGGGAGCGATGGATTTATACATCCGTCACTCTTGGACACACTGATCGCCAGATTCCTAGCCACCCCTAATACCCTTTTCCTTCCCAGAACTTCCTCTCCTTCCTTTTCTAAAATACCCTCCACACATCATACCCAAATATGACATAGGCCCTGAGGGGAATTATTTTCCTCAGAGCCTCCTGTGTGGAATGTAAAAAAATACGGGATAGTAAACTTCAATAATAAAGTTTATGAGTTCACTCCCAAAGGAAACTTAATTGTTCCCTCAACCGCTCGTTTTACCTTTTACCAAAACGGTTACAACGAGTATATTCACTCTAGGTTAGCTGAATCATTTTACTCCTGCCAGAGATTTACCTGAAGTTGCGCGGTAAGAACCGGGAAGCAACTTAACTTTCTAGAGTTAACACTTGACCTTATATCGGTCATCCTAGCTGTGAAATCCCTTCCAGTGGCGGGGTGAAAATTAAGCAATAGCCTCCCTCGTTCTAATTAGTAAGATACGAAGCGATGCGGGAATGATATGCGGGCATAATCAGCACCCTTACAACAACATACAGTCCGCCTCGGAACAGGAATACCTAGTGAGGAGGACTGTGAACAATCTTCTGTACTTTGTATTTTTATATTGTCATTTAATAAAAAAATATATAAATAAATGGTTTGTTACTTTTTTTTTTCAAAGTTTCCTCGCGAGTATGCACGAACTAAATGTACGCATATTGAAAATTCGAAGTGATGTATGTGTTAAGAATATCATTTAATTTATAAAAATAATCTTTTGAAATCTGGATTTGATAAGATTATATTTATTTCTTATTATTTATTTTATTGTCTGGACAAACAATAAAATGTCTGCGTTCAATACAGTTAACACGACGATTATCAAAATCTAAATTTGGAAAGTGCATTTGGTTTACTTTTTCCGGCCATTTTTAAAAGTTAAAATACTAAAACTTTATACGAAATACGATGGATTAAAGCAACTAATATTTTTTGATACTGTAGGAACAAAATTTCTCAAAGGATTGCTAATTTCTATTTCGCGACATTTCAGTGATGGATTTTTCTCAAGGGCGCGCCTATCATTTTGCAAAACCAGAATATCAACTTATTTCAATCGCTTCTTATTTATTTAAATACCAGTTTATTATTTAAATAATAAAATAAAGAACAAGTTTTTACTTACAGCAACATCTGTGATATAATTTGTTGGTAGGTATAAGTTGGTTTTTGGTAATTAGTTGTAACTATTAAGCCATTTCACCGCAGGGGTAAGCAGAGAGAGTGTAACACCACACAATTTTGCCCTAACTTTTAGCTTGACATGAGTTACTTTAAAATTTTACAATTATTTTCTTACCGCTGCATTCAGGGTAAGTATTATTGTCTGATATGTAAGTTTGTTTTTCATTATCTAAGGTTTTAGCAAGTTTGTTTTCTTTTTGACAATGAATGAAATATATATTCTTTTTATAGAAAAAAAAAACATTGGACAGAAAAATCTTTTATTTGTACACCGAATATGCTCAGGAATCGCTGGTTAAATCCTTCGGGTACGTCCTGTTAGGTACACCTTCTATAGGAGTATGTATGTAATACTGTAGTGAAAAATTAAACATAAAAGTTTGGAAAGAATTTATGGGAAACTTGTAACATTTTCTGCTAAAACAGGGATAGGTGTCTAATTTTATTATAAAGGGCAACATTTGCCTAAACGCTTCTATTACTGTCATTTGTATATTATATATAAAGGGTCCGCCAAATAACTTTTTTTTTTTGAAAATGCTATAAAAAAAAAACTACTGAATATTTTCTCAAATTTTTTTTTTATTTATAAGTACAATCCTTCCGGTTAATAATGAAAAATAATTTCATTCAAATGGCTGCCTCGGCTGGCCATGCAGTAGCCTACACGATCGGTCCAATTTTTAAGCACATTATCGATTGTGTGCAGCTGTATTTCACCAATGGCTTCACGAATATTGTCCTTTAAAGCGTCAATTGTCTCTGGCTTGTCGGCGTAACATTTATCTTTGAGGGCACCCCACAAATAATAGTCCAACGGTGTCAAATCGCAGCTCCGAGGTGGCCAAACGACATCAGCTCTGCGGCTGATAATGCGATCTTCAAAAACAGGGCGCAAAACATCGAGTGTAGCTTCGGCTGTGTGGCACGTAGCGCCGTCCTGTTGAAACCAAATGTTGCCAATATCCTCCTCTTCAATTTTTGTGAACAAAAATTCGTTCAACATGGCCCGATAACGATCGCCATTGACTGTAACGGCCACTCCTTGCTCATTTTCAAAGAAAAATGGCCCAATTATGCCTCTGGACCAAAATCCGCACCAAACAGTGACTCGTTTTGGGTGTACCGGCTTTTGACGCTTTAAAGGACAATATTCGTGAAGCCATTGGTGAAATACAGCTGCACACAATCGATAATGTGCTTAAAAATTGGACCGATCGTGTAGGCTACTGCATGGCCAGCCGAGGCAGCCATTTGAATGAAATTATTTTCCATTATTAACCGGAAGGATTGTACTTATAAATAAAAAAAGAAATTTGAGAAAATATTCAGTAGTTTTTTTTTTATAGCATTTTCAAAAAAAAAAAGTTATTTGGCGGACCCTTTACTATGTCATATTACTTCATTTATTTGGAGGAAAACATCATTTTATTATATTTTTAAACCTTACAATTATTTGTATGAAAATTGGTTTAAAATAATGTACCTACCAATATAGTCACGCACATTTAGATTTTCAACATAATAAAAATCCTTTCCCATATCCATACCGAATTGTACTTACTCTTTTTTTATATATTTTATTTTCTATGTTTTATACTTCTCATATTATTTTATATTCTACTATATTCTTTCTTACTCTTTTATATTACTCTATAGTAATTTAAATTCTTTTATATTCGTTTGTATTCTTTAATATTATATTATTTTATGTATATTTTTTCTTAATATTATCTCGCATTCTTTATATTGCCTATGTTAATGTGCTGTATAGAAAATCAACCACCACAAGGGCATGTGCCTAGCATGGTGGTCGAAAAATCTCCAATTTATGTAATAAAAAATTCTATGAATAAAGAAAACTTTAAAAAAAAAATTGTACATCGAGCCATAATTTGAATTATTTTACATAGATAGTATGTTATTGATTATTCGTTTGTATTTGTGCCAAATGTGTGCCAAGACCGTGTTGTTTGGTGGTCCGTCCTCTCTGCCTATTCCTGCGGGGAAGCGGCGTGATGGTTAGTTGGTTAGTATTTTTTTTGGTAGAAGACTTAAATTTAAACGAAAATTTAATGTTCGATGACCAACAAAACTACTACAAGAACTAATTTCCTACTCAGAATTACTTAACTTCTCTCATATTAACTATTCTCAATCGTATGTTCACATAAATCACATGGAAATCGTTGTATCTCCCTTACTGTAATGGCGAGAAGAATGATCCAAATGGCGTTAGAAAGAGAAAGCACCACGCTTTATATACATATCTAGAAAAACGATAGAAAAATTTAGTATGTCTATAAAACCAAAGTTTCCGACCGCAATTTGTGAAAAATTTATGAAACTTTTAATTTTTGGTATAATTTATTTTTTTGTGAAACGAAAAATAGGAGAGATAATAACGTTTATAATACATTTGTGTAATAAAATATGTCAGTGTTTTATTTTATTTATAAGTAATTTTATTAAGGAAAAATGGAAGGGGAGGCATTTTTAAATCGTTTTCAAGTTTGCAAATAAAATTTTAATATTTTAAAAATTATATATTTATTTCCAATAATAACATTTGAAAGCACATTTCATCACCTTTCAGAAACAGTTTTTAATTTTCGGAAACATACAGAAATGTCCCATTTATTTCGATTTTATTGTAAAACGAAAATTTTCTGACCTTCTGGCAGAATATGCCTAAGGCCCCGTGAGGTTAAAACAAAGCGTTTTATTATGATGAACCCGAATACCAAAATGATACGAAATTAAGTGGTTTTTTATCAATAAAATGTGTATTTATAGCAAAATAGATAAATTGTATTAGTAACAAAGTATAAACAACGTTTTGAGGTTAAACAACTGTGTATAAAAAATGTGATAACTCACTCAGGTTAAATGATTATATTTAAATTTAGTAAAATATACGTGTTTTGCGAATGACGAAATAATTTTGTATTTTTTTTAATGTTAAATACATTGATGAAAATATTGCACTACTGTTTGCGTGATAAGCAAAATTAAGAATGGGCCGCTTAGAGCAGTGGTTCTTAACCTGGTTTCGATCGAACCCCATGGATTCAGTGAGTCAATCTCGCGGGTTCGGCGGAGGTCAAGACACACCCCCAACTTATATGACTCGGTGAATGAGTGTCGGTGAGGAGGGTTCGGTGAATGCGCATATGAAACTGGTGGGGGTCAGTACCTCCAACAAGATTAAGAACCACTGGCTTAAAGGCTAAACATGTAAAGTGGATGGATGTAGAAAGGAATGTCAAGAGTATATTTGATGTACAAGTGGAACGGGAAGACCCAAGAAGGATTTGTATGACATAGTTAAACAATTTGACGGCCTCCGTGGTAGAGGGGTTAGGCTCTCGACTAGCAATCCGGAGGTCGCATGTTCAAACCCCGACGTGCGCAAGTAAATTTTATTTGATTAAATTGTGTTATTTCACAATGTATTACTTCAAAATAATATGTAGTATATTTTTGGCACGTTCCAGAGTGGAAGACACTCTCGGTATCGCCCTGGTGTAAGACCATCATTCAGAATTGAAACGTAGCTTGAAATGACTTTAACCGTGTTTGACGACTGGATCATTAGTTAGGTAATTTAACACCTTTCTCTTCCTACCCCCTTCTCCTCCCCATTACGTTCTGCATCACGACATATCCAAATTGGGGATGCCATAGTCTCACTGGCTACAGGCAGTTGGGATTCTTGTGTTGTATTCACATCATAACTACGCCGTCTAATCACAGGAGACCCAAGTTCTCCCAAAACATCATATTTATGCCGTTATAATAACAGGAGACCCAGATTGCCTCGTGATTGTACTTTATTAAAAGTTAGATATCTCTCTTCCTGTCATGCGAATATTTCTGATTTCTTTTATTTCAGAAAGCGAAACAAATAATGCTTCACATTGCCTTAGGATAATTCGAGTTATGTTGTTACGAGTTTGCGCCAATTTGTGAAGTAACACATATTTATTTTTAAAATAAAATTGTATGAAAGTGACAAAAAGTGAGATGACTTTTTATTACAAATTTTCTTAAGAAAAGGAATCGGTATTGAAAATTTTAAGTTTATTCTATTTTAAGTACGTATGCCGAATATTCGTAGGTATGAATTTTTAAGCCAATATCAAAATTTTAATATTTTGAAACAATAATTTTGATTTCTGATAAACACATCGGAAAGATTATTTTATCTAGATTTTAGAACAATTTTTGGTTTTGCAAAACAGTTAAAAAATAACCAATAAAAAGAACCGTTTAAAATGCACGGGAAGAACTGATAATTTTTGCGTGCAAACCTTGACAGGCAAAAGTTTACAGATTTTATTTTCATATTATTCGAAGGGCTAGGATTGAGTCAGTTAACTTTTTCAGACCTGAATCAAAATTCGGATGCTTGATAACAATTTGTTACTGTGTTAGAGTTACTTAAATTTTTTTTTTTTTTTTAGTTTTTAGAAGGTATTGCTACTAAATTTGAAAGATCATTAGGCCTCAGAGGACGTGTTTCACATAAAATGACAAATCGCACATTGCATACATACCAAAAATATACAAAAAGATTCAAAAATCGCCTTTCAAAATGCAAAAATGACTACCGCCTGCAAACATGTTACTAAAAACCAATTTAAAAATATCTCCGTGAAGCCAGTTATACCACCAATTAAATAACGAAAACCAAATTTTTTTATTCACTCTAGAAAGTGAGGAAAAAATTATAAAAAATATGTATTTTCAAACTTACATACGGTCTGAAAGGGTTATGGCCAAATATAACATGCGATAAGAATAAGAAGGTTATTTTGTTGATGACCGGACAACTCAGAAACCAACAATTTCGATACCTCCTTTTTAAATTAGATTTTAAATACATAGATTAGGTTATGGGCTGTTAAAAAAAAATCATAACTTTAACAAAAGGGTGTTAAAATGCCACTTTGTTGAGTTGTCGTGGAAACCATTTGTATAAGGAGAGTGAATACACTGAGAAAGGAGTGTCAGAAGAATGTACGACGCACAAGTGCATAGAAGAAGAAATCAGAATGCATTCCACGATCAAATAAATCAAATGCTTAGAGCAGGGGTGTCCAACCCAAATCACTTGGTGGGCTAAGGAGAATTTCCTATTCGAGGCACGGTTTTCCGCATTTCTACCGATTTATTACATATTTTCCTTAAATACTTTAATTTTAAAGCTCCTAAAACAATATAAGCTATTCTTGAAGATAATATCTATAAATTCCCCACGCCGAAACGGCAACTATATGAAATTCCCTCGATAGAAAAAAATCGCAAAGTATGCTCCGAAAATAATTATAAACACTTTTTTTCCAATTATTATTTTTAATTGATAAACTAACGTTTAAACAAGATTTTTATGCATAGCACAAAGGGTACATAACAAATATTATAATCAATAATTATCAGCCTGAAACACTCATCTACATTGAAAAAATCTTCCGAGAAAAGATCTTTTCTCGGAAGATTTTTTCAATGTAGATGAGTGTTTCAGGCTGATAATTATTGATTATAATATTTGTTATGTACTTTTTTTCCAGTTACATGTATGAAAAAAATTATAGTGTTTCTTTAAATGCTATTTTTAAAAATATTTTCAGAATTTTCGCTTAGATATGATCGTTTTCAATAGAAGCGAGCTCTCTCCAACATTCGTATTTATATGTCTCTCCATCTTCGTCGTTTTGAGCGGGTACTCCGCGCCTTAAAACAATAAATCAAAACCCCCATCGAGAATTCGAGGTCTAATAGAAAGAAAGTTCTAATTTTACAAAATATTATACAAATATGACAAATTTACTAGAACAATTTTTTTTATGAATACCAAAATTTAAAACAGAAAGCTGTAAACTTTATTTCGGACTGAATTTTTTTTTCAATTGAGCCACATGTTGGGTGTGCCTGGCTTAAACGGATTCCCACACGTGTTAGTGATTTGATATGATAGTGAAAATTAAATTGGCGGAAATGTCTTGAATTATATAATGTTATGTTTGCATTTTCCAAAACCAGATTAATAAGTTAATGAAAGTATACTGGCTATCCTAAACTAATTAAATAGTGTTAATAAAGTAATTAATTTTGTAAGCTTGTACATGTTTTCATAGATTAAAATATTATTATAATAAAGTAATATTATGAAATAAATTAAATCGCTTGCACTGGTAACACATAAACTTAATGATCCACTACAAGGTTAGAATATTATGTTTTAATGTGAATACTTATTTATATTTTCCTTAGACTATAACCATAAACCAATGGAGCGTTTCACTATATAATAAATTTCAGCCTTGAGCGCTCAGAATTTTTTAAGCGTTTAGTTGCAAATTTCCCGTACTCTTTCAAAAAATCATACCTCCGAATTTTGACCCTTCAAAAATAATATAAGAAACAACTTTGTAATTTTTTAAATCACCCCAAGGTCAGAGGTTACCCCAAGATCAGAGGTCACCCCAAGGTCGTAGGTTACCCTAAGGTCGTAGGTCACTCCAAGGTCATAAGTCACCCCACGGTCGTAAGTCACCCCAGGGTCATATGTCACCCCAAAGTTATTGAAATTTTACTTCAGTCGTATGGTCTAAAGCACACTCGTTTTTTTTTTAAATATGTAATCACAAGATCATTGATTTATAAGAAAAAATATTTCAATAACAGATTGCAAAAATAATTGTTCAGGTTGGTTGCGTATTTTGGTCTCTAATCCAAAGTTAAGTTTTGAATGAAAAGGGTCGCGCAGCCGTACCTCATTTCACTTTTGGAAATGACATTAATTTTCTGATCGTTATCACTTGTCTGAATCATCAGTTCCAATTTTACAAGAAAAACACTTTAATTTTTTTAAAATTAAGTTCATTGAACAAAAAAGAATAACGCTTAAATTCCAAAGTATTACTTTTCATTAGGAGGAAACAAACATACGTGCATTGTGTGTCTAATCTTTTGTCTCACCCTTATTTAATATGTAAGAAAGAGCATCAGCATTATTGTGATAAGGAACGTATGTTTATTGCCTTTTTGTTCAGTCGCTGTTCCATAAACGTGGGAATACTAAAATGGCCTATTATCTAGAGTCTAGAGAAAACAGCGGTTTTAATTAACACGATAATCATGACTCTTGTTAGTTAACACGACAAAAGGTGAAGACACCTATTAAATAATTTAATAATCTCAGTGCTAATTATTAAGACCTGCAAGTATTTATTTTGATTGCCCACCGCATTATCTGAATTGACAATAATAATATTATAACAGATGATTAGAATCCAGGTAGGATAAACGACTTTATAATGCATATACCTAAATCTTAAAACCAAACCGCAATCATGTCCAATTATTGTAATTAAAATTGCTCCGGTTTTCCAGAACTAAAACAATTAAACCAATCATGAAGTTATACAATTGTTAATTAATCGCTTATGGTATTGTTTTTGGGAAAATACCAATATTACTGATATTCAAGACCATCCTTGCTCTTAACCCCTTCAATGCCAAGGTGGGTCATATGACCCGCGTAATTTTTTTGTTCTGATAATAGGGTCATTTGAACCGCACCGACACGTGCTACATGAAATAATTTTCTACGCCGCGGGTTTATTGTTTCAATTTGATTGTATATGTTAGGCTAACCCTCGTGGCGTTAAAAATCTTACGTTGTAGTTTAGTTTCTCGGATTTATGCCAAGTTACTAGAAAAAAGACAAAAAAAAAAATTCTTACCTTATTGTTACATCATTAAAGTAAGTAAAATAGCGAATGATCGAAGAAAGGAATGTAAGGAGAATATGTCACATAAATACGAATGGTAGAAGAAGTCGGAGACGTCGAATCAGATACTTTGTCAGGCCATGTCAAGAGTCAGAATAATAGAAGAGTATTTATGATCCGATGTATGAATGTGAATGAGGCAAGCAGTGTGTGCCAAGATCGAGTTTTTTGGCGGTCCGTCCTCTCTGCTATTCCTGTGGGGAAACGGCGTGATTGTTAGTACAATCAAATTTTTGAACAATCTAAAAACAATTTAAATGCTTTATGTTGAAACATTTTCGGCACAGAAATGTCTTTCCGGAACAAATTTCGCTATATATATTGACCTTACTACACTTAGCGTATATCTTACCGTGCTCCCGTTTCATACCCTCGTAATACATAGTTCACGCTCTTCTTTTTTTTAAGTATTCCCTGTTACATTCTTCAGCTGATCTTTCTATTTGATAGGTCTGACTGGATGGTCTTCAAGTTAGCGTTGGCATGATTTCATACATCAGTGCATCGCATACTTCTTCGCGGATGTCTACAACCGACAATTCTTTTCCAATAATATCGTTCTGTTCAGTTCTTGCGTTCACAAGGCTAAGGTTTTTTTTTACATTAGCTACACACAGGAGGCCTTGAGGGAAACAATTCCTCTCAGGGCCTATGTCATCTTTGGACACGCTATGTAACGGGTTTTTTTGGGGTAAGGAAGGAGAGGAAGTTTTGTGAAGGAAAATATATAAATGGTGAGTAGATCTGGGGTCAGTGTGTCCAGGAGTGATGGACGTATGAATTTACTGCGGTGCAAGGCAATGAGAGTCCTGCTGGTCAAATCAGAATGCTCCAATCAACATTTTCAACGCACGTCACAAAATACCAAAACTGCCCCCGTGACCTTTTTATACATAAAATATATAATAATATTGATGTTTTACCAATTTATGGAGAACATGAAGATATACTCTATTGTAAATATGAGTCGCTAATGAAAAGTTGCAAAATAAAGTAAAGCTAGGGCTAGAACCAAACCCAAAATATCATGTAAATGCAGTGTACACGATGAAAAGTATATAAACGTATTACTATCGTATTTGATATGGGTTTTTTAAATAACTCAATTTCATTGTTCCAAAATAAACATTAATATTAGTAGATATATTTTGAACATAACTTGGGTATTTACTTATTATGTTTATGTTAAAAAAATTTTTGAAAGGAAAACAGCCATTTCAGTATTTTCTTCAAAATTCTTAAGGATTGTATTTTAAGATGATGCACTATTTAGTAACACAAAATCACTTCAATTTGGTTTGAAAATTAGTTTTTCGAAGAAAATGTCTTCCGACAGGTTTTTATTAGTGATGGGATAATTTATTTTATTCAAAGACAAATAACTTTGTTTACATCACTTTATTTTATACACAATTTACATGTTTCGTGAACAATGTTCACATCATCAGGTTTAAATGTACACTGAAAATTAGATTGCCTAGAAACATTTTAAGTAGATGCTTTAGTTAAATACCGCGAGTAGAACACACCATAACCTTTGAAAGTATCGAGTACTTTTCAAATAGTTTTTTTTTTATATGCTTAAAGTAATATCTATATGCTTTTAAAGTTCCAAAAACTCCTACTAACAAACCTCTTTTTGGATATAACATTATTGTATAATGGAGCAAATTAAATTCTCTAGAAAATGATCTTAAAACATTTAAATATTTGTGCCCGAGCTTTGCAAAATAAAATAAAACACTCCTTTTGGCGATGTTTTTTCGTGAATAAATCGAAACGGGCGCCTGTTGTTTTTGAACGGGAATTTAAAACTTGTCGCCATCTACGTAAGGAGTGTTATTGTTAGCGACCTGATCCCGAATTTTACAAGATTTATGGTGATTCATCACCATAAATGAAATGCTGACATTTGGATAGGTAGAACCTATTCTACTTTTATTAATATCTTTTTCAAATACAACTGTAAAAGCATAATAATTATGATATCTACTTTTTTTTGTTGTTAGTTTTTGGGGTGTTATGCCGTGTTGCGCTATCTCCTTCTATAGCCGACGTTTCGGACAGCGTTACAGTGTCCATCATCAGGGCAGATCCGGTAGATCCGAAACAACAAAAATGCTTTTGGCCGTGAAAATCTAAAAACTTACATGATATCTACTGTTTTTGTTAATAATAGAAAACATTAATTTATAAGTTCAGTACGCTTCAACAAGAAATCTTCAATATGTTCTGTCCAAAGCAAAAAGCGTAAATACAATACATCTAAGAAAATCTCTGAATTTTTTATAGCCTTCACATTCGGGGAAACCCGACGTCCTTGCTTCAACTGTGATGTTGTCTTGTATTTTTAACCCACGTTGAACGTGGAAAACTTTAAAAATACAAATTTATCAGTCATTGAGACTCAACTTATTTAGTGCAATGCTGGCAATACCTTCACCTCGATGCAAGCTCTAAAAAAGATTTTATTTGAAATAAATTGCGAGAAACACCTGTTAAGAATATCTAGAAGAACGATATTATAACGCATCAATTTTTTTTTAAATTTTAAAATCAACAACTTCATACTTGTGGAAGACGTTTTGAAATACATAAAAGAAACTATTCAGATCTAGTTAATAAAAATAGTTCAAACAGTTTTATAGATTTTTCATTTTGGTGACTCACTGTGTGAATGTGATAATATCTAATCTTCCTCGGTGTTTTATTTTTCTTGCGTTTCTTTTTGAATTTCTGACCTATATTACCAATGTCACAAATCGCATTGAAATATAGGCAGATATGTTCACCGGATATTGGAATAAGAAAAAAATTTAATCAATTTTTTTTTTTTTTTTACCATCTTTCAAAATCTTTAATTTTTATTTCTTTTCGTTTGACTGGGGTTTGAATCTTCATCCCCAGTGATTGGAATCAACTATTGACCTTGCTAAATTCGGATTTTTAAAACCAAATTTGTTTCCTTTATTAAGTGTGTTATTTTTAGAAAAATGCATATGCGTCCATGTGTTTTTGAGTGATTCCCACTTGAAGCTGATGGAATACATTTTCATGCACCAACAAGTCTATCATCTGAGTTTCAGCTCGACCGAATGTCAGGAAGTGGGTTAATTTTCACTTCCAAGAATCGTTTAAGATCCAATGAAAAAAGTGAAAATTAAATAAATTTTCGCATTTAGAAAACACTTTGTGACAGAAACCTGAACCTTCATCAGGGGTAAACCGAAACCGGTTGGTTAAAGAAGTGTAATTGAGTGGTATTCAAACAAAGTTGTTTTATTGTAATATTGAAATTTAAATAGATGTAATTAAAAATCAGTGCTTAAGATAAATAATTGTTAAGGTATTAACCACTCGGACCCATAAGCTTGTTTACGCCACGCGTATGAGGCGTATCTGAGTTATTAAGAATGTAACCAAAACACAATGCATTATACATTCCAATTAGATTTAATACGCTGAACCCCTAAGGCCTCGGGCCTCAGATCAAAATATTTCCGTTTTACAATAAAATCAAATTAACTGGAATATTTCTGAACGCATCCGAAAACTAAAAACTGTTTTTGAAAGGTGAAAAAATATGCTATCAAATTTTATATTTCAAAATAAACACATAATTTTTGAAATATTACTTTTTTTAATGCAAACATAAAAAAAGCTTTTAAAATGACTTACCTCACGTTTTTTCTAACTCAAATTACACATAACGAAAAAAAAACACACATACATTTTATTACGCAAATGAAAAAAACGAAAAAATTAAATAATAATAAAAAATTATAGTAAGGGAGTCACAACAATTTCTTTTAGACCTGTATGAGTCGTTCCGAAAAGCGAACAAATTAGCCTGTGCGGTTAACTTTAAACGATGTTTCCTGTAATCAAATTTATGTTGACTCCTGTCATAATTCCAGATATGACCATGGATAATCGGCAGGCAATATTTACGTTTTTACCGGTTTATTCATTATGTATGCATTTAAAATATTATGCATATTGAGCACCTATTGAACAAGTTTGTTAATATTATTATCAACAAATATAACAAAGTCGTAGTAACAATGCAGTTTTGAAATATCGATACTAGAATGTCTGCTAAAATAATAACATGGCATTAGATAAGTTATAAAAACTTGTTTTGAAGGCTCAAAAACAACGTTTTAAACGCTGTAAAAAAAACGATTTAATTCTTAACTTTACGAGGTTTGACGGGTGTTACCTGCGCAATAAATCCAATTTTTGTTTTAATTTTAATACTGCACAAGAGTCCCAACCGCTACCAACCTTCTAGAGCCTGTGAGACTATGGTAACTGGCAACCCCGGCAGTGGTATGTTGTGAGGCTGATGGAAGTGGGGAGGGGAATGAGATGGGAGAGTGGAAGGTGGGGAAGCTTCTGGCTATTTAGATCTGGTCATCAAACACGGCTAAAGCCATTACACGCTACGTTTCAAAGTTTAATGGTGGTCTTACACCAAGGTGATACTGAGAGTATGTTCAACCCTGGAACGTGTCGCAAACATACCTTATATTTATTAAAATGATTAAATTGTGATATAACACAAAACAATCAAGTAAAATTTAATTAAATTAAGACAATATTAGCTAAACTCAATCGAAAATCTGGAGACAGAAAAATCAGATAGAAATATTGGCACTTCTGAGACTCGAACTACTGTGTTCATTTAATTAAATATTACAATTTGAGGTTTTATTCAAGTTAAAAATAAAAATTAAAAGCAAAAATTATTTAAATATAATATATTAAATAAATTCAATAATAACCCGCGGCCTTTAGATTCCTAAGAGGGGAAGAGGAAGGTGGAGAAGTTCTTAGCTATTCAGATCTGGTCACCAAACCCGCCTAATGCCATTTCAAGCAATGTTTTAATTCTGAATGGTAGTCTACACCAGAGCTATTAAGAGTATCTTCCACTCTGGAACGTGCCGCAAATATACATACATACACATCTTCTTCTCCTTGTCCTATTCGGGTAAGGGACCCATTGCATCGACAAGGCTCCTCCATAAGTCCCTGTCTTGTGCTGATTGTTCGGCCTCTGTCCATGGTAGACCCATCCTCTCCTCACACAGTTTCTGGAGTTGCCTCGCCCAACTGTGTCTGGGGCGGCCCACTGGACGTCTTCCCTCTGGAATCGCACTCAGTATTTTCCTCAGAATTCGATCATCAGACATTCTTAGTACATGCCCAAGCCACCTCAATTGTGATTTTTCTATGAAGAGTAGCAGTGGTTCAATGTTTAGATCATCTCGGATCGTCGAGTTTCTTATATGATCCCATTTCGTAACTCCTGCCACTCCTCTCATGTATCTCATTTCGGCAGCTTGGACTCTGGAGCGTGTTCGTTCATTTAGCATCCATGTCTGCTGGCCGTAAGTGAGCGTTGGGCGGTATACCGTTTTAAACACTGCCATCTTTGTCTTGGTGCTAAGCTCGGCTTTTCTTATTACTGAGCTGTAGAGAGGACGCAATACACTGCTTGCCGCACATATTCTTCTATCAATTTCTCCGTCTTGCTGACCATCGCTGGAGAACTCGACCCCAAGGTATTTGAACCTGTCCACCGTTTCAACTGAGTCCCATTAGCGAGTATGTTGCACTGAGTTTGGTCCCTTCCTATAACCATCACCTCCGTTTTTGAGGTACTCGTCTTCATTCCCGCCGCCGTGCACTCTTCGTTGAAACGGTTAATCCACTCTTGTAGTCCCTCCTGTGATGTCGTTAATCTCGCGATGTCGTCAGCAAATAGTAGGGAGCTGATTCTAGTACTGCCTACCAGGGCTGCATCCGGTGTTTGGCTTTTTCGTCTGATTCGGTCCATGAATATAGTGAAGAGGATTGGCGACATAGGGCACCCTTGTCTGAGGCCGATTTCCACTTCAAAATGTACTATATACCTTATATTAGTTGAAATGATTTAATTCTGAAATAACACAAATCAATTGAATAAAATTTACTTGCGCATGCCGGGATTTGAACTTCAACCCAATTTAATTAGGTCGTGTCACTCGTCCTACTCCTAAGACTAAGGGATCTGGGTTCGATTCCCCGTTGCGGTTGTTAACTTTTTGTTTTATTTTCTTTGTAATCGTCTATTTTTTTATATTTGATTAAGAGTTGTTGATATTATCTTCTATTTAAAATAATATAATTTTTCTGTTTTGATCTGAAACGAGCGAAACAAAATATATTTGTTGTACATAAGAATGCAAGATCATCTGTTATTATTGAAAAAAAAATCTGATTAATTTTTGTGATGTTATCATTAAAATATACCTACCTACTTTACTCATTAATACAATATACTAGTATATCTCGATGTATTTGGGTCCATAACTATACATAAATATATACGAGTATGTTCTATTTTGTACACGTTTATGATGTACGTAAATTACCTACCTTATTATATTGTGTTTTGTTCTCATTGAATACATACAAATGATATTATTTTTTTATGGGTAAGCCGTGCTCTATTTACTATATTATTTTTTATTACATTTTCTCTCTTTTGTTATGGTACATGATTACATTTTTTCAAAATTAAAATTTTCAAAAAGTAGGTACTGATAAATAGGAATTGCATGAGTCGTTGTCCGCTTTAGGATTATAAATCGACGAATTTGAAGATACTCTCAGTATCGCCCTTATGTAAGACCACCATTCAGAATTGAAACGTTGCTTTAAATGGCTTTAGCCGTGTTTGGTAAACATATGTGAATAGCCAGGTACTTCTCCACCGTCCTCTTTACCATCTTCTTCCCCTCCCCACTACCTTCAGGCTCATAAAATAACCCAATTGGGGATGCCATTGTCTCACTAGCTCCAGAGGGAATCAGTTGGAACTCTTGTGAGGTATTCACATAAAAAAAAAACACCATAACATAGGTCAAACACCATAACAGTTCTGCAAATATATACATGTTTTTAATTATTGTGACAGCTGTTTAGGCTTATAAGGCCATTTTTAAACGGTGGTTGGACCACTTTGAGAGACTTATTTATATGATTTTATTAACTCCCGCCCAATTTCAATTGTTTAATCGATTCCAAAGTACCCCACAAAATAGAGAATCTATTGTCGCAATTATTTTCTTCTTAAAACAGTTCAACCGGTAAAAACCATTTTAGGCATCTTAAAAATTGAAATTGGGCAGGGGTAAATAGAATCATATAAATAAGTTTCTCAAAGTGGTCCAACCACATTTTGAAAATGACCTTGTAGGCCAAAACAGCAGTCACAAAAATAAAAATAAAATACATGTGTGCATTTCACTTGTGTTAGGTAGATGTGAAACCTTCTGAAAACTAAAGTAGACAAAAGTGAGGAGGCTACAAAGCACCGCACAAAGAGGAGACCGATTATTCTATCTCATTCTTTTTTTCTTTTTTTTAAAATATGTTTATTCAGTTTTAATTTTACAATATTTTATTTTACAAATCTTACGAAACTGATCAATCAGTTTGATTGTAAGAAATCTCTCATTTTTTTCTAATTATTTAATACAGTATACTTTTCAGTTCATAGTATATACTAAATATAATACTTAATATTAAAATACTAATTATTATGACAAACTAATTATTATAATGTTTATGAATTGAATTGTAGTAAAAATATTTTACACAGTACAAACATACGGTCAGAAAAAAAAATAGAAAGGAACTATATTATTTGATTTCATGTTCTTCGGAGGTAGAAAGATTTAACTTTTATTTTGATTTTTGAATAAGATGTCTCATTTTTGATATTTTCAGGTAATGCGTTAAATATTTCCGGAATTTTATGACTTTTTGTTCTATCTCCGTATAAATTTTGAGATTTATTGACAATAAACATTTGTGCTTTTCTATGCCTAGTAGGGTAGTTGTGGTTTACAGGTTTTTTTGAATTCTGTATTCCAGAATTCATCTAGCGTTAATTGGTAATCTACCTTACTGTGTGTAGAGAGGACATTACACAAGGAGAACAATTTTTTATAATCACCTTCACATAACTGGACCTTTTTTTTGCCTGATATCAATTTTAGGAAACGGATTTGTAATTGTTCTATTTTATTTACGTATGTTTTGTACGTTAATCCGTAACTATTTATTCCGTATCCTATAATTGATTCTGCTAATGCGTTGTATATACAGTATAATATATTTTTATTAACAAAATTTTTTACGTGGTAAAATTTTCCTAATATGGATCTTAATCTATTACATACATTTTCAATATGATTTGACCAGTTAAAGTTGACATCTATTGTAAGACCAAGGTATGTATATTGGTACACTTTTTTCTATATTCGTACAATTACACTGCTGGAATTGGTTTTTTGTGTGCAAACAATCATATGAATGACTTTTTATATGTAATTCCTTTTCCTGACAATTTGCTATCAACAATCCTATATATGTGTTTGTATCTTTTTAGTGTTTCTCTTTCGTTTCATCGAGTTACAATTCACAACTAAATAAGTTTTCACTTCAAAAAAACATGGTATGCAATTCACACGCGGTAGAAGCGAAACCTTCAGAAAACTAAATTAGACAAAATTGGGGAGGCTACGAAGCACCGCACAAAGAGGATAATGATTATACTATCTCATTCTCTCGCAGGTTAAATCCTATAGATGTCTGTATTTGTCTCTTTTTAGTGTCGCTATTTTTCGTTTCAATGAATTTCAAATCACAACGTTGCTGAAGAAGTTATCACTTCGAAATCAAAAACATATGCAGAACTTGATAATAACATCAATAAATTATTTTCTTTAAATACGTAATATTATGTAATTTTTCAGGTAGGCACATTTATTTAAGGGTTGAAAATTGTTGACATTTTTAATTATTAAAAAAACTCACCTGGTTTTTTTGGCAATTCCGGCTCTAAAGCCAAATCCATCTTCTCGTTCATCGTTTCCGGTATCGTTCCTTCAGTCTTCATTTTGAAACTTTTCCTTTATATCGACCTTAACAACGTGTTTATCTTTGGCACCAAATATTTACTCAGAGGAAATTATCCTTTTTGTAATTGAATCTAACACCATTAAATGCGATTTTTGTTACTAATTATACAAAATATCACAAAATTTAATCTCGCATTTAATAAACGAAACTTTTGAGAAAAAATATTGAAAGTTCTTCATCGAATTCGTTCGGAATTTTAAAGCAATTAAATGCATTCGTTGCTTCAACAAAATTATATTATTGTATAAGACGGTTCATAGTATATATTATATCACTTCAATTTAACACAAATGTTTTAAAGTTTTTGAAAATACTGAATTTGAAATTTATTTGTTTCATGTTTATGATGATTTAATTTTATTTTTATTGTCTCCGGAACTTTGACTGCTGCCGAAGTTAATTTGCAGAACGTTCTTCGTGGCAGTCAGTCATCAACTGACCAGCACAGAAGTTTTTCAGTCATATTGTAGACAGACATGTTCCCACGAGCCGTCTCCGCTGCACCGGCACTAATATAGCCGCCTGCCCTTCGGAAAAAAGGACAACTAACCCACTTAACACGCGAATATAACCGGTCGAATAAAAATAGATTTCTACTCGGGGATTCAATTTCAGTTGACATTATCAAAGAAACTCGTTTGGTGAGTACTGATATATTGATAACAAACTTATAATAAATATTGGAATTTTTTTAAATCGTATCATTGCAGCAAAAATACGATTAATTTCTTTCTGTTGATGATGCTTGAGGGATATTTTTTATGATCGGCATTTTTATTTTATTTTTTTAAGTGAAACTTCATTAGCACGTCGTGATTTAAAACTCGATGAAACTAAACAGCGAAACTTTTATGTTAACTCCACACAGGAGGCTCTGAGAAAAATAATTTACCTCAAGGCCTTTGTTATCTGAGATGGTGAGTGGAGGGTCTCTTTGAGGAGAGGAAGGAATGAACATTGGTCTTGAAGAGACCCATGTTGTTGGAAGGAGGAAACGCAGAGGCCGGCAAATCATTCCACGGCGGAGCTGTTGAACTCAAGAACGAGTCGAAGAAGCGACCCGTTGTTGAGTTCAACAGCTCTGAGTTCACACTGAAATAACGGATAATATATCCGTTATTTCAGTGTGAAACGTGAAGTGTGAACGTATATAAAAAAGCCTAGCTTAATTATAGAGGTAATGTGTGAAATTATTACTATATTCATTTTAACATATTTCTGTTGATGATGTATCTTTATTTCTTTTTTAAAAACACAATAAGAAAAAAATAATATCTTTTGAGATTATTTGTTCAGTGGTTGAGATTTTCAGATATGGGACCAGGAGTCAAGGGTTGAAGACCAGCTATATACAAAAAATAACATGTTTGTCTAAAAAAAATACGGTGGTCGATTGTCCGGCGTTTCTGTATGCCTGTGTGGAACCCTCGTCTCGGTCAACGGGTCAACAGTCAGACAGGTTGATTTCGATACTTAGGACTTGTGTAGATGTTTTTTTAAATACCTCCACCTACAATTTAATTTATTGCTTAAGGCGATCCACTAGTACAGGAAAAAATCGAAATCGGAATTCACGCCCTTTTATGGGAGGAGTTTAAAAATACTTGAGAAAAAGCTTTTGGAAAGGTTGGAAAAGATATTTGAGATTTTTTTTTACATGTTGATTTCGTAAAGGCCTGTAAAAAACATTAATTCCTTTTTTATGCATTGTTTATAGCAATAAAACGGAATTTTTAAATTGATTTCACGAAAATAAGCGGCGCGGAGCATAACACGACCGCTCTCCGCTCCGTTCGGAGGAGTAATGACGGAAGACAGGGGGGCGGCTGCCAGTCGTTCTTCGGTGGACGGTATAAGGTTCACTTTGATATAGCAAATTCGTCGACTGCCGTATTGTCGTCGTGATGTCAAAAATACCAACGCGAAAATGCATATTATATTTTATTTTGTGAGGTTCGGGCGTAAATATCATTTTTTTTCGCGATAATTATATAAGAAACTGAATTTGCCACATTATGCAATAAAACCATATCCGAAAAAGTGTTTATAAGTAGGAGAGTTTTCAGTTAAAAATGTTTTTTATAGACCTAATACTTTATTTTTTTCTGAGCTTATTAAAAGACTTATTAAAAAAAATGACCGATATTTTTAAGGGCCAAAGTATGTTCTACACGCAGTATTTAATTGAAGCATCTATAATACTTCTAAGCGGTCAAATTTTCAAAACTAAAACATACGATTTTGTATGATTTTGCATTATTTAGTATGGCTTCATCTTAATACCATATTTAAGATTCATTTTGACGGCTTCCGTGATCGAGGGGTAGATCGCGTCGCAAATTCCGTGTAATTATTTTTTCCCAGTTCAAACTGCTCCCAACCGTCTATGGCCAATGAAACCATGGCATTCCCAGTTAGGTTATGTTGTGGGGATGGGGAATAGGAAGGTGGCGAAGTAACTGGCTATTAGATCTGGTCAGCAAACATGACTAAAGCCATTTCAAGCAATTACTTAATTAATTGTAAAACAACACAAAATAAATTATCTTGCGCATGCAGGAATTTGAACCCTCGATCTCCGGATTCGTAGTAATGGGCCTTACGCTTCGACCACAGAGGCCACCAACATATTTTTGATAAGTAGTAGGTACTTATAATAATTAACAACTGTTGTGTAACTAGCACTGCTCTAAAATTTGTCACAATGGAAAAACTCGAATGATATGATTGCACTGAATTGTACCAATTTATTAATTGTTAAATTTTCCCGATAACTCTGAAAAAACCAATGCATCAGCGGTAGGTTAATTTCATAACCACTCGAGCAACAGCGCGATTTGTAACTTTTTCCTCCGATTGCTCGTAATATTTTGGTGACCATTTTGAATATTTTCCGCCGACATTAAAAAATCATACCTCCCAATTTTAATATGGAAAATTGAAAAAAAAAAATTAACGCAGCTAGAAAAAATTGCCTAAAACTGGCAGCAAAACAATCCGAGGTATGTTAAATTGTGCAATATTGTGGTAAAAAACGCTCCAGTGGATAAACTAAATACATGACCAACTATTTAGCGACGCGCGACGACAAAGAAATCTGAAGCTTAAAAAATATATATATACAAATACAATATTGGATTAGATCGCCGATAAAATATTGTATTTGTATGCCTTTCTTGAAAGAATAAAATTTTAAATTATGAATAAATTTTTTTTGCAGGCGCAAACAAACAATAAATTTGTCTTTATATTTTGTAACATAACTTGTAAAAATTGTTTTTTTTCCAAAATAATTAAATTAACGCCACTTATAAACAAGCAGTAATGAATAATTTTAAGTTTACCTCCTTTTTAATACAAAACTTAAATTTGGATTTGAGAGAAAAATACTTAACCAAACTGAATAATATGTTTTTTATCAAAATGTATTTCAAATATCTAGTACCTACGAACAATATGTGCCACTTTATTTATTTATGATTTAAATTATAATGTTTGGGTCATAATTTTAGAGGCAAGTTTGGCAATTATTTGTGAGTTAATGATATTTATTTAAAAAAATAATTTTGCTCGACTAAATATTTAAATATAATGAAATATAAATTTTAAAAACATAACTTATTAAGAAGAGCATTTTTATCGGCTTAAATTTTAAATGGCGGTTTCGGCCCAATCTCCGCTTTTTGTAAAACGGTTATTTTTTTAAATTTTTATTTTATTTTATTTATAACAGAAACAAACAGTACATTATTTTCAGTTGTGAAAAAAGTTTACAGTTAGTAAGTATATTTCAAGTTAGGTGCCTATGATATGTTTCATTGAAGTATCTTGTTTATATTAAATGATTACCGGGTGATGTGCGTTGTGGGTAGGTGTGTGTGTGTGTGTGTTGTGGATGTGAAAAGTGGTGATGTAATTTACATTACTGACATGCTCTTTTTAAATTTGGGAAGTGAATCTGAGAAAAAGTCGATATTAGAATTTAGACAAACATTATTTAACACATGAAGAGCACGGTTAATTGGCGAATTAGTTGCTGCATTAGTTTTATAATTAGGCATGTGGAATAATTCTGTATGGTGTGTACGTCTTAAGGGTATGTTAAAATTAATTAGGGAAATAAGTTCGGTACAGTCGATGTTATTATTTAAAATTCTGTGTATAAATGTTAAATCAGCTATTGTTGTCCTTTGTTGCAAAGTTTGAAATGCGCGTCCAAAGTTATTGTTGAATTTGAAGGCAAGATTTTTATAAATTTGTGTTGAATGTTTTCTATGCTATCAATATATAGTTTGTACTGCGGGTTTCAAATTGGTGAGGCATATTCCAGTGTACTTCTGACTAATGCAAAATATAACATTACTACTGTACGCAGGTTACTAAATACTTTACTGACACGAAGAACAAAACCAAGCATTTTATATGACCTGTTAACGATTGAGTCGATGTGCTTATTAAATATAAGTTTGCTATCATACATAGTAAATCCCAAGATCTTTACATTCCTTTTTAGAGATGACAGGTTCATTGTGGAGTGAGTAAGAGTGCTCAATTATATGTTTATTTCTGGTGAATGTCATAGTGTGACATTTGGAAATATTGATATCTAAACAGTTAACTTTGCAATACTTGCAAAGCCTATCTAGGTCACTTTGTAACGCTTCACAGTCAGAGAGAGAATGCACCACTTTGAATATTTTCATGTCATCAGCGTAAAGCAAATATTCGGAATTTTGAAAGCATGATCCAATGTCATTTGTATAAATGTTGAACAAGAGCGGACCTAGGTGGGAACCTTGCGGGACACCAGATATTACCTCTAAAGACTTTGCGAAGACGCCGTTGATTATGATTACTAATATAAGACTTAAACCATCTAAACAGGTCGTCATGTATACCAAGTAGGATGAGTTTTTTCAAAAGAATTGAGTGAATTACACGGTCAAAGGCTTTAGAGAAGTCTGTATACATAGTATCGACTTGCTCCTTATCGTCCATCCTGCTATGCAAGAAGTTAATTAAAAGGGCGAGGTTGGATGTTGTAGACCTGCCTTTAGTCGAAATAGTAGAGGACAATTGATCGAAAAGAAATTTTTCAAGAACTTTACTTAGAATAGGAAGTTGGGAAATTGGACGGTAGTTTTTAACGTCATGCTTATCACCTGTCTTAAAGATCTTAATGTTTAATTAATTTAACTAGCGAGTTCCCGGCATGCGTAGCAATGCACCTAATAAAGATATTGTTTCTACCTGCGTGTCCTTTCCCATTCGTCCCATTCAAGTTCCCTTTCACCTCACGCGTTCCCCCTCCACCTACCCCGCCTTTCCTTTCCCTGCTCCTGCTTCTCCGTCCCGCGAACCCCCTCCTTCCTCCCGCGTTCCCCTCCCCCATCCGGCGTTCCCCTCATCCCCTTCCGCGTTCCCCTCCCCCCTCCCATGTTCCCCTCCCGCGTTCCATACATTTAGTCCCGGTACATTCAGTTTCAAACAGCTCACGTGCCATCTATTGCATTTTTTTAATGCAAATGTCATAATGCCAGAGCTCACCAATTATATATGGAAACCTTGCGAGCGTGCGCACAACAGCTCACCATAGATTCATCGCAATCGGATGAATGGTTTAGGCACCGCGAAAGGGACAAACAAAGAACCATTCATTTTTATAAATTAATTTTCGTTATAGAATGTTCAGTTAGATTATATATATTTTTGATAATTACCATTAATTCGCAAAAATTATCAAAGTTTCCTCTAAAATCATGAAAAATTAATCCTTTAAAGGCCTATATTTTATAATTTAAAACACAAATAAACAAAGTAGCACATATACATACTAGACAATTGATATATAGTGGAATCCGTTTATAATGACGTCGAAGGGAAATAACAAACACGTCACATTAAGCGTACATCATAAAAATCATTTTGTAGAAAATAAATAACCTCCTGTTTTTGTTAGGTATATATGTATGTATTTATTTAAATAGAGAAAAACACAGCACACGAAGACTCGTGACGAGCCACGCATCGCGCCGAACGTGTTAGGAATCATATCGGTCACTATAACCGACATAATTTTCCATGAAATTAGGGCATTATTTATTAAAAATGGGTCATAATAAGCGACATGTCACTATTAGCGAAGTCATAAGTCATTATATCCGACTTTATTATATAGAATTTTATATGAAAACCAAACTTCGCTGTGTAATTACTTCATATTAAGCGGTTGGTCAATACAGGCGGAGTCATAATAAACAGATTCTACTGTTCCTTTTAATAAAAAAAGTGAGTTTTCAGCTGGATTAAATATTTTGGCCTCAAATCCAAATTTAAGTTTTGTACGAAAAAGGCAGCCGACGTAGTTACCTTGAAATAACTGACAGATGCAATATTCTGGTATTTTTCCAAAGATGAAATTTCAATGGAATCTTCCTAAAAAATAATACTGCGGTGTCATTACAATTCTGATAATTTTATCACCAATGTAATCGATGGAAAATTATCACTTTTTAACATATGAACTAAAGTATGAAAACAATTTGTTTTAATAGTTTTTTCACGCATGAACAGCTTTTTTATCATTTACTTTGAATCACTCGAGTAAACATAACAACTATTGAAATCTGTTACTGACCTCAATTTGAAGGATCATAGTTTACAATAATATCAATAAAAAGTTATTTATCTCGTTCTTCCAGAACTTACGTATAGTTTCGTATAATTCTTATATCCTCCATGTTTTTATTTTTATTTTTAGGAAATATGTTTCAACCAGCGAATCGCATACTGGAGAGGGAATAACCAGGCAAAACCGGAAATATGTCATTTTTAAAACGAATTTTAGACGTATTCACTCTTTTCCACAAAAAAAATATAAATTGATTTTGAAAAACTGTTCTTTTATCTAGTAAAGCTATGTTTTAAATTTTTGAGAAAATATGTTTATTTTTGATAAAATAAGGTTTTACCGCAGGTCGTTGGCAGATTTGTTAAATTTTCATACAAAATTTTGTATTATACAACACACATTTCAAATCATATAATCATCATATCTGGGAAAGCTGTGTTTTAGAATTTTAATTTTGTTTAAATAAAATCATTTAAAAAAAGATACGCACACGTGTTTTGTGACGAAAATACTTCAGTTTGTCTATTTATTTACGGTCTTACAAACTAATATATTAAGATTTTTTTTTCATTTTTATTTTTCGTTGACATTATTAGTATATAAATACTTATCATCAAAAAATAATTACAAAAAGGACATAATTTTAATAGTTTTATCATCACGCCTTTCAGCATTTTTGAATGTAGGTATAAATTAAAGCAATTTTTTAATGAAATAAAATCAATATCGAGTTATTATTTAAAAAAGCTGATACGGAGAATTATTAGTCTTTCTCATTGGAACCGCCCTGTACGAACGTAAGAACATCTTCCGACGAAATATGAATTCTCGGCCGCTGGCTGGTTAAGGGCCCTTAATGGTGGACTGCATGCCGTTGGCGCTAACAAAATACTGTCCAAAAAAGCGAAGCTAGCAATCCACAATGGAGTGTTGGTACCTACCCTGATGTATGGCAGTGAGGCATGGAACTGGCAGAGGAAAGATGAAAACAGATTGAATGCTGTAGAAATGAGATCCCTGAAGCGTCTGTGTGGTAAAATCATGTATGATAGTCTGATGTAAACGTAATGCGTAAGACTAAGAAAGGGACCGTCAGATGGTTTGGGCATGTAGAGCGAATGAACGAAGAAAGGAGTGTAAGGAGAATGCATGACGGCAATGTGAATGAAAAGTAGAAGAAATAGGGGACGCCAGAGGAAGACGTGGCACGACCAAGTGAATCAGATATTTGAGTCGGGCCATGTCAAGAGTTAGAATAATAAAAAAGGATGTATGAGACGATGTATGAATGCGAATAAGGCAAAGAGGGTGTGCCAATACTGAGTTGTTTGGCGGTCCGTCCTCTCTGCCTACCCTTGCGGAGAAACGGCGTGATGTTAGTTAGTTACTTATTTTTTGCCATGGTTTTCTTTTTTAGCATATTAGCTTGTCTGTGTACAGTGGCGTGCGTAGAGTTTTTAATTAGAGTGGGCAGCAGGGCAAACAGCGAAATAATTGATATTAACCCCTCAGGCTAATTTGTTCGCTTTCGGGAACAGCTCATATTGTGTACGCCACTGTCTGTGCATCATTGTGATAAGCAGATAATTTATCTGACCGTGAATGATGGATGCATTTAATTGATAAAATAATTTATCAATAAAGCGGAAAATCTGTTTTTCACAAGGGTGTGCAACAGCTTTTCCGTTGGAAAACCTATCTGGAATCTCTACGTAAATTGTACTATCACACTTGGCAACGTAATTTATGTAGTAAGTTAAGTATCTTTTAAATATTACTTCTCTCGAAACAACGCCATAATATTTTTTATATGAATACCGCACAAGGGTCACCATCTGCTCTCATCTGGAGCCAGTGAGACTATGGCATCCCCAATTGGGATATGTTGTGTGACTGAAGGTAGTGGGTAGGGGAAGGAGATGAGGAAGAGGAAGATGTGTAAGTACCTGGCTATTCAGATCTAGTCACCAAACACGGCTAAAGTCATTTCAAGCAACGTGTTTTCTGTACTGATTTTTCGAAGAGTCAAAGCCAAGAAATAGCTTCTACGTCAGTGTACATACAATTTCTGTTAGTCATCGGTCGGTGAATCGTAGAAATTTATTGGTGACTTTTTCGCACCTGACGGCCGGCTGTTGTCGAGGGGTAAGGTTCTTGATTCACAATCCGAAGTTCGCGGGGTCGAATCCCGGCGTGCACAAATATATTTTATTTTATTAATTTGTTTCATTTCACAATTAATTTATTTAAAAATATATTTAGTGTATTTGCGGCACGTTCCAGAGTAGAAGATACACTCGGTATCGCCCTGGTGCAAAACCACCATTCAGAATTGAAACGTTGCGTGAAATGGCTTTAGCCGTGTGTGGTGACCAGATCTGAATAGCCAGGTATTTCCCCACCCTCCTCTTGCCCATCTCCTTCCCCTCCCTACTACCTTCCGTCTCACAACATAGACATGGCAGCCTCAATTGGGGATGACCACTCCTACTCTAGGCAACTCGAAACAGCAGAACTGCGAATGCTTATATAGTCGGCAGAAGAATCACTAAAATATAGGATTAATAGTTCACGGGTGCCCGACAATTGGTCCGGTGACATTTGGTCCGGCGACAGTTGGTCCGGCGACAGTTGGTCCGGCCGACAGTTCGTCCGGCGGACAATTGGTCCGGCGACAATTGGTCCGGCCTGATCCTTTAGAAGATTTTTTCTTCAAATAATTAAATTCTCCCAATCCAGACCAACACGCAGTAGATAGGCAAACTCATTCACCGTCAAGTCCTAGACAAACCTCATCCATGTCACCAAACGTAGCGAAACTCTTAGGGGTGTTCTACATCAGGGGTGTTGGTTATCCAATAAATGGTTTCCGATGCTGGGATACCCATACAAGCCTCCCAAATTGAAACCCAAGTTGAGTACAATACAAGTAAAATATAAAAATGAATAATAATGGTATTTTTCCATAAACCAATAATATATTTTCGTTACATTAAAAAAAATACATAAAATGTGAATACTTTAAATTCCAGACATGTTACAAACATACATTTTTATCACCACAATAATTACAAATATGCCAAGCGCCGCGCCGCGCTGATCGCACATTATATGGTTTTCTTTTGTCATGTATATTTTATGGTTCCATGACAGTTCATCCTGCGACAATTCATCCTGCGACAGTTCATCCGGCGACAGTTCATCCTGCCGACAGTTCATCCTGCCGACAGTTCATCCTGCCGACAGTTCATCCTGCCGACAATTCATCCGGTGACAATTCATCCTTCCTGATCATTTAGAAGATTTTTTCTTCAAGTAAGTATGCAAAGAGGATATACGGCCGTACAACCAAAATCGATATACTTATATCTGAAGGTATCTTGAGTGGAAATCCGCTGTAAAAATATTTTTACTAACAATAATTTCGACTCTCCGAAGAAGCATGCGTTAATAACAAAATACGACATACTTATACGTGCAGTCGGCTTAGCAAAAAACCGTAAAGATTCCTACTTGCATATAATATAACTTTTTTTATCTGAAATTAACACCATCTTTTTAGGGTGAATTGACTAATTTAAAAAAAAAACACAAGAGTCCCAACCGTCTCGAGCCAGTGAGTGCCAATGGCATCCCCAATTTTGGTATGGTGTGATGCTGAAGGTAGTGGGGAGGGGAAGGAGATGTGGAAAACATATCTTCCTGGCTATTCAGATCTAGTCACCAAACACGGCTTAAGCCAATTCAAGTAATTAGACTAATCCAATATACACTGTACAACAGCGAAAAAATTTAAACAAATCATATGAGTGGGGAGGGGAAGGAGATGTGAAAAATTCTGCTGATGTGAAAAAAATGCTATTCAGATATAGTCACCAAACACGCCTAAAGCCATTTCAAGTAACGTTTCAATTCTGAATGAATACTGACGAATAGCAAAATACGACATACTTATATGTGCATCTACTTAAGATTTAGGAGGCGGACATGTTTACCGTCGCCCCGGGAACCATTTATTGGATAACCAACACCCCTGCCATAGGTCATCCCAAGTGGTTCGCTACGTTTGGTGAATTATAAGGGTTCTTTTTAAATTTTTTCTTTATTCATTACTTACAAAATATGGTTACATAATTAGTGGATTTTTCGACCACCATGCTAGGCTGATGCCCGTGGTTATGGTGGTCGATTATATGCCAGTGTTATGGTTGCCCGGGTTCTTGGAGTGATGTTTGTCAAGGTCTTGTTGGCGAATACTATTCCTCACCTACTGCGTGGCGGTCCGGATCGGGAGAGATTACTTGAGGCAGACGTAATAAATAATAAATAGTATATTTGCGGCACGTTCCAGAGTGGAAGATACTCTCTGTATCGCCCTGGTGTAAGACCACCATTCAGAATTGAAACGTTGCTTGAAACGGCATTAGCCGTGTTTGGTGACCAGATCTGAATAGCCAGGTACTTCCCCACCTTCCTCTTCCCTATCTCCTTCCCCTCCCGACTACCCCCAGCCTCACAACATACCCCAATTGGGGATGCCATAGTCTCACTGGCTTCAGACGGGAGCAGTTGGGACTCTTGTGAGGCATTCATGTAAAAAAAAAAAAAAAAAAAACAATCCGCCTAACTCATAATCGCGGAATAAGATAATACCACGATAATACCACCGGGTTAGGTGAAATTTGTAGGACAATTTCACCTAACCCGGTCGTATTACCGTGGTATTATCTTATTCGGCAATTATGAGTAAGGCAGATATATAAGTGTTAGTATGACAAAATATAGACAATACAATAGGACAGGTTCGTGAAAGTCCACGATGTGGCAAGCGCTGGGTGATTGTATCCAGCATATCCTATAATCACATGTTTGGGAGGAAGACACAGTACATAAATAATACGGGCATGGAAAATGGTTGGGAGTCCTCTCTAATCGATTGGCAGTCCCAGCAAGAATGCGCATGACGTTCGGTCTAGCCGTAAACCACACTCAACTTCCGCGCCCTTTAGCCGGTTCTTCGGTGATGCCTCAAAGAAAAGTAAATGGGAGATTGGGGGGAAATGCCCGACGACCCTAAGGAATTCAGCGTCAAGTAGCCGGAAGCAAGGCGAAGGAGAGCCTAGGTCGCCCCCCAAACCTCAAGCCTGCGCAAGTTGCTGGGGGTGGCGCAAATGATTTTAGAGGGCACCGTGCCGTCGTCGACCGACTCCTGTTGATGCAGGGACGAGGTCTAGCGCACCCCCAGAAGGGAAAAAAGAAACATAACTGACTGCTTACATGCATCAGGGGCGGATCTAACGTTAAGCATTTCAGCAAATAATGCTGACTGGGCCCCCCTTCCCTGCAGTTTATCCAATGGACACGCGGGGCACGAGCCTAGAATCCCCGGCTTAAGGTTGCCCCGGAACTAAATAGATTAGGCCCCACACAGGAGGCCCCGATAGGAAGCAAATTTCAAATAAAGTCAATTTTGGTCAAAAAGTAGGACAGAACCACGTTGTCTCAAAGGCACAGTATGTCAATAATATAATCTACCTACAGAATACCGAAGATGGGCGTTGCCTACTGATTTTCAGGTTTGATGAAAGTAAATAAATAAATAAATAAAAAAAAGAGAGCCATAACATGATTAGTCAAAAGTCAAACATCAATAAATGTACACCTCCATCTTATCAGTATTCTTAATCCACGTGAGATCGCTCTAACGCAATATTTACTAACTGAATTGACCTATTTTTGGGTTATCAATATAATTTAAGGAGGGACTACTGTAGATAATATTATGATTTTGATTTTATTTTCATCTAAATATCATAAGCTTTCAACCATTTCCAAATATGTTACATAAGTATTTTTAGTAGATATAATGCAAAAAAGTGTATAAAATATATATATATTTTTTTTAAATCGAAAATTTATTTTTACAAAATATAAACATAATAGGATATTGGAGTGATAATATATGAAACATTTCATTTTCAAAACTTTCTATCTGTATTTGTTTATTTAAAGATGTACTACCAAAAATGCCAGGCTTGTGCGGATTTTTATAGGAGGAAGGTGTTATTTATTTAGTTATTAAGAATATTTTATATTAATTATTTTGTTTTTGTTAATAAGTTTTTATTTTTATTAATAGTTTTAATAATTTATTAATTGAAATTTTCAATATATTTTTTTAGTTGCGTTTTAAATTCTTCAAATCTATTGGAATCTTCTATTTTCTGGCCATTTATGAAAGAAATTTATTCCGTTGTATTTGTGATTCTGTTGACCTAAATTTTTTTGTTAATATATTTATATATTCAAATGTTCTTTTAAAAAAAAGAAGGAGAGAAGAGGAAAGAAAAATATGAGGTGTGGGTAGGAATCTGGGGTCTGTGTGTCAAGGAGTGACGGACGTATGAATCAATCTATCCCACTGTGGGTAAGGCGATGTTCCGAGAGTCCTGCTGGAGAGATCTACAGGTTTTTCCTCAACCAGTCTCTCCTGATCTGGCCTGCCACGGAGTTGGTGGGCAGACGCATCCGCCGCAAAGATCCGGACAAACATCACCCCATAAACCCGGGAACATCTGCTAAGTCATTAAACGTAGCGAACCACTTGGGATGACCTATGGCAGAGGTGTTGGTAATCCAATAAATGATTGCCGAGGCGGCGGTACCCATACCCGTCTCCTAAATTACAAATATGTATATAAATAATATTTATATATTTAAATATCCCTAAAATATAAAATTAGTGAAATTCACACATGTACATTTTCAAATGATACATACGTGGGGGAACAAAAAAAATGAGAATTTCTTTATTTTTCAATATTTTTGCACCAAAATTTGGTCGCCTTTAAAGAGTTCATTATTAGGGTGTATGCACTCGTCCAACCTTTTTTCTACTGTTCAAAACAATTTTGAAACCCACTGATTAGAATGTCCTTTATGGCCTCCAGCGATTTTTGTTTCACTTCTTCAACAGTGTGAAAACATTTCCCTTTCAAGTGCCTTTTCATCCTAGGGAGCAGAAAGACGTCACAGGGAGACAGGTCGGATGAATAAGGCGGGGGAACAATTTGGGTCATTCCATGCGTGCTTAAATACTGCTGCATAGAATACGCCGTGTGAGCAGCATGTTGTCCTTGTTGAAGAACCAGTCCCCTGTGCGCCAAGGATTCGACCTTTTTCGACGATTTTTCCTGATGCTCTCTCGCAACCTCTTTAGTACCTCCGTGAAGAATTGTCGGTTAACTGTTTGGCCTGGAGGAACAAACTCTGTGTGCACAACATCTCTGAAAAAAAAACAATGATCATCGTCTTGATGTTCGATCTCACCCGACTTTTTTTTCTGAAGAGGGGAGAGAGCACTCTCCCATTGGGTTTACTGTTGCATGGTTTTGGGATCGTATCCATAACACCATGATTCGTCATTCATCACCAATAATAACCTTGGAAAAAAATCTGGGTTCTCTTCCAGCTGATTTTTCAATTCGTGGCAGGCTTGAAGAGGAAGGCTCTCTTCGTTCCTCAGAGAGGAGACTTTCACGTTTTCGCCGAAAGAAGAAATCTTGATTTACTTAAAATTAAACTTTTGACGAAAGCGTGGACCCACAGCGACGCGGCTTCGCACGCTGACCGAGAAAGAGTTACCGTACAACAGTTGACCACACAATACCCGTTTCCCCTTCACTTCTAACCTCTACCGCCCGATTCTCATTACTTTTGGGTCCCCCTACGTATTTTCAAATCAATAAAATAAATTTGTTGGCATAATTCTTCGCGGACCCTTAACTATATTGTACCCAAAATATTTAATAAACTACCAATGACAATTATTCAAATATAATGTATGAAATTGGCTATTAGATACATATGATTTATATTGATAACCTACTGAAGCCCTTGTATCGCTAATTGGAATACAAATTGATTTATAATTGTATAATATCTTTTTTTTTTTTTTTTTATTTATTTATTTAATACATGAAAAATTGAAAGTACATATAGTTTTTTTATGATATTTCACCCTCCATGCTAGGGAAGACCCTGTGTTATGGCGGGTGAAGTTTACAGTTTTCGGATTACATTCATTAGTATTGGTTGAAAATGTTCAATAATTAATACTATGCACACAGATTCTTCTACAATAAGAGAGTTTATGTTGGTATTTTGGATGATTTATTTACTTGTTTATATTAAAATTGCTACATATTATAATATTACTGGTCTTCCATTAAAAGCATTAGCTTGTGGATGTATACTTACCTATATCTAAACTACTGATACGTGTTTGTTGTTTAACTACTATACTGCTTTTATATATTTATACACGAACTATTGTATTATTTAACCATGTTATTACATTAAATTATGTTGTCTCCGTGTACCTGCTGACAAACTACAAGAGTAGCATTCTTAAATCTTAAAATAACGGAAAAAAATAAATGCAAGTATAATTTACGCTATTGTCGTGATTTTATGGGCAATTTTAAAGTCTCGTACATTCATGCTTCATGTCTGATTTGACGTGAAAATCAATGTCAACCTGTACAGTTGTACAGTGGCCTTTGTGTTGATTCCACATCGCACTGTGCACCGACCCATACAAGTTAGACGGAAATAAATCACTTTGGAATTATTGAACGATGACGTCATGGGGGTATTTCCAGGAAGTCAGTGTGACAAATGTATTTTTAATTAGGTTAATTAATGCACGGGCTGACTAGTACAAGAGCCCCAAAATCGGATTAATTAGTTGCTTAAAAATATTATATTTCTATTATTTTTTTTTTTAAATTGAGAAACTATTTTTTTATTCAAATCAGTTTCGAGATTTTCCCACACGAACCTGCATCATGCTTATTTTGCTTCATTACAGTCACCACATACAAGAAGTCCAGGCAGGAAGTTCGTTACATTTATTTATTTATTTATTTACACATATACGGCACAACACGTGCCATTAACATAATTGACATACTTATAAATATTACAACAACATGAAGAATGTATGTGAAATTTAAGAAAAAAAGATAGTAAGGTAATAAGCAGTGAATAAAATGTAAAATGTATAAAAGTAAATTATAAAGTGTTAAGTATAAAATATAACATATAAAGTACAAACTACAAATTATTAGATAAAAAGTAAAAATAAAAATTTTAAGTGAGAAATAAAACAATAAATGTAGAAATATGATCTCTAAAAGGTACCTACAAAGATTTAAATATAAAATATAAATACGAGTAGTAAAAAATTCTGGATTCCATGTAGGAGTTTGCCCAAATTTACCAGTTTGCCGGAGAAAAAACGCTTCAGGAAATGAAAAATAAAATTTTAAAATAAAAATAATAATAATTATTTTTTTTTAAAGGTTAGTATAAGTGGTGAGAAAAAGATGAAAAGCAGAGGTGCGTTTAATTTAATCCTAAAATGTGAATTTTTCATGAAAAGAAGTGTACATGACTATAAATATTTGTACAAACGTTAATTTAGATGAACGCGTGTAATAAATTTTAAAAAATCCAAATTAAAGAAATTTATAATTTGAAAATTTTATTTTAATGCATATAACAATTTTTTTTCAAATTAGGGTTATTATACATCCCGAAAGTCGGTTACAAGTACTTGATTGATGTTTTAGAGTTTTTTCCGTCTTGCTTGTATGAAACAATACACTGTGCGACGTCAGAATAGATCAAGTAAGGTATTGTCCATCGCCGACATCGTATATATGAGCATTATTAATCCCTTTTATTATTTATTTATTATTTTTTGATGTTCCCCGTAAAAAGGTTATTAAAACTGGTTTTACTCCTATCTAACTGACCGCAAACAAAGAGTAGTATTTGATGGCTATGAGTCAAGAGGATTAGACGTGCCATCTGGAGTGCCGCTAGGGTCCCATTTGGGCCCAATCTTATTTCTTGTTTTTATAAATGACTTGTGCGATGTTATTTTGGATTCTAAAATTTTGTTGTTTGCTGATGATTTTAAGATTTTCAAAATTATCCATACATAACTATACTCAATGCTGCTCCAAAATGATATTAACAGAGTTTTAAAGTGGTGCAACAACAATAGAATGTTTCTAAATTCTTTAAAATGTGTTCACATAACTTTAACACGTAAACACAATCCTATTCCAACTCAATATTTTATCGACGGTACTAAACTCCAGGAGCAACAATTCGGGGCCTAGGCGTATTATTTGATAAAAAAAACTTACTTTCACACCTCATATCGACAACATCATTTCTAGATCCTTGAAAATGCTAGGATTTATCAAACGAAATAGTAAACATTTTCAAAACCCCATATCAAAAATAATGCAGTACAATAGAGAAGTCCAGTCCAATTTTTTTTATTTTTTTTTATGAATAATGACCTTCAAACTTAAATAACTGCATATTTTATTTTTTTTTAGAGTTAGTTTTAATAGTTAAAATAATTTTCAAAGTTTTAATTTTTCAAGGTACCTCTAAAAACACCATATCTATTATGCATTTTGTGACGTCATCTACTAAATACGAAAAAACGTATATTATTTGTTTATGTTGGTCTCCTTGAATCTCACATAGATTTGCGCAGGCGCCGCCGGCCATCTTAACGCGTTGATTGGTCTATTTATGGTGTATGGGCAATGGCGACAGCGAGATCAGAAGCTTCGCAAACATGACATGATGAATTTTACTTGCAGTTCTATGTTTTTGAAGTTAATTTACGTTTAAATGATCAATCCACTGTGATATTAGTGTAATTCATCATAAGTACCAATGCTGCGTTACTTTTTTTTCAGTTTTAGTCCTTTAAATTGTTGGTGATTTATTTTCGTTGTACGATGGGTTTAAGGTTACGTCTGAAATTTTTTTTTAATGACTTTTCCGCGAGAATTTAATAAAACTTCCATAAAAGTAATATTATTTAATAATGTAAAAGACTAATGCATGTGTAAATAAATACAAAATACAGAAATCAACACATTAAATTGCGTAACACCGAATCCAAGATGTCATATTTTTTAAGTTATTTTTTCGGAATCATTAAAATATTTTTTTATCATTTTTAATTGTATGAACGAGATAAAAAGTGAAGTGACAGTTTTATTCCAAATTCATAAAGTAAGAGGACTGTATCTTTAAAATTTTGAATTTTCCTAAATTTTTCGACCATTTAATAGATTATGTTTACAGTCAGCTGTTTTTTTAAATTTTTTCATTTTGAAACTTAAAATACTGCAATTTTCAAACGCGATCGTATATATGTCAGATACAAAAATCTAAAAGGCAATTCTATTTAGTTTCTATAAAGGTATATGCTTTTACGACATCTTCAAAAATAAGAAATATATAGAACATTCGTTTGTGTCATACCTAAATTCCCATACAAATGACGTACAGCATAAATAAACCTGTCATTACAGTGATTACCATCGTGACGTCACCACACAGCACACCAACCTGACGCTGTGTTTTAACGAGAATATTAAAAATGCACTTTTTAGTATTTTTTTAAAAACTATACGTTTAATATTATTAAATAAAACTTATATATTCAGAATCAGCGTTTATTGGTCTATATGAGCATATTTTTTTAAAGCCATAATATTTTTCACTGGAGTTCCTTATTCCTTCACCCGCAACGTGTTGGAGTACGCAAGTGCTGTATGGAGTCCAACCTACAAAGTTCACATTCAGCGAATAGAGCGAGTTCAAAAACATTTTATGTACCACCTAGCGTATTCCGATAAGCGAGCTCGATCACTTCCTCACTACACCGATAGACTAAAATTCTACAATGTACGCACCCTTGAACAGAGAAGACTAAATACAGATTTAAATTTTCTTTTCAAAATTATTAATGGTTTAATAAACTGCCCTTTTCTACTTCATCAAATCAGGTTCAATGTTCCTAGAATTGGTTCACGACTTATAAATTATGTTCCGTTACATATTAAAAAATATCGAACTAAGCTGGGGTATGACTCAGCTTTATCAAGAATGTGCTGTAATTTTAACGAGGCTTATAAAAAATATTCTATTAATTTGACAATGTCAACATTGGCCAACTTCAAATCATCTCTTAACAAGATTTAAAGCTCCCTTTTATATTGTTATATAAACTTATAAACCTATAAACTAAACCTTTAAACTTATAAATATATATATATATATATATATATATATATATATATATATATATATATATTACAGATAAGATTACAAATAAAAAAGGTGTAGGGAATAGTTTTACTATTTGTTACATGTGTCAAAAGATAGTTGCTGAACTGTCTGTAAGTGGCATTAAAAATGTCGATGTCAATGCAGAATCGTGAGTCGTTCTGTTTATTGGCGCGTTCTGATCGTTGGGCAGAAGTCCTCGCTTTTGGAGCATAAAAAGTGCGTTGGATCTCCCAAGAGTATACTTGTTAGGGACATGTATTAGTTAACCTCTTCAACGTAGGCGGATTGAGTATAGTAGGTATATTGACTTAAAAAAAATGTTAAACATGCCCAATCGAGCGTACTGAATTATGAGCAAAACGTCACACAAGTAGTTGCTGCATGTAACGATCATTTTATATTGTAAGAACATAGGACTACTCGTTGAATGATGATTGAACCCTTTCAGTCGTGAATTAAAACTGGCAATGAAAAAACGAATTGTATTCTTAATAACACTTTGTAAAACTAATATTTATTTATTTATTTATTTATTTCAAGACTTGTTTTTACATTAAAAAATGATAACATTTGCAAGGTTAAACAACATTTTTTTTTTTAATTCTACTACTCCATAAGTTGAGCTCTGGGAGCTCGTGTTTATGGGAGGAGTATTTATTCACACGCAAAAAATAAAATAATAATAATGTTTTAATTAAATGTTTAAATAATATTCAAAGAACTTATGAGGTAAATACAAATATTAATTGACATAGGTTCGTAATTTAGGAAAAAAAATTGTTATACAAGGTCAATACTTTTTTTTTTTAAAATATTAAATATTACATTTAAAGTAAGGGTAAATTAAATTAAATTAAATTAAGGGTACAATATATCATTATCCAATTTCAGTGACTTTATTTGTTTTTTGAATTGTTCATATTTCAATGTTTCAGTTACACTAATTTTGTTTTTAGATAATAATATATTGTACCATCTTACACCTAGATACAGATAGTGGTGCTGAGCCGTGGTAGTTCTAAGCATAGGGATGGCTATTAAGCCATTCGTTTTAAATCTATTGCTTATGCTATCAGAGGGGTGAATTTTTTTAATAAAATACTCTTTATAAATTTGATATAAGGCGTTTCTCTTATACAATTCTGTGATGGATGGTACATTAAATTCTCGAAATATCTCTAGAGTAGGGAAGTCGTATGGTTTCCTAAGGATGATTTTAATAATTATTCTTTGAATTATGATTATAGGTTGTAAGGAAGCTTTAAAGGCCCCTCCCCACCCAATAATGCCGTACTGTAATAAGGACTGAATTAATGCAAAATATACAATTTTTATGGTTTTCTTATTTAAAATATTTCGTATGTTATAGAATACATAGATAAGTTTTCTTATTCTTTCCACAGTGAGATTGATATGATCTTTCCATTTAACATTTTTATCTATTAAGATGCCAAGATATTTTATACTAGATTTATGATTTAGCTTAGCGCAGTCCGTATTACATGTACCGTCATTTGCACAATTTTTAGAATGAATTGTTATGTTAATTAAATTATTTGGCACATCTTCTTGTAGAGAGAATGGAATATAATATGTTTTTTCTGTGTTGAGTGATAATAGATTATTATCGAACCATTTTTTTATAACCTTCATGTCTTGATTGGCTGCATTGCTAATATCATTCCACGTCTTTTTTTCGATAATTATTACAGTGTCGTCAGCAAAAGATATAAGTTTTCCATTTAGTGATAGTTTAAACATTTGGTTTACGTATATTATAAATAAAATTGGTCCAATAACAGTCCCTTGGGGAATCCCAAATTCTAATGTTTCATCTATACTTAGTGAGTTATTTAATTTTACTTTTTGACTTCTTTGAGTTAGATAGCTTTGTAGCCAATACCTAACCTTACCAATAATACCGATATCGTTTAATTTATTAATTAGTTTTTTATGGGAGATACTATCAAAAGCCTTGCGTAAATCAATAAAAATGCCAAGGCATTTGTTTTTTTTATCTAATGCATTATATATAGTTGAGGTTAGTTCAGCAATGGCATCATGAGTGCCTAGTTTCTCTCTAAATCCAAATTGGCTAGGACTAAGTATTTTATTTTTATCAATGTAGTACATGAGTTGCTTTTTTACGATCTTTTCAAAATTTTTTGCAATGTTTGAGACTAGAGATATAGGTCGATAATTTGATATTTCCTCAGGGCTGCCTGATTTAAAAATGGGTGTTACGATTGATTTTTTATAAATGGAAGGGAATATTCCACTATTCAAACTAATATTTATAATGTGTGTAGTTGGAATGCTTAAAAATTTGTTGTATTTTTTCAATATTCTGTTTTTTTCAATATTATAGTTCTGTGAATAGTTGATCTTGCATCCTAAAAAGTATGTTTCTATTTTTTTTCTTAATCTATCTATCTTCTATCTATTTATCTATCTTTATAAATAAAAATGAATCGCCGAAATGTATGTACGCGCATAACTTCCAAACGACTGCACCAAATTGGATAATTCTTTTTTTTTGTGTTCATTATTTTCAGTACAAGGTTTGTATAAAACTACTAATGAGCTCTGGCATTATGAAATTTATATAAAAAATTACTATAGGTGGCATACGAGCTATTTGAAAACTGAATGTACCGGGACTGAATATATGGAATGTGGGAGTGGGGAGGGGAACTCGGGTAGGGGGTTCGCGCAAGGGACGAGGGGAACTTGGGAGGGGGGAGGGGAACTTGGGAGGGTGGTTCGCGGGACTGGGGAAGGAGGGGAGTGGAGTGGGGAGAGGGAAGATGGAGGAGGCGGAGGAAGGGCACGCGGGAGAGGAAGAGGAGGCGTAAGGGGAATGGGACGAATGGGAAAGGACATGCAGGGAGAAACAATTTCTTTATTAAATGGCATAGCAACGCAGGCCGGGTACCAACTAGTATTTAATAAATTAATCAAAACAAAAATTTCCACTGAAATTATAAGACTTGTAAGTAGGTAAGATTTTAATTTTTTTTTTATTTTTATGTAATTAAAAATAAATTTAATAATGTTATTATCAAGTTCTGCAAGTATTTTAGAATGCATTTTTGTTACAGCTGTTTCGGTTTACAAGACCATTTTCAAACTGTTTGACATTTCTATTTTTAATTTTTCTTCGGGAAGGTAGGTACTATCATATAATACAGAAAGATGTGAATAAGAAAGACCAAATACCTACATGGATTATTTCAAATTTGAATAAAGAATCTTTACTGAATCATTAAGATTCCACATTATTGATACCGAAACAAAACCTGCAAAAAAATTAATAGACAAAATGCAAAACGGTCAAATTAAAACAGGACTTTTCCACGTTCAGAGAACAAGACTGAGCCTCCATTTATATGTAAGTATGCATTTCCAATGGTACGATGCTGATTGTCTTTTATTTTAGATAAAATTTTGTGGTGCATTCATTCTGTAAATGTCGTAATTAAATATTACGTATTTTATAAATAAAATTAAAAAATAAGTATTTTTAAACATATTACCAATACTAAAAGGTTAAATCTACAGACTTGTAACTCTACTGGTGGTTGAGCATTTACACAATACATAGCTACACTTACCTACATATATCTACATACATAATAGTCCCTGTACTTGCAACTTGAATTGTCACATGTTCCTTTCCTATCCATCCCTTACATGTTCCTTTTCTACCCATCCCTATGCCTGTCATTTAACTTTACCCACAATCAGTCGTTAATCGAAATATTCCGCATACCGCATCCGCAAATTTAGTCCCGCATACTGCAGTAAAATACCGCGACTAATAAAATCATACAAGTGCATGAACAAACCCAGCCAGAGAGTGCCACAAGGTTCCGCAGTAAGTTATTTCTTTCCTTTTCTTATGTGCTTTCTTTTTACTTATGCAGTGGTCTTTCAAACATTTCAAAGCACATACAAGGTCCTGCGATGTCCGCAGACACATAAATTTTGCACCAGTTTTTAAAATAAAAAAAAAAAGTTTTTCGATGGCCATGAGTTTATACAGCGGGTTTTAGGGGCTTGCTCGGGCATCGTCCTAAAAACTTTGAAAACTTTAATGAAATATAATATATTTATTATATACAGTAGATACTAAAAGGTTAAATCAACTGAAAGGGTTTTCAGAATTTAAAAAATCTAAAATTTAATTTTTGATAGCCATGGGTTCATCCAGCGGGTTTTCAAGGGCTTGCCATGACATCCCTTACACCGTCCTAATAACATGTGAAAACATTTATGACTAGTACTTCTATGAAGGTAGACAAGGCGTAATGTTTATAATTTCGAGTTGACAGATAGTGACGCTCACATGAAATCTAGTGGATTAATCAGGTATAAAACGGCTACCAACTTGTCAGGATTGACCGGACTCGGAACACGCAGACCAATTTACAAAATGCAAAGCTGTCGAATTAAAAGTTACAACAGGACGCTCAGTCAATCATTTGCACACTACGAACATCGGATACGTAGTGGACCTTTTTGGGAAACCCGTAGTACCACGAAAATTAGATGTCACTATCAGAATAATTAATTTTCAATCCAAGAGATCCTTGTGGAATAAATTAAATCTGACTAAATGACGAGAGAACTGCGTACTCGACAAGTACGTGACTCGATTTGCAATGGTTAACATTGGTGTAGGTGGTACTATTCCAAAACTGACTATTTTAAAAAATGTCGAAATTGAGTTATATATGCCACCACCCTAAATCTAGGTCCTAAATCGATGCATGAATTCAGTGTTGACAAAAGTTTATTCTAATTCTTTACGAATTTGATCTTTTGAAAAAATATTTTTGTTCAAAACGAACTATTACCTGTATGAACCGAATTTATTATTTTTAAATAAATAATTATATTTTTTTTCATTTTTATACAGAACTAGTTGAACCTGGCCACGCTTCGATGTGGCTTTGTCTGATTTTAATTATTAGAGGAGTTAACAAAAATTACATATTTAGCAACTGTGCATTTACCAAGAAGACACATTGCGTAATTTAATATATGCTGTAGAATATAATGAAAGAAAGAAAGAAAAACAATTATTAAAGTTTTTAATTTATTTATTTATTTATTCAGACCTTGAAGGTTTTTACAATATCACGTTATTTTAGAAACAGTTATTATAGATCTTGTTATTCAGGAGTATAATAATAACCATTTCGTATATAACACAATAAAAAGAAAAAGTTGTACAAAGGAGTTAATTAGTTTTTCATAATAAAGGTAAAACCGTTGTTATAGAGGAATATGTATTTACTAGGTTGTATGTAAGCCATATTAAAATTTGAGCATGTGGCAATCCTTTTTTTTTGCCACTCCACAGAGTTCATCCCGCATTGTGTTTCTCCAAAAATGTTTAGTGAAGTGATTAAATAAATCAACGTCTTTAGCTTTTGTAATAGCATCCTGCGCATATTCGTGCATATGTCGGGGACTACCACTATATGTTGCCGGCAAAATGGTCAACTTCCCTATGTTGCTTACATCGCCATCATTTCATAAGATATATATATTCTTCTGATCTAAGTGTCTTTTGATTGAGCCTAATGAATAGTAGTCGTTTCGATTCTATTTTCCATACCACATGGCATGAGGCATCCCACGAACGGCGATCAACTTTGAAAAAACTTACACATCAATAAACTGGTCACAGGTACACTTTTTTGACAGTTTGAAAATTTGTCATATAAATATAATTCGATTTGTTAATTTGATTTTTTTGTAGGTTTTGTAAAGTTATGACCTGACATTCAGTACAACAATGAGTCAATTTAAAACCTATAGAGAAAACAAATTAGTGAAAATAGTAATATAATTTGTAAGATATAATTCTATTTTTAAATCGGATAAAATTCTTTTTATTTCAAGTTTTTTAATGAAGAAAACAATATTTCTTTTCAATTTGTGTTTTATTTTTCTTATTTATTTACCAAATTATAAAAATTGACGCATTTCATTATAAATCACTGGAAAAATAAAATTAAAATTCACTCCTAAAAATTTTGACATTGTGATACATGATAATCCTAAAACTCAAACTGTACAACGTTAAAAACACAAACAAAATTAAATATCTAGGAGTAATTATCGATAAAAATGGAAGGAACAAATATGTCAAGTAGTAAACAAAATTAGAAAATTAATATATATATATATTTAAGAATTAGAAATTTTCTGTCGATAAAAAAATTTATATTTAATCTAATATGCCTTATTTTAATTCACTTTACAATACGCTATTATTAGTAGAGGATCCGCATATAAATGTAACCTTCTTCCAATAGAAATTTTACGAAATACAATTATAATAATACCCAATGAATGTTTGATGAATTTCAAGTACCTACATTTAAAGATTTATATATTAAAAATTAATTAATTCAAATTATAAAAGAAAAAGATAAATATCAATTTTTAAATGAAAACAGAACTCGACTTAAACATGTTTTCCTACGCCCAAAACTAAATACGTCTTTTGCACAACATCATTACACTTACCAGGGAAGAACTTTTTTTCAATCGTCGACCAGAAGAAATCAGAAGCAATAATGATAAAACCCGAATACTGCTCTCTGTCAAGAGACATTAAAAAAATATTCTTAAGAAAAAAACTACTGCCACTTAATTAATTTTACAAATATCCTTAGTTTTTATAACATTCTTTCTTTTTTTTTAAACACATACTTTTATCAAAATAAATACTAGAGCACATTATTTAAAATGAATTATTTAAGTACTAACTAATAACAACATTTATGTACACTCCCTTTCCATACAGAAGCAAATGCTTTCAATGTTAGAGTAGTAAGAAACCTAAGATGTAAAATTATCATTAAGTAGGTACCATGTTAAACATATTATTAAAAAATAATAAAATTAAAAATGAAAAAAACAGAATTTTCTTAACACTTTCTGCATATTGAATGGACTGTCCTAATTTTTAACAAAACTATAAACACATGGAAAATCTTGTCAATTTTATGCTTATTTACAGAGATTTGAAAATACCGTAATAGAAATTTGTTATTCCTGCTGAACATTTGCGTGCATGGAAATTATCAGTTTCGGAATAGAACCCCCTAAATTTCAAATATTAGATTACCTGTTAATATCATGTCATTGTCTTCTTGTACCACTTCTTCTTCTTTGTGTGCTCTATCAGGTCCCCCTGACGTTGGCGATCAGTCTTGAAAATGTCTCTCTGTCTTGCTCTGCCACTGTACCAGAGATTTGAATTTCGCACAATTATTGTGCGAAATTCACAATATTATACTGTAATATCATTTGTTATCGTAGGCATTTTTTTTAAAGAAAGGCAAACACTCGAGGGTTACGAATAACCTGTCAATATATAAAAATCTCCTACTACCACCACAGTAAACGGAAAACGTTACTTGTGTCATGATGGAGGAGCCAGCCGAGAAATCAAACTCGGGACGTCTGGATGGGACCCAAACGCGATGCCAACTCAGCCACTAACCACGTTATTGGTTAATAAATCTCAATTTCGTTACGTTTATCATAAAAACACATTTTCTTTAGTGAAATCTGAGTGCAAATAATTTATTGTACAGGATAAAAATGAACATATTATTAATATGTTTTCTTAAATGGGTATTGATAAAATTGGTTTGCTGTTCAAATTGAGGTATTTGCCAACCGATTGTACGATAGTTTATACAAACTGTTTTGAAAATTATAATTTATTGATTTCACAAATGACACAATCCTCAAGAGGCATTAAAAAACAGTTCGATTTCTGATTATTTATAATCGTAAAATGGGTTGACTTTATCAATTGTCAACTTTGAAATTAAATATCTTTTTTATAGAATATAAAATGGGATTTAATGAGTTTGGTGAGTAAAAAAAATAAAAATTATCATCAAAGTCATATTTCGAAGTGGGGAGACTTTGATTATACATCATGTAAACATTATATGCCTACCAGTACTTCATACTAAAACTACTAATGTACTAGAAATCATAGGCACTTGTAAAGTTTATCATATCGGATAACATAATACAGGACTTTTTTTTTTTTTACTTTTTATATTTTATGTTAAAATCTTTTTAGGTAACTTTTAGAGATATCTTATATTTTATCTTTTATTGTTTTATTTCTCACTTTAATTTTATTTTTTTATTTTTTACCTAATAATTTATGGTTTGTACTTTATACTTTATATTTTATACTTTACACTTTATAATTTAATTTTATACATTTTAAATTTTATTCACTGCTTATTACCTAACTTTTTACCTTTTTTCTTAAATTTCACTTACATTCTTTATGTTGTTGTACTATTTATAAATATGTCAATTATGTTAATGGCACGTGTTGTGCTGTATATATGTAAATAAATAAATAAATAACTACGCTGCCCTAAAAAAATCATTAAAAATCATGGAAATGCAGATATCGACGATGATCAAAGTAACTTCATATTACAGTAAGTAGGTACTCTTGGGCAACTCCTAACAAATCAGATCCTTTGGGATTACGGTAACGCAAATTTCACGATCCTTTCGCAAAGAGTAAAGGATATCCCAAAGGAGTAAATAATGGATATGAATTAAGGAGATGAAAAACTTCGGTGGACGATAGTTGTGACATCGCGTACCAATTGATGAAAATTCATCCGTGAAGCAAGAAAAGCACATTTTTTATTTTATTTATTAAATTGAATCAAACAGTACATTGGTTACAGTGATGATAATATATACAAATATAATAGATATTTCATAAAGGGTACTTACTCGTATGATATGTTTCTTCGTAGTGTCTTATTTATGGTATGTATGTAGTGGGTAGGTGTGTGTGTATGTGTGAGTATGTTTGTAGATGCGAGAAGTGGTGATGTGTGAAGGGATATGGATGCGCATCGAACAGTTTACCTTATTAACATTACGCTCTTTTTAAATTTGGGTAGTGAATCGAAGAAAATATCAATGTTACTATCAAATATTATTGACCGTGTGAAGAGCACGGTTTAGTTGATGCGTTTGTTTTGTACTTAAGCGTGTGGAAAAGTTCTGTACGTCACGTGTACGTCTTAAGGGTATGTTAAAATTAATTATGAAAAGAAGAACGGTACAGTCGATGTTATTATCTAAAATTTGTGTATAAAAAATTTGTGTATAATTTGTGTATAAAAAATTTGTGTAAAATTTGTGTATAAATGTTAAATCAGCTATTACTCGCCTCTGTTGCAAAGTTTGAAATGGGCATTCAAAGTTATTGTTGAATTTGAAGGTAAGATATTTTATAAATTTGTTTTGAACATGTTCTATGCTATCTGTGTATACTTTGTACTGGGGGTTCCAAATTGGCGAGGCATATTCCAGTGTACTTCTGACTAATGTAAAATATAAAATTACTACTGTACGCGGGTTACTGAACATTATAAAAATATTAATTATAACATATATCGTGTTTCTATATATGTATAATGGTAAGCTATGGCGTTATGAAATTTGTATACATCGATCTATATATCATTTTTTTTAAGTTGTTGAAGTAAAACCCTGGATACATCACAGAACTAAAGTTAATTTGACACATTAATGTCCATTAAATACAGAAAACGTAAAATTTTTCCGGATACATTCGGATACATTAATTTTTAAAAGTCTCAATGAATTCTAAATTTAAAGAAAAAATACGATTTGAAAAATGGTTACTTCAATATTTTTTATCACACTAAAAAGTAAGTTGAATAATTATAATAATCCCCTGATTTCCTAGATTCCATCATAAAGATTCAGAAAAACTCAGTAGTTATTGTTGAATTATCACGATGTCGTGCACACTTACACCCGCGTAGAGATCCAAACTCGACTGACATAAAATTACTCCTTCGCGTTTCGAGGTAGTAAGTATTTGCGACGTTGCCGCGACGTCGCAAGCAGCTAAAATGTTTTTTTTTCTAAAAAGATTAGCATGTTAGGTACCCAATTAAATTAAATCCAGAAAGAAACTTAGAGTTTTATAATAAAATCGAGCTAGATACCTCATATTACTAACTGTGCGCCGCCCATTTATATTACGATCATTTATTGGATCACCAACATCGACGTAGCAGGAGTGTCTGGATTCACAGGGTGAGATTTGACCGTGTGTTGGTGACGGATGGGTCTGCCCATCTGCTGCGTGGCGGGCCGGATTGAGAGAGTGGTTGAGGTAGGCCTTTGACCTTTCCAGCTGGAATTTCTCGACCCACGAGATGGATGGATGGATTCGTACGTCACGTAAGGAGGTATTTCACCATGATCTTGATAGCTTATCTGTAGTATAATTTTAAAATTCCCACGGCATCTGCACGGCGACTACAATGGTATCTTTTTTCTTTAATATGAGTTATCAGGTAGCAGCGTATAAGAGCAAGGAGTTATTTAAATTTAAATAATTATCTATACAAATCTAATAATCATTATGATAAAGAATGGCGTAAAATTTTATATATTAATAATTTTTCAGTTTAGTGTTGCAAAAATCTCCCTTCTAATATTAAACCAGCTTTTTATACAAGAAATAATATCGGTAATTTTTTGAGGAACGCTAAAGATAAAGACCATAAATTGACTAATTCCGGAATATATAAACTCAAATGTAATATCTGTTCCTCATTTTGTATTTGAAAAACGACTCATAATTTTGAAATTAGAATCAAAGAACATTTAAGGTGTCTTAATAATAATATTTTTTCCGAGTTCGCTAACCATATCATTGAAAACAACCATAGTTTTGAAAAAAATACGGGGATAAATATTCTTCATATTAACCATAAATGAAAACGCTTAGATAACTTAGAAGCCTTGGAAATAAAAAAAATCCCTCAAAAATAATGAATCCATTATACACAAACAAAAAATATTATCTTATAGCCCAATCATGGATATGTTCCCCCACCCACCCACTCTTAAATAATCCCTAGCCACGCCCCCACTGCTACCACAACACTTTGTAATCATATATTGAACCAGCGTGTCCAACTCTACGTCTTTTTACGTAGATCTACGTATTTTAGGTCTTTCCTGAACATCTACTAACTTCAGTCCTGAATCTACGTATTTTTTGTCAAATTAAACAAATTTGCAAAATAACATAACTCATTAGGCTGAAGAAGCATATTTTCCGTTAATTTATGGTGGCGCCCCCGTCTGCGGGGCAAAGTATGAGGTGCGGACTCCAACTAACGTTCCGTTTCATACTAGAGTTCGCGCCGGGGTTGGGATGTATAGGGAAATTACCCTAGATATAGGGGAGAAAAATATTTTTTAGGCAAAAGGGAAATCAGCACAAAGCTAGGAAAATTTCAAACTATTACCACATAAATTTTTTTTTTGAGTTTTAATCTTCTATTTCCCGGTAAAATACACAATTTCAGACAAAGGCATCGCTAAGTTGTTTATTGCTAGTATTTGACCTTAACTGTTTACTCCATATTCATGTTTTTTTTCCTAAATATTGCCTACTACCCCACATTTGCATAATTACCAAAACTATATTTCTTTTCATTTAAACCTTAGGTTCTCAACGTGGGCAATAAATAACGCTATTGTTATCATTTTTATCACGTGTGCAAAAATTCACATGTTTCGGTAGTTGAAGAAGTGGAAGAAAATTGAATCCATTAACCCCCCCCCCCACCCCATAAGAAAAAAGGGGGTCTCTAAAAAAAATCTCAAAGGGGGCGGTGGGCAAAATTGAGAACCAAGAGTGAGGCAAGGTTGAGAACCTATGATAAATCATTAAAAAAAAATTTTATTTGCAAAAAATGCATTTAAAATAATAGATTCATTTCAATTTAATTACTACAAGAAATAACTAATTATGTTCACCTATCCTAACTTCTACATTTCACTCAGAAAAAAAGTACGTAGATCTACTAACTTTTCATAATCCAAATTATACGATTCTACGTAATTTTCTAGTCCGATCCACGTCTTTTTCAAAAAACGGGTTGGCAACACTGTATTGAACCCACCCACTATTTTTTAATTGTCAAATCAGTATACGTTTTCCCTGAGGAAGGAACGGTCGTTCCGAATCCGGTCGGCTTCAAATAAATATACAAGTGGTTCAAACAAAGTAACATTCTTTCATTAAAAAAAAATCAGTCCTGAAATGTCCCTTTTGAAACTTCTATAATGTTTTAAACACAGGTGATCAGAAACTCCTTGTATTCCACGAAATTGTTGCGTATTTATAAAATTCTCCTCTAATTGAGGTTAGTTGGTTTGTCCCGAGCGATTAAAGTTTTAATTATGTAAATATGTGCCACAAGACAATCAATTACTTGGAAGCGATGAGCTATGATAGATTTTGCATAAAATCATGGTAATCAATAAAATTAAATGCAATTGGTAGAATTTGAGAAAGAGAAGGGATGTAAGTATGTTGAAATGATAAGAATACTAGTTTTTCTAACCCCTCGGGTATGAGGTTTGCAAATCCCGCTGAAAGGCTGGATAGCTTTTAGAAATCCCAGAGGATCCCGCTGGAATCGCGGGATTTTTAATGGTATTAAATTGAAGTAATGCAATGAAAATCAAAAAATTTAAAGGGTAACATTATAACTATTTTCAGAAGTTTTTGACAAAAAATAAATAGATTGTACATTTCATACGCGGTAGTAGTGAAACTTGCTAAAGCTAAAGTAGACAAGGGTGAGGGGACTACGAAGCAATTTTTTTATCAATGTGAAGGATGATTTTTTTCATATTTTTATCGTCGAATTTCAGTGGTTACTTTTGTTTTCTTCTTCAATGTCGCTTTCTTTTGTGTTTTCTTGCCTGTTCATTTTGGAGTGGTTTGAAGATTGGATATTAATTTTACAAAAATACTTTGTCAAAAATACAGGCGCTTTATACCACTTGACCAAAGGACTTGCGTGGGACCGTAGATTGGGAACCGAGTACCCATGAAATAAATAAATATTTTATTGCTGTTACATTCTCTAGCAGGTAAAATCCTATAGAATATAGATGTTCTTATGTGTTTTGTCTCTTTTTAGTATCACAACGGTGCTGAAGAAGTTTTCAGCTTAAAAATACGATCGTGAAAAAATAGGCTACAGAGTCCTGTCATCACAGACATTTGTGAATACTTTGTGAAGGTGTCTCCCTCTGATATCAACGTTTTTAAAAAGGGACATCTTTTTCTTCAAAGTCGATTCCAGGTCTTCAAGTTTCTGAGCTTTAGATGCGGCTCTATCTTCTCTTTCGAACATCAAATTCAGTTCCTCTTTCATTTTCAAAGATTAACCACCACTTATTTATATAAATAGCATGTTTTTGGTGTAAATTCATGATGTTTTCAATCCCGCGAATTCCGCATATGAAAATCCTATCCTCTATTGCTGAAATCCTGTAGGATTGCGGGATGTGGCATTGCGGGATTGAAAACCCTGCCTATCTCCATAGCATCATATACTTTCGCATGTAAATAAATTGTTTAAGTGTATTTGACGAGGAAGTCAGAGGTGAAGTAATGTCAATGTTAATTTCCAACGAGAAGGATTTAGAATTAATCCCCTATCAAAGAGCATTAATAGCCTAGAGACTGTACGGTTGAAATTTAAGAATCCGGCTAAGAATACAAAACTGACGCCGCGCCTTCCGCAGAACCGCTTTCCTAGGTGGAGTTTGTATACAAATCTACTTTTTAACCGAATTGAAGGAATGCCAAAATATGGCGCCACTTACGTTAACAGCTGGCGTGAGGAGCATCACCTGGCAGGTGTAAGTACTAGTGGATTTGTAATTTCGTGAATCTCTCCGGAAAAAGAGAGATTGACGATAATATGATTATTGTTGTAACTGGCGGCTGTGAATAATAATACCACGCGTCTATATATTATATATGACGTCATTGCCTGTCGCGGTTACTTTTTCCCGTTGACTAGCTGTCACTGAATGCCAGTGGATATGAGGAATAGGCTATTTTTGGAACCTGTTCCTACCGGATTTATAAAATGGTCACCAACACTCAAATTGGGCGAAGCCAAGCCAAAAGCCGCCCGCAGGGCCTAGCGCAAAACCTGTGGAGCGGGATTTTAACTGCTAGTTATAAATTATTATGTGTGTAGTTTGTGTGAGAATGAATTCTGTTTTAATTATATTGACTGTATGTATACTGTACCAGTTAGGTATTACCGCACAAGATTCCCAACTGATCTTAAACACCTGAAGCCAGTGATCAAAAGGCATCCCTATGCTATGGCATCCTCAGTTGGGGAATGTTGTGAGGCTGAAGGTAGTGGAGAGGGGAAGGAGGTGGGAAAGAGGAAGGTCGCGAAGTACCTGGTCGTTCAGATCTAGTCATCAAACATGGCTAAGCCATTTCAGGCAACGCAACGTTTTAATTCTGAAAGATGGTCTTACCCCATGACCGAACAGAGAATATCTTTAACTCTGGAACGTGCACCAAATATTACTTATATTATTTTTAAATTATCAATTTGTGTTTTTTTTTTTCATTTACTCCACACAGGAGGCCCTGAGTAAAATAAATTCCCTCAGTGCCTACATCATCTGAGATGCTGTGGGGAGGGTCTTGGTGAGGATAGAAACGAATGAACATTGGTCTTGAAGAGTAGGAAGGAGGAAATACAGAGGCTGGCAAATCGCTCCACAGTCGAGCAGTTGAACACAAGAACGAGTCGAAGAAGCGACCCGTTCTAATGTGACGAATGTCAACCGTGTACATATGTTGAATTTAAAAATACAATTTAATTGCGCTCGCTAGAAATTGAACCCGCGATCACCGGATCGCTAGTCGAGAGCCTTACTTCTCGACCACGGAGGCCGTCAAAAACTAAATCAAAACAAAAAACTAGAAAATATAAACATATATATTTATACTGAGGCGGCAGTTCAGTTATATATAAAAAAAACCCTAAAACATTAATAAATACATTAGTTTTAAATTTAAGTTTAAAATAAATTAAATTATTTTCTTCTACTTATTGAGAGAGTGTAATCTAGAATCTAGAAAATCAGAGATAAGATGAAACCCAAGTCGCATTCCAATAGTCTCATCATATTACTATATGGTATTACCTAAGTAGATAGATTAAATTATAAAAAAAATTGATTTGATTTGTCAAGAATGGTATCAAAATTATATAATAATAGAAATTCCTACAATATTTCCAGTCTCGAGTGGTACCACGGGAAAATTGGGGAAAATCTGGTTTCCAATGACGTTATACATGTCCGGTACAAGTGTGAAAATGGTTTTCCAAACTATTGAATTGATTTTATTATCTGATTGATTTTATTATAACCTCTTGATTTTAAAATCTTCTGTTCAAACCACTGATTAGTCCATAGGTTCTCAACCTTATTTTACCCATCGCCCAATTTGAGAATATTTTTTTTTCTAGAGCGCTCAATTTTTTTTACTTACGATCTGTCGCGAATCTGAAATGCTACGATACGCACACGGGGGGAGGGTGCTCAACTGTCACGGAATCAATAAAAAATATATTAAATTATTTGTTACTAGCTGACCCAGCCACGCGTTGCTGTGGCTAACGAAACGCAATGTCATCTACTGGTTGGTTGCCCAACCTCTATAACCAACGCCATCTGTTAATTTGTGTTCAAATAAAATTCGCACCGCCCGCTCGCCAGCCCGCTCCCTTTATATAATGTATATTTCAGCCAATTTACACAAAACCTTGACAAGTTATATACCTAAACCTTCCTCATGAATCACTCTATCTGTTGGTGAAGACCGCATGAAAATCTGTTCATTGATATTAGAGTTTATCGCGAACAGACAGACAGACGCGTCGAAGGTCATTCATTTACAATTTTTAGAGATAACTTTTTGTTTAGCAAGTTAAAAAAGCAATTATTTTATATTCTAAGTACCGGGTTACTACCTCCTTCCTTCTTGTGTTCGTGATATAGCGTCAATTCCTAATAATAATAATAATTCACGTAAGATTATTAGTACGTGATTAGCGTGTTTTTTGTGGTTTTTAGTCCATATTGTGTTACCTACGCACGCCCTCACTAAGCCATCTCAACGCCCCCTGATTTTCTCTGAGTCTTCTACTGCTCCCTGAATGTCTCAAACGCCCACAATGCACGTTGAGAACCTATGTATTAGTCTTATCGGAAATCTCTGTAGGAAGTCAATACCTACCTACATCATATTATATGCATCAATACACGCTATCTGAAGTATGTATTAGGACGTGTTGGTCGCCTCAACTCTAATTATGTTTACTTCATTTTGTTACCGGATAATTAAAAAAAAGCAATCTTAAAGGTTTTTTTTTCTATGGATTAGTGTTTGTTATGGGTACAATCAATTTGCAAGTATGACAGGTATTTTTAGCAGTTCAACAATACTAAGACAATAATTTATTTCTAATCCCGTATTCAGTGCCATTATACATTTTTCTGAGAGTATTCATTAATTTTGAAACACATTTTTTAAAAGTTATAATATATTTTACTCAAATTCCTTTTATCACATCAACTCCATGTCATCTTTGAAGATGATGTGTGGAGGGTCTCTTTGAGGAGTGTTCCTTATCAATACTGCCAAACTATTATTCTCTATCTTTTGTGAGATCGAGATAGATCTCGGGCTAGATCTCCTGTCAGATATGTGTGATTTTCTTTGGCTGTTATTTATTATTTCCATGGGCCGATGTCAGAATTTCAGCTGTGAGCTGTCACGTATTTTAGTTTAGGTCGTTTAAAACACGAATTCATGCAAATATGCATGATTATTTATTTATTATTTATCTTTCTCGATCGAGATAGATATCGGGCGAGATCTCTTGTCAGATTTGTGTGATTTTCTAAGGCTGTTAAATTAATTAATAAATAATCACGCACACTTGCATGAATTCGTGTTTAAAACGACCTAAACTAAAATACGTGATAGCTTAGAGCTGAAATTCTGACATTGGCCCTTAGAAAAAGCAAATAACAGCCAAAGAAAATCACACAAATCTGACAGAAGATCTCGATCTCACAAAAGATATAGAATAGCTAAGAAAAGATATATCGGCTGATACTTTTATTGTGGACGAATAATTTTTTTAATATTTTAAATATATTTAATTATTTAATTTGTAATTATCATAATTTATGATGAAATTCGGTCTCCTGGGCAATTAAAACAATTATATCAGACCATAATCTTTTTTATGCAGAATTACTCAGGAAAGTTTTATCAAACTATATTTTGCTCGTTATTTTTGCTATCGATGATAAAAGTACAGTTGTCTTTATGACAAGATGTCGATAAGCAATTAAACAAGGCTTCATCAATTAATTACGACAAACATGTCGTATTTTAAATACTCTTCACACTGCCAATACATTTCAATATTTTTCCATAATTACCAGTTCAATAATATAAAAGCTTGCCGTACACATACGCTTATTATTTTTACAAACAAATCTTAATATATAAAACAAAGTCGGGTTAGTTACACCATTTATAACTTAAGAACGGCTTGACCGATTTTTGTGATCTTTGATTTGTTAGAATTTTCTTCGCCCCGAATAGCAGAATACCTATTAAAACATCGGAAAAATTCACGAAAAAAAATTATGAAGAAAATTATTTTCATTCTCACCTTTTGAAAGAGCTGCAGTAGTATTGTGATAAGCATAACATTGAATAGTGAATGATTTCCAAAAATTCCAAAAAGTCAAATGTCAAGTCGCTTATTGTTTTGCTTCTTAAACATATAATGTTGCCCCTCTTTCTTCACACTAAATGTCAACAGTAAAAAATGAGACAAACGGTGATCGTATGTCTGCACCCCTCCAAGGAAAAATACAATAATTGTAATAAATCTCCCTCAAACATATATAGAAAATGAAACGCCATTCCTGTAAGTACGTGGAAAAGTAAGAAAGTTACAAAAAATAGAAATCCATACATAACGCCATCAATACTGACAAAAACAAAACACGGACAGTTGCGCATCGATAATTGCTTCATGTAATTTTTAACTTAATATTTTTTCTTTATTTAATTCAGCTAATAATTGAACACAAGAGTTATTGATTCTGGGGCGGTACGAAGTTCCCGGGTCAGCTAGTAATGTATAATTGAAGAAGAAGATAATATCTACTAATAAATCTGAAAGAAACAGAGCAACACACAGAAAAATAAAAAAGGTAATGGTCCCAATTGGGACCCGAACCCGGATCTCTTTTCTTACCGGGACACAGCGCCTTAACTCAACTCGGCCATTTTTCTGAATTAAAAATATTATCCCCAATTGATTTTTATCATATTTTTGACAGCTGTCTTTTTTTAATAATTACAAAGTTCTTTTACGAATTTATTTTTAACCTAAATAAATAATGTCTTGGATATACATATATTCGATTTTATTTTTATGGGACACCAGTTTTCCTAAAAGTCTAAATGGAAATTCAATTTTAACATTAATTCGAAGGTTATACCGATCAACGTAATTTATTGTTATGAAAAGAATTCATAACATGATTTATTGAGTCACTGGTTTTATTATTCTTATTTCAAAAGTCGTTTATAGGCAATGACATTAATACTGGACGCGGGGTAGAAATCTCAAAGTGGGAAGCCAAACACAAGACGATTGTAGCTGTCTCTATTTCTAGTACTTTAGTACTAAACTGCTACGCGTCGAGTGAGGTCGTGTCTTACCAGTAAGTAAATTGCATTGCAAAGCGCTAAAATGCCCTCCCTTGTGATGAGAAAATTCTTCAATTACACGGCAAATAGTCGTAAAGGCGAAGGAATAACACTTCATTTGTAAGTACACGCAAATTACTTAGTATTATCAATTATTATAATTAATTTTATAATAATACGTCATTGTATTCTTTACCCTTCCCTGTCCATTGTGTAACCGAGTGAGAGTATCTTATTATCTCAGTCACACCCGTGATGTGAAAGCAGTATTCGGCGAAGAAATTCATAAGCCGCCCTTCCGTATATCTATGACATTCACATACGTACATTCTTTGATTGTCTATCTTTATCACACAGGACTAAAGTTTTGAATTTAGAAATTATACTGAAAACCGCTGAAAACAAAAGAGTGTTGTTTGATTTCCACATTATATTGTGAGTATGTGAGACTATGGCGAGTCTATTTATTTATTTATATAACGTTATTGTTTATAGGGCTTTATTTTTTTTGTACGCTGGTAACATTTTGGGAAAGAGTTTCCGTTTCTGCACTTCTTAAATGTACGACGAAGGGAAGAGCGTCATATATTTGACAGTCAGTTTGAAATCCTAAAATTCCACTAGAATCCGCAGAATTAAGTTCGATCCGGTTCGCGGACAGTAAAATGTAATACTAGTAGTGACCGAGGAATTGTTATTTCCTTTTTAAACCTGATTTTGGTTGGTTTTTGTTCCGTTCCGCCGATGTGGGTTGTTCTGGAAAGTTCACCGCGTGCCGCAGTTGACGAAATTACGGATCTTGGCGCAATGTAATCGGGCTTGAGATTACCAACCGGGCTGGGCATATGACTTCGGAACTACTGGTTGTATTCCAGCGATGACATATTATCTGGATGCGCGTGAAGACGAGAACCTGTTTGTATCCAACAGGCTGAAGGCATCCTCGCTACACCTTGACCAAATGTTACCGGCTCGTAACGTGCAGTTTACGGAAATTGAAACCATTTTATTAAGGGAAGCAGCTAAGGCGTGACCTTCGCCAGGACGCATGCAGACGCCTCTAGGGCATGACCTTCGCCAAGGCGGGGGCACGGATTCCGAGTTGGAGCTCCACGGTTCTACAGCATCGCACCTCAGATGAGCGGTGGAAAATTCCCCATGTCTCCGCGATTATTTAAAATTACATAGCCAGGCCTAAACCTGTCGGTCCGGGGTGAGTACGATATTTACACTGTTTGATCACTGTACATTCAATCCTCTCTAAATACTACTAATCACCTTAGATTGGCGCGTAGAACAATAAAATGTTTTACAAAGCTGTTCCCAAGGGAGGTACGATTTCACCTACTTATCACTGTACCTTCTATAAACAAGATGGTAAATATTTCATCCTGACAATCAGTCCTCAACACTCAATATACAAATGCTCTCTCTCTCTTTGGTTTCAATCCTGGGATTGGTTAAAATACAAATGCATTTATCAATTATTCCCAATTATGTATATACCTATCAATTTTTCACCCAACGAATAATTCGCCTATCATTCTTTTTAACCTAGATAATGTCTTGGATATACATCCATATATTCGATTTTATTTTTATGGGACACCAGTTTACCTAAAAGTCTAAATGGATATTCAATTTTAACATTAATTCGAAGGTTATACCGATCAACGTAGATCATAGAAGAAGATAAAATATTTTAAAGATAATACTAATAAATCTAAAACAGTGATTCCCAAAGTGCTCCAGGTGGACCCCCAGGGGTCCACGGGAAGCTCGACGGGGGTCTACGTTGGCGCGATAAAAAAATGGGGTTTCACAAGTTGTAATTGGGGGTCCACGAAAATTTATCTGGTTTCGATAGTAAAGAACAAAAATGTTGGCTTGGCTTTACCTATTGTTAGTGTAGGCAAATGATACAAAAAAATTAAGGGAGCAAAAAAATCCATATTTTTCGAGCTTAGCACTAATGAGGTGCTGGAGGTGAAATTTAAAAAAGGCTATCTAAAATTTTGGCTGCAGGCATAAATACCCGAAAAATATCAATTAAACTTTTGATAACGTTTCCCTCGTCATACCTTGTCAAAAAAAGTTTTAGTGTCGTTACAAACCTATTAACAAAATAAGAAGCAGATTGAACATCACAGAACGGGGAGGTTTGCGGTTGTTCCTTACAAAACTGAAGCCAAATATTGATAATTTGCTGTCAATCCATCAAGTACATCCCTCCCATTAAAATTATGGCTATTTTTTTTATTGTTGATTTGCATTGTAGAAGTTACGGTACGTTATTATTCCCAAAGAGGAGATCTTTTTTTACTAAGCACCTCACAAAGAGGAGACCGATCATAGTAACCCATTCTCTCAATTTAATTCTAGAGATGTATAGATATGTCCCTTTTTAACTTTGCTATTTTTCGTTCTATCGAGCATCAAATCACAACTGTGCTAATGAAGTTTTCAATCAAAAATGTTTGACATTTATTAGGTATGAAGCATAAAAGTTATAGTTTTTTTTAAACGTAGAAAAGTATTACTTATTTCCGAGAGAAACCTTGAAATCTAAAATAACGTACTTTGTAAATACTTACCTAGTCATACAAATAAGAAGTATCTAACACATGTCAGTTAGAATGCTAATGTTCGATAATTTGTTTGAGATTTCTAGGAATTTTTATTTATATACATAGGTACGGGTACGTTTTTCTTGAACGAACATATTTTCTTAGAATTCTATGGTTAGTAATTAATTATAATGACGAATGTCTCCGAGTGTCTCGCAGAATAAAGACGGAAAACTCATTTTCTTTAGTAAAACTTGTGTTGAACAGATTACTTTTATAAAAAAATTAGTTTCTCCCTGCGTGCCCATTCCCGTTCCCATTCCCGTCCCGTACCCCTTCCGCCACCCCTTCCACCTCCCCTTCCTCTCCCGTGCCCCCTTCCCTGTCCCCACTCTCCTCTCCCTCTCCCCCTTTCTGAATTCCATACACTCAGTCCCTGTACATTCAGTTTTCAAACAGCTCGCATACCACCTATCGCAATTTTTTAATATAAATTTCTTAACGCCAGATCTCACTATTATTATATATAGAAACAATCGCGGGCATGCACACATCAAATCCCCAAAGTTTCATCGCAGTCGGATGAATGGTTTAGCAACGCGTAGACTCTTCATATATAGTCATATACACCCAAGCAATAAGCATGCATATTTTGATTTTTATATAAATATATGGATATGTATTTTTTTTATTAACTTCATAATGGAGGCCCTAAATAAAATAATTTCTTCAGGGCCTCTTTAAGAAAACGAAGGAGAGTAAATTTTGGTAACAAAATATGTAGATATGAGTGGTGGGTAGGAACCTAGGGGTCAGCGTGACCGATGAATGAATCGATACATACCAGCTGGAGAGGTCAAAGGGTCTTCCCAAACTGGCCTCTCCCGATTAGAGACACGCAGCTGATGGGTAGGCGCATCCGCCGCCAAGACCTGAAAAACCCCTCACATGATGAACCCGGGCTTCCCTGTTAAGTCACCACGCGTAGCGAACAAGTTGGGGTGACCTACGGCAAATGTGTTGGTTATCCAATAAATGGTTCCCGGGGCGGCCGGCGGTATCCATACCCGCCTTACAAATTGAAAGTTATACTTAACAAGATATGTCATACCCCAATTATGTTCACCCCCCAAGATATAATAATAATAATATTTTTTTATTTGGAAAACAAACAGCTTTACAAAGATACATAAAAGAAAGAGTGCTAAAATAAAACAGTAAGCCTAAAAACATTTTTTCGCTGATAATTTTTTTTTTTTTAGTAAACTAAACTAGCTTGTAGCTAGACAAGAAAAACTAAGAAAAAAAAATATAGTTAAGAGAAGTTAAAATAAAACACAAAGAAAAAATAAATACTTAAATATGCATGATAAGAATATAGAAAAACACAATAAAGGGTAAGCTTATGATCTTGTAGGAGTATAAGGATTATATGTATGTAATTAGGGAATATGTAAATATATTGCAAATTAGGAAAAGAAATCTGATTAATAATATAATAAATATAAATATGGATGTTAAGGGGTGTGTTGTGATGCATTACATTTATCTAATAGTGTTGCTTTGAATTTGTTAAAAGTTATATTGAAGATGTCTATATATAGGAGGTGTGTGTTATGATAATGGCAGGCTCGATGTATGAATTCATTTTGTAAGTAGTTGGTATTGGAGCGGCTGATATAAAAAAGGGATACGTTTCTACTATTACAACCAGGAACTCTAATATCTATTTTTTGTAAGAGATACAGGGAAGATACCGTATTATTTAGGATTTTGTATAATAACAATTGATCAGAAATAATTCTTCTACAATTTAATTTCGGGATTTTAAAGAATTGACATATGTCATACTCAAGATATGCCACACTCACACGCCAATAATGTTCACACCCCAATTAAGCATTCCTTAATTACGATAAAACCTTTTTTTTGTCCAACAAAGTAGATTAAATCAAGATATTGAATTAAAATTAATATTACACTTTTTTCCAAGTTTTAACAATTCAATTTTGGACCAAGTTGATCAATCTCTTGGGCCGGCTAACAGCCAATTTCAGATAAGTGCATGTATGTGCGCGTGTGTGTGCATGAGTGCCACTAAAAGTTGATAGACAACGTGTCTCGCCTCCGTGACGGGCTGCTTGGTCGAGGGGTAAGGCTCTTGGCTCGAAGGTCGCGGGATCGAATCCGGGCGTGGACAAATAAATTGTATTGGATTAATTTCTGTTTTTCACAATAAATTCATGATCGTGGTTTCAAAAAATTACAACCATTCATCAAATATTTTAAGATAATTTTCACGTTCTGTATAAGTTCTATTAAAGTTCTGTTATTATATCATTATAAACCAGTTGCTTCATAAAAATGAAATAATCACAGAACTTGAGTATAAGTTTTACAGAACGTGAAAATTAACTTCAAATATACCATGAGTTGTTAAAATTTTTTTGAAAAACAACTCATCGTTAGAAAAGTTTGTCCCTTGAAATCTCGGAAATAAGACTCCAACACACATAATCAGCATCACTCTTGGCTCCACAACCTCTGGTGGGTCTTGGCCTCCTCAAGAGTCTTCCTCCACTCATCTCGATTTTGTGCCAGCTCTCTCCACATCTTAATCTTGGTCTGCTCCTTCGCCCTATCGGTCTTGAGTTCGGCAGGGACTTTGGTGCTACATTCTCGGTCATTCTCTTTACAAGACCCAGCCACCGAAGTCTTCCCAGTTTTATAAATATGTGACGTTTAGATTCTTAAACAGAGTATATAGCTCATTATTATAAAGTCTGCGCCAAAATCCATTTTCCGAAACCGGTTCGAAGATACCCCTCAAAATTTTCCTTTCAAAAACATCCAGTGCTCGCTCATTCTTCTTAGTTAGTACCCAAGTCTCAGCTGCGTGTGTGAGAACGGGTCTGATAAGTGTTTTGTACACTAATAACTATATTCTAACACACATAGTATAGAAGTTTTAGCTTGGTAGTAGGTACTGATTCAATACAAATGATTAAAATTATTCTTAAAAAAACTAAAATTAAATATTTGGAATTAAATAAAAGACGAACTTAAAAAAAAAACAGTTCTTTCTAATGTCATTCCAAAAAATTCAGCAAGTCTTTAAGTTCATCCAAATCAATCTTTTTTTAAATTTAAAGTTTTATATTTTTAAATATTATGTATCCAATGGCAATGTTGAGGTACATCGGCGGAATTGCGCCAAATTCTTTAAGACATCTTAAAAAAATAGGCAGAATTATGAGATTTAATCCTTACATCCTTGAGCAAAGAAATTTACACCGTGCACTTAATCGAGCATGTCACACTAACGACACCAGCATATTGGCCAATAGTATTAGACCCAGTAGACCAGGAGGCTCTGAAGGTAATCTACCAGTCCGGACATCGAATAAAAGAAGACGTCGAAGAAAACGTCGAGACGTCTTGAGAAGATGTACAAAAATCGAAATGAGTCAGCGGTACCGAGATATTTGCACTGGACAATTTGTCAGAAAACCTGATGGATGTGATGAAAATTAAATAAGCGTGGCCAGTGCGATCCAAAATTTACCGAAAATATATTTAAGGATGTACAATATAGGTACATTGAGTTATAGATATGCAGATGTTGATATTTGTTTGGCTACCACCAAGGGTATATCATCCCCCTTTAGAAGTCGGGAGTATTTTTTAGAAGGTCAAGAAATTCATGGGTACCTATATGGAATATTTCTGAAAATATTCTAGAATTTAAAACTGTTTTTAAAAGGTGATGAAGTACGTTTAAAAATGTCGTTTTTGGAAATAAAATTATATTTTTTAAAATATTTAATAAAAATCTTCTTATACAAAAATCAATATTTGTTTGTGTGTTCATATTTTATGCGCTGCCATGCCGTTCATCTGATTTGCCATGAAAATTTGGTGAATTATTGTGCACATACCCGTGAAGGTTTCTATATATAATGGTAAGTTCTGGGGTTATGAAATTTGTTTAAAAAAATTACTACAGGTGGTGCCTGAGTGGTTCGGTAGAAGTGAAACCTTCAGAAAACTAAAGTAGTGTTATGAAAATATTTAACATATTTAACAAAGTAAGTCATAACAATTGTAATCAGGTACTGATTACCAATATTAATATTGTCTATGGTTTTTTTGACAGCCATATATTGATGCAAATAGGCAGGAAGTGTTTGATTCTTGCCGGGCTCTCCACTTCCCCGCGGGGCCCGATTGGGCACGGACCCTGTGGGAACGTCACAGTGCCAAGTTTAATATAAGTGATTTTTAAAAGTCGAGCGGAGCAAATGCTCTTTTAAATTAATCAAGGCATCCAATCCAGGATGATTATCAATAATAAGTTCGTGTGCGAATCGCGAGTAAATACGCATGGTGCGTGAAACAAGACCGGATCCGCGAACGTAAATCGCGTGTCGGCGTATTCCGGAGATTCGAGATTCCATTTGTAGAATCGATGTGTCGGATGGTAATCCTCGCTCGCTTTAAACCTGTTGACTGTCGGGATCGACTATTAATGACTTTTATATCGGATGAGATCCGTATTTGGGGGCGAGATCGCATGCTACCCACTTTACCGCGCTCGCCGTGGTAGTCACGCAATCACGCGGATGGAAGGATACCGGAGGTAATCCACGAGGTCCCGGTATAGTTCTGGCCGGTATACTGTACGAGAGACGAGCTGGCAGGCTGGATGCCGCTCTGAAGCAGTCGCGGAACCCTGGAGGAAGGCGTCCCCATCCATCGGTAGAGACATAGTAGATAGGGTTTAGTTATACGGTCAATGATGGGGGTAAGTTTTCACATGTATTTGTAAACCCTTACTTCTAATGAAATAGATTCTAATTGTGTTAACAGAAGATCTTGCCTTTCATTGATTGAGACTACTTGTGAATAAGCACCTCATGCCCATCCCTGATGATGAGAACCCATGCCTACCCGCTGAGTCAGCATACCTTGCCTCCGGCAAGGTTTGGCGTCCGAGTTCCCGTCGGGAACAAAGCTGACCACAGTGATGGCCATTATAATATTTAACATATGTACCTACAAATAATCATACACCCACTTAACAAGCGGTGTTTTTAACATTAAACCCATCAATATCCCTGCTCATCAAACCCTGCTACCGAAGGTACCGTAGCAAATGGCGATATGTTATATTTCCGCATATCAAATGGCGCCCAACGCCCAAAGCTCGAATAATATTTGCACAATATTATTCGAGCTTTCTATAATGCCGGTACACATTCAAATTATGACTTAGTCGAAAATAAAATTACCTACACTATTAATGTTTTAAATATTATCAAACAACGATTTGTTTATGTTTCAAAATATGTACGTACTACAACCAATGACGTTATATTATAAATAGACTCGCCATAGTCTCACATACTCGCAATATAATGTGGAAAGCAAGCAACACTCTTTTGTTTTCAGCGGTTTTCAAATATAATTTCTAAATTCAAAACTTTATTCCCGTGTGATAAAGATAGACAATCAAAGAATTTGTGACTGAGATAACAAGATACTCTCACTCGGTTACACAATGGACAGGGAAGGGTAAAGAATACAATGACGTATTATTATAAAATTAACTGTCATAATTATAATAATTGATAATAATAAGTAATTTGCGTGTACTTGCTAATGAAGTGTTATTCCTTCGCCTTTACGACTATTTGCCGTGTAATTTAAGCATTTTCTCATCACACATGAGGGCATTTTGGCGCTTTGCAATGAAATTTACTTACTGGTAAGACACGACCTCACCCGACGCGTAGCAGTTTAGTACTAAAGTACTAGGAATAGAGACAGCTACAATCGTATTGTGTTTGGCTTCCCACTTTGAGATTTCTACCCCGCGTCCAGTATTAATGTCTTTGACTACAACACGTGCAAATATCTGTCCTGTGTACATTGTCATCTGTCATGATGAAACCAAAGCATGCAAATATATTTTTGTTTATTATGCAATTACAAACGAATGACTGTATTAAAGGGATAGTTCATAATTTATATGATATATATTATCATTTCAAATATTTTAAATAGTTACGAGACAAGAAGTTTATTTTAATAACAGCTGACATCTGTCACAAATATTTTGTTGTTGATTGTTTATTTTCTAATGTCAAACTTGATTTCAAAAAAAAACTATAGATGACGGTAGCAGTCGTTCTATTTACATTTTAACACGGGTTTGAAAATCTAAATACTTTGGATAAATCTGTACAAATTCTATTCTTAATATTGATTACTAACAGCTACGTCATAATATACTAAATTATTATTGGTAAGAGGTACCTATTATACAATGCATTTCATTAGGGATATAAATTATCTTAGTAATTTTTACGAACATAAGGGCAGGGTTGCCGCTAATATTTTTTTTTACTTGAAATCAAGGTTGCCACAAATCATTAAATTTTATTCAAGTCAAGGATGTCACAAAATTTATAAATTTTGTATTGAACAAATCAAGGTTGCCACAAATTTGAAAGTTTATTCAACTTAAAATTTATATTATTTTTTTTCTCTCAAAAACCAGGGTTGTCAAATTTTTTTTTTTTCTCAAAAAAAATTTTTTTTTTTTTTTAGATCTTCACTTGTTATCATCATCATCAACAAGTATAATAATAACAATTATTTTATTTTTCATAAATAATATTTTCAAATAATTTTTTTTGACAAGATGTCATATTTTATAAACATCATCAATTACAAATCTAGCAAAGATTTATTATACCAACAAAATTTAAATAAGGGCATACATAGAGCTAACATGGAGTCACTCGATTTTCTCTCATTCTTTGCGCAAGGAATGCAGAAATTTCAGGGTTACCAATGCTGGTTAGAAAGTTTCTTTCTTTCTAGTTTTTTGAGGTGGTGGGCCTATTACCACAAGATTCTAGAACGGTTGAAATAATCTATTGTATACCAATTTACATAATTACAAATAAATAAAAAAAAAACAATTATTGTCAATTGCGACATTTTTTTAAATTCAGTTTTTTTTTACAAAAACGGGCATAATGTTTTGGTAGTTTGTGGACTTAGAGAATTCAAACTTTTTTTTCTTTCTTTTCAAAATTTTTTTTTGGGACGTCGATGTAGTTATTCTGGTTTTGTTTTCCTGCCGTGCTTAAAGTACCGCGAGATACAATATAACATCAGTTAACACATCATTATAAAATTATGGAAGTACAATTGAAGATTGATACTTTTCCATATTTTGTCCACTTGTTCCGAAGGGATGAGAGTAGTGTATGCCGCTACCTATTCGTAACGCTTCGAATTCTTCGAACGTTCATCTTCATTCCGGGAGACGGAGTAACTATGGACAGATTATAGAGTTTGTGCCATAGCAGGGCCGTTGCCTGACGTTTCGGAACAGTATGCTCCAGCATCAGAGTGAAGGCGGAGGATCTATTGCCGCAGATGATTAGGCTGCCGGAGGTAGAAGGTCCGTTGTCACGCTGATCATTATTGGACATACCACAAGTGATAAATAAATCACTTCAGTATTCTCAAAAACAAGTCACAACATACGCTAACCAATACTTAACATTATATTATATTGGACTCATAGAAGGAGCCAATCGTTTTTCAAGCCCATACATTCATAAAAGGATACTAATAAATAAATAAAAAATTAACAGTAAATAATTCAGTCTAAAATATCATGTCATCAACATGGAGAATCTAATCATTGTCTTTAAAAAAAAATGTAAATTCTGCAAAGCCGAGTTTATATAGCTAAGTTATATGATAGTTTCTCAGAGTCTGGCCAAACATCCGAATAAATGTTATAAATTTTCAAAACATATAAATTTCAATTAAAGATTTTTTTTTCATCATACAACAACGTACAATAACAATAACAATAACAACAACAACAAAAATAACATGAGACATTTTTCTTTTTAAAACAAGGGCATCATTTTTAATAACAATTCTGAAAAATTGTTTTGAATTTAAGTACAATCAAGTAATTGTCAACGGTGACATATGTGATATTTATTATCATTCTTTTTACAAATAAAGGACAATTTACACCAAATGTGCTAAGACTTGGAGAAAGTATTGAACAATGACGCAACGTCATTATTATAATTGGATGGGAGTTGACGGAGGTATATTCAGTCTAATTAACTGGGTCCTGGTGTTCAACTTGCCATTATCATTGGAGGGGAGTTAACTGAGGTATATTCAGTCTGATCAACTGGGTCCTGGAGTTCAACTTACCTTTCCTTATTAGTTCCGAAGGTAAGGGTGGGTTTGTACCCCAACCGCAACGTATCGATCCGGTGTCGATTACGTTTACCTTACATGACAGACAGAGGGCGAGAGATGCTTGCTGTCTGCTCATCAAACCCTGAGCTGCTGACTCAGGGTACGGAACACAGTGTGCTACATTGTCAGTCGGAGGGCAGTGGATCCGTTGCCTATAGACGGGTTATTCCTATGGGAGGCGGAAGGACTGTTTGCCACTGATCCATGTGCATACGCAGTACTATGTGATGTGAAACTTGTTTGAGTGGTTCGGGTTGTTATTGGAGTTTTATTAGCAACCCCAACACAACATTCTACAAGTATTTCATAAACTCTATTTGAAATCGAGTTGTATGTACTTCTTTTTCACACGGTACTAATGGTAGTGATTTCGGGGAAATCACAATTATTTTCCTCAAGTATATCAAGTCTCAATTAATAAGTGCACGCCTTTATATTGTCTTACGTTATACTCTGCGTTAGAGTCAATAAAATTTAAGCCCATATAGTTTGTCACACATGACTCAAAAAAAAATCATATCAAATTTCAAGCATCATTGAAATAAGTCTCAAATTAAAGTCTCATACAAAAAAGACTTTTTAACAAAAATGTCTCGTAACTCAATCTGAACTGTCACTTAATTTGTGAAAATGCTTGCACATGGAATTGAAAAAAAACATATGTCAAATTTAAACTTGGTACATTTTATTTTATTTATATTATAAACTTTGTGAATTTATAATTGGAACATGCAGGAGTGACAGCCCATCATTTCTTTAGGTTCCGTATTGTAAACCTTGTGAAACTATAAAATTAGAACATACAGATATAACAGCCCATTATTTCTTTATGTTCCGAGTTTCAATTTTTTTTTAATTTTTGTTATTTTTTTCATATTACTGTGTACGCAAAACATCTTGCTTAGTTGTCTGCGAACAACATACCGTTTATTTTTTTTGCCTAAATAAAAAAAAAATATGAGTATTTACGCTAATATTTTAACTACTATCAAGTAGACTAATATATTTTTCCTTGTTTTAAAGAAAAAAAAACAAAGGTATGATACAACTTATATATTGTTTTTGGATTGTATAATTGGTTCAGTAATTACAACCCCCAAAAGACCGAAGTTAGGAAGTATAGTTAGGGATACTCTTCGAAGGAAGTTTTTTTTCCAAAATGGAAGTAGAATCAGTGAAAAGTGCAGATGGTACACCATCTAAAAAGTGTTGCCTGATATGGCTCTTAAAAAAAAAAGGTTTTTTAAACAAGTGATGCCAAGTGCATAATTAATGTTCTGACGAACTATATAAATTGTTAATGTATTTTGTTGATACTAATAAAAAATCTCATGTTACAGATGCTACGTCTACGGTAGTCCTCGACGAGAGTCATTTGTTCAACACCCAGCGTCTTATATGCTGTGGGTGCTTACGGACCCCGTGCACGTATCGTCTCATTTGTAAGCTATGATATGCTGTTTTATGTTATAATTATCAGTTTGTTACTATCCATATTCTGTGATAATATGTTTATTTTTTATAATGCTATATTTCAGTACCCCATCAGGCCAAGCTAGTTAGTTAGGAGCGTGAGTTTATTTTTGATTTTTGGTTTTTGTTTTGTGTTTGAGGGCAAACACGTTCGGGGCGAGCGGGGTATTGTTATGAAAATATTTAACATATTTAACAAAGTAAGTCATAACAATTGTAATCAGGTACTGATTACCAATATTAATATTGTCTATGGTTTTTTTGACAGCCATATATTGATGCAAATAGGCAGGAAGTGTTTGATTCTTGCCGGGCTCTCCACTTCCCCGCGGGGCCCGATTGGGCACGGACCCTGTGGGAACGTCACAGTGCCAAGTTTAATATAAGTGATTTTTAAAAGTCGAGCGGAGCAAATGCTCTTTTAAATTAATCAAGGCATCCAATCCAGGATGATTATCAATAATAAGTTCGTGTGCGAATCGCGAGTAAATACGCATGGTGCGTGAAACAAGACCGGATCCGCGAACGTAAATCGCGTGTCGACGTATTCCGGAGATTCGAGATTCCATTTGTAGAATCGATGTGTCGGATGGTAATCCTCGCTCGCTTTAAACCTGTTGACTGTCGGGATCGACTATTAATGACTTTTATATCGGATGAGATCCGTATTTGGGGGCGAGATCGCATGCTACCCACTTTACCGCGCTCGCCGTGGTAGTCACGCAATCACGCGGATGGAAGGATACCGGAGGTAATCCACGAGGTCCCGGTATAGTTCTGGCCGGTATACTGTACGAGAGACGAGCTGGCAGGCTGGATGCCGCTCTGAAGCAGTCGCGGAACCCTGGAGGAAGGCGTCCCCATCCATCGGTAGAGACATAGTAGATAGGGTTTAGTTATACAGTCAATGATGGGGGTAAGTTTTCACATGTATTTGTAAACCCTTACTTCTAATGAAATAGATTCTAATTGTGTTAACAGAAGATCTTGCCTTTCATTGATTGAGACTACTTGTGAATAAGCACCTCATGCCCATCCCTGATGATGAGAACCCATGCCTACCCGCTGAGTCAGCATACCTTGCCTCAGGCAAGGTTTGGCGTCCGAGTTCCCGTCGGGAACAAAGCTGACCACAGTGATGGCCATTATAATATTTAACATATGTACCTACAAATAATCATACACCCACTTAACAAGCGGTGTTTTTAACATTAAACCCATCAATATCCCTGCTCATCAAACCCTGCTACCGAAGGTACCGTAGCAAATGGCGATATGTTATATTTCCGCATATCAGTAGACAAGAGTGAGGAAGGGGAAACCAATTATTATATATTATTCTCTCGCAGGATAAATCCTATAGATGTATTTTTTGTCTCTTTTTAGTATCACTCGTTACCGTTTCATCGAGTTTCAAATCACAACGATGCTAAAGAAGTTTTCAGTTCGATATAAATTTTATGATGGCTCACCTTACGTTTTTTCTATCTAAAATTACTGATATCGAAATAAAGTAAAACACAAACGTATTTATTATTATTTTTAATTGATAAACTAACGTTTAAACAAGATTTTTATGCATAGCACAAAGGGTAGATAACAAATATTATAATCAATAATTATCAGCCTGAAACACTCATCTACATTGAAAAAATCTTCCGAGAAAAGATACTGGCCGCCAACGGGAATTGAACCCGTGACCATCTGATTGCCGGTCAGCAGCTCTGACCACTGAGCTATGGCGGCTTATCTAATACCCGCCAAAATAATTCAATATAAACTAGTGTTTCATTCGACAAATACTTATAATTACATTTTTCCAACTGAAAACAACCAACTTTATTTTTGTGAGAGAGGTATTTTTAATACTAAATCTCCCGCTAGGTGGCGTCGAGACTAATTATGTCTGCATTTTTTGCTGAAATACTTTAACTTGCCGCCATAGCTCAGTGGTCAGAGCTGCTGACCGGCAATCAGATGGTCACGGGTTCAATTCCCGTTAGCGGTCAGTATCTTTTCTCGGAAGATTTTTTCAATGTAGATGAGTGTTTCAGGCTGATAATTATTGATTATAATATTTGTTACAAACGTATTTCATTATTTACACCTCACGTTTTTTTCGTTTCACAAAAAAAAACAAAAAAAATCTCGAAGTTGTATACATTTTTTTTTCAAATTGCTATCGGAAAATTAGGTTTCATGGAGGTGCACATTTAAATTTTTTTATGTTAACTTCTCGATTTTAATTTACTTTTGGGTAAACCTTTTTCTAAGTCAATCTCTGGAACTTTACTCAATTCGCCTTTGGAGATTTACTTGTACATCCCTAACAAGTATACTCGTGGGAGATCCCATGCACTTTTTTACCATGAGTTTCTGCCTGTCAGAATGCGCCAATAAACAGATCGTCTCAACTGTTTAACGATTCTGCATTGACCATCAACATTTTCCATACGTCAATTCACCAGAAACATAATGGGAAAATATTTCACCGACTCCAGATATTTTCATATCAGAGGGTTCGGCTCTGATGAAATCCTGACTGGTCCGATAAATCCTACTGATCCCTCAATATAAATATTTAATAAATCTTTCGTAATCCTACATGTATTTAAAATGACCGACTTTTGCATTTTTATGTACAAATTTTTTGACAAATCTAATACGCCTAAATTTTGAATGAGAGAGCTAGGTATAATGCCAGTAGCCGAAATAACAAATGGTAATATTTTTATAGTCTGAGAATGCCAAATTCTTTTAATCTCATTTCCTAAATCTGTATATTTTCTTATTTTTTCAGAAACAGTTTTCTGAATATTACAAGAATATTATTATTGGTTTATAACCGTGATAAGGAGAACAGAAAATACTATTAAGCCCTTTTTTATTACCGTGAAAATACGCTATCAGGACGTCATAAAAAAGCATACAACGTACGTTCTGCAGCTCCTTCTTACACATTTAATAATGGTGAGATAAAATATGAGACACACAAAATACATGTGTCTATTTCCTCAAAAGTACTACTTTTTCATTTTGTAAGAAACAGATATATCTTATTACGGCTCAGCTACGGCGACGAATGGCGTTTCATTTTCTTTACGTGTGAGGGAGATGTATGTTAATGATTGTGTTTCCTCTGGGGGATGCAGATATACCGTCACCGTTTTTATCATTTCCGACACTTGTTGTGTGTGTAAAAGCAAAACCATCAGCGAATTGAAGTTTGACGTTTTTGTCACGATACCGTAATCGTGGATCGTCAAGGTAAAAATAAAAACGCCCAACTGCATCGATGTTGTTGTAGTAGTAGAAATAGATTGCAGAAGAGAAGAAGGTATTGGCCATACATGACGCGACCATACGTTTTAATCGGGACCGCCCCCTTCTCAGGGAACCTGTCCCGCTGTCCCGAAGGATAGCTTCGGGACGCGGAAATGTCCCGTTTTAAGAAAACGGGCCACTCGTGACATCTAATTGAGCGCAAAGATCTAATTGTTTAAACTTTTATAATTCCTACAGTTACGGCACGTCAACGGCACAAAACATACGATATTTATCACAATGATGATGCAGCACTCTCTTACACATCACACAATATAACAAAGACCTGTTGAAAATCAGATAAACGATGAACGTATGTCTACTTCTCCCAAAGGAAAATGTAACCATTGTCATACATCTCCCTCACACGTATTAAAGATATAAAACCGGACCGGTCAGTGATTGAGTGGGCATCGCGCTTGGGTCCCACTCGAGCGTTGCGTGTTCGATTCCTCGACTGGCTAAGTCCTCCATCACAACACAAGCAGCATTTTCGGCTTTCTGTGGTGGAAGTAGGAGATTTTCAAACATTGTTGGGTTATTCGTAACCCGGGAATATTTGTCTTTCTTTTTAAAAAATTTTAAAAACAAAAAATTAAAAACACCGTTGCAGTTGCCGTCGCCGTGCCGTTGCCGAGGGAATTATAAAATTGCCCATTAGTTATCGTCATAGGAAAAAAAAATGGTGTTGGAAGTGTGATCTATATCTTGAAAGAGAACTGGTGTCGCCAATTAGAGAAGCCATAAGACCTTTCGACTCCTAGACCCCAGGCACACAACGAAATTTTCATATTTGTTTAGGAAAAACTTACAATATTTATTAATTGTTTGCGCATTATTATATGGGATTGGTTGGGTATTGCATTCGCAGACTTTGTGGGTAGAATATGTCAAATTCCTGATTTTATCCCACCTACCTAATACTCCTATCCCAAAATGTCACCTTGAAAAAGAGCAATTGTTGCATGAAGAAGAGGTGACACTATTTCAAGCTCAGTACAAATTAATGTCTCAGACAGGGAGCACATATTGAGCATATACTGTTGCAAAAATAATATTGCAAGTTACTAAACATACTGAAGTGTACACCAAACCCTGGAAATCAGAGAGGCTCCATGTGCAACTGGTGAGTCCTATTTTCCTTTTCCGTTCTGGGCTTATCTAATTGTCCAAAAGCCCAGATCTGAACATCGACTGACTATCCATCGGGTTTTGCGAGTGCATGCTATCTAATCGTCCCATATAACATAGCGACCGTGTAGTTATCGGGACTGGTCCTTTGAGGGTTGCGTCAGGGCTTTGCTCTGAAGCAAAACCGCCAATTTTATAGTGGAGTCGCAGTTTCGCGACACCATTTTGGAACATTTTCACATGGAGTTAGATAAAATTGATATTACTTTGGGCACATAATACACCTCCACCGTTTTTTTCCATCTCTTCAAAGGGTATATATGTTACAGCCAAAGTAATGAATCCGGATATTATATATACTATCCAGCCATTATTTATAATGCCTACCCAATTTAGACAAAGGGATAATTGACACAGAATTAATCACTTTATCCGGTTATTATTCATAATATCGGGTCAAATTTAGCCAAAGTAATAAATACGGTCCAACTGCACCTAACCTAACAACCAAACCAAACCTAACCTAACCTAACCTACTGATCTAACTGACATTATGAATTAATGAATTAACTACAATAATAATATTCAAAAACTACTGAGTAATAATGATTATTTATTAGGTTAGATTAGGTTAGGTTGTTAGGTTAGGTACAGTTGGACCGTATTTAATTCTTTGGATAACTTTGACCCGAGATTATGAAAAATATCCGGATGGTCTCGGTGATTTACGGGGGGGGGGGGATTCCAAACAAAATCATAGTGTTCACCCCCCCCCCCCCCCCCCCCCCGCATCACTACCACAGTCCCGTTTTAAGGCCGAAAAATCTGGTCACCTTTTAGACATACATAATAGTAAATCAAACGAAATCTGAAGGAAATAGATGGTTTGAATAATAAGACAAGTAGTACAAAAGACTAGCTTTATTTTGATGTATATATTTACAATCGAGCTAGATAGACGATTATTCCTCTTCAATTAATAATATTGATAGGTTGAGTACTCACTACTCACACGAATAATTCAAATTGAAATGTTGACTCAGCTGATAAATAACTCACTATTCAAGATGGATGGAATCTAAAAACATTGATGTTTTTATCTGTTTTACACTTGGAATTTTCTAATTTTAGAAAGACGATCATAACAAAATTAATTTAATTATACATACAGTAATGGATTCTTTTAAGCACATACCATAATATACTCTACGAAATTATGATAAAATGTATGTCTTTAATTATGAAAGTATAAAGAAAAACTATTGCTTTGTGATCTATGATAAGTTATATCGATTTGTGTAGATGATCACAAATACTTCTGTAGTATCCAAAACTGATTAAACCTTCTGACCTCAATCATATTCTGTCAGAAGGTCAGAATATTTCCGCTTTTGCATTAAAATCCAAATAAATGGAACATTTGTGAACAAATCTGAAAACTAAAAACTGTTATTGAAAAGTGATGAAAATCGCTTTAAAATTTTATTATTCGAAATAACCATGTATATCTTTAAATATGATTTTTTTAATGCAAACTTTAAAAAGTTTTTAAAATAGTACACCCTACGTTTTTTTAATGAAAGTTACCGGTAATGAAAAAAAAACACATTAAATTAGACAAATGTATCGTAAACGTTATCATCACCTCTCTTTTTGTCATTTCTTGTCAAAATAGTTTTTAAAAATTTACAAAGTTTCATAATATTTTTTTCAAATTGTGGTATTAAAATTTGGTTTCATAAAAGTGTACGTTTTAAATATTTTGTAGTTAACATTTAGATTTAGATTTAATGCTGTGTTATTTTCTCTTTCTAATACCGTTTTGATCACATTTCTCACTATAATAGCAAGGGAGATACAAAGAATTCTGTGAAACCTACATGAGTTATTCCGAAAAGTGAACAAATTAGTCCGAGAGGTTAAATCTCTTTTGACAAAAGTGGAAATTAATTATTTATTGATAGTTAGCATTTCAATAATTTGAATACATTCGTTAAGTTCTCGGTTCTTTATTTTAAAGAGCAAAAACATTCGTTTAATTTGAAAATATACAAAAGTACAATTAAATCTAGTTTTCATAATGAGTAAATTAACGAGTAAGTTAAAAATAGTATCACTTTGCTTAAAAATATTCTTATAATAGTCTTTAATCTATTTAGGAATTTTACGAAATACATTTTAGATTCTAAATCAAATAAAATTAGTTTTTAAAAGTTTTATAACGCTGACCGATGTTAATTAAGATCTAAAACAAAATATGCACGCGTTTCATAATAAACACAACAAATGAATAAACATAAATAATGTTATAAATAATAATATGCAAGACTTCTAATACACTGCTGTTATATTAAAATATTGTGATAAATACTTTATTAACCTCGGAATACTTTGAAAAATTTCTGTCTTAAATAATAATTATTTAAGCTTGTAAAATAAAAAAAATAACAAACCTAAAAAATAAATAATATTTTAACCTTACGCGTGCATATTATCAGAAGTACATGATTTATGATGGCTGATATGTGAATCATAAAAAAAAAAACTGAAATTATTAATTAATTGATCGACGGATTTTTTTCTGTTATTTTTCCAAATGTTTTAGCGTATACAAATTTCTAAAGCTAAACTCAAATTTATAGAGTTGTAATAAATTATTCATAATATAAAAATTGTATTCTATTAATACTGGAGTTGCCATGTTTCCATATTAATTTCTGGATTCTTTGCTTTTGTCTTTGAAATTTAAATAACGTCTCGTTCACTCAGTCCGATGCGGATTCCTCTTCAATGTCGGTTCCGCCTGCGTTTGAAACATCTGCAAAGAAAAAAAATAACATCTATTAGACCCACGAATGTTATGTGTGGTCGGTCTTGCTGTATGGGTGTGGGACATGGATCTTGAAAGTAAATCCCATGAACATGTTAGGGGCTTTTGAAATGTGGCTTCACCGGAGAATGCTCAAAGTTTCATGGACCAACATGATGAGGGGAGAAATATCACTTGCTCCAATTAATTTTCAGAGGCAAGATAGAGGGTCGCAGAGGGCCTGGGGGCTTACTCACTATCTCTCTTAACCGCCAATATCTACGTTACACACCCATATTTTGACAGATGTTTGTCAGTTTTGCAAACTTGGCACTCTCTATCAGTCGGAAGCCCTAAAGTCACATACCAAAAATGTATACGTTTGCTTCTCACAGCGACGCCCGGCGACGCGTCATTTTTGATACTCCCTATCTAACTCAGTCGTATAAATTTCATGTTTCCCAAAGTGGATCGGAGGACCTCCGTTTTATGAAACTTTTGAAACGTTGGTTTATGAAGTTGACATTTCTAAACCGATTTGTGATAAGAGAGATACAGAGTGCAATTTTCAGTAAAATAAGACACGGAAACTTTAATGTGAAACCGAAAATTTAATGGTTTGTCAGACTAAATTAGAGAGTAAGCCCCCTGGTAGGAGAAAAATGTCTTGGCTGCGAAATGTACGAGAGTGGACCGGTATTAGGAGTGTGGAGGAGCTATTTCCGGGTAGCGCAAAATAGAGATACATTTTCTAAAGTGATCGCCAATATCGGGAGGACCTGATAGGAAATACGAATAAGAAGAAGAAGATCTGTTAACTTAAAAACAATTGTCTAAATCCGCCATTATTATTTTGTTATATCGAATGCTGTAAATTATTTTAAATAATGTTTAAAACCCGGACATTTACACTAATGACGATAATTGCCACGTGATAATAAATATTCTATAAGATAATTTTATTTGAACGTCATACTGATAAATTGTCAATTTTATCAAAAAATCTACGATTTTTCTTAGCAGCATAAAATAATGAACTCATTACTGTTAAGGGAAATCCCTTAATAATAATAATAATGAGTCCTTTACAATTTTTTTTGCAGTCCTATCATAGACATGTTCCCTTTCACCATCCGTCTTATCTCCTCCCCCCACTCTTTACTAATCCCCAGTTACGCCCCCATCTCCACATCAACATTTAGTAATATATTATGTTAACTCATTGTTTTGTCAAGTTAGCATATTTTACCCTCGTGAAGGAATAGTTGTTCTGAAACCGGTCGGCGTATTTAAAAAATATAGTGATTCTAACAAAGAAATATTGATTCATTTATTAATAACGGATAACCACAAAGTTATAGTTACATTCAAAAGAATACATTTATCCTTTTGCTAAGTATTTTTATATTTTAATTTCTTAAACCTTTTATCATTCAAGGAGTAGGTACTGTTATTTTAAACACGTAATATTTTTTTAATCATCAGTACAGTAGATAACATAAAAAAATTAAACGCCAGTGTGGGAAAATAATATAAATAAACCTAAATATTTTAATGTTGTTTATAACATTCAGATTTCGAATATTATAAACGACATTCAAATTATGACAAAAGTACACGAGTATGCAATCTTAAAAGAACAACCATGAAATTTTATTTAGTTTTATTTTTAACTAGCTTTTACCCACGGCTTCGCTCGCATAGTATTAGTGGGAAATTACTGTCATAATTATTGGCCTAATTGTTATTATTCTTGCTATTTTGTCTAATAGAAAATAATTATTGTTTTAGAAAATTTCAAAATTTGAGAATGACATTTCGCAAATAAAAATTCTATTTTGGAAAAAATTTGAATTATAGAAATAGAAATTTATTTTAAGTACCTACTCCCTTTATTAGTATTTTATTTATATTTGAATCCAGAGTAACCTAAAAATATAAGAAAATGACAGTCCACTTCAAACGCTATGCTTTATAGCAACGTTATGCTTTTTGTTAGGAGAATAAACATTTTTATAGATACCTATGCAGATATTAACTACGACGCCAAAAAAGTACTAATTTTAATCACAACAAAGCACTTTTTAAGCCTAATATAAAAAAAAACATTCTTTCCAAGGTAACAATTTGTTTGACGTTTGCAATAACTCGATTTTGTTAGGGACAGAAAACGTATGATACATAATTTCACAACGCCACAGCTCATTCATAACGCCAGAGCTTACCAAAATATATAGCCCCTGTTACTCGCAAATAATGTAGCTTTCGATTAGTGAAAGAATTTTTAAATTCCATTCGATATTTATTGCGTGAAAGAGTAACAAACATCCAACCAACCAACCAACCAACCATCCATACAAACTTTCGCATTTATAATATTAGTAAGATGGTCTATGGCGCAGTTGTTGAATAGAATTTGAATAATTTTATTCATCAAATTTCAAAGCTAATTTTCACGTTCCGGAGAGTTCTTGGATTACTCTATTATGAGCCAGATGTTTCACAATACTGATACAATAACAGAACTTGAAAATTAACTTTGAAATTTGATAAATGGTTAAAATTCTGTGAAACAACTGGTCATAAATATTTACCAAAGCGAGGACATTTTAAGTATTTATAAAAAATATTAATTTTTGATTGAATTTTACGTCAGAGATGTCGATATTGATTGGCGATTAATTTGATCTCTATCTTTCTGAAATGTTAGTGTCATATTAATTAAAACAATGAGAGAACATAAACATTTCTGATTACTGCAAATAATTTAATTATTTCTTTTGTTAAAATAATCTGCGATCTTCCCGATAATCTAAACAGAGCAGACAATCAAAAGAGATAGAATAAAGTACATTATATTTAAGGCCATTTAAAAACGCATTTACACATTTTTGGAATGCTTTGTATTAACCCGGCGTGAATGAGGTCCGGTATCTCATACCCACCGATTTGAAAAACACTAAATATTTCTTAACTATGCGATTCCTGAAACTCGGCTGACTCGGCAGCTGGAGGGGGTGATGCGGGGAGTGATTTAAAGCTACAGTAACAGTGTTGCGCCTGCGGCAGAGTAAACTGGACGTGCGCAAACATAGAGCGGGTACGTAATACCCGACCTCATAGTCGGTGTAACTATTTTTTGTGTTACATATGTAACTATTGGACACGGTGTAACTATTTTGTGTTTTTATATAAGACAGATTTATTCTAAATTTTGTGTACACAGTTGATCTCAATTTCCTAATTTTTTTAGATAATATGTCATAGTTTCTAAATATTGTTGATTTGAGCTTAAAAAAATACTGCTTAGTTTTTTATAGAAATATAAATACTTTCATAAATAGAACTGGATTATTTTTCCATATAACCTCATTTCCCTAATGTTAATTAATATTACAGTAATAAGTATTATTCTAAAGTCATTTCAGTTATCAAAATCGACAATTCTATATAAGGGTATGTCACACCCACCTCACAGCTAACAATTTTTCACCTCATTCACGCCGGGTTAATATGATTTTGCGCTTTACCAGTTTTAGCAGGTACGTATTGATTATAAAAATTCCAACGTACCTTCTTGGAAAATCGTTAATTACATGAACGCATCTATTAAAAAAAAACAGAACTAAACCTTAGTAATACGGGAATAATGTAAAATGTGTATAGTATCCAATTAGCTTTAACCCCTAAGGCCTCGGGCCTATTTTGCCGGAAGGTCAATATATATCCGCTTTGCAATAAAATCCTAATATATGGAATATTTCTGCACGCATCCGAAAACTTATAACTGATTTGAAAAGGTGGTAAAATACGCTTTGAAATTTTAAAATTCGAAATAAACATATAAATTTAACAATTTTAAATTTGGATGAAAACACAAAAAAAATAAAAATGGCTCACCTTTTCTAATTAAAATTACTTATAATGAAAAACATAATAAACACATGTTCTCTGTTTTTTTGTCGATTCATGTAAAAAATAATTAATAAAAAAATCCTAAAGTTCCATAATTTTTTCCAACTGCGGTCGGAAACTTTGGATTATAAATCATAAAGGGATTCTTACATTTTAATTATATTTAATTTTTGCTTTCAGATTTTAGGTTTTTGCGAGATATTTTCGCTTTTTAACGATTTTTTAGAGACCTACATTTTCCGAAAACCGAAGAAATTAGCCATAGGGGTCGTCCATTGATCACGTGTTTTTTAGTAGGAACATTTAACCCCCTCCCCCCCTGGTGATACGTGGTGAGGTTTTTGACTACCCACCCCCCATACCCAAAATCACGTTTTTTTTTTAGTACAAAGTACCGTTATTGAAATTTTCAGAATATTATCTTTAAATACAGGTATAATCTGATTAAATTTTGGTAAATTAAGCATCGTGATAAAAATTTCCAGACAGACATCGGGAAATCGTTGCCTGGAATCGGTGAGCCAAGGCCACGCGCCGCTGTTTAGTTTAGAAATCGTGCGTTCAACGAAAAATAAATACACGTGATATCTCATTATATCCCCCCCCCCCCCCCATTATTATGATATTTCGTGATTTTTTTCCGAACCCCTCCCTCCCCTTTCGAGCCTCACGTGATGGACGACCCCTTGACCCATAATTTGGCTTTGTTTTATTTGTGAAACAGCGCTACGCAAAATTCCACATCAAATGTCATAATTACGATTTTAAAAAGCCATGGTAGGTACTGTAGTTATTTAGTTCAGAAATTTGAAATTATATTTTGTTTATAAAAGGTTCGGATTGCAGTAATGAAATAGTGTCTTTTAATACCTGTGGATGCTCCTAAGAAAGCTGGCTCGTTCCACGGAAGTATTTCAGCTGATCCGAAGATGATGAAGAAAAGATTTGTGATGAAGAGGATACCAGCTGCTATCAGGAAGACTATTCTCCATTGAGCTGGATCGGTCTGTGGAAGAAGATTTAATTATGATAAAATCAATGACTAAACAAAATACCATATAATAAGAGAAGGACTTGGGATACTGATCGAAATACATACCGAAGATTCTGTTATACAAAAATGGCGGCGGTGTCCATGGTTGTTATTCAGTTAATATGATAAATGATAAGTAATAGATATTGAATTAAATGAAGACAATATTAGTGAAACTCAATCGAAAATCTGAACATAGAAAAATGAGAAAAAGATATTGGTTCCACTGGGACTCGAACCCAGGGCCCTTTGCTGACATGGCAAGAGCTCTACCAACTGAGCTATGGAACCCATTTCCAATTCAGTCACTTTTAACTTTATCGTACTTCGACTAAGAACTACCAACATTATGTTCATTTTCTTAACGCACATGTTATTGGCTGCTATCTTTATATGTGATTGCAAGATTCAACCCGAACTAAATGATATCTAGATAGTTATTTTAATACGCGACATCTATTTTCTTTTTCTGCAAGTCTAGGATGAATATTTTTATTTTTATTTTTAACTTTATGAGTAAAATCTCAAATTATAATATTTAATTTCAGATTTTACTCATAAAGTTAAAAAATAAAAATAATAAATATTGCTTCCATCTTGGTCGCTATTTTTGTGTATCCGCTTGGATAGAATGTTTTATTGGTATGCCAAGCCCTCTCTTAGTTTTATTTAGACATTGGATAACATCAATCTTGTAACACGTTCGAATTCTTTAGTGTCAGCATTTTTTTTAATTGATTGGTACTCGAATAGGAATTAATCTGGAATATTCTAATAAGCCAATTATCCAGTTGATTAGTAAGACATCTCCAAATACCAAATTTAGAGATATTGAGAAGAACAATATTAAAATGCTGACCATAAATCGTATGTTTAACTGACTTACTTTTTCTGACAATAAACGTATGTTTTGTTACGTGTGTTTTGCACATTAAACGTGCTTTAAAATAACACTGGGAGACATTTTGAAATATCCTACTAGTGATCCAGAAATTATCAAGTTTTTTTTAAATTTACTACTAGTTTTTCTGGATTAAAATTGATTTGATGGTATCTGAATGTTGTACCATATAAAGGGTACACCTTTTAACTGAACTTTCAAAATATACAAAATAGGAGAAAGATTTGACGGAAAAAAATCGCTTTGAAAATAAATGATTGAATAATTTTGAGAAGGAAAAAAGCAATTGGTAAAATCGTGGAGTAAATGTCAGTGTCTACTTACATCATCAGATAGGATGAGCCCAGCGGTGATGGGGGTCATGATGCTGAAGAGATTGGCCCAGAAACAGCTGATGCTCATAAGGGTTCCGGCGAAATTGGGTGCCAAATCAATCAGGTTAATCTACATAAAAAAAAATATTAATGTTAATGATAAACTATCGGATTAGCCAGCAGAGGCGGAAGGTTATACTCTTACTGCCGTTGTTTCCATCATTTCGATCGATCAATCTGAGCCTTCGATCAGCTAAGTGATTTGTTTAGTAACGCTCGATTCGCCAGTTGATCTGAGAGTTGCGTTGGGAAGAGCGAATTTGTGCATTTAAGGAGAGTTGAGCCAAAATTTCGGCACAACAGTTGATCAGGATTGGAAACAACTGCCGTTAATTCATTAATGTGTATAGCTATTTGTCTTTTCAGAATAATTAGTTATTTGACATAGTTTTCAGCGTTTAGTTTTGGTGTATCCGTCAAATACCATATACCAAGAATTATTAAAAATTTTGCTCCGTCATCTCTATTAATATTAAAAGGGGTTTTGTGGGATTCATTTGCATCCGTAATTAGGCGTACATGCTACGTTTTGGGTTTCTAAGGACTTCAGGAACAAATTCAAATAAATAGTTAATATTACACCAAAACTAAACGCTGAAAACCATAATGAAATAACTGACATATCGACCTTATTTTGCTACTGTATACATAAGGGGTCGTCCATTAATCACAATCAGGCTCGAAAGGGGTGGGGGGGGGTCGAAAAAAAATCACGAAACATCACGAGGGGGGGGGGGGGGGGGTAAAATGAGATATCACGTGTATTTATAACGTCCTATACTTTGTACTAAAAAAAATACACGTGATTTTGGGGAAGGGGGAGGGGGGGGAGGGGGGGGGAGTTAGCCTAAAACCTCACCACATATCACCAGGGGGGGGGGGTCAAAAGTTGCTAAAAAACATCACATGATTAAGGGACGACCCCTAACACGCACGCTTAAATCTACACACCTGCCATTATGATGGACAATGGAACACCGTCCGAGACGTTGACCAACGAAGAAAACATGGACAAACTTAACCTCACCCCATGAACCTGGACACCCGTGTTAAGTTACCAAACGTAGCGAACCACTTGTGGTTACCTATGGCAGGGGTATTGGTTATCCAATAAATGGTTCCCGGGGCAGCGGTAACCATATCCGCCTCCTAAATTGTCCAACCCTTCTATTTTAGTCTTTCCTCTGCCAGTTCCATGCTCTTGAGGGTCGGCATCACAATCAAATGGTGAAAATGGTCACTTACATTGAAGCCAACGAAGGTAGCAGCCAGAGAGCCGATAGTGATGACCAGGATGGTGACAGCGAGGGGCGCGTTGTAGGGCGGGACGTATGACAGAGCCACCAGACCGAGGGCGGGCATCCATGTTCCTAAAAAAACATAACTTTTAAAGACTCCGAGTTTGGAAATTTCCTGAGGTAAATAAACTATAAATTGCATATTCCTGTAGAAAACATTGATTATAATTATCCACTGGTTATAATTAACCTATCAAAACTTGCAGAAAGAAGAATAAATTCACATTTAATACTATTACATAAAATACTGATTTGCTTCAATTAATCAACATTCGTATACCCAAAAGATCTTGCCGACATTAATTTACTACTCTTTTACTTTAACAACACCATGACACTATCTTACCAAAATATCCCAATTCCGGGACTTCACAGTCTCCGAAATAAATATTCTGATCTGAGAGATATATTTCACCTTAAAAAGAACCAGGATAAACATTGTTTATTCTAATTATTTTATAAATCTAGACACAAATAGAAGGGTTTAATTTCTGCAATTTTTGTTTGCATTGACTATCCACCTAACTACGTGAGATTTCTTATCATTTTTACCTATGTATTTTATTTTATTATTTTATGCTTTGTGGTTACATTTTTTTTCCATCTCTTCAATGTTTTTTTGAAGTGGTTCAAATAACTGGGATACTCTACTTAAAAACTAACAACACACACATTACTGCGAATTGTGTCAATTTATTCCGGAAAATATGGATATTATAGCAGAATTTAAAATACCTATTGTGTTAGCGACCTTCCTGGCCGTGGTGATTGAGCAGGTTTGCCTGTTGATGAAGTGATCGGACAGGAAACTGAAGAAGAAGCTCATCACCCACATGGCTAGGTAGGGGAGAGATGATAGAATTCCATTCTGAAAAAATAAGAAATCAAATAAGCAAGTTTTTTAACTGGGCTGTGATGTAATTTATGGAATTGTCGTTAACGCCATCTATGATATTATTTAAGAAGCACAAGGAAAATTCAGCAGAGAAACACACCGGTGTTTTCAGTATTCAGCGAGGAAGTCCGTACAATATGAAGCTTTGAAATATTTACGCTAGATGTCTCTCTTATGCCTTATTTAACTTTCAAACACAGTTTTTAGTTGTCGGATGCATTCAAATTATGTTTAAAATCTCGTATCTTACATGTATATAGATAGTGTGTGTATTGCGATCAAAGTAACACAAGAATTTACTATAATTTCACAAATAAAACATTAGAAATAAAATCAAATATAATGTGGTACCTGTTGAATGTCTGCCCCCAAAACCTTATGCACGTAGGAAGGAATTTCGGCCAAAAGAGTGACATATCCCCAGAAGCAACCGATGTGAGCGACAGCTATCGACCAAACGGGCAAGCTCGTCAAGATGGCTTTCCACGGAACACGTAGATTCTGAAAACAAGAACAAGAAAAACATTTTTAAAATATTTTTAAAAATTCGTCGCAATCGGGTATGTGTTCATCTGTTGTGGGTCGTTAAAATTCCATAAATATGGTGAGAAATATAATCTGAACGGTTTTAGAAAAAGAAAACAACACGCTTTATATTAAAATCTAAAAATAAACCACAAATAGTATTTATAATGTACACCTCCACGAAACCAAAATTTCCGTCCACAATTTGAAATAAAGTGATGAACTTTGAAGATTTTTTATTATTTTTTTACATGAAATATCAAAAAGTGATGTGACGAACGTTTTTATAAAACACTAGCGGGTATCCGGCATGCGTTGCAAGGCCTTTAAAATAAATAAATTGTTTCTCCCTGCATGTATATTCCCATGCGTCGTCGGTCCCCTCCCGCGTCCCTTTCCCCTCCTGCGTTCCCTTCCACCTTCCCCGCCTTTCCCCTCCATCGGCACCCTTCCCGCGAACCCCACTTCGTTACCGTCCTCCTGCCTTCCCTCCCTGCCGCTAAAATATATGAAATACACATTTTCAAACCATTCGCGAACCACGCGTATTAAATTTTTAATACAAATTTCATAACGCCACAGCTCATCATTATAAATAGAAACTAGAAATACTCTTCTGCTAAAATGCAATGTTCTGTAAAATTTTTGAGTCAATCCATATTACTTTCTTAGATTTGCGGATACAAACATACGGAACCTACATTTTATTATTTATAGATTTGTCTAATAAAATATGTGCGTTTTTTCGTCATTAATTTTAGTTAGTAAAAAAACAAGGTGAGCCATTTTTTAAACTTTTTATATTTGCATCCAAAATTTATATGTTTGTTTTGAATTATAAAACTTCAACGCATATTTTTTCATCACCTTTTAAAAACAGATTTTAGTTTTCGGATACGCTGAGAAATAATATTCCATTTGTTTGAACTTTATTGCGGAAAAAATTATTGCAATACATTAACTGTAGTAGTAGTAGTAGGTACAATTACTGTCTTAATCGTATTAAGAGGAATATAAACGCTAGAAATATTTCGATTCTCGTGCCTGCAAAATTTGCAATCGAGCGTCTTTTTTGCGCGAGGCAAGTAAGCGAAAAAGTGGTTTTTATTTATTTTGTCCATAATTTTATAAGAGTGAAAAAAAGTTAGAACGTAGAAAACCTCAAAAATGGTCTTAGCCATAAAGGAGTATTTTTATAAAAATATTTCTAGTATCACTTCATAGTTAAGTCATGAAAAAACATTTTTTTAAGTGGTTTACGCTAATTTTTGTTGTTATGTAAATAATAATTTTATTGTAATTCCGTTACACAGAAAACCTATTTAAAGCTTCAATTTATCCATAGCATATTTTTTGATGTTCATGCTGTAAGCCAATTCGTCGTAAAGATTAATCTAAATAGTACCTAAATAGGATTTCGCGTATAACTTCACCTTAACTAAGTTCATGTTCTTGATTCGATTTGCGCTATGGTAGGTAGTAAAAAAACAAAGTTCTGATTAAATACATTATTATCAATAGTTTAAATAGTTGATGTCCATGATTGATGCAATTAACAACTTCTATACTTATTAAATAATGCAGTTTCATTATACCACTAATCATAAACAAGCGTCGGTTTATTTAGCGTTTACCTTACACTCTTTGATGATTATTTCCTCATCAGGTTAACAAGGCAAAACATCATTTTTAATTCCAAAGTACCTCCATAATGATCGTTTATATCGGGAAATGCTAATGAAATACTGTAAATTGCATTTATAAAGTAATTGTAGTACGTACTATAATTATTCGATGATCGTGCCTTGTTTTTCTCAGAGTCGAAGATTCTCTCAGAAACGCCTTGGCTAAAGACCACCATTCAGTAACCTACGGTTACTGAATGGTGGTCTTTACGGTTACTGAATGGTGGTCTTTAGCAGATGGGACTATTTTGATTTTAACGTTTAAAAAATATTTTACTAGTTAAAATTTTATATAAAAAGAGTGTCTGTGATCTGTAGCGGGCGGCGTGGATTTCAGTTTTATTCCGAGAATGATAAAAATTTGTACACTTGACTTTCAAACAAGAGAAGGGTCACTGTCTAAGTCTGATTTAGAAAAACTCCGTACAAAGCCCGGGCAACGCCGGGGACTTCAGCTAGTCTATCTGTATATAAAAAAAGTGTCTGTGAAGTTTAACTACGGAACTTTGAACAAATCGACAGCTTTTATTCCGAGATTGGTGAAATTTTGTATACTTGACCTTCAAAACGAGAGAAAGGTCACTGTCAAAGGGGATATCAGCTGGTCTATGATATTTTGACAAATTACTCGCTAAACTGAGAACTCGAACCTGGTTCGAACTCGAACTCGTGATCACTGGCAAAGTCTACAGGTGGATCTTCAGGCACATTAAAACCACGAGGACTGCTTATTCATCAGGGTAGCAGGGGTCCAGATCCTCAGCAGTAAGGAAACCACTAAAGAAGAATGATCAAGGGTATTTACCTGGTTGATGTGAACCTGTCCCAGCGACTCCTGGATGTACAGCTTCTCTTCCACGGAGATGGTCTTGTGCAGAGCAGGACTGTCGGCCCCGAAGAGCTGCAGCACCCCGGCGAAGACTACACTCACCAGGCCCATCACGTAGAAAATGGCGGGCCAACCGTAAGCGCTGCTGGCCAAGAACCCGCACGAGGACATTGAGATCACTGTACCGAATTGAGCGCCTGAAAATTACGTAAAGATTAGTAATGGGGCAAATGACAACTCACCAATCAAATAAAAATCGTGAAATTAATATCGACCACTTTGTACTTGTACATTAAGATATAGTAGTTCTGTGATCAGTAGACCTCGCGTTCAAAAAATATGTTTCTAATTCTTTCTTATTTAATAATTAAAAACTCTAAATTTCTTCAATCGTACTTAAACCTTCCTGTAAATAATAATATATTCTGTATCTTTGGTGTTATCTTTTGCGTTGAGACAACGTTACGAGACGATTAAGACAAAAAAGCAAAATCCGTCGGTCTTTATCCGAATGAAGGGTGATTCCATATACTCGTATATGTGTTATGAAAGCGTAATACGGTTTAAATCGACCGTAAACGACACATTTTTCCATTTTTCTTAAATGCAGCATCGCGCTAACAAGCAAAATACTGCGCTTGTGTTAAGGTACCAACTCTTAAAAGTACTTACCCTAACGCCAGAGATGTCGCGTAATCGTTTAGAGATGTCAGTTGCGTGAAAATTTGTGAATCGAATGTCATCGCGTACAAACATCAAAATAATACGACAAACGGATAATCATTTCCCACGCAGCCTACCGTTTTCTTCCACAGATGTCTCTGGATCGCTTCCACTGTGGAATACGTTTAATAGTTAAGAGATCTTTAATTATTAACTTACCACCATACACGAATGTGCTGAACCTCGACCTCTCGCAAACAGGTGCCCATTTCCCGATGAAGGTATGCAGAGCAGGAAGGAAGAAGCCTTGGGCCAAGCCTTGGATCACTCTGCAGGCGCACACTGCTTGCCATCCTCCCTAAACATAAAATAAATTCAATCTTTTTGTAGGTATGTACTTACAAATAAATAAAAAAGTATATAATGATTTTTTTTAAAAACTAATGGTGATGGTTGATAATATTAATTAAATGTGTCAGAAGTCACATAATTTATAATGCGGTAAGTAAATATAAATTGTACGATTATAAAAGAGTAATTTTCTAAGTAAATATTGTCTACTAATAAACCCTGAAACCTTTCATGTTCCTTTTCAAACCTCCCATTTTGGAAACAATTGTCAAAAAAATATATTCTTATTAATATAAACTGATTTTATTATTTCTACACAAACCTGAAAAAATACCCTACATGAAAAAAAAAACAATTCAAAGGAGTTTTAAAAGAAAAAAATGACTTTGATACTCTTTTGATAATATTAAATATTATTATTTCTGTTAGTGACTGCTGCAAAAAGTGACGAGCAAATGTTCATAAGAAAGAATTCAGAGAAGCTACATTGACCAAATAAAAAATAGCTTCCACACTGATATTAGACCAAGCGATTCTGACCTCGTATTTCACACAGTTTCTTTATTTATGAGGGTTAAAATCCTATTTAAAAAGTCCTATAAAAATACGCATAAAAAATAAACATCATTAAGACATTAATTTAAGACAATTTAGATTTATAACATATTTAAAATCGCCAGTGTTTACTTTACATAATAAACTATAACAAAATAACCTTTGTTCGTGGATTCGATAAAAATCTTCTATAACCCCATAATGTTATGTTTTTGTTATGAAGATGGTTAGTTAAAGTTTTGTTGTTCAAAATAAATATCTAATTATTGGTAAATTAAATAATAATAAGCCAAAATTGGAGGCGCAAATCACCATAATCAATGAATAACATATTACTGTAACTACGAAATTAATGGTTATTTAATAGCTATCGAGGCGATTAATCGATATCACGATTAATTTTGTAACAACCAGTACAATTTATATTCAAGGTTTATTAACTGTTCCTGTACAAGATGAATTACATCGATTTTGAATTTAGAATTCTAAAAATTTCTTTAATCAAAGGGCTATTAAGGTACGATTTATCGGGTTTTTGCCTCCAATAAATCGGAGGTCCCTTCGTTAAGGTTATAAAGAACATGATTAATGAATAGGATATGATTTGTTTTGTGCTTTATTTGATCTATTTATGTGATCTTGAAGGGTCTGTCATTAATCTCACGTGTATGTTAGTTGTTTAATTTTACTGTTTTGAAAACACATAAATATTAAATTCATTGTACTTTATCAGATTCAGTGTAAATCTCATGATAGTGTTGTAGATGGCCTTTGTTACTAATAATTACACACTAGCAGTTAAAAACCCGCTCTGCGGGCGACGGGCTGGCTTTGTAACAAACTTCAGGTACGATGATAGTTTTTCATAAGGCGCGGCGTCAGAAATGTACTGGAAGTTGGGTTCTTAAATTTCTACCGTACAGATGCTAGCGTATTAATACCACAGATTATATGTAGGAAGCTCAAATGAAACTGAACAACATGTTATATCTGTGGGGGTTTGGTACCGTGAAATCGATAACTTTCGGATCTATTATATAATCGATATCTCGATTCTATGGATGGAAACGATTTCTTTCAAATCTAAGAGCTTCGTTAGTTCACCCCCATTACATTATTCAATATTTTTTTGTATTAACAGCTTATAAGAAAGCCGCGCTAAAATTTGACAATGGTCGTCTGAAAAATTTCTCTTATCAATTATTGTTGACCGTACTCGCGAATATTGAATACTGCCCCCACCCCCCATCACTCCCCCCCCTCCGTTCCGCCCCTTTCATACTCGTTACGTTCATTTTTCACGATGTCCCCTGTTAAAACGTAACAATCAAATACGCGCCCTTTCGCATTCATGATATTAGTATAGCTGTTGGCTAAGGTCAAAATGTAGATTAGTACCTATTTTAAATTTGTACACTAAATAATACTCCTAAATATTTGAATTTTTGCTATAAAAGGAATCTCCATGGTAACCTAAACAAATAACAAAATGACAGCCCACGTCAAACAATTACTTAGCAAGACACTTTGCTTTTCGTTCGGACAATAAACGTATAATAAATAATTTCGTAACGCCACAGCTTATTCATAACGCCAGGGCTTACCAAATATATAGCCTACATGTCTCGCAAATAATGTAGCTTTCGATTAGTGAAAGAATTTATAAATTCCATTGAGTATTCATTGCATAAAAGAGTAACAAACACACATCCATACAAACTTTCGCATTTATAATATTAGTAGGATTAATATTTTTAAACGAATGCATTCAGCCACTTGCCTTCGAAAGGCACTGTAAAATATGACATAGTTAGTATAACGTAGCTTTGAATTGATCTCAAACACTTAACATTATTTTAAATGATCATTATATGGAAATTTAACATATTTCTATTTACAAACCTCCACTCCATGAATAATTTACACCTTTGTTTAAAACGCTGCGATGTAAACCCAAAAACATTCGATTGTTTCATTTTGCGTGTCTACTAGGACGTTAAACGAATTAACTTGAGGTAAAAATAATAACACACCCACAATATGAGATTCCCAAACTAAACATCATGCAATTGCAAATCATTATGTTCAATACTATCATAGTTTTACCCATAAGGTGATATCATCTTTTAATAATCACCATAAACAAAAAAACGTGTCTAAAGAATTCTAAAATTAGTGTTTTTTACAAGCACAGCATCATAGAGTTGAACCAAAAAAGTGTAAGGTCATAATTCGTGCGTTACGCCCCTCATAAATCTAAGTACGGATTTAAAAATAGGAAAACACAGCTGTTTTAACGTCCGTTCATATCGGAATAATGTTATATAAAAATCAAAATATGCTTAGGTATTTAGTATTTCTATGTACGTGAGTTGTCTATGGATTGCATAAAATGTTTGAAATTTTCAAAATTCCTTCTTTCCACCCACGCGAAGGTTTCTGGACAACCACATGACAATACCCCTGAAAAGTTTTTTTAATCATTACAAAAACTCTTACGAAACTGACAAAAATGTCACAATTTGAGAATGACATTTTGTAAAAATCGATTGTTCAATCGCTTTTAAATTTTCGTATAAATTCTTTAAATTATTGAGTTTAATACTCAACTATGGTACTAACAAAATCTAATAAAAAATTATATTTATTTTACAAAATTTGATTGATTTTTCTTAAAATACATACAAAAATGAATGTTTGTAATATATGAAAAATGAAAATTTGTAAAAAAAAATTGCAATAGGCGGCACGCGAGCTGTTTGAAAATTGAATGTACCGGGACTGAATATATTGAACGCGGGAGAGGGGAGGGAAGTCGGGGAACCTGGAGGGGGGTACGCATGATTGGAAAGGGACATGGGAAGGAAAGCGGAGGCGGAAGGAGAACGGGACGAATGGGAAAAGACACGCAGGTAGAAACAACTCGCTAGTGGCCAATAAAATCGGACATTTCAAAATCGCAAGTGTCAAATGTGAATGCATAACGGATCTCGAATTATCTGTCTAAATGATTACCACTTTTCACAAGTGTTTGGCCTTGTAGGTCAATGGTTACTCTGTTACTTAGAGATGAGGAAATGACAAGATCTTGAACAGGAAAATGACAATTAAATGTTCGTTACATTCTTCTAGTGAGGGTCGCCGGTGGGAAAATTTTCGGAGGTTATAATCCATGATGACCAACGACTTGTGGAAAATTTTAATTGAGAAATGGAAAATAATGTACAAAAAAAAAGTTAAAACAAGCTGACCCGGCCACGCGTTGCTGTGGCTGACGAAACACAACGCAATCTACTGGATGGTTACCCAACCTTTTAACCCACACCTCCATCTGTTAATTTGCATACAAATCAAATCCACACCGCCTGCTTGCCAGCCTGTTCGTCCATCACATACAGATATTCTTATTTAATTATATATTTCAACCAATTTACACAAAACCTTGACAAATTATATACCTAAACCTTCCTCATTAATCACTCTATATATTGGTGAAAACCGCCTTAAAATTCGTTCATATTACCGTTCATATCACCCCATAAATAAATCGAGTGTTTGACCGTGAAAATCTCAAATCATAAGTTACCTAACTTAACCTATTATATTATTAGGTTCTGTTTTTTTCGTATACCATTTCTCGCTATGTTTCGAATTAATTTTAAAGTCATTTCTTAACAGCGCTCAGCAGAGAGGACGGCACATACAGTTATTTTTTTTAAATCGTGATATTATATGGTATTTATCGTGATGTTATGTACCTCAAACCTGTTTAGAAATTATAAAAAAATATATTTAAATTCAATACACAGAACATAAGTATTCGTGAGAAGATAATTTTATATTTGAGAGGCGAATATGGGTATCGCCGCCCCCGGAACTATTTATTGAATAACCAACACCTTTGCATTAAGTCAGCCCAAGTTGTTCACTACGTTTGGTGATTTTGCAAAGGTGCCCGAATTCATGGGGTGAGGTTTGTATAGTTCTTGGCAGTGGATGCGTTGAGTCGAGTGATTCATACCTTCGACTCTCCCAGACACACTGACCCCCAGATTTCTACCCACCCCTCATACCTTTTTCCTTCCCATAACGTCCTTTCCTTCCTTTCCTTAAGGTCCGGTAGTAAGTGCTCAAAAATAAGACGAAAGTAAGATATATAAATACCGATGCCAATAATAAAAACGATATTATTTAAGCTAAAATTTAGAAAATGTTTATTTAATAAAACACGACTCGTTTAAAATAGAGTAAAAATCTTGTAGAAAATGTCTTAAAACAGCATTTAAAGAAACACTGTGAATTTATCATACGTAATAACGTGTTAAGTAAGAGAAAAAAACATGTTTAAAATAATTTTCGGAGCATACTTTGCGATTTTTTTTCTATGAAGGGAATATCATTTAATTTTTATATTTTTTTTTTTATAAGAAAAACTTTCTTTTTATACTTTTTTGAAGGTTATTCCCATCAGTGAAATATATCATATTAGAATAAGTTAACAATAATAATCTAAACAAAAATATGAAAGAGAACAAGACACAGAAAAACAGAAAAAGACAATGGACGCAACTGGGACTCGAACCCAGACCTCTCCGTCTAACCGGGACGAGCGCGTTAACCAATTTCGCTATTGCCACCTTCTGTCAAATCCGTCATATTTGTCAATCTCATATTTTCAAATTTTAGAATTACATTATTATCAACTAATTATTTTTCTCCATATTACGGGCATCTACCCTTTCAATTGGAAACAATCATTCTAAGAATTGGTTTGTAACCTGGATAGCGTCTCGGATAGACATGGAGAAAAATAATTATTTGATAATAATGTAATTCTTAAATTTGAAAATATGAGATTGACAAATATGACGGCTTTGACAGAAGATCCCAGTCCCAGTCCCAGTCCCAGTCCCAGTTGCGACCAGTGTCTTTTTCTGCTTTTCTGTGTCTTGTTCTCTTTCATATTTTCGTTTAGATTATTATTTTTAACTTATTCTAATATGGAATATCATTTATTAACTGTTTCGGCGTGGAAAATGTAAAGATACTTAAAAAATAACTTATATTTTTTTAGATACTTAAAAACTTAAAGTGTTAAAGAAAATGACATACGCCCTGAGTTATATTATTTTCTTCGGGGCCACCTGCGTGGAGCTAATGTAAAAAATGATCTGATTAATTTGACTAATTTGCTAATACAATTTAATTGTCTTGATCATCATTGAACAATATCCTGATTTATCAGTACAAGTATTGCGTTCTCCACCTCGACATCATGGCGTGTTGTCAATTAATTATGTTTTATTGGTGTAAGGTTAAAATATCTCCGACTATTAACATAATGATCATGGTCAGGACTTTTTTTAAAAAATTATTTATTTATTCTAATATGATGACAAATTGAATTGTATCACGAATTAATGAAGAAATAAAGTTTTTAATTAGATTTTCTTGGAGTAACTTTAAACAATAATTTTCTTTTTTACATTAACTCCACACAGGAGACTACGAAGAAAAAATCCATCAGGGCCTGTGTCATCTTTGTGGATGCTGTGTGGAGAATCTTTTTATAGAAAGGAAGGAGAGGAAGTTCTGGGAAGGAAAAAGGTGAGGGTGGGTAAGAATTTGCGGATTGATGTGTCCAGTAGTGACGGACGTATGATTCCACCCTCCCACTACGGTGCAAGGCGATGGGTCGAGAAAGTCCGGCTGGAGAGGTCAAAAGGTCTCCCTCAACCAGTTTCTCCCGATCCGACCCGCCACGCTAGGCAGTCGCATCCTTTGCCATGACCTAGACAAACCTCACCCTGTATGAGCCCGGTCCAAATCACCAAACGTAGTGAAACACTTTGGGCGACCTATGGCTGGGGTGTTGGTTATCCAATAAATGGTTCTCGGTGCGGCGGTACCCAAACCACCTCTAAAATTGCCAACTTAAAATAAAACAAAATCTGCTCGTTCATAGATGTTTTTTTGTTCATGGACATTCACTTTTGTTTGTATAAAAACTAAAATATACCTACATATATTCTTCCAAGAAAGGCATGCAAATACATTTGTCGGATTGAATCGCCGACACGATTTTGTCTTTGCGTATAAAAACCGAACATAGGCTCTTATGTGGTTTTCATATAGTAACAGAAAAAGGATTTGGTGTGGTTTTCAAAAATATACTAATTTGATATCAGAAAACTGACTCTTGTATGGTGGTATTAACCAAAATTTTACTCTGTGTTGTGGTCAACATAGATTAACAGAACATTGGATCTTTATGGTGTCATAAAATAAGAGAAAATGGACACTTACGACATGGGCAGACCAGGGGATCAGCAGGGATGACAGGCCGTTGATGACGGTGGCCATGACTAGAAGCCTCTTTCCCCCGTACGCATGCGCCAACTGGCCGGCCGGAAGTTGCATGAGGCAGTAGCCCCACAGGAAGGAGCTAAGGATGATGTCTTGCGTCTGTTTGTCCCATTCGAATATCTGAAAAATAAATAATTAATTAAATTAACAATAATAAAAAATCTGGAAATAGAAAAATCAGAAAAAAATATATTGACATCTCTGGGACTCGAACCCAGGACCTTCGGCTTTCCGGGCCACGACTCAACCAAAGCTAAGGTGTCCTTATCCGATTTGGTCATTTTTAACTCTATATTTTTTACTCTTCGACTGAGAACTACCAATATTATCTTAATTTTCTTGTCTTGATACATTATTATCCATTTTATTTTAATCAGTGACATCTTTTGAATTTTCTACAAGTCTAGGACATCATTGTCTATACCTACGTATGGTTAGAATTGTTTTACGTGCATGTGAAGACAACTTATCTATCAGTTATTATTACTCAATAACAAATTAATCAAAAATGCAGGAAAACTTGTAATGAATTAAATGAAATGTTGATGTTTTCTGGGTCACTAGTAGGATAAAATGGTTCCGCGACTTTTCATCCCGCGACAAAATATCTCGACAAAACATCCCTCAACAAAATATATACTAAAACCTAACCCAAGCTATCAAAAAAATGGGACATAAATAGTCCAGACATCCTGTAAAAGTAATAAATCATTTTTCAAAAATCGCAAAATGAGACAAAAATAATACAGACATTGTGCAAATGTAAAGGTTAGGTTTTAGTAGATAATTTGTTAGGGGATGTTTTTTTCCGTATGATATTTTGTCGGGATGTCTCTTGTGGGATGAAAACGCGCATTACCATAATAATCGATCGTTATGCTACCCAGTGTTATTTTATAGCATATTAAATATCTAAAATACAGATTTGTGAAAATAATATTTAATCTATGGTTAGCATTCAAATATTTCTTTTCCCATAATCTCAAAACTTAGTATTTGGCGATGTCTAACTAATCAACTGGATGATCGTCTGTCATATGTATATGACTGATTACTGTGATTTATATACCAGTAATTCCTTAATATATTAATAATAACTTCTCTTTTCCTTCTTCAGCTTATTCTTGTTATCCAATATACTCGTAACTACATAAACTCTCTTATTGTAGAAGAATCTGGGTGCATAGTATTAATTAGTGAAAATTTTCAACCTCTACTAATGCATGTATATCCGCAAACTGTAAACTTCACCCGCCATAACAAAGGGTCATCCCTAGCGTGGAGGGTGAAATATCATAAAAAAACTATTTGTACTTTCGATAATTCATGTATTAAATAAATAAAAAATAAATATATTTTTGTCATTGTGGTTATTCGTGTAAAATAAAACAAAAGTCTCACATATTCATATGAATATAATACAGGTAGATATGATATGTGAATTTAATTAACTTTATTTTTTCTGATCTTGTCGTATCGCTTGATGAGATGACCGCACGATGGGCAGTAGTGTCCAATGTCTCTGGAGCACTTTAAAAAGCAGGGTATGAGACAGCACCCCAACACACCCCCCACAAGACAGATTCCTATCACCCACAGGTACGTTATCAGCCCCCTGACCGGTTTCACCACCGTGCGGATGTTCGCCCCGCAGTTCGGGCAAGTCGCTGGCAAGGGATCTTTACCTGGCAACTGAATGCGGGGTATATTTGCCATCGCTGATGAATTATATTGAAAACCTTCTTTCAATTTATTTTATTGAGATTTCAAAAATACCAATGTGTTAAGGTCAATAGAGGTTTAATGAAAAAAACCACACTAAAATGTAAAATCTGTAAACCGTTCTAATATTATTATAAATCATAAAAATTAGGGTAAAATTTTAACAAGCAGTTTTTGACGTTTATTTAATGAAGTATTTTGTTATTTTCTCTATTCAAAATAAAATGTTTTATTATTGATGTGCCTACCTACTAAAAATGAATATGAAATAACGTTTTTTTTATTATTAGAAGTAATAATTTTTCGAGAATTTGAGGTTAAATTTCAATAAATTGCACAAAGGTATCTACCTATTTTAACTATCTGTAGCATTTCATGCTATATTACACGGTTTCGCCCGAGATGTGTTATATTCGAATGGAAAAAATAATATAGCGCCTTGACAATTTTCACAGTTAAATTCATATCTCAAAATATATCTTTCAGGAATTTCTTCGTCCTTTTTCCGTTTGTTGTAAAAAAATCTATTATTTACAAACATACGTAGGTACCGATTATTAAAATATAAAAATTTCGGTTAACTCCGTCTGTTACTCTGGTTCAATGAACTCCAAAACTTTGCTTTGAAATTAAGCGTGATTTTCAAACTTGGTAGTATTTGGTGAATTCAGACAAGCTATAAAGTAGGTACCTACCTTTAATAAAATATTTTAAATAAAAATTATTTTCAAAATTGGAACTGATTTTTCGAGAAATCAGACTATCCCTATTGATGTATGAATTATAATTGAAACCCGAATCGAAATAATTGGTTCCACTTTTTTTACTTGCAATTAGTCCAACTTGACCACCAACGCTCCCAAATCTTTAACGCCGAACGACCGGAAACTACCGAATCCCAGCGCACTTCTACTGGCGTGATAAAAGTGGAACCTGTTTCGACGAGTAACCTGTTAGTGTACAATAGCGCCTCTACAACTATCCCTTGATATATGATTGTAGATTTTCACGGCCAAAAGTATTTTCGTTATTTATTTTTGGGGTGTTATGCCGTGTTGCGTTACCTCCTTCTTTAGCCAACGTTTCGAATAGCGTTACACGGTACAGATCTGCCCTGATGATGTACAATGTAACGCTGTCCGAAACATTGGCTAAAGAAGGAGGTAGCTCAACTCGGCATAACACCCAAAAAAAAATCACGAGATAGTTGTAGAGGCGCTATTGCACACTAATATCTTGTCGAAACGTGTTCCACTGTTATCACGCCAGTGCACTGGAATTCGGTAGTTTCCGGTCGTTCGGCGTTAGAGCTTAGGGAGCACTGGTGGTCATATGGCGCAACACGTCATATACCCCTAAAAATAAATAACGGAAATATCCCGTGATTTTTCACGGGTCTGCGCTAAGTCTAACATAAAAAAACCTGCCAATTCAATTTATCTAATAATCAATAATCAATTACGTCGTTTAAATATAATTAACTTACTTATTTATATAAATCATTCATACAGGAAATAAATCATTTCATAAAATGATGGCATTTATAACGAGTTCAAACAACAATTAGCTAATGACATATCATTTTATAGTCATAAATACATTTAAAAAATAACGTTATGTTTACTTTAGAAAGGTTACTATGTGATTATTTTATTTATTTCACAGTAAATTACCGATCCAATTTGCTTCAAACAAATAACGTGGTTTACCTTGAAATGATATTAAAAAGTTTTTTTGTTGCAATCTTTTACCCGCGGTAGAAAAATTGGTATTAACCGCAGATGTTTTAAATTTCCGCATACATCATTTAATCATTCCTCCTAAAATTTTTACAATATTTTCAATTGATAGATTTATTAGCAAATCGCTTTTTTACTTTCAAATTGCAGATGAAATGAGATCATTGATGATAAAATCATTGAATAACATTAAAAAGTTTGACCTTGTTTTATCTTTATATTAAGATATTATCTAAAATCAATATAATATCAACTCAATTAATCATTAGAATCCAACTACTTTACTTAACTTTACAAATCTTTGTTTCAATGAAATTATTAAAAGACCTTTATTAAAAATACTCACCGAACAAATGTTTTCAAAGAAAAGGTTTTATTTATTAATCTTCAGTTAGCGCAAATCGAGCAAATAAGCGTAAAATAAAATTATGTTTACGTTAATATTTTATAAACATATATATAAAATCGAAACTTAATTTTTAAAAATCGTACTAAAAAATGTGTTCAAAATTACAACAATGTAATAAAAAAATATTCCATAAATAACACTTTCCTCACATACATACAAGCCTAGCTTTTTATGGAAGTACCTACATCTTTAAATAAAAAATATACTTGGTTGCAAAGTTATGAAAATGAAATATTTCATATATTATACGTGTAATTAGTGCACTGATATCTACTTTTATGTTTATATTTTGTACAAATAAATTAATAAAAAAATTGTTTAATAGACATTTAGTTTGTTCAATTAAAAATTTGGGAAGACTTGTTTTTTTTGTTTAATTTTAAAAATAAGAGCATGTTTTTAGTGCAGTAATTTCTTACGAAATTTAATTACATAGTTGAATAGCATATTAATATAGAATTGATAGGATAACTTTCAGTATTTTCTCATCGTTCCCTACCATAACTGCAGATCGCCAACGAATAAGAAACAGTAACAAATCGATTGACCGTGATAGGGGCCAGTCCTACATAAGGAATTTCTGTATGCTCGATCCATGCTGACAATATAATTCGTTTTGAATTTCTCGTCCCGTATTCTTGTATCTCGTGATTGTTATTTATTTTGATGATACCTATGTTAATTTTATGCGTCGAAATATAAATATAAGTTCATTCAAATATATAGTTTGCTTCAGCGACACAAAGTTTAGTTCCTTTAGCATGATGTCTCTCAAAGATATGCAAAAAAATAGATAATTTGCAACAAAATTATTGCCGGCAGAAGCCGAATCTCTCGACTGGGGAATCTCGAGAGTGGTTTGGCTTCAGAACAACTTTTCTATTCCGGTTTAGGTGTCATCAATGCTGTTCATTATGAACCTCATAACCAGGTGTGGGACGCAGCAAATAATTAAACGTCTTTGATTTTAATATACTAAAAATAATCTCCGCATCGGCACTCCAGAGGTTGTCATTATGCCTAAAACTGCATCATTTAGGTAAACAAAGAGACAAAATACTTTGTCAAATTGTGACTTAACGATTAGCGGGATATGCTAAGATGGTGTTCAAAACAAAATAAGAAAATGAACTGTTATACTGACGCAAAATAATATCGAAATGAGGGATGGGTAGGAATCTGGGGATCAATGCGTCCAGGTGTGACAGACGATGAATCCATCCCTCATACTGTGGTGCTTGGCGGGTTGAGAGAGAGTCCAGCTGGAGATGTCTAGGGTAGGCCTCTCTCAACCAGTCTCTCCCAATCCGGCCCGCCAAGCAGTGAGTGGACAAACCCAATAACCGCCAAGACGTAAACAAAACTCACCCAATGAACCCTGCTAAGTCATCAAACTTAGCGAACCACTTGGGATGACCTACGGTGGGTTGGTCACCACAAGTGTTTCGAATTATCTAAATAAATTATATATTTTTTTATGTATGAAAATTTTGAATCTAATAATAATAATATGGAAAACAAACAGCTTTACAAAGATACATAAAAAAGAAAGAGTGCTAAAATAAAACAGTAAGCCTAAAAACATGTTTTCGCTGATAATTTTGTTTTTTTTTTAAATTTTTATTAGTAGCTAGACAAGAAAAACATAAAGAAAAACTAAGAAAAAAAATAAGGTTAAGAGAAGTTAAAATAAAACATAAAGAAAAAACTAAGAAAAAAATATTTAAGAGAAGCATGTATTTAGCTTCATATAATATGCATGAAAAGAATATAGAAAAACACAATAAAGGGTAAGCTTATGATCTTGTAGGAGTATATGTTTGTAATTAGGGAATATGCAAATATATTGTAAATTAGGAACAGAAATCTGATTAATAATATAATAAATATAAATATGGATGTTAAGGGGTGTGTTGTGATGCATTACATTTATCTAATAGTGTTGCTTTGAATTTGTTGAAAGTTATATTGAAGATGTCTATATATAGGAGGTGTGTGTTATGATAATGGCAGGCTCGATGTATGAATTCATTTTGTAGTTGGTATTGGAGCGGCTGTTATAAAAAAGGGATACGATTCTACTATTACGACCAGGAACTCTAATATCTATTTTTTGTAAGAGATACAGGGAAGATACCGTATTAAAAAAATATATTATTGAAAACATAAAAAGTTCTAAAGATGGCTCACCTTAAAACTTTTCTAACTAAAATTACGGATAACGAAAAAAAAAAATAAAAACACTTAAATATTTTGTTAGGCAAATGAATTATAAACGTATTCGCCAACTCAATTTTTATCATATCATGAAAAAATTTTACATAGTAAAAAGCAAAGTCGGTCCCGCTGTCTGTACGGTTAGATCATAGATTCTCAACCTTTTTTTGCCCACCGCCCCCTTTGAGAATATTATTTTTTCTAGCGCCCCCTAAATCGCAAAAAAAGCAATTGTCGTCGTATATTTACCACAACGGGGGGGGGGGGGGGGGGGGGGGGGGCGTAATGGTATGGGGAAAGATGGCATATAATAATTATTCTTTATTAATTTCTTACTAAATTTGAGTTTATTACAAAAATATTATTTTACAAAAAAATGTGTACAAATATTTATACAAAAAAGAAATTTCAAGAAAAATTGCAATTTAAAAAAAATTTCTGGCGGTGGTGAAAATTTCGTCAATGTGGAGAGACTCTTTCAAGAATCGAAATAATTTCCCTTTTGAATCTGTCGTCACTGACGCCAAATGCATCAATCTCGGAGATTTGGTTCAGGAGCAATATTCTCCTCCCTACCGGGAGAACCATTGGCTGGTTAGTCATACAGGTAGGAAGATATAATAATCTATGATGACGCTGTCTAAGATAGTCATCTGGAACATAGAGACTCACGCGCTCTAAAATGGCTGAGTTCTCAATATAGCCTCGCAGCAGTCTAAATAAGTGGGTGGCGGCATAACCCTCTCTTCTGAGATGCAAGGAGTGAAGTCCCAGCATGCCCAGAAGAAAGTTCGTCGGGTAGAGCCATATATAGATTTCGGGATACTTCCTCATGTAGATAAATCTTAGAAACTTTTTTGAACCCTCTCCAACATGAGGGAGTTCCCCAGGGCCTCATGAGAATTCCAGATAAGCGAACCACTCTCCAGCCTACTGCGAACCAGGGAGAAGTTTAAAATCTTCGGAGAACGGGTATCCCGAAAAACTCTGATGGTTCGGAGAACAAGCCCTAATATTTTTAAGGCCAACTGGCACACTCCTTCGATATAAGGACGAAATGTCAACCTACTTTCATACACAATCCCAAGATCCTTTATATTAGAAACTCGTCTGAGATTATGACCGATCATAGTGTAACTGTCGTAGGTGAGACTAAATGCTCTGGTAAAAGTCAGAACTACGATTTCAAGACATTGAAATGAAGCTGCTTTCGTTGACTCCATTCTGAAATATTATCAACATCAGCTTGAAGGCGCAGACAGTCCTCAATATTTCTCATTAGAAGATATAATTTTTGATCGTCAGCGAACAGCAAAAAGCGAGAAAAACGGATGACTCCAACAATGTCGTTAATGAAAATGGAAAAGAGAAGAGGTCTAGGATTGATCCTTGAGGAACCCCAGAAAAAACAAGAAATTCAGCATATTGGAAGATTCCGTGTGTGACAAATTGCTTTCTGTTCTTCAGGTAACTTTTAAAAAACTACTGAAGGGAAAAACCCATCTCGGCAAGTTTTATGACTAATGAATTTTATAACTAATCGTGATTCACAGAATCAAAGGCTTTGGAGAAGTCGTTATACTAACAGTCTACTTAGTATTCACTGTCTAGGGACCTAGCAACATAGTCGGTAAAAACCTTCAGATTGGTTTCAGTGGATCTTCCTTTCCTGAAACTATGCTGTTCCGGGGAAAATGTCTGAGGCGTAAGGAATTTATGAATTCATTTTTCAAATAGTTTATAGCAGGAGCTGATAGTATGGCAACTGGTCTATAATTTTTGATTAACTTTTTCGAACCTTTCTTATAAATAGGACATATTTTGGAAGTTTTCCATACTTCAGGAAAAGTGGAAGTACTAATAGATAGTTAAGTTAAAGATAAGACATAATGGCGTTTTTAGGAACTTGGCAAACCCTTCAATAAAAAAATACGGGAACGAAGTTTAGTCCGATGAAGTGTGAGTTCTTCATGAGACTTATGGCACTCATAACGTCAGATTCCGTTAATATATCTAAATCGACGTTTGAAGCTCCTCTGGTATTAAATATGACCACATTATTAATGTCTAGAAGTGGAGAGTCTTTATTGTAGACCGTTTGAAAACGATCAGCAAATGCGTTAGCCACGCCCAAGTCACGAAATTCCTGATTACCTTTCATCATGGTGTATTCAAGACCACCATCCTTCCGAAGGGATTTTATATAGTGCCAAAACATCTTGGGATCATGCATGATGTTTTCCTCGATTTCAGACACGTAAGCTCGATAGGCCACTCGAACCTCGCGCTTAACTAACGTTAAAAACTTAACAGAATGTATTCATTCTGAAGGCCTTCAGCTTTCCAACGCTTATGAGGGCATGTTTCCATGTTTGATATCTATATTCGAGATGACTTCTCTTGGGGACCACTTCGGGTACTTGCGACCACCACCGCCTGTCGTTAGCAAAAGAAGCGCACTCGTTTCCTCGTTGATATCCATTAGGATAAACTTGTAAATGATTTTAATAATTTTAAAATTACGCGCGCGGCGAAAAAGACGTACGTCGTGCCGGCGAACTATCTGGAGCACTGATGGGGTGGGATGGGTTTCTCTGGGTCTACAACCGCCCCCCTGAAAGTCTGAAACGCCCCCCAATTTTCTCTTGGTCTTCTACCGCCCCCCTGAAGGTCTGAAACGCCCCCAAGGGGGCGTTATCGCCCACGTTGAGAACCTATGGGTTAGATGGTTAGATCTTAACTACGCAACGGATTTTCATGCGGTTTTAACCAATAGATAAAATGATTCACGAGGAAGGTTTAAAAGTATATAATTTGTCAAGGTTTTGTGTAAATTGGTTGAAATATATAATATATAGCTGGCAAGTGGGGAGCGGGCAGCGAGCTGGCAAGCGGGCGGTGTGGATTTGATATATATGCAAATTATCAGATAGCGTTGGTTATAAAGGTTGATTAATGGCGTCGTATTTCGTTAGCCACAGCAACGTGTGGCCGGGTCTGCTAGTAATTAATAAAAAAATACTAAAGTTACATTTTTTTTTCAAATTGCGGAAAATTTTGGAAAAGGAAATTTTGGATAAATGGTACATTTTAATTATTTTTCGGTTATAATAGTAATATTTCGATGATTTGTATAGCGCCGTTTTTGTAAAAAATCACCTCAAGGGCGCTATATCGTTTAGATTTGAATATAAAACATGGTGTTTTCTCCTAATAATACAGTTTAGATTATATTTCCAAGCATGATAGTAAGGGAGACACAACGATTTCTTTGAGTTGTTCCGAAAACCGAACAAATTAGCTCAAGGGTTTAAATGTAGATACAAACAACTAAAAATAAAATTAATTAACAAGTTAACATCATTTTGAATTAAGAAAAACGTTAATTTATTGGCAATAATCATTAATAATACATCTCACTTACGCAAACGGTCACTGTGACCCAACAAATCAACGAAGGTCACAAATAACTTATGAACTTGCTGATGTTCAAGGCTAAACGACCTAGTGAATCATCGTAGACCTAATGGTAGTGACCTTAGATTAGACTGACGCGTGAACAAATCAATTCACTAATGACTGAAAATAGATTAGACATAAATAATTCTTAATATTTCACAGTTTCGCCGGTCGAATTTATCAATTATTTAATAATGTTGGATATAATTATTATTGATAATTCCTGTCTTTATTTTAATGTCAAGTAACCGGTTATGCAAATTATTTGACACATTTCCAAATAAAATAAACAAATAAAACCATGTGCTAAAACTTGGCCAAAGTATTGATGTTTAAACAGCGATCTTACTCGTTTATTCATTCAACTAGTTTCGATTTTTTTGTATTTTAAATGTTTTTTAAGTGTTTTAGTTTATTTTACAAATGACGTTCAACACATCCAATGTGGCATTAAGGTATATCTTTAAGGTTCTCCAAAACTTAAGATATTTGTGTCGATATCTAACAATTGAATTCAGGAATTTTAAATTAATGAATAGAAGATTTCAGAAAGTCTTCAAAGCTTTCTGTATAAACGGTATGCACACATAAATATGTACTTTTTATAAGAATTTTTGCTAAATTTCGCTAAAGCCTAGTATTCACTTACGAACATGTCCGGCCTGCCGAAATTTTTTAAATATTTTTTTACAATAGCTCCTCACAGGAGGACCAAATGAAAATAATTTCGCTTAGGGTCTATGTCATCTTTGAGAATGCTTAGTGGTGGGTGTTTTAAAGGAAAGGAAGAAGAGGGAGTTATGGGAAGTAAAAAGGTATGAGGGATGGGTTGGATTTGACGGACATATGAATCCAGCCTTCCCACAGCGCAGCGGTGAAATGCGATGGGTCCTACCGGAGAAACCAAATGCTCCCCTTAAACCAGCCTCTCCCGATCCGGCCCGCCTCGCAGTAAGTGGGTAGACGCAACCGCCGCCAAAATCTCACCCTCCAACCTGGGCAACCCTGCTAAGACGCCAAACTTAGCGAACCACTTTGGGTGATCTATGGCAGAGGTGTTGGTTACTCAATAAATGGTTACCGGGGCGGCGGCACCCACACCCGCAGCCCAAATTAAATGACGTCACAGAAATATTTGTAAAGTGTGGATGGATCTGTTCGGAAGACTTTGCGAAGAAGAAGACATGGAAGATATAGAGAAATGCTCGACGCTTGGCCTATGACGCCATGCTGACCGGACATGTCCGTGTGTGAATTCCAGGCTTGTTATAGAAATACAATGTTATTATTATTGTGTTCATTCTACAACAAAGCCACGTCAACAACCAATACTTCATTTACGAAATTTTCGGCTCTTTTGCATCACTTTTTATAATAATTACCGCACAAGAGACCCTATGTTGTCCTCAATTTGGGTATTGTGTGAGGCTGGAGGAAGCAGATACATGATAAGGGGAGGATTGGAGAGAAGTGTTTTTTTATTCAGTTTGCATAACAATATTGAAGGTGAAAAACACATGGCCGTGAAACGCCAAGAAAACATCTCAAAATCATTTTAATAAAACTTGCAATAAAATTAATCTGTCAGTTAAAAATAACAAATAAAGAATAAAAGGTGTGACGTCTTGAATAAAATTAACCTATCTATCATTCCAGCGATCGGCAATTGAAGGCGAAGTGTTTTTTTCCGTGTTTGCTGTACACTTAAATAAACAAATAATCTCAGAATACTGAAAATTCACCCACTTCCATTATTATAAGTGGAAAATGTGGCTTCTTTAAAGATGAAGAATTACCTAGTAGAGGATCGAACCTGCAACACCAGGGTGGGAATCAATAACTACCACGATACCAACCAGTCGTTCGTAATATTTCAAAACACGAATTTTCACTTTTTTTTGCCTGCATTTTCCGTGTTTCTGACTTACTTTTTTTATGCTGAGTGGATGGGGGAGCATTGAAAAAAAATCTCAGATAAAGTTGAAAACCTATGCGCTATTCTAGTTGCTGGGCACAATACGAAGCAAGATGACGACGCGACGGGCAGTCACAAGCGCACCGATTGAGCAGACTCGCACGTGCACGCCCCCAAAAAATGTATGGAGCCCGCCACTAAAGCTAATTGCCGACCGCTGTATTGATGGATTAATAGTCATTTTGACGTAACAGGATTTCCAGTTTGTGCTTTTCACTATATTATTATGCAATTAGTTGTAATAAATTATTGTTCAAAAGCTAAACATTCTACAGTGATGCTATCTTGTACAGAAAGGCAAATCGATAACTGGTTATTCCTCATTAAATGTGGAAGACATTATAAAAAGGAATATAAATGTCAGTGTGATAAGGTATTGCCGTTAGGTATTGTAAATTATAGGTCAAAACACCTTTTCTTTATTATTTTGCAATCGTGCAAACGGTTGCCAGACTAAAAAACTTACAAACACACCCATTTATGAAAGCTGCAGGTATGTACATATGTACTTAAATATAATAAGAGCCGACTGCATTTCGTTAAAGTTCGTTATTTTACACGTTTTAGCAAATACAACTGACCATAAATATAATTCCTAGAAATGTTCGAGTTGAGTCGCCCATTTACATAAAGAAAAACTTTCGATATTTGATCATATCGAACTATGTTATGCTCCACGTCGTCGTGTAAAGTTTGGGATCAGGCCACAAATAATAAAACTCCTTATGTTGATCGCGATAAGGTTAAAATTCCCGTTTAAAACGCCGCCTGTTTTGATTTAGGCACAAATATTTAAATGTTTTATAATATTTTTGTAAAGAATTTCATTTTCTACATTATTTATATGTCAGAAGGTAATAATACCCTAGCGACTGTATGGCTGAAATTTAAGACAACTCTGTCGCCGCGCCATATGGAAACCATCTTTGAACGTGAAGTTTGTGACTGAGCTTATCGAAATAGAACCGAATTAAAGCAAGCACCTAATGATGCCAAAAGATGGCGCCACTTACGTTAGTAGCTAGCATGAGGAACGTCGGCTGTCAGGCGTAAGTACTCTTGGATTTGCATTTTCATGAATCTCTCCAGTCTGGGAGCGGGTTTTTTAGTGCTAATACAAAAAAATAACGTAACCATAACCGTACAGGGGTTCGTAAGTTAGATATTTTTAACAATAAAACCATCGATCAAATAAAACAGTTTTTATACTCCTATTACTTTTTTTCTGGGATTATAAGAAGACTAATAAAAAAAAATTAAATTATTTCAAAGACGTATACGTTCTACTTGCATTATTTAATTAAACTTTACGCAATATGTTCAAGTATTTACGGCGACCTGAACAAAGATTTCTGAACTCTGAACTATCAGGCAATCAAAATATATTATAATGTTTGGTGATATATTAATTATTTTTTAATAAAGTTCATAATAGTCATCGAGAAATATCAGGAAATTTTTTAGGGAATATCAGTTTTATTTTTATTTTATGTATCTCATATTCTCGGTTCATAAATCTTTCGAATATCCCAGCCTCCGAGCTGGGACCATTTTAGGTGATTAATTCTTGCGGAAAACCCACAGAGATATATGTTTACAAGTGTATCAACGCGGCGTGTGAACAACCAACCATATTGTTTGAATTTAACAAATATTGTTTTAATAAAAACCAACCACATTAAGAAGAGATTAATAAAATCATTATGTACTAGCCTTCACCCGCGGCTTCGCTCGCATTGTATTAGTGGGAAATTACTGGCATAATTATTTGCATAATTGTTATTATTCTTGCTATTTTGTTTAATAGAAAATAATTATTGTTGAATAGAAAATTTCAAAATTTGAGAATGACATTTCGCAAATAAAAATTCTATTTTAGAAATTATTTAAATTATAAAAATAGAAATTTATTTGGATTTGAAAAGGCTACCGTCTAACTGTGCCAGTGTCATTTCATTCCTCTTTACAAAATTATTCATTTTAAATAGATAATAGCTTTATAATAGTATTGCAAATTAGTGTAATATAGTTTTAATTTGTATATTTGTTTTCACAGTAAGTATTTGTGTTGTGTAATTGGTTCTTCGGAGCAGTAAAGGTAAGACTTTTTTTTTTGTTTTGTGTCATTTAGATTTGTTGAAAAATGGTCCAAGAAAAACCACCTGATCCCCCAGATGACGGTGGCTTGCTATCTGAATCCTCGGGTGTTACGAAAAAAATGATCGCTGTTAATATTCCGGAGGCTTCGGACTTCGTAACGATTACGTCCAAAAAAAGAAAAATGGCTAAACCAACAGATAATAGAAATGCAACAGATTTTGAACAGATACATCGTAAAATACCCTCCACGCAAAACGACTCCATTCAAAATAATTCTTCTGTTTTACAGGATGTAATTCCGTGCACTTCTTCCTCGATCTCAAACCCAAGTCTACCTATCCCTTCCACCACACTCACTACAGCTGCCCCACTGGTACCCTCTATTCCTTTGTCACGTTTATATAATAATCTGGATAGACCTCCTTACATAACACACGTGACTAAAATTTCAAAGGATGAAAAACAAACAAATTTATATGATGTGGACTTTGGACATTTTATGTTTAAAAATAAAATCCATCCTGTCTGGAATGGAGTTAAATCTGTTGGCCGTAACCGTCTTTCTGTTGAATTCAGGACAGCGGCTGAGGCCAATAGCTTTGTAAAATCTGATGTTGCCAAAAAAAACTCGTACAACGTTTTTATACCTACATATCAGGTTACAAGGCTAGGTGTCACAAAAGGGATCCCACCGCACTGGTCGATAGAGGACATCCTGGAGAACATTACTGTTCCTCAAGGTTTCGGAAAAGTTTTAAAAGCGCGTCGTCTAAATTACAGGTTTAATACGGGAAACTCTGTGGAATGGAGACCCTCCCAATCCGTTGTCCTAACCTTTGACAGCAAAGACCTTCCACAAAATGTTACTATGTTTAACGTCTCTCTACCAGTAGAGCTCTATGTGTTCCCAACTGTGCAGTGCTACAAGTGCTGTAGATTTGGACACACAAAGAACCTCTGCAGATCAGAACCCCGTTGCTTCAAGTGCAGTTCATCCCATAGTGGCGATTCCTGCGATAAAACTGAGGAAAATTATAAATGTTTAAACTGCTCCGGAATTCACATGTCCATCAGCAAAACTTGCCCTGAGCTGTCAAGGCAGCGCAATATTAAACACACAATGGCCGAGAAGAGCATTTCTTATGCGGAAGCATCAAGAATGTTTAACAAATCCATTCCATCTTATTCTGAAGTAACTTCGAAAAATTCTAAAAATTCCACCCCTTCTCAACCTTCATCTTCTTCATTTAGAAAAACTGTTGAACGGGTTGTGAAACCTAGAATTCTAACAAAAAAAAATAATACTAATCACGAATCCCTTCTGTGGTTCCCTAATGGACAACTTCCTTCCAGTTCAAATTTCAATACTTACCTAAAGTCATCTAGTAAAGAACAAAATTATAATATAGACATTAACTCTACACTAATCACCTCATTTTTACATATTTTACAAACTTTAAATAAAAACAACATCCAAATACCGTCCCACGTTGCTAAACAAATTACTAATATTATCAACTCAACTAGAAATGGCTCCTCTGATGAGGATTCTTCAGTGGAATTGTCATAGTCTTAGAAATAAGTCTGACGAATTTTTAAACACATTACACTCAAACTCAATTGCAGTGGCTGCCATCTCGGAGACATGGCTGGAACCGGATTCTGATTTCAGAGTCAGGGGATACCACTGTCTTCGAGACGACCGTCAAGATGGAAAGGGCGGCTCCGCTCTTTTCATTAAAAAATCATTACCATTCTCCCCAGTAGATGTAAAACCAATTGGTTGTCCTTTTCAAGTGACGGCCGCAAAGGTTTTTGACACTACAATCATTTCTTTGTATATATCACCATCTAACAAACCTTCAAAATCAATCCTGAAAGCAATGTTTTCCAAGGTCACTTCCCCTTCTCTTATTCTGGGAGATTTTAATGCCCATCACGGATTATGGGGAGCTCACAATTGTGACAGAATGGGCAGAGATATTGTTGATCTACTCGACGAACTAGACTTTTGTATCATCAATGATGGTTCTCCTACCCGTCTTCAGGTGCCTGGTCAGCGTCCCAGCATGGTTGATCTTACTATTTGCAATTCCAGCATTGCCGCATCCCTGTTATGGAAGGTTTTGGATGACCCTCATGGGAGTGATCATTACCCCATCCTCATTGAATCCTCAATAAAATTGTCAAGTCCAGTAGTCGAAAACCAAGGTTCTTAACGGCCAGGGCAAACTGGAATGATTATTCAAATCATACAAAGTTCTCCGTGCAAAGTCTACCCTCTCCAACTACAGAAAATGTTACGGAATGTTACGATTTATTGGTGTCTGCAGTCATTACGTCCGCAGAAAAATTTATCCCCATTAAAACGACACGTAACAAAGGGAAACCTCCCCCAGCTCCTTGGTGGGATATTGAATGCTCAGATGCAGTAGATAAGAGGAAAAAATATGCGAAAATTTATTCAACAAATATGAATATGGAGAACTTCCTTCAGTATAAACAGATTGAAGCTAAGACCAAACGTCTTCTAAAAAACAAAAAACGTCAAGGCTGGAAAAAATTTTGCTCATCATTATCTCCCGAAGTTCCTCTTTCAGTTGTTTGGAATTCAATTCGTCGGTTTAAGGGTTCTCACGTCCCATCAGTGACTCGACCACTCTCTTCACAGTGGGTGAAGGAATTTGCCGATAAACTAGCTCCTCAAACTGCAAGTAATTTTAATGAAACAGAATTCACATACTCATTTAAAACACGGGGTTGGATGGACACCCACTTCAATTTGACAGAACTTAGGGAGGTCTTAAACGATCTCACAGACTCATCTCCCGGTGTAGATGGAATTCCTTATAGCTTTATTAAAAACTGCGACGTTACCACATTAAACTATTTTCTTTCAGTTATAAATTTGATCTTTGACTCCGGCAAAATTCCATCAGCATGGAAAACTCAAATAATTGTCCCCATTCTGAAACCCCAGAAAGACCCTAACTCTGGACTTTCTTACAGACCTATAGCTCTGTCATCTTCCTTAGTTAAAATAGCTGAACATATGATTAAAAGACGCCTAGACTGGTATGTAGAAAATGAGAAAATTCTTCCCAGTTCTCAGTTTGGCTTTCGAAAAAGAAAAAGTACGATCGAAAGTGTATCCATCCTGACTTCTGATATCCAGTTGGCCCTGGCCGATAATGAATCCCTTGTCGGTGTTTGCCTTGATGTGTGCGGAGCTTTTGACAACGTTTTATTAGATGTTTTATTTAATAAATTATTAAAAATTGGCATCCCTCGTAAACTTTCCAGTTTTATAATTAACCTCCTTCTTACCAGGAAAATTCAAATCCAGGTGCTGGATTCTCCTCCACTGGAAAGAATAGTAAACAAGGGTTTGCCTCAGGGCTCCGTCCTTAGTCCTATCCTTTTTAATATATATACCTTTGACCTGCATCGTAGTTTGCATCCATCTTGTAAAATACTTCAGTATGCGGATGATCTTTTCATATACATTTCAGGACGAATTATTACTATTCTGGAGGAAATAATTAACATTTGCATGAAAAACCTTGACACCTGGTTAACGAATCACGGCTTAGAAATTTCTCCGTCCAAAAGCAATGTTATCGTTTTTTCTAGAAAACGTGTTCCTCCGCGTATAACAGTCCAAATAAATAATTCAATTCTCCCTATGCAGGTACAGATAAGATTCCTTGGGGTAATTTTAGACTCTAAGTTAACATGGAACCCGTATGTTAATTTTATCATTAACAAATGTCAAGCTGGTCTCAACATTTTACGTGCCGTTTCACGGGTTTGGTGGGGAAGTCACCCATTCACCCAAAAACTTTTTTATAACGCATATGTTAGGAGTCATTTGGATTATGCGTCATTCCTCATTGAACCCACATCTAAAAAGAACCTCGCGAGGTTGGACCGTATCCAATTTCAAAGTTTAAGATTGATTATCGGTGCAATGCGTTCTTCCCCAATTAACGCTTTACAAGTGGAAGCTGTGGAGGCTCCTCTTCATTTCAGAAGACAGTTCTTGGCAGACAAGTTTTTATTTAAATGCTTAAGACTCTCTAATCACCCACTGATAGACAAAATTACTGCACTCACTGCTCAAGTGAAATCACTTCCTTATTGGAGGAACAAGTCAATCCCTCTTCTTGTTAAAAGTCTCCATACGTACAGTGCGTATAAACCACTCTTAAATCCATCTGATAGACTTCCTTTATATGCTAACTCCTTTCGTATTCATTTACGTAAACCAAATATTCTTCTTTCTCTCGGCATAATTAACAATCACGAAGCTCCAAGAAAGCTTATCGAAATTTTAAATTCTAAATACTCCAACTGGAAAATTATTTACACAGATGGTTCCAAGTCTTCCTTATCAAACCATGTGGGAGCAGCATTCCATTGCCCATCAGATCAAGTCAATAGAAAAATCAAACTTCCAAAAGAGGCTTCCGTTTTCACTGCTGAATGTATAGCCATTTTTGAATCCCTCAAATACATTGACAATGATCACATTGGAAACTTTTTAATTCTCTCAGATTCCCTGAGTGCACTTCAAAAATTGAACTCTTCCCCCTTCCATTACCCAGAAGACGATTTCTGTGTTGGAATCCGCACTTTAATTTATAAATTAACCGACTCTGGCAAAGACATCGTGTTGGCTTGGATACCTAGTCACTGCGGTATCCCTGGAAATGAAAAGGCAGATTCATTGGCGAAAGATGCCATTATTTCGGGGGATATTTTATATAATTTTTTAAACCCCGATGACATTTTCATTAAGTTGAAAGAAAACATGATTTCCACATGGCAGAATCATTGGGATGAGTCTAGTAAAACAAAAGGATATAACTTTTTCATAATTCAGCCAACGATTCCTTCAAAACCGTGGTTTTCTAGACTCTCTTTGAACAAATTCTCAACATCCTCGATTTGCCGCATGCGGATAGGGCATTGCTGCCACAATGTTCACTTGACAAATATTCATGTTAAGACTTCTGCGATGTGTGAATGTCGTCTTGGTGAAGAGGACCTCAATCATATTTTTTTCAGTTGCCCTATAAATAATTCATACATAAATTTCATCCCTCACCTTATCAGTACGGGCATAATGCCTCCCTACAACATTGCATGTCTGTTATCTTCTCAAAACAAACGCGTTTATAGAGTATTGGCTAATTTCCTGAATATTAACAGCATCAATTTGTAATTGTAAGTTTAGTTTTAAAATTTTCATTATTTAGTTTATTTTTTATGTATAATAAATTACATAAGCATATTTATTATTTTCCTTTTACTTCCACTTGTTATACATATGTAAATAATTAAAATCATCTCGTGTTGTAAGAATTTAGCGTATTATTATTATTATTTGTATAGTATTATTATATAATGTAGATATGTTCTTTATACCAAAATTGTAAATATTTACCAAAAATACACTCACAAAATTACACACAAAAATCATTCACTTGACACTGGCCAGAACACTCCTTTGGGGTGAAAAGCCATTAAAAAAAAAAAAAAAAAATTATTTTAAGAACCTACTCCCTTTATTAGTATTTTATTCATATTTGAATCCAGAGTAACCTAAAAAAATTAGAAAATGACAGTCCACTTCAAACGCTTTGCTTTACAGCAACGTTATGCTTTTTGTTCGGAGAATAAACATTTTTAGAGATATGTAGATATTAACTACGACGCCAAAAAGGTACTCTTTTTTATCACAACAAAGCACTCTTTTTAAGCCTAAAATTAAAAAAAAAAAAACATTGTTTCCAAGGTAACAATTTGTTTGACGTTTGCAATAACTCGATTTTGTTAGGGACAGAAAACGTATGATACATAATTTCATAACGCCACAGCTCATGCATAACGCCAGAGCTTACCAATATATAAAGCCGTTGTTACTCGCAAATAATGTAGCTTTCGATTAGTGAAAGAATTTTTAAATTCCATTCGATATATATTGCCTGAAAGAGTAAGGACCATCCATACAAACTTTCGCATTTATAATATTAGTAAGATAAGATTACCTACATTTCATTTATTTAAGACGGTACTCGTATAAAAAAGTTTCCGTTTTTATAATTGAAAGAGATTACCATGGGAATATTTAAAGAAAGACATATTTAAGTCTTAATCATCGTTTTTTTATGTGGAGGTAGAATTGGCGATTAATTTTTGCTTAGTTCCTTTAATCTATAAAGACGTGGTTTATTTTTTTAAAGTACCTACCTATATTTTTTACTAGTCTAAGACTTCCTAGAAGATGATAAGTTTCTGGGTTAGCCTTGCAATCGATTATCATTTACTAATCTTAAATTTTTCAAGCATTTAAATTGTAACTTAATTTATTTGTTTTTATTCTAAGTTGGGCTGTACCCCACAACCCAGTGGCGACGTGTGTTGGAAGAATATTTTGTTGTTGTTTTAATTGAGAAAAATTTCATCGGACATCTATATTTTTAATTCCAAATATAATCAAATATCGCTGATTAATATACTTCGGGTACGTGCACACTGTGTCAGTTTTTAGAAAAAGTATAAATTTTAATTATTTTGGTTCTAATCGGACGTTATTATTAGTTTTGCGTCTGTAGGGTTGAAATTTAAGAACCCCACTTCGAATACATCTCTGACGCCGCGCCTTGTGCAAAACCATATTGGTACTTAAAGTTTGTTTAAAAGCTATTTTCTTGATAGAACCGAATTCAAGCAAGTAGCCAATAATGTCAAAAGATAGCGCCACTTACATTAACAGCTAGCGAGAGGAGCTCCGGCTGGCAGGGGTAAGTAAAGCCGCCCGCAGTGCCTTGCAACAATAAGCAATAAGTTCGCTCCGCAGCTTTTTAACTGCTAGTTGGTCAAATTCAGTAGTGAGATTGATGTAGTTTTTTTAATTGCTTAGATATTATTCGATTTTATTCCTTTTTTGTTAACCTCTTACGTTTTTTACCATCGTATCTGTTGTTTATATGATTGTGTATAGTTTCAACATCCTTGAACAGATGTCGTCAGTATAGATGGTTATATATTTTTGAGGTGTATCTTGAAGTAGAAGTTGTTGCACTTTCTAAGTAGTACCTTAGAAGATGGAACAACTTCTCGATTAATTATAAGAAAGCTGGGCTCATTCAGTGTCGATTTCACTGGCTTTATAATTACTCAGACCATCCAATAGAACGGACGTTTGGTACAGTTAAATTTCTATTGTAAACCACACAATAACGCAAATATAGTAACTTGTAATCTGGACAAATGAGGATAGAAGAACATTACAGTAACTATTTCTATCATGGAGTTGACTATTTGTAGTGTGGAGTAACTAACACGATATATTAATAACAACAATAAGTATATGTAACTTCAGTAACTTACTTAACCCGTTTAGAGTGAAGTAACCCAGAGCACGCGGAATGTGTCTGACCCATTGAATGCACTTACTTTTCCTGCTATGAACACACTGACCGACATCTTGTCATTCTAAAACTATAGATTCTGTGTCACTACATCTAATTTCTTTATCACACTAGGTAACTTTTTACAACAAGATTTTTCAACTAACAACAGCTGTTGTTAGGCATTTCTTGCGCAAGTTTCTTGATTGCTTGAGAGTAAAATGTTTTTATGTGCTATTATAAATTAACATCTGCTATGTATGACCTGTTACCTAAGCTGTGCAAGTGTATGCGTAATATAAGAGAGTACCTACGTAAACGAATTGGTATTGACATTGTTGCTGCAGTGAACAAAATATTTTTATCATTGAAGAAAAACTAATAACTACACTAATAATCTAAATAAAAATATGAAAGAGAACCAAATACAGAAAACTAAAAAGTCTCTCGTAATATGAGAGGTTTTGGGTTCGAGTCCCAGTTGCGACCGTTATCTTTTTATTTTTATGTATCTTGTTCTCTTTTATATTTTAATTTTTTTTTTTACAGTTAATACCGCACAAGAATCTCAACTGCTCCCGTCTGGAGCCAGTGAGACTATGGCATCCCCAATTGGGGTATGCTGTGAGGCTGAAGGTAGTGGGGAGGGGAAGGAGGTGGGGAAGAGGAAGGTTGGGAAGTACCTGGCTATTTAGATTATTAGTGTCATTCTCTTCTTCAATGTCATATTACGTTGATGGGAATAACCTTAAAAAATTATAAAAAGATAGTTGTTCTAATAAAAATTAAAATATGTTCAGTTTGCGTCACTATTAGGAACATATTAGGCTAAGTTGGGGTAAGTTAGTGTGAGTTAGGATAATTTATGGTATGTTAGGGTATGTTAGGGTAATTTAGGGTAAGTTAGGGTAAGTTAGGGTAAGTTAGGGTAAGTTAGGGTAAGTTAGGGTAAGTTAGGCTAAGTTAGGGAAGTTATAGGGTATGGGTTCTTACCTCGACATCAGCATTGGTGTTGTAGAGGTCCGTCATAGCGACGATACCCACGCTAAGGGCCACCCCGACAGCCTCGCTGATAGCCATTCCAATAAACAGCAGTTGCGCCTGGATGTGTCGGGTCCCGAGGCGGAGGGCTAGAAAGACATAGAACTCTATAAGAAACTTGTCACAAACAACATACAAATATTACTACTTTAGGAGGTCTAGCACGGATGATTGATAAAACCCTATATCAATACTATATTGACTAAACCCGTCGTAAATGATCAAAATTTGCGAGCACGGTCAACAATTGATAAGAAATATTCGATCGACGATTGATAACTTTTAGCGCGGCTTCCAATGTACCAGATGAGTTTCGGATAAATCTCAACATACACATATTTTTTTAATAACGTTTGTTATGCTAAATTATTGGCTTATCAATAAACGGAGTTGAACTAACGAAGCTCTTAAACTTGAAAAAAGTCTTACACCCAGAATCCGTTGGGGCCAATGATACTACATTGGTTCGGGCTAGGAGAACCGAAAGTTGTTCACATAACAAGTTGTGAATAAAAACCTCATTAACTAATTAATTCCCATTTTAGTGTAAAAAAGCAAATGCGGACTGCCAATACATACTTAGGTTAGTATTTTAATTCAACATTGCAAATTTACGAATATTTTTACGTAATTGATTGGCGTTTAACGTTTCGGAATGTCAATTCATAGAAAACATGTTGCCAGCGTATATCGATTATGTTAGAGCGGATCGGTTGTTTAGAACCCACACTAAGTGAAGTATTCCCTCATGTTGGAGAAGGTTCAGAAGAAATTTCTGAGATTTATTTGGCTATTATGGCTACTATCCGTGGCTCTACCTTACCTACTTTCTCTTAGGCATATTCGGTATGAACGTCTACGGGTCAGAAGGGATGTTCTCATTGTAACACATTTCTTCAGACTGATTCGTGGATGGTACGAAAGCTATCATGGAGAGCATTAGTTTCTATATTCCCGATAGTAATCTCCGTCACCGACAGCATCTCCCGGCTTGCAGAACTAACTTGCCAATGGTTATGCCAGTCGGAAGAGCGATTTTGTTGTTAAATAGAATCACTTCGGATATCGATATGTTTAAAATAAATTAAGCAAAATTCAAACAGCGAGCTTTGTTGCTGTAGTGTAAATCTATTTATCTCCTCATTTAAATATTTTTCTCTTTTAAAAACACCTTGAAATTATAATTTTGTAATGTTTTTAAAATTAATAAATTAAATTGAATTGATTTTTTTTTAAAATTAAATTGAATTGAATTCCTTATTTACTCCCAGTCAATATCGGTTCGGCTCTTAACAGTGAAACCGTGCTCGGAATATCGATATAAAATCGTTGAAAGTTACGCCTATCGATCCGACATTGTGAAGTTATCGATTTCTCTGTGCTAGACTTCCAACTGTCTTTCCTGTGGTTTATGCATTGGAATTTCTCAGAACGAAAAGTAAAATTGTTTCAGCAAATTAAAAATTAAAAATTTGTTTTTTTATAAAAAACATATTGTTTGCAAATAAACAGTTTGTCAACAGATTTTTCAGACTATCAACCGAGTATTGGGACCTTTCAGCAGCACTCGGGGCCTTGGTAGGATGAACTTTTTATTTCCCTAGATACTAGTGGGACCAAAGAATGACCTTGGGGGAACCTGGATGGAGTGGATAGAAGAGAAAACAAGGACCTTGACAGGACCTGTAAACGAATTCAAATGAATTGGGAGATATCAGCATTGGCTAATAATCTGAGTGATCACGAGAACTATCTAGAACCACCGTCTTTGGTTTGATATATATATATTTTTTTTTAAACAGTCCGTGGGTACAAATATATTAAAACTTTTCCTCCTTAAAACTACTGTCTGTACCTACAAATAGTGAGTAAAGCATTCAAATGAAGATTAACTGTCGAAAACGGGTGTTTTCCACAAGACGTTATTTAAAAAAAAAATATTTTAGTGCATAAACATGCATATTGCCCAAAAATTTACATACATGGATGATTTAAACACAATGTATAACAGAAATGCAAAAGTAAATGATAAACATGAATGAGTAAAAGGTAGAATACAAAAGTTTCACTAAAAATTTATTATTGGCACCTGCACTGATGAGACAATGATATAGTAGGTACAATAATAACTGTCTTTATACATAAAGGGCTTCATCACACTATCAGCTTTATATGATTGATGGTAAAATGATATATAAGTGCTTAAATTGGTCTTTAAAAATGCCTCTTTCATTATTAGAGCAGTGTACAGTATTGAAATGTCTGAACTAAATGTTCGCGGTACAGGGGAGAAATATCTTGTATTTGTGTGGTAGTTGTTGAATTTCTTGATGGTGTGTTGATATTAAATTGGGATAAAATATTTGGTGTATCAACTGATACATGTATAATGTGTAGAAGCAATAAATCAAGATTTTAATTCTGGCTTTCAGAAAGTAATGTAAAGCATAAAACTCGGTCGTTATACGTTCCAAATTGACCAGATAAACCTTTGCAATAAGCAATTACAAGCAAAAAAATTCTTTGTATATATTCGATTCTATAATTGTTAATAATGTTATAACGATGTTTATGGTAATCCGTGTAAAATAAAACAATTTTTTGACATATTCATAAAAATTTAATATAGATGTGTATCTAATATAAAAATTACTTGAAGTAAATTCAGCTTTCATTTCCCATCTTTTTTTAAACAAACACATGTTTGTGATTTATGTAACCAAAATTTAAAAAAGTATTTAATGTGTATTTTAATAAATGCATTCTTTATAAGCAACACGGCAATTTTTTTGCTGATATTTGACATGATTGACCATTAATTTGTATAAAAATAGCGTATATTAATCATTTACTCACTTTAAACATTTTCGATTAGGTTAGGTAAAGTCTGGCTAGAATCATCCCTCAAGAAATTTAAGATTCCATTGTAAAATACTTGTATGTACTCCTAGCATCTTCTGCCCTAATGATGAACGCTGCAAAGCTGTCAAAGCGACGACCCAACAAGGAGAAGCAAATGCAATACACTCGATGACCAAAGAATATTTGGTTAAATAAGTTTATTATTTTATTTGGCTCGTACTTAGTTAGGTTAGGTTGAAAAAGAACACAATGGTTAGGCTAGGTTTGGTTTGTTTGAAAAAGAACACGCTGGGTTAGACTAGGTTTGGTTGAAAACGAGCACGCTGGTTAGGTTAGATTTGGTTGATTGGTTGAAAATTAAAACGCTGCTTAGGTTAGGTTTGGTTGACAATAAACAAGCTGTTTAGGTTAGGTTAGGTTTGGTTGAAAACGAGCACGCTAGTTAGTTTATGTTTGGTTTAAAAAAATACGCTGTTTAGGTTAGGTTTGTTTGAAAATAAACATGCTGGGTTAGGTTAGGTTTGGTTGAAAATGAACACGCTGGTTAGATTATGCTTGGTTGAAAACAAACTCGCTGGATTAGGTTACACTGCCTTATTATGTTTTAACTTGGAAGGACCCAACATATTTGGTGATATCTTCATTGCATTTGGGACAAATGTGAGCAACGTTCGTGGAGCATTTCAGGAAGAATGGAATCACGCAGCATCCGAGAAACCCTCCTACAAGACAGATCACGACTGCCCAGGTATAGGTTTTTCTGGTGGGTATAAGTTTGATCTTGGTCTGTATTCTGGCTGAGCATTTAGGACAGGTGACACTCACTGAAGACTGAAAACTCATCTTTAATTATTATTAGAATGTTTATCTTGGAATTTCTTGATATAATTTATAGGTTTTGATTAAAATTCAAGTCACAGTTAAAAAAATTCAAATAGTTCTAAAAGATACGGTTTCGTTTATTATTTTGAAATATCTGATAATATCGATCAATTGTTGATGTGAAAAATTAGATAAGTAATAGGGTAGGTACGCGAATTCACAATCAAAATTAATTATTGCTTACTTTAATATTACTTATCATTATGTAGTTTTTTTTTTATTAAATCTCTCGTGATAAATGATTTGTGCATAATTCCTTCCTATTCCACTGAATTTATTATCAATGAAACGATTATATACAAAAGCTTTTCTAATGTACCATTCAAAAACCAGGATAACTTTTCTGATAAACTCGGTCCGATTCACAAGATCCACATTACAACATACATTACACCAAACTACCACTAAAACGACTTTTGGACAAAGAAATATGCAATACTTCTCTATAAAATTATTTAATTTACTCCCTCTTGCAATAAAAACCATTAAAAAAATAACCGACTTCAAAAGAAGCATTCAGAAATGGATTATGGACATGGAAAGGAAGAATATAGATACAATTTTGCAACCCAACAAAGATTAATGCTTGTATTGTGCTTTCTTTTGGATGTAACTTTATATTTTTCCTCTTGTTAACATAGGCATTTACTTATATTTCAAACACGAAAACATGTTTCTACAATGTGACCTTAAAACGGGGTAAAACAGTAAAGACACATTTTTCTCTAAAAAAAATGTAGAAACAAAGAAAAAATAAATAAATAAACTTATAGAGTTATTACGTAAACTGGTTAATAAACCTTGTTTTTAATTGCTATAAGTTCCAATTTATTATACAGTCATTGTAGATATGTTACCTACGTTGTACTGTACATAAGTTACCAACGTTGTAGTTAAGTTACCTTAGTTGTATTGTACATAAGTTACCTACCTTGATGTAGTCAAAATAATGTTTTAATTTTATCCTTAAAAATTTCAAAGATGCATGACGGAGTAGGTATGTATTATATGAATAGAAAAAATACATTAACCACCGATGAAGGAATGTATGTATATTGAATGAACTACGCCTTTAATATAGTAATTGAGAGATAGTATTCATATCGCAAAGATTGCGTTAATTATAGAAGAACGGTCTGTGACACCAATCAATATTTTACTAAACAAAAAACACATCCATTTCATTGGAATGCTTCATGATGACGTACATACGAGCTTTGCCTGTGACTACTATACACATAAATTCTCTAGAGTGAAGATAAATGTTAAAAAATATTTCTTAGTTAAAACAAACAAAAATTTAAAAAAATGTATTTATTGCATAATTCAATACATACGACAGTACACATTATATGTAGGTACTTATATTTTACATGATTGACCATTATTATTAATAAATGTACATATTTCACTAAATATATACTGGTCATTTACAATTTTTAATTTTCAATTAGGTTAGGCTAGGTTAGGATCTCTCCTTCTTTAGCCAATGATTCGGACAGCGTTACAGTGTCCAACATCAGGGGATGTCCATCATCAGGGTAACGCTGTCCGAAACGTTGGCTAAAGAAAGAGATAACGCATCACGGCATAATATGCCAAAAAGAAATCACGATAAAACATTAGGTATACACAATTCATTTCTCAATTCATCTTTTTGTAAACAAAAAAATGTTAAAAAGTATTTATTGTGTATTTTAAGAACATACATAATGTAGAAATGTATTCATTAGAAGCGACACCACAATTTTTTTGGCTGATATTTGACATGATTGACCATTAATTTGTATAATAATAGCGTGTATTAATGGTTAGGTAAAGTCTGGCTAGAATTATCCCTCAAGAAATTTAAGATTCCATTGTAAAATACTTGTATGTACTCCTAGCATCATCTGCCCTAATGATGAACGCTGCAAAGCTGTCAAAGCGACGACCCAACAAGGAGAAGCAAATGCAACACAACTCGATGACCAAAGAACATAAGTTTTAATAAGTTTATTATTTTATTTGACTCGTACTTAGTTAGATTAAGTTGAAAAAGAACACGCTGGGTCAGACTAGGTTTGGTTGAAAACGAGCACGCTGGTTAGGTTAGATTTGGTTGAAAATGAAAACGCTGTTTATATTAGATTTGGTCGAAAATGAACACGATGTTTAGATAAGATTAGGTTCGGTTGAAAACGAGCACACTAGTAAGGTTAGGATTGGTCGAAAATGAACATGCTGGGTTAGGTTAGGTTTGTTTGAAAATGAACACGCTATTTAGGTAAGGTTAGTTTGAAAATGAATATGCTGTGTTAGATTAGGTTTAGTTGAAAATGAACACGCTGGGTTAGGTTACACTGCTTTATTATGTTTTAACTTGGAAGTTCGCAACATGTTTGGTGATATCTTCATTGCATTTGGGACAAAAGTGAGCAACGTTCGTGGAGCATTTCAGGAAGAATGGAATCAGGAAGCATCCGAGAAACCCTCCTACAAGACAGATCACGACGGCCCAGATATAGGTTTTTCTGTAGGGTACAAGTTTGATATTCGTTTGTACTCTGGCGGAGCATTTAGGACAGGTGACGCTCGCTGAAGACTGCGAACTCATCTCTAATTATTATTTCTATAATGTTTATCTTGGAATTTCTTAACAAAATAAGGTTTTGATTAAAAGTCAAACCATAGTTTAAAAAATTCAAACAGTTCTAAAATATACGCTTTCTTTTATTATTTTTAAAGTTTTAATAATACCAATCAATTGATGAAGGGAAAAATTGGACAGGTATTATGGTAGGTACGGAAATTCAAATTCAAAATTAATTATTGCTTACTTTATTATTACTTATCCATACGAAGGTTTTTTTTATTAAATCTCTCGTAATGAATTATACACATGGTCTACATTACAACATACATTCCACCAAACTACAATTAAAACGAATTTTGGACAAAGAAATGATCAATACTTCTCTAAAAAATTATTTATTTTTCTCCCTCTTGCAATAAAAACCATTAAAAAAATAACAGACTTTAAAAGAAGCATTCAGAAATTGATTATGGACACGGGAAGGAAGAATATAGATATAATTTTGCAACCTAACAGAGATTAATGCTTGTATTGTGCTTTCTTTTGGATGTAACATTATAATTTTCCTCTTGTTAACATAGGCATTTACTTATATTTCAAACACAAAAACATGTGCGGGGTACCACAGTAAGGAAGGACAGATTTTTCTTTAAAAAAATTGTAAAAGAAAAAAAAGCCTATACAGAAGAGACTTTACAACATTCAATCCAAAAAAAATACGTTAGAGTTATTACCTATGTAATATTGTAAATAACCCTTGTTTTTCATTGCTACAAGTTCCAATTTATTATTCGTTTATTGTAGACTAGCTGGGTTACCCGGCTTCGCTCAGGACAATAAGATAGTGTTCTAGAATGTTGCACAATGATGTTCCCGATTCCCTATTCCTGATCATTCCACGATATACTCCGCCACTCCTTCCACAACTTCCTACAGCTCTATGGAACCTTCTAGAACTTTCCGGAAGACTGTTCTAGAAATTTCAAGAGGGCGAAACTTTCAGCCCTTATATCTTTAAAAGCACGCCCTTTAGGTAAAAACGGATACCCTTATTCCCTAGGGGGCATAGAGATCTACCACACCATATAACTCCCTTGATCGAACCGGGACTCGTTTCTGAGTTTTTGCGAACTGCACGTTTTTTTGGACTTTCTTTTATAGTATATGCCATATTCAAATAAATAAAATGTTTCTCCTTACATGTCCTTTCCCGTGCGTTCCCCTCCAGCGTTCCACTTTCACCTTCCCCACCACCGCTCTCCCGCTCCCCCTTCCCGCCAACCCCCCTGGCACTGCATTTCTTGACTCCTCTCCCGCCCGGCCCGTAGCCGAAACTTTTTTCTAATACTAACAATTCTAAACTCGTGATATCTTTCTAATTAAATATCCGAATTGAAAAATTCAAAAAGTTAAATAAAGGTATTGAAGCTGTCTTGAATATGAAGTAATTTATTTTGATAAGGATTAAAACCAAGATACAAATAAAGAGCCTTTTGAAGCAGCGACATTTTAATTAAATTTTTAAAATAAAATAATACTTATTGTGGCATAACCATAATAGTTAGACATATGCTGTCTCGACCTTTTTTGTAAATAATGATGTGTTCTATAAAGTCGTAGTACATCATTTTATTCTATCATCAATATTTTTCGCAGCGCACACGATTTAAAGAATATTTTAGGTAATTTTTTTACACCCTGGGTTACATTATTGAAGTTTTAGTAAAGATACCTATCTTTTTAAAAAATATAATATAGCCTATGTCACCCAGGGATAGTGTAGCTTCCCAACAGCGAAAGAATTTTTCAAATCGGTTCAGTAGTTTCGGAGCCTATTCGATGCAAACAAACACACAAACAAACAAACAAATATTACCTCTTTATATAGTGTATATTAGGGTGTATCGATTTTTAACTTTTTTTTTGTTTTCAAATTCCAAGTTAAAAAAAAGTTGCTACTGGGCACCACATTTTATCACACAAAATTTCGGATTTTAAAAAAAAAATTTAGGTCTCCCGCACAAGGCTTAAAGTTTAGAAAATTTACTAAAAAAGTCAATTTTTACAAAAATATTAAAAGAATCCAAAACACTTTTATTCTAAGCTGCAAGTTAAAATTCCTCTAACAATAAGTACCAAAAACGTTAAAAAAATTATTTTTAAAATTTAGCACTTCATGTAGGTCTCCCGCATAAGGCCTAAAAGTCGTAAATTTCAGCCAACTTTTGAAATTTTGCAGTACTTTGATATTTGTATTGTTCATAGTTCAAACCTTAAATTTGACTAAAATCTGGTTGAGCTTGGTTGGAATTATTGTATAAGTGAAATAGCGAGAACTTAAATGTCGTCACTGCTGAAAACCAAGAGGCAGTAATCGACAAATCAAAAGTAGTACGTGAAAGACTTAAGTCTCGTAAAGAAACAAACTCAACTCGAACCTCCGATCTGTTGGCTATTTACTTTGATGGTCGTAAAGACGAAACCAAAACAAAAGAAATAGTAGCTGGTAAAAGCGTCAGAAAATCTATATCGGAAGAACACATCTCTATTGTTGAAGAACCTGGTTCCAAATATTTCGGTCATGTAACTCCCATAAGTGGAAAAGGAAAGGAAATCGTTACATCACTAGTTAAGTATTGTGAAGAAAAAACTGTCGACCTGAAAACACTTAAAGCTATCGGTTGTGATGGTACGGCAACAAACACAGGTACTTCAAAGGGTGTTATAACCTTATTTGAAAATAAAATAGAACAGCCACTGCAGGCAGTTGTGTGTCTACTACATTTGAAAGAATTACCATTGAGAAAAATTATGGTTGCTCTTGATGGACCAACTTCTGGACCGAACACATTTAGTGGGACTATTGGTAAACAACTTTTAAGCTGCCAAAATCTGGAAGTTGTAAATTTTGTTGCAATTGAAAGCGATATACCAAAGGTTGATCTTCAACAGTTGAGTATAGACCAAAAGTATCTGTACGAAATATCCAAAGCTGTATCAACAGGCACATGTACAGAAGAGTTGGCCAAACGAAACCCCGGCAACATCTCGCACGCCAGGTGGCTTACTCTGGCAAATCGAGTCCTTCGTTTGTATGTAGCCCCCGATGATCCGACCCTTCAGCTAAGAAAGCTTGCAGAGTTCATAATGAAGGTCTACATACCATCATGGTTCTCAATTAAGTGTAATCCCCAAATCCCGCAAGCTTCCATTCATTTTTTTTAAATGATTCTTTTCAGCAATTACTTGGAAGATGAGCTAAGAAAAGTCGTCCATGCAACGTTACAGAGAAATGCTTTCATGGCTCACCCAGAGCATGTTTTGATAGCTATGCTGTTCGATGAACGAAAACATATCAGAGCCTTGGCTTATAAGAGAATCCAAAAAGCTCACGCAACCGAAAGGAAAGGGGTAAGGGTATTTAAACCCCATCAGATCAATTTTGATGCCAAAGAATATATAGATATGATTGACTGGCAATCCACTTCAGTAACCGAACCCCCTCTTGTTACTGATATGAGCCTAGAAGAGTTGGAGTCAATTGCGGAAACTGGCAAAAGTGGAAGGGTTGAATTTAGAATTCCTTCTCACACTCAAGCGGTGGACCGAATTGTCAAGGAAGTCACAGAAACTTCGAAGCGAGTATGTGGGCTGATCGAAAGAGATGGTTTTATCCGTGCCAGACTGGAAGACCGTAATGAGCTACCTACGTTCGAGACCAAGAGCCAGTACAAAACCTCTGCAAAGGATTAGAATTAAGGTAAGTTTTTTTCGACTATTTTGTAGTTATAATGTTTCTAAATAACGTTTTCATCATACTGTCTTCCATATTAAATTGAAATTTCATTTAAGAACTGTAATAACATTTATAAAATTTTGTAAAAATCACTAGGCCTATGTAAATACTATATATACCTTTGATTTAAGGTTTCGAAGCCAAGATGAAAGGACGAATACTTAAACAAGTCAGTAAATTTGCAGTAGAACAAGAAAACTGCCACTCATGTCGTATGGAAAGTAATCAACAACATTTTGTGCTTAGTTATTATACTACATTTTATGACATGTTATAACCTTTAACTTTTATAATAAAATACAGTAATAGCAAATAAAATTAGTTTCTTTCAACACCTTTCTCTTACAATTTACACCGTCCAACTATCTTTTTTCAGGTATAAAACATATTATATATGTAGTATATATTATGTGGTATATATTTTAACTATATGTATATATGAATTATGTTTATATAAATTGTCTCATTTTATGACTTCTGTAAGAAAAGTACAATTAATTCCGGTGGTTTAAACTTAAAAAAAAAACATGGTTCATATACACAAAATTACAAAATTTCATCAAAATTAACAAACTTTAGGGCTTGTGCGGGAGACCTAAAATTCATTTTTTATAAAAAAAAATTGTTTCTTACTTATTTTTATGCCCTAATATTACTGTTTTTTTAATTGGAATAAACACAAAAGTTACGATTTTATTTTTTTAAATTTTAAAAAAATTTGGTAGTTTTTGAAAAAAATTTAAACTTTAGGCCTTGTGCGGGAGACCTAAACATTTTTTTTAAAATCCAAAACTTTTTGTGGTAAGTTGTGGTACCTAGTAGCAACTTTTTTTCAACTTGAAATTTGAAAACAAAAAAAAAGTTAAAAATCGATACACCCTAGTGTATATGTATGTAGTAGATAAGTTACCTTCATTGTACCGTAGATAAGTTACCTACGTTGTACTGAAGATAAGTTACCTACGTTGTACTGAAGATAAGTTTCCTACGTTGTACTGTTGATAAGTTACCTGCATTATCCTGAAGATAAGTTACCTACGTTTTACCGTAGATAAGTTACCTACGTTGTACTGTAGGTAAGTTACCTACATTTTACTGAAGATAAGTTTCCTACGTTGTACTGTTGATAAGTTACCTACGTTGTACTGTAGACAAGTTACCTACGTTGATGTGTAGATAAGTTACCTACGATGTATTGTAGTTAAGTTACCTACGTTGTACTGTACGTAAGTTACCTATGTTCATGTAGTAAAAATAATGTTTTATTTTAATCCTTAATAATTTCAAAGATGCATGACGGAGTAGGTATTACATGAATATAAAAAATACATTAATCACTCATGAAGGAATGTATGTACATTGAATCATCTACGCTTTTAATTTAGTAATTGAGAGATAGTATTCATATCTTAAAGATTGCGTTCATTATAGAAGAACGGTCTGTGACACCAATCAATATTTTACGAAACAAAAAACACATCCATTTCATTGGAATGCTTCATGATGACGTATATACGAGCTTTACCTGGGACTACTATACACATTAACTCTCTGGAGTGAATAAATTTAAAATAAACAAACATTTTAACAAAACAAAAAACGACTTAAAAAAATGCACTAAAAAGTAAAAAAATAATTTCGTACGATTGTTATTTTTGGAGTCGGTGTCAGCCAAGGTAACTACATACATAGGTAAGTTATAGGTGAGATGTGGAGATCTTGGCTGACACCGACTCCAAAAATAACAATCGTACGAAATTATTTTTTTACTTTTTAGTGCATTTTTTTAAGTAGTTTTTTGTTTTGTTAAAATTTTTGTTTATTTTTTGATTTTTTGTGACGAGCGTGCGTAAAGAAGTTTTACATAAAAAAAAGAATCATCGAAATCTGTTGGCATAATATTGAGTTATTCGTCCATTTGTCGCGCACATACTTATTGCAAATTTAAGACATATATGGTTTCTCATGGATACCATTGTCAAAACTGGACCAAATTAAAATGGGACCACACGGGAAGCACCAGCTTTCTAATAAAAAAAGAATCATCAATATCGGTTCACCCAATCGAAAGTTCTAAGGTAACAAACATAAAAAAATAAAAATAAATTCCGTCGAATTGATAACCTCCTCCTTTTCGAAGTCGTTTAAAAAGTATTTCTTAGTTAAAACAAACAAAAAATTTTAAAAAAGTATTTATTGTTTAATTCAATACATACGACACTACAAATTATTATATAAGAGTACTGATATTTTACCTCACTGACTAATATTATTAATAAATGTACATATTTCACTAAATATGTACTGGTCATTTACAATTTTTAATTTTCAATTAGATTGGGCTAGGTTAGGATCTTTCCTTCTTTAGCCAATGATTCGGACAGCGTTACAGTGTCCAACATCAGGGGATGTCCATCATCAGGGTAACGCTGTTCGAAACGTTGTCTAAAGAAAGAGATAACGCATCACGGCATAATATCCTAAAAAGAAATCACGATAAAACATTAGGTATACACAATTCATTATTTTTTTGGCTCATACTATGTTAGGTTTGGTTGAAAATGGACACGCTGGGTTAGGTTTTAGGTTGGGTTTTAGGTTTACTAAGTTAGGTTTGGTTGAAGATAAACACGCTGGATTAGGTTAGGTAAGGTATTAGGTTTACTAAGCTTGGTTTGATTAAAAATAAACACGCTGGGTTAGGTTTGATTAGGTTAGGTTGAAAATAAACACCCTTGGTTAGGTTAGGTGTCAGGTTTTCTAAGTTAGGTTACATTGAAAATAAACACCCTGGGTTAGATTAGGTTTTAGGTTTACTACTGGTTTAGGTTTTAGGTTTGGTTGAAGATAAACACCCTGGGTTAGATTAAGTTTTGGGTTTACTACTGGGTTAGGTTTTAGGTTTGGATGAAGATAAACACCCTGGGTTAGATTAAGTTTTGGGTTTACTACTGGGCTAGGTTTTAGGTTTGGTTAAAGATAAACACCCTGGGTTAGGTTAGGTTTTAGGTTTACTAAGTTAGGTTTAGTTAAAAATAAACACTAGGTTACACTGCCTTTATTACGCTTTAAAACGTGGAACCTCTCACTATATCAAAATCGCTGATGTATTCATCGCAGTTGGGACAAAAGTGCGAAACGTACCGGGAGCATTTCAGAAAGAATGGGATGACACAACATCCCAAAAAGCCTCCCAAAAGACAGATCACGACGGCCCAGATGTAAGTTTTGCGTCCGGGCGTGAGTCTGATGACAGTTTGTATTCTGATTCCGCAGTAGGGACACGCGAGGTTCATAGGAGACCTCAGACGCTCATTCAGTTCGGATATCGGTATCGAATGTAGCCCCATTTTACTTTTATTACATTTATTTTTAAATTTCTGATTTTTCTTTATTCTATGGTTGTGTTGTCAAATTAAAGGCCAAACTACTGTCAAATATGTCAGACGTTTCTAAGGTACACTTTTGTTTACTATTTTTAAATTTCAATCGTTCAATTATAATGATAGATACCAAAGTTTATCGTTACATAGACATTTTTTTTCTAGTGATCCAATCTTCGACCAAGTATACCCTAGACAAGCCCTCTCATAGTAAGAATCAGAATAAAATAGCGCCAGTAACAGTAATTTCGCAACAAAACTCTCCTTCCAATTCCGCCGTCTTGCATACAGAGTTGCCGGCAATATACAACTGACCGCCAAGTTATCCTATTGTGTAATTCTGTCAAACTAATACATCAATAGTTGTTCACGGATTGGCCGCATGAACAATATCCACAAGCCGTGCTGTATACAGTGGTTTTCAAAGTGGGGGTCACGAGACATTTATAAATTTAATTGGAAAAAAATATTTTTTTACTTTATTTTGACAAGCGATTCAATTTCGGAGGCCAGTATGGGTACCGCCGCCTCGGAAACCATTTATTGGATAACCAACGCCTCTCCCATAGGTCACCCCAAGTGATTCGCTACGTTTGGTGACTAAGCAGGGGTGCCCGGGTTAATGGAGTGATGTTTGTCCAGGTCTTGGCGGCAGATGCATCTGCATTTTTTTCTGTTGGTTCGTAAGCTTAATGAGTTTATTAAACAAAACCAATCATCATTTGCTTGAAAACATTTACGAAAAAATCATCTTTTTACCGCCCATGCACCGTGGGCTACCCAAGTTGGTTGCTCATCATTAACACAGTGATGAGCAAGCAGCGGTCCGCAAGCCCATTTACTGCTTTTCGGACTGACTACAAAAAAATATCAAAAAATTGCGCTAAAAATATTCAAAGGCTTCTGTTCCGTTTTGCAAAAGGTATTAGCCAAAAACTATAATTTCTTTTTAAAGTTTTGAATCAGCTACTCAAAACATTAAGTTTTTTGCGTATAATAAATAAAAAAAATTACTGAAATTAGTGGATACTTAAAGCCCAGTAGTAAGCGCTCAAAAAGAAGAGTAAGGGGAGATACGTAAATACGAGTGTTAGAGGGAGCACGCTATTCTTAAAAACATGACTCGTTTGAAATAGGACAAAAATCTCACGGAAAATGTCTCAAAAAGGATTTGAAAAAAAACAATGAATTACGAAATTTTTCGTATACCTATATATCTTGTAATATGTAATATTTTTTGCAGTATATCTTACGATTTTTATCTATCGGGGGAAATTTCATACAATTAAATTATAAGTGTTAATTGTAATTGTTAATTGTTTAACTTGCGACCTTAATTAAAGAATTTTGCAACGATTTTTTGTTAAAATCTGTGTTTTATGTATTTTAAAGGTTTCCGTTTTACAAAATAACAAAAATTATCTTGACGAAATATTGTACTTATAAATATTGTAATTACAAACGAAAATAAACTAACACCGTTTACTGGTTTGACCTTGAACGTAGTAAAAATTTTGTCTGGCAATTTTTGCCCTTTTTGAATCAACAGCCAAAATTTAACATTTCCAAATGAAAAAAATCGATATCATTCATTGTTTTGGCATTGCGGATATAAAATTTTCAGCTGCGGATTTTTTTTACCCTCTTTGATAGTTTAATTAAACAAATATTGTTTTATAATATGTAAAGCAGGTTTGCGACTCCACCGACAAAAAAGTTAACCAGGTTATGTTGTACATACCCTCCCACCAAGGTCCGCATAAGTACATAATAATAATGGATACATTAATAATACTTCGACTAAAAAGGTTGATCATTCCTAAAAATCCGCTGGTGGTGAATTTATGTAATTATAATTATAATTTATGGAAATAATATAATTTATTTTATTACTAAAAGCGGGTCGCGCTTTAAAAAAGTTTGAAAACTCTTCCAAATTGTGATACTAGCCCTCCTTGTATGTATTAGTAGTCGAACACAGGCAGTGCGGTGATTTGATGACGTAGGAAACTTTGATGGCAACAAAAGTAATTCTGTAACATTATTACGTTTATGAAAACGCTGTCTAAAAGACATATGTAAGGTCTATTTTTTTGTTGTAGTCAGATAGCTGACTACATTTTCAAAAATAAAGTCCGCGGTGTGTACTTTGTACAACATTCGGAAGTTAGATATTTTTGTGTTTGAAAAAATTAACTCCGGTGTGGACGGCTGGAACACAAATTGGTATCGGTGTAGACCTTGTAGACCGATAAAAGGTACAACACAAAGCACTATGCGATCTAAACGGTGCAAAAAAATGCAGGCACTTTTTCATAAATGGGCCGTGAGCCTGCTTTTGCTGGCTTCTGGGGTCATTTTGTATTTCACAGGGCGCGTCTAGATATCATACGTCAATGGATCCAATACATTTAATTTTAATCGTCTTTTACGAGACCACCTCAGATTGCACACAAATTTACAAGATAATCATATTCCTGGATCGTTTTAAACACGCCAGTTCGTTTGTTCTCAGCTTTCAAGGTCCAATTTCCGTTACCTCTGGAAGTAAAAATTCGTCACATGTCTCGTGATTAGTTCCGTGGAAACATTCGTTACGCGGAGGCTATGCTTATCACTTGATAATGGGTTTTTAATTTTGGGAAATCACCGAAACTTTGAAAACCGGATGCCTTAAATGTCATGAATACAAATTTACCATCTAATTCTTAGGGTCAACTGTTAGTCATTTGTGCGAGACCTGTTGCTTACATTTTTATTTAAACAGAGTCCCACAGTTTTTATTTATTTGTTTATAATGAAGCAATCTCTCGTTGTAATTTCCATGTGGTGGTAATTCAAGGTCCGGTTTAAGAGCTCGTTGTGAAATAGGAAACAATGATAAAAATAAACAAGAACTTTGATAAAACTAAATGTTAATACAACTCGTAGAGTAGGCACGCTTCAAACAAGTTAAGTTCAACTACTGCTTAACGACTCATTCTTTTCTTGCTTCCAGCATTTCTACCGATTTATTACGTACTAGCTGCTACCCGGCATGCGTTGCTATGCCATTTAATAAAGAAATTGTTTCTCCCTGCGTGTCCTTTCCCATTAATTCCGTTCCCCTGCCGCCTCCCCTTCCTTTCCCACATCCCCTTCCTTCGTCACGCGAACCCGTCTCCCGAGTTACTCTCCCCCCTCCCAGGTTTCCCTCCTTGGTTCACCTTTTCCCTCCCCCCTCCCGCATTCCATACTTTCAGTCCCGGTACATTCAGTTTTCAAACAGCTCGCGTGCCACGAATTGCAATTTTTTTAATACAAATTTCATAATGCCAGAGCTCACCAGTAGTTTTATACAAACCTTGTCCTGTCAATAACAAACACAAAAACAAAGAATTATCCAATTTGGTGCAGTCGTTCGGAAGTTATGCGCGTACAATGTACATACATTTCAGCAATTCATTTTTATTTATATAGATAGAAGATAGATAGATAGATAGATTTTCCTTAAATACTTTAAGTTTTAAAGCTCTTACAAAATATAGATGTTATTCTTGAAGATAATCATTCCCCTCGCCGAAACTTCAATTATGCCCTTGATAGACAAAAAAATCGCAAAATATGCTTCGAAAATTATTATAAACCCATTTTTTTAGTTATTTTACAGGTTACATTTAATAAATATTCATAGTGTTTCTTTAAATGCAAATTTAGACAATCTCCATGAGATTTCGCTCTATTTTAAACGAGTCTTGTTTTATTAAATATTTTCATAATTTTCGCTCAAATATTATCGTTTTTAATATCAACGCGCTCTTTCAAACATTTGTATTTAGATATCACTTCATCTTCTTCTTATACATCGAGCTTTAGGAATATCGTCGTACATGAAGTTGGGTTCATAAGGAATGATTTGAGATTTTCAAGACCAGAAGAATATAGTTATTTATTTTTGGGGTATTATGCCGTGTTTCGCTACCTTCTTATTTAGCTAATTTTTCCGAACGCATTACATCTCACTTTTTCAACGTTTCATCTAAAAATAAATTAATAAAAAATTCCGAAAATTTCATAAATTTTTTTCAAATTGCTGCCGAAAATGATGCTTTCATAAAGGTTTACATTTTAATTATTTTGTGGTTAACTTTTAGATTTGAATGAAGCGTGTTGTTTTCTCTGTTTAACACTGTTCAGATCATATTTATAACAGAAGTTTGACCGAAACAAAGTTGTTCCGAAAAGTGAAGAAATTAGTGCTTATAGTAGATATTTTTTCATTTCATTTCTGATTTCGCACACTAACGAAGGTCGCCAGATTAAAAGTGTGCCAATAAAAACGAATATGTGCGATGGCAGAAGAAATTATATATTACTATATAAACATGTGATATTTATATATATCTACATAACAATTTTAAAGAACGATAATCATGAAGTAAAATATGCTAAGTATGTAGAATATATAAATCCCATGCAGAAGAATAGTAATATGCTAACATTATAGCCTTCTTATAACTATATTCCATTCGGCTGAACACGTATACTACTTCTGAGAAAGTATTGCCGACTGCATGCAATCTATATACAAGTGATTTATTATGCTATTATGTTAATATTTGTGCAAAATAATAAAAATTGAAGGACCCTTAATAATAGTGACCGAACAACTCGGAATGAATTCAACTCAACGACTCCTTTGAAATGGATCAAAAGAGATTAAAAAATATATAAAAAAATGATTAAATAGATTACGTTACGTTAGGTTAAGGGCTTTTTTATTATTTTTCATAGCTCTTAATGATCTTTCAAAGAGGCGTTGAGTTGAGTTGATTCTGAGTTGTCGTGAAACCCTTTATTCCATTGATTAAAAATTGTATGAAACATCAGATACGTACGGCTTGGTGTAACTTCACATTGTCTTTCTTCAAAAGAAACAATTTCTTCATATCCTCCTCTGGACTTTCTTCTTAAAATAACCGAAATTAAACGCTTGAAGAAACTTCCTCTGAAGATATCCATTTTCGATCAAATTCGTATATTTGAATAATTAGAACACTTCACTGTTATTTTTACAATTTGGTACCAATATATTTAATGCTAATCGATGACAAAAAACAACACATTTTTATTTATTTACGTGTAAAATGAGCACCACAAACTTTTATTTTTATTGCTGCACAGTTAACTGTGGAAGAATATATTGCAGACTGATTTAATATTAAGAAAATAAATTATTTTATATTGGGTTTATATCAGAACAAACAAACAATGGATATTCCAGAGTTATCAAAAATAAACACATTCTTAACATTTTATCATTTTATTAATTTTTAAGGGCTGCAACACCAACAATAGATTCAATATAATTAATACGGAAATTTGAAATATTTTAAGAAAATTCTTTTTTTAATGATTATAAAGCACATAAGTCCCAATTACTCCCGTCTGAAGTCAGTGACTATAACATCAAATTAATTTTTGTTTGTGATATTCGTTCAACGTTCCAATTTCGAGGGATGTACTGTGGTCACGAGGAACGATTTTACGCGCTATCCAGCAATACTGACGTGTAGACGGGTTCAATCACGCCAAATGCCCACCACGCTGCACTCTCTGTGACACTTAGTCTCGGCGTGGCAGCCGTTCGCGAAGGAACTTCCGCTCGCCGCACCCGCCAGGTGTGAAAAACAGCTCTTATTTAACGGACAACCCTAGTATCATCAGTTTATTTTTTTATGAATCGGAAATTATTTTACGATACTTGGGATGGTTTGTTTAAAAAAATTTGAACAATTCATCAAATATTTCAAGTTAATTTTCATGTTCCGTGAAAGTTCTATTCAAGTTATGTGATTGTTTTGATTTTATGAAACAACTGGCCTAAAATGGTATGATAACAGAACTTGAATGAACACAGAACCTGAAAATTAACATCAAATATTTGGTGAATTGTCATTAAGGTTCTGAAAATTTCGTAATTTTATAACGATAATCCATTCAACGTTTTTTCAATCTAAATTTTACGTATTTTGTTATATTGTATCCCAATCCCTAATAATTATAAAGTCAAGATTGACATAAATGAATCAGTTTCTCATAGTAACCTCCGAGATAAATTACAACGAATAAACAAATAATAAAGATAAAAGTGTCTGAATAAATTAAAGATTATTATTATTATGTTATATAAAATATGTAGTGAAGATTATTACCTATTCAGTTTTTATTGAAGAAACATAGGAAGTTAAGATTTAAAAAAAATATTAACGATTGAAATAAGGAAAAAAGTTAAAGTTAAACTTTTTTATAAAATGTAATAAACATTGATTGTTATTTTTATTGTTTTACCACAAACCAGTTCTATTTAGAAATCTCGAAAATCATAATTATTTGCTCTTGGTAGAATCTCACATAACATCCTAAATATCACCTATCAAAAGCGTGTTTGTATAGTCTATGGTTACACGAGTTTAAAAGCGAAGTAATTGCACACAATTAATAAAAACACAAATAAAACCACAGGTACTAGAAAAACAAGAGATAGAAATATTGGAATCTCTCGTCATATGGGCGAATGCTCTAACCACTGAGCTTTCGCGGTCACCTTTGGCTAAGAAAAAAATTGATACCTACTTAAATGATCCTTTGAAAAATCACTAGTTTTACAATTGACATTGCGTGAAATAAGAGATCGACTTTAAATAAATAGGTCACAATGACCGAGTTGGTAAGGTGTTTGTCCCAGTAAGGTAAGAGATCCTAGGTTTGAATCCCAGATGCGACCGTTTTTATTTTTCTGTGTCTTGTTCTTCTTCATATTTCATTTAGATTTATTAGTACTATCTTCGTCTTTAATGATATATTACATTGATGCGTATAACTTTTAAAAGTTATTATAACAAGAGTTATACCAATAAGATTAAAATATTAGTTGCTTTATATTGAATTTAAGTCCACTTCATATTATTATTAAGTACAATAAATAGAATATAATAGGACACCATTAATTTGCACACTTAATTTATTGGACACTTTATTAATTTTGACACTTTGATTATTTGTTATTTACAGAAGCTATCAGAACTCACTGAAAACAACCGTAACAGAATAAAAAATATCTTCAATCTCAAAAACTTTAAATTTGTAAGATAACTTAATGAGAATCTAAGACTTAATGAACCTCCATAACGAAGATTGCCTTATATAAATCGTGATTTATTAAGAGGAAACCTGCCGCCATACAAACGTATTCCTCAATTTTCTCTCTGAATGTTGATACCGCTGCAAATATTTTCTGATCATTAAAATCTCGCGTCATGATGTTTGTTCGAGATAAGCTCCGAAACCACTTAACGGATTTTAATAAAAATTTAGCATACTGAGTGTAATTTGATCAAACTTAAAATATAGGAGAGTTTTTATTTTTATATTTATTATTGCGAATTAAATGTTTGTTACAGGACAATGCTTTTTAATTATTTGTAATTTCCATAAGTTTCTAACAGATGGCGGTGTGAGTTAATTAATCGACGCAACACTTGCTTATCTAGGTTGGGTAACCATCCAATAGATGTCGTTGTGTTTCGTTAGCCACAGCAACGCGTGGCCGGGTCAGCTAGTATAATGTAGATATCGTTTTCGATACTTCTTATAGAAGTATAAAAATCGTATAAATTTCCTGGTTTGAACGCCATCAACACACGTTCAGTATACAAACTAGACAATGTTTAAAAATAAAAAAAAACATAAAGTCATAGAGCATATATTATAATAAAGTTAGTAAAAAAATCTTTATAATTGGTCTAGTTTTGAAGGAGAAAAATGGAGAAAATAAATCTTCGATTTTGAAGATTTTATTTAGGTATTGAGGCTAAGTATTTCCGCGAAGTATTCGGGAGAGTAAGAGCGATAGTGATAGCAATAGTTTGGTCAAATACCTATTGTTCAAAATTATCGGTCACCGGGTTTCGTCTTAAGTGTTATAATAATATTTCTATAACTTATTATCAATGCCTAAGGTAAAGGTTATTTCCTGGGAAATATTGCAACGCGGTTGTAATAGCAATATTATTATACACGTATTTATAAGTATGATCAGATAATATTAAGTCGTTATTATTAATTAAATTAATTTATACGTGATGTTCTTAGTGTTCATTTGTATTTATTTTTATAAGCGAATATTACTCTTCAGACTTGCTTATCGTAGCTGCTGTTTACTGAGACATATTTCTAACAATAATAATAGTGTAAATGACTTCACGCTGGGAAATCCACAAAATATTTATACTTTTATTTCTTTTCCCCTTACATTATTGATATAATAAAGCCCTTGGGGTGGTTTTTCCACGAAAACGGCACTTTATAAATAAGAACATCAAGATTTTTAAAAAATATTATCTCCACTCAGAAGGGCGTGAGTGGAGTTAATATTAAAAAAATCCTCAGGGCCTATGTTATGTTTGGGGATGCTATACGGGGGATTTTTTTAGGGAAAGCAATGAAAGGAAGTTTTGGGAAGGAAGAGGTATGAAGGGTGGGTAGGAATTTTTAGTCAGTATGCCCTGGTGTGACAGACGTATGAATCCATCCCTCGTACTGCGGTGCAAGGCGATGTTCCGAGAGAGTTCTGCGTAAGAGGGAAAAAGGTCTCCCTTAACCAGTCTCTTCCGATCCGACCCGCAACGTAGTAGGTAGGCAGGCGCAACTGCCACCAAGACCCAGAAAAACCTCACCCCCTAAACCCTACCATTTCTCCCAACCACTAGGGTAACCAATGGCAGAGTGTTGGTTATCCAATAAATGGTTCGGGTACCCATACCCCCCTCCCAAATTGACGACTATCATTGTAATGACAATTAACTGCAATTTTTTAAAACTTTGATCTGTCTTTCTGAATTTAAAGTCATGTCATCGGAGACCAAATTTCATTTACATTTTTTACTCCAAATGGTGTCAGAAATCACTGGTTAGAGTAAGTCATGTGCGTCCCTTAACACCCTGTATACGACGAAAAGTTTTTTGTTTTGAGTTATGATATTGAGGATGTTTTTTTAAACTGAAGAAGTGCTTGTTTCGAAAATGTCATATTCCATCAAATAGGTCATTTTTATAAAGATTGTTTTGTAAAATCTTAAGTAGGTAGATGTCAGTGAAGTAATATCACTATTGCCAAAATACACGAAAAAATCAAGTGAGGAACATCATTTTTGTGTACAGTGAACTATTTTTTTATGAAGGTGTACAATTTTAAACTGATAAAAAATACTTCTTTATTAAAATGTCTACTTTCTAATGAAGCTTTTGGAATACTTTTTCTAAGGAGCTGGAGAATAGACTTTAATCTGTGAATATCATAGTTCCACTGTCTCACTAGCAGTTGTACGGTATTAACAACGACAAAAATAATTAAAAACATTAACTCAAACATAAATTTATTTCACTTGTTTTTGCCTGAGGGTGCGAAATTTTTATTAAGGCTCCGCATCCGAGCTCAAAAGGAAGAAGATGCAGAGATATTAAATTACGAATGTTAGAGGAGCGCGCTATTATTTGAAGCGATAAAATCGATGCGAAAATGTTTAACAAAACAAAACTCGATTAAAATAGAGCAAAAATCTCGTGGAAAGTATATTAAGTGCCATTTAAAGAAACATTGTGAATTTTTTCACAACTAACTTGTAAAATAACTGAAACAAACGTGTTTATAACAATTTTCGGAGCATACTTTGCGATTTTTTCTATCGAGGGAATTTTACACAGGGTATCCGGGGGTAAAGTGCATTAACTTTGGGAGGTGATTACACATAGGAGTAAAAAAATTAACAACTTTTCCGAAATTCCAATCATTTTTTTTCCCATACAAAAAGTCTTACCTACTAAAAATCAGTAGTGTGAGGTACGATCTTACTTGCCTATCGTGGCAACATTGTATGGTGGTGATTGGCCCGTATCGTAACAGCGGAATATAATAGAGTTGGCCGCGCACGCCGGTCTAATTTTATCTTTTTACCACAAAATTATCCCTATAAGTTGGAATTTCGAAAAAAGTTATTTTTCTTTTTTACTTATTCTATCATGTAGAATCACCTCCCGAAGTTAATTCACTTTACCCCCGGACACCCTATATAATTTGCGTTTCGGCATGGAACGCGTCTAGATACTATCTTCAAAAACAACATATATATTTTAAGAGCTTAAAAACTTCAAATGTTTAGGGGTAATGTAAGAAATCGGTAGAAATTCGGATGCTTAAATAGCAAACATGAAACTGATGAAAGTCAAATAGTAACGACAAAGGGAAACGGTCAAAAATAAAATAAGACGATAAAAAGGGGTTATTTGTAAAAGTAAGGTTTAATAATTGTATTAAAAGATGACATTTTTTATATAAGAATAATTAAGAATAAATTAGGGGTTCAAAGGCTCGTGTTTCCTGCACTTATCATATCTGCCAATGTATTTCTTGCACTGAGGGCAGAAGTGGCCAATGTCCAGTGAGCACTTCATGAAGCAGGGGATAAGACAGCACCCCAGCACTCCCCCCACGAGACAGATCGCCACCGCCCAGATATAGGTCTTCAACCCTGCGATGGGCCTCACCTCAGTTCGGATATTGGCATTGCAGTTGGGGCACTTCAATTGGGCAGGCTCCGGCCCCATCTTTAAATTTGACTTAGTAGGCATCTTTAGATAAAGTTACTATAAACTCGGTTACTTTTTGTTCACTAATTCTTTATACCGTAATTCAAACCTTCTTCAATTTAGATCCTACAGTAGAATTTTTTTATTGGAAATTGTTGGTTTATGTTTCAATGGGTCTTACAATAAAAGATTGGAGTTTTTTTAGTCTTTCTTCAGTGAAGTATTCGTATTTTAGTATTTATTCATTGATCCTTGTTCACTAATCCTTTATTCCGTCATCTAAACGTAATTCAAACTTTCTTTCGACTTATATCCTACGGCAGGTATTTTTAATTATACATTTTTTGTATGGGTTTCCTTCAAATGGGTCTTACAGTAAAATTTTGGGGTTTCTTCAGTATTTCTTCGATGTTCCTTCACACTGAAGTGTTTTAGTATTTATTCATTGATCCTTGTACAAGTGTCCTTTATACCGTTAATTAAAAATAATTCAAACTTTCTTTCAACTTGTATCCTATAGTGGATATTTTTGATTATAAATTGTTAGTATGTGTCCTTCAAATCTTTCAATAAAATGTTGAGTTTTTTTAGTCTTCCTTCAATGTTACTTCGTCCTGAAGTGTTCGTATTTTAGTATTTATTATTCAAATAGGTCTTGGAATAAAATGTTGATTTTTGTGTTTAGTCTTTCTTCACACTGGAGTATTTTAGTATTTATGCATTGATACTGTGACGCAGTGTATCTTTATTTAAACTATCTTAGCGCTTGCAGTAGATAATTCTCTTTATAAAATCTTCATGTTTTTTAGTATTTATCCACTCCTTTTTTTATACCTACTGTAGAATTCTGTCTGTTTCTTTTAGAATTTATATTCACTGGTTCATTTGTAGAATACGTAGTGTAATAAACTTTATTTGTAAAATGCTCGTTTCTTTCAGTATTTACTCGCAATTAAGAAAAATTTGTTGGAATTTACCGATGTCAATTTCAGTTTGTGATAAAATTATTGACAGCGCTTTTGTTATGTTCTCTTTTTAAAATGTTGTTTAATCTTGTTATTAGGTGAGTAGAATGGTAATACGAATTTATAACTCCGGAGAAAAAAATTAATGACGAAAATGGAAAACATTTCAGTTGAGGTGGATTTTTAGAATTTGTTTTATACATGGTGTTAAGGGACGTACTTGACTTACTTTTAACCAGTGATTTCTTTTGGATAACCAACACCTCTACCATAGGTCGCCGCAAGTGGTTCGGTACGTTTGGTTTCTTGGCAGGGGTGCCAGGGTTCACTGCGTGGCAAGCCGAACCGGGAGAGACTGAGACTTTTGACCTCTCCAGCAGGACTCTCTCGGAACATTGCCTTGCACCACAGTGGTAAAAATAGATCCATTCGTCCGTCGCTCTTAGATACACCGACCCCAGATTCCTACCCACTCCTCATACCTTCCTAGAGCTTCCTCTTCTTCCTCTTCCTAAAAAGACACTTTACACAGCATTCTCAAAGATGACAAATGGCATGAGGGGAATTATTTTCCCATGGAAGGAATGCATTTTGAGGGAGACCTAGCCTAGACCTCTCCAGCCGGTCTCTCTCGACCGGCTGGAGAGGTCTTCGCCTTGCACTGCATTTGGAGGGATGGATTCATACCTCCGTTACTCCTACACACATTGACTGCCAGATTCCTAACCACCCTTCATACCCTTTTCCTTCCCAGAACTTCCTCTCCTTCCTTTTCCTCAAATATGACAAAGGGCCTGAGGGACATTATTTTCCTCAGGGCCTGTGTAGAGCTAATGAAAAAAGAGTGAACTGTCACTTTGACGGCATTTGACGGGCGTATTCCATACAAACAACAAAGCCTTAAAAAGGTCGTTACAATAACAACTTTATTTATTTGTATAAAATAAAAAAAAAACTCCCACATATTCAATATAAATATAATATATCCATATAAAATAAGGTCGAGTAAGTAAATTTAGCATCAATTTAAATTTAAATCTTTTTGTATCGCTTGATGAGGTGACCACACTTTGGGCAATAGTGACCAGTGTCTCTGGAGCACTTCAAGAAGAAGGGGATGAGACAGCACCCCAACACACCCCCCACAAGGCAGATTCCCACCGCCCAGAGGTACGTTACCAGCCCACTGACCGGTTTCACGTCTGTATGGACGGTTTCTGAACACTTTTGGCACACTGCATTGGCGGTAGTGCTGCCGAGAACGTGGGGTTTCACAACAGGTCTCGGGGGAGCTTTATCTTTAGGGGCTTTTTCCATCGCTAATAATTTATATTAAACACCTTATTTTAATTTATTTTTTATAAGATTCAAGACGATGATAGTGAAGTAAAAAAGGCTAGTGGCACAATGAATCTAATAAAGCTGTAAAATCTGTAAACCGTTCTGATATTATTATGAACAAAATAAAATACACGGTAAAATTTTCACAAAAAATTTGACATGTGACAGCTCGCTTATTTACTCAAGTCTTTTATTATTTTCTCTATTCAAAAAAAGATTTTTTTTGTGTTGTTGAGGAAACCTGTCTACTTAAAATGATCAACAAAGGCACAACTTAGTTTGTTGTGATTAATTGCTCATTAAACAAAATTTAAAAATAAATTTAAGCTCTGGAGTGAAAGAAAAATCAAAATTAAACTGTGAAGTGTTATATATTGTATAATTCATGAAATGGTAAATATGCATAGCGTCCACCTCACGGATAATACGGAACATTCGTGTTGTCGAAGTTTGATGAACGGATAATACGGAATATTCCTTTATTAATTAATAGACAGTCAAATATGACATTTGTCGGAAGTAGCCATTTTATAAAACAAATTCTCGTCAAATTAAAAACAAAAAAGTACCTACTTCGAATTATTGGTTTGAGGTTCAAACTACGAAAGCTGCATGTCATCATAATTTGGATATACATCCCAGGTTTTTAATGGTTTGTTTGGCAAAGCAGGGTTTGTCTAGCGGGTATGTGTAATTATTCTAATACATTTCTTTCCATGTTCTGCTGTTATAAATACAGGTACAAACTTGTCAATAATGCATTCACTCAATAGCGTAAATAAATTATTGTTTTATATGTCAATAATATTTTTTCTATGATTGGCAGCATTGATTGATTGTCTATGAAATTTTAAATAAAAACGATAAATATGAAAATGGCGTACACGCGTAAGTGAATTAATTAAATAAATTAAAAATGATAAATTCATGTTTTTTGTCTCCCTAACAGCTAAATCAAACTGTTTGAATAAAAAATATTCCGTATTAACGAGTAAGCGGTTCAAAACATAAAAAATAATAATATTTATATTTGAATTCCTTGATAAAAATTACAGGTTTTGATTAAAATCCAACCTACAGTCAAAATGTCAAACAGTTCTAATATATGTATTTTTTTTATGATAATATCGTTCAATTATTATTGTTGGAATGAGAATTTTGAAAGTCAAAAGGTAGGTACGTAAATTCGTAAACAAAATAATTTATTTTTCTGTTTTAATATTATTATTGATTGATTGGATGATCCATAACTTATTGACACATAAGTTTATTATTTATTAGACATGAAACTTATTTCTGAAAAACTCAAATTTTTTCAATAGATAATAAACAAAACGTGCGTAATTTCTTCTTATTTGCAGAGAAACGCTAATATGTCTTTAAAAAATATAATCCAAAAGCACAAATTTAAAATTCACTTTATGACAATCATCCACTCTGGAACATGCCGCAAATGTAATATTTACATGTTATTTTAAATAAATAAATTGTGAAATAGCACAAATTAATCGAATAAAATTTACTTCCGCACGCCGAGGTTTGAACCCGTGATCTCCGGATTGCGTGTCGATAGCCTTACCCCTCGACAACGGCGTTTTTTAACAGGCGCTAATTATTATGTATTATATAATCAATAAAATACAGTAATAATACACGTACATTTTATTTAAATTTGCGTTTAAGTTATAATTATAGTAACCAGTTTTGGAATATAAAATGGTTCCCATCAATCCGCTGAATAATTGCATTGAAAAAAATTATGATACTCTGAATAAATTGTAATAAGGAATCTATTTTACGTTAAACTTGGGTAATATTTTAAATAAAAATGTCGACAAGCGTGATATAATCTCACATTTAAAAGCGTTACAATAAAAATAAATAAACATTTTTGTCATTTTATATACGATTTGTGCGATTTCACAGAGTATGGCATTTACATTCATAGTGTTGTGTGTTAAGTTCTGACGTTTATCGTTTTATTTTATAACCAGCGAATACCCGGCATGCGTTTCAATGCCACACAAGAAAGAAACGGTTTCTCCATGCATGTTCCTACTTTCCCGCTCTTATCCTGGTTCCCCTCTTTGGTCCCCTTTTCCTCCCGCGTTCCCCTTCTACCTTCCCCGTCTTTCACCCTCTCTTCGCTCCTTCCTTACCTCTGCCACAAAACCATACATAACTATATGAATTACTCATTTTTCAAACAACTCGCGCGCCACTTAAAGCAAAATTTGAATACATATTTCATAACGCCAGATCTCACCAGCATTTACATATAGAAACCTTCCCGGACGTGAGCACAACAACTCACCAAAGTTTCATAGAAATCGGATGAATACTACTGGAAATAATTTCATTATGCCAGAGCTTTGACGGCCGGCGTGATCCAGCGATAAGGCTTTTGACTCGCAATCCGAAGGTCGCGGGATTGAATCCCGGCGTAGGCAAATAGATTTTATATGATTAATTTGTGTTATTTCACAATTAATTCATTTAAAATAATATATACTTAGCATATTTGCGGCACGTTCCAGAGTGGAAGATACTCTCAGTATCGCCCTGGTGTAAGACCACCACTCAGAATTGAAACGTTGCTTGAAATGGCTTTACCGTGTTTAGTGACCAGATCCGAACAGCCAGGTACTTCCCCATTTTCCTCTTCCTCATCTTCTTCCCCTTCCCACTACCTTCAGCCTCACAACATACCCCAATTGGGGATGCCTTAGACTCAATGGCTCCAGACGGGAGCAGCTGAGACTCTTGTGAGGTATTCATATAAAAAAGCTTACTATTATATGTAAAAACCACCGCGGGCATACGCTTATCAAATCACCAAACTTTAACCTCAATCGTATGAATGGTTTAGGTTACGCATAAGGGACCAACAAAGAAACATTAATTTTTATATAAAGATAATGCATATCAACTAAATTTAAAGAAAAAGAAGTTATTTTCTTAAAATATTAAACACGATTTTTATCTTTAGCTGAAACTTTACTTTAATCGTAATAAAAAAACTATTTTTAACTGCTCTATAATCTTAAGACACTTTGCGATGCTTTTGAATACTGCGATGAGTTTGATGGTAAGTAACCGTTAGGGGGTAATAGTTTGTACAAGTATAAGGGTAACTGACAATAATTGCACGTGGGGATGAATTTCTTCAAAGATTTACGATTCAGGAATGGTAAAAAAATTAATTTAATTAAAAATATTACTTACATGGTATCGCTGTTCCAACGACATTGTATTCACAGTCCAACTTCCTCGAAGGGTGTACTTTAATTTCCAGTTGAGATTTCTTCAAAAAACTCATCTTAAGTATTTAATGCTGCACTGGCACTCAAATACTTGATAATTTATTATGAAATACTTAGACGATTCCGCCTAAGTCAAATTATTATATTTTAATTTTGCAATATATTATTTTTATCACATCATATAGACACGATTATTGATTTTGCAATATTTTTCCGGTCCTCGATCAATATAATATTTAAAACAAATGTGTACGACACCACAAAACAGATATTTTTATAGTACGTAAATTGCACAAGAGTTTGGAGAACTTGTCGATTCAAATTTAAATTAAAACATTCGATTTTTCGATGATCTGACTCTCTTGTTAAAACTTCTGTTTAAAATTCGAATAGAGAGTAGAACATTAAAAACATTCAATAATTATTCGAAGATCTGACTCTCTTGTTAAAACTTTGTTTAAAATTCAAATAGAGAACCTTAATTTTTTTGTTTAAGCTGTCGAGTAGAACGTTCGAAATTTCAAAGATCTGACTCTCTTGTTAAAACGTTTTTTTTTATTAAAAAAAAAGAACTCTGACGACACTGACACTGCTCGAAGGGATTGTTTGCGCGGGAACTCCGTGACACTACGGACAGCTAGCTATCGGCAAACACGCAATGTCTGTGGTTTTAGCAATACTGAATCTCTTTTAGCGGTGCAGGTGTTAATATAAGCGGCCACCGCCATGCAATTCAGGTTTTGCTCCTACGTATTCACAATGGCTGCTGGAAGAACCGGGGCTGTGACGTTCGGAAAATTGATAAGTGTTATATGTGAGTTTTCTTGGGTGATTCACCTGCGGGCCTTTTTATCTATTATTAGACGAGTTCTCTGAAAGAAGCCGGTAAACTCGGCGGCGGTCGACGGCGAAGTGACCATTAGAAAAACACATTATTTGCAGCAATCTTGAACTGTTTCTCGTACTCTTATTATTATTATTATTGGTTCGCACGACACACCTCTAAAACATAATATACACATAGCACCTTTTTATAGAAGGCGTACATTCACACAACGAGAATATTATGTTATTGGATACCTGTTAAAAGGAATGGTTACGCGGCTTTTTTCAAACAAAAATAATTTTAAGAGCGTATAACCAGAGAAAACCAGAAATATGTCATTTTTAAATCAGTGTTTAGACGTATTGACTCTTTTCCACAAAAAAATTGATTGATTTCGAAAGATTGTTCTTTAATCTAGTAAAGGTATGTTTTAAATTTTGAGAACAAATGTTTATTTTTAGTATAATAAGGTTATATAGGTCGTTGGCAGATTTATTAAATTTTCAAAAAAGTTTTTGTATTATACAACACCCATTTCAAATCATATAATCATGCAGTAAAATAAATCAATACATTATCTGGTAAACGTATGATACAGAATTTTAATTTTAGTTTAAATAAAATCATTAAAAAATATATCCGTACATGTACTTGACGAAAATTGGTCATTTTGTGTATTTATTTGCGCACTTACAGACTAATATATTTCAGATTGTTTTACATTCTTATTTTGCTCAGACATTATTGAAAAATGATAAATACTTATGATCAAAAAATAATTACAAAAAGTACATAATTTCAATAGTTTTATCAACACGCCTTTCAACATTTTTTGTTGTAGGTATAAATTAAAGCAAATTTGGAATGAAATAAAATAATAAAATGGTATTGGGTTATAATTTTTAAAAGCTGGTACGTAGAGTAATTAATCTTTCTCATTGGAACCGCCCTGTGCGATCGTAAGAACATCTTTCGATGAAATGTGGATTTTCGGCAGCTGGCTGGTTAAACGCTCTTAAGGTCGAAATACCCAACCAAACTGAATAAGTTTTTTTTAAATCGAAGGATATGGCAAATACAAAAGTACGGCTATTTGTTGTATTGTTTATTTTTGTTTTAAATTAGAAATAAAATACAGGTAATTAGATATATCAATTTTTCATGATTTTAGAGACAACTTTTACATTTTTTTGTGAGAATTATAAGTATTATAAAAATGTTCCTTACCTATTTATCTACAGAGTTAATGTAATTAAAAATAGATAAAAATTAAATATTACAAAAAAGCATTTCTATATTAATACGAAAAATATGTGATAACAACTTAAATGCGTCGTTTGTAGTTTCACATTTATGGCCATCAAAATTATTTTTAATAAAATAAAAGAAAAATATGTTTTCAAAATAATAAATATTAACTCATGTATTATAATTTAAAACATAAATAAACAAAGTAGCACACATTTTTTAATTTTTTATAAGAAAAACTCTCTTTTTATAACTTTTTTATGGTTACTCTCATCAATGATAATAATGTATTATTGAAGAAGAAGATAACAATAATAATCTAAACGAAAATATGAAAGAGAACACGACACAGAAAAATAGAAAAAGATAATGGTCGCAAATGGAACTCGAACCCAGAACCTCTCGTCTAACCGGAACGTGCGCATTAACCAATTCAGCCATTGCCATCTTCCGTCAAACCGTCGTAATTGTCAATCTTTGAATTCAAAAATTGAATATAATATTATTACTTCTAAAATTTGAAATATGAGATTAACCAAAATGACTGTGACAGAAGGTGGCTATGGCGGAATTGGTAAACGCGCACGTCCCGGTTCGAGTCCCAGTTGCGACCATCGTCTTTTTATCGCATCCAAATGTTTTATGAAAATAACTCTACCAGAAAAATTATCTGTTGAAATCACTGCAAGTTTGATTATTAGGTATATGAATTAAAACAAGATCATTAGCATTAAAATCTATTAACAATATTCTGTGTACGTGAATAACGTAACGTATTAATATTATATTTACTAATTAAGTTTTACTAACTCAATTTGAGAGGTGGGTATGGGTACCACCGCCCCAGGAACCATTTATTGGATAACCAACACCCCTGCCGTAGGTCACCCCAAGTATTTCGCTACGTTTGGTGATAAAGCAGGGGTACCCGAGTTCATGGGGTGAGGTTTGTCTAGGTCGGAAGAGACTGGTTGAGGGCGACCATTTGACTTTACTCCTTGCGATGTATACGTCCGTCGCTCCTGGACACACTGACCCTCAGATTCCTACCACCCCTCATACCTTTTTCCTACCCTGAATTTAATCTCCTTCTTTTCCTCAAAATATGACATAGGTCCTAAGGGGAATCGCTTTCATCGGGGCCTCCTGTGTAGAGATAATGAAAACAAAAATAATAATTAAAAAACGAGCGTGCTTTAGAGTCTTTAGACCACACGACTGAAGTAAAACTTCACTAACTTATAAAATAACATATGACATTGGGGTGACATATGACATTGGGGTGACCTATAACCCTGGGGTGACCTACGACTGTGGGGTGACCTACGAACTTGGGGTGACATACGACCTTGGGGTGACATACGACCTTGGGGTGACTTACGACCTTGGGGTGACCTACGGCCTTGGGGTGACCTACGACCTTGGATTAGTATGTACGCCTTACCTGTTATTATGTTGAGCAGTATGTACGCCTCGCCCGATCACCGTTCGGCATCGATTACCGTTCGCATCACACTTTTCGTAACGCATTCATCAGCTTACCCCCAAGTCGAGCGTGCGTAAAGAAGTTTTACTTCAAAAACATGTATTAAGTAATATTGGATTCAAGTGAAACCTTTATTTGTTTATTTACCATTTGATTAATATCAAGATATTACGTTACAAACGCAGCAAGTCAGTGTAAAAGGTACAAGAACATAAAATTTAAATTATCACATTATTTTTGTGCGCTATACCATCAATATAATATTTATGACTTGTGCATTGAATGTCATAAAGCTATGAAAAGTTTTTCCACGCCTTTGTCACATGGCACAAACCAGTTTTGCCAACATTTTGCATAATTTGCTCGTTATTTGACATCTTTTGAATAAATAAAGGAAGAGTTGATTCTTTTGGTATCATTTTTATGCGTTTCCACTCAGCAAGCTCGAATTTCTTTTTTTACATTAACTCCACACAAGAGGCCCTGAGTAAAATATTTCCCCGCAAGGGGTTGAGGTTGAGAGATTCCGATTGGAGAAGACAAAGGGTCTACCTCATCCGACCACTCCCGATTCGACCCGCCACAAACAATCGGTATCTACTCTCATATACGAAATAACGTCTTGGGGAAATTCGTCCAAGACAAATTTGGTCACATTTGAACAATCCAAAACTCTATGACTAGGTAAGCTTTTTGTAAGCAAAAGTAGGTATATACGTACAAAGAAGAGATAAAATTATTACATGAGTCAGTTAATATTTTACCTGTTTGAGGGATACTATGGTTTAAAATTGTGTGCCAAAACTTATTGTCGGATTCCATATATGAAGAAAGTAGATCATACACACACAAGATTTATTCTAAATGAAGGTTTGTCTATTCCAAAAATTAAAAATAAATATGGGCAATGAACGTTCACTTATCTTGCACCTATACATTTAATAAGTTGCCATAAGTTTAATAAGTTGCCAATGAATATTAAAAAGCATGTTAAATTGCACCACCGAACTAAAAAATGGTTAAGAGGGAATAATTTAAATGCGGGGTTACAATAGAATTGTAAACAAGGCGCGTTGTCGTGAGATCCAAGTTATTTCTGATCCTCTTTAGGAATCCTACTTTTTTAGCAATTTTCTGCTCACGAAAGTAGCCAAATATGGAATAGTATCCCTATGAAATACCGGCATTTCTCTTAAAAAAACACACCTAGACGCAATAAACAGTCATCGTTCATCTCTTTCAATCACTATACACGCGTACAGCTTTCAAATTGGCAGTCGAGCGAGTGCTGTGTCCGCGGTGAGATTGAAGATATTCGAGGGAAAACCTGGGTCAAATGCCTCACGTGCGAAATCTGGGCACATAATAATTGCGTTGGTGCAGAGTTCGACACCTGGATCTGTGATTATTGCAAGTGGTTTTTATATATGACCAAAGTATCTCATAGAAATTAAGGTTGATTTTTGATTATTTTTTTTGAGAAATTTAAGTATTTATAATTAATAAATATAATACTGGACTGGTACTGTGTATGTAAAGAGCAAATGTATGACTGATTGTAATTACGATTAAAAGTTTTTGATTTTAAATTTATATTTTTTTACTTCTTCAAACTTCGCAAAATTACTTTGTGGCGTCATTAATTATATAATGAATAATATATCACTTTGCTTAAACCACTATATTAATAAGTGGTGTAAACAAAGTGATATATTATTCATTGTATATTTTTTAATGCGTAAAAAACAAAACGGTATTCCAAATTTGGTTACTTTCCTATGATAATAAAATGCACATTTAGGCGATTTTTAACAAAAACGACGGTACAAATCATCCAATTATTATTTATTTTTTGTGACTTTATGTCCGGTTTAAATCTTCCCCACAGGAAAAACTATACCCTTCCACACACTTTTCCAAAAATAATCATCTAGTCATTCTAGTCAATCCACGCTATACAATTGCAATCAAGTTATGTTTAATTACAAAACTTTGTGAATTATTTTTAAAACCTGATTGTGCCTAAATGTATACTCGGACGGCGCTAATACAGAACATCCCGATATAATATGTTATATAGTTTCCGAAAAAGCCAAAAATTTATTATTATTATATATAAATTGATGAAATATATACCTATCTAATCTGCATATAAATCAGGGAATCTGTAAAGTATAATTTGTTTGTTTGTTTTTGAATATTTATTTAGATGTATGCAAAATTTTTTAAATGAAGCAGCAATGTTAAAGTTAAATATTAAGTTATTTACGTGTAATATATTTAAGGATTACACGTATATTAACGTAATTAGCTGGAGTAAATTACAAATCATTGATTGTAAATTAATGATTGGATTGTAGTGCAATACTATAATAAAAATATAGAATTGCAATTAAATGATGCAGTCGAGGACAGTTAGTGGAATGGTGTAATATTGGAAAGGAAAAAATATTGTTATTGATTTAGATTTTTCTGCACAAATAATATTTATTATCTATCTTTTCAAAGGAGAGTATGGGTTCTGCCGTTTATTGGATAACCAACACCTCTGCCATAGGTCACCCCAAGTGACTCACATAACAGAGGTGCTCGGGTTCATGGGGTTTTGTTTGAGGTTTTTTCAGGCCTTGGCGGCTGCCCACCTGCTGCGTGGCGGGCCGAACCGAGAGAGACTGGTTGAGAGAGGTCTTTTGACCTCTCCAGCAAGAATTCCTCGAGCCATCGCCTTGCACCATAGTTGAAGGGAAGGATTCATACGTTCGTCACTCCTGGACACACTGAACCCCAGATTTCTACCCACCCCTCATACATATTTCCTTACCAGAACTTCCTCTCCTTCCTTTCTTTAAAAAAAACCCTCCAGAGAGCATCCCCTAACATTGCATAGATCCTGAGGGAAATTATTTTCCTCTGTTTAAAAAAATGTCAACAATTCATCAAATATTTTAAGTCAATTTTCACGTTCTGTAAAAGTTATATTTAATTCTGTGACAATTTCAGTTTTATGAAGCAACTAACTTATAATGATAAACCTGTCCTTGTAAAGCCCTTGTGGAATACTACCTTTCAGAAGTGAAACGTTGCTTGAAATGGCATTATTCGTGTTTGGTGCCCAGATCTGAATAGCCCGGTACTTCTCAAACTTCATCTTCTATCTCCTTACCTCTTCTCTCTTCTCTCCATTTTGACTCTCAACATTCCCCAAAGGACAAAATGGAAATGCTAAAATCAATCTTGTTTCGAGATGTATGGGTCTTGGGCGTTTTTCAAAATTATGTAGAAACGGTAGCAATAAAACGATTAAAAACAGTGTGCAATTCAGACGCGGTAGAAGTGAAACCTTCAAAAAACTAAAGTAAACAAGAGTGAAAAACAAGGTTACGAAGCACCGCACAAAGAGGAGACCGACAGGATACGAATCGTGCATATCCATCGAGTTTCAAATCACAACGGTGTTAAAAAAGTTTACACTTCAATAACTGATTACTTTTCCACATTTACTAGTGAATAAACATGTCGCCTGCATAAAGCAGAAAATAAGGTATTCCGTAGAGGTATTCGACAATCTGACGTATTGGTGACATTATGCATAATTAGCACACGATCTATTGGTACATTTGCTCTTGCGCACGAATGAGAAATTGGAAAATTATATGCGACACAAAATACGCATGCTTGAAGAATTCCGATATAGGCAAAATTAATTCACGTATTTTACCTTATCAAACTGCTCTGCTGTGTTACTCTGAAAGTAGGGGTAAATCAGTAAAAATATGATTTTCCATTGTCGGGGAAATTCTCACGTGAGTCGTTTGTAAAATTTACCTATTCATCAAATTAATGTGCTTGACACTTTAGCACGTATTATTACAATATACGGTTTTATTTCGCAATAAATAATGTGGGTTGCGATAATTAACGTAGATAATAATGACATTCCACAAAGAAAGAAATGTTCAATTTTCATGACGCCAGAGTTGACTATTATAAAGTTTTGGCAGCTTCGAGCATCAGGTTTTTTCTTAGAAGTTAATTCGGTGGCTAAAAATTTTAACAACAGGTATTTTTCCAAATTGTTGCTGTCACTGTCGATCTTAATCCCCCAAATACTGAGCGAAAAGGACAACTGCACCTCAGGCTAAACACTTCTTCAAGGGTACTCTTGGAAAACCGGCTAAAGGACGCGGGTGTTTGGGCACGTTGCGGCCAGGCCGCTCGCCCGCTCATTCTCGCCGGGACTGCCCCGTGATAGTGGGACAAATTGCCCCCGATACCTTTCTTTTTATATATTTTCTTTGGTTTTAATCACACTTACACCTGTAAATATTTTTCTTTTTCTTTATTATTTCACTCTAACTAGAACTGAATCTGGATGATGCTGAACCAATAGGCGAACACATCTATGATGTGTCTTTATCTTGTTAATTACTGCAAATGTAAGTATGCATACAGTTTTCTTTTTTTACTAACAATCATGCATGCAGGGACATTGGAGGGTTTAGATTCGTTTTAAAAATAAATGTAGCTTCCTTTTTACAAAAATTAGAGTCCTGACGTGTGCGGCTAAGGAGGTTAAACAATCAGTTTCCTCACACAGCCGTGGGAAAGTGGTGGGTCCCCTCCAATGCACCTCAGGCTGATCATTCCTTTAAAAAAAATCGTCAAGTTCGAAGTTTGGATTCCCTATTTTTCTCCTCCAAAATTGGACCATTTTTTAAGTATTTTTTTACTAACTGTATTAGAAGAAATTACATTATGTCAGTACGGTTTTAAAAAAAATGCATTGTCTAGTTTGTATACTGAGCGTCCCTTGGTGGCGCTCAAACCAGGCAAATTTAACGATTTTTGGAGGGCCCTAACTCCTATAAGAAGTAATTTATCAAAAAAATCAATAGGCACCCACCCGCCAGTAGTCGATATCTATATTTTTTCTATGTTTTCAACAAAACGCCGCCAGATTTCCTTTTTAGGCTCTAATAATGTATCCAGAAAGAAGTAAACAATGTGAACATGGGTCTTGAAGAGACAGGAAGGAAACACAGAGTTATGCACAAACTTTGCTTTAACTGCCATTATCCGTGTTTGGTGGCCAGATCTGAATAGCCTGGTACTCTCAATCTTCATCTTCCACCTCCTTACATCTTCTCTTCCTTCTGCCTCACAACATTCCCCAAAATGGAGATGCTAAAGTACAACTTTTTTGTTTTTTTTTGCTGTTGTAGCGACTATATTAAATATTGTACGTACAAAAATAACAAAATAGAATGGTGAAATTAAGTATATATATATGGTATTTCTTAGTCCTCCTCACTGGAGGATCCTGTGCCGAGGCAGATTAGTTATTTAATCAGAGTTAATTTGTCTTCTATGTCGTTATCAGTGTCTTTTTTAGGGTTTTTTCATTGACCTCTTTCAGCCAAATTTTTATTCTTGATTTGTACTCATAGTTTTTATTAATTACTTTTATGTCTTGGGGAAGGATATTTGAAGGAGTTTTGTTGCCCCTCCTCGTAACCAATGGATTGTTTATTATTTCTTTTTAATGATTATTTCTCTGTTCGAATGCGGTTATGTAACACGGAATGTTTTTATGTCATTTTTATTCGATCTAGTGTGATGGATTCACGGTCTAGCAGAGGATTTAGTATTTTTGAATAGCTTCAATAATACATTTTTGGCGTATTTTATATTTATATTATAAATCTTGTAGCAAGAAAAGGAGATAGATAGTTAAAATATGTTAAATGAAATGAGTGAAAGAGGAGTATGAGTATCAAAGTGGTGGGAACAGAAAAATATATTTTTTTAAATTTTATTTATGTTTATTTAGGAAGCATACAGTTTTGTGAAAAGTAATTGTACATTAAATAGTAAATATAATTTAAACCAGTTAAATTTCATTTATAATATTTAGTTGTGGTTAGTGATTATGTGATAATGAATCAAGTGGTTATTAAACAATTATAGTAGGTATATGGTGTAAGCGCGTTGTAAAAAATTATCAAAAATGTGATCAACACAGAAATCATAGTTTCAAGTAGTTGTTTAAAATAATAGTACATAGTGTTAAGTAAAAAGTTATTAAAAAGAAAATAATAAACAAGAAAAAATAGTTTTTAAGTACATTGTAAGGTTAATAGTTTGATTTTAAACGATTTAAGGGTACAATGGAAAATGCCAATATCTCATATATCTCAATATGTTATAATTAAACATTCCATGATGGTTACATTTGAGATGTATTCTAATCTAACTCATCAACTTTAATATTCATTGGCGCTTATTGAGACTAAACGGGAATTAATTAGTTAATGAGGTCTTAAGGCATTATTCAACCTTTAGTCATATTTGTTGTGAAATATTTATAATAATTTGTAAACCTGTTAAACAAGTCGGTATCTAATGAAATGACCTATCTGTTGTTACGTTTGGGAAATTTACAAGGTCATTATCACATTGGTGCAGTCTGCTCTTGAGATAAATAAATAATATAATGATTTATTGACCGAGTTTATTTCTTTATATTCGTAATATTATTTTGTTCTATTGTTGGTTAACGATGTCGATGATTTATAGATTTTTTGTTAAATTTACCCACGTATTTTTTGAGAAATTTTATCCTGGAGTTTTACATCCATTTATTATAAAAAGATACTAGGTGTAAACAGCGAAAAAACGGCATCTATAATAATAGATGAAGGCACATCGAGAATTGATTAAAGCGTTGATTGAATACTGATTGAAACAAGCTGGGTAGGCCTTAGGATTATCGACCAAGAATTATCAAGACTGAAACAAAAACTGGTGTTTCATCGATTGCTTTTTAGCTTTTATTGGTCTGCACGGAGCAAGTAGGTTTTCCAGCAAGTTCGCCCTAACGCTCACTTGTAGCTTTGTGAATATCAGTTTTCAAACATGAAATTGAAGCAGTTAGGAATATTATAGTTAGGGACTCCCGCGGAATTTATCATTAAAAATTTAATCAGCTATAGGTACCAATGTAAAAAAAACCTTATAGATGGCTTCGAGCGGCGTATTGAAAAAAACGATAATTGATAAAAATCTTATAATTATTTCTAGCAAAACAACTACTAGTACATCACACAACAACTTACGATAACACTTTTGCCACAAAATGAAAGATCTTCGCTATTTTTGGAAGCTTGTATACCAAGTTTACATTAAGTTAAGTTGTTTATCTCCATATCTTGTGACGCGATGTTTTTCAGGCTTGCTATTGGCCGATAAATTATGAAATATGAGATCATGGAATTTTCGCGATAACTTTAGGCTGTGTTTTATATTGTAGGGAACTTACATTTATATCTAGGCTTTCGAAGCGAGGCAACGGAATTCGATTGGAGAGTTGTGCTGTGAAATTATCTACTCTTGGGCGGTTCGCTTTAAAATTATCGGGAACACAAAACAATATTTATCATAAAGGTTTTAAAATGTTGAATGAACTCCCTGTAAATATTAAGAAGGCTTAAAGTCTTGCAGTTTTTTGTGGATTATGTCTCAATGTTGTAAAATTTCAGTTAATAATATTATAGTAGTTTTAGAAAAGAATATATTAGACATAAGATGTAAACATTTTATAACTAAATAACAACATAATCCAAGTCATCCGCAACGGTAAGACAGCACAGGTGATTGTCAGACGATGCGGGTTTTTTGTTGTTGCAGAAGTAAATTGTAAGCCTGAGGCATACATGTACATGTCATACATACATGAAACATATACATGGTGTTCAGAAACAAGTTCTATGAACGAGAACATTGCAATAATGATAATATTCTTACTAAACTTTACATTGGAATACAGTTTGATACTATTTTCCATACCAATCAGTGTTTATACAGATCAGGATAGGATATTTAGCAGAATACAATTTTTTTTTGCATTGACTCCCTATGCGACCTATGGGGATGCTGTGTGGAAGTCTTTTTAGGCAAGGAAGGAGAGGAAGTTCTGGGAAGGAAAAAGGTATGAGTGAGTAGAAATCTGGAGATCAAGGCGTCCAGGAGTGACGGAAGTATGAATCCATCCCTCCCACTGCGGTGCAGGGCGAAGTTCAAAAAGTCATGCTAGAGAGGTCTTAAGTCTCCCTCAATCATTCTCTCCCGATCCGGACTAAGTGGGCAGACGCATCCGTCACTAAGACCCATACAAACCTCGTCACCAAAGGTAGCCAACCACTTAGAGTGATCCCGTGGCCGAAGTGTTGGTTATCCAACAAATGGTTCCCAAAGCAGCGGTACCTATAACCGCCTCCCAAAATGGTAATTGATGCATTATTCTGGCATTATTCCATTTGGAGCAGTTTTTTATGCATGGATATATTTTTATAATTATTGTACTAGTTTCTAGAGATTTGTCTTTATTATTTGTTATGGATGTGAATACAAAAAAAAGTCATTATTTATATTTTATTATTGACTATATTGGTTAATCACGATAGATCAACGTGCTGCCTTGAAAATCGTTCGTAAAAAGAGTCATTCGTGCTTTAGAAGAGTCATAAGAGGCTTCGGTAGTGGGTTAGAAGAGTCACTCGTGGTTTAGAAAAGTCACAAGAGGTTTAGGCAGTGGCTTAGAATAATCATTTTAGTTTAGACGAGACACTTACAATTTTGAAGGGTCACTTGTTCTTTAGTTTAGAATTTTGACTAGGTTATAAAAGTCACAAGAGGTTTAGGTAGTGGTTAGAAGAGTCACTCGTTGTTTAGATGAACTACTTTTGGTTTAGAAAAGTCACAAGAGGTTTAGATAATGGTTTAAAAGAGTCACTTGTTTTTTAGAAAGTTACTCGTGGTTTAGAAGAGTCACTTGTTGTTTAGAAGAGTCACTTGTTGTTTAGAGGAGTCACTTATTGTTTAGAAGAGTCGGTCGTGGGTTAGAAGAGTCACAAAAGGTTTAGGAAGTGGTTTATAAGAGTCACTTGTTATTTATAAGAGTCGATCGTAGTTTAGAAATGTCACAAGATATTTAGGTGGTGGTTTAGAAGAGTCCCAAGAGGTTTAGATAATAGTTTTGAAGAATCACTTGTTGTTTAGAAGAGTCACTTGTGGTTTAGAAGAGTCACTAGGATATCGATCCCTAATTTAAAAAATGGGACGTTTCACCATCAGGCTATCTCTTATAATCTTGATTTATCTCATCAACCTTCAATTTTACCGCATTTCTCCAATGCACATAGTGTTTTTGAAATTATTAACCTTGGTTCCTATTTTTCATATTATTTTTACATTATGATTCAAGGTTCATTCTACAGTGTTTCGTCTTTGTTTTCAACAATAAAAAATCATGATTTTAACATACCACAATAAAAAGAACTATAAAGCTTAACTAATAATACTCATAAGAACGAATGAATGACTTATAATATATCCACAGTAATAATTATATCCGTTTATTTAATCTTTGTTACTTAGTTTAATGGCTTACGATGGTCAAAGTTTATTTTTTGTAGAGAAAGGTGCATTTCAGTGATACAATCAGTTAGATGCAACCTTGAATCAGCGATCACACCGAGTGCATTGGTAATGTCCAACATAAAATACCTTTACTAACTACCTTGCTTTATAGTTAGTATTCACAACCGTTAAACAAATGGAATATTCGAAAAAAATGCAGTTTCGTTATTCTAGGTAGGTAACAATAGGCCACTTGCATAGATTTCATAACGACTTGGAAAAAATCGTGTGGATAGATTTTTTTACTAAGATTACGAAAATGTTAGTAAATTTTTTTAGAAATGTACAGTTTTTTTTATTTTTAAATAAATAAATCCATTATTTGAGCTCGTGACGTCACTACCTGAAAATGTCCCGTCTCCGATTATGTTCCCTTAATTTTGTAAAATTCTACACTGATTAATTATTTTTTATATGGCAACACTTTGATTTCCAGCGAATTTTTGAATTTTCGTTTAACGTTCACTAGATTTATTGTTTGTTCTATGCGAACTTATCCTTTGGTTTGATTTTTTTATAAAAATGGCGGTGTTTTTACAGATGTTACGAAGAGAACCCCGTACAATTTATTTCTATTCGTGTGCAAAACGTTCTTTTTTTTAAATGATTTTCGGCTACGTAATTATCGTTTTTTCGCACTCGTAAAATTATGTCCCGTCTTTCCGGTTTATAAAAAATGGTCTGATTTTTCGGATTGAAATTTTCAAAAAATCGCCAGGGTTTCAAAATTACGATTAAAAAAAAATAAAAAATAGGGAATGTCTTAGAATATTTGCCTAAACCGGAAAAAAATTTAAAAATTTGTGATGCAAGTGGCCTATTAAATATACCTATACCGTGGTACGAAAATCGTAAGAAACCACATTGTTTATTTTTTTTATTAGCTCAGCACAGGAGGCCCTGAGGAAAAAATCCCCAAGTGTTTTTGGGGATGCTGTGTAGGGTTTTTTTAGTGTAAATGAAGGAAAGGGAGTTCTGGGAAGGAAAAAGGTGTGAGAAGTGGGTAGGAATCCGGGTATCAACGTGTGTAGGAGTGACGAAAGTATGAATCCATCCATCTTACTGCGATGCAAGGCAATGAGTCGAGTCCGGCTGGAGATATCTAATGTCAAGGTTAGGTCTTCCTTAATCAACCTTTCCCGATGAGGCTCGCCACGCAGTAGAAGTGCAAACTCATTGGCCGCCAAGATCTTGGCAAACCTCATTCCGTAAACCGGGGCACCCTTGCTAAGTCACCAAACGTAGCAAACCGCTTGGGGTAACCTATGGCAGATGTGTTGGTTATCCAATAAATAGTTCCCGGGGCGGTGGTACCCTTAACCGCCTCCAAAATTAACATACCACGCTTATACTGACAAATTAAGTCTGCGTGAAGTATTGCGGTTACAAAAACAACACTGTTTATTGCCATAAAAGGATTTTACCGCAAAAGTAGACAGATGTAATGAAACACCTCACTCTTTTGTCACTTTATCCTGGATCTTATTTCCCTTATATCCCTTATTCCTCTTTATGTATGCCTCTTTAAGGCTAAGAAATTTTGGTACTTAAAATACCTTTTTTTTAACTCTTCATTCGTTGTGGAATTTTATTGTTATGTTTTGATTAAGGTCGAGGACTGTTATTTAGGGATAAGGCTCTCGAAAACCAACCTGAAGGTCGCAGGTTCAAATCCTGGCGTGCGCAAGCAAATTTTATTTGATTGAGTTTTGTAATTTCACAATTAATTAAAATCACAATCATATAAAATAATTTAAGCTATATTTGCGGCAGGTTCCAGGGTGGAAGATAGCCCCTGTTTCATCCAGGAGTAAGACCACCATTCAGAATCGAAACGTTGCTTGAAACGGCTTTAGTCGTGTTTGGTAACTATATCTGAATAGGCAGGTACTTCCTTACCTTCCTCTTCCCCATATCCTTTCCCTCCCGATTAACTTCAGCCCTAAAACATATCCCATTGGAGATGACATAATCTCACTGGTTCCAGGCGGTTGGAACTCTTGTGCAGTGTTTAAATAATAAGAAATGCACATATTTTTATCACTAGAAATATTATATTTTTCAAACAAAAACAATATAGCGCGTGATCGGTAATTAAGGCTCCGTTCCCGGCCCCAAAAAGAAGACGGAGAGATATGAAATTACGAATGTTATAAGAGCGCGCTAACATTTTCAACGATAAAATCGATGCAAAAATCATGAAAATCTTTAATTAAACACGACACGTTGAAAATAGAGCAAAAATCTGGCGATAATTGTCTTAAACAGCATTTAAAGAAACGCTGTGAATTTTTTCATACATATAAAGTGTTTATAATAATTTTTGGAGCATACTTTGCGATTTTTTTCTATCGAGGGAATTTTATATAATTTGCGTTTGGGCGCGACTAATGTCTAGATATTATCTTCAAGAATAACATATATTTTTTTTAAGAGCTTAAAAACTTCAAATGTTTAAGGGAGGTTTGCAAGAAATCGATAGAAATTCGAATACCGGCCTCATAAAAATAAAACAGTTTTTTTAGTATTTTGTTCTTAAATCCAAAACGTTCGCCTAGCGCTTAACGTAAAAGAGTTATAATCATAAGTTCAAGGTTACGGTCTTTCCATGGTTACTCAGAACCAAACTAAAGCCGCTTTAGACACAGTCGATGAGCACTTTTTTAGACAGATTTTTACTAAACGAAACTGAACTAGACAATAAAAACTATTGCTATCCTTGCGACAAAAAATACAGTTCCATTACAGTTGATTCCGATAGTTGGCTTCCCAGCGCACCTACATATATGCAATATGCAGTCGGTTTAGGAAAAACACGGCATAACTTCTTACACAAAATATAACTAAGTATCCCCCAAGGGGTGCGCAGAGAGGATGTACCGCCGAATAACATAAGTATAAAACATTGTTTTTAAGATTTTCCATGTTCATTTGTTATTTTAAATTTTCTGCTACCGTTTTCGACATATCCGTGTCATTCACTAGCAAACATAAAACTAACTTAAAAAATCAATACAAGTACAAAAAATATTAGTTTTAATTAGGTGGGGGTTAGTGGGAGAGGAAAAACGGTGGGAGGAATCAACATTTCATGGAAACATTGTTAATAAGGGTGATTTATATGGTGCTTTAATTTTAATAACTGAATTAATTTTGTAATTTATTTTTTTTTGTTTATTTTTTGTCCTTTAAATTCATCAATAATAAAACTACATATTTATATACTGTTTACCAGCGTATAAGTACAAATAATCGACACTGTAAGTAAGCTGTAGAGCTGGCAAAATGAATCTCATCTGCGTTGGAGACATCCATTTCAACTTTACAGTCAAGTTTTACCTGATTTTTTTATTGACTGAGCTTGGCGACGCAAAATTTGTTTGCGTGTTCCTTGCTCTGTCAATCCTGTCAAGATGTTAACCGTGATGGATAATACCTTTTTACGACTCCAGATACTAATATCTACAGCCTGTATGTCGGACGAATATCTACAGCTCAAACTGATGACTAATATATATGAGAACCAAAGCGAGTACGAATATCTACAGCTCAAACTGCCGACTAATATCTATGAGAACTAAAGTGGGGACAAATATCTACAGCTCAAACTGCTGACTAATATCTATGAGAACCAAAGTGAGGACGAATATCTACAGCTCAAACTGCTGACTTATATCTATGAGAACCAAAGTAAGGACGAATATCTACAACTGCTGACTAATATCTATGGAACAGGTGATATCGACGAATATCTACAGCACTGATAGAGGTTGGATTTGCAATTATGTATAGCATATTGGCATAACGTAATATTGCGTTATATATAACCTAACCTAACCTATCCTAACCTAACCTAACCTATCATAACCTAGCCTAACTTAACATAAATTAAGTTTTTTAAACAGCATACGCAATATTTCGTTATGCCAATATGCTATACATAATTGCAAATCCAACCTCTGCCAGTGCTGTAGATATTCGTCGACATCACCTGTTCCATAGATATTAGTCAGCAGTTTGAGCTGTAGATATTCGTCCTCACTTTGGTTCTCATAGATATTAGTCCGATTTGTTAGGTTTTTGCAATTCCTGTAGATATTAGTGGACGCCTCCCCTTTTTACTCCGCCAGAGTTCGCATGCGCGTTACGACCTGTCAAATCGGAATAATCAACATTACATTAATTTCACAGAACTGCGAGTGTAAGATTAGATAGAGCTTAATCATCTTTCACAAAAATGTTTTTCAATTTAATAAAATACGTTTGCAGTACACAGTTTGCGGTAGAAGTAAAACCTTCGGAAAACTTAAGTAGACAAGAGTGTGGAGACTACAATGCACTTTTTTTATCAATGTGAAAGATGTTTTTTTTCCATATTTTTGTCGTCGAATTCCAGTGCCCCTTTTCGTATACATTTAGTCATCTTAATGGTATTTGCGTTTTCTTCTTCGGAGTCGCTAGATGTCGCTTTCTTTTGTGTTTTATTTGCCTGTTCATTTTGGAGTGGTTTGAATTTTGACCGTTAATTTGTCATATTATATTGGAACCGAGTATCCGTGAAATAAATAAATATTACATTGCTGTCTCATACTCTTGCAGGCTAAATCCTATAGATGTATGTGCTTGTCTCTTTTTAGTGTTGCTCGCTTCCGTTTCATCTTATTTCAAATCACAGCAGTGCTAAAGATGTTTTCACTTCAAAAAAAAGATAAAACAATTCACCAACAAATATAACATCTTTCGTTGTGCGTCACCAAACAAGACGTCGGGAAATAGAGTTGGTTCCTTTTTACTTCAACTTCACATAAAACAAACACGACATACTATAACAACTCGTCCACTTTCAGTTTCAAAGAACGACCAGTGAACCGAATGCAGTAGCGAGTAGAGCAGGTCGGACCAAGTTGATGATCTCACCAAGGTCCTCCGGGGTTGAGTGCTCGTGTTATGTGCATGTATTGTATAGAGTACTGTCATGTAAGTTTTGTTGTAATGAAACCAGTTTATCTGAATGAGTTATTGAAGTTCCGGTATCGTCTGATTTTCAATGGGTTCTACTTGCGATGAAATGCTGGTATTGCCTTTTGAAGATGGTGTTTCTAAATATAGTAGGCAGTGTCGTAACTAAAAGGGCAGAAAATTTTATTTTCTTTTCGTCTTTTATGCTCACGCCAATCCGGAGTTTAGTTGGCATCATAGCAATCATTGCCAGGTAAGTAGCATCTCTCTAAAATGTCTAAAGTAGCATTTAAATGAACACTGTAAATTGTTCATGCCTGTAACGTGTTAAATAACAAAAAAAGGTTCTTTTAGTAATTTTCGGAGTAAATTTGCGATTTTTTTCAATCGATGGAATTTCTAATAATGGTACCGTTTATACTTCGCAATTTTTTTATTCTATTTTGTTTTTTATTTAATATTTGATATATTTTTTAAATAAATATTTTTTTTTTATGTTATACAGATAAAAGTAGCCTTTCCTCCCCGTAAAGAGACAAGACTCTTATATTCTTATACATACATATTTTTTAAGAGCCTAAAAACAAGTATTCAAAAAAAATATGTTATGAATCGGTAGAAATTTGGAATGCGAGTGGTTTAAGAGGAACTGCTTCGCGACCCTTTTCATACAAAACTTAATTTGAGAATTAATAATTTAATTTATGAACTTAATTTTCGGCCTCAATCTTCGATTTGAGGCCGTAATACTCAATCAATTTTGGTTTACTAAAGCATTTGTATTAAGAATAAATTAGTAATTTGATAAAAGTATTTAAAATATCCGAATTCTCTGAAAAGAAGTATAGAAAAGTATTCAATACGATATTATTTTCTAACTTGTACAAGAACAATAGGTAAAAAATAATTAATATTTTATTATTATTTAAAATGACTCTCAGGTTGTTAGCGTGTTTACATAATCTAAGTGATTAAAATATCAGCAATAAAAATAATAAGAACGTAATGCATAAAATTTCACACCAAAATCAGCTACATTGGATGTGAAATTTTTACATTGTTGATTTATTACTGCGCGTTTGCAATTTGTTGATTATAATGTTCTAAACCACTTGTACCCATAAGCTTGTTTTCACGATAATATATCATTTCCAGACATACGTATGACATATGGGGCTTACCTGACCTATTAAATCCCTGTGATTGAGATTACTTGAAATATCTATTCAATGTTATAAATTAGGTTATAAAATAACATTGAATAGATATTTCTGAAACTAAAACTTGCACATACCTATCTATTCAATGTTATACAATAACATAGAATAGATATTTCTGAAACTAAAACTTGCAAATATCTATTCAATGTTATAAAATAATATTTAATATTTCTGAATATTTATTAATTTTTATTTCTTTTATATATTCAATAATATTATTATTGAATTAATAAAATCAGTTTATTTATAAAAAAATTCTGCTATTGTAATTATTATTACGCCTGTTTCGCCTTCAAAACAGCTGTCAAAAACAGCAAAATAAACTGTTTTTATTAATTAAATAATAAGATTTTTGAATATATAAAAGAAATAAAATTAAAATAATTTTTTTCGAATTAAACTTAATAACAATAGATAAATATTTTTGACAAACATTTCAAAAACAAAAAACAACTTTTCAACAAATTTTTTACATATTAAACTCATTTTTGGATTTATTATCTTTTACAGCATAGGTTCTCAACCTTTTTTTGCCCACCGCCCACTTTGAGAATATTATTTTTTCTAGCGCCCCCTAACTCGTGAATTCGAAACAGCAATTTTCGTCACAAATTAAAATATACCACAACAGGGGGGGGGGGGGGATGGGATGGGGCAAGATGGGATATAATAGTTGTAATAATATTTTAATTTCTTACACCATTACAAATTTGAGTTTATTACATATAAGAAAATAACACCATATAAATATTTTACAAAAAATTGTTGACAAATATTTATACATAAAAGAAATTTCAAGAAATATGGCATTTTCGAAAAAAAATTCATGCGGTGGTGAAGATTTCATCAATGTGGAGAGACTCTTTCAAAAATCAAAAGAATTTCCCCTTTGAATCTCTCCTCACTGACGCCAAACATATAAATTTTGGAGGAGATTTGGTTCAAAAGCAATATACTCCTCCCTACCGGGAGAAACATTGGCATTTTAGCCATACAGGCAGGAAGATAGAACAATCTATGATGACGCTGTCTAAGATAGTCATCTGGAACTTAGAGACTCACGCGCTCCATAATGGCTGAGTTCTCAATATAGCCTCGCAGCAGTCTGAATAAATGGGTGGCGGCATACCCCTCTCTTCTGAGCTGCAGGGAGTGAAGTTCCAGCGTGCCCAGGAGAAAGTTTGTCGGGTAGAGCCATAGATAGTGGCCGTACTCCCTCATGTAGAGAAATCTTAGAATTTTTTTCATGAGGATTTCAGATAAGCGAACCACTCTCCAGCCTACTGCGGACCAGGGATAATTATAAAATCTTCAGAGCACGGGTATCCCGGAAAACTCCGACGGTTCGGAGAACAAATCCAAACATTTTTAAGACCGACTGGCACACTCTTTCGATATGAGGACGAAATGTCAACTTTCTTTCTTACATAATCCCACGATCCTTTATATTTGAAACTCGTTTGAGATTATGACCGAGCATAGTGTACCTATGATAGGTGAGACTAAATGCTTTGGTAAAAGTCAGAACTACGTATTTTAAGACATTGAAATGAAGCTGGTTTCATTGACTCCATTCTGAAATGTTATCAACATCAGCTTGAAGGCGCAGGCAGTCCTCAGTATTTATTATTAGAAGAAATAATTTTAGATCGTCAGCGAACAGCAAAAAGGGGAAAAATGGATGACTCCAGGAATGTCATTAATGAAAATGGAAAAGAGAAGAGGCCCTAGGATCGATCTTTGGGGAAAAAACCAAAAATTCAGCAGATTGGAAGATTCCGTGTGTGACAAATTGCTTTCTGTTCTTGAGGTAACTTTTAAAAAGCTTTAAAATTCGAAGGGAAAAACCCATCTCGGCAAGTTTTGTGAGTAAAATATCGTAATTCACAGTTTTAAAGGCTTTGGAGAAGTCGTTATACGAACAGTCTACTTGGTATCCACTGTCTAGGGACCTAGCAACATAGTCGGTGAAAACCGTCAGATTGGTTTCAGTGGATCTTCTTTTCCTGAAACTATGCTGTTCGGGAATAATATATGCGTCTATCTGAGGCATAAGGAATTTTTCAAATAATTAAGCAGGAGCTGATAGTATGGCAACTGGTCTATAATTTTCGATTAACTTTTTCGAACCTTTTTTAAAAACACGAAATATTTTGGAAGTTTTTCATACTTCAGGAAAAGTGAAAGTACTAATAGCTAAGTTAAAGATAAGACATAATGGTGTTTTTAATTCCTGATTACCTTTCATTATGGGGTGAGGTCTGTCCGGATTTTGGTGGCGGATGCGTCTGCCCACCAACTGCGTGACTGGCCGGATCGGGAGAGACTGGTTGCGGAAGACCTGTAGACCTCTCCAGCAGGACTCTCGGATCATCGCCTTACCCGCAGAGAGGGGGATTGATTGAATTGTCCGTCACTCCGTCACTCCTGACACATTGACCCCCAGATTCCTATTCATCCCTCGTACCTTTTCCTTCCTACGACTTCCTCTCCCCCCTTTCCCTAAAAAGACCCTCCACACAGCATCCCCAAGACGACATTAGAAGAGGGGAATTATTTTACTCAGGGCCTCCTGTGTGGAGATAATGTAAAAAAAAAAAATCATGGTGTGAACATCCTTCCGAAGGGATTTTATATAGTGCCAAAACATCTTAGGATCATACATGACACGTAGGCTTGATAGGCCACTCGAACCTCGCGCTTAACTAGCGCTCGGTAACTAAACAGATCGTATTCACTCTGAAGTTCTGAAGGCCTCCAGATTTCTAACGCTTATGTTGGACGTGTTTGATCTCTATATTCGAGATGACTTCTCTCGAGAACCACTTCGGATACTTGCGAGCACCACCGCCTGTCGTTAGCAAACGAAGTGCACTCATTGTTATCTATTAGGATAAACTTGTAAATTATTTTGATAATTTTAAAATTACGGCGCATGGCGAAAACGACGTACATCCTGCCGGAAAACTGTCTGGAGCACTGATGGGGTTGGATGGGTTTCTCTGGGTCTCCTACCGCCCCCCTGAAGGTCTGAAACGCCCCCCAATTTTCTCTTGGTCTTCTACCGCCCCCCTGAAGGTCTGAATCGCCCCCAAGGGGGCGTTATCGCCCACGTTGAGAACCTATGTTTTACAGCATTTCAAATTTCCGCTATCGATATAATACGCTTCTGAGGGTTCCAGGTTCCACGCGGAAGCCCAAACCACCAAATTGATTGATACGCCGCTGTCTTATAGTGTAGGTAACTAAAATATTATTCAAATCTTTATTTCCTTTTATGAGATCGGGTTAATAACAATTAAATAAACAATATACATAATGGTTATGCCGATAGCATTATTTGACCTCTCTTGTTTATTCCGATCGATTTTATTAGGAAGGCTTGATTTGCTTCCGATCTAGATACAGTCAAGAAATAATTGCGGAAATCTAAAAGGGTACAACTTTTATAAAGTACATTGATACCCATTAGGTTTTAAATAACAATTAATGTTTATTGATTTTTTCTGTTAGTGGGACGTTCTATAAATAATCTATATTCTTTGTTGGCTATTCAAATCGAATCTGTCGGAAGCTAAATTCTTATAATGTGTAGGTACGTCTAGATACATGAAGGTTCTAGGTAGGTGTTCGTAGGTGTACCTATACGTAGGTCTGTAGGTCCGAGAAGGTTTTAACTTTTTACAGTTCCGACATCTTTGGCTTCGATAAATAGCGTTTTCATGTGGAAGAAAACTGTTATCCGCTTTTGTCGATAGTTGGCATCTGAAGTAGATCTTTTTCATTCTGAAAATTTTAACAAATTAAAAGTAAGAGCTTTTTGGAGCTTCTTCTTCTATCGATCGTCCAGTTGTTTAATCAGACATCTCCAAACAATCTAAATTGGATTGAATGTACAGTCATATATAAAAGTGTAGTCCTTCTGGTACAATACTCAGATTACTCATTATAGTCCAAAAGCCATTGACGATCAGATCTTCGTTATTTTATAAAACCTGAAAGTTTCTCTGTGTATGTCTCTAATAAAGGTAAAAACGATCCCCGACTATGAAGTTTGGATCACGGTGGCTTTGAATTTTTTTTTTTTATTATTTATTTAATACAAGAAAATACATTTTTCAAATACAAGTTTTATGCAGTTCCACAAAGCTGTCACACATGACGGCTTGTCTGTAGGTTCTACAAAATAATATATATATTTTTTTAAAATTTTTAATACATGTATAACACAATATTATAAAATAAACAATATCACAAAATAATATATCTCAATGTACCTACCTATATACAAATTATTTAGGCAGGTACGTTGAGATGTTCAGGGATACATCAATAATTATAATGTTCAGAGATACATTGATTCGTCGCTTATTAGCCAACGCTTAGTGTTTTTGGGGCAGGGTCTCTCATTATTCTGAGGTTTAAAAAAATTATTGAATTTATTGAAAATCTCTGGTATTAAGTATTTAAGCGTTCGGCTTCCATACTTATTTGTTACTCTTGGAGTAATGAGGCCCTTATTTTCAGTGAATCTAGTTGTATGATTATGCACCGGTTGCTTTTTGTATTTGCTATCTCCCTCATTATCCATTATAATAATGTGCCAAAGAAGACCCTTTAATAGAAGTAGGCTCTCAGAACCATATAGTAGTTTTAGATTACTTCTTTGTCTGTAAATATTCAGTGGTACAATTTTCTTTATTATAGCAATTTGTAAATTTTGTATATATTTAATATAAATATTGCTTGTGTGCCCCCAAGTTCGTATGCCATATCTAAGGATGGATTCGACCATAGAAAAATAAATAATTTTAAGAGTACAATGGGGCAAAATAAATTTCAATTTATAAAAATTACTTGCAAAGGATCGGAGCTGGTTACAAATTTTAGCCACTTGTTTATCCCATTTAAATGTATTATCTACTATTAGTCCCAGATAAGTATATTCGTTAGTAAAGTCAATTGTTTCACAGTAGCAAATATTTTCAATTTTTTTATGAATACATTCAGAATTATGAGCAATTATTTTGGGTATATTCCATATTCCCATGCTTGGTGATCTTATATACATACATTTAGTTTTTTTAACATTTATAATTAATCCAATTAATCAGAAACAAAATAAATAGAGAGTCAAGAATAGCCAAAGAAACATTCTACCAAAATAAATGCGATGAGATAAACGACGACCTCAAGAGAGGAAATGTAGAAAGAGCTCACGCTGCGGTGAAAGACTTCTTTGGGATGAGAGTTGGAAAGGGTAAGGCAATAGAAGGAGGAGACGGCAAAATACTTTTCGAAAATGACCAAATAGGAGAGAGATGGAAAAGATATCTAGAAATGCTGTACAATGGAAAGGCAAATACTGACAACGAAACATTGATAGAAAGAGAAAATGAGGTAGACGCAGATGATTTGGGAGATCCAATCACTAGAGAAGAGTTTGACCTCGCACTGAAAAATCTCAAAAACGGGAAAGCACCCGGAATCGATGACGTTCCGGCTGAACTCATTAAGCCAGCAGGAAAAGGAACTACAGATGCCCTGTTTAAAATGATAAAAACAATGTATAAGGCTGGAGAGATACCGGAGGATTTCGAGAAATGCCTAATTGTCGCATTACCAAAGAAGGCAGGCACGACGAAATGTGAACAACACAGAACTCTTAGCCTAATATCCCATGCCTCAAAAATATTGACTAATATCATTCTAAAAAGAATCGAACCAAAAGTAGAGAACATCCTTTCCGGAGACCAGTATGGCTTCAGAAGAGGTGTAGGAACCAGAGAAGCAATATTGTCGCTACGAATACTACTAGAAAAAATAATAAAAAGAAACCAAAACACATTCATCGCATTCATAGACCTGGAGAAGGCTTTCGACAAAGTAGAATGGAAAAGACTCTTCGAGATTCTGAAGAGAATTGATATCAAATATAGAGATAGACGAATAATCCAGGCGCTATACAAGAATGAGGCCGCTATAATTAGATGTGACAATGATACAAAAGAAGCCAGTATAAGACAAGGGGTGAGACAGGGATGCTCTCTGTCACCTGTTCTTTTTAACGTTTATATACAGAGTGCGATTGACGACTTGAGAGAGAGAATGAGTCACAGAAAAGGTGTAAAGATACACGGGCAAAAGGTGGATATGATAAGGTTTGCTGACGATATTGCTTTGGTTGCTGAAAGCGAAGAAGAACTGCAAGAGGCCTTAACAACCATGCAAAGCATTCTTCAAAACAACTACAACATGAAGATAAATAAAGACAAAACAAAGCTGCTGACTGTAGGCCGAACGCAACACCAGATGAGAGTAGAGATGGTAGGAGTTCCACTAAAGAACACCAAGGAGTTTGTCTACCTCGGGAGCAAAATAACATGGGACGGTCGGTCTAAGAGCGAGGTCGACAGCCGTATACACCAGGCTAGGCTTGCATTCAATAAAAGGTCGAAAGTAATTGAATCAAATAATATAGACCTAAAACTGCGAATACTCCTCATCAAGACCTATGTGTGGAGTATCTTGATGTACGGCTGCGAAACATGGTGCCTATCCGAAAGAGATAAACGGAGACTAGAGGCTTTTGAGATGTGGTCCTATAGAAGATTATTAGGAATTTCCTGGAGAGACCACATTACAAATGAGGAGGTTCTCCAAAGTATCGAAGGAGGAAGGCACCTGCTCAGGACCTTGTCCGAAAGGCGTGCAAGATGGATCGGACATGTTATACGACAAGAAGGCCTCTTGCATACCATAATGGAGGGTATGACCGAGGGGACAAACTCTAGGGGACGCCCACGCCGAGAGTACCTGGACGACCTGCTGGTGGACGTGCGCTGCTCATCATATGCAGAACTCAAAAGAGCCGCACAAGACAGGGAAGAATGGAAAAGAAAATTAGAGGAAATTGCTGCAAACCAATCCCAGGATTGAAACCAGAGAGAGAATTAATCCAACATCATGAGCCCATTTAAGTAGCTCGATAAAGTCACTTTACAATTGTTGAATAGCTATGATAGGATTTTCATTGGATAGTACAAGTGCAGTATCGTCAGCAAAAATGAATCTAAAGGATTTTTTAAAGAGTTTTAACATAGCAATAACATATATAATGTACAATTTTGGACCTAAAATTGATCCTTGCGGTACTCCTGATTTAACATATCTTGCTTTACTCATTACATTTAAAATCTTCACATTCATTTTTCTATTTGTTAAGTAGTTTTTAAAAATTAAAGGAGTTTACCGCGGATTCCAATGTTTTCAAGTAGCTTAATTAATTGTATATGGCTGAGAGTATCAAAAGCTTTTGAGTAGTCAATTAAAAGCACCAGTACATGTTTTTTTAAATTAAGCTGTGAATTTATAAAATCAGAAAACTTTTCCAGCAATTTATCACAACTTTTTTTTTCTGGAACCCGTACTGGCATTCATCTATTATACTCAATTTATTTAAATATTTATCTAAATTTATCGAAATATATTTTTTTTAAATTTTTTCTAGTGCCGGTAGAATGGAAATTGGCCTGTAATTGTTAATTTCGGAGTGGTCTCCATTTTTGTAAATAGGCCTTACAGTAATATATTTTAGTTCATCAGGAATGAGGCTCGTATCAATTATTCTGTTGATAAAGTGGGTAATTACAGGGCTAAGTAATTTGACATGTTTTTTAAATCAAACATACGAATTAGATCTATGCCCGGTGACTTGGAATTTTTCATACCTCCGATAATGTGTTCAATTTTCTTAACATTAGCTCTAGGTAAGTACATTGAATGCGGTAGGGATTCTTGTAAGTGTTCAGTGTAAATAAATGCTCAAATGATATATTAATTAATTATAATTGTACTTACGTTAAAGAATAAAAGCTGAATTTTATATGTGTTACTTGAGGAACTATCAACATATGTTTTCTCAGTAATCAGACAGTTTCGATGGTTCCTTTGCCTTGTCAGACACATTAAAAGTCGTCCGTAGGTGCGAGCGCGATATGTACATGCAAGCGGGTGGGAGTGAAATAGAGCGAAATTTCGACGCTAGCAGACTACTACCTTGTAAAAGTGCGAGCAAAATGCTTTTGAAATTGTGGTGAAACTTACCTGCTATCTTTCTAGGCCACCGTGATCCAAACTTCTTAGTCGGGGATCATCTCTACCTGTATTAGGGACATACACATAGAAACTTTCAGGTTTTATGAAATAGCGAAGGTCTGATCGTCACGGGCTCTTGCTCTATAAACACCAACAAATCAACTATAATTGCAGAAAAACTTGCAGTAAATTAAACAAAATATTTTCTGAATCACTAGCAATATATTTTAAAATGGCGTACTAATTTACTATTTAATATATTTGATATGTAAAAGACAGATAATAAAAGTGTACATAATATTTCATTTGTGGTGAGCATTCGAATATTGCTTTTGATTGATTATCTCATTATCTCAAAACTTAGTATTTGGAGATGTCGGACTAATCAACTGGATGATCGATATTTTCCACTTACTTTTTCATACAGCATAATTGGCAAAGTGTTCAAATGTCGCTTTCTTTTGTAATTTCTTTGCCTGTTCATTTTGGAGTACTACCAACCCCTCATTTTTAATTAATCTAGTGCCATATAGATCTACTTTTTCTTGTATATTGAATCCGACAATAGGTTTTGGCATACAATTTTAAATAATAATATTCCTCGCACAGGTAATGTACTAACTGACTCATATAATAATCTTATGTTTCAAATGTGCATAAATGCTTTTGCTTACCAAGAGCTTAGTCATAGAGTTCTGAATTGTTTGAATGTAATCTATACTTGTCTTGCACGAGTTTTCCCAAGAAGTTATTCCGTATCTGATAGTAGATTCCGCTAGTGACAAAGAGATTATTTTCATTGTAATTATGGGCATAACATATTTAATTTTGTAAATTCGTCCCGCAATAGCTCGCAGGCGTTGGCAGGTGTTGCTTATGTGAATATCACATTTCATATGCGTGTCTACTGTTATCCCCAATTGTACAAGTTTAATGGTTTCGCATTTGCTGAATAATTGTGTATACACTCAAATGTATGCGACTTTGGCATGTGGAGATCGTATATGCATTTTTTTTATTAATTAAAAGACCCGCATCATGTGACCATTTCTGTAAGGAAAAGAAATCGTGCTGCATGAGTTTTATTGCAATTGATAATTCTTCATGCGAAATGACTAGCGCCGTATCATCAGCATAAAAGTAATGTTTAACAAATGTGAAAATTTTATTCATGAGTGAAACAAATATTATATTATATAATGTTTGGTGATTTGAATATTGGAGATTGGATATTGATCGAGAGATTATACGTGACGTCTTACCGTATCTTCTGTCTTTTTCGTTTTCAAAAAAGACGCAAGAGAAAGAAGAGGATGAACGTCGATTACGTCAGATAATGACAAAATATTTCTAAGCGATCAAATTTTCAAACCAAAACCACATAATTTTTATATTTTTTCGTAGTGCATCGCCTAAAAATTTCTAATCATCAACCTTCAACATTATTATTATTTTAAACTGAGATAAAATATTGATTCAACAATATCTCATTCGCTACCCACGAAAATGAGATGTAATTGAATGATTTTTTACTATTAAAATGTGTCAATGTTATTATTGGTGTGATAACTAAACCGGCGAGGTATTGTACTTAATGCATTTTGGATAAAAACGAATGACGAGATTAGAAACTTTGACCTTTGCCTGGCAAGGTGCGGATTTCATTTAACAATGGATTCTTCGCCGGCTTCTATCCATTTTCTTCAATTGTTTGGTGGTTGAGAGGATTTAATATTATCATTTTGATTTCTTTTGAATGACTTTAAAAACAAAGCTTTTCGTAATACAAATCTATGTGAAAAATGTGTACTTCTTGGTTTTTTACGTGAATACAAGAGTCAATCAACAAGAGTTGCATAAGAGTTCTAACTGTACGTAGCAAGTAAGGCTATGCCGTGGAGTATGTTGTGAGGATGAAGGTATTATGGAAGTGAAGGGAATGGGGAAGAGGAATGTTGGGAAGAAATCTGGCTATTTAGATCTATTCACTAAATACGCTAAAAGCCATTTCCAGTAACTTTATTTTGAAGTGAAAAACTTCCTTAGCATCGTTGTGATTTGAAACTCGATGAAACGAAAAAGCGACACTAAAAAGAGACAAACAAATATATCCGTAGGATTTAGCCTTCAAGAGAATGAGATAGAATAATTAGTCTCCTCTTTGTGTGGTGCTTCGTAGACATCCCACTCCTGTCAATTTTAGTTTTCTGAAGGTTTCGCTTCTACCGCGTGTGAACTGTACATATTTCAATCGTTATATTTCATCAAGGCCGCACCGAGAGCATCTACCTCTGTAAGATTTTTTTTGGGTAGTAAATAATGACAACCAGCCCCTCATCAGCTGATCAATTTTCTCCGTACAAGTCTACCCGTCTTTATCTACCACGTCTTTCTCTGCTACGTATTTATCTGCCACGTCTTTCTCCAACACGTCTTTCTCTATCACGTCTTTATCTACCACGTCTTTCTCTACCACGTCTTTCTCTATCACGTCTTTATCTATCACGCCTTTCTCTACCACGTCTTTCTCTATCACGTCTTTATCTACCACGTCTTTCTCTACCACGTCTTTCTCTATCACGTCTTTATCTACCGCGTGTTTATCTACCACAACTTTCTCTGCCGCGTCTTTATATACAACGTATTTTTTAACGGATTTAACTTGGAACAATTTGAAATACCCACCGAGGCTGAAGAAAATTCCCCCTCTTCCCCTCCGATCATCCATTTTGAAAATTTGCGAAACTTGTGCCAAAAATATTGAATGTGGACCAGTACCTAATGTAAAACAAGATGAGTGCATTAGAAATTTTTCAATACACGAATATACCTCCACCCAGGAGGTCCTGTGGAAAACGATTGCCCTCGGGGCTTAAGCCAATTTCGAAGATGATGTGTGGAGGGTCTTTTTAGGAAAGGAAGTAGAGAAAGTTCAGGAAACGAAAAAGGTATGAGGGATGGGTCGGAATCTGGGGGTTAGTGTGTCCAGGAGTGACGGGCGTATAAATCTATCCCTCCCACTGCGGCGCAAGGTTATTTGCGATGAGTCTTGCTGGAGAGGTTAAAAGGTCTCCCTCAACCACTCCACTGAGATTGAAATATGAGATGGAATTACATTACCCAACATGTTGTATAACCTTCAAATATTTTTCATTCATCTATAAAAAATGTAACAGTTCTTTGACCTAGGTATATGGCAAGCTAAGTCAGCCTAGATAAATCTTATATCACCGAAATATTTATTGGGTACTTACGTGGATTTATTTTTATTAGTTCTATTAATTTAATTACAGCGTATGTTCCAGGAAGTGCCTCTTTAATGAATTTATGTAGGAAGATATTATTTAAAGTTTATGACTTATATTTAAATGCTTGTTCCGTTCTCGTGAGATGTTAAGTTCGGAATTGTAATAAACCTATGATTTAGGTGCTTAATAACATGGAAGCTTATTGCAGATTGGACCAGCACCGTTTTATTTTTCTTCCGATTTTTAATGACTGAAGCCTTGTTGACGTACCTTCCATTTTGTTAATTTACATTCCTTGTTTTCGACTTCCTATCTTCATGGTCATGAAACAAAAAATATGTGTGTTTACAGAAACACTAATTTTATTTTACTAGCATTGTTACCTTATTATTTTTAAATACATCTTTTTGAAGTTCGATTTTGTTTTCTTAAATAATGAATGCAAATCTTAAAAGTAGATATAATAAAAATAAATGTAGTGCGGAAAAAAACGTTGTTTTAATGGATTATTTTTTTTAAATGAGGTGAATTTAATTTGAGTTATTAAATAAATTAACTCGACGACGAATTCGCGGAAGGCGCAGGTTCAGATACCGGTAAAAATGGTTTAATAAACAGAATAAACAAAAAAAAAAGAATGATTGGTGATGGCAGTTAATTTTTTAAAAATATTTTGACTTTTTCTTGAATGATACCAAAACTGTTATTTTATTTTAATTCTTCGGGAAGACTATTAAAATATTGTATTCCTTTGTAAATAAAATTTTTGTGTATTTTTGGCCTCGAAAATATTGAAATTTGTTGTTTAGAAAATCGGTTGTTATGTTATGCCTAAATGATGAGTTAAGTTTAAACATTTTTATTTTTATTATTTTTTACATTTTCTTTAAATATTTGTAATAATTAATCTTTTTACAGAGGTCTTAAATTTTTGGTAGGTACTTCAAAATTTTGAACAATGATGCTGGAGAGAATGTTGGTTCTTTTTTTTTTTTTTTTGTTATTACTATCTTTCAACCACCTTCACATTAACATTTTTCTTCATATGCGCCTCCCCATCCACTGATTTCCTACTGAATTAAGGATTGGACTAGTGCGAAATAGACTTTATTTATTTTTTAGATTACTTAATTTGAGTAAATTTCTTAATCTGATAAAAATATATACATATTTCCTAAAGCGCATATGTGACTGTTCTTCATATGTTGATCTTCAATTACACCGAGGTTCATTTTTTTTTGTCGTATGATATAATATGGTACATGAATTATTACAGACATCTTTGTCACATTTTTTGTTATGTTTATGTTTCAATTAGGGTAAATTCTATCAATGTTAGGGTAAGTTCTAAACATATTCATTGAGAATATAAAGTGTTTTTTTTTCTGCATTTTTTGTAAGGTTGTAATTAGATTTGTATCGCATCAGCTTTTTAGGGTTAGGGTGTCATTATTTGCATTTTCCATTACGATTTTTGATATTATACATATATATATTTTTTAACTTCTAATATTAACGAGTGTATATTAAGGTAGAACCTGCAGACAAGCAGCCATGTGGCAGCTTCGCGGGACTACCGATAAATTGTCTAAATTATATATTTATGTAATTTGTGTTTTTATTGGAAATAAAAAAAAATAATAAAAAAAAAAAAATAAAAAAAAAAAAAAAAAATTATAATAAAAACTTATTAAAAATGTATTTAATTAATTGGTGTTATTTCACATAAAATTTATTTAAAAACATTACATAGATTATTTTATTTTCTATGTGGAAGATACTCTCAGTATCGCTTTTATAAAACCACTATTCGAAACCGAAACGTTGCTTAAAATGACTTTAATCGTATTTGGTGACGAGATTTGAAAAACCATTCGTCCCTTCTTCCTCTTTTTTCACTCCTCAAACAGCCTTCCTCTTCCCATCTCCTTCTCCTCTCCACTTCTTCTTCTTCTTCTTTCGTATGGTGGGGGCTCAGAGGGGGACATCTAGGTCTGCGAGCCAGTCTAGGGCCTCATGCGTTGCCCTGTGGACCTCATCAATCCCGCCGGGGAATGAATGGAGCGGGCATTCGTTGACCACATGTTCGGTGGTCTGCACCGCACCGCATTCACACATCGCCGACTCTTTAAGGCCCCATCTATGCATCCTCCCCACTTTCTTCAACCTTACAAACAGTGTAGTATTTTTATCAATATTTTAAACATAAAATATTGTAATTAATTTATACACAATATAGTTTTGTAAAACAATGACTAAGGACATACTATCGGTGTTAAATAATTTCCGCCATCCTAAAATAAAGCAAGTCCTTCTTTTCATACCGAATCCATATGAAAAACGATCAATATGATAAATATTGGTCGTTTTTATATATATGTTGATAAAAAAAATCAGAGTGTGCAATTCACACACGGTAGAAGTGAAACCTTCACAAAACTAAAGTGGACAAGAGTGAGAAGGCTACGAAGCACCACACAACGAGAAGATCGATTAGTTTATAGTACGCAGGCTAAATCCTATATATGTATGCATTTGTCTCTTTTTAGTGTCGCTATTTTACGTTTCATCGAGTTTCAAATCATTCAAGTTAAAATCACAATAGAGAAGGTTTTACTTCAAAAAGCATCGTGTCAAACGCCCATAAGATTCTTGTCCTATTTTCACAACAACATGTTTCTATTGACGTTGCAACTTTCTGACAGATGAATTGCTTAAAAGAAGATTAACATTGTTGATGGAACGCAAGTCTCGATTATATAAAGGTTTTTTTTTGCTGCAATTACTTACTCGTATCACTTGAAGCTTTTTCTGCCTTTGGTTATACATATGTGCAATGTTTTCAAGTTTTCTGTGTAGGATGGCTTAAGCTACGTCGTTAGCAATTTAACAAATGAATTACAAAATATCATTTTAAAAAAATTGTTTCTTTATCTCCTGGGAATGATTTCACGTATTTGAAAGTGTATTGACGTCACGCGTCACGAGCTTATGCGAAGCACCTATATTTTTTTTATGAAACCGCGTTTCTATACACCCACTCAAAATAATAGGTAAGTACCGTTTTGCCATCCTCGTAACTCGTAATCAACGGGAAATCATATAGTATTAAAATTTGATGCGATAAATTTAAACGTTATACACGGTATTCGGAAACTCTTAGTACCTACAAACGGAAATCGTTTAATACTGATCAAATGTTGAGCCGAAATTTTGGCACTCCTCAAATGCACAAATACGCTCTTCCCAACGCAACTCTCCGACCAACAGGCGAATCGAGCGTTGCTAAACAAATCACTTAGCTGATCGGAGACTCAGATTGATCGATCGAAAAGTTTGGAACAACAGCCGTTATTTTTTTCTGTCTAAGCAAGCCGAAATATTTAAAATTCTGGTTTTAAAGCAACTAAAATGTTATTTTTGGAGCCGGTTCTGCGCTTCGACACATTTTAAGATATTATACAGATGATTTAAAAAAAAAAAAACATTTTTCAAATTTGGCCTTAAAAAATTCCATCTTCGGACTCGTTTTCTTTGAAAACGAATGCTCAAATCAATTAAGTTATGCATATGACAAAATCAACCCTAAATGTGAGTTACGAGTTTCCGGACACTATGTAGATCATCAAGCACAACAAAATGGTTTTCGCCAACCGGGATTTGAACTCTAACCATAATCACAGAGCTAACTCGTCAGCATTTAGACTCGTCATGTATGAAAGAGAGAAATGTGTAGTTTTCTACGTTTTTTTGCTTTTGTGTCTGACTAACAAAATATTCCCCAACAAAATATCTACTAAAACCTAATCTAACCTAACCTAAAAATAATGTATTGTCTTCACAGGATATCTGTATTTTATTTTATCCCATTTTACTATTTTTGAACAATAGTTTATTGTCTCTACGGAATGTCTGTATTATTTTTATCCCGTTTTATTTATTTTGAAAAATAATTTATTGTCTTTATAATAATAATATGTAATAAATATATGATGACTTGTATAGCGCCGTTTTTGTGAAAAATCACTTCAAGGGCGCTGTACAAAATTATAATACATTTCTACAATCTTACTTCTAACTACGAACTAGACAAACCACTACAACAACTAATGGCCTTACAGGCTGTCTGTATTTTTTTTGTCCATTTTTTTTGGTTAGGTTAGGTTTTAGTGGATATTTTGTTGGGGGATGTTAGCGAGCGAAACCTTGCGCTCGTCGAAACGTGCTGTCACAAGCGACAATCGGTGCGCGTAGACCGGAGTTTGTAGTTTCCGGTCGCTCAGCGCTAGAGCGTTGGGGGTCAAATCGGACAAATTGGACGGTCAAAAGTGTAGCCTATTTTTTCACTTCATGTCTCATATATCAATTAATGCAAACGATTTTGTCAAAGTAACTCGATCAACATAATATATGATTTATGACTGTTCGTCATTGTTTATCATTTTTAAAATTAAATTAAAAAGTAAGTGTCAAAATAATATGGATTTAAACAAAGCACGCAAATTTAAGTACCACGTGCTTTTTTTTATCTTCAGCTCTATTGCTAAATCTAAATCTTTTTTCACTTAAAGGATGTCACAGCAAACCTGTTTCTTGCGTAGTTAATACAAAAAATCCTAAAGCAATTGACGAGAGGTATCAAATGAGGTTAATTAAAGGATAAAAAGTGTTATTATTCCACCGCAGTGCGCAAATGTCAAAATCATAGAAATTATTTATATTAGTATCTTATGCACTTAACCTAAAAGTATTACTTAGAAGTACGAGAATGCAGTTAAATGTAAACCTTATCTGATGCTTTAAATAAATTGATATCTTTTAAAATAAAAATGAATGTTTCGTTGTGTGTACTTTACTAGTTCCTACACCATTAATTCCTAACCCGAATTTCTACCGATTTCTTACATATCTTCCTTAAACATTTGAAGTTTTTAAGTCTTAAAAAAATATATGTTATTTTTGAAGATAATGTCTAGAAGCTGCCCACGCCGAAACGCAAATTTTATGAAATTTCATCGATGGAAAAAAATCGCAAAGTATGCTCCAAAAATTATTAGAAACAAGTCTGTTTCAATTATCTTATAAATCATATTTGTAAAAAAATTCACAATGTTTATTAAAATGATACTTAAGATGCTCCCCACGAGATTTTTGCTCTATTTTAAACGAGTCATGTTCACAATTTTCGCATCGATTTTGTCGCTGTAAATGTTAGCGCGCTCCTCTAACATTCGTGATTTCGTATCTCTCCATCTTCTTCTTTTCAAAAGTGCCTTCGCTTATGGATAAATTGAAAAAAAAAACAGTTGTCGACGCAATCGCAATCAACCTCCTGAAAAAATCGATATTTTTCTAATCTGACATGCCAAAACATGATAAAACTTGACAGGTCGTGAGCCCCTACCATGGCAATGTGTCAATTGCGATTGCGTCGACCACTGGTTTGTTTTCAGTTTCTCAATGAGGGGTTGGCCTAATCCGATTGCGATAGAACTTTGGTGAGTCGTTGTGTGCACGCATGCGAAAGCTTTTGTATATAATGGTGAGTTCTGGCGTTATGAAATTTGTATTAAAAAATACTAAAGGTGGCGCGCAAGTTGTTTGAAAAATGTGTATATGTCATATAGTTTAGCGGAAGGGTGAGAAGGCGGGAGGGGGTTGGGAATTCGGGAGGAGGGGATGGGAACTATGAAGGGGGGAAGGCGGAGAAAGTGGAAGGGGAACGAGAGAGGGGTGGGGGAAACGGTAGGGGAGGGATTCGTGGGATGGGGGATGAGGGGAGCCGGGGGAGATGGAAGGGGAACGTGGGAGAGGAAGGGGATGCTTGAGGGGAACGGGGACACACGGGAAAGAACACGCAGGGACAAACACTTTCTTTCTTTGAGTGGTATTACAATGCAATCGCTAGTAATATAATGAAAATAAATAAATAGTGTTGTTAACTCATTCTTAACATGAACACTGACAAAACCAAGGTCATGATCGCTAGTAAAGTACTAGATTACAGTAAAAGCTATGTACAGTGCCTATTTCAATACTGACGAAATAATTGAGCAGGCTGGTACTATAATTACGAATTACTTACTTTATTGGACAATGGCTGACCTGCATTCTGATATAGCAATACAAATACAATTACAATGAAGTGTTTCTGTGGAATAAGGATTAGAATATGTACATCTACCGTATGGTGTTACAATGTTTTAGCATCAATTATTTTTTTACGGAATAAAATCTTCAACCAACGGGGTTTTTTTAGAAGACGTTTCTTATCTCGAGAAGAAAACTAAATCAACAAAACAAAGAAACACATACCTTCAAAAAAGTTATAAAAAGAAAGTTTTTCTTATAAAATTGAATTGATTAATGATTGCAAACTTTGGAAGTGCAAATTAACCCCTTCCCGTCATCTGATTGAGCTGAAACTCGGCAGATAGACTCGTTATCAATTACAATTCAGTCGATCAACTTTTGGTGGCACTCACGCTAATTGGCAACCCTGTTCCTGAAAGATAAGCCATTGACCTTTTAAAAAGATTAATGATACACACATCCATATTAATTAAAATAATATTACGTACAAAAAGATTGTATAAATATATAATCAAGGATTCATTTGTCAACATGTGTGCAGTATAAAGGTGCAATATATTGAGACAATAACACAACGGATAACATCAAGCAAACACTACTGAGAAAAATTAGAGTTAGGTAATTGAATAACCTTAGTTCCCAAATGACGGTCATGTAATAATAGTTCTAAGGTCAACTGAGCGGCTCTCTCAAATTGTGACCTTATTTGTGAAGTTTAGTGGTTAGGTAAGTACCACGGCATTTGTGGAAGAGCTGTTGACTCCATAGAAACTAGCATCAGACCCAGAGGTTGGAGGTTCGAATTACGCAGTGTTCTTCTTCTTCTTGGTGTGCCCTATCAGGTTCCCCCGGCGACGTTGGCGATCACTCTGGAAAATGTCTCTCTGTCTTGCGCTTCCCGAAATATCTCCTCCACACTTCTAATTCCGGTCCACTCTCGTTCATTTCGCAGCCAAGACATTTGTCTCCTACCAGGCCCTCGGCGACCCTCTATCTTGCCTTTCAATACCAATTGGAGCAAGTGATACTTCTCCCCTCGAAATATGTGACCCAGATATGAAATTTTTCTGACTTTCACCGATGTAAGCAGCTCTCAGCCCGCCTGAGAATTTCTGTGTTGGTGATCATGACGGTCCATGGGACCTTGAGCATTCTCCGGTGAAGCCACATTTCAAAAGCCTCTAACCTGTTCATGGTATTTACCATCAAGGTCCATTTCTCACATCCGTACAGCAAAACCGACTACACATAACATTACGCAGTGTTGATGATTTTTTTTCTGCGCTCCACACAGAAGGCCCCGAGGAAAATAAGTCACTTCAGGGCCTATGTCATCTTTTTTGCTGTGTGGATGCTATTTTGAGGAAAGGAGGGAGATGAGATCTAGGAAGGAAAAGGTATGAGGGTTGGGTAGGAATCTGGGTCAGTGTCTCCGGGAGTGACGGATGTATTAATCCATCCCTCCTACTACAGTGCAAGGCGATATTCCGAGAGTGGAGAGGTCAAAAGGACTCCATAAACCAGTCTCTCAATCTCAGGAGGGATAGATTCATACGTCCATCACTCCTGGAAACAGTGACTCCTAGATTCCTACCCTCACCACACAGCATACCCAAAGATGACATAGGTCCTGAGAGGAATTAAAAATACTTTTAAAAAATTAGAGTGTGCAATTCACACGAGGTAGAAGTGAAACCTTCAGAAAACTAAAGTAGACAAGAGTGGGGAGGCTACGAAGCACTGCACAAAGGGGAGACCGATTATTCTCTCTCATTCTCTCGCAGGCTAAATCCTACAGATGTATGTATTTGCCTCTTTTTAGTGTCGCTATTTTTCGTTTTGTTTCAAATCACAACGCTGCTTAAGATTTTTAGTTTTTTATTTATAAAATACATGATAAAACAATGGAACATTTTCGTATATATATATGTGATAAATTACATCAGCATACAGGGCGGCTGCCTGTTTCATGGTGACCAATGGAGTGTAGTTACTTTGTGGTGTAAACAAATTAATAGAATATGTAAGTTGAAAATTGGAAAAAGTATAACAGAAAGTGTATAATAAGAATTAAGAAAAAAATATATAAAAGAAACTAGATAACAGAAAATAGAAAAGAAAAGATGAAAGTCATGCACAAGATTATTAGATCATATTCAAATACACAATTCTTGTTTGTAGTTTTATATGTGTGCATGCATGCATACATGTGCAAATACATGCACATATACATACATATATGTATCCATACGGGTAGGTACACACGCATGCATATGAAAGCACACACAAACATACATTAATACATTGTTATATATATATAATTATATCTTCTTCCTCACACATTTAAACTGTGTGTTTGATGTTTTGACTTCAATAAATTCGCAATGAAATCGTTTAAATCATGCAAATTAAGTAGTTAACTGATGTATAAAAGTCGTACAAAATGAACTTTTTTCGAAGAAAACCAAGATAATGTTGACATTAACCTAAAAAAGCTGACGTATATCACCTGCAAAAGCTGTCTTGAATTACAAGCAGCCGATTACCAGACGATACTGGTGTTTATTAAGGTAGGTCAAGTGAAGCATCGTTTTAGAATATAAAATCACTTGGTGCCTTCTTGGTGCCTTTTACAACCTCGTGATTGGCAAACCTATCGCTAAATTATAATGGTATCTGCTGTCACCTCTCTTTCTCTCGCATACGTCGTTTATAAGGAAGAGGGAGAGGTTTTTGAATTATTATTCATCTTTATTAATTCTATTGCAATTAGTGATGTGGTGATGTGCTACGCCTGTTTCAATGGGAACACTTGTGTTGAGAGCAGGCGCAGATTATAATATACCTAATTAGTTTATAATAAAAAATACAAATTACAACACAATGTTAACTTAAAATAAAAACAAAAAAACAATCAGTATCGCGCCATTGGAAAGGTACACTTATAAATTGGTTTTAATAAAATCTTCGATGTTACATCTTTCTTGGCTGATGATCCAAGATTTGATATCTGATTATATTTAAAATAACCATCTAATGGCCAGTGGAAGTGCTTTGTACATCTTTGTTGTAAATTTGTTGTAAAATATCTATAATTTCTTTAGACAAAAGTGGTTTTAGCGAAAGGGAAAAACAAGATTTTTTTTACAAGTTTTCCAAAAAAACTGACGTTACATATAATTATTTTCTACAAAACATATAATAACATACAACCTGAGTAAGAATCGCGACCCCCTCACAACACAGACACAAGAACTCCTCTTTTCTAATAAGGTGAACTTACACGATCAATGAGGACCTTAAATATAATATTTTGTAAATATGGATGCATAAATATGGACATACTATTTTAACAAGAAATTGCCTGCGTATTCTTTTCCTCCTGCGTTTCCTCCGCCTTCCCCGTCTTCTACCCTCCTGCATCCCCCCGTCCCGCGAACTCCCCCTCCTCCCCGCGTTTCCCCCCTGCGTTAATCTTCACCTTCCCTGCCTTTCCCCCCCCCCCCCCCGCCCTCGGACCCTCACCCGCGAACCTCCCTCATTCGTTTCTCTCCTCCCTTCCGGGATTCCCCTCCCCCTCCCCCCTTCCGCTGTTAAACTAAATGAAAACTCTGCCACTAAACAATATGAAATACTCATATTTTTAACAACACGCTCGCCACGTGTTAATTTTTATGCAAATTTCATAACCCCAGAGTTCATCAGTACATATAGAAACTATCGCGGGTAAGCGCCCAGCGTCTTACAAAAGTTTCATCGTAATCGGATGATTGGTAAAGGAAATAATTTCATAACCCCAGAACTCACCATTATATAAGGGAAACCTTCGCGGGCATGCGTACAACAAATCACTAAAGTTTTATCGCAATCGGTTGATTGGTTTAGGAATGCATAAAGGACAAACAAAGAAACATTCATTTTTTACTTTGTACATAATTTGCCCATGCTGCTCAAACTTGTGCACTGTGCACCTCTGAACCTAGCACCAATCAAATCAAATAGTTATTTATTTGTTTATCGTGAGTTAGGTCACATCATCGTGTGTTCTAATAAATGTACACACATTAATATATTTTATAAAGACATTGACATTTGGCAAAAATGTTGTTTAGTTATTTTGTTTCCAATTTAAGTATAGATTTAATAGAGATATTCTGTGAATATGTCGTAGACCGATAGTAGGTAAATCATGATGCGCCTGGCCATATCATGAAATGGCAGCAGGAAAAATTACTTGAATATGAAAATAAGGGTGTGAACTTAGGAACCCAGGATGATTTTAATGAAATTTTTATTGATTTCGAACCAGTTTCACCTCTTCATATCAAAATCAAAACCAAAACATTAACCACTCCCTCGAAATCGCTGGAAATGGACTTGAATTTGAAAATAAGGGGGATTCAACTTCGAAATCAAAGATGATTTTGATGAATTTTTTATTGAATTAGAACCAATTTCACCTCCTAATCTCAAAATCAAAACCAATTTTTTTTTTTTTTACAAGAAAAACATTATTTTATTCTTTTTTTAAGGTTATTCCCATCAGTGAAATATATCATATTAGAATAAGTTAACAATAATAATCTAAACAAAATATGAAAGAGAACAAGACACAGAAAAAAGACAATGGTCGCAACTGGGACTCGAACCCAGACCTCTCCGTCTAAATATGACGGTAGAAGGTGGCAATAGCGAAATTGGTTAACGCGCTCGTCCCGGTTAGAGGGAGAGGTCTGGGTTCGAGTCCCAGTTGCGACCATTGTCTTTTTTCTGTGTCTTGTTCTCTTTCATATTTTCGTTTAGATTATTATTATTATTGTTAACTTATTCTAATAGAATAGAATAATTTGAATCAAAGGAAAATAGATTTAGTATTTTTCGATCTTCTGACGTTCTTAGTTGCATACACCAATATGACATATCTTAAGGCCCGGTAGTACCCGCTCAAAAAGAAGGAGAGATATGTAAATACGAATGTTAGAGGGAGTTCGCAAGTATTAAAATAAGCGAAAATTTAAAAAATGTTTAATAAAATGCGATTTGTTTAAAATAGATCAAAAATCGAGTAGGGAAAGTCAAAAAAGAATTTAAATAAATATAGAGTAACAACTTGTAAAATGACTGATAAAAACGTGTTAATAATATTTTTTTGAGCATACATAATTGTCGGCGTGGGGAATGTATAGATATTATCTTCGAGAATAACACATGTTTTTTTAAGAGCTTTAAAACTTTTGGCCGTTGTGCTTGAGGATAGTACGTATTAAATCTGTAAAAATGCGGGTAGCCAGGCCTTAACTAGCCGACACAGAGACGTAAATCATTCTTAGCTTAGTGAATTAAATAATATATTTCTAATTTATTACAAATCAGAATCTCGGTTGGACGCTCGTTGTGACGTCACAGTGTCCTTTTACGGCAGCCTTACGCAACTTTCTCCCGAGAAAACGACGACATAAATCCAGATAAATTCCTATCGATATAATTCGTTGCAAATGAAATTTCTTCACAGTTTGTCAATAGAAATTAAATGTATTGAATCGTGTTTTCTTGAGCATATTTCATAATGTTAAATACGTGGCGATACGTACAGTAAAATTGTTTAAGCATTTTTAACTGCATGTCTTCGACAACGTACCTATATTATCGTATTATGAGGAAACCGGCGGCGTTTGTCCATACAAATGTATTCCCCAATTCCTCTCTGGATTTTGACACTACTGCAATTATATTTTTTTAAACAATTAAATAATATAATTTTAAAAAAATTCCAATGAATAAAGAAAACTTTAAAAAAAAAAAAAAAATATCGATTACTGGCGTGTTTATAAGTTTTGCTTTTTTGATAAGTTTATTTATTTATTTAGGAAAATCAACAGATTATTTACATCTATTATAATAAACTTAACAATACAAATAAAATCTAATAATAGATTTTCACATAACTCAAAATTATAATTTAAAAAAAACTGGGTCCTGCACCCGTGGGCTGACATATTTACAAAAAATACCAAAAGGTTAAAAAATGTAAGAGATACAAAAAGTAAAAAGGTATCCATAAAACAGTCTCTCCTGATCCGGCCAGCCACACAGTAGGTGGGCAAACAAATGTGCCGCCAAGATCTAGTCAAACCTCACCCCCACGAACTTAAGTCACCAAACGGAGCGAACCACTTGGGGTGACCTATGGCAGGAGTGTTGGTTATCCAAAATAAATTTTTCCGGGGTGGCGGTACCCATACCCTCTTCCCTTATTCACAAGATCCAGTAAGGCGACTTCAATTTTATGTGGAGCTATTGAAGTTGCTTCATTCTAAAAGTCAATATCTGAAACTACCTTTATACTAGCTGGTTCCCGGCATGCGCTGCAATGCCATATTCAAAAAAATGCATTGTTTCTCCCTGAATCACCTTTCACTTGCTTCCCCATTCCCCTCCCGCGTCCCCTTCTTAGCTAGCTTTATAAATTATAGCCTATATATTATTCTGATGTAAGAGCTATGTTATTGTAAAGTTTCATTAAAATCCATTCAATGGTTTTTGCGTGAAAGAGTAACAAACGCACGTACATCCATACAAACTTTCGCGTTTATAATATTAGTAAGAAGAACGAATCTTCAAACCATTTATTTTTAATCCAAGAGCCCGTGACGATCAAACTTTCGTTATTTTATAAAACCTGTAAGTTTCTCTGTGTATGTCCCTAATACAGGTAAAGATGATCCCCGACTATGAAGTTTGGATCACAGTGGCTTTGAAAGATAGATTAATTCATTATAATTGTACTTACGTTAAAGTATAAAAGCTGAATTTTATGTATGTTACTTGAGGAACTATCAAAATATGTTTTATCAGTAATCAGACAGTTTCGATGGTCCCTTCACCTTGTCAGACACATTAAAAGTATAGGTGCGAGCGCAATATATACATGCAAGCGGGTGGGAGTTAAATAGTGCGCAATTTCGACGCTAGCAGACAAAAGTTCGAGCAAAATCCTCTTGAAATTGAGGTGCAATTTTATATACCTGTGCTACCTGCTATCTTTCAAGACCACCGTGATCCAAACATCATAGTCGGGGATCGTCTTTACCTGTATTAGGGACATACACAGAGAAACTTTCAGGTTTTATAAACTAACGAATGTCTGATCGTCATGGGCTCTTGCTTTATTTCACATATAGCATTGTTATAACTGGTTGCATTACATCTATGTAGTTTAGGAATCTGTACATTATCACTAAAACAACAAACAAGATGATGACACTTACATGACATAACCTAATATTAAATTCCTACGCATTGTGACCAAGTCTACCGGATTCTGAGTAATGCTGCGTGTACCAGCAGGTGTGGGGACTTTTCTACTGATTTGCATAGGAAATATGATTGCTGCTGTCACGGCCATGTTTCACACGTGAATTCCCCTCTCTGCGGGAGTTAAATGAACTGATAACTGATGAGTCTTATTCTGAATCAGTTTAATTTAAGTTACAAGATAACGCATAATAACAAATTGCACAATATGTTAGTTTTCAACGAGCTAACTCGAACATTGTGATTTTTACCTTTATGTTGTCTTATAAATTATCTAATGTCATTATAACAAGCAAGTAAATCGTAAGTAAGTGACTAATTATCAACTCGTTTCGTATATCAGTCAGTACGAATCATCGCTATGTACGACAATCCTCGCTCGAATTTAAGCGGGCTAAATCGTCCGCTTAAAACGAAACGGGGCGGCGTTTTGTCCATGCAAACGTATTCCCTGAATTTCCCTTTGGATTTTGATACTACTGCCTTACTTGGTTGGCATTACCGCATTGGCTGTTTCTAACGTCACTACGTTTTTATTGTAGGTATGAACATTTTTCGATTAAGTGTCGCTAATATCGTTTTCAACGATTAAATATTTCTATTTGAGGTTTTACTCATAAAGTTATTCCAAAGATAGATTTAAAAAATGTATTCCGATTGGTTAAGTATTTTGTATCAAATGAAAATTAAGCTTTTTTATGAAAAAAGCCGGCGGTTCCTTATTAGATACCTGTATCTTCTATTAAGTTGGTCATAATAAAATAAGGAGATAGAACCTGAAAACAGAAAAATAAATTCTCGTGAACGGTGTCTGAAACGAAAATGATTCATGTAAATATCATAGATATGCAAAGTACCCACTTACTCGAATAGGTAAGTAAGTAATCGCACTTGTGAATTCACGTGGTAGGTCAGTACTTATATTGCATAATAAGTTGTTATTTAACTAAGTGCATACGAATGAGAAGAATATTAATGTTAAATGATAGCCGATAAATCTATAATAACATATGCAAACTGAAGACGTTCATTTTATTTGCATTTTGAACTTCAGAAGAACATTTGCTTGAGATTCAATATTAGGTACTCAAGACTGTACTCGTACTTCAAGAAATAAAAAAAGTATTTTCATAATTTACTTTATTGACGGTGTTGCTTCCGAAACTGCTTACGAATTACAGCTTTAGATGCACTTGAAAAAGGACTGTAAATATTAACAGAGATGAAATGGTGTTTGCTGGAATTGAGTGATAATATGTGTAGGAAAAACTAGGGATGCAAAGAAGAAGGCTAACCAATCACTTACCTACCACAGAGTTCTGCGAAGGAGCATATAACAGAATTACAATATAGATATACAGGGTGTCCGGGGGTAAAGTGCATTAACTTCGGAAGGTGATTCTACATGGTGGTAGGAGTAAAAAAGATTAACAACTTACAAGATATACAAAAAGACATACCTACTAAAAATCCTTAGTGTGATGTATGATCTTACTTGCTGAGAACCTGCCAGGCGCCCGACTCGACTGTGATTGTCCCGTATCGTAACAGCGGAAAATAATAAATCTGTCCGCACACGCCGGACTAATTTTATCTATTTACCACAAAACTACCCCTAAAAGTTGGAATTTCGAAAAAAGTTATTTATCTTTTTTACTTGTATTATCGTGTAGAATCACCTCCCGAAGTTAATGCACTTTACTCCGGGACACCCTGTATAAATTCACCGCGATACCTCAAAATAATTATCGCCACAACAAAACGAATAAGTACATACAAAACGATATATTTTTTTACTTTCGAGATTATCAAATACCTTCTTTTTAGTTCAAAACCTTGATAATGTCCACAAAAAACACCAAAAACTTGCTTCCAAGTTAGTCCCAATTCTTCTTCTGTTTTTCAAAAGCAAATGGACTCGAATTTACTATTTTTCTTCAAAATACTTTCCCAGGGTAGGGAGAGGTAAGTACTGGATAAATGTCATCCAGGTAGGAACTAAGCATATTTTCATTTCAGAACCAAACAGACGGCCTCCGTGATCAAGAGGTAAGGCTCTCGACTATGATTAGGTACTAATAAATAGATTATTAAGAATGGGTTGTTTCAAAAAAATTGATAAATTTATCAAATATTTGAAGTTCATTTTCACGTTCTGTGTAGGTTCTATTCAATTTCTGTGATTATTTCAGTTTCATGCAGCAACTAGCCTATAATTAATTTTCACGTTTTGTGTAGGTTCTATTCAAGTTCAGTTATTCTATAATTATGGGCCAGTTGCTTCATAAAACTGAAATAATCACAGAACTTGAATAGAACTTACACAGAACGTAAAAATTAACTTCAAATATTTGATGAATTTTAAACAACCCATCCTAGGTGACAATATGTAACCATTTTTCAGATGTACTAATTACCATTGGGTTATTATTGGACCGCTGGGCTTAGAAGAATTATATAATAACGTCATTGCAAATAATGCCGATGTATTACATTTTGAAGGTTTTAATATTTATGATTACTGATTACTAAAGTTTCGAAGGAGCGAAGGGCATAGGTACGTTATTGTTATGTATGCATGTTTCAATGTATCTCAACAGATGTTCCTTAGAGTAGGTAGTTATATGTACTGACTCAACCTCAACAGTGGTCAGTAAGATGTACTGTATGAGATATATATCAACTGTCGGCTAATACAGTTCGGGTCTTAGACATGAACGAAAATAGCCGATCATTTCCGATCTACAGGTGGGCACCTTCAGTGACAGTTTAACATATAGCATCCTTTTGAATTTAGAACAAACGTTCAGTCCAGTTAAATATTCATCATAATCTTGATCACAGGTTCTCAACGTGGGCGACAATCCCCTTGTGGGCGTTTGAGACTTTCAGGGGGGCAGTAAAAGACCCAGAGAAAATTAGGGGGCACTAAAATGGCACAGTGAGAGGGCGTAGCCAGGTAAAAAAATATGATCTAAAAAAGACAAAAAATGGTAATCACATACAACATCATTGATACAATAAGGAAGGAGGTAGCAACCCGGTACTTAAAATACAAAAGAATTGATTTTTTAACTTGTTTAAAGGTTGAGAACCTATGATCTAGACTTAAACGAACCGAAGTAGGTATTATTGTAACTCCCGATCATCAGAGAAAACAACAGTCACACCACAGTTTTTTTTTTTCATATGTTATATTTAAAAAAAATTGTTCCTTGTAAAATCGGAATAGTCATACTTCGCCGGATATTGAACTCACGACCTCTAAGATCAGGATCTTACCATTCAGTTACGGAGGTTGCCAGGAAGAGGAAAAATACAATAGGAGAGTTTTTATGTTGTCATTATGTTCCTACACAATAGTATTTTATTTGTAACAGCATTTTTGTTTTGTTGTTTAGAGCTAGTAAAACTTACTCAATAGAGTGCTCTTTGATATATTAATAAAAAAAATAAAAAATAAAAACAATTATCACCGTATCGTTAAAGTGCCTTTCTTCGATCCGTGAGGGTTAACACTGCTTCATTTGAAATATTTTTTTAGTACTTCAATCAGGCCGGCGCGGCGCGGTCGAGGGGCAAGCCCTTGACTCGCAATCCGAAGGTTGCGGGATCGAATCTCGGCGTGGGCAAATACATTTTATTTCATTGGTTTGTGTCAAAGATATTATTGAATATCTTTGGTTTGTATTATTTCACAATTAATGCATTTCAAATAATATATAGTATATTTGCGGCACGTTCCGGAGTGGAAGATACTCTCAGTATCGCACTGGTGTAAAACCACCATTCAGGAATGAAACGTTGCTTGAAATGGCTTTAGCCATGTTTTGTGATCAGATCTGAATATCCAGGTACTTCCCCACCTTTCACTTTCCCATCTCTTTTCCCTCCCCACTACCTTGAGCCTTACAACATGCCCCAAGTGGTATGCAATAGACTCACTGGTTCCAGACGAGAGTTTTGGAACTCTTGTGCAGTATTCACATTTAAAAAGACAATCATTGATGTCTTACGTCCGACCTCTCTCTGGGACTATTATAATACGAAAACTTGTATTGTCTTCCCTAGAAACATCATTCCGCCCACAAAAACTAGTACAGAGGATTTCGCTCAATTGGTACACCGGCTTATCGGGACAGCCGGTTATTTAGGACAAAATGAGTGTGTCCCCAAGTGTTCCAATTAAGCGGAACCTTAGTTAATGAAATGTAATCATTATCAATCATCAAACAGTATTAATAGCCTTGCGCCTGTCGTACACACTCGATTCTCAAATAGATACAAACAGAAATGCTGCCATCCATATTATTAATACGCTAAGCTACTTTTGTAATTCGTCAAAGGATTGCGCCACTAACGCTAACAGGTCGCATGAAGACATGCCCCCTCTAGGTATAAGTACGACGTATTTGTAGATTTTGTGTATCTCTCCGGATATGGAAATATTGAGGGTAATACTTAGAGTTGCGAATAATAGTATCACGCGGTTATATATTACATCGAAAATGCCATCAATAACACAGCTTTAGAAAGAGTCGCAGAAATGAGATATTTTGGAATTATTTTGGATTAAAAACTTAGTTTCGCCATTTTCGCCAATCATATCCACCAAATTATGAACAAAGGTATGAAGAATAACTAAAAACTTTAATTCCATACAAGCCATTAAACTATTATATGTATCTCTAGTTAGAAGCCAAACTGAATATAACTCGGTGGTTTGGTCCCCATCAAACAAAATTCACGTTAGTAACATTGAGCGACTACAAAAACATTTCTGCGTTTTATAAATTTTAAATTAAATATCCTACTAGAAGACTTAAAATATAAACTATTATTAAATATTCTAAAAATACACACACTAGAAAACAGGCGTAAAATAAGCGACTTAACATTTTTATTCAAAATACTTAACTCTAAATTCGACTGTTGCGAACTCCTGCAACTCATAAACTTACGAATACCGGCAGTAACCACACGACAAAATACACTATTCTACTGTAGCATTCATAAGCGGAACTACATTGCCCACTCTCCGATACAACGATTTCACACTATGGGAAATCAGTACTTAAGTGATGTTGACATATTTAACATAAACTTGGCGAATTTTGTGGATCATGTAAAAGACTTATTCCAAAACTATTCCTAAACATATATGTATTTTTGTAAACCTATCAAATCGCTGTATTTTTATGACTTGTTTGCATTTTTTATTTAATTTTGTTTTATTATATCTTTATCTGTTTAAAAATCATCTGTCATGAATTAATTGTACTACCAATCATGTAAAAGCCTTCTGGGCGTTAAATAAATAAATAAAATAAATGACATCTTTGCCTGTCGCGGTTTCTTTGTTCCGTTGACTTGCTGTCCCTGTATCACAGTTGATCCAAGGAACCGACTATTTTTGGAACCAGTTCCTATCGGATTTATAAAATGGTCACCAACAATCAAACTGGGCAAAACCGAACCAAAAGCCGCCTTGCAGCAAAAACCCGGGGAGCCGATTTTTAATTGCTTTTTTTTTGCGCAAAGTTACCCCAAGCGAAATGTTGTTGTTAATAAAAATATTCTCATGTGTAGATAATAATATTCTTTTCACGGCCAATGCATTGTCTGGCGTAAGTTACAGATAAAAGGTAAACCTACTTCTGTTGATCTCCTGAATTATTTCTCTAGTAACCACTCCGGACACACTTTCATCTCATAAAAAAGGTCCTTCGGAAATCCAAACAATGCAAAGAACAATAATATTATTATTTTATTCTTCCGACAGTCGGTCTGCCTATCGCGTGTTTATCTCGTTTTATTTGCATAAGTCTCTGTGATTAGAATCCTCGATCAACTTCCAGTTATCACGATCCATGAATAAAAATATGTGGAAATATTATGGTATATTATTTGTTATAATGGTATGGGTATGAATCGAATGCTAATTTTTGTATAAGCTTTATTATTGTAAGTGCGCAGTATATAAGGTGTGTGGTCTAACACGATGAAATCGATATCTTTACAATATTTGATCGGTAGGCGTAACTACCGATGATTTTATACCGATTTCCCGAGCACGGTCGCATTGTTGACAGCCAAAACGATATTGACAGGAAATAAATAAGAAATCGATATACAATGGTACCACTGGCTGATCTGTTTATGGATTCACGGTCCGAAATATCAAACGGATACATAAAAACTTAAATTATTAATAAATTGACAATTTTGAATTGAAATACTACCATTAATATTATACATTGGCACTTCGCATGTACTTTTTGGTTAATTAGTTAATGATGTCTTTAGTCATATTTCAATTCAATCAACAATTAACTTATGACAGCCAGCGTAGTCTAGGGGTAAGGCTTTTGACTCGCCATTCGAAGGTCGCGGGATTGAATCCCGGCACGGGCAAATAAATTTTATTTTGATGATTTGTGTTATTTAACAATTAATTCATTTAAAATAATGTATAGAATATTTGCGGCACGTTCCAGAGGGGAAGATACTCTCAGTATCGCCCTGGCGTAAGACCACCATTTTGAATTGAAACGTTGCTTGAAATGGCGTTAGCCGTGTTTAGTGACCAGATCTGAATAGCCATTAATAATAAACTTTCGTTTTTCCAATCGATCGAACGGAATAGATTGATCGCGTCTTTTTTAAGTCTATGGCCCGCTATATTATTTCTTTCAATTCTAATAGCTTTGTTAGTTTATCTTCATCCAATAATAAGCCAATTATTTTGCATAACGAATGAAATTATTCAAAATGTTTTGTATATTAACAATTCATCTGACTCAAAAACGCTAAAATTTGTCAATCGTCAGTCGGGATATCTCTTGTTGATATTGGTAACTGACCATAGATGACGGATTTAGTCAATACCGTATTGATATAGGGTTTTATCGATCGTCCGTCGTAGATTTCTTGGTATCTAAATAAATCTTCAAATCTACAGAATGTAACCAGATGTTTCAGAAAGAAAGGTTCCATCATCAGCATACAAAATATGAACACTATCAATTATTTTCAAAATGATACCACAAAGCGTATTTACAATTATTGAAGTAATTTTATTTTTATTGACATTTACTTGGAACATAATAGAGTAGGTATGTTTGTGTAGTTGTTAATTATGTACATTGTGCCCTTTCATAATAAACAAAGCGTATTAAATAGCTTTTCTGTGAAACTATTCCTATTTATTAACGTTTCATGACTTGTAAAAAATAACACTATCGATTATTATTCCGGGGTTTTACTGTGACTGTAGAACACATGCACATCTCCACAAGTTGTATGTAATGCGTTCTACAGTCAGAATAAAATAAAACCCAGTAACAATTATTATTGTGTTATTTTTAACTCCACAAATATATGTTTTCACAATACTATGAAATATTCAACCTGCTACGTCAGCATCCATTTGAACTTTTTGATACAAGTTTCCTCAATGCGTATTATTTCTATCTAAGACAGTGATTCATATGAAGCGATGCAACCTTGAACCATCTCTGTGTAGGAAAATCCCTTTGGAGTTTGCGGTTATCAGATATATGATTATTTGTAAGTAAGCAGAAATAATAACTTATAATTAATTACTTTATACTTTTCTTTTCAAACTAAGTTAACACCGGCCAACTAGAGCAATAGTACTCGGATTTAAAGGGACATTTTTATGAATTGATAGAACCGCTATATAAATCTAAGATCGCAGTCTGCATGGTTTGCGAACTCTTTTCTGAGCCTGTCTTTCCCCCAAGAACAGTGAAAAATAATGTTTCAATTTTATGCATAAACTAGTACTTCCGCATTGTTACTAGTATTCTCTTCACTGCCTTAATAAGAAGCAATTTAGAATACAATGATACTTTTTGGTCCCCGTACTATAGAACACACCAAATAAAAATTGAGAGAGTTCAATACAAAATTTTAATTGAAGTATTTTATTTGTATAGTATAATATATGTTAAATTCACAGCACTCGATATATATATATATTTTTTAATTTAATATAAATATAATTTCATATCTGCAAGTATTTTAGAACTTAGTAATAACATTATTAATTTCATTGGGGAGGCGGGTACGGGTACCATTGCCCCGGGAATCATTTATTGGATAACCAACACCCCTGCCAAGGGTCACCCCAATTGGTTAGATACGTTTAGTGATTTAGCATCTTAGCAGGGGTGCCCGGGTTCATGGGGTGAGGTTTGCCTAAGTCTTGGCGACGGATACATCTGCACCGCATTGAAAGAGATGGATTCATACGTTCGTCACTCCTAGACACACTGACTCCCAGATTCCTGCCCACCTCTCATACTTTTTTCCATCCCAGAACTTCAACTCCTTCCTTTCCCTAAAAAGACCTTTCACACAGCGTCTCCAAATATAACATAGACCTCGAGGGATTTTTTCCTCATCGCCTCCTGTGAGGAGCTACAGTAAAAAAAAATTGGAAATAAATTGATATTAAAATAATAATTTTAAATAAGTTAACGTTTATCAATATCAATACTTATACCGACTTATCTTGCAGAAGAACCGTGAGCGATTTGGTGCTTTAATACAAATTTTCTTTAAAAAAAACTTTCACAGGTTTTCTTAGTTTATCCTTTGAAAATAAACTTTTTCATTCATTCCCTAGTCTAAAGGCTGCGTGGGCTTGGTAGTAAATTTATATTTTCATATTGTAACGAGAGATTTAAATAAAATGCATAATTTTAACGGTAGATATATAAAATTAGTCTGTATTTTGGGTACAATCAATTTGCAAGTGTGACACGGTTAAATAAAAGCAAGGCTGTATAATAAACTTTAACAATAACTTTATGGGTTCACTCCCAAAGGAAACTTTAATTGATCCCATAACCGCTCGTTTTACCAAAAGGGTTACAACGAGTATCTTTACTCTAGGTTAGCTGAAATCCGAAGCCGACGGTTTACAACGCGTCTCTTTGGCTCAGAGTTTTACCTGAAGATGCTAGGTAAGAACCACGGACGTACAAAATATATGGACATACCCTTACGTATTAAAAAACGTGTTATTTCCCCCTCCCATTGGAACCATTTTTCGGAACCGGCTGGGCGTGTCCGGACCAGTGTCGTGCTCTCATCGTACATTTTACGCACGGACGCTGTATGTCTATGAAACACATACTTAGACATCGAGATACATAGCGACGCGAAACACAAAGCCGCTGTTTACTGGGTTAAGTAAATCATGAAACATTTGTAAAAGTGTCTACGGCACGGACGTACAAAATATATGGACTTGCCCTTACGTGATAAAAGGCGTGTTATTTCCCCCTCCCATTGGAACCATTTTTCGGAACCGGCTGGGCTTGCGAGAGCCCCGCGTTAATCTAAAAAATGTGACGTCATCATTCTTGTCCGGACCAGTGTCGAGCTCTTATCGTACATTTTACGCGAGGCGTTGTATGTCTATGGAACACATACTATAACATCGAGATACATGTAAATCATGAAACATTTGTAAAAGTGTCTACGGAAACAAAATATTCGACTATGAAAATACTCAGAACCATACTTTGCGAATTTGGACTTGACATATCTGTTCATAACGTGGCATGCAATTCGCGCTTCCATATAAAAAGGTCAATTCATTCTAAAGCAGATTTGACTTTCAAGAACTAAATGGTGATATTATAGTGCAAGGTGCCTATATACTGTTAGATTGATTTATTGGCGAATCACATCTCTTTCCTCTCTTCGTCCCGCCATAGTTGGTTTTTACCCCTCATCTGTAAGTTCTCGTCTAGCTATTTGTATGTCTATGGTCTACGGCAACAAAATACTCCACTATGAAAATACTCTGATCCTTACTTTGCGAATTTGGATTTTACACATCTGTTCATACCGTGGCATGCAATTCGCGCTCCCATATAAAAAGGTCTATTCATTCAAAAGCAGATTTTACTATCAAGAACTAAATAGTGATATTATAGTGCGAGTTGCCTATATACTGTTAGATTGATTTATTGGCGAATCACAAGCCTCTTTCCTCTCTTCGCCCCGCCATAGTTGGTTTTTACCCCTCATCTGTAAGTTCTCGTCTAGTTATTTGTATGTCTATGGTAAGAACCGATAAGCAACTTTCTCTCTATAGTTAACATATTATGACTTTATATCGGTCATCAAAGCTGTGACATCCTTTCCAGGGATCATATCTGTAAGCCTGAGCGGCGGCGGGGTAAAAACTAACCAATAGCATCCCTCGCCCTAATCAGTAAGAAACGAAGAGAAAGTATTCGAGATTATAGAACTAATCAATGTTCACTCGGAATCAATTAGACGGTTTGTTAAAATATTAAAAATTTAAATCCGAAGTATCCAACATTTTGTTTTCCAAATATTATTATATATAGATTATAATCTTTAACATACTTAAAATATTCATTTTTATCATACTTACACCATTCTTCTTCTTTTAACGTTGATCTTTGCTATTTAATCTAGGCAGGAATCAATACTGGTTTCATAAATTTTATGCACTTAAGTACCTACCATGAGTAATTTATTATGACTTGTTTTATGTGAATGCCCAAAGGGCGAAAATAAATTCTTGCAGCGCTGATTAGGTTAGGTAAAATTAGTTGTAAGGTTAGATTATTTATGTAAGATCAGGTTAGGTTGGGTTAGATTAGGTTAGATTAGGTTCGGCAATAAAATAGTGCTGGTTATTCATGGAGAAATATGCTTAGAGTACCCCAACGAAAACCCGTATTTTCAAAATCTCGAGTGTTCGGGCTGAAAGTCGAAAAAATACTGTCCTTACTTACGGTCCAATGCAAATAAGACAAGATAAGGTATGAAAACACTAGGCTTTGTATTAAGAACAACTAAAAACTTTAATTCCATACTAGCCATTAAATTTTTATATGTATCTCTAGTTAGAAGCTAAATGCAATATAACTCGGTAGTTTGGTCTCAAAAAAAAATTGCGTTTTATTAATTTTAAATTAAATATCCCACCAGAAGACTTAAAATATAATTTATTATTAAATATTCTAGAAATACACACACTAGAAGACAGACGTAAAATAAATTAATTAACATTTTTATTCAAAATACTTAACTCTAAGTTCGACTGTTGCGAACTCCTGCAACTCATAAACTTATGAATACCGACAGTAACTACACGACAAAATACTGCAGCATTTATGGCGGAACTACTTTGCTCGCTCTCCGATACAAAGATTTCACACTATGGGAAATCAGTACTTAGGCGATGTTGACATATTTAACATAAACCTGGCGAATTTTCTGGATCTTGTAAAAAATTTATTCCTAAACATATCTCTATTTTTGTAAACCTATCAAATTTCTGTATCTTTGTATTTTTATGACTTGTGTGCATTTTTTATGTAATTTTATTTTTTATTATTTATTTATCTGTTTAAAAATCATCTGTCATGAATTAATTGTACAACCAAACATGTAAAACGCTCTCTGGGCGTTAAATAAATAAATAAAAGATTTCTATTTGTTATCAGATATTACGCTTTCAGAGCATTTAGCACGAGCCGCGGTGAACAATGAAATTGTTTCTTAATAAATATTACGTTATTTTAATATTCAAACAATGGTGACCTTTCCAAACAAGAAATTATTATATAATGTGTTTAGCGTAGATAGGTAGCCGCAGGAACTACACTATTAATGTTATGCAGTCATAAATAGGCATTATTTCATAAGTTTTTAATCTGTTGGGGATTACAGTCATCTGCGAAAATAAATGGCTGCGCCACATCTTTTACATTAACTCCCTGAAGAAAATTATTTTGCTGTGAGTGTTTTTTTTTAAAGGAATTAGTTTGATGGGTGGGTAGTAATCAGGAATCGCAGTTATTGTGTCCAGGAGTGACGGACATACGAATCCACCACTCCCACTGCGGTGGAAGGCGATGAGTCGATATAGTCCTGCTGGAGAGGTCAAATGATCGCTCTCAACCGGCCTCTCTCGATCATCCGCCGCCAAGGTCATGAACCCGGGCATCCTACTAAGTTACGAAATCTAGGGAACCACATAGAGTGACATTTTTTTATTTTTTATTATTTATTTATTTGTTTTTGTTACAAAGAATACATCAGTACAAAGAAGCGTTGACTGTCCAACTAGGATTCTCCCGTTCTAGGACAGTCAAATTGACAGTAACATTTTGATAGGCGTAAATTTAATTTACAGATGATTGATTTATATTGGGACACAAATCAAAAAATCATCGCCAAATAACTTTATCTTTCTTACTGAGGCAAAAAATATTTAATAATTTATAATTAACGACACAGTGTCCTTTTCGTACATGTTTTTTTTCAATATAGAAAGAAGAAAGAAATGTAAAATTTTAAGATTACTTCCAAATAAACAAATAAAAATAGTACATATATAATACATAAATAAACCAAAAGATTACTTGTAAATAAACCAAAAGAATAATACATATTAGTACAAAGTTAGTGAAAGCATTGAAGAAGAAACAAACAGAAAATACCTGTTATACAGTGACCTTATTAAAATATGTACAGCTAAATTGTTTAATTATTACAGCTTTATACTTCCGTAGAGGCATACAAAAAATATCAGAATCATTAGCATAAAAGGTTTTCAAAAATGTTTAAAGTGTTTTCAATCGTACTCTAAAGAACTAATCAGCCACTACAATAAAACTAAATCCGAAAGAAGCTTTTGTTTATCCAAAGAATGATTCTGGAAAAGGTTGTCCGTTCAGGCCTCGGCTAAACGCCATTGCTATTTTTAATAAATTATTTTTCGCCTTTTAATAATCTTGGCGATGAAAAGTATTTTTTTCTAAAACAGCGAACACCCTCGATCGGTGAGCCATGAAAATCACACGTTTTTTCCTGTATTGTATATTCCGCACTGAAAGTAAATTCCTCCTGGAGCTATGGAGCTTTGAAATATCAGTTTTTTGTTAAATAAAATGATTATGGTGAAAAAATGCTACTGGCTGGTAATAATACAGCTGTCACCGGGAACCTACCAGCTTTGGCCGGCATGATATCAAGAACGACAATTCGACGAACAACAAACATGAATATTTTTGCCATACTACCAAATATGGCACATTTTAAATTGTTATAGAAAAAAGAAACGTCAAACCTAAAGAAAAACATCAATATCTATTAATAGTGTTATTTTTGTGTTGTAGTCGGCAGTGCGTCACTAAAATTTATTACTTGACGGTCCTCGGTTCTAATATAATGCGGTTATTCACGGCTATGCGCGAGCCTCCGATAGCGCAGCAGTATAAAGCGCCTGACTATCAGCGCCCAGAGAGACATCCAGCGAACGGAGGTTCGAATCCTGCCAAATCCAAAAAAGATAAACATTTTTATTATTTCTTCTTCAAATTTTGCAAATCCACTTTGTGGCACCATTTTATTAATTAAATAATTAAAAACACTTTGTTTTTACCACAATAATCTTTATTTAAAAAGTCGACATGTTTCAAGAACGATGTTCTCTTCATCAGGACATTATATGTACTTATTATTGTATATTTTTATTATTGTAAAATCAATATCCAATCTTCAAACCATTTTAAAATAAACAGGCAAATGAAAATGAAGCGACATCTAGCGACTTTCTAGTTTCACTTCTACCGCGTGTGAATTGCACACTCTGATTTTTTTGACAACAATAATCCGTGAAAATACCTTTTGAAATGGTTGTTTACACTCGCCGTAATATGTTTCATCCCACGCTAATAATGTTCACACTTCAAATGACGCTGACTGTTTAATATAATAATAATGTTTTGTGTACACAGTGACTAAATGTGAATTCAAACTTCGGATTTATATTACCTAAATTACCCAAGACAAATTATTATTATTTTTGTTTACATGTATGAGAAATTTTGTATCTATTTGAAGTACCACATTCCTGCGTTTATAACATGAGTTATTCAATGCATTTTAATCATTATCTAAACACAAATTAAGTTTCATTGACTTCGAGACTATTGATTCTCCGATAACATGACATGTGAACAGTGAATAGTGAAACTAATTGCATTTAACAATATCGATATAATTTGGGCCCATTCTGATCAAAATCATATCCCAGTAAATGATATGAGGGAATAAGTATACATAATGTCCATTCCTGTATCCATTCTACATTAACCTTCTAAGGCAGGGGTCTCCAAACTTTTCAGCTTTAGGGCCATACTGCTTACTCCAGTAAGTTCCAAGGGCCAAATTTAAATTTTCCTGCCATTGTCTAGTTGCCGAGTACGCGCCCTTAGGGCCAAATTATTGTTTTACAGTGCAGTGATATAATTAAGAACAAATATCAAAACTCATCTTGGTTAGAATTTTATAAGACTCTTCCTCTGGCACAATTGTATAATTTGCATAAATTTGCTCGTGGGCTGTTTTCTGTTTTTGGTACTACTTACTTAGTATGAGAAAACATTCTCTAAAATGAAGTACACAAAGAATGTTTACAGATTTGAGTTAACCGATGAGCATCTTAAATCTCTTTTAATAATTGGTTCAAGTAAAATTGGTCCACAACTACAAACTGCTGTCAGTGGAAAATCACAATTATCTAATCTCATTGGTATTTATATGTTATGATGTTTACATGTTATGTGTTAATATGTTATTATGTTAGTTGAATTCATTTCAATTATTTTTAGTTACTACGCTAAAGTAAAATTTTCTGCGTACGTATTATACTTGTCATGAAGCTTTACCTAGCAAGTAAATAAAGCCGAGTTCATATCATTCTGTGTTTTTTTATACAAAATATCACGACAACAATAAGCCATTAGCCTCCACGGGCCGGATTGATGCCACTGGCGGGCCGGATATGGCCCGCGGGCCGTAGTTTGGAGACCCCTGTTCTAAGGTGTTGAATGCACAATTTCAACGCCTTAGAAGGCCACCGAAAAAAAATTTTAGGTTTTTTTTTCAGTTAGTCTCAGGAGGCCGATCTTGGCCGGTCAATAAAACCCTCTATAAATTTGCCCAAATCCTACGGTCAGTTATCCATATTTGCGAGTACGGTCTACGATTGTTTACACATACTCCGACCGAATCGTCAAATGACAAATAATGCAAAGAGAGGCAAGAGATACAAAAAACATAATTAGAGATACATAATATAACACAACATATTTTTTAGCAATCGCAGAACATTTTTTCTGAATCCATAAATATTATCGACGAAAACATCTACTTCAGCACACTCAGAGGGCTAAAATAGGTGATATTATTTTTTAAATTTATTCAGGGGAAACATATTATGGCGTATTAAACAATGGGAATAGGCCACTTGCATCACATTTTTAATTTTTTTCCGGTTTAGGCAAATATTCTAAGATATTCCGTATTTATATATAAAATCAGCACCATTACCATTACGTTTATAAGACAGCTACAGAATACATAATACGAGTATGTACGATGTTCACTTCGTAGAACTTGTCAAAACGTCAAACCAAACGATAACTTCTCATAGTACAAACAATAAAGCTAGTGAATTTTAAGTGTCAAATTAAAAAATTCGCTTAAAATGTAAGTGTTGCTATAAAAATAAAAAAATCAGTGAGGAATTTTACAAAATTAATTGAATATTATTTATCGGAGAAGGAACATTTTCATGTAGTGACATAACGAGCCAAAAAACGGATTTATTTGAAAAAAAAAAAAAATTCTAAAAATTTTTAGTAACATTTTCGTAATCTTGGCAGAAAAATCAATCCACACGATTTTTCCAAGTCCTTATGAAATCCATGCAAGTGGCCTGTTGGGGACATTTAATATTATATCGTGGTCTCCCTAGATGCCTTTTTCCTTCTGACCTCAACTGGGTATTGGTATATCACACACTGCTTTTAATTCTTTGAATTGTCCTAAAATTACCCAATGTATGTACGTAATTTACGTGACTTGTGGAGGCTTCGAATCCCCGATCGCGCTATAAAAAGGTTAAGTTAAATTAATTGATCAGATATTACAAAACCTCATCTCAGTAAAACTTGGACGTCTGTGTCATTTCCTAGAAAACCACACGGGCCGGTAGTTACATAAGGTAAACAGAGCTAGAAATATAGGAGTGGTTTATTTTACTTTCAAAGGATTCTATTCTAACATGTCTTTACACCGTTAGCCGAGTGAAAATCATTAAAAAACTATGAGTTCTAAAGAATAATTATAAATATTGTGGCTTATACTTATAAGTTATTGGTCTTCCACAGATAACACAGGTCTGCAACAAAAATGCTGTCTGGATGGTTTCAACTGATTTCTATGTATTTACATAGGTGTTCTGAAAACTAAAAAAATACTCAAAAAATTCCAGAACGTCAGGTTATTTTGCAAAACGGTACATATATATATATATATACCTAGATATAAATATATAGATAGAGAGAGTGAGCTCTGGCATCATGAAATTAAGCATTGCTAAACCGTTCATCCGATTGCGATGAAACTTTGGGGATTTGATGTGTGCATTCTGTGTATACCCGCGATGGTTTCTGTATACAATAGTGGGCTCTGGCATCATGAAATTACGAAAAATTAATCAATTAAATAAAAATGAAATGTATGTGCGCGCTTAACTTCCGAACGACTGCACCAAAATGGATAATTCTTTTTTTTTTGTTCGTAATTATCAGGACAAGGTTTGTATAAAACTACTGGTGAGCTCTGGCATTATGAAATTTGTTTAAAAAAATTGCAATCGGTGGTACGCGAGCTGTTTGAAGACTGAACGTACCGGTACTGAATGTAAGAAATGCGGGAGGGGGGAGGGAAACTCGGGTTAGGTGTTCGAGAGAGGGGGGAGGGGAACTAGGGATCGGGGAGGGAAACCTGAATTTTTAGGCAATAACAAAGACCCTAACTAAAAACAAATCGTCAAAAAAATGTTAAAAGCATTTCAAGCTTTAGGTTGCCTAATGAGTTTAAAAGTACATTTTCTTCATTCCAACCTCGACTAGGTACTTTCCAGAAAATTTAGGAGATGTGAGTGAAGAGCAAGGTAAAAGATTTCACCAAGATAGTAAGGAGATGGAAAAAAGATACCAGGGAAGATGGAGCACCTCAATGATGACAGACTACTGTTGGACGCTTCAGAGAGACCTTCCAGATGCTTCCTGCAAGCGAAAATGTACTAAAAGGAGTCTCACTGGGAAAAAGAAATGTGTTTAATGCTTACTAATGAATATATTTTAGATAAAAAAAAGAAGTTTTTTGTTATGCAATTATAAATTAATTTTTTTTTTAGTCTTTTATCTTTTATTTTAAGATGATAACTTGTTTAACATGGATACATACATTGTCAGAAAACGTGACGTTCATGACAAAAAGAAAGTCATTTTCGGATTCAGCACACCCAAAAACATAAGAATTACGAAAAAAAACCAAAAATACTCTCCATTTTTTTGTAGACCTGTGTAATTTGTCTCTGCAGATTCCATTCCCGCTTAACACGACAGCATAAATAATATTCGCATGGAAGATGTTAAGAGTTGTGTAATTTTCTGGAAAATATTTTTACCTGTGATAACACCGATCAATCTATAATTAGTTACACCAGTTTAATGAATTGGAATAATATTGCATCCAATAAAACCCGCAATGTTGATTGATGTATTCTAATTTCATTGCCTTTCTTTACCACTTTTTTAAAATATAAAGTTTTTAAAAATTGAGCTTTTGACGTCTACAGCTGGACTCTCTCGGCCCACCGCCTTGCGCTGCGTTCGGAAGGATGGATTTATACGTTCATACTCCTTGACACATTGTCCCCCAGATTATTACCCACCCCTCATTCATTTTTTCCTTCCCAGAACTTCCTTTGCTTTCTTTCCCTAAAAAGACCCCCACACACCAACCCCAAAGATGACATAGACCACAAATTTTTTCTCAAGGCCTCCTGTGTGTAGTTACTGTAAAGTAAATGTACTTATATATATAATTTTAAAACAATATTGGCCCAAACAGGCGACCCTGTGGGACTCAAAAAGGAATTGATTGACTATTGCATGATAATTTATTTATCTCTAGCTACTTGGATAATTGCTGTGTTACTTTAATGTGGTAAGAACTGAACTAACCCATTGCTGTACTGGTATTGCCAAAGTGTAATTGTTATAGGAGTAATTGTGTGACAGTAACAATGGCCTTTGTAGGTCATAATCAGTGCAAGAACCAGTGACGCATACACGACGAATGAATCATACTAACGGCCAGCTTAACAAAATATATAAGGAAGAAGTGTTGCATTCGTAAACTGTATCATGTCCTCTCGGGGGATTTTCGATGACGTCAAAGAACTCTTTGGGGGTTCACCTTTCATTTTGAGGTATATGATCTGATAACTAGTCAAGAACTTGTCGAATAAGTCATTTCAGGTGTGTAATGAAGAGTTTTGCAAATCTACTTAAACTTAAATTAAAAATACTCTTTTAATAAAATGCAACAATAAGAAGCATGAGCGCCCGCAAAAATTTTTTTAGGGGGGGGCAAAATATTTTTAGTAATGTTTTAATGTAGTTTTAATTTACTGTAGCGTATTTGTATGGTGAACGAACGGACAGGCCACTGTAGTAACGAAGGGCACACTTTTTTTATGCTATCACAAAGTGATATAAAATAAATGTAGTAATATTATTTGAATATTTTCAATCAATCCAGGGGGGCAAGTGCCCCCCCCCCATTGCCCCCCCCCCCCCCCCCCTGCTGGCGCCCATGATAAGAAGACTGGTTACATGAAGTTACTAATAGATATGCAGATATGGCAGATCTATTTAACTGCACTGTAGGTTCAAGAGGGGTATTCTATAAAAAAAAAATATATATTAATTTTATTTATATTATATATTGTAAGTATATCTCTGGTGTCACTTCTCAATTTTAAGCAGTGTTTATGGTATATTTATATAAATAAATAAATATAATAGATATTTTTAAAATGCAACAGGATCAACGCACACTGAGAAGTATTACGTATTTAGAGCCAGTGAGACAATGGCATCCCCAATTGGGTTATATTGTAAGGCTGAAGACAGTGGGGAGAGGAAAGAGATGGGAAAGAGGAAGGTGGAGAAGTATCTGGCTATTCAGATCTGTTCATCAAACACGGCTAAGCCGCTTCAAGTAACGTTTCAATTCGGAATGTTGGTCTTATACCAGAACAATACTGAGGGTATCTTACACTCTGGAACGTGCCGCAAATTTACTGAATATTATTTTTAATGAATTAATTGTTAAATAACACAAATTAATCACATAAAATTTATTTGCACATGTCGGGATTCTATCCGGCGACCTTCTGATTGCGATTCAAAAGCCTTACTCCTCGACCACTGAGGCCACATTCAAATTAATACTAAAATCGTACAAAAAGGAGTTGTTTTCTATGGAAAGTCTAAAACTCTGAAGGATCACACCATCAGGACGGAAACGACAAAATCGGCAAAAGATATGTAGCTTGATCTATATGTGCAGTTCTGTAAAGTAAGCTTTATAAAAACACAATCTCTCAATAAATGCCACATGTTTCTGATGACTGATGAGTGTTTACAACTAGGTAGGTACTTATGACAAATAGAACATCTGCATTTTTCTCATAGGGGATTAAAATTGTTTATTATTGTTGTTATTATTCATTCACAAAATATTTTTCAGATAATTCATCACTATGGCATTCCGACTTGTCAAACTGTTACACAAATCTTGTTTTCAAAAGGGTTTACCCTTCCCACAATCTGGCCGGGGTTCCCCCAATACTGTTCTTACGTTCTTTAGCTTTAAATGTTGCCAGCATCTTAATTTCTCCACGCGCTTTCTCTATACCCAACTCTCATGCGAACTGCAGGGAATTCCCGGCGGGCCTTTCCGCATTTATAGCCTTCCAACAGAAATCGTTAGTAAGATTAACGTCTTTGGTATTATAAAACCAAATGATCATGCAAATTCCGATTGTCAAGTTATAAGAAACTTTGGTGAAAGGTTAGGTAATAAAGTAAATTTATTTAACCAATAAACATGACCTACCACAATGCAAAAACATATGTAATTCTTATTTTGCCTTTCTGTGGTAGTTATGTGGATATCTACTACAAGATTTTATTTTATATTTTTGTTTTTCATTGATTAAATTAATGTTTTCTGTAAACCAATACAATATTTATAATATAACAGGTTTTATTAAATAATTTTTGTTCTGTTTTTTGTCATTTTCTTCGTTTTATACGATTTTAAATTTTTATTTAACTTTAACATAATTATGTTGAGAGGTAATATATCTTTATTCATAATCGTTTACATTGCCTAACTTTATTATAATCATGTTCCAGTTAAAATGAAAATTCCCCATGGTTTAACAGCTAATATTCATAACATTTTATTCTTAAAATCATTTCCAACTATACCTACTCACAAAATTTTTTAAAAGTTGACTTTTGAGTCATGAAATGTTGAATTTTATTCTCTAATGGTTTATATATTTTTTTAAAATAGCTCATTTCCGAACTAGATGTTTAAATAAAAGGAGGTCTAGCACAAAGAATTGCATAACTTTGCAATACAGGACCATAGGCATAACTACCAGCCCAATCTTTGTTTGATCGAAGGTAACTACCGATTATTTTATACTGATTTAAATAGCACTGTTGCGCTGTTGATATCAGACAAATATTGATGGAAATAATTACGGTTGCAACACTGGCAGAACTGGTAGTTTTTGAGAATGAGCTGGGATTAATTAATTAATGAGGTATTTACTCATATTTCAACCACTTTCGTTTCCAAGATCAAACGGAATAAATTGATCGAATCTTAGATGAATTAGTTTATTCTATGGATCGTTTATGCTATTTATTTCAATTGTAAGAGCATCGTTAGTTCGCCTCCATTCATTAATAAGCCAGTAATCCGACCTACAGTATTCAAAATGTTGTGTATATTGACAGCTTATCTGACACTCAGGCGGCCGAGTTAAAATTTGTCAATATTCGTCCGGAATATTTCTTATCAATAATTATTGACCGTGCTCGCAAATATTGATAACTGACCATAGATGACGGATTTTCCAATATCGTATAAATATAGGATTTTATCGAGTGCAATCCGTGCTAGACTCCTGGTAACGATATTGTTGGGCCGTTTGTTTTAGTTAAGAAAGTTACACGGTTTCTAGCGGTAATCAAGCGCGTTAGAAATTGAGATATTGCATTATTTTATTGTACCCTTTTGTACTATAAATAATTGGGACCTGTATAACTAAAGAGATTTAAATTTATTTTGTAATGTAAGTGTGTATGACTTATCCATGAACATTTTTGTTTGAAATTTTATATATTCTAGTAGATGTCAGTGAAAGTAAAAAATATCGGTACCCGCCATCCAAGAAGTGTTCGAGCCACCACTGGAACAATCAAAATGGATCTACATATCCAGTAGGAAACAATAAAATTTAAAAAAAACATTACTAAATCAATGCAAGAACTACCTACGAATAATTGATTCCACGTTCATGCTGCCTCAGATCGGGGAATCCGTTTTATTTTTAATTTACATCCAACCGCAAGCATTGTCTTTTTTATCACTTGAAAGTTGAAACAGGTCTGTACATGAACAATCGATTATTTGCTTCGCACTAGAATAATCTGTATAATATCTATACTATATATAAAAATGAATGTATATTTGCTTCCTTGCATAAATGTATGTATGTATGTTGTTTAAGTATTGCTGTATTAAGCAAAGGAAATGTTTGAAACTTTCAAAATACCTTATTTCCACCCTCACAAAGATTTCTAGATGATTACAACCACACGAGAATACGTCTGAAAAGTTTTTTAATCATTACAAAAACTCTTACGAAACTACAATGTTACAATTTGAGAATGACATTTTGCAAACTATCGATTGTTCAATCAAAATTCAATTTTCGAATAAACTCTTTAAATTAATGAATTTAATGAAAAATTAAAATTTTAATCAAGAAATTTAAAAAGGTGGCACGCTAGCTGCTTGAAAACTAAATGAACCAGGACTGAATAATTGGAACGCGGGAGAGGAGAGGGGAAAGCGGGAGGCGGTTGGCGGGACGGGGGAGTGGTAGCGGGGAGAGGGAAGGCGAGGAAGGTGGAGGAAGGGGACACGAGAGGGGAAGGGGCGGCGGAAGGGGAATGGGACGAATGGGAAAGGACACACAGTGAGAAACAATTTCTTTATTAAGTGGCATCGCAACGCATGCCATATAAAAGTTGCAAACCAAAGGAATATTATAAATGAGGAAAAGTGATTGTTTGTTCGTCCTTCTTTCACGTCGCCACGGAGCGACCGAACGATGTGTTTTTTTGCATAGGGATAGTTGGAAGACGAAGAAGTGACATAGACTTCTTTTAATTCCGGAAAAAATATTTGATTATCGTGTGAAAATTCACAATCGAAAACAATAACCCACCGAAGCTCTTTGATGTTTAACATGAAGGGAATAAATAGACGTATCTTCTGTTCTTTTCATTTTCAAACAAGATGCCATAGGTCACCCCACAAGGTTTGCTATGTTTGGTAACTTAACTTGCCCAGGTTCATCAGGTGATTGGGAGAGACTGGTTGAGAGAGACCTAAATCTCTCCAGAACACATCTTGTGGACTCTCCCGACCCATCGCCTTGCACCTCAATGGGAGGGATGCATTCATAAGTCGGTCACTTCTGGACACATTGACCCCCAGATTCCTAGTCATCCCTCATACTATTTCCCTTCCCAGAACTTCCTTTCCCCTAAAAGTTCCTCGAAGATGACATATGCCTTGACGATTTTTTTTTCCTCATGGCTCCCTGTATGAAACTAAAGTTTTAAAAAAATCTTTCTCTTAATCATTTTTCACCGCCCTTGAGGTGATTTTAGCCAAGTATTATTATTTTAAAAATACTAACTTCGTTTAGAAGAATAAAAATCTAAAGCTAGTATAAAATTAGTACATTTTAATGGAAATAAAACAATAACTTTATGTGTAACCACGATTTAATTAATTAATTTATTCAATACCGACCGAAGCATCTTCAGGGTATAAAATTAAACTGTTTAATTTATACCAGTTTAATTTTTAACCAGTTTAATTTATAATTTTGTACCCTGAAGATGCTTGTGTTAAGCGAAACCGGTCGGTATTTGAAAAAATAAAATAATTAAAGCATGGTTACAAACAAAGTTATTGTTTTATTTCAATTAATATGTCAAACCACAAAGTGACTGCTTTCTACCAAAATGTTAATATATTTTATTCACAATTAAGCGGATATGAACCCACAACCTCTGGTTACCGACAGAGGATGTAATAAAGATTTGAATATCACAATATTATTAAGTTTTTTCTAATTAAGATCTACGAGTGGATAACACACATTATAATAAATTGCGAGTACACCTTCCTTTTCTTATTGCTGCATGCAATAAACTCGTTCGTATTATACAATCGCGTGTGAGAAAGACGCCTAAACTTTTTGTGAATGTTAATACGGTATGTCCTTGGTATCTTCTTTACTTAACCTGTCAGATAGCGAGCAGTGAACCATAGATCTACCGGTTTTCAGCCCTGATAAAAAACTAGATTCTGTTAAACCGTGGCTTTTTTCAGTCCAGGTTTTTTTATTCCCAGCGCGTACTCGTACTTTTAAGAGAAACGATTGCGCAGCCGTTTTAATACAAAACTTAATTTTAGGTTTAAGGCCAAAATACTTTTTAAATAAAAAAAGTATGGCAAATATCTAGTACTGATAGGAGCTGTTTTTTTTAATTATTTTTGTTTAAAGTTGTGATACATTGGTAATCAAATAAATCAAGTTTCTATGATTTTGGAGGCAACTATGACTTTTTTGGGAGTGATTATTATTATTAAAAAATAATCTTACCCTGTCGAGTTGGTATAATGCAAAATAAACAATCAAAAAAATTACATATCTCGAAAAAGGCAATTCTTTGATTAGAGTTTTTTAAATCTATATTCGACAAATTTGTGTCGCAAATTGAGGGCGGTGGAGGCTTATGTTGAAGGAGGCCAAGGCTCGAAATGGGCTGTAGCGCTATTGAAAAAGAACTATATATAAGTGATTCCAATGATCAATATTTTGGTTTCCATATATTTTTACTCGTATAAAAATTAGTTGTAACAATGGTTAATTGGCCCGTTCTGGCTTGCCGTACATTGTGCTGATCCTATTTAAGTACTAAAAACTGGTTTCAGTGTCTGTGCTAGGATTTCCTGAATCTTTGGTCCATTCGTCACCGGATGCCACATTGTTCGAGCAGTTCCCGCGCGAAATTAAAAGCAGTCGTAAAAAAGTGGGAAAATTTACCTGACGTCCGCCACTAACCCATTATTCTTAAATACAATCATTAATTCAAAATGTCTTCTATTTTTAATTAAAAGGTTATCTTCTATTTTGTTGAAAAATGGGAATCGTTGTGTAAGGATGAATAAAATTGAACAACAAAATCTAAGTATTATGTAATTCATGTTTATTCTAGGTTATGTTTTTTGTTAAAACAAAATAAATTCTCCCACTCCCACATAATTTAGTTTTGAATGCCACTGGAATTAATATATAATTATAGGAGTTTGAAGAATTTGAATCAAAACCCATTTTTGTAAAGTGAAAAGATGCTCCGATATTTATTAGACAACCAAAACATCTGCCATAAATCACCCGCATTGTTTTAGGTCATTGACGTAAAGGTTTTAGGTACTACATTTAGTGACATAAAATTGATGCCCGGGTTTATAGGGTGAGGATTGTCTAGGTCTAGGCGGCGTATGCGTTTGTCCTTCTACTGCGTGGCGAGCTAGATCGGGAGAGACTGGTTGAAAGAGGTCATTTTAACTATGCCCGGCTATGTCAAAATGAAACTTAAATTAAAAACCAAACTTCTAGAAGTCATTGCACCGGAGTTAATGACATATGAACTGTTTATAATAACATTTAATATGTAAGTAAAAAAAACTAATTGATTCTAAAGCATGACATATAATAGTGTGTTAATATATAAACCTGTGGTTAGTTGAATCCTAAATAATTACAGTTTGGCAAAATAATTATAGTGATTACATCTAAGCAGCGATACCTGTCACCGTAAGTGAGTCACTCACATTTTTAATGTGTATTTGAACGCAATTCGTACTGACAAATTTGATTTATGTGGTCACTACAAGTGGTGTATTTAGGACGAGCAATTCGATAGCCAAAATGAAAAATTTTAGTGGTTTTCAGAACAAAAATCTTTATGTGGAAATTATAATGTAAGGATGAATGCATTGCTATGTTTTCATGTAGGAATTTATTAATTCAATATATTGTATCTTATAATAAATCAGAAATTATTATTTTTATCTTCCATCTGGTTTTTTATTTTTTTTAACATTAGCTCCACACAGAAGGCCCTGAGGAAAATAATTCCCCTCGCGACCTATGTCATCTTGAGAGATGCTTTATGGAGGATATTTGTAGGAAAGGAAGGAGAGGAAGTTCTGGGAAGGAAAAGAGTATGAGGGGTGGTTAGGAATCTGGCGTCAGTGTGTCCAGGAGAGACGGACGTATTAATCCTTCCCTCCCAATGCTGTGCAAAGCAATATTGCAAAATAATAGAGAGTACGGCTGGAAAAGTCAAAGGGACTCCCTCAACCACTCTCTCGAACCGGCCTGCCATGCAGCCGGTGGGCAGGCGCATCCGCCGCCGAGACCCGGGCGAACCTCACCCCATGAACCCCGGCACCCCGCTAAGTCAGGGGTGCCCGGTACCAAACGTAGCGAACCACTTGGGTGACCTTATGGCAGAGGTGTTGGTTGTATAGGTATTGGTTCCCGGGGCGGCAGTACCCATACCCGCCTTCCAAATTGTTAAATTTTCCAGCATTTTAAAACAGAACTATTTCATCCAGATAAACGAAGAGATTGTTTTAAGTAATAAATTCAATAATATTCACAATTTTTACGTTTGAGTTAGGATTGGTGTCGACATTTTTTTATTGTTTTTGTCAGCGTCGACTATTGTCTTGCGTCTGTGAACGACCTCTGCCGTGTCTGGCTTAACCGTGTCCATAGCCAATTAGTCGATATGTTTTTTTTTCTTACAAAATCGACACTTGTAACTCTTGAATTAAATTCTTCTACCTAGGTACGTCTCCTCGTAAGCTTCCTAGCATTGAGTTTTGGACAAAGGCCTTTCTAGAATTTCTCCAGTATTCCTATTCATTAAGGTTTCCATCTCAGACCAGATGATTTCTTTAGGTCGTCAGCCCATCTTAATCGCTAAAACAATCACGTTACTCTTGTTAAATTGACTTTAATACATAGTTCTGTTATTTCATCTCACATTTGTATGATATACCATCATAAATTCTACAAGGATCACATCTGGGACCTCTCTAGTTTATTTTGTATATCAATGATATAGGCACATGTTTTCAAAACTCCCACTTCCAAATTTTTGCTGATGACACTAATATTTACAGAAACATCACTAATATTAATGACTGCCTATAATTGCAAGAGGATGTAAATAGGCTTATGCGTACAATCAACTATTCTGTCTCGATGAAGATGATAGTAAATATCTCATGTAGACAGTAGATTTGTTTTTCAAAGAAAAAGAAACATGTTACTCTATGAAATGCATAGACAATACACGTGATATTGGTGACGTCTGAACTTTCGACCTATATGGGGATTATATTCCAAGCCGTGCTAATACAAACATTCCGACCAAGCCGAACTTATAATCAACTAATATACGGTGCAAATATGCTCAGCCTAGTCCGAATTGAGATTCTGGTAGCAATTTTAGTTAACTCAATTGACAGTTATTGTGCAACAATATTACATATCGATTTACTTATATTATCATCTCGACAACACTAAAATTGAAGCTAAAAATACCCATGAAAAGGTCATTCATAGTGTCCAATTTTTTTGGTATGATTACATACGCAAAATTGAACATTTGCATGTCGTGATTGCGTGATTATCGTCAAATTATTGTGAAAGTCATTGACGCACGTATCAAGTTTGCATCTACGCTAGCCCACAACAACCTTTATTACTGGATACCATGTCGTAGAAACATTAAATTGTTTGTTCGTTTTTCCAACACAGTTCGCGTGGGCTTGTTCCAAATGATGATGCTGGGAATGATGGACCATTATTTACCTGCGTATTAATCTCGAAAAAACCGCAAAGGGATTTCCCCGGATAAAGGTATAATCAAATATGGTAAATTCAGTCGGTTACTTTCAAGCTAATTTTGCCTTTATGGGATCAAGTTTGTTTGAAGTTTGTACCGTTTTGGTTTGAAGTAAACACAGGACTTTTTTTGAAGTTAAAACTTTACGTTAAAAGCAGTTTGAAGAGGAATTTAAGAAATATCTTGAGTCAGGTATAATATTAACATATTTTAAATCCATTAAAAAATGTAAGGCGTAGGTAGCTGCGTATATTGTATATTGTATTTTAAAGTACATTCGTATTAAAGTTTAAGAAGCTTTTAACCATAGAAAGATCATCTTATTTTTACCTACGTTAAAGATTATCATACATCTTAGAGATGTACTGAAGTTTAAAATTGTATATTTGACATATTATCGTAGGTACTAAATACGCAGTTTAAAGGTAGTTGAATACTTAATTTTGATTTTTTACTTTAAATAAAACCAAAATAATTATAAAAAATATACTGTAATTAAAAAAATAACATAAATCTGTAAACTTCTTACAAATCAATTTTTATAAGAAAAACTTTCTTTTTATACTTTTTTTTAAGGTTATTCCCATCAGTGAAATATATCTTACAAATCAACTACAAAATATTAAGTCTTTTTTAAATGAAAAATAATTTTTCATTTTTATGTTTATCGTATTTTTTTATATGCTATGAAAGTTTTAATGCTAAAATATGTTTTCGTTACACTTAAAAATAATATTTTTTTGTTCGCTAAATCACATTTATAAGAACAAGTCTGAAAGTTAGACAAAAGGTAATCATATATCTTTCGGACGTATGGTGTATGTATTTCTCCGTAATTGTTGTACTCACCGTGATGACAGAGCCGCTTCGCGCAAGCTCTGCTCGGCAACTGAGCTGAGATAGACAGCGCGCTACGTTGCGAAATAAAAAAATACAGCAATTCTTGTGTATCGCTTACGTCTCTAAGCCGTAGATTATTATCTTTCTAGGGTTATGGTTAATATTACCACGTTTACGGAACGGCGACGACACAAAAAAGGTAATAAACATACGTTCCTTATCACAATAATGCTAAAGCTCTTTTTTATAATAATAAAAATGAATCGCTAAAATGTATGCACGCGCATAACTTCCGAACGACTGCACCAAATTAGATTATTATTTTTCTTTGTTTTCGTTATTGTCAGGACAAGGTTTGCATAAAAGAAGTTATGAGCTCTGGCATAATGAAATTTGCATGAAAAAAATTGCAATAGGTGGCACATTGTTACATTGTGTGTTTTATCTTTTGTCTTACCATTATTTAAAATGTAAGAAAGAGCGAAAGCATCATTGTGATAATAAACATATGTTTATTGCATTTTTGTACCATTTTGTTTGTTGTTCTGTAAACGTGGAAATATTAAAAGCGTCTATTGTCTCATGGTCTTATTCTTGTATCCATACTGAAACAAACAAAAAATAGGCTATTGGGTCATTTTACACGCGAATTACTTGGATGCGACAAACACAAAATCCTTGTAAAATCCTCCAAAAGTTTTGTACGAAATATCTGCTAGTGTTTATTTACTTGATCTGAGTATGTGGGCGGTACCCAATTTTCTAATCCCGCTCTTCTTCGACTCCTAGTTTTCCTTCGTATTACAACATTCGGCCAACGGGAATGCCATAGATCAGAGATCACTGGCTTTTGAGCGCAGAGTCGCTAACAGTCACTCACAAATTTTATAAATCGTGGCCATATTTGGCTGTGCCACCGAGACCTTCCAACCTTCCAACATGCTTCCAACTGGAAGAAGATAAGATTAAAATATTAATTTATTTCGGTTTCGAGCTCAACCCTTCGTTGATGTCTTCGTTAATCAGTGCTTTTACCACACCGAAAAATAAATTTTCTTGACGTGATAAATATTGTACAAAAGTCATTAAATGTGCTAAAACATTAGTTTATTATTTATAAATATAAAACCGTATTTTTATAGTTAAAATGAAGCAATTTAAATAAATTTAATAGTGTGTAATATTTTACTGACTTTATGACGATTTTTCATTATCCAGTTTTTACTGCTTTGTTTTTTCCGAGAACTGCTCTACTGTCATTAGGTATTTAACGTAAATGTTTCATAATGTCACCTGAAATTAGTCATATTAATGTTTTTATGAAATTTATTTCCTTAATGATGTCTATTTCGGGAGACCTTAAAAAACCGTGATAATAATTAATTAAATTGTCATGATATAGAAAGATTTACAAGACAGTCCTCTAAATGCAATTTCTAAAATTTTTGCTGTAGTTTTAATTGGTATTTAGCTGGGGTACCCGGCTTCGCCCAGGGAGTAGATATGAGATTGAACTGACGTTCGAACCCACAACTGATCTTACTTATACACCCCTACCATGGGTAGCCCCACCCATACAAAAAAGGCTTGGAATGGTCCAAAATGTTCCACAATAATCTGGGATGTTTCGGGATGTTCCCGAACGTTCCAGACTATTCCCGAACATTCCACAACATTCCAGAATATTCCTGGATGTTCTAGAATGTTGTGGAATACTCACGAATGTTCTGAACTGTTCTAGAAATTTCTAGAGGGTGAAAATTCAAGCCATTATATTTTCAAAAACACCCCCTTCAGGTAAAAACGGGAACCTTCTTCATAGATGGGGGATAACTCCCTTGATCGTACCGGGACTCGTTTCTGAGTTTTAGCGGCATACATGTTGTAGTACGCTTTCTTTTAGAATAATATATATTGATGATTATAGTATTGTTTTCTTATTTCTGTTATGTGAATAATACTGTCATTGGAATTTAAATATTGGATATTTTCCCCTCCTTTTTGCTCAATATTTCTTCTGCCTCACGATATTTCCTTGAATTGTTATTATAGCTCAAATATTAAGACTCCTGTGTGGTGTGAAACACGAACAAATAAAATAACATTGATCGCTGTTGGAGTGTGTTTCAGTTAACCCAATGCGTACCGGTGATATGTTTAAATTATTTATGTTTATTAATAATTCATCTAGATTTCTTGAAAGGCTTCTTATGTTCATGTTTAACACTATAAAAGCTGTATCAGTATTATGGCACCATTTGTTAATTTCGGTAACGTTTACGCATATTTCTTCTGATATATTGTAGTTTTCGTCGATTTTTTTAGTAATGTAATGTTTTGGGTATTTCTACGATCTCCAAAACCTTTTTGTCAGAACTGTAGATATATGGTTATTTCGGGTTACCAAGCGAGCAAACCAAAGATATTGATATATAAATGTTATCTTTGGACTAAACTAATATTTGGTCGACGGCTAGCCGCGGTCGAGGGTAAGGCTCTTTACTCACAATCCAAAGTTTGCGGGATCGAATCCCGGCGTGCGCAAAAAAATGTTTTTGATTAATTTGTGTTATATCACAATTAATTCATTTAAAAAATATATTTAGTGTATTAGTGTATAGCTGGCACGTTCCCGAATGGAAGATACTCTCAGTATCGCCCAGGTGTAAGACTACTATTCAGAATTGAAACGTTGCTTGAAATGGCTATAGCCGTGACCAGATCTGAATGAGTTGGTGACCAGATATGACGGCCGGCGTAGTCCAGCGAGGCTCTTGACTCGCATTCCGAAGTTCGCGGATCGAATCCCGGCGTGCGCAATTAATTTTTTTTGATTAATTTGTGTTATTTCACAATTAATTCATTTAAAAATATATATTTAGTGTATTTGCGGCACGTTCCAGAATAAAATATTCTTTCTATATCGCCCTGGTGTAAGGCCACCATTCGGAATTGAAACGTTGCTTGAAGTGGCTTTGGCCGTGTTTGGTAACCAGATCTGAATAGCCAGGAACTTCCCCACCCTCCTCTTTCCCATCTCCTTCCCCTCCCCACTAACTTCAGCCTCACAACATACCCCAATAGGGGATACCATAGTCTCACTGGCTCCAGACGAGAGCAGCTGGGACTCTTTTGAGGTATTCACATTAAAAAATATATTATTTGAATTTTTTACACCAAAAAATCCTTACAGAGTGGAAATTAATCTCCATGTCGCCCTCTTACAAGACCAATATTTAGAATCGAATCGTATTTTGAAATAGCTTGATAGAGTAAGAGCCCGTGACGATCAAACCTTCGTTATTTTATAAAACCTGAAATTTCTCTGTGTATGTCCCTAATACAGGAAAAGACTATCCCCGACTATGAAGGTTGAATCACGGTGGCTTTAAAAGATATTATATTAATTAATTATAATTGTACTTTCTTTAAAGTATAAAAGCTGAATTTTATATATGTATCTTGAGGAACTATCAACATATGTTTTCTCAGTTATCAGACAGTTTCGATAGTTCCTTCACCTCTACAGATCGCCAACAAATAAAAAAATATTCAATTTTTATAAGAAAAACTTTCTTTTTATACTTTTTTAAGGTTATTCCCATCAGTGAAATATGTCATATTAGAATAAGTTAACAATAATAATCTAAACGAAAATATGAAAGAGAACAAGACACAGAAAAACAGAAAAAGACAATGGTCGCAACTGGGACTCGAACCCAGACCTCTCCGTCTAACCGGGACGAGCGCGTTAACCAATTTCGATATTGCCACCTTCTGTCAAAACGTCATAATTGTCAATTTCATATTTTCAAATTTTAGAATTACATTATTATCAACTAATTATTTTTCTCCATATTACGGGCAACTACCCTTTTTATTGGAATCAATCATTCTAAGAATTGGTTTGTGACCTGGATAGCGTCTCGGATAGATATATCCGAATTTATTTATATGGATCAATTGACTTTTATGAAAGTCTAAGTGAAGATTCAATTTTTATAAGAAAAACTTTATTTTTATAGTCTGGGTTCGAGTCCCAGTTCATATTTTGGTTTAGATTATTATTGATAACTTATTCTAATATAATAAAAAAAAATAGTTCATAATGACTAAGTGTTCATAATATAAGCGATGTCATCTGTTGTTTGTACGTTAGCGATGTGCAGTTGTCCTAGGGAACGATGAGAAGTTACCGAAAGTTAACTCCAAATCAAGTTCCGTAATAATTTATTAATCTTTTTTATTTGCGTTATAAGTGGCCTTTATAAATTCATTATGAATATTTATATCATTGACCAATAAAAAAAATGACATCCATATTTAATTTATAATTTTGTGAGATTATTCAATCGAATGTTATTTTTTAGGGAATGTTATGAATTTTGTAAGGTTATTGGATCGAATGCAATATTTTAGGGAATTTTATGAGGTTATTCGATCGAATAATATGTTTTAGGGAATGTTATGAATTTTGTAAGGTTATTGGATCGAATGCTATATTTTAGGGAATTTTATGAGGTTATTCGATCGAATGGTATGTTTTAGGGAATGCTATGAATTTTGTAAGGTTATTGGATCGAACGCTATTTTTTAGGGAGTTTTATGAATTTAGTGAGATTATTCGATTAAATGCTATTTTTTAGGGAATGTTACGAATTTTGTGAGTCGATGCCTGTGCATAATCCATTAGGGGTTACAGATTCTTAAAAATGATATGCTGGCTTACTGAATGTTAACAATAAACTAAATTTAAAAAGTTCAGTAATATGTAGTTTTCCTTTCGTGGTAAATTTCCAAGTAACCCTTTTGATGAGGAGTTTTTCTAGGACCTTGCCAAATACCGGAAGGAGCCCAATGGGTCGGTAGGAAGACACATTACTATAGTCTTCTTTTCCCGGCTTCCGGATGATCTTGATTCTGGCAATCTTCCAAAGGATCGGAAAACAGCCAATTCGTAGACACGCGTTCAGTGGTTGAGTGGGCATAGCGCTTGTGTCCCACCCGGGCGTCGCATGTTCGATTCCTCTGCTGGCTAAGTCCTCCATCACAACACAAGCAACATTTTCGGCTTTCTGTGGTGGTAGTAGGAGATTTTCAAACATTGTTAAGTTATTCGTAACCCGGGAATGTTTGTCTTTCTTTATTTAAAAAAAAAATGTGGGTATAAATTGTGACCAATACTTAACTGTTCCGTGACTTACCCAAAGTACCTACCCACATACCTAGTGTTTTACCGTGAATCCAATGACGTCAAAATTCAGCAGTGAGATTTGTACCAGTTGGTATTATCTGCGGGTATTTAACCAGTCGGCTCTTGCGTATATCGGTTGGGTATTTTTAGAATACCAAACGAGTTTGTACGTAAATAGATTACAGATGATATTCTTATATTGTTGTGTTACAAAATGGATACTGACTTTGACGTCACAGATATTGCAATATTGTATCAATTATCCTTATTAAGTGGTGTAGGTAGGAAATTGTAAAAATGTCGAAACAATTGAAAGACAAATTAATATTTTTTTAAGATGGTAATATTTTTTATTTTATTTATGTATTTGAACCAAAAAATATGCATATACATCATAAGAAACCTTTGACTGTCCAACTAGGAGATTTCACGTTTTAGGACAGTCAAAGTGCCCGTATAGTTTAGTTAGGTAGGTACATGCTGTTATTTGCAAAACTTAAGACTAAATTAATGAGGGCACAAGTGCTGTTTACATTTGTAATTGTTGGATTCACAGTCAAGTACATGGTTATAAAAGCAATACAGCAATTAAATATAGTATTAATAGTAAAAAGCAACTGAGAATACTTACAAAGTATACAAAAGTAAAATGATAATATACTCGTATTAAAGCAGATAAAGAAAAAAATACACTCATTGGTTAATGAAACAGAAAAATAAAGAAGTAAATCTTTCTTTGATATTTTTCCCATCAGAAAGTTCGATTTTGTTTTTAAGAAAATAATAATTACACCTGATATCGTATGATTTTGCAATAATTCGAATTGCATCATCTTAAAATGACACGAGTGGTAATTTTTAGCACGGGAAATGCAGTGCAACTTAATTTTATCTAATTGCATCGACATGGCTCGGAGGGCTTGTTCTTGTGTTCAACAGCTCGGCTGTGGAACGATTTGTCGGACTCTGTGTTTCCTCCTTCCTGCAACATGGGTCTCTTCAAGACCAATGTACATTCCTTCCTCTCCTCAAAAAGACCCTTAACACAGCCTTTCAGATGATATAGGCCCTGAGGGAAATTATTTTCCTCGGGACTTCCTGTGTGGAGTTAATGTAAAAAAAAATTAAAATTAAGCTGTCATGAAAATTAATGTCTCTTATAATCTTTCTCTGCCATAAACGACTTAAGATATATACCTAATATCTATGTGAATTTAAGTCTATTTGAACAACTGTATAATACAACAGGTGCGTAAAAACCACAGTAAGATTTTAATATGTTTTTCTTTACATAGTAGGTATAAAGCAAAGTCGCTCCCGCTCCCCGTACGCTTAGATTTTTTAAACTACGGAACGGATTTTCATGCGATTTTCATCAATAGATATAGTGATTCATGAGGAAGGCTTAGGTATATAATTTGTCAAGGTTTTGTGTAAATTGGTTTAAATATTTAATATACAAAGGAAGCGGGCTGGCAAGCGGGCGGTGTGGATTTGATATGTTTGCAAATTAACAGATGGCGTTGGTTATAAAGGTTGAGTAATGGCGTTGTCAGTAGATAGCGTTGTGTTTCATTAGCCACAGCAACGAGTGGCCGGGTCTGCTGGTTACACATAATGAGAACGCCCCGGGAACCGTTCATCGGATAACCAACACCTCTGCCAAAGGTAACCCCAAGTGGTTCGCTATCTTTGGCGACTGAGCAGAGGAGCAAGGGTTCTTTTTTTTTTTTTTTTTATTATTAAAAACATACAACGAAGTTGCACTCCCATGAGTTATCAAAACTCATTAAGGGATCGCCAATTGGTACTTTTGAGAAGTTAAACCCAACTCAACCCAATATGTAGACACAATTTATGAATAAAAAATTTACAAAACATTTCACAGAAGCAACATACAGATACAAACATATGAAGAATCACTTTACAAATATTTCACAGAAACATGTCTTATAACATTTTATGAATTTGTATAGCTCATTGACTCATTTGATTTATGTACTTTGGGTTTCAAAAAGTTAAAATAAAGTTTCCTCCATGATGGACTAATGAGATGGACTAAGAAATGCATAGATAAAACAAAATCAGGAAAATACAATATAAGGTACGGGCTCAAAAATATACAGACCTAATACAAGATGTTTACATACAAATACATGACGAGATTTAAGTAAGGTATAAACCGCGCCCATCATACTATAAGTTTAGTATTTGAAGATAATTAGGGCTATCAGAACAGAGTTTGTACCTACTTATGACTCGTTTTCCAAATAACATTTGAAAAAATATGTTTTCAATATATCATTTCGAGATTTGTTAGAGGCATATACCTGTCTCAAATTTTCAGGCAGTTTGTTATAGTTAGTGTAGGCAATGTATTCTAATGATTTCAGTCCGAACTTTGTTGAGTGTATTTTTGATATGTGTAGTTTGTTGTGTTGTCGTGTATTATATTGGTGAACGTCGTTGTTATAGTTCAGTTTTATATTTGTGTGGGTGTTGCACTGAATAATATTTAAAATGGTGTTTGTTATCTCAAAGCTAGGAACAATCTTAAATGGCAATACAAGTGCGTGACGGTAAATATCTTTAACAGGTGTATCCCAAGGCAAGCCAAAAATGTTACGTAGGGCTCTATTTTGGATTATTTGCACCTCTGATATCATTTTTTTGGTAGCAAAACCCCAGATACTCGAAAGGTATGCCAAGTGGGAGTGAATCATAGCATAGTACAAAGATCGCAGTATGGCTGTGGGAAGCAATCTACGTAGTCTGTACATTACACCGGTCACTGGAGCAATCTTTGATTTAACATGGTCAAAATGGTTTTTCCATGTAAGCCGTGAGTCAATTAAAAGTCCTAGATACTTCGCGACATCTGTTTGTTCCAGTTTGTTTATTCCCAAGGAAATGTTTAGGCGTTGTCCTCTCCTATTCCCGAATAGCACATAGTGAGTCTTTTTAATATTAAGGCTAAGTTTATTAATTCTCAGCCACTCGGCTAGATGAGCCAAATCCCTTTCCATGTCCTTTTCCATTTCGTTTAAATTAGTATTATGGTAGAATAATATTGTGCCATCAGCATAAAGTTGAAGTGTACCTTTCACTCCCCATTTTGCAATATCATTTATATAAATCAAAAATAATAATGGTCCGAGAATCGAGCCCTGTGGTACACCACATGTTATATTTCTATGATCACTTGATTCTTTTCCAATAACAACCGAACAGCACCTACCCGTAAGATAACTAGATAAAAGTTTTAGACTGTTGCCCACGATGCCCAGATATTCAAGTTTTTTTAATAGAATCTTATGATCAACCGTATCAAAATGAGGTTCATGCAGGTGAGGTTTCTCATGGTCTTGGTGGCGGATGCGTCTGCCCACTATCTGCGTACCTAATCGGATCGAAAGAGGCCAGTTGGGACCATGTGACCCCTGCAGCCGAACTCTCGTTGCATCACATATGAAGCCCGCAATGGAAGGGATTGATTCATAAAAATAAATAAAAATATGTGGCGACCAGAACGGTCGCCCCCTTTTGCCACAATCCTTGCGCCGCCACTGATACAGCCAGCATATTCTTGAAAGTGTACAATCTACCTACAGTTGTAGTGTTTCCATGCCGCATATGGCTACACTTTTGGGAAGCGCATCGAAAGGCCTCGACTCACAGCCGTCACATTCTTACGGCCGCGGAATGTTCCAGAGGCTTCTCCGCTTTGCGCGGGCGCTCAATATCACTTGGCGTTCCGGGTACTCACACGGTCGGCTATATAAAGCGCAGCGACACCGCGCTAGTCAGTCAGTCAGTTCCAGTCCACGCTTGTACCAGTAACATCACCAACACATAGACAGTGCATCGAGTGATAACGTTCCAGTGCGGCAACCGCCAGGTCCACGGCGACGTGCCGGACCTGTGCCGGTGCATCATCAACCTTCGAGGACATTTATTGTAATTTACATATATATATTTTTGTGAATTTAAAAAAAAAAAAAAAATTGTATTGTTTTTTTTTTAAATTAAGTTTATTTATTTGTGTAGTATTTCCACATAAAACAATGACAAAGAAAAGATATCAAATAATAATCTTCACTTTGGTCCTTAGGGTTCTAACTTCACTTTAACTTCTAACTTCTTGTTCTGAAATATGAGGTGTTCCGATTCCTTTTGTTGAGTTTCTTTTTGTGGAAAGTATTTTAGTTTAATAGATTTGAAATGAAATTTAAATAGGACTTATACGTACCATTTTAGAACATACCCAAACGTGCAGACATAACCATATGCAACCAGCTAGGGCAGTGTTTCTTAACCGTATTGAAAGAAATGGTAGGAAGTCCATTTACGCAATTGATTTCCTACTACAAATAAATAATGTATAAATAAAACACATTATTATTACATTGACATTGAGTAATTAAACTTCAGTTAAATTTTTTTTGGAATGAGCTTATTTTCTATGTTGACATAATGCCCACTCGAACTTTTGCAGATCACCAAAATGCTACAAATTTAAAAACGCCCCCCCAGACCTCCAAAACGCCCACAGGGGGGGGGGGGGCACTGGCGCCCCCGTTAAGAATCACTGAGCTAGGGTATAAGAGTTCATTGCATAATGTTTTAACTACATTTTCCTAATGTAATTCCAAGTTAGGCTTTAAAATACGTTAAACTAAAATACTTCACACAAGATTGTACCTCAAAATCAGAAATTGTTAAATAGATTATGAGATTTCGTCTTTGAAACTTTAACATCTCAGAACATGGTAAAGGGGAAGTTAGAACCTTATCCAACGTAACCAAGTAACGAACTATACTGTGCCTCTTAAAAACGATCAACTGTCGGATGCAAACAAAATGCCAATTGCAAAAGTTTAGCTAGGATACGAAGCACCGCACAAAGAGGAGACAGATTATAGTAGGTATTCTCTCGCAGGCTTAATCCTATAGATGTGTGCGTTTGTATTTTTTTAGTGTCGCTATTTTTCGTTTCATCGTGTTTCAAATCACAACGGTGCTGGAGGTTTTCACTTCATAAAACATCGTGTAAAAGGCCCATTAGTCGGCAGAATTTCAATTCTCGGCAACAACACAACAAAAATAAATAATACAACAAAAGAAACACACTACGCCTCTTGCACCTTTTAAAAGAGCAATTTCTATTGAGGTACGTAATGTGAAGGCTTCAAAAAAAATAATGAAGGTTGGGCATCCACCCCAACCCTTTGGGGTATATGCCCTCAACTCTTTATGTATCAACTGGTCAGTGACCGAATTGGCATCGCGCTTGTTTCCTACCCAGGTTCACGTCCTCGACTGGCGAAGTCCTCCAAAACGACACAAGCAACGTTTTCCGCTTACTGTAGTGGTAGTAGGAGATTTTTAAAAATTTGTTTTTTGGTTATTTGTCGGGAATATTTGAATAAATAATAACACGATTTAAGAGCGTATAACCAGAGAAAACCAGAAATATGTCATTTTTAAATCAGTGTTTAGACGTATTAACTTTTTTCCACAAAAAAAAATAAATTGATTTCGAAATATTGTTCTTTTGTCTAGTAAACGTATGTTTTAAATTTTGAGAAAAAATATTTATTATTAGTATTATAAGTTTTTGGCAGATTTGTTAAATTTATCAATAATTTGTAAAATAAATCAATACAATTATCTGGTAAACGTATGTTACAGAATTTTAATTTTAGTTTAAATCAAATCATAAAAAAATATATACGTACATGTGTTTCTTGACGAAAATTGGTCCGTTTGTGTATTTACTTGCGCACTTACAGACTAATATATTTCAGATTTTTTTACATTCTTATTTTGCTCAGACATTATTGAAAAGTGATAAGTAGGTACTTAAGATCAAAAAATAATTACAAAAAGTAAAAAAAAAATTATAGTTTTATTAACACGCCTTTTAGCATTTTTGGATGTAGGTATAAATTAGAGCAAATTTGGAATGAAATAAAATCGATATCGAGTTGTAATTTTAAAAAGCTGGTACGGAGCGTAATTAATCTTTCTCATTGGAACCGCCCTGTATGATCGTAAGAACATCTTTCGACGAAATGTGGATTTTCGGCCGCTGGCTGGTTAAACGCTCTTAAGTGTTTTTTTAGACTTTTCAAACTTCGAATAAACTTTCGATTTATCCTGTTAGTCCTACAAAAAGGATTCGCTTTTCGTTAAAGTACAACTTTTTAAATCTACAGACAAAGGAAATTAATATCGTCTGATGCTGTATACATACTGTTTGTACTGCTGTGAACAGCATTACAGCCAATTTTCCTACTGTTGTCATAAAGAAATAGGAAGAAAACAATAAAATATATAATGATTTAGATTTTATTTTAATTTCTAGAATGGTTTTAGAAGAATTGTGCTTAAATTTTCACAGAACATGAGATAGATAACTGGATGTTGTACAGAACTCGCTAGCTGAATTTGGCAGCCACCTGGAACCCCGAAAAAACCCTAAAACTGTAACTGTGCGGTCCGTTTGATAGATTCCCCTACCTTAAAAAGCGGATTGCAATCTGTAGGACACAGGCGTCAGGTGTGTATGCCTTCCTTGTTCTACCGGTATTACAATGAAAGATGCTCCGAAGATCTAGCATCGATGATCCCTTCAGTACCGGTGAATAGTTGGGAAACACGTCGCTTCTACGACTCGTCCTTGTGTTCAACAGCTCGGCTATGGAAAGATTTGCCTGCCTGTGTCTGTGTTTCCTCCCTCCTACAACATGGGCTCTTCAAGACCCATGTTCACTCCTACCTCTCCTCAAAAAGACCCTCCACACAGCATCTTCAAAGATGACATGGGCTCAGAGGGAAATTATTTTCCTCAGGAGCTCCTGCATGGGGTTAGTGAATGTAAAAAAATAATAAAAAATACAGGAAGTAAACTTGACAGCCTGGTTTAACTAACATTGGCTTGCTGTATTTAATCCGTATTGGTATTTTTGTGGCCAACTTCAATCCAAAGAACGTCAGAGCAAACGTCGATAATAACAGTAATTAATCTTGCAATCCACAATATGGGCACTTTAATAAAATTTCAGTATTTATTAATTATGTCCGCCAGACAATGCAGGAGAACTAGTTTCAATCAAGTTATTTATATCCGCCTGAAGAAACTAGGAATTTCTAACTAGTCTAGACCGCTCTCATTTCCTACTGACATCCTTGATCCTTGAGTGCATTCCTTTGTGATTTGTTTGGTGTCCTATAATAAGTGTCTAGATACAAATCGTTCAATTGTGTGGTCAACGTCCTCGCTATGTATAAAAGAGATTTTAATTTATTAGCGCTTATCTCTAACAGTGTTGTAACGTGTATTAACAATTGTATTAATAATATATACGTAGCCTTAACATCCTTCAACTAATGTCGTTAGTATATCTATTTGGAGGTAAATCTATATGGTTATTGGAGGTGTACCAATCTATCTGTATCTTAGAAGAGTATCGACTATCGTCGTTCGTGTCTAATGCACGAACGGTTACGAAAATACCCGATAATACACGATAGCATCGGGGTTTCAGCAGTGTTCAGTTTTAATGTTCATTCTTCGGCAGGTTCCATAGCTTCAGAATAATCTGTTTTTTAATGTGTATTAACAATATTTATATATCTACATAGGATTGTATATTATATATTATGTAGTTTCAACGAATGTCGTTAGTAGATCCGGTTATGTGTAGTTATGAGGTGTCCCAACTGATGTTAAATAATATCTTAGAAGAGTGTCAACTGTCGTCGTTCGTGTCTAATGCACGAACGATTACAGAAATACCCGACCTGGATACAATCGGCGATTCCTGAGCACATTTGGAGCACAAAAATTATATGTCTTTTGCTGTCATTAAAACCAAACAAAAAATTCAATTGCACGTCGGCACTGATTAAACATCGGCACTGATTCACTCCAACACGTTGCGACGGTATCACGTCCTATGCGCGCTGTTTCGTGTGTTACCGTGCTGCACGTGAACCGCTAGGCTAAACCTGATTACTCAGCTAAATATAAATAAATATGCGATAAACGAAATTCAAAGCAAAGTGGTTTTTTATAGGAGCAAATAAGTTCAAGGTTTACGATTAATCTTTTGATCAATAAGATGACGATCTATTGGAAAACTGAATGCAGTAGTCAAAATCAAATATTTTATGACTTTGCCTGATGTTACATACATGTTGATTTAGTTATCGATTTCAGTGGAATCGTCTAAGATTTATATCTCGGTTTGAGACCATTTTGGCACAACCAAGGCAGAACATATCGATCGTCCAGTTGATTAGTCGGACAACTCCAAATACTAAGTTTTGAGATAATAAGGAAAATATTAGGGACATGGATGTAGTAATGTGCGTAATTCAAATAAGCATTGCACTTTAATTTAGACAGGTGTTTTAAACAATTATCCATGCACCATAATTTATATTTTTTAATAATATTAGTTATCGGAAAGTGATCGGTGACAATCGGGAACAGAATGAATCTTCTTTTCGTTCGACACCCGTCGTTCGTAAACTTCGGTGGTGAAAAGGCCCGCGACCGCTATTGGTGTATGAACAGCCAATAGGGCGAAATCGCGTATCGTATTTGCTGCTTTGTTTATTAGCCACAAAAGCATTATTGGAATATGAATCAAATATTATTTACACGTATCTGTATTATATTAAATATGCCATAAAATACCTCCGGGAGGCATAACATACCTCCAGGTCCGGTACATTTCTTTAACGTTTTTAAATATCCAACTAGTGACCCGAAAACAATAACATTTGGTTAAAATAACAATTTTTTTTTTTGTGCATTATAATTGATTTTTTGGAGTTTATAAGCAATCTGAGAATTGTACCAGACAGAGGATACACTTTTCCATACTACCTATAGGTAATCAGTATTATTCCCAAATACTTTATTTCAAACACTTTATTATATATGTCCAAATACATAATATGTAGCCTAAGTAAATAGACTAGCTCTTCAGATAGACCCGAGATTGCTTGACCTAGAAGTTGGCAGCAGAACGTCGTTTTATCACTTTCTTTAGTGGAAGAGATTAAAATAAACTTATTTTGGCTAGACAATTATACCACAGACAATTGAGGTAGGCCAAATATTAATTTATTCATTTGCGTCACCGGACCAAATTAATCCACATGACTCACTATTTTTAATTATTAATTTATTGAATGAAAATTAATTTTCAGTCATGTCTAGTTTAATTCATTTACTAAGAACTGTTTTAATTCGTCGATGACTTCTTTACTGCATGTATCATCATTTCTTCACAATTAAGGAGGCATTTACGATGGACTAGTTCAACTCTAAACTAAACTAGTCTTTTCTGACACGCCTTGAAAACTGGTAACAAAGTACAACAGTATTCTGGTTGATTTGCGAGTTTCAATCAAAAATGATTGTTAATTTGACAGTTAGTAAAAAATAAATTATTATTTGTGTATCAAGCTGTTTATGGAGGGCTGAGATGAATAGTGGACTCAAATAAGAAGAACTTGTAAATATGTATTTATTTTTTTATTATTATTATTATATACACCTGTGTCGAGACAGGCGTACAGATATATAAATGAATATTGTAGTTACGAGAATGTTTAAGGTAAAATACATATCGCTTTAAATAGAATTAAAATAGAAAGGTGATTGGAAGGGTGGGTAATCTTTTAAAGGGAGTTATTTTATAAATTTTGGAGATGAAGTAAAGTAGTCAAATCTGCCTAATCTATTTATGGAGTTAAATTTGACAGGATTCTATTATTTTAATTTATTTCATATGGGTTAGGTTGTATGTGAATATTTATTTCTACCTATGTGTGATTTTTTTTACAGATGTTGGTAATAGTGTGGCGTCCAATACTTATAACACATTTTTTTATATCTTGTTTGAATTTTGTCAAGGAGTCAGTTTGTCTGATCGTAGCTGGTAGTATATTGTATAGATGGCAAGCCACGTATTTAGAGTGTCTTTATCCAAAGGTGGTTTTGAAAAAAGGAGTTTGGAGAAGTTCTTTATTTTTGGCTCGGGAATTGTGTATTGTTTGTGTAGCTTTGTATAGTGTTTTGTTGTTTTGTGGAAATTAACTAATGGAAATAAACTGTGGATCTTGAGTAGAGCTGTTTTATGTCCATAACGTTGAAGGTATTGAAGATCGTATCAGTACTGGAAGTAAGCGGCATTTTGAAAATTATTTTTATGATTAGTTTTTGTGCTTTAATGATGAGATCAAGAGCACTGGTGCATTTTGCATTACCCTAAGCTCTGTATTCGATGTGAGATTGGCAGAGTGAGTAATACAATGTTTTTAAAAGTTTTAGGTTAAGGAAATTGCGTGTTTGTTTGAAAAGGTATAATTAAAGATTTGCGGAGTTTGTTTGTAGTGTTTTATAAATGTTGCTTTCAATTTAGCTGTGTATCAAAGGTTATTCCTAAATATTTTATAAGGTTTTCTTGCTTTAGGCATGGGCAGTCACAGTTCCGGTTTAGAGATGAAGTTTTACATTCGTGTACTTTTAATGGCGGGATTAGGTTTGACTTTGGGATATTGATGAGACTAGACAGTAAGTATTTTGTTTTCTGTACATTTAGAGTTAATGTGTTCGAGTCAAGCCAATATTTTTTTACCTTTTGAATTCCTTCCTACGCTTTGGAATATGCTGTAAGCCAGTCTTTCGCTTGGAAGAATAGGACAGTGTCATCTGCGAAACTGACAATAGTGGCATCGATATCTAGGTTACATAACTCGTTAATATATATTAGAAAGAGCGTTGGACCTATAACACTGCCTTGTGGGACCCCGTAACTAACGCATTGGGATCTGTCAGATAAGAAACTGGAGAGGAGGCCTAATTCTTTGTTCCTAATACCTATATTGAAATTTTGCGTTCTAATTTGATGTGTGAGATTGTATCAAATGCTTTGCATACGTATAAAATTCTCTTCCAAATAAAATTAATTTCTAAAGGAAAAATAGCTAAGAACGAGTTGTTTCATTCTTCATTTTCTTAAATCAGTTCCTTTTTGCTAAGAACCATGACCCATTCTCTAATTTCCATGATGGACAAGGCTCCTCCACTACTCTGTGCTATGTGAAGAGCTGAGTGATACTTGGCTACTCCAGCGCATTGGTGGCCTTCTTTAAAATCCGTATTCCATTAAAGAAGAATTAGCAAGACAAAAGACGCCATGAGTAAAATGCAAAAATATATAGTTACAGAGGAACAACGAAGATCACCAAGATGAGACTCGCCCGGGCGTTGATTTTTCCCGTTTTTCTAAACGGTGTGGAAACATAGACACCAAAGCCAACGAAAGAAAGCGGATAGACGTCCTTAAAATGTTTTTTTAGCGTTAATACAGCAAAAGAGACCCAACTGCTCCCGTCTGGAGCCAATGAGACTATGACATTCCCAATTGGGGTATGTTGTGAGGCTGAAGGTAGTGGGAAGGGAAGGAGATAGGGAAGAGGTAGGTGGGGAAGTACCTGGCTATTCAGATCTGGTCACCAAACACGGCTTAAGCCATTTCAAGCAACGTTTCAATTCTGAATGGTGGTCTTGATGCTTTAAGTATCTTCCATTCTGGAACGTGCTGCATATATACCTACTATATATTATTTTTAATTAATAAATTGATATATTAAGATTGCAAGTCAAGAGCCTTACCGCTGAACAACGCCGGCCGCCTATGTGGTGCTGGAGAAAAATTCCCACGGTTCCATGGACAGCCAGACGTACAAATGTATCCCGAATAGTTTTTTCACATAATTTGAATAAATCATCTAATTTTAAAGTTATTTTTCAAGTAAATATTTAACATCATAATTTTCCCAAAAACCTAAATCTCTGATAAAATTTAGTTATTACAACTACTGGATGCAATCCATGGCAACGAATCTGGAGAGGGCGGGTTCAAATCAAAAATGTATTTATTAAAAATCATAGAATAGAAACGTTGTTAAAAATGGCATTGGTCATGTTTGGTGACCAGATTTGAATGGCCAGGTTCATCCTCACTTCGTCCTCCACTTCTTCTTCTGTGGAGTGTATTTTTTTAAAAGGAAGGAGAGGAAGTTCTGGGAATGTAAAAGGTGTATATTCATATAGTGGATAGGAATCTAAGGATCAGTGAGTCCAGGAGTGACGGACGTATGAATCTATCACTCCCACTGCAGTGCAAGGCGATGTTCCGAGAGTCTTGCTAGAGAGGTCAAAATGTCTCCCTTCACCGGTCTCTCCCGATCCGGCTTGCCACGCAGTTGGTGGGCAGACGCATCTGCATATCCTCATAAACACCTCACCCCATGAATCTGGGCACTCCTGCTAAGTCACCAAACGTAATGAACCACTTGGGGTGACCTATGGCAGAGGTGTTTGTTATCCAATAAATGGTTCTCTGGGCGTCGGTACCCAAACTCACCTCCCATTTTCCCAATGCAGATAATCTCATTAAAAAAATTATAGTTTTAATAAAATTAAATTGGTATAACTGACCCTTCAGTACACTACTAACACTTACTGTATCTTGATTTCCCGCTAAGCACTTGCACACTGCTTACTAACAATGTATGCAGGGACACTGGAGGTCTAGATTCTAAATTAAATGTAGATTCCTTAATTCAATAGAGTCATTGCGAGAGCCTTGAAGGAGTAACCATCTGTTACTTATACCAGGGCGGGTAAGTGGTGTATAACCTTAAATGTGACCCTTTAGTAAAATCCACAGTGGGTAAATGTTTTATTTAAAACATTGGTATTTTTAAATTCAGCAAAAACGTTTAAATGATCGTGAAATTGAGTAAATGCTAGAAGGCAAGAAACGTGATGTCTTACAAGGACGTGAAACTCTCGGTATTAGGTAATTTAATGACCGCTAATGTATTACCAAACACCAATGTTATGGCAATACGAATTATATAATAAATTGGAAAAAAAACATTATTGTATCATTCTATTTCCGTGTTATTTTTTTTTTTGGATCATGAAATGAGGAAATTTTTCTATAGTTCATTTATTTTAGCTTTGTTTGAGGTATGTTCGTTTTTTTATTAGATTTATCTGTGGATGATTGTTTTGGATTAATTGCAAATTTGTATTGTTCGTAATGAAGATTTTTTTGGTAGGCATTTATCCATTTGGAAAATAGATTTGTAGATATAGTTGTTTCATAAACCGTAAAAAGCATTGTCCTTATTCTAACCAGATCGATAACGATGCGTTTGTTATTGAGATGTAGACCCCAATGTAACACTTAATTGAAATTAGTCTCTTCAATTCGCATACAAAATTAAATAAATTCTCTCAATTTGGAAGGCTAGTATGGGTACCGCCGCCCCGAGAACCATTTATTGAATAACCAACACCTCTGCTAAAGGTCATCCGAAGTGGTTCGCTACGTTTGGTGATTTAGCAGGGGTGTCCGGGTTCATGGAGTGAGGTTTGTCCGGGTCTTGGCGGTGTATGCATCTACCCGCCATCCGCGTGGCAGGCCGGATCGGGAAAGACTGGTTGAGAGAAACTCCGCCTTGCACCGTAGTGGGAGGGCCGGATTCATGCTTCCGTTACTCCTGAGACACTGACCCTCAGAATCCTACACCCCTCAAACCTTTTTCCTTCCCAGAACATCCTTCCTTTCTTCAATAGACCCTTCACACTGCATCTCCAAATATGACATAGGCCTTGAGGGGAATTCATTTCCTCAGGGCCTACTGTTTGGAGCCAATGTAAAAGAAAAAAAAACTGCACAGAATTTAGTTTCAAGAAGGCTATAATAACATATCTAATGTTCGCTTTTGTTATGCTTCTGCATGGGTCCTTTCTTTAAATTTCTTTACCAACTTTCCTTTTTGAATACTGTTCCCCTAAATTATTATAAGAATCGTTGAGTTCCAATATCCTCCCTTATGAATTTTGGTCAAAAATTAAGTGTGAATGCCATCTGATGTGGTTTCTCACAGAAAAAGTGATGCTGTTGTTATTATTCAAAGTCTTATAGTTTCTTTATAAATCCTGTTTAAATATGAACCTATAATAATTAAAACACGTTTTTTAACCCTTCAAAAATTTGGCATTTTTTTTAGATGGTCAAAATATTTTCGCTTTACAATAAAATGCAAATATTTGGAGTATTTCTGAGCACATTCAAAAACTAAAAACTGTTTTAGAAAGGTGATGAAATACGCTTTCAAATTATATAATTCGAAATAAACATACTTTTTTGTAATTATAAAATTTTCGCATACAAACATAAAAAAGTTTTAAAAATGGCTCACCTTACGTTTTTTTTAACAGATACTGATAATAAAAACACATTAATATTTTTTTAGACAAACGTATAACAAACACATATTGTAATCTCACTTTTTTGTCACGCTATGTAAAAATAATTTATTAAAAATTCCCCAAGTTTCAAATTATTTGCGATTCAAAACTTTGTATACATAAAAGTGTACATTTTACTTTTTTGGTGGTTATTTTTTAGATTGGAATATAAAGCTTGATGTTTTCCTTTTCTAACACCGTTTAGCACATATTTTTCTCTATGATAGTAAGGGAGTTACAGCGTTTTATACGAGACCTATGTACGTTGGGACAAATATGGTCTCCTGCCATTCAAAGGGTTAAATATACGAGTATATTAAACATTTAAAATGCAAAATAACAATTGTATCCAGTTTGTACAAGACCGTTCTAACGTATAAAAGAATAAAATAACAGGAATCATGAAAACTCATCAGCCTACTACGCTTTTCTTGATTTACAACACTACACATTTATCGTTATTTACCTACTCGAAAGTAAGAGAATCAATTAGGGCGGGTTTTGGAACTCAATGATTCATATATCAATTGTTTGTAAAAGTCCTCATGGGCATATTATATAAATAAATATTTTTGGTAATCCCATCCACAAGAAGAACTGAATATCTCTTATTACAATGTGAAGACTAGACATTTTTAATCAGATTAGATGGAGTTAACAATGTTAACACCATTAATTGGTGTGGATTATTGCTATACAGAGAATCACAAGGTCGCTGTGATATGGTAGTTGATTTAATTAACTTTGCAACAAAATTATTAAATTCCATTAGCTATAGTTATCTGGATTTGGCACAGTGTAATATTATGACCTCGATCTAATTTTACAAAGTAACGAAAGTACCGTTTCCATATTTTTAATTTGTTTCGTGAAGAAATATATGGTTATGAAATAATCAATTAATTTTGCAATACAAATACATCCCTGTCATTGTAACCTCTTGAAAGAAAAAAGATATCCGTGGAAATTTGGTATTTTTGTTTAATTGGTGTTTAAAAAGCAATATGCATTACAATTGCTCTCTGTAGGTCTATAGGGTAAAAAATCAAAAGCATTAGGTTCGGAGCTTGACTAAAACCTATGTACTGCCATTTAAATTAAATAACATAGTATGCTCGTGATATGCTATTTGACAAAGCACTTCTCTCAGTCGGTAATCGGTTTGTATTGTAAGCTATTTGTAAACATATTGATAGTTGGTTTTGTTGTGGACTTAGTTTTTTAAGCCCGTTGATTTATAAATTCTCTCAATTTGGGATGCGGGTATAGGTACCGCCGCCCAGGAAACCATTTATTAGATGAATGCCCGGGTTCATGGGGTGAGGTTTGTCAAGGTCATGGCGGCCAACGCGTATGCCCACCTACTGCAAGGCGGGACGGATCGAGAGAGATCGTTGGATCGAGAGATGGATTCATAAACTTAGACACATTGGCCCTAGATACCTACCCACGCTTCAAACATGTTTCCTTCCCAGAACTTCCTCTCCTTTCTTTCCCTAAAAAGACCCTCCTCACCCTCACATCCCCAATGATAATGTAGGCACTGAGGGAATTTTTTTCCAATGTGGAGCTAATGTAAAAAAAAACAACAGGATTCTTTCAATCCCTCTTCTTTCTAACTCGCAAGCGGAACAAGCAGTTTATGAGCAGTTCCTTAAAAACCTAAGAACTGGTAGACTGGTACCCGTCCGGTCTTCAGTCAGGTAGAAATAAAAAGTTCAAAATCTTCTGTAAACGTGTTATTGGAATGCTTGTCATGCTTGAACTTGAACTGAAATCTCTGCACTAACTTTAAATTATTGAAAACAAACTGGTTAATTATGAGTTTATATATTTACAATAAGTACCTATGCACACGACCCGTCTATACTGGCTAATTAAATCTGGGCGGTAGTACCTACTAGTTGTACCCCTGTCGGCCATCGATAGAAGCACTTTCCCTACTGGCATCTGTCGGTATCACTTAGAAGCTCTTCTAATACATTACACTTCCAAACTTTTCTCTAAGTTTTCCCACGCTTTTCAGACTGATAAGATAAGAGAAACAAAGATATGGCATGCAAGGAAGGAAACGTGCCGTCTGTCATCGAGCTACTGCCAAACTGCATGGACTACGAGTATCAAAGCGGCACTGGTGGAGCTAATGAAAGTTATTCGAAGGTGGCGACACGCGTTGTGCACGCGGTTTCATACTAATAACTTATAGCCCATCTCATTTTTTCTAATACCTGTCTATGGTTTTAACATTCAGTGCCTACAACGAAAAATTGTTACTTCTCAGTACGGGTACAAAAAAATCCGCAATTGAATAGTATAGCAATAAATTGTGATTAGCTATGTATTTCCCAATTGCAATATTGACTCTAGCAAAATAAGCTACAAAAAACTTGTACAGTAGCAAAATAAATTAAATCTAAATCATTTCTTGATTATTTATTATTTTTATTATATCCGGACCAATGAATTAAAGCCAAAAGAAATTTGCGAACGGCGTGGCGTCAAACACCAAAAAAAACAGTGGCATTTTGTTATGACACATAAATTATAAGACTTCATTCATTATAAATGCTGACTTGCTGCTTTGGAATCCATCATACAAATTCAAAATACTTATGGTTATGACTGTTAGGTGTAATTAGTAGGTGCTGATTTGACAGCTTTGTATTTCAGATTATTTATAACTTCTTGACAGCAAAGGCACTGAACTCATTTTTAAATCGTTGGCGTATGTGGATAAAGTTTTGGCAGCTCACAAGAAACCTGCCTATAATTATTTTAAAAAAACACGCATATTTTTTAATCACTCACCTTGTCGGAAACTGAGGTATGTGCTGTATATATTTGTGTTGTAACAGCCGTCTTATTATTTCGAGCGTAGATTGAGAGTTATTCAATCTCGAATACTTTCTCTTAAATTCGTCCGTCGTCCTTCGTCGTCGCGTAGCTTCGTCCTTTACTAATTAAGGGGCGAAGGATGCTATTGGTTAGATGCCACAAATGTCACAAATTTTCTGACCGATATAAGGTCATGTGGTACTTCGAGAAAGTTCAGTTACCTTCCGGGTCCACCCGCGCATCTTCAATAAGGATTTTCTATCTTTTTCAGGCGGGACTGAAATTATTTCAGCTAACCTAGATAATGATTCCTAATGTATCATAATTTGGGAGCAGTTCGTACATTTCCATTCTACATTCCTAATGATATCTCAATTTGTCGCCCCGGAAACCATTTATTGGATAACCAACACCCCTGCCATAGGTCACTCCAAGTAGTTCGCTACGTTTCGTGACCTAGCAGGGGTGCCCGGGTTCAAGGGGTGAGGCTTGTTTAGGTTTTTGGCGGCCAATGCGTCCGTCCACCTACTGCATGGCGGGCCGGATCGAGAGAGATTGGTTGAGGGAGACCTAATCCAGGCCTCTCCAGCTGGTCTCTCTCGACCCATCGCCTTGTACCGCCTCCTGGAGTCACTCCTAGGCACGTTGACCCCCAGACTCCTACCAACCCCACGTACCCTTTTCCTACCCAGAACTTCCTTTTCTTCATTTTCCTAAAAAGGCCCTCCACACAGCATCCCCAAAGATGACATAGGCCCTCAGGGAAAAATATTTCCCCAGGGCCTCCTGGGTGGAGCTAATGTAAAAAAAGAATAATAAATTAATCCTAATGTGAACTCCATTATTCGCATAACATTCACGAAAATAAATATTTTTTAGAAGATACGTTTCTAATTTAAATTCACAGTTTATCATAGATTTTTTTTTAATAAATACATTATCGTAATACAAAAGTAGGTGTTTGATTAAAATAATGCAATTTTATCTACTGTATTGTCATTACAGAAGATACAGTATGACACCACCTATTTTCCACCAAGTTTACCTTGTAATAAAAGTGCCTGAACTTTAACCTACTTTTTATTGCTCATTAAATCTTTATTCATTAAATAGGTATAAAAGCCTCCATCACCGGCCTTTCCGATATATATCGGTCTTCCCTGATTTTTATCCCCTGTATATTTTTGAGAGATCGTGTTAACCGCTTTTTATAAACAATATTGTTAATGGATTTTCCCATGTGGCATACTTCATATTGTTTCTAGCTAGTAATTACTGGAAAATATTTTTAACGAATTTCCAAAGCCGTTGACTTCTTTAACTATTTTTAAACGCTTAATTATGGGAATTATGTATATGGTGATCAACAAAATGTTGCGCTGATCAATAAATAGTATAATAATTTTAAACTTTCTATGCTGCCGTAGATTAAAACAGTTTCTATGAATTTAATAGTTTCTGAGATTCAGCTGTTCAAAATTAAAAACGCTCTGCAATGAAATCACTGTATTCTGCACATTTAAAATCAGTGGAGCCGATTCCTGATGTCATTGCTTTCTAAAAAGTTCCGGCAGATCCGGATGTCATCACACATCTGTCGGATCGGCCGATTCTGCCCTGATAATGGACACTGCAATGCTGTTAGAAACGTTGGCTAAAGAAGGAGGTAGCGCAACACGGTACAACACCCCAAAAACATATAACGAAAATACTTTTGGTCGTGAAAATCTAAAAACGCATCTGTTTACTTGATTTTCGTTTTCTTATTTTGTTCCTGTATTATTAGATAATTTTTTTACATGAGCTCCGCACAGGAGCCCACGAGGAAAATAATTTCTCTCAGGGCCTATGTCATCTTTGGGGATGCTGTGTGGAGTGTGGAGTTTTTTTTTAAAGAAAGGTAGGGGAGGAGCGTTCTGAGAAGGAAGAGAGTTTAAGGGGTGGGTAGGAATCTGGGGCTCAGTGTGTCCTGGTCATCCGCCTCCAAGACCTAGACAAACCTCACCCCATAAACACGGGCACCCCTGCTAAATCACCAAACGTAGCGAACTACTTGGGGTGACCTATGGCAGAGGTGTTGGTTATTCAATAAAGGTTACCGGGGCGGCGGTACCCATTCCCACCTCCCAAATTGTAATTATTATTGTTTGTTTATATTTTCTTTTCTTTTACTTTATATATATTATCATATAATATATTTTTAATTTTTTACATTGATATATTCTATGTACAACATGAAACTCGTGGGATTGCACCACCTTCAACGCCTTATTTGAAAGTCATTAAAAGTGATAAAAAAAGTTAAATAGGTTACGTTAGGTTAGATTATGGGCTATTTTTTTTTTTTTTTCATAACTTTAAATGACTTTTGAAAGGGGCGTTGAAATTGCATGATTCTGAGTTATGACAGAACCATAATATTTGAGTTATGCAGTGATTACGTAGAAAAATGGAAGACAAAAAATAATTCAAAGAAAATAAGCTCTGAACCTTATGTTCTTTGTCATTTTTCATACCTTTTACGTCTTGATATTAAAGGTTTGAGGAAAAATTCCAAACACTTTCCTGCGAAACAATGTGCTTCTTGAGAAGTATAAAAATATTGTGTGCGGAAAAATTGTTAGACACTAGTTCTAGGATTCGCCAACATTTCTTCATAATATTATAAATCTTTGGTCCTGTGTTTTTTCGCTATTATTATAGTTATTATTTTTTCCTCCAACATCGCGAGCCACATTTACCTAAAATTTATGTTGGTAATTTCCTTTGGATGTTTTCTAAAAATTGTTCTTAATGATCCTATGATAGTACTAACTTAGATTAAACACTTTGGGCGGGAAGGGTAGTTCTACCTTCCGGACCTACTTGAAAGCCTGGAAAAGCACTGCCGTCAAATATTTTTATATGCATTTTGTTCACCATTATTTTACTATAAATATGTATGTATATGTGATGCAAGTCTTCCCCATCTTCTTGTGTCCTTTTGTATGAAATAATATTTTATCAAAAGGAAACGTACAATTTCTCACTAGAGATTGTTTTTGTGTTTTTGTAAAATGACTCATACCAAAGTAAAAACCATTTTTTTGTATTGTAATAAAATGTGTTAGTGCATTTTTTCACATAAAACGTCGCTAAATGGTCCAACACTAAATTTAACTTGTGTTTATGCAGTCCTATTACAAAGTAAGCCATAATTTTGAACAATACTTGTACAGTTGGCATGTGGTGAGTACGTTATAAAGAAATCATGCAAATGTACAAATTTTATTCAAACATATTATATCGGTTTAAAACTAATTCATTTTCTCTAACGGATTTATTGTTTTTGCCCGTCAGAAGGCACGATAGTAAGCATTCAAAAATAAGAAGAAAGGGAGATACGTAAATACGAATCTAAGAGGGAGCACGTTAATTTTAAAAACAAATATAATCAAGCAAATTTTTTTAATAAAACATGACTCATTATTATGTTGCATTTAAAGATACACTATGAATTTGTTCATAGCTATAACATTTTAAATAACAGAACAAAACGTGTTTTTAAAAATTAACGGATCATAATTCGCGATTTTTTTCTATCGAGGGAATTTCTTATAATTACCGTTTCGGCTCCACAAATGCACAGATATTAACTTTAAAAATTACATAAATGCTTATATTTTTTTGGGAACTAAAAAACTCGTTTTTACATTGGCTCTACACAGGAGGCCCTATATATCCCCTAAGAGCCTATGTCATCTTTGAGGATGCTATGTGGAGGATCTTTTTAGGAAAGGAAGGAGAGGAAGTTCTGAGAAGGAAAAGGGTATTAGGGGTGGATAGTGTATCCAGGAGTGATGGACGTATGAATCCATAATTCTCGCTGCAGTGCAAGGTGATTTTCCGAGAGAGTTCGGCTGGAGAAGCCAAACCTCACCCCTTGAAGCCGGGCACCCCTGCTAAGTCACTAAAGTGTTCAAGTGTGTTCAATAGAAATATGTTTCAAATCTGTAGAAATGCGGAATGCGGGGGCTTGAGAAATCTTGTAGTAGGAACTTATAAATTTGTTGAATAAAAAATTCAATAAATAAGATAGTACATAATTAATTTTTCCAACAAAAAAAATTCTATTAAATATTGAATAATATTTTAACGCCAATTATTTGGTCGATTAAAAAGCGGTCAGTGAAACCACGTATTGAATCATAGTTACAGGGTTTTCACGGATTAGCTCGGAGCGGTGTGAATTGATAAATTCTTAATCAGGATATTGGCTGCAAGCGTGAATCAGCAAGAAATCTGTATTAGCGAATGTCACCGGTGAAACTTCAAGGTTCAAATCTGCCACGAATTTAGTTTGACTCCAATTATAATAAATTTAACAAAATCAATCGATTTTGGATGACATCAGTTAAACTTGGGCCAGAAATTTAGGAAGAAAATTACAAAATAATTCCATGACTTCACTTGGGAGAAGTTTCAAGGTTCAAAATCCGCCACAGATTTCAATTGATTTCAATAAAAAAATAATTTGTGAAAATAAGTCGATTAGTTGTCGTTGATCTTTGGTGTCAGGAAAAAGTTATAGTTTTATATATATTTATTTTTTACATTAGTTCCACACAGAAGAAGAGGAAAATAATACCCCTTAGGGCCTATGTCATCTTTGGGGATGCTGTGTTTAGGGGATTTTTAGGGAAAGGAAGGAGAGTATGTCGTGGGAAGGGCGGGAAATCATCTTTCAAAATCAAACATTAATTGTCATGACTTTACTTTAATTAATAGTATTTAGTGATAAGGATCGAATTTTGTCTCATGTCTATCAAAAATTACTCCTAAAGGCCTGCCTTCTGGGGGAAGGTAATATTTCTAATTTAAAATCTGGCTTATTTGATAACCAATAATTATCAGTCTTCCACTTTATTTTCATTTTGTAAACCTTCAAGTATCACGCCTCTGTTGCCTCACCCCTGTCCGGGCCCAGCAATGAGCCTATCGTGAGAAAGGCTCTATTGTTAGAATGTATTCTTGCTTCTGTCTGCTCCGAGAGAATTGAATCAACATCTTTCGACTAAAATCACTTGTCTGAAGGTCACCAGATGGTGTTACGCTTAGATTGTCATGTAATGAACACAATTAGCTTGTTTAACTCATTGTAAGTAGGTGAAATATTTCATTTCTGCAGAATTAATCCTTTAAGTCGACTGCAATGAAATAATCTAATAATTAAATGACGAGATCGGGTTAGACGGGTTTATTTTAATACTTGACTTTAAATAATTTGCGTAATCCTCGTCATAAAATATATTATTTATGAGTTGCATTTAGTATAATAGTCAGGAATTGCGTAGATGTGGGGTTGTTCAAAATTGAACGATTCTTTTTCATATGAATCGTTGAAATACTCGGATGCAATCGAACTTACTGGTTATTACAGAAAGATGGTCGGTTGTGGTGGTGGTGCCGTTTAGTTAATTTTTAAGATAATTTTACGCGAACAATCTTTACATAGTATAATATAAAGTCGCTCCCGCAGTGTGTGCGCTTAGATTTTTTAAACTACACAACGGATTTTCATGCGGTTTTCACCAATAGATGAAGTGATTCATGAGGAAGGTTTTTAGGTATATAATTTGTCAATGCTTTGTGTAAATTGGTTGAAATATATAAATAAAGGGAGCGGACAGGCATGCGGGCAGCGGGCTGGAAAGGCGGGCGGTGTGGATTTAGCAGATTTAATTTTAATAGATGGCGTTGGTTATAAAGGTTGGGTAATGGCGTGGCGTTGTGTTCCGTTAGCCATAGCAACGTGTAGCCGGGTCTGCTGGGAAATAATAAACATAAATAAGAAATAAATAATACTATTGTTAAAAAACAATGAATTGTGTAACAGGTAATCGATATGAATCTAAGTCAAAAAAGTACATAATTCACACAGAATCAAGTTAATCGGGGATATGCATCTCTTTGCAAACAATTTATTGGATGACCAATACCTCTCCAAATGGTCACCCCAAGAGGTTCGCTGCGTTTGTTGACTTAGCCCGAGTTCATAGAGTGAGGTTTGTCTAGGTCTTGGTGGTGAATTCGTTTACCCACCTACTATGTTGAGGGCCGAATCGAGAGAGACTGGTTGTTGACGTCTCCAGCCGGACTCTGTCGACCCATCGTCTCGCACCGCAGTGGGGGGATGGATTCATACGTCCTTCACTCCTGGACATACCCCCAGATCTTACCCACTCCTCATACCTTTTACATATTAAAACACATAATACTGTCCTTAAATGAAGTATAATTTCTAATTGAGGCTTTCGTGTTATTTTTTATTTATTTAATGTTTGTATGTTTTTTACAATAAATGTACATTTTTTATATGTTATACAGTGTTATAAAGGAATGTAAAAACAGCATTTCCTTACCATAAAGATACGAGGCTCTTATGATTGGTAAGGGCATTCAAGCATTATATGAAATCATATAAATAAGTAAATAATAAAATATTGTGAATAATAACAAAAAGATAAGTAAGAAAAAATCAAGATTTATCAATAATAATTTTAAAGATTTAAAAGAAATAATAATAACAGATATGGACTCTTATAGTAGTTTCAAGTAATTTTTCAATTTAGGCTGGAATTGGTGATTTTTTTTGACAACTTTTAGATTTAACGGGAGGTTGTTGGAATAAGTTATACTTTGATAGAAATAGGTATTTTGAATGTGCTTGGTATCAAATTTTGGGATTTTAATATTATAGTCAGGTACGCCTCATACGTTAGACATATGTCTGGTAATGTGATATTATCGTGAAAACAAGAATATGGGTCCGAGTGGTTAAGGAAGGAAGTTGTTGCAAAAACATCTTTACAAATTTAAAATACATAAATGAGTGTATTCAAATCCATAAACCTTACTCTTTTGGGTCATTAATCCATAAAAACCCGAAGTATTTATTTTGCAATAACATATTTTTTTAAATTTTAATATTGAATAATTTACAAAGATTATCGGAAGGTAAGGTCGCCAATATTAAACACAAGGAAGTAAAACATATTATCTTTCTAACCGCAAAAGATGCTAATGGATTTAAGACATAGGATTTTCCCGTGAAAAACCACAATCACGATACGGCAGAGTCACAGAATTCTATGAAACAAGATTCTTAATAGAATCAATTAATAGGTAGCTATTAATATAATGTTTGCGGGAATTCCTTCTAAGAACCGCGAGAAATTAATAATGAATTCATTATACCGTACAGGTAAATCATTTTAAAGAGGACTCGTTTCGTTATCATTTTCATCATATTTCACAGCTGTAGTTTCGAAACTTTTTTAAAAATATTTTCTGAACTAGATTGGAACCTGCACCTGCTACGGTTTATAAATTTCGGTTAGATGTAGAACGAGTTGTATCACAGAATTTGAAAAATCCATAAAATTTCAAAGTTAAAATTCAATTGCTGAGAAAGTTCTGATGATGTTTTGTTATTATTCCATTATGGGCAATGGCGGCTAGTGGCTTTTGGCTTTTTGTGTTATTGCAGCCGAAAACGTTTTTTTTTTTTTTTAATTTTGTGTTTTTGTAAGCAGAATTACAGAAAATCTTTGTGCAGTGCATTGCCAAACTTAAATGTTCTAAAAATCTTAATTCAAAAACCGATTTTCGAAATAAAAACCTTTTCGGCTACAACAACATAAATAAAGCCATTTTTTAAATATCAGCACTCTAGCACACCCAAAAATCACGTGCGTCACTGATTATGGGTCAGTTACTTCACAAACCTGAAATAGAATTTTCGCAGAATAATTTTTTTTAAATAAATGAGGCACAAAAATAAAAACAATAAAACATAAATATATAATATATAACAAAAATCAATACAAAAATTAAACTGAATGGCAAAAAAGACATTCCAAAGAAAATAGAAATAAAATACTCAAATAATATCAAGATTAAAATACACGCAAAAGTGTATTTGTAAAGTAAAAAACCTCTCTTTTGAAAGAAGTCAAAATCACAAAATTCATCACAGCTGTATAAAGCAGTGAAGAGCTCCCAAGAAATACCAAGCTATACAAAAATAGTGTAATATGTATTGAAATTTAAAAAATGAATTGTTGGGGTTTCAACATGTACCCGCAAAGCGGAAGGGAAGGAAAAATTTGGGGATTGCCGACTTACCCGCAGATTTTCTCCCTTCGCTTATCTAATTTTGATCCGCTGGTTCTTCTTTTTGAGTCACACAGCACGGCTGTAATATTTCCACACAAAACATTCACTTATGAGTTTCACTTTGAAATGTTCGGTACAAGAGCTCCGTATTCAACATATGTGTTGACAGAACAGTGGATAATTTGTAACTAAACTGTCTGGTCGGCATGGGTAGGTATGATTTGTGGGTAGGTGGTTAGGATTGGTAGGTAGAAATTAAAAGTTGGAAAAAATAAAGGTAAATGAGCAATGCTAGGCACCAACATGAATCATGAAATATGTGCAGCGTAATTTAATTAAATAAAAATGCTCGCCTTTTTTAAATATTCAAAGTTGTACACGAGTAGTATAAAAGGGATAAAGAATTATTTAACTTTATATCGATGCTCAATGCATACAATTGAGAGTATTTTAGGAGCGATGATCCAGAATTGTCGTTTGATATGGAGCCACCTGGTTATTCGCCATAAATGTTATTTTTCCATGTGTATCACATATGCTTATCTTAGTAAATAACTGTCGAATATCTAAGACCCTGAATTTAGCAAAGACTACTAACGGCCATTGTTCCCAATCCTACTGATCAACAGCTGAGCCGAAAATTTGGAAACGCTTCCCAAATGCACAAATACTCTCTTCCCAACGCAACTCTCCGACCAGCAGGTGAATCGATCGTTACTAAACAAATCACTTGGCTGATCGGAGACTCAGATTGATCGATCGAAATGTTGGGAACAACCGCCGTAAGATCAAATTTTTAAAGAAAAGATTTTTACATGTGTTCTTTTTTGAAAATATAAAATCATTGTTGAAATTAGTGCTGACTCGTAAAAATCTCAGAATATTATGTACATGTGGGATGTTGTGAGTACCTGCTTTATCGCTTATCTGAATCCATCGCACAATTGGTTCGAATTTTGAAAATGATACTTAAGTTCAAAGCAAATCTAAGATCTGAAGTTCAACGACACACACAACTGAAATTCATATTTTATTATTAATTTATTTTTCAGTTCCAGTACACCTCCACAAAAGAAAGGGTCTCTTTAAAATGATTTACCTGTACTGGTCCGATCTAGTTCATATATAAGTTGGTACTTGCATAGTACCTATGTGTTTATATTGTCTATGACATGTTATTTTATCGCGTATATTAAAATTTTAATATCGTTTGAATATTGAGCTGCATAAAAACTTTATTTTATTCCACATCACTTGGGAAAACTATTCATCTTCTCAAGTCGGTTCTCATCACAAATAGTGACTCCTACTCCAATTTCTATGATGGAAGAGGCTCCCACGCTCCTCGCGGCCCTGCACTGCATGGATAGCTGCAGACACCGCCGTACCGGACGCCAGTAATACTTGGTCACTCCAGCGCATTGGTGACCTTCTTCTGCTTCTTCTGCCAAACACTTTGCCAGTGATTATGAGCTTCTCCATGTTGGAGTCCTTAGTTTGGCGATAAACGTGTCCAAAGTACCATAAGTTGTAGGCAGATAGATGAAAGCCTATAGCGGATGACCAGCACTACCAGAATGGACAGACTGTCCTCGGAAACTTGAGCATTTTTTTCCAGCACAACAATTCTAGGGGATCTATCCGCTTTCCTTTGCTGCCCATGATTATTACCCGTGTTGTCATTTGTAAAGTACAAAAAAAATAACTGTAACAAATTATTACAGTATATTTCCTACGTAGTCGAAAAGAAAACGATGATGTTATAAATCATTGGTAATTAATTGATCATTAATACATTTATTCCTGCAATATTTTATCATTCATTTTTTGAGCCAGTTCTAGCAAGGTCATAAAAATGTAATTAATGAAACATTATAAAACAATTTAATGTAACCTTTATCATTTTATGGAGAAAACTATATTTAAGGACAAAATATCAAGGAGACGAAAACAATCGTTAAGTGCTACGAATTCACCTTAGATTAACAAGGTTCACTGACTCTGTTATGTCCTTAGATAACGAGGTCTACTGTTAAGTGGCTCTCTCTCTCGAGTTCATTGTCCAGTTGATTAGTCATACATCTCCGAAAAACCTAAATTTGAGTTTAGTATGCAGTTATGTGTAAAAGTGTACCTTCTACCTGTTACAAAACTCAATTACTCATAAACACCACCAAATCAATTATAATAAACGAAAACTTGTAGGGAATTAAACTAAATGTTGATGTTTTAGTAGAATATTTCAAAATGTCATTCTAAATACTAATGTACCGAACCGTTATGCCTTCCGTTGTTATTTTATAGCACGTTTAATATGTACAACACAGGTATGTGTATGTAATATTAGATTTATGATCAGCATTCGAACATTGCTTTCCTCATTATCTCAAACTTAGTATCTGTAGATGTCTGACTAATGAACTGGACGATCGATTGGTTAGGTATGGTTTGTTGTAATGTCATGAAAATCTAGAACTTGTATTTCGGGATAGTGAGGCATGAGTACCGCCGCCACGGGAACCATTTATTGAGTAACCTATCATATGTTCGCTACGTTTGGTAACTTAGCAGGGGTGTCCGGATTCATGGTTTAAGGTTAGGTCTTGGCGGTGGATGTTTTTTCCGGTTGAGGGAAACCTTTTCACCTCTCCAGCCGGACATTTTCGACCCATCGCCTTGCACCGCAGTGGGAAGGATGGATTCAAACATATGTCACACCTGGACACATTGACCCCAGATTCCTACCCACACCCATACATATAGAAGTGAAATATCGGTAAAAGTGAAACCTTTAGAAAATTAAAGCGGACAAGAGTGGACTACGATGCACTTTTTTTTATCAATGTGAAGGATGATTTTTCCCATATTTTTGTCGTCAAATTCCAGTGCATCTTTTTCTATACATTTGGTCATCTTATTAATATTTGTGTTTTCTTTTTCGGAGTCGCTAGACGTCACTTTCTTTTGTGTTTTCTTTGCTTGTACATTTTGGAGTGGTTTGAAGATTAGATATTGATTTTACAAAAATAAAAGTGTTTATTTTGTTTATTTTTCTTTATGTTTTCCTATTATATCTTGTAATTTGGTAGGTGAATATGGGTACCGCCGCCATTTCGCTACTTATCCCACCTCTATGGAATAAATCCCTTCGCCATGGGTTTGAGCGATACGCGCGCTGTTTCGTGTGTTAACGTGCTGTTAGAACGAGACGCAACGCTTAATAAGACATGTTAGACTATAAACGCGCTACTCTCCTAACTAGTCAGTTGCGACGTCTGATCGAAAAATATTTTTAATGTTAATAATTTTTTTTAAATGTCATCGGACATTTTTTCCTCTAAATATGCCCAAGAATCGTCGGTTAAAATCCCTCGGAAACGTGCTGTTACACCATGTATAAATTTTATAAATTCTTTCAGCTTAACATATCCTTTCATTTTGGGAGGCGGGTATGGGTACTACCGCCCCGGGAACCATTTATTGGATAACCAACACCTCTGCCATAGGTCACCCTAAGTGGTTCGCTACGTTTGGAGACTAAGCAGGGATGCCCGGGTTCATGGGGTGAGGTTTGTCAAGGTCTTGGCGACCGTAGGTCTGCCCACCTGCTGCGTGGCGGGCCGGAACGAGAGAGACTAGTCGAGGAGGTCTTTTGACATTTCCAGCCAGAATCCCATGACTCATCGCCTTGCAAAGCAGTTGAAGGGCTGGATACACTGATCCCCAGATTCCTACCCGCCCCTCATATCTATTTTCTTCCCAGCACTTCCTCTTCTTCATTTCCCTAAAAAAAACCTCCACACAGGATGCTGTGTGGAGGTTTTTAATATAATTTCTTCAGGTCCTCCTGAGTGGATCTACGGTAAAAAAAATCTTACAATTATAAAATTTCGTATTTTTTTTTATAGGTTTGCTCCAGTATTCAGATAAAATTATTAACCTTTTGTGGGAGCCAAAAATAATGATACACTGATACGTTTACCGTGCTATAAAGTAGTGATTGTAGAATCCTTGGAACAACTTGATCCGTTTGTGTATTAAGGAAATACTATATTTACGAGATCGGAAGGTTAGTAAGAATATTACCAGTAGGGTGAATGAAGCGATACAATTAATGGAGGAATGAATGTCACTTGTAAGTAGACGTTAATATACGCGAGGCTAGCAAGTCATAACGGAATTCCGATTCCAACCCTAATTTAAACCATATTTTTTTATTAAAACCTTAGGCCTCGAGTTTGTTCGGTCAGATTATTTCCGCTTTTCAATAAAATCCAAATAAATGGAATATTTCTGAACGTATCCTAAAACTAATGGGGCATAAACTAATATAAACGCACATAGTCTATGCCGGACCATATGAGGTTTAATTCTAAATTCGTCGAACGCCGCCCATTTTTGATTCATGCCGAAAAAGCAATGTTTTGTTTTGTTTTGTGAAATACTGGCACAAATATTAAAATGCTTTCCGATCATTTTCTAAAGAAATTAATTTGCCAAATTATCCGAAAAGGGGTTTATAAGTAGAAGATTTTACACTATTTTAATAGGGCTGATATTTTTTTTCAGATTTATTAAAAAAATACTCGATAACTTCCAAGGCCAAGATGTGTTCTTTCACAGTATTTAATTGAAGCCTCTATAATATTTCTAAGCGATCAAATTTTCAAACCAAAAACACATGATTTTGTATGATTTTGAATTATTTCGCATGGCTTCAGCTTAACATCTATTACACATCTATTTGAATTTCACTCTTGTTTACTTGATTGAAAGAATCCGCGGAATCTTTTCAGTGAAAATTAACCCACTTCCCGACACCTGATAGGGCTAAAACTTGGCAGATATACTCGTTGTCGATGGAAATGTATATTACACTAACTTTTTGTGGCAATCACACACAAACACACGGACAAACACGAATCTTTATAAAATTAAAATAAATTAAAGCACTTAATATAATATGAAATAAATACCGTTTTAAAAATCGGAATTTAGCAATGCTGGTAGCGCGGTTAAATCCGATCTCTAGGAAGGAATGTTTAAACCTCAGTCAAAAAAAAAAAGAAATTTGAAGACATTTGAAAATAGATGCACTATAGTAAAAAAACGAACATAATAAATACGTATGGCGCAACTTCAAGGTTGTTAATCTACTTAATGTTGGGAATATTAACCGCAAATGAATAGTAAATGTGATGGCAGGAACTGTCTTCGATCGGCTTGGTAATTTAATTACGTAGAAAAAACCAGGTTGTAAACAAATTATCCATACATGATAAAGTCATATGAAGTCAAGATATTAACCGCAAAACCATTTTGTACGTAAAAAAAATAAATAGATTCTTTACCACAACGAATTATTATTAATAACAACCAATGGTGCATGTCCTCTGCTTTTTTTACTTCTGCATTTTCTGCAATTTACTTGCGCATGCCGGGATTTCAACCCGCTACCTCCGAATTCACACACACGCACTCACCCTCACACACCCTCACACACCCTCTCACACACACACACATACACACACACGCTTATCACCAAATTTAACGCATACCGAGATACTGCAGTGCTACGGAAATGTTCCTGGAGAGACTAGGGCACACTTCCCGAGCTCTTCTCCGCCACCGCTTGGGAAGTTTATGGCGCATACTACCCCAATCAAAGAATGCGATCATCACCGCCATGACTGCCTGGATGGAGTCCCCCCTGAAGGCCTTCTAAAGACTGGAGACAGTGAAATACCCTCCGTAAACGGCGGCTTGCATTCATTTTAGTGTTTTTTGTTTTTCAGTTTCATTTCTCATGTTTTTTATGCTTATTCGTTTATTTTATTTTATTTATGTGTTGTTATTTACTTTTAACCTTATCGTATTTTTTGTCTTTGAATGGGATGTATTGCACTACACTACCCCTGCATACATTCTGGAATAAACTATTATAATGTTTATACATAAGATTGAGTGCGAACAATCAATTGATACTAAAATATATGTGTTAAGAAACAATACCAATATAAAAAAAGTTGATCGACTAACCATTTTTTCAGCTTTTTTTTTTGTTCGGTTGTGCAATTTTGTTCGCTTTTTATGTGCATTGGCATCTTATTAAACACAATTGAGAAGTGAATGTCCGTTGCCCGTATTTATTTTTTATTAGAATGGACATTCCTTTATTTTGACCAAATCTTCTGTTGTGTTTATGATATAATTTTTCTTTATATATGGAATCCGATAGAAGGTTTTAAGGTACACCATTTTAAACCATCATATTCCTCGAACAGGCAATGTATTCTCTGACTCGTGTAATAATTTTATATCTATACTTTATTTTTGCTAGTGAAAAGTTTAGTCGTAGAGTTAAAATTAATTGTTTTTGTGTTTAATTCGTAGGATTCAATTTAATATTTTTTTTATTTAAATTAAAATAAATTTTATGATGTTATTATTAAGATCTGCAAGTATTTTTAAATGAACGATTAAATAAAAAATTACTTGACTACTAAAAATTTTACCAGTCAGTGGTTGAGTGGGCATCGCGTTTGGGTCCCACCCAGACGTTCCGTGTTCGATTCTTCGGCTGGCTAAGTCCTCCATCACGACTCAAGCAACATTGTCGGCTTACTGTGATGGTGGTAGGAGATTTCCAAATATTGTCCGGTTATTCGTACTTGCAGAATTTAATAATAATACTACTGACGACCTCCGCGGCCGAGGGGTAAGACTCTCGACTTTCAATCCGAAGGACTCGGGTTCGCGGGTTTTATTGATTAATTAGTTTAATTTCACAAATAATTAAATACAAATAATATAAAGAATATTTGTGGCACGTTCCTGAGTGGAAGACACTCTCAATATCGCCCTGGTGTAAGACCTCCATTCAGAATTGAAACATTACTTGAAATGGCTTTAGCCGTGTTTTATGACCAGATCTGAATATACAAGTACTTTCCCACCTTCCTCTTTCCCATCTACTTCCTCTCCCCACTACCTTCAGCCTCACAACATACCCCAATTATGGATACCCCACTGGCTCTAGAGCGGAGCAGTATTCGGATAAAAATAAAAATTTATTTATTTTAATATAATCAAAATTTTTAAAAAATTGAATTTTGGATTACTTGAATTTAACCTTCATTATTTTCTTGTACGATTTTCCCCAAGACGTTATTCCGTATCTGATGGTAGTTTCCTCTAGTGACAAATACATTTTTTTACTTTGAACTTATAGGCGTAAAATATTTAATTTTGTAAATTAATAATTGTGAAATTTAACTATTGTATCAATAAAAGTGAAAAATGCTTGTCCCAATTGATGTACATACCAAAGAAGATAAACCAGACAATTGCTCGTCCACCGCAGGTACAAACAGTCTGATGGTTTTGTAATTCCGCCGAGAGTTGGGAATCCCAAATCGCCTTGAGAAGGGTCAGTGATACAAGCTCCATTAAATGTGGTGAATCTCTCTTATACGACCAAATAAATTGACTTTCCTTCTGGCTAGCAATTTCATGGCACTTTAGAAAAAGGAATTAAAAAAACACGCAATGTATCGAAAACGTTCAAGCTTATTATTATTCACTTTTATCGGTCACCAAAGCGTATTTCTATAAACCATCGAATAAGGCAGTTATATATATTTATATTCACATACTGTTTGTATCTTGCACAATGCACATTATTATTTTATGGGGACAAAGCAATGCCGGTTCTTTTGTTTATAGATATTCATAGATTATAAAATAAGCATTTTTATAAACAGTAAGAAAACACATAATATAAAGAAAAGAATATCAAAAATAATATTTTCGGTTGTCTGTGCGTCCTGCGTAACTCTGGTTCAATGAACTCAAATTTACTTTGAATGAGTGTCATTTTTTTTAATTGGAACTGATTGTGTGAAGAATTTAGGCAAGTCTACTAGGCTTTTTTTACGTATTGTAATAATTAATTGTCTTTTTTTAATTGTCTCTCTTTAGTGTCGATATTTTTCTTTTTATCGAGTTTCAAATAACAACGGTGCTAAAGAAGTTTTCACTTCAAAAATATATAAATCTTATATTATTTCTATGACAATGTTTTATGTGGGTTTGGAGAATATCGCGAAAGTTAACCGATGAGGTGAGGTAAGATTACGCGGCCTTTTTCATACCAAATTGAATTTTGGATTTAAGGTCAAAATACCAAAAAAATATTTTTTTAATCAAAATATGGAGCAAATATCTAGTACGGATATGCGCTACTTTATTTATCTTCTATATAAATAAAAATGAATCTCCGAAATGTTTGTACGCGCATAACTTCCAAACGATTGCATAAAATTTAATAATTCTTTTTTTTGTGTTCGTTATTATCAGGACAAGGTTTGTTTAAAACTACTGGTGAGCTCTGGCATTATGAAATTTGTATAAAAAAATTGCAATAGGTGGCGTGCGAGCTGTTTGAAAACTGTATGTACCGGGACTGAATGTATGGAATGTGGGAGGGGAGAAGGGGGATGTGAACTCGGGTAGGGGTTTCACAGGAGGGGGTGGGAAACTAGGGAAGAGGGAGGGGAACCAGGGAGGGGGGAGTTGAACCTGGGAGGGGGAGGGGAACTTAGGAGGGGGGTTCGCGGTAAAGGAGAAGGGGGAGTGGAGTGGGGAGAGGGAAGGTGGAGGAGGCGGAGTGGAAACGCGAGAGGGGAAGGGGACGCAGGAGAGAAAGGGGAGGCGGAAGGGGAACGGGACGAATGGAAAAGGACACGCAGGAAGAAACAATTTGGGTAAGAAACATGCCGGGTACCAGCTAGTTTATGCTATAAATCCGATGGTTTTTTGGCTAAAAGTGTGAAATTGTTTAAAATCTAATACAATGGTAACTGCAACATCACGAAGGAACCAGATACAAGGTCACCCAACTAAAACATTCAGGGAAAGAGTGTTGGAAGTTTGGAAGACTTATCAGAGGAAGATTCCTCACTCCACGATTTAGAAAAGGGAGATCCTATAAAATCAATAATTCTTCGAATGGCTCTTCGGTACCCACTGAATCGTGATAATTGGGTAGTTGTTTCATATTCACTTTGACTACATAAATAATTATTAATTTTATTAGTACCGTCAGTGATATTTTCTTGGTAAACTCAACAACCAATAACTAATAAAAATATTATTTACGTTAATCATACCATTTGTGGTAATTCTTGCAACTGCTCAGCAAGCAAATATTCAGAATTCAACATTAGATTGGACATAACTTTAAACCGCACATATTCTTGACGTGAGAAGTTTTTAGAGAGAAAATATCAAAACTTCTCTAAACGCATCTAAGACATCTACTTTTTTACCTGTGGAAAAATTGCAGAACTTCTCGGAATTCGTTATTACTACATAAGCTTACAATTTGGAATTTTTACCCGTCATAGGAATCTTATTTTAATTTTACTCGTCATAATAATCCACTGAAAAAAATATTAAAATACTTAGGGGACCTTCAAAAAGCAAACAAAATTAACTAACAGTGTTGTCAAAATAACATCCAAAATACTTCGATATCAAAGCTTTAGGAAATGAACCACAATATTTTCGGTAACTTTTTAGTATTTATTTTTATATGAGAATCTTAATGAGTGAAACCTCAAATTGTAACACTTTAATTGCAAAAAAGTCAAAGGATGTCGCTTATTAAAAACAAAAATAAATAAAATTTATCCAAGACACTAACTATCTAGATAGCATTTAGTTCGGGTTTGAATCTTTCGATCATACATAAAGTAGACGATAAAAATTAAATAAAGGTAAATGAAGACAATGTTGGTAGTTCTTAAGTATTCAAAGTATGATATAGTTAACTATGACCTATGACTGAATCGGATAGGGACACATTATCTCTGTCGATAGAGCTCCGCCCCGCAAGACAAGTCCTGGGTTCGAGTCTGGTTTCCTATTTTACGACGCATCTTTTTCTAATTTTTCTATTTTCAGATTTTTGATTGAGTTTTGCTTTTTAATATTTACTGGTAGTAGTTCTGTGAAGACCTCGAGTCCAAGAAAGTACTTTTCTAATTTTCTGTATTTCTTGGGCATTAACTGTGTAACAATTTGAGAGGTGGTTATGGGTACCGCTGCCCCAGGAACCATTGATTGAATAACCGACATTTTTGCCATAGGTCACCCTAAGAGGTTCGCTAAGTTTGGTGACTTGGTAAGGGTGATCTTAGCGGCGGATGCGCATTTGCGCATACCAACCAACTGGGTGGCGGGCCAGATCGGGAGAGGCCGGTGTGGGGTGACCCTTTAACCTCTCCAGTTGGTCTCTCTCTCAAACCTTTTTCTTAAAAAGCAATGCAATCCATCACGACCCAAGAAACATTTTCCGATTAGTGTGATAGTGGTAGGAGATTTTTTAAACATTATTGGGTTATTACTGTTATTAGTAACCCGGGAATGTTTGTCTTTGTTTTTTTTTTAAATGCTTCTTCCGATTTTTCGACCGCGAGATGATGCTCTTTCTATTTGATATATGTTTTCGGTTTCGGTGTTAATTTGAAAATACGCGAGCCCTGTCTATATATTATGTGGTCGATGGTATCCAATTGTCTCCCGTGACAAAGTCTTTCACTTCCAGCAGCGGCACAATGTCTGTTACCTGTTGCTTGACCTCGGCCGACCAAGGTCTCGAAGATCCGCGATATACAATCAGACCCAACTGCCAACTACTACCTCACTACCTGGACGAGATAAAACCGAGTTAGTGACTTTGGACTTCACTATAGTTACGACCATAGAATAAAGAAGAACACGAGAAATGCCATATGAAAAATTTTCGTGATCCAGGAATTATGTAACAATCAGGTATTGAATTTCATAAATATACAACTGTGTTTACGAAATTCAAATGGGATGGAGATCTACGATAACAGGTGAGTGTGTAAGTAAGACAGAGCGTATACTAAATGGGTTGAATGTAACATTTGCTTCTTTCATATTTGTATGGAAGGCACTTCTAGTTTTCCTCTCTATTTTATGGTTATGACAAAATTTAAAACATGCGTTCATGTTTATTGTGAAAGTATCTTTCCTTTAGACATAAAAAAATGTCGTTAAAGTTAAAACATCCCTTGGTAATTTCTTATTACTAGAGAGTCCTGAAAATTCGAAATTCGTATTTTTTATTTCCGCGAGAATAACGCAAAATTTTCATTATTCGGGATTTTTCACATTTTCATGCGATATTTTTTGAAGTGAAACTTCTGTAGCCCCGCTGTGATTTGGATTTCGGATGAAACTGAAATGACGACTACTGCACCTACGACGCATCAACTACGCTCAATGGATGCTTTGAATACGATGTCACGTTTAAAGGCTCCTATTGATTGAGATATAAAACGGAAATTACGCTTGCCTGCGCTCATTTGTCGCTTTGATTATGACCTCGCTTTTCAAGTATTGGTTGAGATTGTTTTGGTAAAGTATCGCTTCTGCCGCGTGTAAACTGCATACGATTTTTTTGTATAGCAATATAACACCGCATTTCCCAAATTTTCATAAAAAAAGTGTAATCGCTAAAATATAACGCGAATTTCGCCAAATTTAACATATATAAAATGCAGCTTTTATACTTTAACGTATTGGAAAACAGATAGATTAGATATATTTTCTTATTTTTTCAGAAAACTGTTTCTGAAAAAATAAGAAAATATACAGATTTAGGAAATGAGATTAAAAGAGTTTTGGCATTCTTAGAATATAATAATATTACCATTTGTTATTTCGGCTAATGGTATTATATCTAGCTCTCTCATTAAAAATTTAGGCGTTTTAGATTTGTCAAAGAATTTACACCCAAAAATGCTAAAATCAGTCATTTATATACATGTAGATGTAGGATTACGAAAGATTTTAAAAATACTTATATTGGGGGATCAGTAGGATTTATTGGTCCATTTAGGATTTCTACCGAGCCGAACCCTCTGATATGAAAATATCTGGAGCCGGTGAATTATTTTCCCATTTTGGTCTTTAGTGGATTGACGTATTGTTTCGATTTATTATACTCATATATTGCACTTATGTGCGTGGATTGACTAGATAATCATTTATGGAAAAGTGTGTGGAAGGGTTTAATCTTTAACCCGGACATAAAATCTGAAGTACACAGTGTTATAGATATATGAATGTAATTTACTCAAAATTTCCTTGTTGAATTACAAGGAACTTATAATAATTTGTGTTTTTTGGTGAGTAGGATTGTAATATTTATTTTCTTATTTTTTCGGTCGGTTGAACCAAATATTATACCATAAAACTGCTTGGCACACACCTTTTGTTTCATCCACATTTATAAATTATTCATTTCTTCTGTTATTTCGTCTCTCGATAACATCCCGACTTCTTCTGTGTGTATACGTCTTCAAACCATCTTAACGCCCCTTTCCGGTTTTCCCACACATATTACGTCTCAAGGACTTGATCTCAACTGCATTCAATCTACTACCAATCGTATTTTCAATTACCCCGACAGTTGGCCTTTAAAACCTAAAATTATTGTAAAAATTTTTTTTTTGTGTATCTATTATTTACCAATTTCAAACCTAAAATCTTTAGAAGGGATCGGTATCCTTAAAAGTCATTCCAATCTTCCAGCCTGTACAGTAAATGATGTTCAGTGACATTATTTCATCTATGTAAATGGTTCAACAATTCTCTTTTATTGACTGATGGCTCCAAATCTTCAGATTCTCCTAACTGTGGTATTTGTACGTTGCCGTTTCCCACAGTTTATTTATTTATTTCTATTCTTGAACAGACACATTACAGATTATTACATAGGTTTTCATAGATAATACATTTATTAATAAGAAGAAAAAAAATGTTAATGATCCGTAACTATAAGTAAATAAACCTGTGCTGAGGTGTTCCCATGTTTGGGAATAAATGCTATTTTGTCGACATAAGTAGAAACATTGTATCCTGCCGAGTGCATTACAATAATTTAAGCTCTCAAATATATAATCAAATATAATTTTGAACATTCCCTTGTTCTCTCTGACTCTCTCAGTTCCCCCGCAAAAACTTAAAGCCAGTCCTCTTCTTCATCCTGATGATCATTTTGTATGCCTTATTCGGATTCTGATAGCCTTCATTACCTCTGATTTGGATTTCTGGATATGTTGGCATAGTGGGTAACAATATTGCGAATTCCTTGGCTGAACAAGGAGTGTCCAACCCTGTTGTTACCCTCGTAAACCATATTCCCCTATCTGATATTTTTTCCATCATCATTGCAAGCAAGAGAACTATCCCATCAAAAACGTGGTTTAAACAATTCTCCATTTTTACAAAAAAGAAATTTCCTCACTTATTCAAATGAGAATCGGACACTATTCTTATTATACTTTCACTTTTTTTTAAATTCACGTCCTTGACTTCCCAAATTGTACATTCTGTGGTCTAGGTAGGAACTTTAAATTACATATTTTTTGGTTGTCCCTCTCTAAATCCTCTCTTCTGTCAAGCGTTATCTAAAATTTCCTCCCCTCCATTCAACATTTCATCTCTTCTAAGTCTGATCTTCCATATAATTCTGAAAATTGCATATTTATATAAAAATTAATATATAAATTCACCTATCCTTTCTCTGTACTTTTAAATGAAGGTCTAGAACACCCTTAAAGGGTGAAAGCCAGGTATGATTGAAAAAATAAACCTATAATCGACTTTAAATATACATTTAATAATAAATTGGTATGGATGTCAAACGAATTTATTTACGGTGTCGATATTTTGTACCTATACACCGGTATATATAGTATATAGACAAGCATTTTTATCCATAATATAAATGTGCTTTTTGCTGATGCTGTTTGACCGTATATCCTCTCTGCACACCCCTTGGAGGACACTTAGATTATTATTATTATTGGATGATTTTTATAGCGCCATTTTCGTGAGAAAACCACCTCAAGGGCGCTTAAGGGCTGATATAATAATAATAATAATAAATGGACAATTTGTAGAGCGCCGTTTTTGTGAAAAATCACCTCAAGGGCGCTAATTACGTCAAGTATAGTTCACGCCAAACTTTAAGACCGGCCTGACGTTGATCAGAAATCGTCGCAATTGGCGAGTTTCAGGACAGAAAATTGACACCTCCGCCCACGCCTTTCTCTGTCGCACGTATTTTTAAGGCATCTTTCTGTTTTGCTTAAGTTCATCGTAAAGTCAGTATAACTGCGCGACAGTGGAATCAACCATTTTTAGGATGGTCTTAAAGTTATTACGCTTATTACGTCAAGTATAGTTCACGCCAAACTTTAAGACCGGCCTGACTTTGATCAGAAATCGTCGCAATTGGCGAGTTTCAGGACAGAAAATTGACACCTCCGCCCACGCCTTTCTCTGTCGCACGTATTTTTAAGGCATCTTTCTGTTTTGCTTAAGTTCATCGTAAAGTCAGTATAACTGCGCGAAGGTTGAATCAACCATTTTCAGGATGGTCTTAAAGTTTGGCGTGTACTAGGTACCTATACCAAGTGGTGGTCGTAAGAGTAAAAATATACCCACAACAATCTATAATACATGAATAAAGAAACATTTGAAAAGGCTAATCTGCTTTTTTTAACTTTTTTGCTGAAGAAAGAGGTTTTACCAAGGGTTTTTCCTAAAACATAACAATTTATTTATCGGTTATGTAAAAATCAACGATAGCGTAAGACAAAAACCTGTTGTACCAAAAATCAGATGATTTATTATTTTATAACAACTCATTTATAACAATAATATTTTAACGAATTTTATTATTTAAAAAAACCGTTATAAACACGTTCCCATCAGGATCTTTACGCCAACATTATGTTAGTATTATTTATGTTAGTATGGGTAACATCTTTTTTTTTAGTCGATGTGCTCGATTGCTTGTGCACGACCCTACACCAGTAATGATTTTAAATGGTAATCCAATGTTGGTAAATTCCTAAACATATGATAGGGATAGTCATTGTTCCGCCATGGTTGATATGGTCTTTGGTGGACGTTAGCCACCGGTCTGCTGCTCTGCTAGTCCAGAACGGTAAAAATATCTGCCTATTTGGCTTCTTCTGCAGGATTCTCTCAGCCCATCGCCTTACATGGGATGGATTCATACATTCGTCACTCCCTGGACCCACTGACCCCTAGTTTCCTAAAAGCTCCTCCAAACAGCATCTTCAATAATGACGTAGGCATTGAAGGAAATCATTTTCCTCAGGGCCTCCTGTGTGGAGCCATTGTTAACAAAACGACTACCATCTTGAAACGGAACGCACAAATATATTTTGCAGAGAGACGAAAAATCCAAGACGGTTGTCTTAAAACAGGACTTCGCTATGCACACTATGCGCAGGCAATTATATGCGAATTTTAAGTGAAGTTTATTCCTAATCTGTGAGGGCATTTCTATCTAAAATTTAACTGAGAATAACAAACATTTCAATTAATTTATTTAAAATTTAACTTTTCAATACATTTATCTAAAATTTATCTGAGAATAGCAATAATTTCAATACAAGTATCAAACAATTTTACCAAGAATAGGAAAACATTTATCTAAAATTTAACTGAGAATAGCAAATTTTCAATACATTTATCTAAAATTTATCTGAGAATAGCAAGTATTTCGAAACATTTATTGACAATTTAACTGAGAATAGCTAACCTTTTAAAATATTTATATAAAATTTAACTGAGAATAGCAAACATTGCACTACATTTATCAGTACATCGGTCGGTCGGATGAAGTTAGATTCAAACAGCGGGTACGGACTTTAGTACCTACAGTTATGATTGATGAAAAAATCCGTAGGTACTAAAAATTAATAGGTATAAATTTTACAGTATATTTTTTAATGAAATTAATATTATTATTGCAGTTTGACGGGTGTTAGAAAATCAATAGTTTGTTAAGCAATATTTAATTTCACAACATTCTAGTTGTGGGTACTTTATCAGACAACATAATTCTGTCAGGAATCTTAGCGCAAAGCTAAACAGGATATTAACCCCTCAGACCTTGGGCATATTCTGTCACAAGATCAGAATATTTCCGAATTGCAATAAAATCAAAATAAATGGAATGTTTCTGAATGTATTCGAACACTAAAAATAGTTTTTTTAACTCTCTCAAATATTATTATTAGAAGTTTACCTGCAATTTTTGAAATATAAAAAAATGGTAACATAAAAAAGTTTAAAAAATGACCCATCTTACGTTTTTTTCTAACCAAAATTACTGATGACAAAAAAAAATTGTTATAAAAATTATAAATGTTATTATCACTTCACTTTTTTGTCGTTTCATGTAAAAATAATTAATAAAAAATCCAACAAATTACATTTTTCCAAATTATAATCGGAAATTTTGATATCACAAAGTTGTACATTTTAATTTTTTGTGATTAACTTTTAGATTTGAATATATAATGTGGTATTTTCTCTTTCTAACGTATGGGAGACGTAACGATTTCTATGAGACCAATATGAGTTGTTCCCAAAAGCGAACATAGAAATCGTTGTGTATCCCTTGCTATCATGGTTAGTAATATGATCTCAACGGCGTTAGAACGAGAAAACACAACGCTTTACATTCAAATCTATTACTATACACAAAATAATCAAAATGTACACCTTTATGAAACCAAAGTACGACACTGCAATTTGAAAAAAAATGAAACTTTGGAAATTTTTGATTAATTATTTTTATATAAAACGACAAAAAGTAACATTTATAACACATTTGCATATTAAAATATGACGTTTTATTTTTTTTTTCTTTATCAGTAATTTTAGTTAAAAAAGAACGTTTTTTGTAACTAAAATTACTGATAACAAAAATATAAGGTGAGTACCTAATTTAATTTTTTTAATGTTTGTATTGGAAATTTCAATGTTTCATAAATTATTATGTTTACTTCGAATTATAAACTTTGAAAGTGTATTTTATCACCTTTCAAAAACATTTTTTAGTTTTAGGATGCGTTTAGAAATATTCCAATTATTTGGATTTTTTTGCAAGCGGAAATATTTTGTTATTCCGACAAAATAGGCCCGAGGTCTGAGGGGTTAAAACGTGTTATTGGACGATTGGGCCAATATTGTTATTTGTAAGTAATGATGGTGAACTTTAGGGAGATGTAAAGTAATGGCGTGAAATAACAGCTTAAAAACGTTCGTTTCATTTGTGTTATTAAATTCAGTCCATCAAACCACAAAGTCGTGATCGGTGAGGTTAAATCATTATTACCAGAGTTTCTCAAACTTTTACCTCACAATTAAAGAGGCATTGTTTCAATTTTCATTAAAAAAAAACTGTTATATGATTTTTTGATAACCGGACGACTCAGAAATAAATCAACTCAACACCTTCTTTGAAAAGTCATTAAAAGTTATGAAAAACATTTATAAAAAAATGATTATGTAGGTTACTTTAGGTTAGGTTATGGGCTATTTTTTCTAAGTGAAAATTTCTTTCGCACCATTGTGATTTGAAACTTGATGAAACGGAAACGAACGACACTAAAAAGAGTCAAACACATACATCTATAGGATTTAGCTGCGAGAAAATGAGATATAATGTAACCTTACCTCCGTACAGTACCTACGAAGCGTCACGCTCTGTCAAGCTGCGCGTATTGGCCGCTTTGATTATGAGCTCACTATTTAAGGTTCCTCCCAGGCTTTCTTATTGGTTGAGATTGTGTGGTGAAGATTTCGCTTCTACCGCGAGTGAACTGCACTCGATTTTTTTCGTAGCTTTTAATGACTTCGTATAGGTGTTGAGTTGAGATGATTCTGAGTTGGCATGGAACCGGTTTTTTTACATTAGCTCCACACAGGATACTCTAAATAAAAAATCTCTCAGGGCCAATGTGAATTTTGGGGATGCTGTTTGGGGGTTCTTTTTAGGGAAAGGAAGAAGAAGAAGTTCTGGGAAGAAAAAACTATGAGGGATGGGTAGGAATTTGGTGGTCAATGTGTCCAGGAAGAGTGCTTTCAGTTTTGAGTAATTAACTGTTGATTTTTTCGTTAGGAAGGTTAAACAAAATTTAATAAAGATAACTTTGGTATTTTATAATAACGGAATCCTTTAAAAAAATCAAACATAGATATGAACAAGAAAGTGATATTTTTCCTTAGGACGAACCACGAAATTTTGTCTCAGAATGAAAATAAAAATCTGGAAATTTCTGCGTTGAACCCTTTTTTTAAAACAAAACAAATTTTTTGATGTTTTATTTAGTCAAATGGAACGTACTAAAAGTCTCGCAGGACGTGGGTTGCTCATCCCTGATCTAGATTGTTAAATATGGCCGGTCGGAACTTTACAATCACACCAACAAAAATGGCAAAATAATAAATAAAAAATAAATGAATAGGATAACGTTAATATTTATTACAATAAAACCACGGACGTACAAATACACATGTCTATGCATAAAACTAAGTAATGGAAGCTTGAAATTAATGGAAGTGACTGAATGTAATGAGGCACAAAAGCTCATTTGGAAGAGATGCCAATTTCGACAAGTTCAAAAGATCTGGGTTTTAGTCCCATTTATTTTGTGTCTTCGTATGTTCATTGTACTTGTTCATAATCTTCTTCAATAAATATTTTAATGAGGTATGTAAGCTTAAGTTATCCTTTTAAGGCACATGAACTAGTGACTAAGAATTCAAATTTCAAATCCCTTGCAACTCTACAGGGCGATTCCGATGAGAAAGATTGGTTATTCTCCGTACTAGCTAATTACTCAATATCGATTTTATTTCATTCAAAATTTGCTATCTACGCCTTCATTCAAGTTAGTAATAAAAATGCTCAAACGTGTGATGATAAAATTATTATTGTACTTTTTGTACTTGTTTTTTGATCATAAGTATTTATAATCAATGACGTCTAAGCGAAATAAGTGTGTAAAAAAAACTGAAATACACCTATTAGTTTTAAGATTGTAAATAAATAAACAAACTGAAGTATTTTCGTCGCAAAACAACTGCGCGGATTTTTTTTAACGATTTTTTTCAACTAAACATCGGTTTGAAATATACTAATAGGAAGCTGTTATTTATGTTGAATATAATGTTATGAAAACAATTGTAAACTAACAGTAAACAAGGAATCCCGTGGAAACGTCATTTAAATACCCCAAAAACACTTCGCCATATTGAAAAATTCCTGGCTTCTTCGAAACATAAGTTGCTACAAGTATTACATAATGACCATAAAAAACATGGCAACCACATTTTTTTCGTCTGTATTAGAACCCAATACGTGCTCATCCATGTTTCTTTTTTATTACTTACGTAGATTCCTGCACGAATAGATATTTAATTCACAGATTAATAAATTAACCTGTAAGGAAAGAGGAACAAACGAAATACCATTCTGTGGCTGAATTGACAAATGCGTCGGGTACCCATCCAGGCTTCCCGTCGTGGATTCAATTCCATCACTGTACAAGCGCTTATAATAACGATGGTAGTAGGAGATTTTCAAATATTTTCAGGTTAATAAATTTGAATATTTTTGTATTCACAATATTCACAGTAGCGACGCCCCTTACAATAATTTTAACACGTGTTCTTCGATTATCTTTTGAAACCAGACAGGTCTATTATCCTTTTATCTCTGATAAGAATTTGAAATCTTGTATAAGGGATAATTGTGTAGGGTAAATGCAGGAGAGACGCCATACTCGTAAAAACTTTTAATGTGGTGGAGACACGACGATTTTTCAAAAACTGTTCCAAAGAGGTAGTATCAGGATAGAGTGGACTGAGGAAAATTTGACGATGGCCAAAGGGCCGAGAATCAAAATAGAAAATATGAGAGTACGAGACGGAAAGAAAATGTGGAATTTCTATTCGAACTTTTACAAGATGACTCCAGTATGCAAACCCCACCAGATCTTACCACCAATGCTCCAACTTTCAAAAATGTCATCCGAATGTCTAGCGTTAAGTCTAACAAAATACTCGAGAATGTGAAACCAATTCCGACACTAACCTAATTTACCGTTAAATGGTATATATATTTTGAGTGTAGCTATAACTTTGTGATCAAAATTCATCATAAATAAATGAAACAATACTGCTTTGTTGAAACCACAATATTTTTTATTTAGGTTAGTTTCAAAACGACTGTTCCTTTTTCAGGGCAAAGATATAATGCCCTTATTATTTGCTGAAATGGTTCTACGAGACGTTCATTATGAAGGAATTTTCGATGCTGCAGCCACTGTGGGAAGGAAAATTTCCGCGAAAAATGTGAAAAAGACACTCACCCATTTATATAATTTTTTTACAAAAATTCTACGCATGAGAATTTTTAATTTCGTGTTTTTGGCAAATAATTATAATTCATTTCAAAATGTAAAAAACAATTTTTTTATTGACATTCTTTCAAGATCCCTCTCTCCTGCTTTTACCCTATCTTTCCATTGTATATTATTTAATCAGAATGAAATAACTTTTCATTTCATATATTTTCTTTGTAAGAATCCTGCCTGTCAACTGTGTAGATTATGTTACATGTGCCCTAAGAGGAATTAAGACACGAATAATTTAGATATTTTATAAATTATATTATATATTTCTTCAAATTTTGCAAATTCACTTTGTAGCACCATTTTATTAATGAAATAATTAGAAACACTTTGTTTTTACCACGATAATCTTTATTTACAAAATCAACATATTTCAAGAACGATGTTCTCTTCGTCAGGACATTATATGTACTAAAAACTAAATTATCAAGTATAGAAAGACATGCGTGGGTAGAAATGGAAGTAGTGGGGGGGGGAGAAAGGTGGAAAAGGGAGGTGCTTAGAAGATCAACAGAAGATCAAAGACAAAATTACAATGGAAATATGTTTAAGATAGGGTTATTCACAAAATTAATCTGATTATTAATAATGTTTAAATTTCTATTGACATTTTTCCTAATTTCTAATATTTCTAAAAGATCTATGTGAAAACCACTAACGTTAGTGTGTAAATTTTTTTTTTTAAACCAGTATTTATATCAAATGAATGATTAAATTCAATAAAATGGTTAGCAAATTCCGAATTATTATTGCTGTTTAGACATTTTAAATGTTCCTTAAGCCTCGTTTCAAAATTTCTGCAAGTTTTACCTATGTAAAAATGGTTGCAATCATTACAATTCTATTGGTAAACTCCGGATTTTTTTCATTTTTTGGTCTTTATCCTTGTTATTTTAAAAATAATTTTTCATATTAGGAATTTTTTTCTTGATTTATTTATTTAGTAAAAGATTATACATTTATATTCATTATTTAAGAATTTTTTTGACTGCCCAACTAGGAGGATTCCCGTTTTAGGACAGTCAAATAATGATGAGTATTAACATACGGAACATGTTCTGAAAATAATGAAAATAATATAAAAAACAAAACAAAAATAAAAGATTAAAACTAAGTGACTGTTCTTTGTTTAGCAAAGTTTTTAAAAAATAATATTAATTACTTAGGTAGGTACTTAATTACAGAGGATTAAAACATATACATATAGAACACACGTGTAAGCATTGCATATCATAGTCCTACACAGATGGGTTGTATAAAATAAGAAAAAAATAGAAGAGAAAGAATTAAAAAATAATAATAATAACCAATTAATATAATATTAAATTGCAGTTTTGATGATTTACAAACAATATTTTTCTCCATTGTTTTTTAATATTATCACAAAGCAATGGGTAAATGTAGGACAAATGAAATTTTTTCTTAGAGTTTTTGTCTAATATGTCGACCAAATTAATAGATGATCCGCCACCAGCAGGCACTTGGGGTAACCTATGGTAGGAGTGTTGCTTATCCAATAAATTGTTCCCAGGGCAGCGGTAGCCATACCCATACCCGCGTCCAAAATTATGAACGCTTTTGGTTGGAATAAATAAAAAACAATAAATTAAAAAAAATATATTATTTTTAGAAGCATTCACGTAAGCTCCGAACACATCTATACTACATGATAGTCTATAGTACAACACTTTTTATAATACAACATTTTTTTATGCACCACTAAAAATTCGCAAATGTAAACACTGAAAAAATTGCTTTTTTAGTGTTTTTACTGTGAATTTTAATGCACAATTACCTTCAGTCTAAAATATCTTAACATCCAAAGCTGTTCGTCCTATTTCATCGAAAATAACTACTGGGAAAGTACATATATTAAACGTTGAATTATTTAATTACAATAATATTAGATATAATATTAATCATCTATAAGTGACGAAGGAAGTTGTGAAAGCGAAAAGAAGAATTTGCAAGACAAAAGACGCCATAAATAAAATGCAAAAGATATGAAGTGACAGAGGGGTAACGAAAACCACCAAAATCTCCTTGATTTGATTTTCTGCATATTTCTATACAGGGTGAAGATATGGACACTTAGAACCAGCAAAAGAAAGCGTATAGAGGCCCTCGAAATGTGGTGCTGGAGAAAAATGCTCATGATTCCATAGACAGCCATGCCTATCTGCCTACAACATATTTTAAGATTCTTTGGACACGTTTCTCGCCAAACTAATGACTCCAACTTGGAGAAGCTCATAGTCACTCGCAAAGTGTTTGGCAGAAGAAGTAGAGGAAGGTCACCAATGTGCTGGAGTGACCAAGTATCACCGGCGTCGTACGTCGATAGCAGCTTTTCACGCAGCGCAGGACTGCGTGGAGTGCAGGAGCCTTATCCACCATGGAAATTAGAGTAGAGATCGCGATCCTCAGTAATGAGGTACCAACTTGAGAAGAAGATTAGATGACACTTTTTTAAGAAATAGAAAATTTTTCAAGCTGAAAAATAAGGGATATTTTCTTGGCTGATACTGTAATATTTATTTGAATAACGTTATTGAAATGAGACAAAAGATAGAACATTTTTGTTATCTTTTGGCAATGTGAGAGGAATTTTTTATTTCATGGTCAATTTCGCGCTGTGATGAATTTGGGTTGAATTTTCCGTTGGGTCTTATCATGGATTCGACTAGAGACAAAGCACAGTTGAATTTGGATATCAAAAACTTTAAATTAATAATTGTTTTAATTTAAATATGTACGGGAAATTCACGACACGTGCAGTAAATTATATTCCAAATGGCCATGAAAGTATTTATAAATAGCAATATGTATTCCTCAGTCGTTCAAACCGCTTTGAAAATAATCACAACCTATTTTTATTTAATGGCAATAACAAACCGGAAAAAACGTTTTCTCGTAATAATTTTAATGCAGTAAATAATTTATTCAAATTTATAAGTTAGCACTTGAGATGTAAACATTGATGTTATAACAAGGTAAGAGATTTATGTGACTCACTTTAATAAGTGATTTCTTGGATTATTTGTAACAAAAAAATGTAACAGACTTCTGGGTCTACGGTGATTTTTTTTTGTTTTTCTTCTAAAAACATTAAAAATTCAGTAGATTTTATAGAGTTGGAGTCCGGATTGGGGTTGAGCTGTTCCTCAACAGTGACCAGTGACGGACGACATGTGAAAGTTTTTTGATTTGTTTGTTTTTGAAAATACACCAAGTACACCGACATTTCGTTAACAATTGTTACTTCAAATAATATCAGGAATCACATTTTAAAATAAGTCAGGTACCTCTCTTAACACCCTGCATATATTATATTATACAATGTTATTTTTATTACATTTAAATTTTACATGTTTGCTGACATTAAATAAATGTAAATGATAATTTTTTTTTAAATAACCTATTTAAAATATATGAAAAAACCATGATTAACATTGTTCAAACACTATAGAAATAAATCTTAATGATTCTATTTATTTACACATCAACTAAGGAAGGGTTGTTCCTCAGAATTTTGACAAATTTTACAGTTAAAATTCAAGTTTAGTGAAAATTAATTTTCAAATTCTTTTTGTGAAAACCCGTCCTTAGGCCCAGTTATTTTACAGAAATTCACGTGTGATAAAGTCATCAAATGGCCGTTAGCGCCATTTTTATTTATTTATGAGACAAATAGCTTATATATAAAATACAGAGATTAAGTTAAATGAAGTCAAGCTACAAAAGTCTCCTATGTTAAAGTTGCTTGGAGACGGAGTTTTATTAAATATTAAAAATAATTTTTAGGTGAGGAGAGGAAGAGGAATATAGGATAAGGACAAGAGATGCTCCCGATACATTCCACACTCTTGTATTAATTTTTGATCGTACTATTCTAATATACTAATCGATATTTCTGAAGGGTGTTCTGTTAAAAATGTCAGTATTGCAAAATTTTGTGTTATATTGAGCACACGTACGGGGAATTAAGGAATTTTTTCTATTTGTGGGAAAATGAAATAAATTGGATTTTCGTATTGATCTTGTCGGAATATGATTTTTTATCAAGTTGGTAAGCTCTAGCGAGTGTAGGCCATTGTTCAGAATTTTAAATAACAAGATTTGTTCAAAAATTAAACCTCGTGTAAGAAGGTGATTGAAGTTGTGAAAATTAATAGATTCGGTGTAATTTGAAAAGTGTAAGTTGTGTTTATATTTTATTCTTGAGATTATTTTGGGCGTTGAAAGATTCCCGTTAAATGCTTGTTCTAAGTCCATTTCAGCTTTTGAACAAATTTTGATCAGTAGAATAGGTCAATTATCATGTTGTTAAGCTTGTCCGCCTATTACAATTTGATAGAAAGCTGAAACGCACCTAGAATCGGCGATTAAAAATAACCTTTCAAGTGTAAAAAAACGATATAGCGCTGAAAATGACAATGTTGAATTTGAATTTCTGAGAAACAACTCGACCTTAGGGTTTACACATTATGCAACGTGTTTACAATGTATTGTGAATAAAATTCCCATTACAACACTTAGTAAAATGTAGGTCCAATTTTAATTAAATAAATATTCTATTAAATGCTTTTACACCATCATAGGTACTATTTACATATTTATATCATTTTCACTAAGAAAAGAATTCAGTGACTCTCACTTCAATTTGCGGGTATATATATACCTGCCCAGTTTGTCTAGGTCTTGTCGGCGGATACGTTTGCCCACCTACTGCGTGGCGGGCCGGATCGGGAGAGACTGGTTTGAACTCTCTAGCCGGACTCTCTCGTCCCATGCGTCCATGCCTTGCACATTGGCTTTATCTTCTTCTTCAACAAAATATAAAGTAGGTTTAATAGCAGTGAGTTCTAACGTTAACTCAACAACAGTAATTATTTTTCAATTTACTAATTTATTTATTTAAAGCACGTTCTTCTTCATTCTCCTCCTTTAGCAGTAATTCAGTTTTGTTGTTTATTTCTTTCATTGTAGTCATCTCTGCAACAATAAAAATAAGATTGAGAAATTAACACAAAAGTACACAGGAGAACAATATCTTAACTTTTATAACTGTAACTTAATTATAACTTTTTTTATTATAAAGTTGATTGTTTAAGTTTCAAAACTCCACATATTAAAAATAGACGCAACCCTGGTGAGTTGTGTAAAATAACTCGATTTCAACTTAAATACTATAAGAAACAGTATTTAGGTATGTCAGGGGAGATAAAAAATTCATTTTGTTTCTTAATCAAAGTTAAGTTTGAAAGTTAAGAAATACGCATAAGCGGAATTCGGCAAATTAACCAATAAATTATCTGGCAAAATACATAAAGGTACGTATATACTCGTATTTAATGATTGGCGTCCTTAAGTAACTATCCGTTTGTCGTATTATTTTGACGTTTGTGTATATTTGTATTGTTTTAAACGCGATACTATTCGCAAATACACTAGCAACTCTTAACGAGGATTTCGCGGCAAATGCGCCGTCATCTCTACGGTCAGCGTAACTACTTTTAAGAGTTGGTGTCTTAACGCAAGCGCAATATTTAGCTGGTAGCGCAGCACTGAATACCGCATTTAAGAAAACTGTCAAAATGTGTCTTATACGGCCAATTTAACCAGCGTTAGGCTATCGCAAAAGATACAGAATCACCATTCTGAAAAGACTTATGTACCTTTTTTTATGTGAATTCCGCACAAGAATCTCAACCACTCCCAACCGTCTGAAGCCAGTGAGACTATGACATCCCAAATTGGGGTATATTGTGAGGTTCAAGGGGAGGGGAACGAGGTGTGGAAGAAGATAGTGGGAGAGATATTGCCACAAAACACAGCTAGAACAACGTTTAAATTCTGAATGGTGGTCTTATATCAGGGCAATACTGAGAGTGTCTTCCACTCTGGAACGTGCCGCAAATATAATACATGTCATTTTAAATAAAGAAATTGTGAAATAATACAAGTTAATCAAATAAAATTTACTTGGGCACACCGGGGTTTGAACCTATAAACATATTTGAACACATTGGCAAACCGTACAAATTTTGACGTACCAGATGTAATTTTATGACCTGTGCTCTACTACATGATATCTCATTGGCAAGAGTTGCAACACTATTTAATTTAATTAAAAAAAAAAAAAACAATGGAAGCTTCAGTTTAGCGTTGAACTAACGTTGTTCAGCAATTTGGTCCGTTAACTTTTTTATAACGCTCGTTAATAAAGAGTTATTTGAAAGTGTCATAATTTAAAGTGGTCAACCTTCTGATATCGTGGGACTTGTCACTTGTCGATGGTACAACTATTATATCATTTTATCTTTATGACCTCTGCTAAAATTTAACCCACTTTCGATTTTCGCTATTGCAATAATAATAATTGCAGTTGGCTCCGATATCGAAATGCACAAAAAGTAGTTTTTTTTTTAATAGATACATAATTGATGCAAATTCAGTCAATCGGCTATTCAATGAAAGTACATCATTTCGTATGTCAGTTTCGTAATTTTAAAATGTGCAATTATTAATATTTCAAAACGCAGTAACCATTTGGGAGATGGGTATGAGTACCACCGCCCCAGGAACTATTTATTGGATTACCAATAGTTTTCCAAGGGGTTCGCTGCGTTTGGTGACTTAGCAGGGGTGCCCGGGTTCAAGGGGTGAGGTTTGTCTAGGTCGTGGCGGCGGATGCGCCTGACACCAAGATTCTTATCCACCCTTCATACTTTTCCTTCCCAGAACTTCCCCTTTTTCATGTCCTTAAAATACTTTGAAGAAGAAATAGGCTACGAGGCAGATTATATTCCTCGGGGCCTTCTGTGTGGGGATAATGTACGGAAAATAAAATCGGGGCCTAGGCACGGGTAAGTCACCCAGTAAGACCAACATTATTAACTTATATTATACGAGCTGTTTCCCGGCATGCGTTGCAATGCCATATTCAAATAAAAAAAATGTTACTCCTTGCATGTCCTTTCCCGTGCGTTCTCCTCCAGCGTTCCACTTCCACCTTCCCCGCCACCGCTCTCCCGCTCCCTCGTCCCGCCAACCCCCCTGACACTTCATTTCTTGACTCCCGCCCGGCCCGTAGCCGAAACTTTTTTCTAATACTAACAATTTTCAACTCGTGATATATTTCTAATTAAATATCCGAATTAAAAAATTCAAAAAGTTAAATAAAGGAATTGAAGCTTTCTTGAATATGAAGTTATTTATTTTGATAAGGAACAAAACCAAGTTACAAATAAAGAGCCTTTTCAAGCGGCGACATTTTAATTAAATTTTTAAAATAAAAGAATACTTATTGTGGCATAACCATAATAGTTAGACATATGCTGTCGCGACCTTTTTTGTAAATAATGATGTGTTCTACAAAGTCGTGATGATGTGTTCTACAAAGTCGTAGTACATTATTTTATTCTATCAACAATAGTTTTTGTAGCGCACGCGATGTAAAGAATATTTTAGGTAATTTTTTTACACCCTTCGTTACATTATTGAAGTTTTAGTAAGGATGCCTATTTTTTTTGAAAATATAATATAGCTTATGTTACCCAAGGATAGTGTAGCTTCCCAACAGCGAAAGAATTTTTCAAATCGGTTCAGTAGTTTCGGAGCCTATTCAATGCAAACAAACAAACAAACAAATCTTACTTCTTTATATAGTGTAGTACCTATGTAGTAGAAGTAGATTATATAGTGTAGTGGATTATAAAATGTAAACTATTGTATAAAATATATTAATATATAGTAAAAGTTAAATTCATCAAATCTTAAAAGCGGATAGGCTATATTTAGACTTCCACATATTTTAGGAAGTCCAACTTTTTCAAAATACTCGCAGCTAATAAACCATCAGTATCGCCCTAAAAATGGACAACAATAATTGAGATTAAAAAAGTCGCTTGATGTCTCTTTTACTTTTATTATGTTTCTTCAACTTTCTTCGAAAATCCTGCTTGTCATTTCTTGCAAAATCGAAGTTAGACAAAATTGTGTTCTTGATTATGTAACAAAATATTAATCAATAAATTAGCGACACTTTGAGTTTATTGTAGTGTATTAAATTGTTTTCTTAGTTATTTGTCCAAATGAAGTCTAAGTGTGAAATTAAAGGCAAAAATTTATAGCGACAAGTGGAGTGCCACATGGCTCCCATTTAGGGCCTATTTTGTTTATTATATTTATAAACAAACGGTTTTATATTATGTGGATACCGCACAAGATTCACAGCTGCTTCTAACCGCCTGGAGTCTATGAGACTATAATATCCCCAACTGGGGTATATTTTGAAATTGAAGCTAGTTTGGATGGGAAGAATTTGGGATAGAGGAAGATGGAGAAGTAGGTACCTTGCTATTCATAGCTGGTTATCAAACACGGCTCAAGCCATTTCAAGCAACGTTTCAATTCTGAATGGTGGTTTTACTATGCTAAGAACCAAATCTGAATGCTTAGATAGATCCTAATCCCATATTTCACTTTCCCTTCCTCCTTTTCCTACCACCACATAACATTACGCAAAGTGAGATGCCGTAGTTCAATTATTGGCTCTGGGATATGGGGATTCATGTACGATATATACACAAAAAATTATCATTATCGTAGATTCAAGGTTAGTCATTACGTTGTTTTATGGGCTAGCTAATTTCTGTAAATTATGTATTTACAATCATAACTTGCAAAACATCTACCATAAAGGAATGTGTATAAACAATATTACTTGTTAACCCCTCAGGCCTCGGATCTATTTTGTCGGAAGGCCAAAATATTTCCAATTTTCAATAAAATCCAAATAAGTGTAATATTTCTGAACGTATCCGAACTAAAAACAGTTTTTGGAAAGTCATAAAATACGCTTTCAAATTCCATAAACGGAAAAAAAATACAATTGTGGAAATATAATTTTTTTTATGCAAACATAAAAATGTTTAAAAATTTTACTGGTAACGAAAAAATTCAAATTACACACACATATTTTATTAGGCAAATTTATTATAAACTTTATCGTCAACTCGCTTTTTGTCACTCATATAAAAATAATTCATTAAAGAATTACAATTTTTTTATAATTCTTTTTTCAAATTGCGATCCGAAACCAACGGTTTGGTTTCATAAAGGTGTACAATTTACTAATTATTTGGATAACTTTTAAATTTGAATAAAAAGCGTGGTGTTTTTTTTTTCTTTTTGACAACGTTTAAACCATAGTTCTTGCTTCTTAATTAGCCGTAGGGGTTAAATAATAAAAGAACCTACAATACTGGTTATTCCTGTTCAATTATTACTCCCTATTAAGTAATAAATAAGTAAATTATTCATGAAAACTACAATAAAGTAGAAAATAAATTATATGTAATATTAGTATATCTAGTTACTATGTGTTTTTATTTTATTTTTAAATCAGTAATGACGTTCTAACTTTAATATCAGCATTTTTTATTGATATAATTAGTTATAATAATTTTCAAAGTTTTAGAAAGACGGATTATTTTTTCATTTTAGTTATTTGTACATTTGAGTTTACAAATTTCTAATTAATTATAATATTTCATATTCACTATATTTTTTCTAGTTTAATGTAGTTCCTACAATACATCTTGAACTTTCCAATTGGTGTGAACTTTAAATTTTCTGGTAGCGTGTTGTATAACTTCATTCCCTTGTACAGTAAACTGTTTTGCGTATTCGCTTTGTCCTTTTTTGTAGCCTTCCTTGCTCCTCCTTGTGTTGTAGAAGTATTTTGGTAGCATGTTGTTTAATATTTTGTTGATAAATATCATGGTGTTCAAGGTCTGCATCTATTTCACGGTTAACCAAGTTAATTCCTTTAACATTTTAAGTGTCCCAAAATCACACCAAATCTATGGATGTCTGTGTGACGTCAGCAGTCTTAAAATCCCAATAGGCGCTGTATTTTGTGTGGGAGTAGAGATGTTTTTTATTCTTGAATGATCGCTTTTAATGTTGAAGAACACTTGGTAAATATTATGCATCTTGTCTCTAATTTTATTGTGTTCCATCCAAGTGCAAACATGCATGTGTGTACGTATCTGATTAAAAAAAATACCGGTTGTTATAAAAATCAGCATTACCACGAAAACGTCTAATAACACACTATCATAACCTCAAACGTTTTCTTAATTTTAGTTTTGTAAATACGGAATTTATTTGTTCTATAAATATTTTAAAACATAATTATGTAATTTACTTGTAATCTTAACTGCAAAAAAAAAACAAAAAACATAAGTATACCCACGAACTGGCGATGCCTATGTGGGATTTTTTTTTGATATCATAAATATATGCATACTATTGTTATATCTTTTTTGTTTAATTTTATTATTGTTTAGAAATGTTTTTTGTAATATTTGTATTATTTTTATGTATGTAACAAAAAAAATTATTAATTAAAAAAACTTCTGAAACTTTCCTACATAATTTAAAATTTTGTTTTGTACCAAACATGGACTTAACTCTAAGAATAAGATGATTTTCTTACTTGGAAACTTTTATTCCACGAATTTTGTATTGCTGTATCACGATGTTGACAGAGATGAAATATAATTTTGTAATGAATCGCAGTGTTAACATAGTTGAAATGTAATTTTGTAATTTATCACGGTGTTGACAAAGTTGAAATATAATTTGTAATGTATCACAGTGTTGACAGAGTTGAAACATAATTTTGTAATGTATCACAGTGTTGACAGAGTTTAAATATAATTTTATAATGTATCACATTATTGACGGAATTGAAATAGAGTTTTGTAATATATCATAGTATTGATAGAATTGAAATATGTATCACAGTGTTGTCAGAATGAAGTATAATTTTGTAATGTATCAAAGTGTTGTCAGAATGAAATATAATTTTGTAATGTATCACAGTGTTGACAGAATTGAAATATAACTTTGTAATTTATCACAGTGTCAACAGAATTGAATTTTTTTTAATGTTTCATGGTGTTGACAGAATTGAAGTATAGTTTTGTAATGCATCACCAAGGTTCGTAGAAAATGCGTTTAACAAGGTGCGTTTAGCTTGTCAAGGGGGGTAGAGGCTAAAAATGGACTAAAAATTCGTCACATAGCTTACAGTCCATGTTTCACTGGGAGATTTGAATTAACTGCAATTCAAGTGCCAGTGTTTTCGAGCTACGTCATCAAACACAGCTAAATCCTTTTCAAGCAAAGTTTCAATTCTGAATGGTGGTCTTACACTAGGGCGATACTGAGAGTATATTCCACTCTTACTCAAGTACCACATATTAATTTTAATTAATTAATTGTGAAATAACATTTATTTTCCCACGTCGGGATTTAAACCCGCGACGCCATATGTTTTTCGTTAGAATGATGTGACATTAATTTTCCGGAATTTTCCGTGGCGATGTAAATACGCATAAATTATTTAAATAACCCAAACCAACCGTTTTTCTGCATTTTTTTCCAATGACGTGCAAGGTGATTGGTCGAGAGATTCTGGCTGGAGAGCATAAAAGACCTCCCTCAACCAGTATCTCTCGATCCTGCCCACTAGGCAGCAGATGGGCAGACGCTTTAGCTGCCAAGACCTGGATCAACATGAACCCGGGCACCCCTGCTAATTCACCAAATGAAGCTAACCACTTGGGGTGACCTATGGCAGAGGTGTTGGGTATCCAATAAATGGTTCCCTTGGCGGCGGTACCCATACCTGACTCCCAAATTGACTGGGCCTTTAAGGTTCTGGCCCTGCATAAGAATTTTACATACCAATTTTCTTGTCGAAGAATTCAGCTTCGTTCCAAGGCGCTTTCACTGAGGATCCGAAGATAAGGTAAAAAAGGTTGGTAGAGAAAGCGATGGACGCTGCAATGAAAAACACTTTCCTCCACTGCGCAGGGTCCGTCTGAAAAAAAAACCAATAAAATTACTTATTTATGATGTTTTCATCTCCAAGATCACCTCACTTCACAATATTTTTTCCAGGTGAAAATAAAATATAAAAAGAAATACAATATCATTGAAGAAGGAGATAACACAAATAATCTCAACGAAAATATGAAAGAGAACCAGACACAGAATAATAAAAATATATCCGTCGCAACTGGGATTCGAACCCAGAACATCTCATCTTACCGGTACAAACGCCTTATCATTCTTCACTTATTTAAACGTCATATTTGTCAAACTCATATTTCAGAATTTAGTGTGCGATGGTCTCCAACACACTTGTGTACTAGAGCCGTTGGTTTATTGAATTCAGTGCATTCCATACAGCGTCACCATAAATGTGACAGAAAGTCGCGCATAGTTCTAGTTTATTTAATCCCTCAAGTATGCGGAAGAACAGCAGTTGAAAGTGAACGGTATTTCAAAATACTTACGTCATCTTTGAGAACCAACCCTGCGGTGATAGGAGCCATTGTACCAAAGGAGTTGGAAAAGCAGTTGCTGATACCCATCAAGGTTCCAGCAAAGTTAGGGGATATGTCAATATGATTCACCTGGAAATTTAAAAACACATTTATTAAATAAGTACGTCCTTCACAACGAATGTAAGTAAAGCATAGATCATATAAACAATTGATATTCATAATTTAAGAGGTTATGAGGGTGGCGTTTTATCCATACGAACGAATTCCCCTAATACCTATCTGGATTTTAACACCAGTGCAAATATTTTTTATATAATGTAGATATCGATTGCAAAAATGTCTCCACGTTTAGCTTTTTTTGATAAATTACTTTTTGTAGGAGTTAGGACCCTCCAAAAATCCTCAAAATCGGCTAGTTTGAACTTTATCAACAGGCGTTCGGTATGCAAATCTCGCAATGATTTTTTAAAAATCAAAACGTGTAGACATAGATTTTCTTCTTTTAATACAAGTTGGTAAAAATATCTTCGAAATTGGTGCAGTTTTGGATGAGAGAACAGGGGAATACCAAACCTCGATTTTGACTATTTTATTTAAAATGACGTAATCAGCCTGAGGTGCAATTCTCCACTCCGCTCAGTATACGTGGGGCGGGGGGATAACGGCAGAAATGACAGTCTATAATATACCTATTGTTCAAATTTCTCAGTGCCCCAAATTTGTGCTTCATCTTAAATATCTTCAATATAATATATTAGTTTCCTCTAGCTAAGAAGGTTCCCATTATTTCTAAGAAACATTTAGGTTTAAATATTGTTCTCTCAATATTTTATTTTGATTCAAAATTAATATATTTCCTTGTTTTAACCACGTTTATTGTTTATAAAAAACCGAAAAGTTTCGTGAGCAACACTCACTTCCTCAGGGTTTACTTAAAACTAATTAGGGGAAAGGGGGGCAATAGGGCATAATTTTCAAAGGGAACCAGTTTAATAATGGGTCATTTTAAAATATTTTTGATTATTTATATCTAATATTCAAATTCTTGTTTTGGTATGCTCTTTCCAATTTCTAAGATTTCCAATTTGTCCAAATTAACTTCATTAAAATTATAATAAGTTTATTTTGCGGTATTTTTATAACGTTACAAAAATTATTAACCTCAACACAAGCTAGTCCTAGTGAGGTTCACAATTGAAATGAAATCAATAGTACCTTGTTAAGAAACAATAAACAATTTCAGGAAAATCCAAAAATAATAAAGAACAATAAATTATAATTATTATCTATTACGCTTAATTACAAGAGAAATACAGCAACTAAATCACCAGTCAATCGTTGTCTTCATATGTTCAATAATATTGGTCTAAATTCTAACATCGACAATTTCTCCGTTTTACTTCCCAAATTTAAAAAGAGCATCATATCAATAATATAAATTGCTCAACGCGCATACATACATACATACACACATACTCACACCACACACCTTCCTACTACACAGATCATCCGGTAATTACTTAATATGTATACCATAGATAAGACACTACAATGAAACACATAATAGGTACCCACCATGAAATATACTTATTAATAAATAAATTGTAAATTGTTTTCCCCAATGTATCTACTGTTTGCTTCTGTTTATAAATAAAGAAATAAATAAATATACTTACAGGTTGTTAAGGGACATACTTGATAACCAGTGATTCCGGACATTATTTGGAATAAAAGATGTAAATGTAATTTTGATCTCCGGTGACATTTTTGATTTTTTTCACCGTAAAACTTTAAAAATCAGTAGACATTTAACAGGTAGGTTCGAGTGAGCGGTTCTTCGGTTATTCGGCTGAGTGACCAGTGTTTAATTTTTTTTTTTAAATTAAGTTTTTGAAAACAAAATTTCATTTACATTTTTTAATCCAAAAGAAAAACAGTCAGAAATCACTGGTTAGGTATCAAGTACATCCCTCAACACTCTGTAGTGGCACTCCATATTTCCCAGTGTCTAACAAAAACCACAATCCTTGTAAAATGTTTTATTGACTGGATATAATACACCGGAAATACATTATATTAAAATAAAATAAATATATAAAGGTAAATATTACAAACGTGTTATTATGATTGTTAACATTTATAAAAAATAAAATGATTATTTTTCTTGCTGACATTGACAAGCTATTATAAAAATAATAAATAATACAACGATTGAGATTGACATAATGTTACAGTTGAAAAAATGTTAAATTAACATATCCACTTGTTTACATAATTTATTATGAATATATCGATTGAATAAAACGCGACATTTTTGCAAAATATTACTTTACAAATATTGTACTTAATATAATATTTTTTTCTACTGTGTACAATTAAATACAAAACTTAATGTTAGCATATACAATACATCATGACTGTTGTTTAAGAAGGAGGTAGGTTAGTTGTCTAAAGGAGGTAGCATAACAGGGCATAATACCCCAAAAATAAATCTCTATAATACTTTTGGATATGAAAACTAAAATCAAAAATCATATCACATTATTAATTTTAACGTTATATTCAACAATGGCTTTTGTGAGACTTTGATTTTTCACTTTTTCCTACAACTTTTCCAGATTGAAAAATATGACGTTATAGACGTTGTCGTAGCTGAAAATAAATTATTATATTTTTTTCAAAATTTCAACTTTTTGTCAGTCAAGGAATGCGCCGCATGCTGAAAGATTTTCGTACAAAAAATTGAAATTTTGAAAAAAAAAATTACATTCATTGTCAGTTACAACAACATCAGTAAAGTCGTATTTTTCAACCTTAGAACTCTAGCTCACTGAAAACTCACGGACCGCCACTGGTATCTATATGTTACAAGGCAAAAAAACTATAATTATGGCAGTAAGTTTTATAGCTAACTAAAAAAATATATAATTTATTTTCTTTAATAAATTAATCTATATTCTTAAAGTACGTTCTTCTTGATTCTCCTTCTTAACGGATTCTTCGGTTTGAATTTCATTCATTGGAGTCGTTTCATCTGCAAAATAAAAGAAAAAAATTACATGTTTACCACAACATAAATAGGGTTTGTAATCCCACTTCCCGCAATCCCGCTTCCCGCAATCCCGCTTCCCGCAATCCCGCTTCCCGCAATCCCGCTTCCCGCAATCTCGCTTCCCGCAATTATCGCTTCCCGCGATTCCCGTCTGTCTCGACACAGGTATATCCTAGTGAGACAGGCATCGAAAAACCAAATGTAAACATACTTTGTGTAGATAAATCAATTAAAAAATTCTCCTTCCCGCAATCCCGTTTTCCGCAATCCCGCTTCCGGCAATCTCGCTTCTCTCAATCCCGCGGGATTTCACTCATATTTGATCCCAGATCGGATTTTCACGAGCGGTGTTTGCTGGATTGAAAAAAATACAAAATTTACGCCAAAACATGCTCTTTTGATTTGCACGTGTATTCGAGTTATAGCAAAATTTTCATTCACGTTTGGGTGACAGGACTCTTCACAATCTACAATCTTAATTTTTATCAAAGTCTTCTTAAAATACTATGGCAGCTAACACAGGAATCTGAAAGTATATTACATTGCAATAGCGTAATTACCGATACCGATTGACATCAGTACCTACCCAGCACCGCGACGCGAATTCATTCTGGTTTCGATTACCCATGATCACGGTAGATTCAACTACTCATTTGATTATTTGATCAAAGAAATTATTTGTAACAGGCTCCGCTTATATTTAAAAGCCATGTAGATTATATTAAGTCGTCAAAGCCCTTATGCACTTTCAAAAAGATTGTTGAAACATTCGTGTTAAGATGAAGCCATTCTAAATAATGTAAAATCATACAAAATCATTTATTTTTGTTTTGAAAATTTGATTGCTTAGAAGTATAATAGATGCTTCAATTAAATACTGCGTGTAGAACATAGCTTGGCCCTTAAAAATATCGGTTGTTTTTTTATAAGTCTTATAATAAGCCTAGAAATAAATAAAATATAAGGTCTATAAAAAACACTTTCAAGTCCAAGCTCTCCTATTTATAAACCCCTTTTCGGATATGGTTTTATTGTTTAATGTGGCAAATTCAGTTTCTTATATAATAATCACATAAAAATTATATTTACGCTCGAACTTCACAAAATAAAATGAAATATGCATTTTCGAGTTGTTATTTTACAATACGGCCGGCGGTCGACGAATTTGGATTTTCAAAGTGAACCCTATGCCGTCCACCGAAGGACGGAGCGGGGAATAGACGTTAGGCTCCGCCTCGCTTGGTTCCGTGATATCAATTTCAAATTTCCGTTTTATTACAATAAACAATGCGTAAAAAAGGTGTTAATGTTTTTTACAGGTCTTTACGAAATCAAACTGTAAACAAAATTTCTCAAATACCTTTATCAACCTTTTCAAAAGCTTTTTCCTAAGTATTTTTAAACTCCTCCCATAAAGGAGCGTGAATTCCGATTTCGATTTTTTCCTGGGCTATTGGATCGCCTTAACCGAGGATTGCCAACAATTTTTTTCATATTGTCATTTTTAAATTCATAAATTACATATATTAAATAATGTTAAATAGTGGGCCGATTTGTTACGTTTGCCCTTCAAAAATCTAACCGGAGTATGTTTATGTAAATGTTCCTAATCCTACTGATCAACTGTTGTGCCGAACTTTTGGCTCAACATTCAAATGCACAAATACAATCTTTCCAACGCAAATCCGACCAATAGGCGAATCGAGCGTCACTAAACAAATCACTTAGCTCATCGGAGACTCAGATTGATCGATCGAAAAGTTGGTAATAATGGTCGTAAGTCTCTTTTTTATAATGGACAGAAAATAACTTAAAATCTGAAGCTAGAAATGCTTTCTAAACACATTAAAAAAATTATGAGAAAGGATTTTACAAACCAGTTTTTTCGTCGAAGAACTCAGCTTCATTCCAAGGGGCTTTCTTAGCTGATCCAAAGATCATGTAGAATAAGTTGGTAGAGAATGCGATTGATGCTGCAATTAAAAACACTTTTCTCCATTGTGCTGGGTCCGTCTGAAACATAATTTGTATGAAAATTTCTAAAAGGCGGTCCATGTTTTTTTAATAAGTTTTCAGGATCGTGGGATCTAAAATATTAATTTAGCACCGGGTGCAGTAAGTAAAAGGTGTTAAATAGTGCAGTAAATATAAGATATTAACAAAAAACATTGTGATTGAAAATTTATGAACATTGTTACGTTTTGAGGTTAAACCAGAAAATATACGAAAGATATCCATCGGATCGAATAAAAATATTGTTTTTATTTTTAATTTACTTTTCATGACCTTAGCAATTCATTTGAAATTGAACTTCAAATATCATGAAAACCCATTCGTGAGAATATTTTTTTTAAAAGGGCGCAACAGGTGCGTGTTTGAAAATTCCAAGTTTTGATTTGCTAACATTATCTGTAAAATAATCCCAGCGAGACCTCGTATGGATGTCATCTACGTTCGTCCTCTTCCTTCCCACTCGTGTTCTTTGAAAACCAAAAAAAAACGAAGATACTAGAACGATGACTTCACATACGATCTCTCGATTCATATTATGACCAATTTCAATCACAAAAGTAACAACAGTAAATGGGACGACTGACGTTTATATTTCAAACAGTTTTGTGCTATTGAAAAATTCCCATTGTTGACCAGCTCACGAGCTCAGTAAACGTACCAGCTCAGGTACGGGGACTCCATCGAAGCCAAAGTTAAGTTAGCCGTTCAGTAGCTGGGTGAACTGCACAGGGCCCACAGATACTTTAATAGTACGCAACAGCTAACTCTGTACAAATCGCAAGTTTACCCCGTGGTTAAATATTACAGCCACCTCTGGAGCACCAAATTAACTTTTGACAATTTGGAATGGCGATTTGCAAATAATACACGTGCATCAAGACTAAAACATATTACATAGAGAATGGGGAACAGTTTTGAAAATACTTACGTCATCTTTAAGAACCAACCCAACAGTGATGGGGGCCATTGTGCCAAAACTGTGAGAGACGCAATTGCAAACACCCATCAAGGTGCCAGCAAAATTAGGGGATATGTCAATATGGTTGACCTGTATTAAAAAAAAACGTTTATTTCTAAATTACATTCATCGCCAAAATAATATAACGTAATGTATTATTACCATGCATTATTTTTTTGTTTTTCTTATAATATTTTCAGGTGTTTTATTTGTAAGGGAAACAAGGGACAGATGAAACAAATCTGTTTCTTGATTTTATTCTCCAAGGTAGAGTAAGTTAGGTAAATATTACCTAAGAGGTAATTATGTTATGCAATATTTTAATTTCCTTACCTTCATCCATAAAGAAGAAAATCTCAAAAACTGATAGTTTTCCGAAAGGCTCCACTGTCCCTTTGCTCAATGGGGTCAGTTGAAACACGTTTGATTGAACAATGCACATAATGTTTTTGTTCTTAATTAAAACCATATATATATATATATTCAAATGCTAGCTTTTGCCCCCGGCTTCGCACGCGTCACTCACCCCCCCCCCCCCCCCCCCCCCCCTCTCCCCTAACCCTTGACTATCAAAGGGATCTCCATAGCAACCTAAATAAATAACAAAATGACAGCGCACGTCAAACAATTAAGTAGCAACGCTTTGCTTTTCGTTTGGACAATAGACGTATAATTGTATACAAATTTCAAAATGCCAGAGCTCTAAGTTATAGCCTGCAGACAATTCTAATGTATGAGCTATATTACTGTAAAGTTTTATTAAAATACGTTCAGCATTTATCGCGTTAAAGAGTAACAAACATTAATTCATCCATCCATACATCCATACAAACTTTTGCCTTTATAATATTAGTGGGAAAACAATTTTTGTACGGTGAACACTAAACTTCATGAGATCAATCACAGTGATCTCAATTGGCCCCATGATGACTGGCAATGAATTCCATCGTACAGTCGAAACATCACAAATTACTTCTTCGCTTTCGAAATCTTTGAAGTTCCTCTGAACAAGCGTTCCTTTGACTTCTTAGTCGTTGTCAATTTTAAAAAAAAATCTTTTTGTGTTTTCTTTACTGTTTTCTAATGTCATATTAAGTAAAAATGTTTGATTTGGGGGTCAGTGAGTTCGGCCGTTTTAATCCATCCCATCGACGTATATAAGGAGGGGATTTGTGGGGTTTCAACCCACCCCCTCCTTTTCTCTCCCCCCATCGGCCTGGAAAATACTGCGCAGGAAAAAGAGAACCCCCTACGCATAGATTGCATTCCCGAAAAATACATCAATATTATTTGCACCATCTCTTTAATCAATGTGATGCGAATAATATGTTGTGACTTTCTAGTCACTCCACCCCCCCCCCCTCCTTCTTTGGTAAATGCTACAGCTACGCCTTTGATGGTAGGTACCTACATAAATACACTGCAATTATATTGTTCATGTAGTTTCAAAGTTCTTTTATTCGTACGATAACGAACATTTTCGATTATTTAAAGACGATTTATTTATTTAAAAACTCTGAGTTTACTATTAACCTATGAATAGTGACTATATACAGGATAAGTTAGCCAAGTTTTTAACCTGTTGCGAGTACTTATTTGTTTATTTATAAATATTTGTTATCGTATAGATAAGCCACCAGGAGGATGGTAAAATACCCTCTTAAAGTTGACGAAAACATTTCAATTAGAGACAACTAATGAGTTTCGAATTCCTCGTATTGCGTGTACTCAATTATTATTATAAATGCATCAGTTCTTTACAATTTTAATGGTATTAAAAATAACAATTAATAAAATACTGTCTGCGTTCTACAATAAACATGTCTCTTTAATTAAAAACATTCCAACTGTAATTGAATACTTTAATTAATTTAGTAATTAAGTTGCTCTTGTCAATTAACACATTAAAATGGTCGTAAATAAAAGTCAAAGATCTTTATGCAATCATCACAATGGACCCGTTATGACCATGTACTGCTTTTGTATTTATCTCCACATGATCTGCGGTTATAGTAATTTATCATCATTTTGTCATTGACCGAATATTGTAAACAAGCAATACGACTTCTGTCCATTGTTCAATCGGGTGATAAAAATTCTTCGAACCTAATTTAAAGTTATCTTGGCAATGTTAAATATTTTTGCACTGATTGATGTCTAGGGTTATTATCTTTTGAAAAGTAAATATGTGCAGTCAATGTCAAAAATAGTAAGTACCTGCATAGTAATAATAGTAATAGTGGTAGTCCACCTTATTTGGGTGTTTATACTGTTTATGGTTGAATGGTAGAAGAAGTCGGGGACGTCCGAGAAAGACATGGCACCATAAAGTGAATCAGATACTTGAGTCGGGGCTCGGGCCATGTCAAAAGTCAGAATAATAGAAGAGAATGTATGAGACGATATATGAATGTGAGTGAGGCAAAGAGTGTGTGCCAAGACCGAGTTGTTTGGCGGTCCGTCCTCTCTGTCTACCCCTGCGGGAAACGGCGTGATGGTTAGTTAGTTACTGTTTATAGTAGAATTCAAAACGAAAATATCTCATCAACATCTGTATTCTCTCCGTAACAGAATTGATCACGATGCTGTTGTGATATAATATATTCCATCTAATACGCTTCGGAGGGATGCGAAGCAAATTTATAGTGTTAGGGCGGTAAACTATAATATAAAAAAATAAAGTAATATAATCAGTTATGCAGCGCGTGGTCTAGAGTGAGCTCGGGTCCAGCGCACACTCAGCAATGGCCCTTGGTGCTGGAAGGCTGCTGTCACCATTGTGTTGTCAAAGCCATGTGACCCGGTGTCTCATCAGGCCGACGAATCTATTCACTCCTAGTTCCATAAACATTTTCGAAGCGCTGCTGTATCTGCTGTATCGAAATATAATTCTGCAGGCGTTATTATGTTGGATCCGGAGCCGTTCCATCGAGCTGATTCGGAATGTTTTTTTTACATTATTGCTGCATTGGAAGTATCTTTGCTTGACTTTCAATATTACCATGGTCTGAGAGGTATTCAGTAATGATGTGCCTCAAGTATTTTACGTTCTTACATGTGTATGTTTTCCTCATAATTGTATGGGGAGCATCTTCTTGGGATTTTTCCATGGCGGAATGCGATTTGTTCCTTCTTCTTGGAGTTCTCTGTGTACAGATATCACGTTATTGACATTTGCATATTCTTCACCATACATACATACATCTTTTTCCCCTTGTCCTATTCGGGTCGGGGACCCATTGCATCTACAAGGCTCGTCCATAAGTCCCTGTCTTGTGCTGATTGTTCGGCCTCTGTCCATGGTAGACCCATCCTCTCCTCACACAGTTTCTGGAGTTGCCTCGCCCAACTGTGTCTAGGGCGGCCCACTGTACGTCTTCCCTCTGGAATCGCACTCAGTATCTTCCTCGGAATTCGGTCATCAGACATTATTAGTACATGCCCAAGCCACCTCAATTGTGATTTTTCTATGAAGAGTAGCAGTGGTTCAATGTTTAGATCATCTCGGATCGTCGAGTTTCTTATATGATCCCATTTCGTAACCCCTGCCACTCCTCTCAAGTATCTCATTTCGGTAGCTTGGACTCTGGAGCGTGTTCGTTCATTTAGCATCCATGTCTGGTGGCCGTAAGTGAGCGTTGGGCGGTATACCGTTTTAAACACTGCCATCTTTGTATTGGTGCTAAGCTCGGCTTTTCTTATTACTGAGCTGTAGAGAGGACGCCATACACTGCTTGCCGCACTTATTCTTCTATCAATTTCTCCGTCTTGCTGACCATCGCTGGTCATTCTTCACCAATTTTTATAAATATTCTCAACCGCTTGATCGACGGAGTTCCCTGCTGTCGTCCGCGTAGTTAATGTGGCTTAGGCAAAAAATATTAATACGACAGCCCGCCCTGGTGTCCAGACATTTGATAACTCATCCATGTATACATTGAACAGGACTGAGAACATACACCCTCCTGATCGCGAGTGTATCTGCTGGAAGTTCATACTTGCCTACCGTACAACGTTTTACTAATTACTTTTTTTTAATTTTTTTTATTTATAAAGTAATGTTTAAGACAAGATTTTTATGCATAGCACAAAGGGTAACAATTATTATAAGCAATAATTATTAGAATAAAACACTAATCGAAATTGAAAAAATCTTCCGAGAAAAGATACATGCATACAGATACATGTCCCGTCGGCGGCATGTATCTTTTCTCGGAAGATTTTTTCAATTTAGATTAGTGTTTCAGGCTAATAATTATTGCTTATAATAATTGTTAAAAATAGAATTCAATAAAAGAAGATTAAATATTTTTCGCCTTTCAGATAATTTCGACAAATTGAGTATACATCATATTTATTATATTGGAATAGGTTAACAATAATAATCTAAACGAAAATATGAAAGAGAACAAGAATTGAAAGAACAATTGTCCCAATTGCGACCATTGTCTTTTTTCTGTGTCTTGTTCTCTTTCATATTTTCGTTTAGATTATTTTTGTTAACTTATTCTAATATGATATATTTCACTGATGGGAATAACCTTCAAGAAAGTTATAAAAAGAAAGTTTTTCTTATAAAATTGAATTTTCATATTTATTCTTGTAAATGATATTAATTACAAGAATAAATACGAAAATAATAATTAATACATAATCAATTTCATTTATAAGAATACAAATTTTAAAATTAACAAAGCCTAAAAATTTCTTTTGAAATTTTCGATTTGTAAGCAATGAGAGTTAAGGTTAAACGTCCCGCACGTTATAATCTACGCATTCATAGATGGCGCCAATCAACTTATTTTTGGTTTTTAATGCTTTTTGCTCGTTACGCTTTAAAATATTAAGGTAAATTAATTGTTCACGCCCGTACATATATAATTAGAATATAAATAAATAGTTTTGTCCATAAACAAACCAAAATTTTGCAAGAAAGGCTGAAAAATACAATTTTGTATCGGTGACTCAATCCAATTTTGTATTTTTCAGTCTTTTTTGAAAGATTTGGGCTTGTTTATGGACAAAACTATTTATTTATATTCTAATTAAATATGTACGGATGCGAACAATTAATTTACCTTAATATTTAAAAGCGTAACGTGCAAAGGGCATTATAAACCTAAAAAAATTATTGGCGCCATCTGTGAATGCGTAGATTATAACGTACGTGACTTTTAACCTTAAAATGGGAAGACCAAAGGCATGAATTATATTATTCTACCTGACTTCTAACAATTTTTCTAACCAAAGATGTGTGTAATCATTTTACGGTTTTTAGTTTTATTCAAGTCTTTTGCGATTCTTAGAGTAAATCCAAGCATTATGCAATCCTTCACTGGTACCTAATAGTTGTAGTATGATTCAAGGAGCATAATTTGGTTTCAAAGATTACGCCAAGGTCTTTGAATTCAGAAACTCTTTTTTAGGCTGATTTTGTCATTTGTCGAATAATAAAAAAGGTTTCGACCTGTGGAAACTAATCGTTCGGCATTTATTTGTCGACATTTAAACTTAATTTGTTTATGATGCATCATTTACAAAGCTTATTTAGGTTCATTTGCAGAGTCAAACAATCAGAAGAATTTCCGATCAATTTAAACATATTAATATTATCGGCGAATAGTAAAAAAGATTTTGATCTGTGGAAACTAATCGTTCGGCATTTATTTGTCAACATTTAAACTTATTTTTTTTACGCTGCACCATTTACAAAGCTTATTTAAGTTCATGTGCAGAGTCAAACACTCAGAAGATTTTTTCGATCAATGTAAACATATGTATATTTTCAGCGAATAGAAGAAACTGAATATTATCGAATATTAAAGAAATGTCATTGTGGTAGCCAATGGCGTAGCTATTTTGAATCGCATAATCATTCCTATTGACTCCTCTCACGCCAATAGCTATCCCACAATATTTCCACCTATTCACCGACTGCCGGTACAAATTAAGAAAACCATTCTGTTTCGGATTGCCGACGACGTAACAGCTCGTAAATCGCTACTCGTTCGCTCCCGCCGTTCCTTACGAATATTTTGTAAATATATATTTTTTTTACATGAGCTCCACACAGGAGGCCCTGAGGAAAATAATTTTCCTCAGTGCCTATGTCATATTTGGGGATGCTGTGTGGAGGGTTTTTTTATGGAGAGGAAGGAGAGGAGAGTTCTGGGAAGGAAAAGGGTTTAAGGGGTGGGTAGGTTCAGTGTGTCTTGGTCATCCGCCTCCAAGACCTAGACAAACCTCACCCATGAACCCGGGCACCTCTGCTAAATCACCAAACGTAGCGAACCACTTGGGGTAACCTATGGCAGAGGTGTTGGTTATCCAATAAAGGTTCCCGGGGCGGCGGTACCCATTCCCGCCTCCCAAATTGTGGTACGGATGTAAATTGTTATAATAAACTTGTAAGTATGGTATTAATGCTTATTTGATTTGTACGAGATCACACATCATATCCCCCATATCATTAATAAATAGTAGAAATTGAATCGTTTCTAGGTGCAAACCTCGAGGAATTATAAACATAATATATATTATCAGAGTTGATCAATTTTCATATTGTATGCCTGTGTCATTTATATTTCATGCGCAATAATATTTTATTTTGCTAATTTACAAGACATAAAAACTAATTATTCTCATGGCATAGAATCGTCCGTAGTAATTCCTCGCTAATTGGACGAAATCGCTAACTGGAACAACATTTTCTGCATTGATTGTGCGCCAATTGATGGCTAGGTTTACGATTAAAAGCGTGATATAATGAGGGACACTTACGTGGAAGCCGACGTAGATGGCCGCCTTGATGCTGACGGTGATTACAAGCATCAACACGGCCAGGGGCATATTGTTTGCCGGCACAAATGACAGTACTATGAGGCCAACTGCAGCACCCCACAAACCTACAAACAATCATCTTTAGTTATGTATTTTCAGATCAGTATACTTATATAATATATTCAGTCAGATTCGTCACTGTAGAAATGGTGAATATGCACGTGTTAAAAGGGTGCGAGATTGTTAAAATTGATTTTGACAGATCGCAAATGACTAAAAGAGAAAGGTTTTTCACTCGTGGTCTGCTAAAACACTTTAATTAAATTAAATACTTAGCATTAAATTCAATATATCGTAGCCTTTGCTATAAGTAGAGCATTTTTTGGTAAGTATTTTTCTAAGTCCAGAAAGAAATAAAGTGTCGGGAAAAAATGCTTTGACGCGCAAAATCTCTAACGAACCACTTTTCGGATATGGTTTTATTTTTATTATTCGGAAAAAGTTCTTTACTTTTGGAATAACTTAATGAGTAAAACCTCAAATTTTAATATATAATCATTGAAGATAATATTAGCGACTCTCAAACGAAAAATTGAAACAGAAAATCAGAAAAAAATGCGATCTTATCTAGGAATTGAACCCAGTACATTATTAGCCTTTTTTATTCTTGGCGGAGACGGTTTTCGAATAGTTCCCGTGATCACTTAGGCAATAGACCCATTGTGCTATCTCCCATTTTACCTTAATCCTTTAACAACAACCCAGTCCCTTTAACAAAGTTCACCAGAGTTGTTATCGGAAATGACGCTATATCTTCTGGTTCGACAATGTGTCTTCCCAGGTCTCATTTCCCCTCTTCACTCGTCCTTGGTTCCTTGAAGGCCCCACGAGGGAAGAGGGCTTCATCTCTCCTCTCCACTCCTTAGTTCCCCGAAGGCTCCACGACGGAGAGCCCTCCTCCCCTCGGTTCCCTAAAGGCCCCACAAGGGAAGAGTTCACCCCACCTTGGTTCTCCGAGGGCCCCAGGAGGGAAGAGGACTTCATATCTCCTCTTCATTCCTCCTTGGTTCCACAAAGGCCCCAAAAGGGAAGAGGACTTCATCTCTCCTTTTCACTCCTCTTTGGTTCCACAAAGGCCCCACAAGGAAGGAGTTCACAGAGATGGTCTCATTTCTCCTCCTCACTCCTACATGGTTCCCTGACGACCCTACATGGGAAGAGGACATCATCTCTCCACCTCACTCCTCCTTGGTTCCTCGAAGGCCCCCCCGCTGGACGAGTGCCTTCCCCTTGGTTCCCTGAATGCCCCACAAGGGAAGAGTTCATGGAGGTGGCCTCAGATCTCATCTCCACGGCTTCTCCTCTTGGTTCCTCCTACAGGCCCCAGGAAGGAAATCCATGGAGGTGGCCTCAGCACTCCTAGGTTCTCAAAAGGCCCCTAGTTTTCGAATGGTTCAATTTTTTGTCCCACGAGTTATCAGGGAAATAGAAGGTCCCGTCCAACAGAGCCCCGAGTGCTGGAGTAAGGTCTAAATACTCCGAGATGCGACCTTTTTTCTCGGAGGCATCGTTCGTGACACTGTTCCCCAGGACATTCAGCCTGAGCACGGTAGCTCACACCTTGGCTTGGGATGGCTATTGTAGGTTTGTGTTTCCACTCCCTGAGCGATGGGTTCGCCACACTCCCTACGCTACACAACATTAGCCTTACCAAGGCTCTGCTCTAGTCACAAATTAGCTAAGTGGTAACAGCAAGACCCCGGCAAGGATAAGGCCGTGGGTTGAATTCCTACATGAGATCGACGGCCGGCGTAGCGCAGCGGTAAGACGCTAGATTCGCACACCGAAGGTCGCGGGATCGAATCCCGGCGTGGCAAAAAAAATTATTTGATTAATTTGTGTTATTTCACAATTTGTTCATTTAAAATAATATATAGTATATTTGCGGCACGTTCCAGAGTGGAAGATACTCTCAGTATCGCCCTGCTGTTAAGACCACCATTCAGAATTGAAACGTTGCTTGAAATGGCATTAGCCGTGTTTGGTCACCAGATCTGAATAGCCAGGTACTTCCCCACCTTCTTCTTCCCTATCTCCTTCCCCTCCACACTACCCTCAGCCTCACAACATACCCCAATTGGGGATGCCATAGTCTCACTGGCTTCAGACGGGAGCAGTTGTGTCTCGTGCGGTATACATATAAAAAAAATAAAAAAAAATCTTTCTGTTTTTCGTTTTCAATTTTTCGTTTGAAAGACGCTAATATTGTCTTCTTTTGATTAATTCCAGAAAATATTTTAATCGTATTTGTGCCTAAGCTTCACAAAAAAACATGAATGTAGACATTGTGTTTTGAAGACTTTTACTTTCCATGTAGGTACATTTGTTACTTAAATTTTAATGTATCTACTACCGGTTTCGACACATCCGTGTCATTCACAAACAAACTTAAAACTAACTACATAGTGAATGACACGGATGTGTCGAAACCGGTAGCAGATAAATTAAAATATAAGTAACATATGTACATGGAAAGTAAAACTCTTCAAAACAAAATGTCTAGAAATTATTACATTTTTAATGCCCAAGAAACACAAAATAAATTTTGGATTTTTTTTTTTGAATAAATCAAAATAGTCAGCCGGTTTTAAGCACGTTAAGGCTCTACACGAAATGTAATAAAATTAATTAGTACAAACCTATTGTATTAGCAAGCTTCCTGCCGAAAGTGATCGAAAAGACATTGCGGTTGATCAAGTAGTCGGAGATGTAGCTGAAGACGAAACTGAAAATCCACATTCCCAGGAAAGGCAGTGCAGACAACAATCCATTCTGTTGACAAAAATCTCACTGTAAAAAATGCACAACTTTAACTATAAACACAACTAGGCATTAATTTGGGTACAATCTATTTGCGAGTAAGAGAGTACAATAGACTTTAAAATAACTTTATGGGTTCACTCCCAAAGAGAACTCGGGGAAGCAACTTACTCTCTAGTCTAGAGTTAACACTTGACCTTATGTCGATCATCAAAGCTGTGATACCCTTTTCAGGGATCACATCTCTAAGACAGAGCAGCGTGGTGAAATTAACCAATAGCATCCCTCAACCTAATTAATAAGAGACGAAGCGATAATATTACATATCAAATTACTAATCAATATACTCGAAAATATGTATAACAATTAGATGGTTTGTTATAATATCCTTAATACGAACACAGTACATTTAAGTGCCATTAAGTTCCATCTGCGTTGCAAACATTTTGGAAAACAATAAGGAACTCCAGTGAAAAATATTATGGCTTTAAAAAAATATGTTCATATAGACCAATAAACGCTGATTCTGAATATATAACTTTTATTTAATAATATTAAACGTACAGATTTTAAAAAAATATTAAAAAGTGCATTTTTAATATTCTCGTTAAAACACAGCGTCAGGTTGGTATACTGTGTAATGCTCTGTGGTGACGTCACAATAGTAATCACGGTAATGACTGGTTTATTTATGCTATACGTCATTTATATGGGAATTTAGGTATGACACAAGCGAATGTTCTATATATTTCTTATTTTTGAAGATGTCGTAAAAGCATATACCTTTATAGAAAGTTAATAGAATTGCCTTTTAGATTTTTGTATCTGACATATACGATTGTGTTTGAAAAATGCAGTATTTTAAGTTTCAAAATGAAAAAATTTAAAAAAAACAGCCGACTGTAAACATATTCTATTAAATGGTCGAAAAAATTAGGAAAATTCAAAATTTAAAAAATACAGTCCTCTTACTTTATGAATTTGGAATAAAACTGTCACTTCACTTTTTATCTCGTTCATACAATTAAAAAGGATAAAAAAATATTATAATAATTCCGAAAAAATAACCGAAAAAATCCGACATCTTGGACTCGGTTTTACGCAATTAATGCGTTGATTTCTCGAATTTGTATTTATTTACACATGCATAAGGCTTTTACATTATCAAATAATATTACTTTTATGGAAGTTTTATTAAATTCACGCGGAAAAGTCATAAAAATTATAGAGAAGTAACCTTTGATTATGTAATGTCAGTAACCTAAAAACCGAACGAAACTAAATCACCAAAAAAACATTATTTAAGGACTAAAACTGAAAAAAAGTACAGGCAGCATTAGTACTTATGCTGAATTACACTAATATCACAGTGAATTAATCATTTAAACGAAAATTATCATCAAAAACAGCAAACTGCAGGTTAAATTCATCAACGTCATTCATTGTTTTGCAAAGAATTTGATTTCGCCATTTGCAATAAATAAGCCATTATCCAATCAACGCGTTATAATAAACAAGATGGCCGCGCGCCTGCGCAAATCTATGTGAGATTCAAGAAAACCAACATAACAATCATAAAATAGTGAATCGTTATTTTAGTAGATGACGTCACAAAATTCACCATAGATATGGGTGTTTTCGAGGGATCTCCAAAAATTAAAACTTTGAAAATTATTTTAACTATTAAAACTAACTCTAAAAAAAAAAAAATATGCAGTAATTTAAGTTAGAAGGTCATTTTTCATAAAAAAAAATAAAAAAAATGGACTGGACTTCTCTATTATTACATAGGGCCGATATTGTTAAATCCAGATAAGGTTATCAAATAGACAAAAACTCCAAGATCGTGCCATTTCATGTTTTTATCATCTGAAAGTATGCGGAATAACATTTCAAAACCGATAATTCATGGTATTCAGGGTAAATAGATTAAGTGACCCGATAGTAGATCCTCCGACAATTTCCCCCCCAAAAAATATGAATATTTATTTTTTGTATTTCTTCGGCATTAACTATGTAACAATTTCTAGGCATTTTGTTTCGAAAATTAAAACTCTTCAAAACAAAATCACTATAATTATTAATAAATTATATTCTTTACGCATTATTTACAAATAATTTCAAACCTAAACAAAAATACCTAATAATAATAAGTTGGTATGGATATCAAACGAATTTATTTACAGAGTCGATTTTTGAACTTATACATTGGTATATACAGTGCATTAACAAGTAGTGTTATTCTTGATGCATATTAATAAAAATATTTTTATACTCTTGTTATTCGGCCGTGCATCCTCTCTGCACACCCCTTCGGAGACATTTAGCTATGTTTTGTGTAAGTATACCTATAGGTATGCCATATTTTCCCCGAATCGACTGCATATTGTATTTACATAAGTATGTCAGGAAGCCAACTGCCATAGAGCCACAATCAAATATATTTAAATTCAGCCACATTCATAATAAAAAAAACTATGTGTAATACATTTTTAAAATATAACTATGGAAAAATAAACAGCAATTACAAATCAGAACATTTATTATGTGTGCCTACTCCTATCATGCTTAATTTACATATTGACTGACTATATTTCAAAAATCTAACGAGATATAAATTAAATACTTTTCTAGATTACCATCCATATGTAATTAAAATAAGGTTAAATTCAACGCGTTGTAAAACATACGGATATGGGAAATAGATAGAGGAAGGCATTTATGGAATAATTAGTCATCACAGTCATTAATAAACATAAATATGTAGTATAGGTATAACGAAGCAGACAGTGGTCAAACCCCTTGGGACAAACAAGTACCAAGACATGTCTTTACCAAGAATGAATTTATGGCTATCTCTTATATTTACTATTTTAATGACTGAGCATTTGATTTGTATCACTAGATAGGCTTTTGTGCAACTGCCTTTTTATATTCAGTTTTAGCTTCCCTGTTTTATTCGTAAAGGTAATTATTTAAGGTTACATGCAAATGTTTTGTCGGTTCCTCATTGCTGAAGATTGTGACCCCTACTCCAATTTAGCAGCAGATGCAAATATGCTGTAGGTAAATGGCATAAGTGTTTTTTTTTTATTCAAACTGCGCACATGGAACTTTTAACAAGGGCGGAAATCATAAAAGGAACTGGGACCTACTTATCATGCGTATTTGGAACCACACTTGGGACCTACTTATCATACTTGGGACCTTCTTATTGAACCTACTTAACACATATCAAAAATTTACTTGGGATTATTATTATCATCTACCAGATGAAGCACACACTTCAGACGTTAATTAATTTATCTTCTAGGTTCCGGCATTACCCGGGCTTTACACAGAGTTTTTTAGAAATCAGATTTAGAATTCAAACTTTTTTTAGGTAGAGTAATTTTCTTTTATTTTGAATGTCAATTGTGCAAATTTTCACTAATCTCATAATAAAACTGTGGATTTGTTTTAAAAACCTACGCCCAAAGGCGGATCCAGGACCTAGGTGGACCACTAATTAAAATTGTTAAAAATAACGTTTTTATATATTTTTTGTCACAATATAGATTTTATTTAAGTACTTAATATAATACCTACTTTTTATTTGTTTCTATTATTATCAAAATTAAATTAAATTATAAATTCTTGTGCACCCCCCCCCCTCCCCCCTGCCGACAAAGCTTGATCCGCCCTTGCCTACGCCGCACAGAAGATACCTGAAGTCATCGGCTTTACCCGGGATTTAAGCACAAATTTTTCGAAGGTATGGACAGTAATTTTCCTCTTATTTTAAACGTCAAGTGTGCTAAATTTCATCAAGAAGTATCAAAATTCTAATAAGGAAATGGGTGCGGGGGTGGTTTTTCTTGTGTATGTACCTACCATCTTCCTCTTGTTTGAAGGTCAAGCGTTCAAAATTTCATCAATCTCGGAATAAAACTGTAGATTTGTATAAAAAAACAAAAGCCATGCCGCCCACCTCAGACATTTATCTTTATATAAAGTTTAGATAAAGATTTATTACATTTATATACCTAGATGACAACAGCAGCCAACGACCGAAAGTACAAACGGAGCAAATCTTTACATCAAAATATGGCATGTGTAATTTTTTGAACCTTGCATATTCGTAAAGATGATATTGTAAAATCACAGCTTCAAATTACTGACCAAATGTTTACCATTTGAGCTCTATGAAGGTGCCGCGTCTGTTAATATAGTTTTATTTTTAACTTTGTGAGTAAAATCTCAATTTATAATATTTAATTAAATGAAGACAATATTAGCGAAACTCAATCAAAATCTGGAGACAGAAAAATCAGAAAAAGATATTGGTTCCACTGGGACTCGAACCCAGGTCCCTTAGCTTACATGGCAAGTGCTCTACCGATTGAGCTATGGAACCCATTTCCAATTCAGTCACTTTTAACTGTATCATACTTCGACTAAGAACTACCAACACTATTTTCATTATCGTAACTCACATATATCGCATTATCTTTATACATGATTGCAAGATTCAACCCGAACTAAATGCTATCTAGATAGTGTCTGGATAAATATTTATCCATTTTATTTTTAATGCGCGACATCTATTGGCTTTTTTCTGGAAGTCTAGGATGAATATTTTTTATTTTTAACTTTTTGAGTAAAATCTCAAATTATATAATTTTCCTGGGTTCGAGTCCCAGTGGAACCAATTTCTTTTTCTTATTTTTCTGTCTCCAGATTTTTATTTAGTTTCGCTAATATTATCTTCGTTTAATTTAATATAGATTTATTTATTTACTCTTTAATACGCCCATAGGGAACATGATTTTTAATTTTTTTACACAAGGGTTTATAATAAACAAAAATTTATTGCACTACTGTGGTTTACAATTAGATAAATTTGAAAAAAAAAAAAAAAATTATTATCAGAAATAATATGTTTACATTAAAAAAAAGCTATTAATGAAGACAATACTAGCGACACTTGAAGAGAAAAAGATACGATCTCATCTGGGAATCGAACCCAAGACCTTAGCCTTGCCGGGGGGGTGTTCTGTTGTACTAGTATAATCCTGGGTTCGATTCCTAGATGAGACCGTATTTTTTACCAGTTTTTCTGTTACAGATTTTCGATTAAGGATGGGTTGGTTCAAAAAATTTGAACAATTCAACAAATATTTTAAGTTAATTTTTACATTCTATGAAAGTTCTATTCAAGTTCTGTGATTTTTTCGGTTTTGTGGAGTTACCAGCCTGACTAACTAACTAACTAACCATCACGCCGTTTCCCGCAGGGGTAGACAGAGAGGACGGAACGCCAAACAACTCGCTCTTGGCACACACTCTTTGCCTCACTCACATTCATACATCGTAACATACATTATCTTCTATTTTTCTGACTTTTGATATGGCCCGACTCAAGTATCTGATTCACTTGGTCGTGCCATGTCTTTCTCGGGCATACTCGACTTCTTCTACCATTCACATTTGCGTCGTATATTCATCTTACACTACTTTCTTCGTTCATTCGCTCTACTTGCCCAAACCATCTGGGGGTTCCTTTCTAAATCTTACTCATTATGCTTACATCAACCTTACATTATGTGCGGATATCCACATTTCTCACACGACCATACATTGTTTTACAACACATACGCCTCAGGGATCTCATTTCAACAGCATTCAGTTTACTTTCATCCTTCCTTTGCCAGTTCCATGCCTCACTGCCATACATCAGGGTAGGTACCAGGACTCCATTGTGGACTGCTAGCTTCGCTTCTTTTGAGAGTTTTTAAATTAACATGATTAACTAATCACAATCACCATTATAGTGAACTTACAATCGTTAAAAATACACAGACAATGGGCAAAATATCCGGCCATCCGGCCTCCCAGATTGCCGGATATCCGGTATCCGGTATCCGGCAAAACAACTATCGGTTTCATCTCTGTTAATTAAGTATTACAAAGTTAAAAAAATAAATAAATAAAAAAATGAGTAAATTGTAAACAAACTAAAAAAGTCGATACCATTTTTGTATATTTTTTTGCCTAACTATGTAGATAAGAGAGGAATAAGCGAGTTTGCTAAATAATTTGTTTGTGAATGATTTGACATTGAAAAAGGTCCTTAAGTGAGTGATTTTGCCAAAAGAATAATTAAAACCCACCTCTCAAGTGCACCCCTGTCTGTACAGTGTAAAGACATGGGAACTAGATCGCCACCGAGTTGGGCAGTATCGTGGGGCGGGTAAAACCTACAAGCATTTACCATCAAGATTAAAAGCTTCGTGAACCATTCTGCCGTTGAAAACTTCACTCCCGGAAATGTTTCAATTGTGTAATAAAAAAAATAGGTTGCAATATCGTGATATTGAACCACGCTGGTTATTATTCGTTTGATAACACGGTAAGCTTTCAGGGACTAGGTATACGTGATTGATTCCACATCGCTAGGTAAAAGAACTGTTCGCGAGAAACATTTTTTTAAATGGACAGTTAAGAAAAGGCTACCTGATGTCTACAACACGTAAACAATGACCTTAAATACATAAAGGGCTGAGACATTCTGAGGTCTGGGGCAGCCATTCTAAAAGGAACACCCACAATAATGACAACATTTTTGCTGAACACTTCCGCAAAGGTTTTACGGGGGATATGATGTGTGATTGTCGGATAAATCAAATAAGCATTAACACTGTACTTACAAGTTTATTATAACAATTTACATCTATACCATAATATATATTTACAAAATATTCGCATAGGAACAGTGAGAGTTAGCACGAAACGATATACGAGCTGTAGCGTCTTCGGCAATTCGGAACACAATGGTTCCTCTTAATTCGTACTGGCAATCGGTGACTAGGTGAAAATGTTTTGGGATCACTATTGGCGTGCGAGAAATTATTTTGCGATTCAAAATAGCTGCGTCGTTCGCTACCACAGTTTCAAAGAGCATATAAAGCAAAGAACGAAATTTAAAAAACTAAATCATCTTTTAGGAACTTAACTATAGCAGAAATCTGATTTTTTTACATTAGCTCCACACAGAAGGCGAGGAGGAAAATAATTCCCCCGGGGCATATCATCCATCTTTGGGGATGCTGTGTAGAGGGTCATTTTAGAGAAAGGAAGGAAGGAGAGGAAGTTCTAGGAAGGAAAAAATTATGAGGGATCTGCGGGTCGATGTGTTCAGGGGTGACAGACGTATGAGATCACTGATTTTGATAAAATGCCGTCAGCTACAATCGAATATTTTTTATCCCTTCGATATAAACTTTACTTCCAAAAGTATTGTACTAATTTGTAAATCAACGCATAATAACTATAATAATGCTATGTCATGAGACCATTAGCATTTTTATTTATTGAACAATTGCTCCATTGATTATTTCAATAATTACTCCGAGTGGAAATGCACATCTCAATCGATTAAGAAAGAACCACAACAACGTGTTTTAATAAATAAAGCAATAAATCCTTCGATTCGTTTAGCTTAATGTGATTGTTAAAGTAATAATTTGAATAAAACAGATTTATTCTTGTAGATCAGGCCGGTTTCAACCCGTTACAGTCATCTCAGACTGGTACGTACAATACTGTACGTACCAGTCTGATGTACTGTGAGGCTGTAGGTAAGTGGGGAGGGGAAGAAGACAGGAAAGGAGATGGGAAAGCAGATGGGGAAGAAGATAGGAAAGAGGAAGGTGGAGAACTCGGCTAAAGCCATTTCAAGCAACGTTTCAATTCTGAATGGTGGTCTTACACCCGGGCGCTACTGAAAATATCTTCCACTCTGGAACGTGCCGTAAATATATCTTATATTATTTTTAAATGATCAAATTGTGAAAACGCAATCAATCTTTTTCTTATTTTTCCATATCATAAAAAGAGAAATGGTCTATAATTGAATTATGAATTATGCATTACCTACATTAAATCTAAGTAATTGCAGATTTGCAGAACGTCTGGTTTATAGACTAAATAAGTAAATGGGTTAGTTTAAAGCGTCCGTATATAGAGACATTCCTGAATCCTGAGGATAAGTATATTTTTTTGGTTTTGTTCCAGCATAATTATATATTTAGATTGGTGCGTAGTCCATACACCACTAGCCCACTCCAGCACACTGCTTTATTCTTATATTAATGTTTTCAAACATGTTGTTAATGAATTATATATGTATAATATTAATTATATATATAATCATGAATCAATCTGAATATAATAAAATAGTGGTAGGTACATGTTCATAATACAAGACTAACTGCCAACTTGTAACTCCCAAATACCTAAATAAATACGGTGAAAGAACTTTTTTGTAATATTCTCTATTTTTCTTCTTTTTGTTTTATTGTTTTTCCATTACTTTTTTTTTCTTTTGTTTTCTGTGATCTTTATTTTTTTTTAATGTTATTTATTAAAAATATTTTTTTCTAAAATGTATGTAAAAATTAGGTATGTATAGTAAATATATATACATATGTAATATAATGTAGATAATAATGTTTATATTATATGTACCTGTCTCAATTTAAAAAAAATAAATGATAAAAGAACCCGTTGACAAACTACCTATATCCGTCAGTTTACCGGAACTTATATTATAAAAAATGTAGAAAAAAAATCTGTTTGACCTATTAATTTTAATATTTAGTTTAATTCACGTTAGCTTTTACAAAAATATCTAATCTTTCCAACCCTACAATCACATTGATTAGGTAGTTAAGTATGGAAGGTATTAATAGGAAAATTACAAAATGATAAGTTCTAATATTTCTTAGAAGAATACCGTGTATCTAATGACTGGAAATTTATGTTAGGAAAATTACGTCTCTAAGAGTATGTTTCTTAATAGTTTGCATCACTACCTACCATTTTGTAAAACTCTTAATGACTCGTCGTAAGATACAAATATATAACTTTAAAATTATCTCGAGAATGCTTAAATTTCGTGGAAATATATTCATGCTATGCAAAACGTACGATTTATAAACTTCACATTGTACATGGACGATCGATAAAACCCTATATCAATACGTTATTGACTAAATACGTAATCAATGGTCAGTTTTCAATATTTTGAGCACGGTCAACAATTGATAAGAAACATTCAGATGGACAATGGACAAATTTTGGCGCGGCCAAATTTGTCAATTGCATTAAACATATGGTTGAAGTTCGTTTCTAGTGCGGATCCTCTACCATAAAACTCTATGTGGTTTAACAATAATATGGGTTGTTAATAATTCATATTACTTATAAGTAAGGTATTCCCCAGACAACATTAAAGTAATCTATAAACCCGAGAAAATTATGTCTACTGCTAATAGCCAAATAACAAAAATTCCAATCGTCAAAGACCATAAAATCGAGTGGAAAAAATCGATTTGGTAAAACCGGATTTAGAAAAGTGGAGTAAAATCGATTTGGAAAAACCATATAAATCGAGTAAAATTATTGTAGAATACACAGGAGGCTCTGGGGAAATTAATTTCCCTCAGGGCCTATGTCATCTTAAGAGATGCTGTGTGAAGGGTGGTTTTAAGGAAAGGAAGGAGAGGAAGTTCTGGGAAGGAATTAGGTATGAGGGGTGGGTAAGAAACTGGGGGTCAATGTGTCCAGGAGTGACGGACGTATGAATCCATCCCTCCAACTGCGGTGCAAGGCGATGGATGGAGAGATAAAAGACCTCCCTCAACCAGCCTCTCTCGATCCTGTCCACCACGCAGCAGGTGAGCAGAAGCATCAACCGCCAAGACCCGGACAAACCTCACCCGCATGAACCCAGGCACCCCAGCTTTGTCACCAAACGTAGCGAACCACTTGGGTGACCTATGGCAGATGTGTTGGTTATCCAATAAATGTTTCCCCGGGCGGCGGTACCCATACCCGCCACTCAAATTAGGATCTTACTTGTCCCTTTTGCTAAATTGGCCAAAGAAACTTCAGATACCTTGCAACGTAATACAATGCACTTCCACTGACCATTAGACAAAACACGATGTATCTTAAATATAAATCTGTCACCAAGTCTAGGTTTATCATCCAAAACAGATCCAACATCAAAGATTTTATCAAAAATAACCGGTAATCATGTTTCTTTTTCAATGGTACGTTGATGATTGTCTGTTACTTTGTATGAATATTGTGTTATTGTTATTAAATTTATATTATTTTTATTTTACGTGTTATTATTTTTATTATGGGCGGCCGGCGTAGCGCAGCGGTAAGACACTTGATTCGCACACCGAAGGTCGCGGAATCGAATCCCGGCGTGGCAAATAAATTTTATTTGATTAATTTGTGTTATTTTCACAATTTATTCTTTTAAAATAATATATAGTATATTTGCGGCACGTTCCAGAGTGGAAGATACTCTCAGTATCAACCTGGTGTAAGACCACCATTCAGAATTGAAACGTTGCTTGAAATGGCATTAGCCGTGTTTAGTGACCAGATCTGAATAGCCAGGTACTTCCCCACCTTCCTCTTCCCTATCTCCTTCCCCTCCCCACTACCCTCAGCCTCACAACATACCCCAATTGGGGATGTCATAGTCTCACTGGCTTCAGACGGGAGCAGTTGGGACTCTTGTGCGGTATACATATAAAAAATAAAAAAAAATTATAAACTGCTCATGTTTTAATGCGCCTGCTCTTAAAACAGGGTTTTTCTAGTGAGACGGGCATCGGACATCACTAAGTAAGTCTAGAATTAATAAAGATGAATTAATAAAAAAATAAGTCACAAATAAAAAATAAAAATTGAGCTCACAATAATATAATTGAGATATCCGACGCTCAAAGAGAGACGCTGCCGCTGTATCATACTAAGCTATCATTACATAATACAAATATGTAAGTACGTTTGCTTGCCTGCATAATACTTATTATGTTGTGTGGTGCAATATGGGCATTGATGATACCGTATTACGTCAGGCGTTTGGGCCAAGCCAGAGTCTAGAATTGCCCTAGATCCTAGATGCATCGTAAGGTTATGCGTTTGCAGGAGCGGACTGGATGGTTTAAAGTTGCCCAATATATTATTAGCCTTCAACGTGCTATCTTTTTTTTATGAGATGTTAATGTTTTCAAGGGTTGCTTTTATCTGAGTATTTTACGTAAATTCTTTTGTTTGTAAGGTTCTACAAAGAAAGAGCAATGAAAAACTGTAAATACAATATGTTTCCACTTTGCTCGAGGTCTTCGGGTAAGTTCTACTTCATTCGCGTTTTGCTTCCAGCTTTGGACACAATACTCTATAAAATATCTTCACTTTTATCGTTTCTTACGGATCTCAACCATCCGAAGTCGGTTCTTCCTTAAACTTGAATGACTGCGTCCACTTACCATACATATTGTACCTACTGTCTCTTGTGTCCTCTCCAGAGACATTCGTTATTTGTAAGTAATGGGTCCATTATTCTACAGAATTACTCGATGCTTATTGAAACACTTAGGTTCTTTGAATCACAGTGAGGAAAAATACAATAATTATAATAAATCTCCCTCATACATATAAAGAAAATGAAACGCAATTTCCGTAAGTAAGTGGAAAGTAAGAAAATTAAGTAAGTAAAAAAGTAAGACAATTAAAAAAATATAAATCCCTACACAACGCCATCTCTAAAAAAACTGAATTTAATTCAGTTTATAAGTTAACACAAAAGTTATTGATTCTAATGCTTAATTAAGTTCTGCGGGTCAGCTAGTAAAGAAATAAAATATAAAATAAAACTTTAAAAATTTATACAATTTTTTTAATTCAATATCACTGCCTTTTTTATTGAAGTCCGCATCTGGTATAAGGTCTATTATTTACGGCATTATTCTATTACAGTCATAATATGTATTACAGTGATCGGCCGACGCTGTAATCGTTGTTCAGCGGGTCGTGGTATTTTCTCACGTTTCCTTTTCATATTCAAGTTTCATGGTCGGGCATTGTCAAACAGCGCCAATTATTGTGGCATCTGCTTTGCGAAGGGTCGCCGGCGCCGATACATTGTTACTCATTTCTGATGCAAAATCATACGTAAGTAATTGGCGATTTGTGATGTTAGACCAGTCTTTATGTTATTGAAGTGAAACTGATTTAGTACCGTTGTGATTTGAACCTCTGTGAAACGGAAACGATACTAAAACACATACATCTGTAGGATTAAGCTTGCGAGAGAATGAGATAGCAATAAAATATTCATTTATTTCACGATGACTCGATTCCAGCATAAAACAATAGATCCGCGGTCAAAATCAAACCACTCCAATATGAACAGGCAAAGAAAACTCCAAAGAAAGCAATATCTAGAGACACTGAAGAAGAAAACACAAATGCTAATAAGATGACCAGATGTTTAGGAAAAGGTGCACTGGAATTCGACGACAAAAATATGGAAAAAATCATCCTTCACATTTATAAAAAAGTGCTTCGTGGTCTTCCCAATCTTGTCTACTTTAGTTTTTTAAAGGCGGGTGAACTGCACCCCCTAATTTTTTTAAAGTTTGTTATTCTAGAAAAAAATAAATAACATTTTCACTTATTTATCTACAAATATCTGAACTAAATACATAATACATTATTACGATTAAAAATAAATATGAATGTACTTTTTTAAATCTACTCAGCTTTTTTCATTTTTAATGTCGTCTGGAAAGCAACTATATAAGTTGCCCCACTAGTATACAAACGTATGTGTGATCGTACGTCTTTTATGACCAAAACTGAATAGTTTGGTTCATCCCCGCCTTCCCCTTCCGCTTTTCCTACCCATTCCCAAACCAAACGGCGATGCCAACGTTTTACTGGCTTAGAACAGTTGGAAGCAGTTCTCGCAGTATTGTGCGGTTTTTCAAAATAACATTACTGAAAAAAAATGTTAATCAACATCAACCTCATAAAATGGGGTCATCATTGCAATTTTCACATTATTTTAACAATATTAATTCATATTTAAGGTGTTAAGACGCGACGACGGACGTGACAAAACCGCCGTGTTAATCTGCGAACCGAATTGTGAATAAAATAATTAGATACGACACTCGGTGCCCGAAGTGGTTCCATGGTGGTTCCACTTAACTGGAGTCCGGAACATGCTGATTTACCACAAAAAATTTTTTTTGGGAAAGCTGACGAAGTGTCTACTCGGCATTGAGTTTTAATTTTGTTGAAATATCTGCCAAAGGTAGAAAAGGTTTTTTCCTTTAATTTTAAGTTCGCAAAACACATTGCTAATTAACCAACCGTCACTCTTTCCCCCTAACTGGTAGGCATGAATAAACCGCCACAAAACTAGAACATTTTTATTTTTATTTTTTTTTGTTTAATTCTACAGGTTTAAAATTATTTTTAACCCCCTACGCCGCAAGGAACGGTGTTATAAGTTTGACTTTCTGTGTATCTGTGTATCTGTCTGTGGCCTCGTATCTCCTAAACGAATTGACCGATTACGATGCGTTTTTTTTTGTTTGGAAGCTGATGTGATCGAGATGGTTCTTAACTACAATTCGTGAAAATCTTTTCGGGCGTTTCAAGATCAACAGCTCTTTTTATTATTGTTGTTAGCTCCAGTAGGGATCTTAGACGCATAATGGGTAGTTACTTTATTTTCAAACATATGAGTGACCTCCTATTTGAAAAACAAATGTATGCTGAACCACTGAACTACTCTGATGATGGAGTTCGAAGGTAGGAGACGAAACCCTGGATTGCCTATTAGTAAACCCATCAAGTTTGGGCTCATTAGATTTGTCTTAACTAGTACTGTTCATTTCTCCCGATGACGAGGACCTGATGCTGAAACTGGAAGGTGGCTGTATAATGTGTCGGGGGTTCTTTAAAATTTAATTTTATCAGGGTATTTATTCAAGAATATAATTTGTTGATCCATCCAGTACTACACAAGCAAGGATATCTTTAACTACAAGACCAAAGAGTTATCATATCACAAGACTTGCTGAAAATCAGCTGCATTCCAGGAGAAATCCTGAATAAAATTGTAGCTGAGCAGTGACCTTTTCACCAATAGACTCTATGATAAAAGAACAAAATGTATAATACTGTAAAAAATCTATCGATGAATAAACGTATTTATTATTATTAAGACATGAATTGGGAAAAAAATGGCCAAGTCAAGTATTTTACGGGCTGACTACTCTACTTTATAATATCCCTATGGCAAGCAGTCTCGTCGCTTCGATAAGATCCATATCTTGTACGCACGGCTGCCCCCGTGACATTGTGAGAACTTGTTAAACGACTGCAGGTCAATGTCGTTGGCTGTTACGTTTTTTCACGCACCGTTATGAAAAAAGCTCATGGCGGCTGACAGCTGACAGTATGTCATAATGGTCTTATTGACTGTGGTTTGTGAACCGGTGTTTGCAATAATAATGTTATATTTTGGTAGATCAATACGTCTATGTCTTCTTCTTCAGTGGCGTGCTGGAGTTGGTTCTATATGGAAATCGCAATAATAAAGTTTTTGAAGTGAAAACTTTTATTTTTATTTTATTTTTTATTGAAAGAATAGTTAATACACATCAACAAATAAGTCCTTCTAAGCCAATTAAATTGGCTTGTCAACAGGTGCTTATAGTTTAGTTACATATACATTTTAAAAGTAATAATTTACATCTTATACTCACAGATTAAACAATTTTTCACCATATATTTAACCTTATTCATAGAATTACATTGCTTTATAGTAACAGGTAATAAATTATATATCTTCGGTATGTTGTATTCAAACGTTCTCTATCCTTACTTATTATTAAATTTCTGAACTATTAACCCGTCGTTGCGCGTGAATCTAGTGCTGTATTTATGTTCTAATTTCTCTTTATGCTGCTGGGTAAATATATGCTAAATTATAATTTTGTGCCATAGTATCTTTAGCAACGTTGTGATTTAAAACTCGGATGAAACGGAAATGACGCATTGGCCGCTTTGATTATGAGCTCACTGTTCAAGGCTCCTATTGGTTAAGATTGTGTGGGTGAAGTTTCACTTCGACCTCGTGTGAACTGCACTCGATTTTTTTCAAATGATAAAACTGACTAATACGCCAATCGAAGAATGCAATCATCACCGCCATGACTACCTGGTTGAGTCCCCCCTGATGGCCCTCTGGAGACGGGAGACGATGAAATACCCTCCCTAAACAGCTGCATGAATTAATTTTACTGTTTATTATTATTTTTCTCATGTTTTTCATGCTTATTCGTTTTTTTTTAAATTTATTTATATGTGCCATGTCTTCCTCGGACGTCCCCGATTTTATTTAGGCATTGCTCTAAAACTCTAAACACAATATGTCACCAGTATTTTTGAAGAGAATTTTTTTTTTTCATAAAGTATTAGATCTTTCAAATATTTCCCAACCAAAAGATTCGAAACTAAAAGTCTTTGCAATGAAATGACGTTAGTAAATTTATAATTATAAAATAGGTGGGCCATCATTTTTGTAAGAAACCTCTTCAAGGATAGGAAATAACAAATAAAAAATATATTTAGGGCACACCACTGGGATTAATGTCACAAGGAGTGATTAATTCTTGTGAGTAACTTAACCTCCATAATAATGCTTTATTCAAACGTCAGTTAGTACACGTAATTGAAATTAAGTGTTTTTTCAACTATTATTGGAATATTTGTATCCATAGTTTCACAATATTTAACTGCTTTAGATTCTGTAGATAGGCGTTTTTTAATGGCGTCCATGAGACGACATTTTACCATAATGGCGCTAGAGACATATTATGAAATCGGTAGTGAAAAAACATTCTTGTCAACTAACTAACTAACTAACTAACCATCACGCCGTTTCCCCGCAGGGGTAGGCAGAGAGGACGGACCGCCACACAACTCGATCTTGGCACACACTCTTTGCCTCGTTCACATTCATACATCGTCTCATACATGCTCTTCTATTATTCCGACTCTTCACATGGCCCGACTCAAGTATCTGATTCACTTGGTCGTGCCATGTCTTCCTCGGGCGTCCCCGACTTCTTCTATCATTCACATTTGCATCATATATTCTCCTTACACTCCTTTCCTCGTTCATTCGCTCTACATGCCCAAACCATCGGAGAGTCCCTTTCTTAATCTTACACATCACGCTTACGTCAGCCTTGCATTCTTTGCGGATATCCACGTTTCTCTCACGATCGTACATGGTTTTACCACGTACCACATAAATCATGACATCGAAGTCAATTGCTAGATTTTCAATAAATAATTTTATTATTTATGGATCCTTAAATGATCATATTGAATTTCATTTTTGTTTTCTAGATTGAATAAATGAATCTTGAAGTAAAAAAATAACCCATTTCCCGACATCCAATTGAACTAAAATTCGGCAGATAGACTCGATGTCGATGACAATGCATGTTATCAATTTTTGGTTGTAATCAAGCATTCACAGGCGGATATATACGCAGTTTTCAGAAAATCGAAGAAATATACGAATTAAAAGTCGGCCTTAGCAACTCCAATTTTGCCCGGCCTTATCAATTCCGATCATTGGGTAGGAAGGTTCAAACACAAGTTAAATAAAAAAAATAAAAAAATTAGAGACATTTGAAATATGAGTTGGTAGTGCGGTTGATTCTGAAGACTGCGTAGGAAAGTTCAGTCAAAATAAAAAATAATAATAATTAAAAAATAAAGTTTTAAAATAGAGTTGGTAACTAGTATGTTTTTCCGATAACTGGGTAGGAACGGTCCAAACCACAGATATTGAAATATAAGAGATGTGCTATCGGCAGTTTTTACTGGGTGAGACCGTGCTACCTCTATACCTTCAAAAAATCAACTAAATGAACGAATTCTTTTCATATTCAAACTACATTGTTAACCAATACTACTGCACACCTTAAAAAATCAACTACTTTCCGTATTCAAACTATTCCCATTAGGAAGTAATCCGTCGACAGTCAGGCGGACACCATACCATATCTCTAGTATTTGAATATCTTTGGTCCAAGTAAAAAAAAATAGTTTTAAAAGACTTGATTTTTTTAAATTATTAGGTTGATTTTTTTATTATTTTTAATTGATAAACTAACGTTTAAGACAAGATTTTTATGCATAGCACAAAGGTAGATAACAATTATTGTTGGCGGCCAGTATTTTTTCTCGGAAGATTTTTTCAATGTAGATGAGTGTTTCAGGCTGATAATTATTGCTTATAATAATTGATTTTATTTTTATTTTAAAAGGTTAATTTTTTTTAATAAACGAACCCTTCTCCGGAAAATATTGCATCCGACAATATTCTTGTTCCGACAAAAATGTAAAAAAAAAACAAACCAGTTAGGTTTCATAAAATTTAATATTTAAAATAGAATTAGCAATTAATTTTTAAGAGTTTAATATGAAAAGTTGTGAAGAAAGGTAATTAAATTAGAATTTATGCTGAATTAATTGGAAAATGTTGTACATGAAGATTTCACACACAACATTATTCCACAAAATGTTTTTTTTTACTCTTTGTACCTTACGAAAGCAACCTACTCTTCTAACATAAATTTACACATTTCAGTGATGTATTTTAGCTTAAAAAGCAAAAAACTATATGAATAAGTGAAACCATTTACGTTCGAGATATCGTCATGAGATCAACTTACAACATTATTCATTAGTCTTTCTAGTTGAAGCCATAATACGTTCGTGTTTTCCATTTATTCCCATGAATTAAAAATTAAACCATGCTCCGCGATTTCTATAAACGGAATTATACAACATACTTCCACAAATCAACTTTAAAACGCTGTCACAGACCTAAAAAAATCATTTTCATAATCCCTACCTTAAAAAATGCAAATTAATATGCCCAGCATTATTCCATTCATTATTCAACTTTGATAGTTTTGTTGGATCCAACATTATTCCGGGCTCAATTATGTAACCCATATACTATTTCGTTACCTCGTCGATCGTCCAGTTGATTAGGCAGACATCTCCGAAAATCGTAATTTATCTGAGTACCTATGCAGTTATATGTAAAAGTGTACCCTCTATCTGGTACAATCTCAGATTACTCATAAACACCACCATGCCAATTACAACAAAATATTGATGATTTCTTGATCGTTGGTAGGATATTTCAAAATGTTATACTAATGCACCGGACCGTTAATGAGACATCCAGAGAAGTGCGAGATCTTGCATCTCATAATGCAAGGAAAGATTGCCGGAAGATGGGGACCTGGAAGAAGGAGAACATCAAGGCTGAACAACATGAGACAGTGATTTGGCCAGTCTACTGTAGAGCTGTTCCGGGCCGCAGTAAACAAAGTCCCCATAGCCAACATGATAGCCAACGTCCGTTGAACGGACAGGGCACAAGAAGAAGAAGAAGAAGGACCGTTAGGCTTCCCGGTGATATAATTATAGCATACTTAATATGTAAAACACAGACACGTGTAAATACTATTTAGTTAGCATTCGAAAACTAAGAACTTAGTATTTGAAGATGTCTGTCTAATCAACTAGATTATCGATGAACATAGGCGTTCTTGGGAAAATATTGCACACTGCTTACTGCATTGTGATTATTATAATAGTTATTACGATCTGGATTTATGTAATTTAGCAAATGTTGTTTAATATAATATCATGAATATAAATGAAATAATCTATCTGTGACCTCTGAAATAATCCTTCGTCGATAGTAATTATTGATTATCTGCCACAATCCAAGGAGGAATTATTTTTGCAATCTCTTATTATATTATGTAAGAAGTCATTAAAGAAGTCATAAAGCGAGATTCCACACTAATAGGCTTGTTTGTATAATACACAATATTATCAAGGAGCGAGTTTAATCGTAATTATATTATGAAAGCTCCTGAAATCGTTTAAAATATGATCACCCAATAGGACGCGGGTTAAATCCAGAGTCAAGCACAGAGAATTGATAACTTTACAATATCGGATTGACAGGCATAACTTTCGACTATTTTATAAGAAATTGATATACGCTTGCAACACTGCAGGTGTTTTCTATGATTTGTCATTTCGAAACATCAAACGCCAAACAATTACGTAAAAATATTAACAAATTGGCAATTGAAATTGAAATACTAACCTAACCTATCCTAAATCATTATCCTATCAGTCCGCATTACCTTTTTAACTCTAAATTAATACTTTCGAATGCGTCTTAGATGATTTATTTAAGTCTATGAATCGCCTAAACCCTAAACGATTTCTTTCTAATCTAAGAGCTTCGTTAGTTCACCTCCATTCATTAATACGCCAATTATTTTGCATAAGGAAGGACACTATTCAAAATATTTTGTATATTGACAGCTTATCTGATACACGGCGTCTGCCCTAAAATTTATCAATCGTCGCGCACCGGTCGTAATATCATTTTTTTGTTTATATGTTTCTTTTCAACTTTTTTCAAGAGTGAAATAAAAACATTCCAGGTCTAAATACTAAAGCGCATTTGAAATACAAAAATATAAAAGCAATTTCATCTACTTACATTTTAAAATGGTATTGGATTTTTCGACACCTTCAAAAAGAAGATATGGGTCATTCCGCCGTTTCGTTCAAATCGCATGTTCACGCAAAAAAGTCATATGAAAGTTAATGTTTATCAAGAAAGTTTTATTGTAAGATGTAGCTATTTAAAAAAGGAAAAAGGAGTATTTCCCGAATTAGGCATTTGTTACTTAATTGCTTCATGATTTACAAAAAACATGCTAAAATTTCATTACCTTCCCTTTGCAAATGAGCGACCGGTAAATTGATCTATAATAAAAATCAGTTTACACTAGTAAAATCACTACATTCATTAATCTACCTGTATGTACAACTAATTATGCATATTTATTAGTGTTTAATTTATTTTTAAAGCTACTGTATCATAGAAAGAATTGAGATTTTGTTTTTGTCCAGAGAAAATCGTTGTCGTCTTCCGCGAAAGCGGTAATTAAAATTGAGACCGCTTTTATCCCTGTTCATCAGCTGTACACCGCCCCGCACCTCCGTTACTAATCAGTGTACCGCTACATCCAGACGGGGGAGGACATGTGTCGCTGAATAAAGAAATATCTGCGATCTAAGTGCTCGAAAACAACTTTGTCACTGACCAGGCATCATTACCTTCCAGCATTTTTTAAAGTAAGTACATGTTTTAAAAATTCGAATCGTGTATCTATAAACTATAATTAGTTGGACTATTTTTGATTGAATCATAAAGATTTGTAATGTCATTATTAAGCGAGTAATTGAGGAAAGATTGTCAAAACTTCATTACCCTCCGATTCATTACCTTCCGTATCGTCAAAATTTTTGCTGGATGGTAATGAAGAGGTGTGGATGGTAATGAAAAATTTGTAAGGGTTATTTTTACGTACATCTGGGACCATGTTTGGGGTTAATAAAAGCTAATATTATTAATAAAAGCAGTTTCTTGCGTTCTAGCGTCTGACAATTTCGGGTTTGGTGATACACATATTGTTTGGCAAGAAAGTGTAGAAATTAATTAATTTGGAACTAAATTTTTTCATTGCTATGGTAACACCGAAATACTCGTTTTGTCAATGACATTTTGTATGGCTCTTGGCTTTACTGACTTTAATCATGTAGAACACACTGAAAATCGCTCGTTTAGTGTTTTTTTTTCATTGTTTGCCTGTGCATTGTTTGAATTGAATTAAAATGAACAAACCAATACGTAGTGGTGCAAGAGAAGTTGTAAACTGCGTGTTTCAACGCTGCCTAGCTGAATATCGTGCGAAGAAGCTCCTATCCAATTTGAAAGAAGTTTACAAACGAACTGCAGAAATGAATGGTACGTGGTATAGTTTTTTTTAATAAATTTCACTAGTATTACAAGATTTATGCCAATTTTTGTGCGATTATAACCATTACAATCTGATTTGAGGTTATGTTTAAAAATCCGAATTTGACATTTCCATTTGACAGTTAATATTAGGCCACAAGAAAAATGGAATAACTCAATTAAAAAAAAAATAATATGCAACTTCTTTAAACTCATAGAAATGTAACTTGTTCTTAATTTTCTCTTTCTTTCTTTCTAAATGAATATTTACAGGTGTGCTTTTTTAAAACTATCTTCTATAGAATAATCATTTTAATGATGTTTTCCACATACAGGTAAATCTGAAAAGTAAGATAAATCGTCAAGGAAGGGAAAAGGCAGATGGAAAATTTGAAACACCGGGAAAACGAAAAATAGCATAAGTGTTGATGATTAAAAAAAATTGTCAAAAACGTGATGAAAATCGAGGCAGATTATTATGCACGAGGAAGTACTCTATATGATGATATAGATGAACTGATAAAACGTTTAGATGAAGATGAAGATATGGAAGAAGAAGAATCATATGAGGACTAAGACAATAATTATTACATGTCGGGTGTTGAATAAATATACTCAGATTTTTAAATACCTATGTACCTACGTTTTTATAACAAAATAAACGCCCACTTAAAACCTGTTTTGTTTTTTTTTTACTTCTATTAAATTATGTGTTTTTATGCAAAATTTATGAAAATACAAACACGTTATGAAATATGCATTTTGGCTGAAGGGTTTTTTAAAACATACATTCATTGTCTTATGAGCCATCACGGTGTTGCCATTTAAAACCAAGAAATCGATCACAGCGCCATCATTTATTTTCTACACTTAATTGTCAAACTGTATTTTCATTTTATCTATTTTCTAATATGGAAAAACAATCTGTTAAAATTTACCCTTCGAATTTTTATTTGAAAATCGATTTTTTATTCAATAATATCATTATTCAAATGTAAACGAATATATTAAACAAATGATTTAACATTCCCCTACAGTCACAAGATGTTTCATTCCTTCGGTTGTCTATCAAAACTGATGAATTTTTACACAATTTCAAGTTTCTAAACAAATCCAGATTTAAACAAAAATCTACATAACTGGGCATCAAGAGTCCAACGCAAATTTCTTGATTAAAAAACGATATCACTTCTGTTAGATTTTCAATCAATTAGGCAAAAAATTATTAAACAAATATGTAAAAGCAGTAACAATTTTTAGGCTCTCTTGTAAAAGTTACGAAATTATTCATTTTTGTTCTTCAACTTCTCATTTAATCCGATACTTATGATAATTTTTCTTCATTATTTGTTACAGGCTTAACACTTTAAACCACAATGGCAAAGTTAAATAAAAAACTGAAAAAAGAATATAAGTTATCCAAGGACAGGCTACGTAAGCAAAAAAAATATGCAGAGATTAAAAACAATCCGGAACTGTACAGTCTTCGGAAAGTGAAAGAAAAAAAAAGATACTTAATGCGAAAAGCGCAAAAAAAGATTTGAAGCATTGAAGATATGAGTGAAAGAGCACAGAGAGAGCAAAGACAAAGATGGCGAAAGAACTCTCTAAATTATTTGAAGAAAAAAGAGTAGCAGCGTAAAATAGAAATGATTACAGTAGAAAATATGCTTCCAATTCATGAAAATGTCACGAAACTACCCAATAATGTGCAAAACACTGTAGATCCTGACCCCCTCACAATCGAGAATGAACAACAAATCACACAAAAAAACATGCGTTCTCTAACAAATGTTAGGAAATTAAGGTACAGATCTATGAAAATCATTAAAAAGTTACAGGACCAGATAAACAAACTTAAGAATGAGAAAAGAAACGAACAAAAGAAAATGGAGGCGTTGCAGCTACAAAATGCAAATACAGCAATCGAAGATACAGTAGAGAAAAAAGTAAACGACATAGCTAAATACATCCCAATGAATTAAGTCGAAGATGTAAAAAAGAAATTGTTGTTCAGTGAATCGCTGTCTCGAGGATTAAATGAAAAATACAAGGCTTTAAAAAAAACAGAGAAAAGACAGTTTGCGAATGAAATACTGAGATACAAGAACAAGCTAAAGAAATATAAAGTCCTCAACAAAGTTCCCTTTCATATCAGAAAGACTTTAGCTGAAAACAAGAATAACAAAACAAATGAAATAAAACGGAAGATACAAGATTTTTTTGAAGAAGATGTTAATAGCCGGGTAGCTCCCGGAAAAAAAAAGAATTTGTGAAACGCAAAGGTTTAAAAAAACAAAAAAAGATATATTACAGATAACTTCAAAAATCTCCACAACGAATTCTGCAAAGAAAAAAAAAATCAGCTATTCGACTTTTTGCAAATATAGACCCTACTGGACTGTTTTACCAAAAAAAGAACGAGAAACTTGCCAATGCAAACTTCACTGTAACGTTAACCTTCTAATTAAAGCTCTGAAGAAAGCAAAGATAATTGCAGAAGGATCAGCGACAGAAATATTGACAAGTTTGTTTTTTTCCATTTGTATTTTGATATTTTGTCCATTATTTTTTAACAATTCATACAAATATTGCAAGCATAAGTAAGCAGAACTGATTACGCATGAAAAAATGTATTTCTTGTCTCCAATGCTCAAAAGTCTGAATAAAGCATTTAGTTTTTCACTTTAATCGTTTTTTCTTCCCTTTTCCTAATCCGCTCCTCACTTCAGGTCAAATGATACTTATATCTATTTTATTATTCAATTTCAATTCATTTTTCATTATTCACAGAAATTTTAAGAACCTACAAGGTGTTCAATACCATCTATTAATGTTTCATTACCAAACTTCATTACCATCCAAATTTATAAATTACCATCCAACCGTTTTTCATTACCATCCACCCCTTCATTACCTTCCATCAATTTTCTTCGTATCTAAGTGTCGCACAAAGGTGCCCTTTTCACCTCTCTACATCTGATAGGTACAGGAACCCATTTCTATAAAAATATATAGTAAAAACGCAAAAAAAAAAAATTCCGCGGAAACAGGCAAATTTGAACGAAACGGCGGAATGACCCATATAGGTATAGCACAATTAAATTGCCATGGATAGGTATATGCGGAAATTCCGTGAGATATCTCAATACAGGCTTGACCTAGTGAGGTTATAAACTGAATTGTTAACATTAGTCCTAGGTACCATGTAAAGAAACAAATAAATAAATAAATTTAAAGTTTGTACAACAAATAAATAGCCCTCTTTGGATAACAACATTTGATTAAAAGACATCTACGTGCATTACCCCTCTTGTAACTGTGGGTGGACTCAAAACGTTTCTTCCTGTATATAAAATTGTGTTGCAAACTAACAATTTGCACCATGAATTCGCGCTATAATTTTATACTTTAGTGTTGCCACTTGAAAGCAAGGACGGTAAAAGCACGATGGCGCGTAAACCCGTCCGACAATCTCTCAAATTAATTTCCGCAGGCTCGCCACCGTAAACAAAGAAACGTAGAAATAAAAGAGGTTCCAAAACTTCGTAAACATATGACGTACACTGATATTATTTAGATAAATTTTTGGCAGGGTCATGTCTAGATTGATATTATTTGTGCATGGGTCATTTAACAGACCCAAATCTCGACAAGGCAATAATTGATATGGTAATAATAGTTTTAAAAAGCCATTAGTGGCAATAAATTATATATTAATCTATTACAATTGGTTTTTTTCTCACGTAACGGTTGAATCTCATACCCGGCGGCAAATTGATTATTTGCCAGTATAAGTTTTGCCCGGAAATTGAATCGAATTGTTTTTTTTTATTGGCAAAAAAGGTGGAATTTATGTTGTTTAAATAAAGTTTTCATAAAAATAGTGGTTGTCACAGAAGAGTAATGCGGCGGTTTGGCCGTATTTGACTGCAGCCCGTTTTGGTCACTGTGTAAACTGTTATTTGGTTTGCCGTATTTGGCCATTTGGCCTGTTTTCATTTGGCCCGTTTTAGGTCACTAGTGTAAACTGCTTTTCGTTGGCCATATTTGGCCATTTGGCCCGTTTTCGGTCACTAGTGTAAACTGCTGTTCGATTAGCCATATTTGGCCATTTGGCCCATTTTCGGTCACTAGTGTAAACTGTTATTCGTTTAGCCGTATTCGATCGCAGCCCTTTGTCACTGTCATTGGTCGACGCATTCGGTAACTGACCTAATGTAAACAGGCCAATTCGGTTAAACCGAATGTGGTCGACGCATTCGGTCACCGACCTAATGTAAACGTGCCATAAGAACCCAATAGACTGCTAAATCTCTAGTGAATGCTCTGGTAGTCTTCAGATAGTTTATATTCTATAATGTTCAGCTCTAGCATGGACGATCGATAACACTCTACATCAATACGATATAGACCAAATCCTTCGTCTATGGTCAGTTATCAATATTTGCGAGCGCTTCCAACGATTTATATACTTAAGATAATATACGACCTCCATCATCCATAATATCAGTTAGGTCTCAGTTAACTGTCAATCTAAACACTTTTTTTTAATAATGTCGTTCGTTAAGCAAAATCACTGGCTTATTTAATGAACGGATTGGACTAACGAACCTTTTAGAATTGAAAGAAGTCGTATACGCGATCCATAGACTTTATTCATTTATTCCATTCTATATTTGAAAATTTAAAATGGTTGAAATATGACTAAAGACCTCATTAACTAATTAAACCCCTTTCTGCTAATGTATATTTACTCGTAGGTTAGTATTTCAATTCAGCACTGTCAATTGATTAATATTTTTACTTAATTGTCTTTTGACGTTTCGAAATGTCAATGCATAGAAAACACCTCCAGTGTTGCGAGCATACAATCGATTTCTTATTTATTTCCTGTCAATATCGGTTCGGCTGTCAACAGTGAAAACTTGCTCAGGATATCGACATAATGTCATCGTAAGTTACGCCTATCGACCCGATATTACAAAGTTATCTATTTCAGTGTTCTACAGCTCCAGAATTTTTATGCGAACAGATTGCAAAGGGTTCTCATTACAGCTAGTTACGAAGCGTGATCTCTACGCTTCTTCGTGAGTCATAGAGAGGGTACCATTAATTCAAGTAGGTATTTGTATTGCTAAATTCTGAACCCCATGCTTGGCTGATTCTTGCGTGACAAAGAGTCGTATCAAAGGGCAGTTACTCTCAGGTGGGTCGAGGTCGATATATCTAATACTCAAAGTTCCACACATAAGGGAAAACTTAGGCCTTAAATAGATGTTCTAAATAGTTTTTATTATTAATTCTTACCTACAGCGAATCCTATAGGTGTTGAGTGTTGTGCCATTCTATTTTGATACATTTAACTTCATTTTCAACCTATCATTTTATATTTAAATTCATTTTGATTCATTTTCGTCTATGTACTCTTTTGCTTTTAATTTCACGTCTGTATCGCTTTTCATCTTATTATACAACAGCAAATTTGTTTTTGTATCATTTTGTCTATGATTTTATTAGAAGCGAGAGTGTCAACTCATTTCGAAAATATTGTTATCAATGGTTCAATGCCAACTCAGAATCAAGTCCACTCAACACGTCTTTGAAAAGTCATTCAAAGCTATGAAATTTTTTTATTGAAAAAGAGCCCATTACCAAACCTAACGTAACTTATTTAATCAATTTTTTAATATATTTTATCATCTCTGGCTTGCCATTGAAATAAAATCATGTATCGGTTTCATAGTGCTTTCACACAAACGAATTATTAAAATCCGTAAGTCTAAACTTAAGCTTTAGGTCGCACAGTTTACACCCGCGCTCAAGCGGGTTCCCCACAGAGCATCGGACCATTCCTTTTAATGACTTTTCAAAGGAGTTGTTGAGTTCATTTTGACTTATAAAAATCACCGTTATCAATTTCTTTCTAACCATTCATTCATTCCATTTCTAAAAGCTTGCAGCCAACATTAAAAAATTACAAGTGTGCAGTTTACATATGGTAGAAGTGAAACCTTCAGAAAACTAAAGTAGACAAGAGTGGGGAGGCTACGAAGCACCGCACAATCTATAGATGAATCCTATAGAATCCTATAGAAGAATCCTACAGAATTTATAGATGTTTGTGTTTGCCTCTTTTTAGCGTCACTTTTTCGTTTCATCGAGTTTCAAAGCACAACGGTGCTAAAGAAGTTCTCACTTCAAAATTCATTTCACATTATAGCTAGTTTATCTGAACTCTTATACACAATCAACAATACACTAGTTAATGAATACAAGTGTTTCATTCCGAGTCTAACCTCCAAATTACTGCGCGAATAACTACTTGTTTTGAAACAAAAGAATCTTTTTTACAACTGACTCCAGTCCTCCAGAGTCGAACCAAAGGACTAAGCACTTTAAACACGTTGCATGTCAAACCGAGAACTCAAACTTGAACTAACTCGTGGTCACTGGCAAAGTGTTTGCCTGGAGGAGCAAAGGAAATTCTCCGAAGCCTTGGAGATATCAAATATAACGAAACGTCGATGTCCGCAGTTATCGACGCAACACAGGACCGCGAGGTATAGAGGAGCCTTGTCTACTCTGGAAATTAGAGTGAGGGACAGGATCCTCAGCAATGAGGTAAATAATCCATCAATACAAGGAATTGACTAAAGAACATTACTTACTGACTTCATGTTAACCCCCATAACCTTGTTGAGGTAGGAGGGCATCTCCGTGAACAGCGTCAGCTGCACCCAACTGCTGCCCATGTGGGTGACCGCCATTGCCCAGGTCGGCATGGACGTCAGAATCTGCACCCAAGGCACTTTCATAGGCTAGAAGCAAAAAAAAACCTGCAGTTTGATTCATCTCAAGAATTTTGCTTTCAATATAGTTTCATGTACGTGGTGATAAGGGACATACTTGGTTTAATTTAACAAGTGATTCCGGACATTGTTTTTGGAGTACCAAATGACATGGAAATTTTGGTCTCCGATGACTTTTTTTTTCAACTATAAACATAAAAAATCAGTAGGTGTTGGACAGTTGGGGTCAGGGTGGGGGGTAGGGCTGTTACTCGGCTGAGTGAACGGTGGTGATATCTGAAAGAAAGTTTTTTATTGGTTTTGACGAAAAAATTAAGAAAAAAAACATCACAAAAAGTTACCAGAGACGAAAATTTCAAATACATTTTTACTCCAAATAATGTCGGGAAGTACTGGTTAAAATAAGCCAAGTACTTCCTAAATCCAAGTGGAAAGTCAACAAATCATATTTTGAAATTGGGAACAACCTTTTCAACCACTCTTCTTCATGTTGATGTGTTGATGTTGATATTTGTTTTTTTTTATTATCACGTTCATGTCAACCAATAGGTTTTTTTTTTGTTGTCTCATTATATTCGACTAACTCAGCAATTGGTATTCCTTGAAAAACATAATGACCGCAATTATTACCATGTCAGTTAATTTGCATGATTGTGGAACTGTAATTTGATGGATAGCTTTGCAACAAGTATGTGTATTGCATCAACTAGCGTTATAAGAGCAAAAATCTCAGGGAGAGGTCCAGCCAGTTCTGTTATAGTTAGGTCTGTGACCGCATCCTGGTGTAAATCTAAGGCCACCTCGATGTACGTAGTTAAATTTCGATTACTGACAGCGATTACGGCGGCGCTGTGCTGACGTAATGCAGTGCAAATTTTAGTAAGGTCATAATCTCATAAGAGCTGGGAAGCCCGGAAGTATTGGCCGAACGTTTTAGATTTCAATCGACGTTAAGATGGTAAAAAAAGCAACGTGCTTAAAAAAACTCCTTGTATGAATGGGGATGAATTTCGAAAAAAAATTAGAATGACTAAACACATGAAGATAAAATTAGATAAAAGTTTGTTCTCGAGTAAGTTTAGTTTTCCCTTAGATACTTCTGGTGAAATAGTTTGATTCATTGGTTTGTCAAGAGGCATGGGAGTCGAAAGAACACCAATCATGTCGATGGAAGGCTTGTTGGGAAGATTGCTTCCATTAAATTAGGCAAAGTTACTGTTTCGATCCCCTTTAGTCGTAATCAAACAATATTAAATTGACGGAGTTATGCTTATCCGAAGAGGAAACTCTCCCAATGATCAACGACCGACCAGTGGTTGAGTGGGCATAGCGCTTGGATCCCACCTTGGGCCCTCCATCACAACACAAGCAACATTTTCGGCTTTCTGTGGCGGTAGTAGGAGATTTTCAAACATTGTTGGATTATTCGTAACTCGGGAATGTTTGTCTTTCTTTAAAAAAAAAAACCATCCATTATCTGCTTCAAAGCCCTCCGAGATGATGTTTGGGGGTGTTTGTGTTCTTGAGGATTTGTCAGACAATAAGCTTTCATGAGAGATTCCTGCCGTCATCCGCGTAACAATATTCACACTACGAAAGGTACCTACGTACATTAGAGATGTGAGTGTGTCTAACGCACAGAGTTTTGTGTAGGTGACCATTAAATTTTAGTCATCATTGTTCCTACATATATGCATAGGTACATCTTATTCTTTTTTTCCAAATCACGTCGTGGACACATCACATCAACATGGCGCTTCTAGGTAGTCCAGTTGTTCTTGTGCTGTTCTACTTCGACCTCGTAATTTTAAGAAAACTAAAAAGAGGAAGTTCTAAGTAGGAAAAGGTATGAGCGGTGGGTAGGTATTGGAGGCTCAGTGTGTCCAGTATTGACGGACTCTAACACTCCCAATGCGTTGAAAGGCGTTGGGTTGAGAGAGTCCGGCATGAGAGGTCGTAGGGTCTCCCTCAACCGGCATCTCCTGATCCGGTCTGCCACGCATTTGGTGGGCAGACGCGTCCGCCGCCAATAAGTGGGCCAAGAGCCAAGCCATGATTAATTCAAGCCTTTTTGGCTTGGCTTAATCCTTTCCGGCTTGACTTAATGTATCTCTCTACATATTTATCTCTATATTTTTATGTATAAGCTGCTTGTCTCGTACAAATAAATTCATAAATAACAATTTAATTTGTTCTTCAAAAGGAAAAAAAATAAAGACAAACTTCACCCCCGTGAACCCGGGCATCTCTGCTAAGAAACCAAATGTAGCGAATAACTTGTGGTTACCTATGGCAGAAGCGTCGCCGCCTCCCAAATTACTAAATTATTACCTTAGATTTCCCCTGTTGGCCAAGCGATATCTGAATGTAGTCCTTTTCCTCGGTGCTGATGCTGCGATGGACCTCCGGACTCTCGGCGCCGAAGAGGACCCAGATGCCGCCCGTGATGATGCTCATGGCGCCGGAGCCGTAGAAGATGATGGGCCAGCCCATGGAGCTGGCTGCAAGGAACCCGGAAATGATCATGGCGAGGATTGTGCCGAAATTGGAGCCTGTAGAAGAGAAAACGTAGAGTTAACATGATTATTTGTATCTTGAATCTTAGGTGGAAGGTCGTGCGAAATGTCTTTTTTGTATTTGGCTTTTGATGTTTGGAATTTTGGTGTTTAGCGGAAAGGGTCAAACTAAACCATGATCTACTCGTATAAGAATGGGTTATAAGAGCATGAGCTATAAAAGCATTAATAACAGAATTCCACTGGAAAGGACACGCACCGTAAAATGGATGAACTTTTGAATCGGGGTGACTTTGATTGTCTCGGAAATCTGCATAGTTCTGGCTATCGAATATCTATGTATATATCACAGGCCAATCATAAAATCGGGCAGATTATTATGAGCCTCGCCACATCACGATCTGCCGCCATTTTACGATTTTACGATCGTTCTACGATATTATATACATTATTTGGCTTCAATTTGGGAGGCGGGTATGGGTACCGCCGCCCCGGGAACCATTTATTGGATAACCAACACCTCTGCCATAGGTCACCTCAAGTGGTTCGCTGCGTTTGGTGACTTAGCAGGGGTGCCCGGGTTCATGAGGTGAGTTTTGTCCAGGTCTTAGCGGCGGATGCGTCTGCGCAACTGCTGCATGACGGGCCGGATCTAGAGAGACTGGTTGAGGGAAGCTTTTTGATCTTTCCAGCCGTATTTCTGATCCATCGCCTTGCACGGCAGTTTGAAGGATGGGTAGATACGTTTGTCACTCCTGGATACACTAAACCCCAGATTCCTACCCACTCCTCATACCTTTTTCCTTCCCGGAACCCTCCTACCTCCTATCCTTCCCTTCCTTAAAGAGACCCTCCACACAGCATCCCCTAATATGACATAGGCCCTGAGGGAAATTATTTTCCTGAGAGCCTCCTGTGTGGAGCTAATGTAATAAAATAAAAAATACGATAACACTGTAATCTTATATTTCAAGCCTAAAATAAATAAATAAAAAAAATTACTCCTCAGTGTATATTTTTTTAAATTACATGTATCTACTTCAATGGTTTAAACATGTGAGATAAATATTAGACATATGTATGTATTTTGTATAAAAAATACATATTTTGTTTCAAAATTGAAAATTAATCAATGTTACCTCATTTTCGGTAGCAAGAGTTAATACAGTTAAGGCAGCCAACCACCGAAGAGGTTCCTATTTAATTAACTTAGGGTATTAGAAGGCCGGTAGTGAGAGCTGAATATTGTGGTTTTGATAATTCCATTTAACATATTGTGATTATTATTTTATGAATAAAGAAAAAATAATAATAATCCTTTTTTCAAATGATTCTGGCTTTCACCCTTCAAGGGTGATTTAGGTTATCATTTCAGATTATGGGCAGAGGAAAGTTGAACTTATATAAATATATTAATTTTATGTAAATGTTAAAATTTCAAATATATGTGGAAGATTGGAGTCGAGTTAGAAGAGATGAAATGTTGAATGGGGGGGAGGTAATTTTGAGACTTGAGACTTGATAGAATTTTAAGAGTGATAGAATATAAGACTTGGTGGAATAGAGGATATTTGTTTAGAAAAATATGTGATCTAAAGTTCCCACTTCTAGAACACAGAATGTACAATCTGGGGAATCAAGGACTTAAATTTCAAAAGGTTGAGAAGAAATGGTAAGAACAATGTCCAATTGTCATTCGAATAAGGGATGAAATTTCTTTTTAGGAAAATTCTCTCGGAAAAATGCCTCACATGAGGAAAATAATTTCCCTCACGGCCTTTGTCATCTTTAGGGATACTGTTTGGAGGTTATTTTAGTGAAAGGAAGGAGAGGAAGTTCTGGGAAGGAAAAGGGTATAAGAGGTGAGTATGAATCTGGGGTCAATGTGTTTAGGAGTGACGGATGTATGAATACATCCCTCCATCAGCGGTGCAAGGCGATGCGTCGAGAGAGACCGGCTGGAGAGGTCTAGGCTAGGTCATTCTCAACTAATGTATCTCGATCCGGTCCGACATGCAATAGATGGGCAAACGCATTGGCGCCAAGACCTAAACAAACCTCACCCCATGAACCCGGGCACCTCTTTTAAGTCACCAAACGCAGCACTTGGGGTGACCTACGGCAGGGGAATTGGTTATTTAATAAATGGTTTCCGGGGCGGCGGTACCCATATCCGTCTCCCAAATTGAATCCACGATTTTGACGGGATAGTCCTTTGTGTTGAGGCATAGCAGGCTCTCTTGGATTGACTACCAATGTGCCAAAGCTCTGCCCAAACATTACGAGATCTATCTTTAAGAATGGATAAAATGGCAGACAGGGTTCACGAGGGTGACAATAGGGTTGGATGCTCCTTGTTTCGCCAAAGAATCCGCAATATCGTTACCCACTATTTCAACATGTCTAGAAATCCAAATCAAAGTTACGGTTTTTACAGAGCTTTGAATGGGTTATGATGATAACTAACTAACCATCAAGCCGTTTCCCCGAAGGGATAGGCAGAGAGGACGGACCGCTAAACAACTCGGTCTTGGCACACATTCCTTGGATGGTTTACATTCATGTCCCATACATGCTCTTCTATTATTCCGACTCTTGACAGGGCCCGACTCAAATATCAGATTCACTTGATCGTGCCTTTTCTTCCTTAGGCGTCGTCAACTTCTTCTGCCATTCACATTTGCGTCATATATTCTCCTTGCACTCCTTTACGTTTACATCAGCCTTGCATTCTTTGCGGATCTCCACGATCTCCGTTTCTCACGCGATCGTACATGGTTTTACCACACATTTGCCCCAGGGATCTCATTTCTACAGCATTCAGTCTACTTTCATTCTTCCTCTGCCAGTTTCATGCCTCACTGCCATACATCCGAGTAGGTACCAGTACTCCATTATGGACGGATAGCTTCGCTTCTTTGGACAATTTTTTGTTGGTGCCAACGGCGTTCAGTCCTCAATTAATAGAGTTACATGCATTCACCGTTCTTTCAATATCACCCATCAGCCTTCCCATCTCTCGTAAACATCTTCCCAAGTAAACAAACTCAAACACTTCTCCAAGTATTCATCATTGACAACTATGTTGTACATTGTTTTCGAACTCTCTCTTTCAAATACCATGACTTTAGACTTACTTTAGGTTATGATAGTTATTTATAAAATAGAGAGATTACAAAGGAGGGATCAGCAGTATGTATTTACCTCCGTAGATCAAAGTGCTCAGCCTGCCTCTCTCGTTGGCCGGGGCCCATTTCCCTTGTAGGGTGTGCAGACAAGGCAACATTGACCCCTGCGCCAGACCCTGAATAGCCCTGACTGCACACACTGCTTTCCAGCCAGCCTGAAAGAACACAAAACTACTAAATTCAGGATCAGGTCGCTAACAATAATACTCCTTATATAGATAGCGATAAAGTTTAAATTCCCGTTTAACACCAGCCGCCAAATTTGATTTATTCGAGAAAAAACATCGCCAAGCGCATTTTATTTTATTTTGAGAAGTTCAGGCACAAATTTTTTAATGTTTTACCGTCAGTTTTTAAATAACTTAATTTGCCACATTATACAATTTAACCATAACCTAAAAAGAATTTTAAGTAGGAGGTTTTTAACTTTAAAGCAGTTGTTATGAACCTGATACTTTATTTTTTCTGAGCCTATAATAAGACTAATAAAAAAAAACTCGATTATTTCAAAGGCAAATATGTTTTCTACTTGCAGTATTTAATAAAGATCTAATTTTCAAATCAAAAACATGAATTTGTATTACTTAGTATTGCATCATTCTAAAAGAGATAGTTTTACGAAACTGAGATAGGTGCCTACTTTTCTACAGATTTTCATCTGAATTTGAATGTGTTCCATTTTTGTAGACTTGAAACAAGGTTCATGTAATTTTTTTTAACAATACATTTTCAATGAACCTTGGACTGGAGATTTAATTTTATTTTTTTTTATTTTTATTTTAAATACATAAACGGCTATACTGCCTTTTATAAATAAACATATAATAGAGTAAAACAGTAAGAAAAATAATATCATTTCATAATAGTAGTTTTAAATTTTAAAATAACATACAATCATTTTGTGTATCACAACAAAAAATAACAAAAAAGAACAATGAGAAATATCATCATTTCATTTCAACATGTCCATATTGCGTATATAAAGTTACATTTTGGAAAAATAATTTTTGAGTGATAAATGATGAACTAAATACGACATTTGTTTTTGTTATGCAGATTTTTTCAAACTACCCGTGTATTAGATAGATTTTGTTTTCGTTTTTTTTTATTTATCAAGTGCATGAAATATTATTATTAACTTTATTTATCATTTATAAACATTGAAAATCGAGACGAGATACTGCCAGTTTAAGATTTGCTATCAGCTTTATATACTATACTTTTGATATATTAAATTCAGACAGGAGACCCTGAGGAAAATAATTTCAATTACGAGATATGTCATAGGGGATACCATGAAAGGTATTTCTAATGAAAGGAAAGAGAAGAAGTTCTGAGAATGAAAACGGTATGAGGGATGGGCAGTAGGCGTCAGGTTGTCCAGAAGTGACGTACGTACAAATCCATCCTTCCAACTGCAGTCTAAGGCGATGGGTAGAGAGAGTCCGGTTGGAGACGTTAAAAGGACTCCATCAATCAGTCTCTCTCGAACCGGCCCGCTACGCAGTTGGTGGGCAGATGCATGCACCGTCAAGACTCGAACAAACCCCACCTCGTGAACCTGGGCACCCCTGGTAAATCACCAACGTATATAGCAAACACATGGAGGTAAGGGGAACGACCTGTTGCATCATTGAGAGGGTATTTTTAAGGAAAGGAGGAAAAGGAAATTCTAGAATTGAAAAGGGTATAAAGGATAGGTAGGAATCTGGGGGTCAATAGGGCCAGTAGTGACGGATGTATTAATCCACCCCCCCCGCAAATAGCCACTGATACACCACTAGCACACTCCATGTCACATTTTAATTTCTGTGAAATGACCCAAGCTTAGTAATCAAACTGAACGATTTATCAAGAATTCAATGAGGATATAGAAATCACCATCATAATAATCCTGATTTAAATAACTGATCTATTAACAAGATTAGATAAAATTATGCAACGATTATTAATTCTATTATTTGTCCTTCCGCGTATCTGTAAAATGCAACCACAAGTCATGATGTAAGAAATACATTATTTCATACATATTGTATGAAACAGTTATTTCGCAGATTTGTAGAAGGTCACAATGTATTCTAATTTAATTGATGCATAATATCTACATCAAATTCAAAATTGCTTTTTTTACAATGTTATCATAATTTAACAGTATTATGACGGCAATAAATTATTCTGTATTCTCGTTGGTTTCATTAAATTGATATGTGTTGATTGTAATTTCACGCAATTTATCTTTAATAGAAAATAACATACTCGTATTTGAAATCAATTCGAGGTGTACCTACAGTGTACCCGGCATGCCTTCTTGAGGATTCTAATTTGGGTAACACCCATCGCCAAAAAATATTTAGTGCGCAAACAGGCGTGTAGGGGTTTTATCGTCGTTAAAAGATTCGCGTTTTGTAATTTAATAATTCACGTGTTTTTATCTTCAACATATTTTGAAATGAGTGAAAACTAGAATTGTTTTTTTGTTGATGTTTGCAGTTCACACGCGGCAGAAGTGAAATCTTCAGAAAACTAAACTTCGCGAGAATGAGACGAATGCAGAGTATCGGGAGTAGGATAATTGTAGGGTTTATTTCAGAATTTTAAAAAATAGATTTTTTTGTTGATTCATACCATGGATAAATATGTAAAGAAAATTTGCTAAAAAACATGCTAAATATCAAGATAATCGGTCAATTAGAACTTGAGATTTTGTGACAAACGTTTAGAAAAAAGTAGTTTCAAGAAAAACGCGTTTAAAGTTTTGATAAGTTTCAGGCAGTCTAACTGATAGAACAGTACATATAACATTATAAGAAAAAAAAAAAAAAAAAACTTACATTTCTTCGTAGAGAGGGGTTTTCATTTTCAGGTAGTCGGAGCCTGTTAACTGCCTATTTATTTATTTATCGCCATTTCTATTTAGATTTTAGTTAGATTCCGTCCAAACCCATCGAATTGCCACGAGACTAAAATGGCTATAACTTTTAAAACAGCTTGAATTTCGAAGAATCCTTTTAAGTAGATTTGAATATCTAAACTGTCAAAATATGAAGAAAAAATCTCTTGACTACAATACGACCTTCCGGCGATTCCGTATCTTTAGTGGGATCGTTATTAGATACCGGACGTAATCTCCTGTCATATTTGTGTGATTTTTATGGCTGTTATTTGCTTTTTCTATCTACAACAAACATTTAATGAATAAATAAGCATGCGTACTTACAGGAATTCGTGTTTAAATCGATCTAAACTAAAATATGTGACATTAAATATGTCAAAAACACACAAATCTGACAGGAGAAAAAGCGTCCGTTATCCAATAACTTTCGATGACTTCTCGTCGTTCCCTAGCCTGATTGCAGTTCATAATGATTTAAATATTCTTAATATACTCGACGTCAACGTTTGCACGTTAGCGATCTGCAGTTGTTTTAGGGAAAGATGAAAAGTGACCGAAAGTTATCCTATCAATCGACCGCGCTAGGGGGTCAGATAGAGGGAACACTTTTACATATAACTGCATATGCAACTCAAATTTCGATTTTTCGGAGATGTCTAACTAATCAAATCGACTATCGATATGTTCAAAATTGGCAATAATCACAGTTTTCCGATTGGAAAATAAACGCAATGATTTTCTTTGTTAGAAAATAAAGATAATGTTGGTAGTTCTTAGATGAAGTACGATACAGTTAAATATATGACCGGATCGGATCGGAACACTTTCGCTCAGTTGGTAGAGTTGCAGCCCGGAAAGCCGAAAGTTCTGGGTTCGAGTCCCAGATTTTCGATTAAGTTTCGCTAATAATTAAATAAATTCATTAATTAAATTTTTTCTTTGTCATTTGCAGTTGTATTGATATCTCGAATTCACTTCGGGTCGTGCAAAAAGTTTTGATGTTGATCGATTAACTGGAATAACTAATATATAATTATTTTATGTATTACATAGTCTATATATGTAAAAACAAATATATTTTTGCTTGCTTGCTTGTTTGTTTGTCCTTTATGCGTTCCTAAACCATTCAACCGATTGCGATGGAACTTTGGGGATTTTATATGCGCATTTTTTTTTTTTTTTTAATTGGTTTTTGTTACAAAGAATACATCACTACAAAGAAGCTTTGACTGTCCAACTAGGAGTCTCCCGTTCCCACATTCCCGCGATGGTTTCTATGTATATAATAGTGATTATTATAATTTAATTTACCCAGCTTCTTTTCGTTTTTAATGTCATTTGGGAGGCAATTATATAAGTTGCCCCCCTCGTAACCAATGGATTGTTTACCATAGTTAGTGCGGATGGTGTTTAAAAGTATGTTATTGTGTTGTCGTGTAAAGTGTTTGTGTACTTGGGACGTTTTAATGAATTCCGTATTTGTGTGTACGAGTTTACTGTTTATTTTGTATATAAGGAGACATTTATTTGTTTGTTTATTAAGACATACACAGTACATTACAAAACAACTTATAAAATGTTAAATTTTTACATGGTTATGTACCTATTACGTAAGTCACAGAATGTCATTTGGTAGTTACGCCTGACATATATATTGTATTCATATATTTTTCTTAATGTTAATAGTTTTGTTTCGATGTATGTTTTTTTGTGGATGTTCTGGGCTTGTAGTTAAATAGTTTTTATTCTATTCATCCGGTTGCGATGAAACTTTGGTAAGATGTTTTGCGCCCGCCCGAAAAGGTTTCTAAATAATACTGGTGAGCTCTGGCGTTATGAAATTTGTATAAAAAAATTGCAATAGGTTTCGCGCGAGTAGTTTGTGAAGAATGTGTGTATTTCATTTAGTTTAACGGCAGGGAGGGGAGGGGGAGGGGGTGAGGAAGGTGGAGGGATAACGTGGGATTTGGTACAAAGTGATGAGGGAAAGCGGGGGAGGGGAGGAAGGCAAGAAAGGTGGAGGGATAACGTGAGAGGGGAAGGGGAAAGGACACACAGGGAGAAAATTTTTATTTATTTAGGCATTTAACGCATGCCGGGAACTCGCTGGTGCATTATACAATATTATACATATAATTGCGTGGAAGTATTTCTCATCCATATTATTTTCCTGTTAATGAACTGCGAATTCTTACGTTATAAAGTAGTCATCATTGTCAAAGACCTACTTGCTCTCTGGGACGACCGTGACACAATTATATGATAATTAGTATTAATTTATATAATAGGAAACATCAACCTTCTTGTCTGACATAGTTGTCGATAATATAATATGTATTTTTAAAATATTTGCATAAATACAACATAATTTTTGTGTGTAGTTAATCTATTTTTTGTAATACAAATCAGTATTAATGAATAAGTTAACTACCTCGGATATAAAGTGACATAAACCAATAAAACAAAGGATCACCGTTGCATTTTTATATGAATATCGCACAAGAGTACCAACTGCTCTCAACTGCCTGAAGCTAGTGAGAATGTGCCACACCAATTGTGATATTATTTGTTTACATTAGCTCCGCACAGGATGCCCGGAGGAAAAAATCCCTCAATACCTGTGTGATCTTTTGGGATGCTGTGTGGAGGGTTTTTTTAATGAAAAGGAAGGAGAGGAAGTTTTGAAAAGAAAAAGTTATGAGGAGTGGATAGGAATTTGGGAGTCATTATGTCTAGTATGAATCCATCCCTCCCACTGCGGTTCAAGGCAATGCGATGGGTCGAGAGAGCCCTCCTTCAACCAATCTCTCATTGGTCGCCAAGACCTAGACAAGCCTCACTCCTGTCACCAAACGTTACCTGTCGTAATGAACCTGTTACCAAACCACTTGAGGCGACCTATGGCAGAGGTTTTGGTTATCTTACTAAATGGTTCCCGGGGCGGCGGTGCCGGTAATGTTTTGTGAATCTGAATGACGGGAAAAACGGTTGGGAAGTACGTGGCTATTCGGATCTGGTGACCAAACACGGCTGAAGCTATTTCAAACAACTATTAGATTCTGAATGGTGGTCTTTCACTAAGGCGGCACTGATTAATACAACCACGCTAGAACGTGAAATTAAATGTGAGGTTTTTTTCTTTAAATTATAACATTGTTGCAGTAATAAACATAATAATATGGCAAAAACAAAATAGTGAAATAAACATATTAAGAGAGATATCTCTTGAGCTTGTAATAGAGTGTACAATAAATATTAATTGAAACATATTAATTAAATAAATTTTCGTAGTTTAACCAAATATCCGCCCGAACACTAGATCTTTTCTATACTACTTATAATGGTACGTTCATACTAGACTAGTAGTTTAGACGAATAGCGAATAATTTTGTAACTAAACGTGTCCGAACACCATAATTTTAATAGTTTAGTTAGCCAATGGTTTAGTAGAGTCAATCTACTTTGCACTACTCCCTGGGTCAAACACTAAACAAGTCCGACCCCGTTTTTTTAGTAGAGTTCATTGGTAGCCGCAGAAATATCGTCTCATTGGAGCGAAAATGCTACTCGAACATTATTTTTTTTTTTACTGTGAATCCATTTTGTATCCATAGTTTCTATCCATACTTACATCTCACTAATTTCTTCTTCCTCCACTTCTAAAATATCTATTACAATCAGCTTAATTAGCCTGTTTATTTTGTTGCATTGCAACTCGTTCATCCATATATGTAGTCTATTTGACCGTAATTTGAACACTTTTTGGTCAGTCAAGTCGACTCTCGACACTCGACTAAGCTACTAGCCTAGTCCGAACAAGCCTTAACAGATGTTTGATCAAACGAAGAAGCTGAACAACACTGATCGTTAGGCTCTGGCATCGTGAAATTTGCAATGCTTTTTTTACCTCTGGTCAACATAACTTTTTTCAGTCTACAAAATCATTTCCATCTTGAACTATTTTAGCTTTGAAATACCAATTCGTCAATATCGTTCATGATTAAATTCAAACAAAAACGTCGTACATTCAGACACTGACTTTGGTTTACCACAGGGAAGCAGACTGGGACTTCTTCTATTTATAATATAAATCAACGAGTTATGCGAGCTAACATAGGCGGAAAAATTATTACTTTCGCAGACGATACTGTATATGCGAAGGAGAGGATTGGACTGAAGCTCATAAACTTGCTGAAAGTGGAATGACAAAAATCTACTAACACTAAATATACCTAACAAAACTAAATATATAAGATTCAGCTCAACTATAAAAGGACAACCTTGTACATCATAAATATACCTACAATAAAAACACACAAGTCTGATTGTGATTCCGATAATGTTAATTCTAACAGCAAATGTGAAGATTTGGAATGTGTGAACAACATCAATTATCTAGGTGTTACGCAATATTATTACTGTGTTATTTTTGCTGTATCAAATGTAATGCAATAAATAAAAAATAGTTTTCGATGATTGTTTTCTTACGAAATATAATCGAAAAAGTGTGCTGAAAACTCAGGCGAAGATGGGTGGTATCTACTAGTATTGTAAAAATGAATAGACATAAGATTCAGCTCAACTATAAAATGACAACCTTGTACATCATATAGATACAATAAAACACACAAGTCTGATTGTGATTCCGGTAATGTTAATTCTACTGTGAAGCTTTGGAATGTGTGATCAACTTCAATTATCTAGGTGTTACGCAATATTATTACTGTTTTTTTCTATATAAATGTATCTGATATAATGTAATAAATCAATAAATAAAAAATGCTTTTCGATACATTTTTTTCTTACGAAAAATAATTGAAAAAATGTGCTGAAATCTCAGGTGAAGATGGGTGGTATCTACTAGTATTGTAAAAATAAATAGATTAAAAAAATAGTCATGTGATTGCTCTGTAGCGGAAATGTATCATATAAATCTTGGATAAAAATAAGATTCCTGATCAGATAAGGATCACATTTAGTCCCATGAACGAGTCTTATAATGCACTTAATGCATTTTCAGAAGAATAATAACTTAATCATACTTTATAAATTTAAAATGCACTTAAAGCTTTTTCAGAAGAATAATAACTCAATCATACTTTATAAATTTAAAATGCAACGAATGCAGGAGTACATTATACAACCAATGACTACATTTTTCATTAAAAGACGCACGTTTTTCATTAATTGTGATCGGATTACAATAATTATTCTCAGTTATCCATAACTCATTTACATTAGTTTACAGTACCTGCATTACAATATTGGACTTATTGGTAATTGCCAGAGGTGGCAATATTTACCGTTCGTTTTGTTTTATTTCACATTTTTGTAGGAAACTGTTTAACAGGTCCTTAAAACGTTGATGAACCTTCTCCTTGCTAATATAGTGGAAGAAAGTTATCATCGAGGTCAATAAGAACAAAACCAAATTAATGGTGATCGACATGACAAACACCTTTGTGTGAACAAATAATGATCTCGCAGACTTGGAAATGGTGAACGACTTTATATACCTATTTCAACACATCAATACTCATCTCTAAAGAGCCGTTCGGACATGCCAAGTATTTTAGTTGAGTGGAAAGTATAGTAGTAACTAAACACGTCCGAACACCATAATTTTAGTATAGTGGGTTAGTCAGCTCTTTAGTGGATTCACTTCGTTCTACTTTTCGGGCTAGTAAGGACCCCCACTGCGCATCAGTGCGCACTGACATACGCAAACCCGCCGTTTTAGCAGAGTTCATTTGTAAACGCGCGGAAATGTTGTGGCATTGGAGCGAAGTTGCTACTCCAAAATTATTTATTTATACTGCTATTAATCTCTTTTCGTGTTCATAGTTTATTTATTTACATCTCACTAATTTATTCTTTCACGTCTTCTAAAATAAGCATTAAAATCAGCTTATCAGCAGCCCGTTATCTTGCAACGGGCGGCGGGCACAAATGTACTCTACTTGAAAGTATGCGAACGGTTTTCGGTGAGTCAAGTATATACTCTTTACTTGACTTACTACTTGACCAATGTGAACAAGCTTTAAGTGACGAAAGAGATTGTTAAGCAGATATGAAAAGAAGAATTTGCATGACTAAAGACGCCATGAGTAAAATGCAAAAGATATGGACTGACAGAGACAACGAAGACCATCGAGATGAGACTCGTCCCAGCGATGATTTTCCACTTATACGGTGTGAAACATGACACTTGGAGCTATAGAAAGCGGATAAACAGCCTCGAAATGTGGTGCTGGATTAATGCGGTAGATTCCATGGACAGCCAGACTAGAAGACGAGCTAGGCATACACGACAGGCTCTCAACTGTCTGCCTATGCCAATGGTGGTCTCGAAAAGGTAATTCTCAGAGTACCTATCAAATATAATAGTAGTTTACCGTAATATATTCTTAAGATGAAGCCATACTAAATAATGCAAAATCATACAAAATCGTATGTTTTTGTTTTGAAAATTTGACCGCTTAGAAGTATTATAGATGCTTCAATTAAATACTGCGTGTAGAACATACCTTGACCCTTAAAAGTGTCGGTAATTTTTTTAATAAGTCTTTTAATAAGCTTAGAAAAAAATAAAGTATTAGGTCTATAAAAAACATTTTTAAGTGCAAACTCTCCTACTTATAAACACTTTTTCGGATATGGTTTTATTGCATTATGTGGCAAATTCAGTTTCTAGATATAATTATCGCAAAAAAAAATGAAATTTACGCCCGAAATAAAATATAATATGCATTTTCGCGTTGGTATTCTTGACATCACGGCGACAATACGGCAGTCGCGAAATTTGTTATATCAAAGTGAACCTTATACCGTCCACCGAAGAACGACTGCCAGCCGCCCCATTCTTCCGTCATTACTCCTCCGGACGGAGCGGAGAAACAACGTGTTAGGGTCCGCGCTGCTTGTTTTCGTGAAATCAATTTAAAAATTCCGTTTTATTACAATAAACAATGCATAAAAAAGGAATTAATATTTTTTACAGGCCTTTACGAAATCAACATGTAAAAAAAAATTCTCAAATATCTTTTCCAACCTTTCCAAAAGCTTTTTCTCAAGTATTTTTAAACTCCTCCCATAAAAGGGCGTGAATTCCGATTTCGATTTTTTCCTGTACTAGTGGATCGCCTTAAGTTCCAAAATTTGTTGAATGTCAAGCGGGAATATTTCAAATCTCTAATCTGACATATTTTTTAACTGTAGTGTCTGTTAATTCTAATGATTAAGATTACTTGAAATGTGTTGGAAAACTTCCAAATAATTCGTTCATTGAGATTACAAGTTGCTATATTTACGTATATCGTAAGGTTTACAATGAATATTTAACTGGACCAAACGTCCTTACTCTAGGAGGCTCTAAGGTATTTTGCATTTTTGATGGCGTCTGGCCGACTATTAGACGCCTTCGGTTATCATCGTAACCATGCATACATCAGACACGAAGACGATAGATGATATTCTTCTAAAATAATATTTACTGACATCTGTTGGGATACCACAAAACTTTGTGTAACTAACTACACTAACGACATCTATTGAAGTACGTTGAAACTATACGACTAACTTAAGGCGATCCAATAATCCAGGAAAAATCGAAATCGGAATACACGCCCCTTAATGGGAGAAGTTTAAAAATACTTGAGAAAAGCTTTTGGAAAGATTGAAAAAGGTATTTGAGATTTTTTTACAGGTTGATTTCGTAAAGGCCTGTAAAAAACATTACCTTCTTTTTTACGCATTGTTTATTGTAATTTTTTTAATTTTTTTTTATTTATTTAATATTTGTTTATTTTTACAATAATTATACATTTTTTTACATGTTAAACAGTTTTGTAATATGAATATAATAAAAGCCTTTCCTCACCATAAAGAGACAAGGCTCTTGTGTCTAATAAAACGGAAATTTAAAATTAATATCACGGAACCAAGCAACGCAGAGCCTAACGTCTATTCACCGCTCCGTCCGGGAGAGAACTGATTAAAAATAGGTGTGGCTAGTATGTAGTCATTCGGTGGACGGCATAGGGTCCACTTTGAAAATCCAAATTCGTCGATCGCCGGCCGTATTGTAAAATAACAACGCGAAAATGGATGTTTTATTTTATTTTGTGAAGTTCGGACGTAAATATATTTTTTTTGCGATTATTATAAAAGAAACTGAATTTGCTACGTTAAACAATAAAACCATATCTGAAAAGGGGTTTATAAATGAGAGTTTGGACTTGAAAGTGTTTTTTATAGACCTAATACTTTTTTTTTTCTAGGCTTATTAAAAGTATTATAAAAATATTTTTAAGGGCCTAGATATGTTCTTTACGCAGTATTTAATTGAAACATCTGTAATACTTCTGAGCGATCAAATTTTCAAAACAAAAACATATGCTTTTGTATGATTCTGCATTATTTAGTATGACTTCGTCTTAAACATCACGGTAACTTACGTAATATGATATTCAATAGACACGAGGGGTTAAGAAAAAAAAATCCATCTATTTAATACTAATTACATATCATACTCACTCACTCATCGACCTTCACATATTTATTTCATATTAATTATTACAACAAATCTTTTTTTCTTTACGTTCTTACTCATGTGTTCAAAAAACTTCGTTTACGCATTTGAAATCAATCCCATTAGAATTAACAATTTAGTGCTAAAAAAGGATGTTTAATTTGAATTGAATATTCTTCACAAAACTACGTATGAAGAAGAATTGGTCTGAAGCAATATTCGCCGTTTGTATTATTTATATACGAAACACGTACATTAATATCATTTTTAAAGTTCAATAATTATTGCAGAATACGGAAGACATAAAGTCTTCCGCGATTTAACATTACATGTGACCCTGACAGCCTGGGAACTGACATTCTGAGTAGAGTACCTACTCATACCTACGCGTTATATGTTTAACAGGTGAAGGCATATTGCATGGACTGCATATGTAGGCAGGTACTAAATGTATATTAAACAGGTCTGGCTGCTAATATTGCCTTCAAATACCATATCCATAAGATGTTCACCTGGTGGAACGCTTGTTGTTATTTCGTTATTGTGTAATTGTGGGATTGATTTTTTTTTAATTAGCTCCACACAGCAGCCCCTTAGGAGTATAATTTCCATCGAAGCCTATGTCATCTTAGACGATGCTGTGTGGATGGTTCTTTAAAGAAATTAAGGAGAGGAGGAGAGAAGAGGAAGGAAAAAATTATGAGGGGTGGGTAGGGATCTGGGGGAAGAGAAGAAGTTATGAGGTATGGGTAGGGATCTGGGGGTCAGGTCCCAGGAGTAACAGACGTATTAATCCATCCTTCCCATAGCGGTGCAAGGCGATGGGTCGAGAAAGTCTAGCTGGAGAGGTGAGAGGGTCTCCCTCAGCCGGTCTCTCCCAATCCGGCCCGCTATGCAATTGGTGGGCAAACGCATCCACGAATACCTAGACAAACCTCGCCCCATGAACCCAGGAAATCACCAAACGTAGTGAGCCACTTGGGGTGACCTATAGAGATGTATATCCGACAGAGACGACACATCTGTCGCATCTGCCGGATTTACCCTCGTGATGGACACCTCACGAAGGCAATACGGCATAACACCCCAAAAACAAATAACGAAAATACTTTTGGCCGTGAAAATCTAAAAACGTATCTATAGCAGAGGTGGTGATTATCCAATTAATAGATCCCGAGGTGGCGGTATCCATACCCGCCTCCCAAAATGAACTGATTGATGATAGGTTTGTTTTTTGTGACATTTTTTGAATTACCAAAATAATCCCGGTAATCAAAAACACCTTTTTTTACAACATCTTCATCGTGATCCATTTTATTATGTTATTTTTACTACAATACGCTGATTTGTTTCATTTCGCCCACAAAGTTCAGGCAGTTTTTCGGTCTTATGCCTGAAGAACACTTTGGAGGTGAAGAAATCGGAGGTTTAGGATCACAGCCGTTTATCTTACAAGCACTGAACTAGGCAGAGATAGGCCTCTATGTTCCTAAACCTCCAAAGTCGTCAAGGTAGTTTGCAAGAGCAGCTTCATTAGGCAAGGATTGGTTCAAAAACTCGAAAATCATGTTTTTAACTTTTCCCATACCCACTAAATGCCCACCACCCAGCTTCCCCAAAGTTTATATAGGCCTTAAAGGAAATTGTTTTATTTGGGGCCTCCTGTGTGGAGATGAAAAATGACGGAGAAAAAAATGACAAAAGGAGAAAGGAGAATATGTAGAACAAGATGAATATGGACAGCATTGAGAACAGCAAGAAAAACGCTAACGAAAATAATATCAATAAGATGTCGAATGCGGTAAGCTTTCATGTGATAGAAGAGAACATGAAGAGAAAGAAGAAAAAGGAGATCATGGAGAATACATAGAACACGGAGAACAAAGAACAAGGAAAACGAGTAGATCGATATGAACACCGAGAACAAAAAGATCAATGAGAACACGGAGAACAAGAAGAAAGGGGAGATCTAGAAGAATGCGGAGAACACGGAGAAAAAGGAACAAGAAGAACAAAGACAGCAAGAAGATCAATGAGAACACGAAGAACATTGAGAAAGAGAAGAATAATAAGATTAAGAGAACAAAGAGTTGAAGGAGAATAGGGAGAATATAAATAATAATAAAAAATAAGGAGATCGAGAAGAATACGGAAAATATGGAGAATAAGAGGAACAATGAGGAAGCGAACAATGAGCAAGAGAGAACAAGAATAACAAGAAGAACTAGAAGATTAAAGAGAATATGTGAAATATGGAGGAAAACAAGAACAATGAGAGTAAGGAGATCAAGAAGATGAAGAAGACCAAGGAGAATGGGGAGAAAATAAAGAACAAAAAGAGAGCAAGGATATCAATGATAATACGGAGAACATGAAAAACAAGAAGAATAAGAAGAACACAAAGAGATCAAGGAGAATACGGAGAACATGGAGAACAAGAAGAACAGAGAGAATGCGAAAAACGAGGAGAACAAGAATAACAAGAAGAACGAGAATATTAAGGAGAGTACGGAGAAGATGGGGGAAAATAAAAACAAGTTGAATAAGGAGATCAATTGCATCAAGAATACTGAGACCTATACGGAGAACATAAAAACAAAAAAGAGCAAGGAGATCAATAATAATACGGAGAACATTAAAACCATTGACAAAAAAGAAGAAAACAAAGAGATCAAGGAGTAGGTATACGGAGAACATGGAGAACAAGAAGAACACGAATAAAGAAAGTTGCTAAATAAAAATAAGGATTGCTTTCATATGACAATAGGCACGTACATAGTAGGCGGCCCACGGAGTGATGATGGACAGGAGGCCGTTGGAGAGCATGGCGAAGGCGAGCAGAAACTTGGCCCCGTACCTGTGCGCGATGTGCCCCCCGGGAATCTGCATGCACAGGTAGCCCCAGAAGAATGAGCTCAGGATCAAGTCCTGGATCTGCTTGCTCCATTCAAACACCTGGACAACAATAATAATAAAAGTCAGAACAATCGTTTTGTACAAAATATACGGAAAAATGGGACACGATTAATTTCTCTTAACGAGATGGAAATAAGAAAATAATTACGGGTACTTCAGTTTATTTTTATTTTATATGAATAAAAACAGCTCCTATCTGGAGCCATTACAACTATGGCAACCCCAATTGGGGTATGTTTTGAGACTGAAGGTAATGAGAGAGGAAGGAGATGGGGAAGAAGGAGGTAGGAAAGTACCTGACAATGCACATTTGGTCACCAAACACGGCTAAAGCCATTTTTAGCCACGTTCCAATTCTGAATGGTTATCTTACACAAGGGCGATACCGAGAGTATCTTCCATTCCGGAACGTGCCGCAAAATATACTATCTATAATTTTAAATTAATAAATTGTGAAAAAACACAAATGAGTAAAAAAAAATTTACTTGCACACGTCGGAATTCGAAACCGCGACCTTCGGATTTCTATTCGAGATCCTTGCCCCTCGACCACGTAGTTTCCAGAATGGAAAATAATGCATTTTAATAGTTATATCGTTAAAATTAAAATGACTAGTTGAATTGGCTGCCATTGATATTGTGATATTGATGCGAATGTTTTAAAAACAAACTGCAACCTTAATGTCTCTCTGGAAATTTTTATCACGATGCTTAATTTTCCATAATTTAATCAGATTACACCTGTATTTAAAAAAAAAATCTGAAAATTTCAATATACTTTGTACTAAAAAATTCACGTGATTTTCGGTGGGGGGGATAGTCTAAAACCTCACCACATATCACCAAGGGGGGGGGGGGGGGTTAAAAAGTTGCTAAAAACATCACGTGATTAATGGACGACTCCTTAAGAAAAGACATCAAATTTTTAACGTTTTTCTAACGAAACTTCTGTTAAATTGCAATATTTTCCATTTTCTGGTCCTGAAATAATTGTTTCACATTGTTATCTAATTTAAAATAGAATATTCCTGATAAGTTAAGTTAGTGTCCCACTTATCTGTATATCGATCGTCCAGTTGATTTGTCAGACATCTCCAAAAACTAAGTTTTGATATAATGAGGAAACCGATATTCGAATGCTCACCATAAATCAAATGTTATTTACACGTGTCTGTGTTTTAAATATTAAATATGCTATAAAATAATAATGGGAGGCATAAGGGTCTGGTACATAATTTAAATAATTAATCATATTCCATAAAATCAAATTTTTTAGGTCCTTACATATTATATTACGCATATACAATATATACATACTATATATTATAAGATATCCTCTGGATTCGATTAGAATCTATTTGAATAAATACCCATGAAACAAGGCCTATTAATAAATACTTTGAATGAATTAATCTGCAGAAGCCTACTTCCGTTTAACAGGTACAATGTGGCGCAAAATTTGTCACCCGATGTTCTTTGGCTGTAATTTTTTTTATGAATAAAAAATTTGGTTCCGCTTTTGGTTGTGTTTATTTGATGTCTAAATTTTTTTCCATTAAGTCGAGAAAATAATCCCCATACGGGCATAACTTCAAGAAACCCACAAAAAAAGTCTGAAACGGTTAAATCGGGCGATCTTGCCAATTCAAATCACCAAAACGAGAGATAAGGCAACTCGGAAATGCTGCACGCAATAATTTTTCCGCGTTCTTCAGGAGTATAGCGATTTATGTCTTGTTGACATGTATTGTGTATCTGTTTTCTTCACAAATGTCATAGCAGAACTGAAATTTGCCGCCATTTTCAAAAATTATGGCATCTTCCGATAGGGTGATGACTTTGGCGCCACCTTTTAATATTGTGTGATTTATTTTATTATACTTAGAACCTATCAATTTAAATATCTCGAGGCTTCATGATTTAGCCGTTATCGTAATTGTAGTACGGCCTCGAAATTATAAATAGTACAGTGACGGATCTAATCTAGACGCAGATGGAACATCGTAAAAGGCACTAGGAATCAAGATTATTCCAAAACAAATATTGTATTTATAAATTATCACCACAATACATAAAGTTCAGATGTTCGTTATATCGTACATCCGCACAAAAGTGTCGTCAGTTAAAATTTTCTCTTTTAATTTTTGGTAAATTTTATTTTTATTTCTGTATTTATTGATTATCTTATTCTATGCCCCACGAATTCCCTATTCAAATTAGATCATCTCCGCGAGATGGCGCCAGTGTCTCGTTTCATCAATCATCATTTATTTGTTTTCGCTCTACTACAAAATTAACTTTTTTAACTTGCAACACTGTTCAACTAGAAGCGCGATATGTATTTTATTGCAATAAATAGGGCGCGTTTGGAACCCCGAAATGTATAATTTATTGTTTTTCGTATGAAGCAATTACTTTCAGATTAAATATTGTATTAAATACTTTGTATTAAACCACAAAATTTATTATATTTAACGTCAACCGATTTCGCTTGAATCAAACTTCATCAGGACGATTATAATAATTAAATAGTAAGACATAAAAGTTTTCGTTTATTTATAGATATAAAGACAAAGAGAAACAAAGTAATATATAGTCCATTCAGCTTAACGGGACACATTGGAACCTAAACATGTTGTTCTAAATAAGTTTCCGTCCCAACGTGGCTTAAGGGAGTTATTTTTTTTATTTATTAAGCTTTTTTATACGTATGCATGTATTTATTGCGTGTGTTTTTTTTTAAATGTATGCATTTATTCGTATTCTCTCCAATGTGTTTGTAAACCTATTAGATATCTAAAAAAAAATTAAAAATTTAATTACGTACTAACAATAGGTATAAATATTGAAAAATACTTTTTTTGCACATCATTAATTGTATGTACTTAACCGAATCCCGAAAAAAAATCGCATCCCCTCTCCTACTCCTTATATTTCCGCACTTAAATTCGTTTATTGAGATTCAGTTTGCATCGACTTCAGACGGGAATTTATCCCAATTAAATGGAATGGTGTCCCAGATAACCAAAGTAAATAAGTATCAGCTTCTTCATTTGGTTGATGTTCCTTGAGCTTTGTCCCAAATAATCAGCTAACCCAATAAACCGATAGGTATACCTACTACAAAAGAAAACGAAATATATTGGAAAGATAAAACATCGATTTCTCTAAATTAGAAAGTTATAATTAAAATGTAGGTATGTTCTCTGTTTTTTTTGTAATAATTATTTTGTTTTTTTATAACTAGTATTATTTTAAGTTCATAGTTTAAGTTGGTAATACACCTTTAAAATAAACCTATAAAATCTTTTTAAAAATTGCCGTACCTATATGTGGAAAGCCAAAATTTTCATTCGGGAAATATTATTAAACTTATTAGAGATCAAATTAAAAATAATATATGATATAGCTATGGATAAGCTAGTTAACATTTAGTGGCCGAGTGGTCTAAAGCGTCTGATAATCACCCAGGCGTCGCGGGTTCAATCATTTGCTTAGCTAAGCCCTCCATGGCAGTACTATGAATTCAAATATTCGTAATCTGGTCTTTCTTTGAAAAATTTGCAGGTTCGGTCCTGAAAATTATATTCAAATGCAGCGTTGTTTGACGTCGCACTGTCACCTGAATCGTAAAGGAAAGATAAGATAAAAGTTTACGTGTATTTATATAAAGTCATTGAACGTGTTCATTGTTCAAACAGAAGCTTGATTACTTAATTGGACCATATAAGGAAGCCTCCTGAGAAATTCTTATGTCAGAATAACCTCGAAACGTTTTATGGCTTTATCTTCTTTCTTATAATATACAAAGTTCATCGGCGACGTGGATTTGTTTGTATACAAATCTACACTTTTATTATGAAGTTCAAAATAATAGGAAGGTCACTCACTGTCTATATGAAATTTCGAAAAAACTACCCCACCCGCTTCATCTCCATTTCTTACCCCTTAAAGCTGGGTTTTTGATATTTTTGATGAAATTTTTGCATATTTGACGTTCAAAATGGGAGGAAAATTATTGTCTACATCACATTTCGAAGAGCTTTGCGTAAAGCCTGGGAAACGCCGGAGACATCAGCCATATATATCTCTGTGTATGTCTTTTGAAATCTATATGTATGAATAAATGTCCCTGTGTGGCTTTGTTTTTTTATATAAATCCACAGTTTTATTTTGAGACTTTGCGTACTTGACCTATAAACCAAGAGGAAGGTCACTTTTTATTATATAAATCTTGATGGTTTTTTTCTCATCCCCTTTTCCCACACCTAAAAGCAGAATTTTGATTTTACTCGATGAATATTTGAACATTTGACGTTCAAAATTAAAGGAAAATTGCGGTCTACCTCTGATTTCGAAAAATTCTGCATAAAGCCAGGGCAACGTCGGGGATACAAAATTTTCTTCGAATTTCTAGACCAAAAACTCAAAACTCAACAAAGTTCGGAGATCGGAAGTCAAAGATGGAAGCTCAAAGCTCGGAGCTCAAAGCTCGAAGCTCGAACCTCAAATTTCGAAGCTCAAAGCTCAAAACCCGAAGCTCAAACATTAAGTTAGAAATTTGAAGCACAACGCTCGAAGCTCAAAGTTCAAAGCTCAAAACTAAAGTTCAATGCTAGAAGCTCAAACCTTAAAGCTCGAAGCACGAATAACAAAATTCGAAGCTCATTTCTCGAAACTCGATTTTCCAATCTTGAAACTCAAACTTTAAGCTTGAGGCTCAAAGCAAAAACAGCAAAAAAACTTTCTTCTGGGCTTGCTCGGATTTCACTCCTTGCAGCTCAAAAAAGATGCGCCCATCCACAGGTTGCTTCATTCCTTTCACATAATTCGTGGTTCTCCGCAACATTACCAAGACTCCTTTATACCAAGCCCATATTGAAAGAATAGAAAGAATTCAAAAAAAGTTTTTTAAACACTTAAATTATAAATTCAAATTACACTTCCCAAATTATACCGAATCCATTAAATTTCACAATTTCAAATCACTCCAAACACGACGTCTAATTTTTGATCAAATCCTATTGTTTAAAATTCTAAACAATGGCCTGGACTCACCAGAACTTACCAATTTAATAAATTTTCATATTCCGTCAAGATCAACCCGGCAATCCGATTTATTTTATTTACCCTCTTGTAGAACAAACATTAGAAAAAACTCCCCAATTCCTCGTGTATGTAGACAATATAATACAAAATTTCACAGCATTGACATTTTTAGTAAAAACCTTAAGAAATATCGACATGAGGTAACGCGTAGGATCGATTATTAATATGAGAATATATCGTGAGCATCTCCTATCCTTTTCCTATATTCCTCTTCCTCTTCCCTTCCTATAACCCATAATTAATTATATTTTAATAAAACTTCATTTCCGATGTACTTTAGCATAAGAAACCTCTGTGGCTTGACTCCAGTTCAATTATATATTTATCACTGTATATGTATTATGTAAAAGCTGTTTGTTTCTTACAAATAAATAAATAAATAACGAAGTATTTTTGCGTATTAAGTTTGTTTGTTTATAGTGCATAAGGAACAAAATAAATTATTATACAACTTACCAAAACATCTTTGGACGTGGATTTCTGATGTGTCATGGCAACTATAGCGACGCTCATGATGACTCTCATTCCGTAGGCCACTGTCAGACACACGAACATCAGCAGGGCCTGGACGTGGCGGACTCCGTATCCTAACTCTGGAAATACCAACAAAATACGTTATCCCCTCTGGCTAATTTGTTCGCTTCTGGGAACAGCTCACATAGGTCGCATATAATATAGAAATGGTTGTGTCTCCCTTTCTACCATGGTGAGAAATATGATATAAACGATGTTAGAAAGAGAAAACACCACGCTTTATATTTGAACCTAGAAGTAAGCAGAAGAAACATTAAAATATGCACCTCTTTGAAACCAAAGTTATATAATTAAATTAAATTAAATTATGAAAAATTAAATTATGAAACTTCGTGAATTGGTTTTACGGACTTTTTTTGTAATGTCATTGGTTTTGCATTTTTTTTAATGTAATGTCATTGGATTTGCGGGCTTTTTTATTGTAATGCCATCGGTTTTGCAAACTTTTTTATTATAATGTCATCGGTATAGCAGGCTTTTTTAATGTAATGTCATTGTTTTTACAGGCTTTTTTAATGAGCTGCTTATGTTGGAAAAAGTATAGTAGAACAGAATTGGCATAAAATTGTCTTATAGTCATGAAGTCTAGTGTTTCGTAAACTTCATTAAAGTTTGTGTAGAGATAGAGAGGTACTTGGAGGATGAGTTTAATTGTTGCCTTTTGTAGTTTTTTTATAGGGTTTATTGCTAATTTCGTTGCACTTCCCCAATCCAGTATGCCATATGTGATAAAGGATTGACAAAGTGCAAAAAATGTGGTTCTCTGGATTGTTCTTAGAAATATGTTTTGGTTGACTTTATGAGATGCGTGACTCGTTTCAGTTCGTTTTTGATATAAGTTATTTGGTCAGTCCAGCGTAAATTGTTTTCTGTTATAACTCCTAGGTATTTGGTGTGCTTAACCCTTTTTATACGCTCGCATTGACATGTGGGTGAAGTTTGTCCGTAGTTGTGAAAGATAAGGTCTATTTGTGGTGGAGATTGGCCCCTTTTATGTATGCATCTTTTCCAGATAGTGTTGCAGCTTTTATTTTATTGTTTTTTCAAAATTTTTGACATAGTGTTTAATAGTGTAATGGGTCTGTAGTTTTTTACATTATTTTTTGGTCCTGATTTATACATTGGAATAACCAGACTTTTCTTTTAGAATGCTCCGAAATATTCCCCTCTACGGTCCCTTTGTTGTGTTATTATTTAGTGATTGTATGATTTTTTTGCTTCCAGAGTTACTTTTCGTAATTTAAAATGTCTGTCGTTATTTTTATTAGTGCACTCTGACATATTGTTTTGAGATTCTTGATTATCGTTTCGTATCGACAATTTGTTTTATATTTTCGGCTAGACTAGCTCCGATACTTATCTGTTTATGCATTTAAGAATAAGTGTAGGATTTGTGTGGATGTCGACATCTTTGTCGTTGATAAGTAAATTATTGATTTCATCATCTTTGTTTTTTGTGTATGTGTACTTTTCCTCAGAATTGAAAAAACGCTTTTTGGGTTAAAGTTTGCAGTTATCAATTTTTTCTGCAATATAATTATTTGGCTTTACGTATAATTAGAGAACTCATACTTCTGTATCTTTTATAGATAGAGGGGAACAAATATCATTTGGGTTGCATTTAACTTGCTTGTGCAGTTTGTCACGTTTTTTATGCTCTTTAAAATGCTTAAGGTAATCCATTTTTTTAAGTCTTACGGTGAGTGATAAAGTTGGATTTTATCGTGGTGTTTATTTATTTATACTGGGTTTTACAGATGTTTACACTTACATGAGAACAATCCAGTTATAAAACTCAGTTATTACACAATTATAAAAATCTACAATTACATACAATTAAATACAAATAAATACAATTAGAAAAACAAAAACATCACAAATAAAAATACAGAATTATATACAAGGTCACTCAAGTAACCTTGAGTGGTAAAAGACATATGAAATACGCGAGCATGCATAGAAAGGTAATTCACACAACATAATTAGTTAGTACTTTTTAACAGCGCTAGAACTTTTTTTTTAAATCCGTACAAATTATCAACGAAAATATCCACATCAGCGCACTCTATCTTGTTATACAGTCGACACATCTGGGTCAGAGGGCTAAAGTAGGCGATATTATTTTTAAATGTATTCATATGAAAAATGTTATGGCGTCTTAAACAATGGGAATTGGGGACATTAATTTCAATACTGTTAAGACATAATGTAGTATCAAGATGGCCGTGAATAATTTTATGTAAACATATTAGATCAGTCAATTGCCTTCTAGTTTTAAGTGTATCAATCTTGAAGTAGGTTAAGTAGTTAAGATCCCTTATTGAAGAAACTTTTTTGAGAATAATATTATTGATAACATAAGAAAAATCCTTTATAATTCTATTTCTAGTAAAGTTTAAAATGTAACATTTTTCAACATTTAAGTGCATATCATTGACAGTACACCAGTTATTGAGTGTGTCGAGGTCATTTTGAAGCAGCTGATGATCGGAAACAGACTTAATTTTACGAAAAATTTTAAGATCATCGGCGAAAAAAGCATAATCACAGTTTAATTTCAAGCCAAGGTCATTTATGAATATAAGAAAAAGCAGGGGGCCAAGATTTGAACCCTGTGGTACACCAGAAGTTACAACTATAGGGGATGATGATAAGCGTTTGTAAGTTTGCTTAAAAATAATTACAGGCCTCTTCTATCGTGTTAATTTTTTTTAGATGTTCCCACGTTTATTTTTATAGGCAATTTTTAGGTAAACATAGTCAATTTTTTAAGTTTTCTAAATATTTTGAATTGTTGAGTTCAGAGTATGTGAGGTCATGCCTATCATTATTGTGATGTGATCTGTGATTGTGGATTCGAATACTACGCCACATATTTGGCTTTTGGATTTGACCATTAAGTGATCTATACCTATATGATTCTGAGTCTCTGGTAACTCTGGTGGGAGTGTTAATGACGATTATTTTGCCGTATTATTATTATTATTATTACGATTATTTTTCCAGGAGCGTCAGTTTGGGATTGGTTTATTTATGATCAGTTGGTATTCGATATTTTGGGGATGGCCTTGTGGAAGTATGTTTGTGTTTAGATCTCCAGCTATGGTAATGTTTTTGAAGTGGTTAATTTTTTTTAGGAGAGTATCGAGAGCTATTATAAAGGGCACAATGTTGTGTCTGGATGGTGATCTGTAAATATCGAGTACACACGTATCTGGGTCGGCGATTATTTGTAAACAGTAAGGTTTTTTTCCTTGTTTTCTTAGGCGATTTCTAAAAAAGAGGCGTTAAGTCTATCTTTTAAATAAACAACACCTCCCTTTTGATTTTGGATTTTTGTTGTGTAATATGTGGAATAGTTTTTTGTGTATTATAGTAAAAGCGATTAACATCCAGCATTCTGTTAGGATAATATTATTGAAATCTATTTTAAAGCTGCACAAGAATATGTCTAGTTCGTCTGACAAACTAGACATATTCTTGTGCAGCTTTAAAATAGATTTCAATAATATTATCCTGTTCGTCATAGTTTTTAGGGATCTTATATTTTGGTCGAATAGTGTTAGAGCGCCTGGGGTGCTAAAATATCGCATAGTTTTGTGTCATTATTTGAATGATGTTGGTGAGTGCTAGTTAAGTTCATTGTGTTTAATAATTCGGCCATATTAAATTATTAGCTTTGAATAGCGTATATGATTTCTTTCAATTCTAAGAGCTTCGCTAGTTCATCTCTATTCATTATTGATAAGCCAGTTATTTTGACATTATTAAAAAAATTGACAACCGTCGCGTCGCGCGTCGGTCGGAATATCTTATATCAGTGTGTTGACCGTGCTCGAAAATATTGAAAACTGCCCATAGATGAAAGATCTCGAAATTTTATAACTTCAGGTTGAAATTTTTTTGTATAAAGCTTACCTTTGGGAGCCCCTCCTTCTACGGCATTGTAAGCGCAGTCTTCTTTGGAGAAGGGTTTTTCTTTTCTATCCATTTCAAAATATTTTTACACGAAAAACGAATACACAAAATCTTAAGAACTTGCAATAATAATTGTCACACGAAAGTTCAAATAAATTAAAACTAAAATTAATAGACTCAGTCATTCGTTTAAAAAAAATAGGATCACAATGCTAAATGCAAATATTTTGGGATTCTTTGAGTGTATAATTTTCTTGTTTTTTTAATGTTATATTTTTTCTAATGCCAAATAAATGCCGTGTATCTCTGTCCATGTGTGACATACTATTTTCCGGAGATTTAAGTATTAGTTAGGTAATTAAGTTTTTTATTAATTTTAAAACATCCCTCACATCGGGTGCAACAAAGAAGACTAAAACATGAACGCGTTTTAATTAGATGTGCGGGTGTGTTGGGCGGTCACAAAGTTTCAGGAATTCATTATAACCTAGCACGGCGATTGGCAACTGGCAGCCCGCGGACCAGATCCGGCCCGCAGAGCCAGATAGGAGAGTGTTCCTGATTTCGTCTTGCATTTTGGGAGGTGGGTATGGGTACCGCCACCTCGGGAACCATGTTTTGGATAACCAACACCTCTGCAATAGGTCACCCCAAGTGATTCGCCACGTTAGATGACTTAGCGGAGGTGCCCGGATTCATGGGGTGAGGTTTTTCTAGGTCTTGGCGGCCGATGTGTCTGCGTGGCGGGCCGGATCGAGAGAGATTGGTTGAGGATATTTTTTGACCTCTCCAGCCAGAATCCCTCTACTCATCGCCTGCACCGCAGTTGAAAGGATGGATTCATCTCATTCATCTCTTTTTTTCCAAAATTTTTATTTTCTTTTCTTTTACTATTTTTCTTGTATATTGTTTTTCTTACATCAAAAAATAACAATATGGTCACTAGATTTAGGCAGGAGAAGTCAGAAATATTATTATAAAATGCTAGGTGATAATTATGTATTATGAACGCCTTCTATATTTCCTTTGTTTCCCAAATTTTTATTTTCTTTTCCTTCTCTTTTTTTTTCTTGTATACTCACTTCGAAAACACTGTTTTCTTGTATATTCGATGCTTGATTCTAGAACCTAGTCTACTACTACTATCCTACTGTATTATATATTATTAAATTGTGAATGTTTACTTTACTTAATACTAATACTACATATATGAATGGTCATGCACCTAATATAAACGAAACCTGTCAATTTGACTGTCCTAGAACGGGAGACCTTCCTAGTTGGTCAGTCAAAGCTCCCTAAACTGTGAATGTACTTTTATAACAAAATAAATAAATAAAAAAAAATTTAAAAAATTAAAATTTAAAAATACGTCCGTCACTCTGGACACACCGACCCCCAGATTTCTACCAACACCTCATAATTTAGTTAAATTAGGTTATTATCTTTTTATCTTAACAAAGAAATTCTTTTAATTTTAATGTAATTAATTGTTTCGCTACCAATATTTTGAAATTATGGGATTGTGACCACGAAAGCTTTGATGTTCTCTAGGGAGGATTAATACCACCAAGTATATTTTATTTATTTATTTATTTATTTAATATAAGAATATTGTACATTGTATATTATTTTTGTGTTATTTCAACCGCTATGCTAGGGATGTCCCTGTGTTATGGCGGGTGAAGTTTTCAGATAGTAAATTATACATGTTATGGTTGTAAAGTAAAAATTTAAGTTATACAAATTAAATCAAGTTGCAAATATTATATATCATGGTTTTTAAATGTAATAATAATTATATTCTTTAATAATAATAAGAGTAAAATAAATAAATAATTAATAATTTTTACGGTGCTCCAGATTTTATGTCCGGGTTAAATCTTTCCCAAATGAAAGACTAAACCCTTCCACACACTTTTCCACAAATGAATATCTAGTAAATTCACGGAATGTAAGTGCACTATAAGTATAATAAATACAAAACAATACAAGAACAATACGTCAATCCACCAGAAACATAATGGGAAAATATTTCACCGACTCCAGATATTTTCATATCAGAGGGTTCGGCTCTGATGAAATCCTAACTGGTCCGATAAATCCTACTAATCAATATAAATATTTAAAAAATCTTTCGTAATCCTACATGTATTTAAAATGACCGACTTTTGCATTTTTATGTACAAATTTTTTGACAAATCTAATACGCCTAAATTTTGAATGAGAGAGCTAGGTATAATGCCAGTAGCCGAAATAACAAATGGTAATATTTTTATAGTCTGAGAATGCCAAATTCTTTTAATCTCATTTCCTAAATCTGTATATTTTCTTATTTTTTTAGAAACAGTTTTCTGAATATTACAAGAATTTGGAATAGCGACATCAATGATATAAGTTATTTTTTTAATTTTGTCATGTAAAACTATATCGGGTCTATTATGACTAATTGTTCTGTCTGTTAGAATAGTTTTATCATAATAAATTTTATAAAATTCATTTTCTAAAAATGAATTTGGTTCATATTCATAATATGGTACATTACGGCAGTCAATCAAGTTATGTTTAATTACCAAACTTTGGTGAATTATTTTTAAAACTTGATTATGCCTAAATGTATACTCGGACGGCGCTAATACAGAATAATAGTAATAATAATTAGGTCGTTAATAAAATTCAATGTGAGTAAAAGTTATAAATTTGTTAGTTTAAAAAATTGTTGTTAAATTATACAATTTAATTGCGACAGAATAGTAAGAATAATATGTAATAATAATTAGGTCGATAATAAAATTCAATGTAAGTAAAAGTTAAAAAAATTATTAATTAATTTAAAAAATAGTTATAAGTTATACAATTTAATTGCGAAAGAATAGTTATAATAATATGTAATAATAGTTAGGTCGATAATAACATTCAATGAAAGTAAAAGTTACAAAATTATTTGTTAATTTAAAAAATAGTTATAAGTTATACAATTTAATTGCGAAAGAATAGTAAGAATAATATGTAATAATAATTAGGTCGATAATAAAATTCAATGTAAGTAAAAGTTTCAAAATTATTAGTTAATTTAAAAAATAGTTATAAGTTATACAATTTAATTGCGAAAGAATAGTTATAATAATATGTAATAATAGTGAGGTCGATAATAACATTCAATGTAAGTAAAAGTTACAAAATTATTTGTTAATTTAAAAAATAGTTATAAGTTATACAATTTAATTGCGAAAGAATAGTAAGAATAATATGTAATAATAATTAGGTCGATATTAAAATTCAATGTAAGTAAAAGTTACAAAATTATTTGTTAATTTAAAAAATAGTTATAAGTTATACAATTTAATTTCGAAAGAATAGTAATAATAATAATTAATAATAATAATAATAATAGTAATAATATTTAATCACCAAAGTTTGGTAATTAAACATAACTTGATTGACTGCCGTAATGTACCATATTATGAATATGAACCAAATTCATTTTTAGAAAATGAATTTTATAAAATTTATTATGATAAAACTATTCTAACAGACAGAACAATTAGTCATAATAGACCCGATATAGTTTTACATGACAAAATTAAAAAAATAACTTATATCATTGATGTCGCTATTCCAAATTCTTGTAATATTCAGAAAACTGTTTCTAAAAAAATAAGAAAATATACAGATTTAGGAAATGAGATTAAAAGAATTTGGCATTCTCAGACTATAAAAATATTACCATTTGTTATTTCGGCTACTGGCATTATACCTAGCTCTCTCATTCAAAATTTAGGCGTATTAGATTTGTCAAAAAATTTGTACATAAAAATGCAAAAGTCGGTCATTTTAAATACATGTAGGATTACGAAAGATTTTTTAAATATTTATATTGATTAGTAGGATTTATCGGACCAGTTAGGATTTCATCAGAGCCGAACCCTCTGATATGAAAATATCTGGAGTCGGTGAAATATTTTCCCATTATGTTTCTGGTGGATTGACGTATTGTTCTTGTATTGTTTTGTATTTATTATACTTATAGTGCACTTACATTCCGTGAATTTACTAGATATTCATTTGTGGAAAAGTGTGTGGAAGGGTTTAGTCTTTCATTTGGGAAAGATTCAACCCGGACATGAAATCTGGAGCACCGTAAAAAATATTAAGTCGATAATAAAAATCAATGTAAGTAAAAGTTATAAAATTATATGTTAATTTAAAAAATTGTTGTTAAATTATACAATTTAATTTGATAATAATAGTATTAAAACTTTACAATTCAAGTAACAACTTTTATATAATATAATGGTTTCTAAATGTAAGGATCCATTGTGATAAAAGTTTTTTAAAGGTGTGGGGTTGGGATTCGGTTTTTATTTTTTCAGGGAGAAGGTTAAATATTTTAGGAGCTAGGTATATGAAATGTCTTTGAGCTGACGTGGTATGTAGTGTAGGTACGTTGAAGTGTCGGTTGGTTATTGTTCTAGTGGTGTAATTATGATGTAAAAGGGTTTTTTCTTATATTTAAACATGAAGTACGTTAAGGTAAATTTTAGATGGAGTTGACGTATGTTTAGGACATTACATTCGGTGAATAGTCGAGTGGAGGGGTATGTTGTCGGTCGCTTTTTGATAGCACGTAATATCGTTTTTTGGGCTTTTCATCAGCCCAATCATAGAATAAATCATCTTTAATATTTGGTCACTTCCAAGCCTTTAGATTTAGTCATCGCACTGTCATCATTAAAATTTTCTGACCCAGGGTACTGTTCATTTTCATATGTGAATACACTCTAAGGTAGAGTGTCTCTACCCATGCCCAAAAACAAAAGATTTAAAAAAAAAATTATTATATATTATTAATTTAATACAAGAAAAGACATTTTTAATACAAGTAGTCCCACAAAGCTGTCACATGACGGCTTGTCTCTAGGTTCTACCAAATAATGTGTTTTTTTTTTATTCTTAATACATGTATAACATAATATTATATATAAAATAATATATCTCAATGCACCAACCTAAATACAATTATTTAGGCAGGTACGTTAAGATGTTCAGAGATACATTGATTCGTCACTTATTAGCCAACGCTTAGTGTTTTTGGGGCAGGGTCTCTCATTATTCTGAGGTTTAAAAAATTTATTGAAAATCTCTGGTATTAAGTATTTAAGCGTTCGGCTTCCATACTTATTTGTTACTCTTGGAGTAATGAGGCCCTTATTTTCAGTGAATCTTGTGGTGTGATTATGCACCAGTTGCTTTTTGTACTTGCTTTTTCCATCACTATCCATTATAATAATTTACCAAAGAAGACTCTTTATTGGAAGTAGGCCCTCAGAACCATACAGTAGTTTTAGATTACTTCTTTGTTGTAAATATTTGGTGGTAAAAATTTTTATTACAGCAGTTTGTACATTTTGTAAATATTTAATATAAATAATGCTTGTGTGCCCCCAAGTTCGTATTCCATATCTAAGAATGGATTCGACCATAGAAAAATAAATAATTTTAAGATTACAATGGGGCTAAAAACATTTAACAGAATACCAACAGAAATAAAAATGGATTGGGGTAACATTGAGTCTGATGCAAAGTAACCCCAAATTTACTGAAAACGTGACAGCATCAAGAAATAAATTGGTAAAAATATTAATCTTTACATTTGTCAAAACGCATTTGTGTATTCATTTTCACAATGAAATTTAACATAATAAACCACTTTACTCTTTTAAAAACGGCACGTCCTCTTCTAACCTTTGATAACTCAATAGTGAAATGGGATTCTAGCTCAAACTTCGCATTAAAGAAGAGTGGTTGGCGACGTATACCGAATATTAAAAGAATCAAACCGTTTTAATTAATAGCAAAGACCACAGATGGGTTCAAAACATTTATTTTTATGCAAAGTTCCCCCGTAAGATGCAAAGTAACACCGGTTTACGGTATTCAAAAAATGTCATAGAAATGTGAAAAATATATCATTTATGTGGGATGAGGTTTGTCTAGGTCTTGGCGGCGGATGCATTTTCCCACCTACTGCGTGGCGGGCCAGATCAGGAGAGACTGGTTGAGGGAGACCTTTTGAGCTCTCCAGCCAATCTCTCTCAACCCATCGCCTTGCACCACTGTGGGAGGGATGGATTATACGTCCATCGCTCCTGAACACATTGACAAGTGTCGATACCCAGATTTCTACCCAATCCTCATTCCCTTTCCTCTTCTTCTTTTCCTTAAAAAAACCCTCCGCACAGCATCCCCAAAGACGCCATGGGCCCCAAGCGATTTTTTTTCCTCAGAGCCTCCTGTGTGGAACTAATGTAAAAAAAAAACACATACAAAAAGGTTATGAATCCCTTACTTCCAGAGACTCTTAAAAAATTGAGTCCAAATGACTTGTCCACACAGAATAAAGCCTACATAGTCTGCTTTCGTAGACCCATTGACTGTAGGGATGGTCCGATGCTCTGCAGGGAACCTGCTTGTGCAGCGCGGGTGCAAACTGTGCACCCGAAAGTTAAAAGTTTAGACTGGATTTCAACACTTTGTTTGTGTGGAAGCACTTCCATTTATCATTTTATTTTTATCTTCAGGATAAGAGATTAATATTAATCTTTTATTCTGACGAAGAAAACATTGTTTTTGAAACATATCGATAATATTAATAATATAGTGGCGCTTACAAAGTTATTTGTTTTCATTAAAACAGAATAATTTTAATTTGAAAAAACGTAGGTTTAGCCATTTCTAAAACTTTATTAGTTTGCATTCAAAATATTAAGTGTTTATTTCAAATAATAAAATTTGAAAACATATTTTGTCACCTTTCAAAAACAGTTTTTTAGTATTCGGATGCATTCAGAAATATTCCATTTATTTAGATTTTATTGCAAATCAGAAATATTTTGGCCTTCCGAGAAAATAGGACCGAGGCCTGAAGGGTTAAGGGGTGAGGGGTTGGGCGGTTTATGAGCTAGCGGTTGTAGAGTGACCAGTGATGACGTGTGAAATAATTTTTATTTTAGTAATGTTTGTAAGTATTTGAAAAATATCGGAGTGTGTTCCCTTTCTGGAATCTGTAAAGACCGTGTTTTTACCCAGCAAGGTAGTTTTCTCAAGACAAAATATATTCCTGTAACTTTGTTGATAACTATCTCACACAATTTCATTAAGAAGACACAGAATCAACACACATATCATACTAGAACCGATAGGACCTAATCTCTGCTCACCGCCATAAATTGCCAGAGAAGGCAAACAATCATTGTTATTTCGGTTCATTCCATGACGTGCGTTAATATTTGAAGAACTCACCGAGAAGAAACCACAAATTCCCTTTTACTACTTAGTTTTATTTTTATGACTGTAAAAAATACACTTTTTTTAAATGCCTATGTCTCATGCCATGCAGGTATTTCAAATCCTACATGTGTATTGATGTACAAAGTTATCTATGCAGTTTATAATCGGGTGGTCGATAATGTATTACATATATTGATTTAACTCTCCGATGAGCGACAACGTCTGGACAGGCCTTCTCAATTTTAAAAGTTGTGTAACTTTTTTTTTAGCTTGCTAGAACGAAACGGTTTCTCGACTTGCTCAAAGTCATTGCGGCGAACGCAATAGATACAGAATAGCTCAATTTCGAGTATTTCGTAGTGGATTTTTTTTCACAGCCGGTTTCGTGTAGAAACAATACAAGGATCTGTGCAAACCTAGCATATATTTTGCAGGTAGTTGGTGTGTGTTCTCTTGATTGGATGCTTGTTAGAACATGTTTTCGTTATTTTTGTCACGTATAAAATTAAATTGAGTTTAGTTTGGCAGTTCAGCTTAGCAACAGAGATCAAGCTATTCTCAGGTAGCCATAAACCGTCACACATGCAATCGCACACATACCCACATATCCTAGTAAACATATGCGCCCTTAAATTCACACCTTTGGCACACCTGGCCATACCTGACCCTATTTAACGCGATATTCTATATAAGGTCTGCACAGAACTTGTCACACTACTTGTTGCCTCCCGGATGTCACTCAACAGTTAATGTGAATACCGCCCAAGAGTCCCATTCACTTCCAACCGTCTAAAACCAGTGAGACTATTGCACTAATTGGAATGTTGTAGGACTGAGGGAATGGGGAACGGATGGAGATGGCCAATAGGAAAATTCTCATTATCCTTAGGTTCGGGTGACGCTTTGTCTCTTTAGATGCAATATGATAACCCATTATGTATACATCATTCTCTTTCTCTCTAATATTGTATTAGATTTTATTTTCTTCTCACTGTTCTTATTCTGTGTTATGTTTTATCTCAATCTTAATGTACTCTTATATATACTCAATCACACAATGTATTTTTTAATTACATTAATTTTGTACCCTGATGATGCCTGTGTTAAGCGATACCGATCGGTCGTAATAGTTAAACAAATTTCGTAGTTATTGTGGTGGACGTATGTCTTGCGGTATGAAAGAGACATGCGTGTATGAGTGAGACAACATGAGGAACGTATAAAAGGGTGTGGTTGTTGTCCATTCGTACTCTTACCATCAGACTTCCTAAGAAATAACATTGTACCTTATCCCGGAATAAACATCACGAGACTACCTACGTCTTCTTATTGTAGTAACACCCTGTACTGAGAGTATCATATACAGAGGAATCTGGATCCATAGTAAGGAGTCGAGAAATATATGGGATAACCGGCCACGGTCATCACAGTTATATACAAATTAATTGTTTTATTTCAATTTAAATTACAGTTTGGCACAGCACCACAGTTCTCGTTAATACACTTTATTTTCAGTGTAAATACTAGAAAACCTTTTTTCACATAATCATTGTTTAACCTTTTTAAAACCGGCGCAAGCAAGATTTTTGTGTATATTTCGGGTTTCAGTTAATATTTTTTTAAATTATCTTATGTATACGTGTGTAATCGCCGTTCTTTGAACGCAATTTTTCCACAAAGTCATAAATAAAAATATTCTCAGAAAAATGAGTTATTAGGTAGGTCATTATTAGGTAGTCAAATAATAGAATGCTTCTCTGCTAGGTAGGAACACAGTTACTGCGTACTTAGTAGGTAAATTTGGTTTTACTGAAAAGCAGTGGTGCCCAACCGGTAGCTCGCGGGCACCTGGTAGCTCGCGGCCTGTTTTCTATGCGCCCGAAAATAAATTAAATAATCAATAACTAAATAATGAGGAACACGCTAACACGACGAGTTGATGAAATAGCAAATGACGTCTTTGACCAGATGAAAAATGACTTGACAAAGTGCGAGTTTTTTGCATTGAAAATGGACGAGTCGACGGATATTACTACTCGCCACAGGTGGTGGAATCGCCACAGGTCAGAATGGTATTTTCTGACTTTTATGTTATATAATAATAATAATAATAAAAATAATACACTTCAATTATCTCAACCAAACATATGTTGACAAATTTTCGTCAAACAAATGGTTGAGTATTGGAGAGTTGAGCGCAGAAATAGAAGGCTTTATGCTTGCCATACAAGATAGAGTCATTAATACTAAAAATTATAGGAATTTCCTCGGCAGATATTAATTATTACAAAGGTTCTTTAATATAATGGTGTTTATTACTTGGAATAACCTAGCTGGATAGCTACGACTTTTTACTATTCGGGGGTAGGTATATCTCTGCGCTCCCACCTTGGGAGCTGGTAAAGTCTATCTCTAGTACCACTTCTTGTACACTAATGCCATCTGGCGAGCTATGGCGCAAGCTAAATGCTTACCGCCATCTATCGTATTATTTCCATATTAAATACCTATTTACTATACATTACACCCTCCCCGACCTAATCTCAAGCCCCTGGCTACAATAAATACAAGTCATGTTCTTTACAAATGATGCTATACAATTGACAAAAATGGGATTTTAAATATTTCATTTTTACACGATTTTATACACTAAATTCAACCAAACATAGTCATGATTTTAAATACTTCAACTTAAGTACTTCTGTTTCTCTGGGAGGGACCTCTATGAACGCCTTGAGCGGAGCCTCCCGTCCCAAGGTCTTGGTTGAGTAGTTTGCTCTCGATCATCCGCTGGTAATCTGAAATCAAGAGAACACCCCGTTAGCCCCTTCAACAAAGCTGAGGTCCCCAACTCGTCTGAAGCGCATTTCGTGACCTCAGACGCGGTGGGTGGGTTATTATCTTCACTCTCCTCTTCCCATTTCACAGATAAACTCCTTAACTGATCAATATGCCTCTTCCAAGTCAACGGAGTACCACAGATTCTAACGATATAAACTTTTTTTCCCACTTTCTTTTCTACAATACCTCTAACCCAACAAACTTTATTCACCTGACGAAAGTCCTTGACTAGACATTTTTGTCCAACATGTAAATTCCTCATTTGTACTGTCACTGAATTAACTGTCTCCTGAGAAGTTATCCCAAGATCGAAACATTCCATAAAATCTCTACCCACAATTAATTCTGTTCCATTTATTACTACAATAAAATTAATATTTTTGTTCCTACCCTTGAATTTCACATCAAAAATCGCCTTTCCTACGATTTTTAAACGATTATTTCCATAACCTGAAATAATTCGCTTGTCTTGTGACAAAATGATTGAGCTAAAATGTCTTTTAAAAATACACTCTGGCATCACACATAAAGATGAACCTGAATCAATCATTGCCGTAAACTTCTTGTTATTAATTTCAATTTCAGCAGTGATAGGACTAATTGACGCAACTAAAACTTTACTATCCCTGTGATTTTCAAATATGGGATTTATAGGATTATTCTTGCAAAATTTCTGTAAATGCCCAACGCCCTTACATTTAAAACATTTCGCATTACGAAATTTACAATCAAACGATAGATGATCATTCCTTTTGCAAATAAAACACTGTTTTTTAACATTACCAGAGGGTGATCTAAAATTCGTACCTGAATTTGATCCTAACCTATATGCTGGTTTCCTGTTAAAACTACCTCGTCGCTCGTCTCGGTTCGTCGATCGTTCCCTACGCTGATCTCGCTTAAACCCATCGCTAATAACTCGCTTTTTTACCAGATTTACTTCTGATTTAACCGTATTAACACTATCCAAAGTTGACATATTAACTGCAAGTCCTTCTATTTCATTAAACGATAACTTTTGCCCTTCCACAAAAATTTTCTCTTTCGCGCGACCCGGTAACAACCCGATTGCAAACATGTCTATCAGATTTTTTTCAAGCCTCGTTTCAAATTGACAATACGTTGCTAAAGAACGAAGTCTTACCGCGAAATCTCTTACTGTCTCGCCTTCTTGTTGTCTCGCTAAAAAAAAATTCTCCCGTTCTTTAAAAACTAAACGATTTTTGTTACAATGTTTGTCGAGAAGCGCTAAAAGTTTATCAAAAGATAAGTCCGTTACTTTACTTGGAAAACACAGATTAATTAGTAAGGTTAACGTTTCTGATTCTAGGAGATTCAATAAAAAAGCCCGTTTTTTCTCACCAGACGCTTTGTCATCATGAATCACGAAAAATTGCTCTATCCGAAGTCGAAACAATTCCCAGTCTCCGGAGAGATGGCAAAACGGAGGTATTCTACCCGATTCCATAACTCCCAACAGATAGATCGGCAAAAAAAAACAACAATAACAAATAATCCCTCTCAAAGAAGCAAAAGAACTTAACTCAGGAACTCTTCTTCCCTCTGGGTTGTATCCTTGTCCTCTGATTAATCCAATGGTTAGTCCTTGAAACGATTAATCCAATGATTAGTCCTTGAAACGATTAATCCAATGATTAGTCCTTGAAACGATTAATCCAATGATCCACAACCAGATCGCCTCCTTGCGGTATTTTTCTTCTTGTTCCTAGAACAAAAAATCTTCTTCCAGCCCGTAGCCACGGAAACAAATGCTCCTTAATCCCGAGCAGAATCTCTTCCGATTCCTTTGCCAAAACTGCAAGTCACTTCCGCAGTGACTTAGTCCTCCGTGCCCAGCACAAATTATTATACGCACGGGTAACTTTTCACAATTATACTTTAACGGCTGTGCCAGTTGTTATATCTGCCCTTTCCTCGGCAGATATTAATTATTACAAAGGTTCTTTAATATAATGGTGTTTATTACTTGGAATAACCTAGCTGGATAGCTACGACTTTTTACTATTCGGGGGTAGGTATATCTCTGCGCTCCCACCTTGGGAGCTGGTAAAGTCTATCTCTAGTACCACTTCTTGTACACTAATGCCATCTGGCGAGCTATGGCGCAAGCTAAATGCTTACCGCCATCTATCGTATTATTTCCATATTAAATACCTATTTACTATACATTACACATATCATCAAAGATGCAAATCAAATTGATGATTTATGTAGAAAATGTTTGGCTTTTCCGGAAACTATAGAACATATTATATCGGGATGTTCTGTATTAGCGCCGTCCGAGTATACATTTAGGCACAATCAAGTTTTAAAAATAATTCACCAAAGTTTGGTAATTAAGAGGACATTACCAGAGAAACCAGAAATATGTCATTTTTAAATCAGTATTTAGACTTATTGACTCGTTTCCACAAAAAATTATAAATTGATTTTGAAAGATTGTTCTTTTATCTAGTAAAGGTATGGATAAAATTTTGAGAAAAAATGTTAATTTTAAGTATAATAAGGTTATACTATAGGTCGTTGGCAGATTTGTTATATTTTCAAAAAAGTACATGTACTATACAACACCAATTTCAAATCATATAATCATGCAGTAAAATAAATCAATACATTATCTGGTAAAATTATTTGTCAGAATTTTAATTTAAGTTTAAATAAAATTATTAAAAAATATATACGTACATGTGTTTCTTGACGAAAATTGGTCCGTTTGTTTATTTATTTGCGCACTTACTAACTAATATATTTCAGATTTATTTACATACTTATTTTGCTAAGACATTATTGACAAATCATAAATAATTTTAATGGAAAAATAATTTTAGGGTGTATTTAATATTAATTAATTTACCGCTTCGCGTTTCACAATTTTTCTTATCGACGACAACACGAATCGAGAGCGCTCATTCAGACCGCAACTGCGGCCACTGGCGGTTGTCTTCGCGGCGCTCTACATCGCAACATTTTCAAACGAATAACGAAGCAAAATAAATAGGATTTCATGTTTGTAAAATTTATAGGGTTGCCCCAACGCAAAATTTCATGTTCATTGAATATTTTTATGATAAAATTTTTATAATTTTGAAATTTTTTTTATTGTAAATTATTCTTATGTGAATACCGCACAAGAGTCCCAACTGCTCCAAAATATTTATTTTCAAGTAAAACTTCTTTACGCACGCTCGACACTTGGGGGGTAAGCTGGTAAATGTGTTACGAAAAGTGGTGATTGTTACGAAAAATTTCCTTCGAACGGTAATCGATGCGAACGGTGATCGATTGCTAGGTGGGTCGTGCCTTTACGCACGCTTGTTATTCGTGTTATTGTTTTATTGTTAATAGACTATTTTTGCGTAAATAAATAGATAAATTAAATTATTTAAAAATATATACGTACATGTGTTTCTTGACGAAAATTGGTCCGTTTGTTTATTTATTTGCACACTTACAAACTAATATATTTCAGATTTTATTACATACCTATTTTACTAAGACATTATTGACAAATCATAAATAATTTTGATGGAAAAATAATAAACACGAGAATCGGGTATGGGTACCACCGCCCCGGGAACCAATTATTAGATAACCAACACGTCTGCCATAGGTCATCCCAAGTGGTTCGTAACATTTGGTGACTAGCAGGGGTGCCTAGGTTTAAGGGGGTGAGGTTTGTTTAGGTCTTGGCAGCGGATGCGTCTGCCCACCAGCTGCATGGCAGGTCGGATCTGGAAAAGTTAAGGGAGTCCCTTTGACTTCTCCAGCCTTACTCTCTCGGAACATCGCCTTGCACCGCAGTGGGAGGGATGGATTCATACATCCGCACTCCTGGACACGCTGACCCCCAGATTTCTACTCACCCCTAATATCCCTTTCCTTCTCCGAATTTCCTCTTCTTCCTTTCCCTAAAACGACCCTCCACACAGCATTCCCAAAGAAGAGATAAGCAGTGTGTCGAGCGAGTGTAAAAAAAACGGTCTCTCCCGATCCGGCCTTCCATGTAGTTGGTGGATGTACCTTCCAAATTACTGATACCACCTATTGACGGCCGGCGTGGTCAAGGGGTAAGGCTCTTGACTAGCAATCTGAAGGTCGTGGGATCGAATCCCGGCATGGGCAAATAAATTTTATTTGACTAATTTGGGTTATTTCACAATTATTTAATTTAAAAATAATATATTTGCGTCACGTTTTAGAGTAAAAGATACTTTCAGTATCGCCCTGGTGTAAGACCACCATTCAGAATTGAAACGTTGTTTATTGACCAGATCTGAATAGCCAGGTAATTCCTCGCCTTCCTCTTCCCCCACCACCTTCAGCCTCGCAATATACCCCATAGTCACGTCATAGTCTCACTGGCTCCAGTAGGAGCATTTGGGTCTCTTGTGCGGTATTCAGATAAATATAAAATAAAAAATTGTGCATACGAATAAATATTTCAAAATGAGACATTTTTTACAATCCAACTGAATATTACACTTTTTTCATAAATATACCGCACAAGAGTCCCAACTGCTCCTGTCTGGAGCCAGTGGGACTATGGCATCCCCAATTGGGGTATGTTGTAAGACTGAAGGTAGTGGGGAGGGTAAAAATATAGGGAAGAGGAAGGTGGGGAAGTACCTGGCTATTCAGATCTGGTCACCAAACACGGCTAAAGACATTTCAAGCAACGTTTCAAATCTTAATGGTGGTCTTACACCAGGGCGATACTGAGATATCTTTCGCTCTAATGGCCGTAAAATAAAATTAAAAAACAAAAAACCAAAATATTAAAAAGAATATAACAAATTGTTTATTCATGTAGGTATCTACTTAATACCTACTGTGTTTACGCATTTCACTTGTATCTATTTATGTTTATGCACTTCAATATACAAATTACAAATAACTACCTACTACTAATTAAAATTCTGGAAGCGAGAATAGTAATATAAAGTAGTAATAGTAGCGGGTAGCCCTAGCTGGCGTGAACAAAACCCTCAAAACTCGGATTGCCGCGGAACGAAATTTAGTTCTGAAAACGCCCGCTCGCGAGCCCTGATGTGTTAGCGCTAGTGTCGGAATCGAAGTTGTCATGTGCTGGTTATTCACTCTTAAACATAACTTGATTGACTGCCGTAATGTACCATATTATGAATATGAACCAAATTCATTTTTAGAAAATGAATTTTATAAAATTTATTATGATAAAACTATTCTGACAGACAGAACAATTAGTCATAATAGACCCGATATAGTTTTACATGACAAAATTAAGAAAATAACTTATATCATTGATGTCGCTATACCAAATTCTTGTAATATTCAGAAAACTGTTTCTGAAAAAATAAGAAAATATACAGATTTAGGAAATGAAATTAAAAGAATTTGGCATTCTCAGACTATAAAAATATTACCATTTGTTATTTCGGCTACTGGCATTATACCTAGCTCTCTCATTCAAAATTTAGGCGTATTAGATTTGTCAAAAAATTTGTACATAAAAATGCAAAAGTCGGTCATTTTAAATACATGTAGGATTACGAAAGATTTTTTAAATATTTATATTGAGGGATCAGTAGGATTTATCGGACCAGTTAGGATTTCATCAGAGCCGAACCCTCTGATATGAAAATATCTGGAGTCGGTGAAATATTTTCCCATTATGTTTCTGGTGGATTGACGTATTGTTCTTGTATTGTTTTATTCTTATATAGTGCAATTACATTGCGTTAATTTACTAGATATTCATTTGTGGAAAAGTGTGTGGAAGGGTTTAGTCTTTCATTTGGGAAAGATTCAACCCGGACATGAAATCTGGAGCACCGTAATAAATGATTTATTGTCTTCCTTTCTTTACAAACATCTAAAAGATAATGATATCCTCACTGGGATTTCCCGTGTTAAAGAAGCATTGTTCGTTAATTTGACGTTGGTAACTTGTACACGAGGACAAGACATATATAAAGCAATAAAAAAGATCAATACTGAACAGAACATACCAATACAGAAACTGGTAGCCATGACTACCGACGGAGCGCCTGCTGTGATCGGCAGAAATGTTGGATTTATTGGTCTGTGTGAAAAAGATGAAGATTTTCCTAAATTTAATTCCTATCACTGTGTTACACACCAGGAAAATTTGATTGCCAAAAACTTTACCTTGGCCATGTTATGAGCGTACTAGTACGAATTGTGAATTTCATACGTGGACGAGCGTTAAACCATCGACTTTTCAAAGATTTCCTTGATGAATTAGACAGTGAACATGGTGATTTGATCTACTTCACTGAAGTAAGGTGGCTCAGTCGTGGTAAAGTGCTGACAAGATTTGTTGGTTTGATGACAGAAATCAAAATAATTTTGCAATCTAAAACTCGATGATAACGTATGGCTGGCCGACTTGGCATTTCTAACTGTTGTTACTGCGAAACCAAATAAACTCAACGAAACACTATAAGGAAAAGAAAAACACATATCAGACATGATGAGTGCAATTTCAGCTTTCGTAAAAAAAATCTACCTATGGAAGAGCCAGTTAGAGGAGAAAAAAAATTCAACATTTTCCTTCGTTTACTCTCCTTTTGGACGCTGAATATCTTGTTGAAATGGGAATTTGAAAGGAGATTTTGACAACATTTTCTGTAAGGAACCTTTGTATTGCTTCGTTAATAAAGCGGAAGCTGAATTAGAAATTATTACACTACGCAGTGATACTGACGACCTCCGTAGTCCAGTGGCTAAGACTCTTGACTCACAATCCGGAGGTCGCGGGTTCGAACCCGGCGTGTGCAAATAAATTTTATTTGATTAATTTGTGTTATTTCACAATTAATTCATTTAAAATAATATATAGTATATTTGCGGCACGTTCCAGAGTGGAAGATACTATCAGTATCGCCCTGGTGTAAGACCACCATTCAGAATTGAAACGTTGCTTGAAAATGGCTTTAGCCGTGTTTGGTGACCAGATCTGAATAGCCAGGTACTTCCCAACCTTCCTCTTCCCCACCTCCTTCCCCTCCCCACTACCTTTCAGCCTCACAACATACCCCAATTGGGGATGCCATAGTCTCACTGGCTCCAGACGGGAGCAGTTGAGATTCTTGTGCAGTATTAACTGTAAAAAAAAATATATATCATCCTTAAAAGCACAGACAATATAAGCGACAAAGTTTTCAAGCTCATGGACCCTATTCAATACAAAAACGTACGTAACTGTGCTCTCATAGTTAAAGCATTTTTTATGTGAACGTGCTTTTTCTCAACTAAAAGTAATTAAAACCAAATACAGAAGTATCTTACCTAACGAACACGTCAAAAATTGTATGATGTTGGGTTGCACAGAAGATTACCAACCAGACTTTTCTGAAAATATGGACGGCCAAGCATCGCATTAATATTTTGCTGTTCTGGTCTATTATGTTTGAAGTGTAATACCTAAGTGTTAACATAATAAATAAAAAGTGAAGTAATTGTACAATTTAGTTTCCTTTATATCACTTAGGTATGTTTTTTTATGAACTCTGCGGTGCACGCGTGGCATACAGGGATTTTCAAAATAGCTCTTGGAGCAATACCAGTTGGGCACCACTGCTGTAAATGATGTTTCTGAAGTGAATTTCACTTTTTTAGAGTAATAGGAGTTTGAGAAAGGTTTTCTAATACAAAATGCTAGAATACGTTGTAATTTTGCTGGGGTGGAAAACTCTTCTGATTTTCCTAACGATGGAGTATCTATAACTGTCTCGTCGATACCCTTACAATTCTCCTAATACCCTGAATGCTGATACCAATGGGGTGCCAGTCCCTACCTATCATCGTCCATCCCCGAATTGAAGATCCTCTTCCTCTGCATCCTTCAATCTCCCACCAAAACGAGTTTCTCCCGCCCAACCTCCAAACTCAACAAGTTTCTCCCATCCAATCTCCATTGACAAGTTTCTTAGGGCCAATCTCCAATCACAACAGGTTTCTTCCATTCAATCTCCAATCACAAGTTTCTTAGGGTCAATCTCCAACCACAACATGTTTCTCCGTTCCAATCTCCCACAAAAATACGGTTTTCGGTTTTCCATACCAATCTCCAATCAATCAATTTGACAGCCTACATGGTCGAAGGGCATAGGGCATGGCTCTCGACTAGCAGATCTCGGCGTGCATAAGTAAAATTTATTTGACTTATTTATGTTATTTCACAATTTATTTAAGAGGACATTACCAGAGAAACTAGAAATATGTCATTTTTAAATCAGTGTTTAGACTTATTGACTCGTTTTCACAAAAAATTATAAATTGATTTTGAAAGATTGTTCTTTTATCTAGTAAAGTTATGGATTAAATTTTGAGAAAAAATGTTTATTTTAAGTATAATAAGGTTATACCATAGGTCGTTGGCAGATTTGTTATATTTTCAAAAAAGTACATGTATTATACAACACCAATTTCAAATCATATAATCATGCAGTAAAATAAATCAATACATTATCTGGTAAATGTATGTGTCAGAATTTTAATATAAATTTAAATAAAATTATTAAAAAATATATACGTACATGTGTTTTTTGACGAAAATTGGCCCGTTTGTTTATTTATTTGCGCACTTACAAACTAATATATTTCAGATTTTTTTACATACTTATTTTGCTAAGACATTATTGACAAATCATAAATAATTTTAATGGAAAAATAATTTTAGGGTGTATTTAATATTAATTAATTTACAGCTTCGCGTTTCACAATTTTTCTTATCAACGACAACACGAATCGAGAGCGCTCATTCAGACCGCAACTGCGGCCACCGGCGGTTGTCTTCGCGGCGCTCTACGTCGTAACATTTTCAAACGAATAACGAAGCAAAATAAATACGATTTCATGTTTGTAAAATTTATAGGGTTGCCCCAAAGCAAAATTTCATGTTCATTGAATATTTTTATGATAAAATTTTTATAATTTTGAAATTTTTTTATTGTAAATTATTCTTATGTGAATACCGCACAAGAGTCCCAACTGCTCCAAAATATTTATTTTCAAAATTTAAAACTTCTTTACGCACGCTCGACACTTGGGGGGTAAGCTGGTAAATGTGTTACGAAAAGTGGTGATTGTTACGAAAAATTTCCTGCGAACGGTAATCGATGCGAACGGTGATCGATTGCTAGGTGGGTCATGCCTTTACGCACGCTTGTTATTCGTGTTATTGTTATATTGTTAATAGACAATTTTTGCGTAAATAAATAGATAAATTAAATTATTTAAAAATATATACGTACATGTGTTTCTTGACGAAAATTGGTCCGTTTGTTTATTTATTTGCACACTTGCAAACTAATATATTTCAGATTTTATTACATACTTATTTTAAGACATTATTGACAAATCATAAATAATTTTGATGGAAAAATAATAAACACGAGAATCGGGAATGGGTACCACCGCCCCGGGAACCAATTATTAGATAACCAACACGTCTGCCATAGGTCATCCCAAGTGGTTCGTAACATTTGGTGACTAGCAGGGGTGCCTGGGTTCAAGGGGGTGAGGTTTGTTTAGGTCTTGACGGCGGATGCGTCTGCCCACCAGCTGCATGGCAGGTCGGATCTGGAAAAGTTAAGGGAGTCCCTTTGACTTCTCCAGCCTTACTCTATTGGAACATCGCCTTGCACCGCAGTGGGAGGGATGGATTCATACATCCGCACTCCTGGACACGCTGACCCCCAGATTTCTACCCACCCCTAATACCCCTTTCCTTCTCCGAATTTCCTCTTCTTCCTTTCCCTAAAACGACCCTCCACACATCATTCCCAAAGAAGAGATAAGCAGTGTGTCGAGCGAGTGTAAAAAAAACGGTCTCTCCCGATCCGGCCTTCCATGTAGTTGGTGGATGTACCTTCCAAATTACTGATACTACCTATTGACGGCCGGCGTGGTCCAGGGGTAAGGCTCTTGACTCGCAATCCGAAGGTCGTGGGATCGAATCCCGGCATAGGCAAATAAATTTTATTTGACAAAAGATACTTTCAGTATCGCCCTGGTGTAAGACCACCATTCAGAATTGAAACGTTGTTTATTGACCAGATCTGAATAGCCAGGTAATTCCTCGCCTTCCTCTTCCCCCACCACCTTCAGCCTCGCAATATACCCCATAGTCACGTCATAGTCTCACTGGCTCCAGTAGGAGCATTTGGGTCTCTTGTGCGGTATTCAGATAAATATAAAATAAAAAATTGTGCGTACGAATAAATATTTCAAAATGAGACATTTTTTAAAATCTAACTGAATATTACACTTTTTTCATAAATATACCGCACAAGAGTCCCAACTGCTCCCGTCTGGAGCCAGTGGGACTATGGCATCCCCAATTGGGGTATGTTGTAAGACTGAAGGTAGTGGGGAGGGTAAAAATATAGGGAAGAGGAAGGTGGGGAAGTACCTGGCTATTGAGATCTGGTCACCAAACACGGCTAAAGACATTTCAAGCAACGTTTCAAATCTTAATGGTGGTCTTACACCAGGGCGATACTGAGATATCTTTCGCTCTAATGGCCGTAAAATAAAATTAAAAAACAAAAAACCAAAATATTAAAAAGAATATAACACATTGTTTATTCATGTAGGTATCTATTTAATACCTACTGTGTTTACGCATTTTACTTGTATCTATTTATGTTTATGCACTTCGATATACAAATTACAAATAACTACTACTAATTAAAATTCTGGAAGCGAGAATATAAGCATACCGTAGCCCTGTAGCCGCCCTAGCTCCGCGCGATACAAAAAACCCGGTTTACAGCGGAACGTAATCTAATTCCAAAAACGTCCGCTAACAAGCTCTGATATGAGAGCGCTGGCGCAGGAATCAGAATAATGATTAGCTGGTAAGATACTCTTAATTTACGATAACATATTTTGAAATAATAACAAAAAATTATACATATACATATATATTTTTATATAGTATTTTTGCGGCGTTCCAGAGTGGAAGATACTCTCAGTATCGCCCTGATACCCTTAGTATCGCATGATTTAGAATTGAAATATTGCTTGAAATGGTTTTGGCCACGTTTGGTGACCAGATCTGAATATCCAGGTACTTAACCATATTCCTTTTCTCTATCTCCTTCCCCTCCCCACTACCTTGAGCCTCGCAACATACCCCAATTGAGAATGCCAGAGAAGAAGTTGGGACTCTTGTGCGGTATTTACATAATTTTTTTTTAATCCATAAACAATTTTCTCCTGCCCAATCACCAACTGTAAAAAGTATCTATGGCCAATCTCTAATTAAAACAAATTTCTTTGGTCCACTTCCCAACCATAAATCTCTGGCCCAATCTCCAACTAAAACAAGTTTCTCTGGCCCAATCTCCAACCATAAAATGTTTCTCTGGCCCAATCTCCAACTAAAACAAGTTTCTCTGGTCCAATCTCCAACCATAAAAAGTTTCTCCAGCCCAATCTCCAACCACAACAAGTTTCTCCAGCGCAATATACAACCACTAAAGGTTTCTCCAGTTTGTCATCTCTTCCTGGTGTCCAAAGCACTAGAGGAAATATCACAGGCATACCATTGAAAGCCTGTTTTTTATTATTTTTATGTAACTTGAAAAAGAGCCCTATATCAAAAGCAAAATAAATAATAATAAAAAGCCATTGGGGTGAGAATAAATAATAAATTTAATTGAATAAAAGCCTTTGTTTTAATATGTTTATTCGTTTAATATATTTCGTAAAATATGAAATCTATATCTTGTACAATAATATGTGTTTGTAATTTTAATAGTGTTATATAATAATACAAATAATTTACAATTCTATATCAAGCCATAACCGCAAAATAACTAAAGAATTATTAGATTGCTAAAAGAATGCAAGATGTAGAATAAAACAAGAAAGTGTCTCGTGGGCTTGTTTCGTGATCCAATTGTAGGTCTAATTACGGCCTATATTTCCATACAAAACTGTGTTTCACAATGATTACGAAATTGAAATGGGATGGCTATATTCAATTTCAGGCAAGTGTGGGAGCCCGTTTCAAATTTGTTGCGTATTTGAAAGGCATTTCTAGTTTATATTCTTTATTCTATGATATAAAAATATAATGATCAAGGAGGAATGCTAACATGGATTGGGCAAGTAGAGAGGATGAACAGAAGGGGAGTGTTGGGAAAATATATGACGTGCAAGTAGATGAAAGAATTCGGAAACTTCCAAAACAGAAATGTCAAAACGATCATTATATTCTTTTGATTAGTAAAGTTATGGCTTGATATAATTTATTTAAAGGCACAATGTCATGGAACTATGTATGTATAATAACATAATATGTATATCATTTGGCACTACTGTTACAACGTTATTGGCTAATACAAAATATCTTATAAGTTAAATGATTTGTATAAATAGATTATGGAAATGATTTGTTGACAATGAAGATGATTTATTTATGTAATAAGAAATATTATAGATAAATGGGTTTACATCTTTGTACAATATTCATTATTTATTTATCTACTTTTTAATATTATATTTTAAATAGTGGGACTATTGAGGTGATTTAATTAATTACAAGGTAGCGCAAAAGTCATCAGTCCATTTCCTTAAGCAATGTTGTTTGTAATTAAAATGAATTATTATATTGCAATTATACCACGCTGAAGAGTATAGTGATCCATTTGTCAATGGAATTCAGTTTATTTCACAAATTCATCAAAGTCTTGATGACTTTTGACGACTCATGATCTTTTGATAGGGTGTTGGATCTTTTTGTGCCATCTTAAATAAACATTGCAACACATCAACTGTGTTTAGGTAAAAAACTTCAAGCCACACTTTTTGGGAATGATAATATTCAGTGGCTTCATATAAAATAGTCTTCAAAGTACACAACATGGTAAAGTAATTTTTGCTGATTTTAAGATATTTTTAATATACGATACTATACGATTGTACCACCCCAGCCAGGAGCGCTCCTGTCCCGGTGAGACTGGTACCGATTGAAAGTTTGTGTTGTAAAAAAACTATCCAATCCCTTTGTTTGAATTATTCAAAACTGGTGTGTGTCTGATGCGTTAGTGTATTTAGAAGGAACTGAGGTACAATGTCAATTATTGTGTTAAGTGATTTGTGACAGACTAAACAAAATTGGAGCAGTGTGACTCGAGACGCCACTTGAAGCTCAAGATAAGATATATTTATTTTTCAATAACCCCATTTTTTGTCAAATAAATTTATTGCTTTCAGGTTTCTTGGACTTTGTTAAATTATATTTAAATTATTTTATGTGATTTTGAGAAAACCGATGAAATTACTCCACTCCCAAATGCCTCATAACTATAAACAGAATTGCAATATTTCACAAAAATTTTGAAGAAAAAGAAGCTTTTGTAAATATGTATAATCTTCAAGATCTTCAATTAGTTTTACGAAATGGTAAATATGTATTAGTTTTTTTTGTCTCCTTTTGTGGTTTCAAAGGTTTCATTTTGTGTCCTCTTAAAGTGTTTTACTAAACACAGTGGATATGTATATTGTTCAAAATTGTTAACTATGTATTTTTTATCATAAAGTTTGAAGTTTTTTTAATGCCCTTTACATACCGTAAACAAGAAATATAAATCTCAAGTTGAATGTGTCTCCTTACAAAACATTTTTTTTCACTCTCCAGTAAAATTTCACTTTAATTACAGGTGTTTAAAATTTAATAACTTTTTAAAGTTTGATATTTTTTTAGCAATCATTCTTACAAGCTTCATATACATAATAATGATACCATGACAACTCTTGAAAGCGGCATTTCAACACCCCATTAAAAATTTCATTAAGTGATGAAAAAAAATTTGCTGTTGAGTTGTCAACCATAATAATATAAAAATAAATTTGTCCGAGTTGGTATCAGTTCTATTGTATATTAGTGGAAAAATTGATAAGGACTTTATTAAGTATTGTAACCACAATTTAAAAGTTTAAAAATTTAAATATTCATCAGAATAAATGGAAGATGATTGATTATTCTTTAAAAGTTTATCAACATTAACTTGTATAACATTAAAATAAGATATTTATATTTCTTAATTTAAAACAGCAATTAAATAAACTAAAACAGATTTAAATTAGAGAAACATTTGTAAATTTAACAATACTGACCGAATGCATAAGTTTAAAAAGTTAAAATACAAGCGTGCTTAGTGGAACATGTGCTGGAATCACTAACTACTAGGAGTTTCAAAGATCTACAAATACATAATGTTTTATTAAGGAATATCACTATAAAGGAAGACACTGTAGTCAGCACAAATACATTTATAATTTAAAATTATTGCCTCTTTTAATCATTATAATTAGCTAATGTTAGTGATGCAACCATAAATATTACAATAAGAAACAAGAAAATAATGGTACATGTCTGCAGTAAGGCCACACCCCCATTGCCAATGTTTATAGTAAAGTGTAAGCAAATGTTTGTGTTTTCGGTAGGAGGAGACCCGACTTAAAACTCATTTTTTTATTATAAAAAATTGTCTACAAAAATAGCTCAATGTATCACCGCTGCAGGGGGAAAATGGCACTAATGTCCAAATACCCAGTGTCCAGAAACTCATAGTAAAAGTGACAAATTGGTTAATCTACATCACATAGAGAACTCGGAAAAACTCTTTTTTTTCCTTCTGAGAATTTTTATTTATTTTTTTACTTTTAAGTGTGAAAAAGCTTTTGAAGCATCTTAAATCTACCTTTCATCTATCAATGTAAAATTAACAATGTTTCCCTTTGTCAATACACCCTAATTAAGGATTATAAATGCTTAGCTTCATTCTCCGTAATGGAATAAACCATCAAAATATTTCGACAAAAAAACTTGTATTTTTCTCCAGTTCGACGTCAAGTCAAATATAATTCTCTTGGTCCCCTCACTTTAAAATCTACTCAGATTCCGTTGAATAAATTCAGCATAAATCCCTAAGATATACCTATTAATTAATTGATGAAAAAACGCATTTTAAAAGACATCAAACAGTTTAGGCGACCAATATTTTTCAAATAATCTAAAAAATTTTAACTCAGACTCAATTTACTCAAAAATAAAAGGTGATATCAAAAAACGTGATATTGAATCATAATTTTTCCGCTTGTTCTACGAGTTTCCAAACACCATGCATATCAAATGGAGAATGTTATTCCATGACCCAGAATCAGTGGCGTAAGAATTCTTATCATATCTCAAAATTACAAAAAAAAATTCATATTTGAAAATTTAATTTATAATAACTTTTACTTTGAAAACGAAACACTTACAAAAAAACGTTGCATCACTAGTTTAAAATATAAAATGGATATCAAAATATCAAAAATATAATACTTTTCAAAACAAAATAATTTCACTTCCAAAGTTTGCATTATAATCACTTTAACTTGAAATACTTTTCGAAATACTTAATGCAACTTTTTTCTACAATTTTTGCATACAATAAGATATGTAAAAATAAGTTTGTATAATAATTATTTCTACTATGTCAATAAATTGTACATTTATGTAAATAAATCCTATTCTTAGCATAAGGAAGACAAAAATTTACAGTTGGAAGATCTCAAATATGAATATCATTAAAAGTTACAAAATGAAACAAATAATTATGTACATAATAAACAAATAACAACTACTTAACCACTGGAGCTTTTTGGCCATATTTTGGCCTAAATCTTTGGTTTCTTTTTAAAATGCTATTCACACCTTATGTATAAAGAAACTAAATGAAGGACAAGGTCAGAATCGCTTGCGCCAATATCAATCTCGGACCTAGGTACTATTTGATTATTGTAGATACTCTGAATTACTTTAAAAGAATGTTCCATGAAATTTGCGAGCATTTTTTTAAAAATACCATCCAACATTCAAGAGGTTAAAAGACAGTTAACAGTTTATCTGTTTATGTATCAATATTCAGCGGCGGAATTTTTTGAACGAGCACTAGTAAATTCAAAAACAAACATTTCCAATCGCTCCAGTGGATAAGGAAGACAGTTATTTACAATAATTATTGGAAGATATCAAAATTACTTGATATTTAAAGAGTGTATTGCTTAATAAATTTCAAAGAAACATATAAAAATGGGGAAGACAATTCATAATGGCAAATACAATGTATAATAATAATTTTCTATTTTTCCACAGTTATAAAAAATAATATCAACATTTTTAACTTAAAGAAAACTGCAAAATAATTTTTAATATCAAGTCATTTATTTTTAAACATTGGGTAAACTTAAAATAATTCATAATCTGCTCATTCATAGATGGCGGTAATTTAATTATTTTTAGGAAAAAACCCTTTCTGCACGTTGTGCTGTAAAATATCTGATAGTATTAATATGCTTGCGTCTTTACGGTTGAAATTTAAGAACCCGACTTCAAGTATATCTCTGATGTTGCGCCTTATCCAAAACCATCTTCGTACGTGAAGTTCGTTACAAAGCTAGGGCTGTGTGTAAGCAGGTTTTTAACAGCTATTTAAGATGAATTGTGTTGTTCGCATCTGTAAATACGCAATATGAATATATAAATAGTTTTGTCCATACAAAAACTCAATTCTTTCAAGAAAGGCATAGATATACAATATTGGATTGAATCACCGGTACAATACTTTATTTGTATGTCTTTCTTCAAAAAATGCTAACAAAACTATTTACAGTGAAACCCTCTTTAAGAAGTTTTCCAAGAGACCGGAAAAACAAATTTCTTAAGCAGAAAAATCTCATATTCGAGCAAAATTGGGCCAATTTTGGACCGAGGGACTGAAAAACCAAACTTCTTAAGCCACAAAACTTCTTAGGCTTCATACGAGCGTGAGTTTTTCTTTAAAAAAATCTTGACAGCAAGTACATCTGTTTTTGGGAACCACACTGGTGTCGATCGAACATGCGGGAGCTGCTTATGCAGGGTACCTTCACGCGCACGTGTTTCAACCAGTAAGTCGCCCAGCCCCACGGAATCATAAGTAAGAGCTTTACTGGTGAGGCCCATCAAAATTCGGACATTTTTGCCGGTCGGAAAGGGTTAAGAGGGTTTCACTGTATTCATATTGTGAATTTTCAGGTGCAAACAAAATATTCATTTTAATAACTCGGGCATGCCTCATACGTCATTCATGTCTGGTAATGTTTCATTGCCGTGTAAACAAGCTTATTTTACAGCATAACTTGCAAAAGAGTTTTTTTTTTAATATAATTAAATTACCGTCATCTATGAAAGAGCAGATTATGTTTTTTGTTTACCCTTAAACCCCGTCAGGGTACTTAAGCAATGTCGGTTACAGAAGAGTATTTGATGCAAAATGGCGTTTTAATGCTCAACTCTAAACTGGCAAGTCTTTAACAGTAGCTGGAATGGCAATACCTTTTTGTACTTTGAGCAAAGTTTTATAAATCACATTACAAACATTGTTTATACATTTTACAATATTTTTATCTTTACAAAATTAACTTTAATAACCAACTACATAAAATGTCATCTTTATCAATGATAACAAGCCAAAAGTGGATATGTTCATCAATTAATTGTTTTATCATCAGTGTATGTCCAATACCACGGAAGATTCATTTGTAAAAATGCTCAGGAGGGACAAAACACTATCTAGCGCGATATACGCACACTTGCTTGCTTATGAACTGGGGATCGTTCATTTGCAGTATTGAAAAAAGCAGTAAGGAGCCGTTCAAATTAATGTAAGCAGATTTTTGCAATTATTAACCCCCCCCCCCCTCCCCCCGTCAGCAAAAGTAAGCAAAGCTCTTACCCCCCTAAACATTGGTACATGCATTCAATGTGTTCTGATTTATTTATTGATTCATGAGCAGCAGTTATAACTCTAGAGATTTTACACCATTCAACCTTGGCAAAAGTGGATCAACGGTAAAACAAACATTAACTTACAACACGTCAAAACGTCAATCGTACCGAAACAAACATTAGATTGGCGGCACAAATTTAAATAAGCAACAATTCTCATACTCGGTTCTAATACTTAATTCGAAAGCATCGATAAATTCGGCTTGTCCTAGCATCAATTTTTTTATTTTTTATTATTGGCTCATACGCGGTATTGAATTTATACAGATGATATTAAAATCATGGAAGAAACATCACTTTGTGTTTCATATTTATTTAAATGCCATAAAATGGCTTTTACATTCAAGAGATACATGAGATTACACAGTGGTACATATTTTTAATAAAAATTTAAACTGCCCTCTAGAATAAGAGATTTTAAACATTTTCGTAGATTTAAATAGATATAATGTCATCTAATAAAATACTAAAGGAAGATCAATTTACCTTAAACAGAAAAAAAAATTCTAATACATATTTTTTTTAATTAAAAGAATACAATATTTTTTACTTCTTCTAACACAGCAAACTTATTTTGTGGCACCATTTTAATTCAAATTAATAAAATACTTAGTTTTTACCACTTTTAATGTTTTATAAAAACCGACATGTTTTGTTAGCAACGCTCACTTCCTCAGAGTTTTAATAATATTCATCTACAACACTATATAAAGAGGTAATATTTGTTTGTTTGTTTGTGTGTTTGTTTGCATCGAATAGGCTCCGAAACTACTGAACCGATTTGAAAAATTCTTTCGCTGTTGGGAAGCTACACTATCCCTGGGTGACATAGGTTATATTATATTTAAAAAAAATATATGCATCCTTACTAAAACTTCAATAATGTAACCCAGGGTGTAAAAAAATTACCTAAAATATTCTTTAAATCGCGTGCGCTGCGAAAACTATTGATGATAAAATAAAAAAATGTACTACGACTTTATAGAACACATCATTATTTACAAAAAAGGTCGCGACAGCATATGTCTAACTACATATTATGGTTATGCCACAATAAGTATTCTTTTATTTTAAAAATTTAAATGTCGCCTCTTGAAAAGGCTCTTTATTTGTATCTTGGTTTTAATCCTTATCAAAATAAATTACTTCATATTCAAGACAGCTTCAATACCTTTATTTAACTTTTTGAATTTTTCAATTCGGATATTTAATTAGAAAGATTATCACGAGTTTAAAAATGTTAGTATTAGAAAAAAGTTTCGGCTACGGGCCGCGCGGGAGAGGAGTCAAGAAATGCAGTGCCAGGAGGGTTTGCGGGACGGGGGAGCGAGAGAGCGGTGGCGGGGAAGGTGGAAGTGGAACGCTGGAGGGGAACGCACGGGAAAGGACATGTAAGGAGTAACATTTTATTTATTTGAATATGGCATGTATTATAAAAGAAAGTCCAAAAAAACGTGCAGCTCGCAAAAACTCAGAAACGAGTCCCGGTTCGATCAAGGGAGTTATATGGTGTGGTAGATCTCTATCCCCCCTAGGGAATAAGGGTATCCGTTTTTACCTAAAGGGCCTGCTTTTAAATATATAAGGGCTAAAAGTTTCGCCCTCTTGAAATTTCTAGAACAGTCTTCCGGAAAGTTCTAGAAGGTTCCATAGAGCTGTAGAAAGTTGTGGAAGGAGTGGCGGAGTATGTCGTGGAATGATCAGGAATAGGGAATCGGGAACATCACTGTGCAACATTCCAGAACACTATCTTATTGTCCTGAGCGATGCCGGGTAACCCAGCTAGTTTTAAATATTTTTAAATAATATACATAGATTGTCTATGTCTATTATTTTTCCATTGACATCATTGTCCATGTCTATTATTTAAAAATATTTAAAATTAGTATTATTAAAACCCTGAAGAAGTGAGCGTTGCTCACGAAACATGTCGGTTTTTATAAAACATTAAAAGTGGTAAAAACTAAGTATTTTATTAATTTGAAAACAATATTAGCGAAACTCAATCAAAAATCTGAAAATCGAAAAATCAGAAAAAGAATTACCAGCATTATCTTCATTTTCTTACTTGTTTTACAACATTATCTTCATTGTTTTCCTCATTAAGTTCAAAATCAATAGATGTTGCATATTAAAAATAAAAATGGATTAAATTTATCCCAGATACTATTTAGAGCATTTAGTTTGTGTTTAAATCTTGCGATCATACATAAAGATAGCAGCCAATAACATATGCATTAAGAAAATGAAGATAATACAGTAGAACCCCGTTAATTCGAAATCCACGGGACTTCAAAAATAAAATTTCGAATTAACGAATTCCCACGTAATTCAAAATTTCGCGAAAAAAAAAAAAAAAAATCGCCGAAAATTCAATTTTTTGGCAGCAAATTCAAATTCGGGTAGGTTCTTCGGAATAAATTCGTAATAATACGCTTATTCCCTGGGTAAATCGAGTTTACTCAGCCGTGTCCCGCCGCGGACGGCCCTCTATTCGAAGTATGAATTCACAAAAATACGATATTTTCCGAGTAAATCAAATTTTCGCGGCCGATTACCGTTACAGCCATCCCTTTAAACTCAAAAAAATGTGATATATTACCGCGTAAATCGAAATTTCGCAAATTACTGCCTCCGGGGCCGGCTATGAAATTTAGAAATTCGAAGTAAAACTACGATATATTTCGTTAAAATCGAAATTTCACGACTGAATCCCTTCGCAGCCGGCCATAATGCAGATACCTATTCGGAATAAATTCATAAAAATACAATGAATTTTGCGTAAATCGAATTTTCGCTACCGATTCCCATCGCGGCCGGCACTTGTTCAGATACCTAATTGAAAAAAAATCGTAAAAATTCGATATATATCGCGCAAATCGAATTTTTGCAGCCGAATCCCGTCGCGGCCGGCCATAATGCAGATACCTATTCGGAATAAATTCATAAAAATACTATGTATTTTGCGTAAATCGAATTTTCGCGGCCGAATCCCGTCGCGGCCGGCCCTTGTTCAAATACCTATTCGGAAAAAAATCGTAAAAACTAGGTATATTTCGCGTAAATCGAAATTTCAGGACCGAATACCGTCGCGGCCGGCCATAATGCAGATACCTATTCGGAATAAATTCATAAAAATAAGATGTATTTCGCGTAAATCGAATTTTCGCGGCCGATTGCCATCGCTACCGGCCCTTGTTCAAATACCTATTCGGAAAAAAATCGTAAAAACTCAGTATATTTCGCGTAAATCGAAATTTCAGGACCGAATACCGTCGCGGCCGGCTATAATGCAAATACCTATTCGGAATAAATTCATAAAAATACGATGTATTTCGCGTAAATCGAAATTTCGCGGCCGATTGCCATCGCGGCCGGCATTTGTTCAGATACCTATTCGGTAAAAAATCGTAAAAACTCGGTATATTTCGCGTAAATCGAAATTTCAGGACCGAATATCGTCGCGGCCGGCCATAATGCAAATACCTATTCGGAATAAATTCATAAAAATACGATGAATTTTGCGTAAATCGAATTTTCGCGGCCGATTCCCATCGCGGCCGGCACTTGTTCAGATACCTAATTGAAAAAAATTCGATATATATCGCGCAAATCGAATTTTTGCAGCCGAATCCCGTCGCGGCCGGCCATAATGCAGATACCTATTCGGAATAAATTCATAAAAATACGATGTATTTGGCGTAAATCGAATTTTCGCGGCCGAATCCCGTCGCGGCCGGCCCTTGTTCAAATACCTATTCGGAAAAAAAATCGTAAAAACTAGGTAGATATATTTCGCGTAAATCGAAATTTCAGGACCGAATACCGTCGCGGCCGGCCATAATGCAGATACCTATTCGGAATAAATTCATAAAAATAAGATGTATTTCGCGTAAATCGAATTTTCGCGGCCGATTGCCATCGCTACCGGCCCTTGTTCAAATACCTATTCGGAAAAAAATCGTAAAAACTCGGTATATTTCGCGTAAATCGAAATTTCAGGACCGAATACCGTCGCGGCCGGCTATAATGCAAATACCTATTCGGAATAAATTCATAAAAATACGATGTATTTCGCGTAAATCGAAATTTCGCGGCCGATTGCCATCGCGGCCGGCACTTGTTCAGATACCTATTTGGAAAAAAATCGTAAAAATTCGATATATTTCGCGCAAATTGAATTTTTGCAGCCGAATCCCGTCGCGGCCGGCCATAATGCAGATACCGTTTCGGAATAAATTCATGAAAATACGATATATATCGCGTAAATCGAATTTTCGCGGCCGAATCCCGTCGCGGCCGGCCCCTGTTCAAATACCTATTCGGAAAAAAATCGTAAAGACTCGGTATATTTCGCACAAATCGAATTTTTGCAGCCGAATCTCGTCGCGGCCGTTCATAATGCAGATACCTATTCGGAATAAATTCATAAAAATACGATATATTTCGCGTAAATCGATTTTCGCGGCCGAATCCCGTCGCGGTCGGACCTTTAAATTACTATATTCTAAGAAAATTCATTAAAATACCAGCACCAATTCAGATTTTACAAAATAATAATACGAATTAGGACGATGTTAACCGCGTAAATCGACATTTTACCACCACGGCTGTCTGCCAGATTCTAATTTACGAAATTATTTTTATATTTTTTTGCTAAAATCCATGTTTTTCGAATTACACAAACGAATTTTCGTGTGCGGGCAAAAATAAATTTCGAATTACGAATTTCGAATTAAAAAATCATTTTGTTTGAAAAAATTTTCTGTGGACTTTTTTTTGGCAAAAATTTCGAATTACGCGTTTTTTCGAATTATCGGGGTTCGAATTAACGGGGTTCTACTGTATTGGTAGTTCCTAGTCGAAATATGATTCAATTAAATATGATTGAATCGGATGGTGACACATAAAGCTCAGTTGGTAGAGTGCACCGGCAAGGTGAAGGTCCTGGGTTCAAGTCCTAAATGTGACCGTATTTTTTTCTGTTTTCAGAGTTTCGCTAATAGTATCTTCATTTAATAAAATATTAAAATTTGAGGTTTTACTCATTAAGTTAAAAATAAAAATTTATTGAAGGGCTCATTTGTGATCATAAATATTATTAAAAATATTTCCCGTCGTCAACATTCGGTGGGGGGAGTTTTTTGAAAGCTGACAAAGACCAAACACAAATTAAAGTGGATTTATTTATCCCAAGTGTTAGAATTCAAGCAATTATGATGTAAATGTTAAGTCTATTTACAGCCTCTGTAAGATAGAGGTTAAGGTTGACTTTGGATTCACATTGGTTTTGGGTTACAGTCCCTAAACGTATAATAATATATATGTAGTAAAATATCTTACAAATTATGTTGTTAGGAGATTCTAAGGCTATGTGCATAGAGGAAAATAAATGCAGGAAATAATTTCCTATACGAACATCCGATAGAAAAGTGTTGTATGTCAAAATTTTCTATTTTATCTCTGAAAAGTAAAGTGATTGTGATTATCTATGCCCAAATAAAACCATATTTAAGTTAGGTCACTTCATTGCCAACAGATTCGCTAGAATCTCTCATTTGTTTTCACTTTCCTGTAAAATTAACTTTTTGACATACAACACTTTTCTACGGAATTTGCGTTGTCATGAAAATTAACATAATATAATAACTATAAATAATAATAATTAACAGGTAAAGATATTTATGGCATATTTTTGTAGCTGTTAGCTTATTACCCATTCACTTCACACAATCTTTCCAATAAAATTTCTTACAATAGTAATCCTATAACATTTGAATGACAAACAAGAATTTAACCCTCCGGCATGATTTTTTACCTGCAAAATGATTATGATAAAGTAAAAAATAAATGTTTGTTCTTCTAAGATGCTCCTTTAACATTTCCCTTGTGATTCATAAACAAAAAGTGCAAAATTTGGGCAAATAACAAAAAAATGAAAACAAAATGAAAAAAGGGGCCATATTGACGCCAGGCACTTTAAAACTGTGATTTCAAAAGTGCGCATGCCCAAGGGTTAAATTCATCTTCCCAAATATGGGATTCTGTAAAATTTTCCAAAAAGACACCGAATTTACATCTGAAATTCTTGTTCATAATTAAAATTGGCCTACTTGAATATTATGGTAGTCTTCTTCCCTTTACAACTGCTTCAAAATCTTTGTTTATCAATAATAAATTATCCATCCTTCACTTGGCATTTTATACACAACCTCTTGAATTGTTCTTACACAACTCTTCAACATCCACAACACAAAGATTCCACAACTTTCATGTCCTTCAATTTACAGTCGAGTTTTTCCTTCTTTTCTCTTAGAACCTATGTTACAATTTTGTACACCGATCCCCAAAAAGCCTTTGGATTTGTAAGTATCAATTTTCCTACTTCCCTCGGATAATTTTTCTATTTTCTAACTGTTATCCTGGGACTTTTACAATGGACTGGTTGAATTATTCTGGAAACACCAAAAAGATGTTTATAGATATTAAATATTGAAACATTTAATTCATGGTGGAATTCTATATTAATATGACTTTTTTATGGATAGTGGAAGAAATTTATAAAGGTGTTTAGATCCATAAAAAGGCCATAGTTTAGATTACTGTCTGCCCATCTTCAAACCAGACTTGATCCATCATTTGCAAGGGAATCCAAAAATCATTCAGATGACCTTCAATTCAATTTTAAATCTACATATAGATTTAATATTTCCTTTGGAAAACCACCAGGATAAAAGCTTAGCGATTCTATATCTTTTGTGGGATCGTTATCAAGATAACGGACATAATCTCCTGTCAGATTTGTGTGATTTTTACGTGTTTACTTTCACATATTTTAGTTTAGATCGCTTTAAACACGGAATTCCTGCAAGTATGCATGATTATTTATTCATTTAATGTACGTTGTACATATAAAAAGCAAATAAATCACACAAATCTGACAGGAGATCACATCCGTTATCTCGATAACGACTCCACAAAAGATATAGAATCACTCGGCAGGTCAATATAAGGGATACCAAAAAGCATTCAGATTACTGGATCCGACTTCTAACCTTAAGATTTCCTATACAAAAGAAATGATTAGAATATTATATTGTGCACAACTTTCCACTTTTAGATTTGGTTTGCAAATTGATAAAGTACCAGGGAAAAAGGCCAATGTAAGAGATACCAAAAAAGCATTCAGATTACCGGACCCAACATCAATACTTTAGATTTCCTTTGCAAGAGCATCAAAAAAACAGATCAACATAAGAGATACCAGAATAGCAATCAGATTACTCCATCCAGATTCAATCCTTTATAATTTTTTCAAGTCCACCAGGAGTTCAGATCAGTTTAAGGGGCGAATTGCATCATGGAGTGAAATATCTTCTGTGGACTATCTTCTGCGGTTTAACTCCGTTATGACAGTTCCTGATACAGCCCCTGTTCGTCCTGCCCATCGCTTACCCCGCGCATGTTGAGCTGTCGTATCACACGCTCCAGGAAGAGCGCAGTCTCGCCGGTCGCGGAGAACTGGCCGCGCTCCGTACGGTGTTCTATGCCGCTCCACGTGACCACGTCCTCGCGCCCGGTGGTCACGGAGCGGCCAATGGTGAAGACGAGTCGACGCTCCCAGGCTATCGACAGTAGGTTGAGAACCTGAAGATAATGGTCATATTAAAACTAAAAAAATAATTGATAATGTGAAAAACTTGTGGCTCTTCTAAAAGATTCCATATTTGATGCACCAAGTAATTTTTGGGTGTCTATGGTTGACGGTTATTCTTTATTTAATCCAGTTGTTGGCTACTAAATCATGTGCCAATGTGGCCATAGGAAACTGATTTAATCATTATTTCCAGCAGATTTTACCCGTTTGCTTGCTGTTTTGAACCCATTCCCTAAAAGCCGCCAAAAAGGCTTTCCCTTTGACAAAATGTTTATTATTACAAAAATTCATTGCCATCTTAGTCTATATAAAAAACAAATTATATTAAAAAATGAATAAGAGAGCTGTCTGTAAAATAAGGGATCCAAGGTGCTGTGATCGCGAGGAATGACTTAACGCGCGATCCGACAACACTGGCGTGTAGCGTGGTTCCCACTTGCCAAATCAACCTAAGTCTCGGCGTGGCAGCCATTCGCGGTGAAGCTTCCACTCGCCACACCCGCCAGGTGTGAATTACACTTTGCAATTCGTTTTTTGTGTGCAAAGTTTTGTTTTTTGTGTACGGAAAACAGTGTATGAGCGCGAAAAACGTGAGCAAATGGTGCAGAGAATTGAAAAACACAAAGATCCTCAATAATACTTAAAAAAAGTAACATGCATTTTAAAAGAAATAATAAATAAAGCAAAGGACAAATTACGCACCCTTCTTCCTTGCTGGTTATCCGGCAAGAAGCACTGACGAGGGAATCCCACGGCATAGTAGGGCCGCCCCGGGGCTGGGTGCTCCGCCCCCTGCACCCCCGATACAACACTACGCACACACAACAAACTTACAATATATACAACCAACACAAGGTATAAGATACGGTTCACACGACACACAATTAATATGTAATAATAACTATGAAAAGAAGGGAAAAACCATCTTCTATTATTTTATAATGTTAACGTCCGTCCTGCACTCACCAGCTACAAATGGAAGTGCTGCCATCTCTAAGATTTCAATTGAACTGTAGAAGTTTTACTTGCAACTACAGATAATATAAAAAACTTTGAAATGTTTTTATCATACAATGGCAGATCTATTTATTTTTTAGAGTGGTTGATACTTTTTTTTTACATTAGCTCCACGTAGGAGGCCCTGAAGAAAATAATTTCCCTCTGGGCCAATGTCATCTTAGGGGATACTCTGTGGTTGGTTTTTTTAAGGAAAGGAAGTTCTAGGAAGGAAATAGGTATGAGGGGTGAGCAGGAATCTGGGGCTCAGTGTATTCAGGAGTGACAGACGTATGGATCTATCCCTTTAACTGCGGTGCAAGGCGATGGGTCGAGGGATTCTGGTTGGAGAGGTGAAAGACCTCCACAACCAGTCTCTCTCGATCCGGTCTGCCACGCAGCAGGTGGGCAGATACATTGGCCACCAAGATCTTGACAAACCTCACCCCTTGAACCCAGGCACCCCTGCTAAGTCACCAAACGTAGCGAACCACTTTGGGTAAACTATGACAGAGATGTTGGTTATCCAATAAATGGTTCCCGAGGCGGCGGTACCCATACCCGCCTCCCAAAATGCATACTGCTCAGTGAAATAAAACCATTTAATGAAAGATTATTATTAAAATTCCTCTCCTAAACACAAGCACTAGCTTTATTAGGAGAGTATATAAAATATGTAATATTAGAATGAAATAAACTTATTGTAAAAAATTTACTCAATAAAAAAAAAAAAAAAAAATAAAAAAAAAATATCTGAATAACCGGGTGCTTTCCAACCTTTCTCTTTCCCATCTCCTTTCCCTCCTCAATTTCCAAAATTGAAGAAGCCACAGTTCCTGCCAGTTTGACTGCTCTAGACAGTATCCACACTTTATATTTTTAAAAGCATCAAATTTATTTAATCCACTAGAAAAAAGTGCTTAATATTGGTTTGTGTGACAGGGGTTAAGTGTTTATGTGCACGCGATTAAACAATAAAAGACCAGAATTAATATTCTTAAAACTCAAATTTTTCTGTTCCTAGTTTAAAACTTAAGCTATTATGTTCATTTGAACAAATATTGGGTCCCAGAGGTAATCCATAAGTACATATAAGCATTTCACTAAAACAACACTTTAATCAGGCATAGAACACAAAACGTTGCTAGACAACAAAACACAAACCCGCTTACTAATAAACGTGTTTTAAATTTTACACAAACTGACAAATAATAACCATTTACCATTTTACATTTATGTGAAATTTAAAACAACTTTATTAATAAGCCTCTAAAACATTCCAGTGATAAAGGAAGGAATGTACGCACTTGTAAGTGATCTGTATGGTGTGGGTGGTGGCCGCCTGTCCCGGGAGGGCGTGGGGCTGGAGTCCCCAGCCCATGGTGCCCGGGGGCTGGTTACCCCGCATCTCCCCATACACCTTGGAGCACACGGGGCACTGGATGTAGAGGGCGCCCTAAAACAATAAATCATTTATTTATTTATAAATTATATTAGGATGATCCTCATGGAGCATTCGAAAGGAACGTACGTTCTTATATTGATGCGAGTGAATGTATACCGGGGTTTTGTGCTTTGCACACAAAAAACGAATTACAGAGCGTAATTCACACCTGGCGGGTGTGGCGAGTGAAAGATTACGCCGAGACTAAGCGTCGCAGAGAGTGCAGTGTGATGGGGATTTGGCGTTGGTGAACCACGCTACGCCAGTGTTGCCGGATGGGGCTTAAAATCTTTCATCGCGACTGCAGCCCTTGGAGACCTTATTTCACAAAAAGCCCTTGTATATTCTGCTTGCCTAAATGCAAGTGGAATTGTTTTATTGAGAATATGTGACATATTGACATAAGTTGACGTATTGGTGAATTCATTCCCGTTTTCAACAAAATTCTTCCATTGCGACCAACGAGAGGGCTTACTATTATTGTTTTAATTATTTTAATAAATTTGTAAAATTGAAACTCTGTTAAGAAGTTCTCTCTTAAAAAGTTTTATGGCTTAAGAAGTTTGGTTTTTTCGGTCACTCCATCCAAAATTGGCCCAATTTTTCCCATATACATATAAGGTTTTCCTGCTTAGGAAGTTTGTTTTTTCCGGTCTGGAAACTTCTTAAGGGGGTTTCACTGTATATACTATATTTAAAGAGATACTTATATATTTTGAGACGATGTGTACTAGTTATACATCACGGAAAGAAAATCAAAGAAAGGTTAACCGGGAGCTAAGAGATGTCGACTCCAGATACTAATATCTACAGCCTGTATGTCGGACGAATATCTACAGCTCAAACTGCTGACTAATATCTATGAGAACCAAAGTGAGGACGAATATCTACAGCTCAAAGTGAGGACGAATATCTACAGCTCAAACTGCTGACTAATATCTATGGAACAGGTGATGTCGACGAATATCTACAGCACTGGCAGAGGTTGGATTTGCAATTATGTATGTATATTGGCATAATGTAATATTGCGTTATTTATTTATTTATTTAAGGAACATAAACAGTCTTAGTAATAAAATATACATAAGAGGATGGCAAAAAAACAGACCAATTATTAATGTTCACAGATAGGTATTTAGAAACATAAAAGTAACTGAATGTAAACTAGAACATTTAAGAAAAAATAAAAACAGAACTAAGCAGCAATTTAAAAAAAATAATAATACAGATGTTAATTCAACAAGTGATAAACATGTTATACACAACAAAAAAATAATTAAAACAATACTTAAATAGACTGCGAAAAGGTATTTGGGTTGGGACGGGTAAGGGGAGGAGAGGGATAAGGGAAAGTTGCCACGCAAGTAATATAAAAATATTAGGTACAATAAATTTAGTCATGAATATGTGTTATGTGTTATTCGCACTTAGAATGTAACACAAAGAAATTCTGTAACGACAGTAACTAGCAGTGAATATGTCAGCAAGTGTGTCTATATGTGCAAGTTTATTATTATAGAGTTACATGTCCGTTGTATAAATTCATTTTGGTTGGAATTAGTGTTGCATCTATCAATGTAGAAAAGGGTATATTGTCTGCTGTATCGAGTCGGCGTGTGGAAATTTATTTTATTTAGCAGCTCCGGGCAGTCAACTTTTGAGTTAATAATTTTGTACAGAAGCATCTGATCAGCGACAAGCCACCTATTGAGCAGTTTCGAGATTCGAAAATGTTTCTCGATTTTGTCTTAAGAATTGTATATGTTGAATGATTTAAAATTGAGGAATTTGAGAAATCGCTCCTGAACTCTTTCTAACCTGTTAACATAAACAATATAGCGCGGGTTCCAAACCTGTGAACAGTATTCCAGGTGAGGACGAACATGAGAAATGTACAGAATCAGATAGGTCTTAGGGTTTTTGAAAAATTTGCATGTTCTCAGTACAAAGCCTAGACTCTTTGTTGCTTTGGTGACAATATTATCAACGTGTTTATCAAAGGTAAGTTTAGAGTTCAAAATAACCCCGAGGTCATAATCTTTATTTGTTAACAGCGATCCAGAAATGGTGTATTCATGCAGTATTTTTATATGGGTGAATGTGACTTTGCAACATTTAGAAATATTGATAAAAAGCTTATTTCTGAGACAGTAATCCGTCAGTCGGTCAAGATCTTCTTGTAAACGCACAGAAGTTATGGGAGCTTATAGGAAGGTATTATCTTCATATCGTCGGCAAATAGTAAAATTTGAGCGTTGTGAAAACATGTCGTAATATCATTTATATAGATAGTGAAAAGCAAAGGACCCAAAATGGACCCCTGAGGCACACCAGAAATAATGATTTTCCAGATGGAAGAAAATCCACCTACTGTCACAGAATGGGACCTGTTTGTTATGTATGAAGATAACCAACAAAGGAGATCTCCATGAATACCATGATTAGCAAGTTTTCTAAGTAGGATACTGTGGTTGATCTTGTCAAAGGCTTTGCTATAATCAGTATAAATTGTATCAACTTGCACACGTTTATCCATAGAGGCAGACAAAAAATTTATAAATGTTATAAGATTTGTAGCAACAGAGCGACCTGCAAAGAATCCATGCTGAAATTCGTTGATCGAATTCTTTACCACAGGGAATAACTGGTCATAGACTATGTTTTCGAACACCTTTGAAAAAATGCAGAGCTTGGAAATGGGTCTATAATTATCTGCTTCGCACTTAGTTCCCGATTTATGAATTGGTGTGATGTACGCTCTTTTCCATATATCTGGAAATGTACCAGTCTTAAGCGATATATTATACAGTATTGATAGCGGAATTGACAAATGATTTGCACACTCGGTAATGAACAGTGGTGGGATACCATCTGGCCCAGCACCCTTGCTGGAATCGAGCCGTTTTAAATATTTAGATACAAGATCAGCATCGATAAAAACTGATCCTATCTCACAAACCTGATTAACTACGGAATCGTGGCAGGAAGTCCCCAGAGGGTCAGCCGGTTCATAGACGGAATGAAAATATTCAGCAAAATAAATCACAGACTGCCTGGCCACCCTCGGCTATTAAATCCTTAAGATTCAATACGCTAGGAATAGATGCTGATAGTTTTTTTGATTTAACATATGACCAGAATGCCTTGGGATCTTTGGCGATATTCTCTTCTGCATTATTAATAACCTAACCTTACCTAACCTAACCTAACTTAAAATAAATTAAGTTTTTTAAATTGCATATGCAATATTACGTTATGCCAATATGCTATACATAATTGCAAATCCAACCTCTGCCAGTGCTGTAGATATTCGTCGACATCACCTGTTCCATAGATATTAGTCAGCAGTTTGAGCTGTAGATATTCGTCCTCACTTTGGTTCTCACAGATATTAGTCCGATTTGTTCAGTTTTTGGAATTCCTGTAGATATTACTAGACGCCTCCAGAGATGTCACCTGAAGCCGCACCAATACCGCGCATGCACAAAATATAATAAATTGATATCAAACATTGACCGGTCCGCGGCGATAAAAAGATTAGGCGATAGAAGCACAAATCTTTGCTACAAAACACAGTTGAAACAGACACAAAATCAATATCCCCTCACCTTATTAGTCCTTTGCTGCCTTGTCAGCATCCTATTCAGGCATGCCAGGTGCATCATGTGTGAGCAGAGCGACAGTGCCACCACGAGGCGGGGTTTGCCCTGTGGAGTCTGCGGAGGCGGCGGAGGCCCCGGAGGCGCCAGCGGGGCCAGACAAGGCGGACACACGGCCCCCCACTGGACAGTTTCCACCACGCGGACGAAGCCGGAGATTACGCTAGACGCTGCATCCACACCTGAAGTAAATAATAATAATAATAAAAGGTGGAAGATTTGATTCATGAAAAAAATCACCACTGGACACTAATATGTTATTATCAATGATGAAAACATAAGCACATCTACAAATGTAAAATACTTAGGTCACATCATCACTGAAGACCTCTCGGATGATGGTGATATTGAACGACAGAGGAGAAGTATCAGTGTATTGTCCAATATGATTGCCCGAAGATTCTTCTAATGCAGTAACCATGTAAAAAAAAACATTGTTCAATGCATTTTGCACTAATCTATACACGTGTGAAACATGGTGTCACTACCGAACCACCTCTATGGAACGACTCCGCATCCAATATAACAATGCATGCAGAATTATATTTGGGTTCAGAAGATATAGCAGTGCATCGACAATGTTTACGTAACTAGGATTGCACGGATTCGCTAGTCTGATGAGACACCGAGTCACTGGAGCCAGGATGCGGCTAATGGCCTCCGATAATACAGTGGGGACCGCAGCATTCCAGCACCAAACACCACTCATGAGTGAGCACTGGGCCCGAGCTCACCCCAGACCATGCCCTACATACAATTGATTATTTACTTATTTTATTTATTTATTCATTTATTTTTATATTATTTAATTTTTTTTTTTTTTCTATTCTATGTACTTGATTTAAAAAATCTGTTGGGTAAATATATATAATTAATTATATGGGACGTGTGGGATTGCACTATCCTCCCCACATCCTGGAATAAACACATTATTATTATTATTATTAATTAAATGAAGACAATATTAGCGAAACTCAATCGAAAATCTGGAGACAGAAAAATCAGAAAAAAATATTGGCACCTCTGGGACTCGAACCCAGGACCTTCTGCTTTCATGGCAACAAATCTGCCAACTGAGCTAAGGTGTCTATATCCAATTCGGTCACTTTTAACTGTATCATACTTCGACTAAGAACTACAAACATTATCTTCATTTTCTTAACCTGTCACGGGTCGGACCTTTTGGACCTTCTTCTTCTTTTTATGAATTTTGAAGCACCACTTTGAATTTGGAATTGAATGCTTTGTTAATTAATTTTAAGCTCTCATATATTTTATTGACCGAAACACATTCCTAGAACAATAAACTATGTACTAAAACTTCATTACTTGCGTTAATTTGATAAATTGATAGGTTTTATGATGTTTTCGTAAAGAATTCCGCATCAGATTTAATCGCGGCAAAATTTGACACTTCGACTCCACAGATAAAAATCATTTAAAAATATTCTGGTGCTGCCAGGTGAATGAAATAAGTTGCTATATCTTCTACGATGGGATGGTCCGATGCTCTGTGGGGAACCCGCTTGCACAGCGCGGGTGTAAACTGTGTGCCCTAAAGTTAAAACTTAGACTTACGGATTTCAATACTTCGTTTGTATGGAAACACTATGATATGAAACTATGGTATGATATTTGGGTAAGCTATTCTGACCTTGTTCTTCATACAAATCCTGTACACAGAAGGGTCAAAATCGCATTCAAAAATATTTTTTTCGAACTTTTTCCCGCGCGCATGCGCACAGACACGACGCATCCGCGCGGCTCCGGCCAATTACCGGTTAATACACATATTATTGGCTACTATCTTTATGTATGATTGCAATATTCAAACCTGAACTAAATGCTATCTAGATAGAGTCTGGATAAATTTTTATCCATTTTATTTTTAATATGCGATATCTACTACTATCCTAGACTTGCTGAAAAGTCAATAGATGTCGCATATTGAAAATATGTATTAAAATATTTATCGCATATTGAAAATGATTTATTTTGCAGTCTGTCAATCTATTACATATTGAGTATGGTATTATAACATGGGGATATCGTTGAGTAAGGTCAAAGTCGGTAACCCAAGAGACTTTTCTTTAATAATCCTGTAGGACGAAGAAGTGAAGACTCTTCAGTTATAACTTCCTCCTTCTATTTAGTAAATCTGCTGGAGTGGAGGAGCTTCTAGTGGCGACCAAGACTCTTCAAGGGTCGAGGTGCCGAGGATAATGAAGGCAAGGTTTCTTACCGACTATACTGCCGTTAGAGGAGGGTGTCTTAGGTCGAGTCATCTGACCGGGCAAGGGATCACTGTCAAACACGTCATCACTGCCCATACTGCAGTCTAGGAGGTCACTGACAGATTGCTGGAAAAAGGACAATAACCAATATTAATACAAGTAATTCTATGAACATTCTCTCATTTCATTCATAAAAGAAATTTATTTTTAAATAGTACGTACACGACACTTATAAAATATATATACATATATAAAATTTCGCAGGTGACGTGTAACTATGTCGTGGCCATATTTGTTTCATTTGAGAGTAGGTCGTGTCAAAACACGCATTATTTGTTGATTGTTACATAAAATTGTATTACTTATAATGTGTGAATCTTATAAAATATCACTGATAGATTTTAAGTATTAAATATATTTTAAGTAAAAATAAAAAGTTTTGTGAGTAATATTTATTATGCATTTTTTTTTCATGATTTGGTATTCGGTATTCGGCCGAATATTGCGCACCATTCGGCCTTATTAACAAAAGTAGCCAAATAGGCTGAATACCGAATAGTAGCCGAATATTCGTGGCATCTCTAGTTATTAGTCCTCTAGTAAAATAACGGTTAGATACACATAAAAGGGTTTACCTGATTGAGGCTGTCTTTGCTCTCATGGCTGAGGTAAGTAGATATAGTGTCCACGCTGGGCCTCCGTCCTGACCTAGTGCTGGAGGAGTCTGCGTCCAGGCTCCCGCTCTCCGGGGGCGGCCTCTTACTGTCCGGGAGCAAGCCCCCGTGGCACCCCCCGCCCATAGGGGCACTGATGACAGGAGTTTTGTGGCCTGGATGAAAGATTAGAAGATGGAGATTAGAAGAAAACTTTAATTGTGTTCATTCTTAAATTGAAGATTATTGTAAGATGCAGTGGGTGGCTTTCAGTAATGTTAGCCGTATCCTCAAAAACAAGAAAATATATTCAGATATTAGTAATCATGTTCGCGAAAACAAAATTTTGCCAGGTATCTATTGCCTTGTGAGATAAAAAGACTCGTGAGCCGACACAACTGCAAACCCTGTACAAATAGCAAGAGCGCCCAAAGGTTGAATTTGGCAGCCACCTCTGATCTGGAGGTACAAAATACCTGAAAAAACCTCACTCTACAGAAACGGGCGGTCCGTTTAATAGATTCTCATCTTAAGAAATAGATTGCAATCTTTAGAACACAGGCGACAGGTGGGAATGCTATCCTCGATCTACTGGTCAATGGAAGATTTTCCGAGGAACTAACGTCATTGATTCCCTCGGCACCGATGCATAGTCGGGAAACACACCAAACGCGTGCCCAACATATGTACACAAGTCGCTTCTTCGACTCGTTCTTGAGTTCAACAGCTTGGCTGTGGAACGATTTGCTGGCCTCTCTGTTTCCTCCTTCCTACAACATGGGTCTCTTCAAGACCAATGTTCATTCCTTCCTCTTCTCAAAAAGACCCTCCACACAGCATTTCAGATGACATAGGCTCTGAGGGAAATTATATTCCTCAGGACTTCCTACGTGGAGTTAATGTAAAAAAAATCCAATAGGACGGACTGGCCAGTTAAATATACATTGTAAACCTTGCGATAACGTAAATAAAGCAACTTGTAATCTCGACGAACCTCGATCTTTATTGAAGTTTTCCCAAACATATTTCAAGCAATCTCAATCGCTGGTATTGAAGAACATCACATTTATGTATTCAGAATGTTGTACAATCTGACCTACAATATAATTGTGCTCACCGAAGATATTCAAATTATGAAGAATCTGTCTAGCAAGGTTGGGCTTGCTCTTGTCCCTCTGAACGTGCGGGGGCGGGGGTCCCCTTTGCTCGGAGGCTCGGGGCTCCCTCTCCCGCGGTGGGGGTTTGGCAGGGGCCCGGCCCCTGACTGTCTCGGGGCCCGGACCTTGGCTGTGGGAGGACTGCTGGCTGTGTGGCTGCTGAAATTACACACAATAAATGTTAGTTTTTAGAATTCGCCGGCTTAGACTTTTGTAATCACAGTGTTGTTTCCATGCACGATTGCAAGAAGTTTCCACGGAAGTTTCTACCACAATGACTGATCATTAGAAATGATCAGTCATTGTGGTAGATATTTGAAGACGTTTTCTGGCAATAAAACTTTGAGTCAACAAAAGGATAGTCGCACAATGTGACTGAATTCTAATTGTATTTTTAATGTTAACAAAAATTTTTGTTCCAACGAACGTGATGAGAAAACATTATTTAACCCGTCTGCTTGGTTCAATATATTCGCACCTCACAATCCGGAAGCCTCGGTTTCGTCAAACCGTCACTTTGGATCGAGATTGTAAAATATCTACGCAATATAGCTTTCATATTTCAAAGCCAATAAGAAGCATTATTTCGTTCTCTTTCTGGTTAAAAGAAAAATACATATGTTTGCATGAGAGGAAGAGAGATGCGAGAGAGCGAAATGTAAGGTCGCTCTGGGACGTTTTTGGTCTTATGAAAGTATAACGTGATTACGTGTTTTGGGATCTATTTATTCCTAAACAAGCAGACGGGTTAATAATTTGTACAGCTTCATGATACTGAAAAGCATTCGGAGCACTTAACCACGAGGGCGGCTATTTCACATTACCACAACCATTCTGTATATGGACGGTTATGGTTTTACTCATTGTTCAAAATTGGTACCCTTAAATAAATTTACATATTTTTAGCGAAGTTAATATGAACCATCCTATACCAGTCGATAATGGTGAAACTACTCTACACAGTACATAACTACTCTAGCAGTAGTTTTTTGTGGCACAAACTGAGACTTCATACTACCTATATTTAGTTTACCTTTACTTGTCTACTTTAGTCTACTTATCTCCTTTTGTATTATTTTGATGTATATAACAGTGTTAGAAAGTCACAACACCAAGCTTTGTACTGGCTTTTAAAAGTTTACAATAGACACTTCGAAGTAATTGTAATATATTCCAAAAAGTCATTGACCGTTGTTGTTTGCATTTTTGCGAAAGATTTGTCAAAGTTTGTGAATTTTTTTTAATTATTTTTATATGAAACGGACAAAAAGCGAATTGACAATAACCTTTATAATAACTCTGAGTAATTAAAAATGTTTTTTAGTTTCGAAATAAAGTGATATTTTTACAGTTTCACAGTAAAGCACAAAACAATCATTAAAAAAAATTCCTGTATTTTGAAATTAATATTTTAATAAGTTTAATGGCATAATGTCCATTTTGGGATCCGTTCAAAAACAGCGAAACTATTGGAAAAACATAAACCGGGAATATTTCTAAGTAAATCATAAATCTGACTGATCATTTAGAGTAAATAAGATAAAATGTAAGAATACTTCAAGGGTTAATTTAACGCTTCCGAATGATGTTGGTGAAATAGGGAAGCAGGTACCTACATCTTTCTTTAAAAATGCAGAAAAAAAAAATTAAATGAATATAATGTCACTTACCAAGTTCTGATTTTTCCCGGTGGCATGATTTGACTGATTGTGATTGGTTTGGGCGTGGTTAGCTTGCGAATGGTTGGACTGGCCGTGGCTAGACTGGCTGTGATTAGACTGTTGACTGTGGGTTGACTTTGAGCTGGTGGAGGAGACTATGGACGCCATGGACTTAGTGCTGGAGCCCGTGTGCTGGTGTGGGATGGTGCGACGGCCGGGCGGGGGGAAGGCAGCTGCAAATTCATTATTCATGGACAATGTTACTTTATTATTTACACTAATGCGTATCTTCCCTCATCGCTTTCTTTGGAAACAATAAATTATGATTTGAAATACCATAAAAATCTTTTAATACACAATTTTTGTTCTAAAATATTGCAAAAATATGAAGAAAAGTTACTGTATGTCCACTGGTCATCAGAATTTTGTAAAGCAAATAATATTTGGCTGATTTATAAAGCGCCGTTTTTGTGAAAAATCACCTCAAGGGCGCTGAAATAAACTGAAACACATTAAGGCGATCCTATAGTACAGGAAAAATCGAAATCGGAATTCACGCCCCTTTATGGGAGGAGTTTAAAAATACTTGAGAAAAAGCTTTTGGAAAGGTTGGAAAAGGTATTTGAGAATTTTGGAGCCTAATACGTCTATTCACCCGCTCCGTCCGGGGGATTACTGACAGAAAATAGGTGTGGCTACCAGTCGTTCTTCGATGGACGGTATAAGGTTCACTTTGAAATTCCAAATTCGTCAACTGCCGTATTGTCGCCGTGATGTCAAAAATAACAATGCATATTATATTTTATTTTGTGAGGTTCGGGCGTAAATTTTTTTTTTTTGCGATTATCATAAAAGAACTGAATTTGCCACATTAAACAATAAAACCATATCCGAAAAGAGGTTTATAAATAGGAGAGTTTGGACTTCAAAGTGTTTTTTACAGACCTTATAATTTTTTTTTTTCTAGACAAAAGACTAACAAAATTACTGATATTTTTTAGGGCCAAGATATGTTCTACATGAAATATTTCATTGAAGCATCTATAATACTTCTAAGCGATCTTTGTGAAGATTTGTATTATTTAGTATGGCTTTATCTTAATGTAAAAGAAAAGGTAAGACACTACTTTAAAAAGTGTAAAAAATTACTTAGTTTAACTTTATCCCTGAAATATATACTTGAAAGGGCAATTATTTTAACAATTTCTATTATTACAGCTAAGTAGTGTCCGACTGAACTTTCGGTTTCGGTTTCAGCCTAGTTTTGCCAAATTCGGCCAAAAAACGAGTTTCGGCTTAGTTTCGGTTTCGGCCGCTATCCGGCCGAAACTACGGCCGAAACCGAAACTAAATTCGGGAGTGCCATTCAATATGACCAAAGTTTAGAAGAAATTACTTGGTTCTTAAGATGAAAGCTCTTACATATTGTTTGGCAAGAAAGTGTAGAAATTAATTAATTTGGAACTAAATTTTTTCATTACTATGGTAACACCGAAATACTCGTTTTGTCAATGACATTTTGTATGGCTCTTGGCTTTACTGACTTTAATCATGTAGAACACACTGAAAATCGCTCGTTTAGTGTTTTTTTTTTCATTGTTTGCCTGTGCATTGTTCGAATTGAATTAAAATGAACAAACCAATACGTAGTGGTGGAAGAGAAGTTGTAAACTGCGTGTTTCAACGCTGCCTAGCTGAATATCGTGCGAAGAAGCTCCTATCCAATTTGAAAGAAGTTTACAAACGAACTGCAGAAATGAATGGTACGTGGTATAGTTTTTTTTGGTAATTCTTCAGAACAAACGTCAACGGTTAACACGCACTTTTTTTTGATAAAACTTTTAGATTCTTCTTAATTACCATAAGAGACAACTATTTGCATTGGGGAAGGTTGAAAATGTTACATTTTTAATTTTAGTTACGTAAATTGAAAATTTGCTTTAACACCGTCAAATCACTCTGTTTGCAATATTATTGTTATTTTAATATGTTGGTATTACTGATATTTTACATTCTATGTTACACAAACCTAGCGTAGCCGCTAAACTACTTGAAAACTGGGATGTTTTTCTTGCCTTGACGTGAGTAGGCGTTATAAAGGGGCACTTTCTTTTGAATCACAAACCATGTTACACAAACCTAGCGTATAGGTTTTTTCGGTTACGCGCCTTTGAATATATTGCCATGAAGTCAGTTACGGTATGATGTAGCCTTCCATATACTATCAGTAATACCAACATAATAAAATGACAATAATCATTACAAATTGCATATGGTGAAGCGTTGTGTCTAAATACGAAAGCAAATTTTCAATTTACGTAACTAAAATTAAAAATGTAACATTTTCAACCTCCTCCAATGCAAATAGTTGTCTTTTATGGTAAATAAGAAGAATCTAAAGGTTTTATAAAAAAAGTGCGTATTAACCGTTGACGTTTGTTCCGAATATTTACCTTTTTTTTAATAAATTTCATTAGTATTACAAGATTTATGCCAATTTTTGTGCGATTATAACCATTACAATCTGATTTGAGGTTATGTTTAAAAATCCAAATTTGACATTTCCATTTGACAGTTAATATTAGGCCACAAGAAAAATGGAATAACTCAATTTAAAAAAAAAATAATAATATGCAACTTCTTTAAACTCATAGAAATGTAACTTGTTCTTAATTTTCTCTTTCTTTCTTTCTAAATGAATATTATCAGGTGTGCTTTTTTAAAACTACCTTCTATAGAATAATCATTTTATTGATGTTTTCCACATACAGGTAAATCTGAAAAGTAAGATAAATCGTCAAGGAAGGGAAAAGGCAGATGGAAAATTTGAAACACCGGGAAAACGGAAAATAGCATAAGTGTTGATGATTAAAAAAAATTGTTGCAAAAACAATTGTCAAACAACATCAAATTGTGATGAAAATCGAGGCAGATTATTATGTACGAGGAAGTACTCTATATGATGATATAGATGAACTGATAAAACGTTTAGATGAAGATGAAGATATGGAAGAAGAAGAATCATATGAGGACTAAGACAATAATTATTACATGTCGGGTGTTGAATAAATATACTCAGATTTTTAAATACCTATGTACCTACGTTTTTATAACAAAATAAACGCCCACTTAAAACCTGTTTTGTTTTATTTTACTTCTATTAAATTATGTGTTTTTGTGCAAAATTTATGAAAATACAAACACGTTATGAAATATGCATTTTGGCTGAAGGGTTTTTTAAAACATACATTCATTGCCTTATGAGCCATCACGGTGTTGCCATTTAAAACCAAGAAATTGATCGCAGCGCCATCATTTATTTTCTACACTTAATTGCCAAACTGTACACACCTTTAACTTCAACAGTAGAATAGAATTAATACATTTTAATGTCAATGGCATCCAGTTGGATGAACTAGAAATTTTAGAGATCAGAAAGAGTGTGAATGCGAATTTGAATATTAAATAATCAAAAATTGTTCTTAAATGACCCAATATTAAACCTATTTCCTTTGTAAATTGTTCCATATTGCCCTTCGTCCCCTACCCATTCTCATCTTTCCATTGTTACCATTGTCTATGTCTATTATTTTTCCATTGACACCACTGTCTTTGTCTACTATTTAAAAATATTTAAAAATAGTATTATTAAAACCCAGAAGAAGTGAGCGCTGCTCACGAAACATGTCGGTTTTTATAAACAATAAAAGTGGTAAAAACTAAGTATTTTATTAATTTGAATTAAAATGGTGCCACAAAATATGTTTGCTGTGTTGGAAGAAGTGAAAGCTCATCATGTAGTGTCTGTTTTAATTTTATAAGAAATTATTTTGTTCTTAAGATGAAAGAGTATTTTTGGTTTAGTGTACCTAAACAAATAAGATTTAAAAGAAGTAATTTGGTTTTCTATCATTTATTTTATGTTATTTGTTAATAATGTTCAAATAGGTAATGCCTACTATTTCTTTTTTTAATATTAGTTACAAAGCGATTTATGATAACGATTTCAAAAAGCGTAAATAATTTATTTGAAATAAGGAGTGATAATTATGTTATGTTTATTTTAGTTCAAATATCAGAGACTGAATGATTAATATACTCGTATGATTTGAAAATAAAGGGTGACTAATTAAGATTGACTTTTTTCCTACGAAAACATGACCTTATATGGAAGTTTCGGTTTCGGTTTCGGCCGTAAAAACTAGTTTCGGTGGGACACTACAGCTAAGCAACAAAACAAGAATTTGCTACTACATATTGAGAACGTGGACCACTTTAAACCATTAAAATGTCTTTTATATTTGTAGACTTACCATTAACATAATAAGATAGACTCAAGGAACTAAGATACCAATGTTAAAAGAAAGAAGAGAAAGGGGTGACTTGATAGAGACTTTCAAAATTTTAACTGGACATTACAGTTGCCTTGGCATCCTTCACCACCAACAAAAATATAAATCTCCGTGGACATTAAAAAAAATAACACAACACCTTTTGCATCCAATCCTAGAAAACACTTCCTTGCAAATAGAGCAGTGGAAGTATGGAACAAACTTCCACTACATGTCATTCCAACATGTTATCAATGCTAATCATATAAAACAAATTAAAACTCTGGATTCATATTCGGAGAGAAAAAAAGACGAAGTTGGGTTCTTAAATTTCAACTGTACAGATGATAGGGTATTAATAGAAATAGACAGAAATATCCATCTATATACGTCCTTACCCATATAAAACAAATTAAAATTATAAAATCCTAAATAAGCTAAATCCATAAATAGATTTGACAGGATTTACTACTGTACTGCATCTCTTCCCTCATTTATAAGAAAACTCTCTTTATGTGTTTTACCCACACTTTCAATCATCTTTATGTTTAATTGTAAATTAAATTACTCTTATATATGATATTCAATTATGTACCTCTACGCCTGTCTCAACACAGGTATACCCTAGCGAGACAGGCATCGAATAATATATTGTAAACATCACGTATATAGATCAATAAAAAAAAAAAAATACTATCAGAATCAGATAATTTAGAATATGGCACTGCATTGCATAAAACTAACTGAGTAACCAACACGCCATTTCCCCTCATAGGTAGAAAGGATAGACCTGTCTATGCTCTTTATCTGCACATACTCCTTGCTTCATTCACATTTACACATCATCTCTCATAATATATTCTACTGCTATTCTGACTCTTGGCATGACCGAAATCAAGTATTTGCATATTAAATTATCAAAAATATAACCTTGCTCCCTGGCCCTGGTGAGAGGATAGGGGGGCTGCTGCACCCTGCGCAGGGTGCCCACCTCCTCGGGGGAGCCCCCGCCCGCCTCCAGGGCGCACTGGAGCCCAAGGGGCAGAGCCTCCCAACCGTTGCCCGAGAGCCTCTCCCAACGGATGCCACGACCTGCCGGACTGGTCACGGGGTAAAGGGATCGACGAACGGCACACTCTAGTGATAGGCCCTCTGAAAAATATAAAAGAAAGTATTATAATTTTAATTACTTCAGTTAGAATGATCCCCAGATAATAAGACACAAACCCGGGCACTCCTGCTAAGTCACCAAATGTAGCGAACCACTTGGGGTGACCTATGGCAGAGGTGTTGGTTATCCAATGAATGGTTATCCAATGAATGGTTATCCAATGAATGGTTATCCAATGAATGGTTATCCAATGAATGGTTATCCAATCAATGGTTATTAAATGAATGGTTATCCAATCAATGGTTAGACAATGAATGGTTACGCAATGAATGGTTACCTATACCCGCCTCCCAAAATACAACATGATATGGGCGTAGGACCAGTGTGCACATCGATATGGGAGCATAGTATTGCATGCATCGAGTGCGTGGGCCCAGAAAGTCTGTGCCTTTAACATTTGATGCCAAAGGTGCGGCTAGTCTAACATATATAGTATAATAATAATAACATAGAATTTATATAGCGCAGTTTTGTGATATTTCACTTCAAGTGCGCTATATCACACTATCAAGTATCACACTCACCATGCTTGTCCATGCACTGAGTCTGCGTACGCAGGTTGACGTAGCAGCCGGCCAGTGCGGGATCGGCGTCACTGAGCAACACGCGCGTCAGCTGCTTGGCATGGGCACGCTCTAGGTGCTGGGCCACCGGGGGCCCGTGGGGCAGCCAGCGGCCTGTACCCCCATCCTGCCACTCCCAGACCACCACGCAGTGGTGGGACCCCATCGCTAGCTGCAACAATTACAAAAATATGAATGAATGGAATGTATTTTGAAAATATAAAAAAATGAGTACATTTGAACATGTATAACAAAAGAATTAACCGCTCAGGCTCGAGGCTATTTTGTCGGAAGGCAAAAATATTTTCATTTTGCAATAAAATCCAAATAAATGGAATATTCTGAACGCATCGGAAAACTAAAAACTGTTTTTGAAAGGTGATGAGATATGTTTTCAAATTTTGTAATTCGAAATAAACATATAATTTTAAAATGTTGAATGCAAATGTAAAAAAGATTTACAAATGGCTCACCTAACGTTCTTTATAACTAAAATTACTGATAATGAAAAAAAATACAAACATATTTTATTAAGCAAATGAATAAATTTTATTTGTTCATATGAAGCGGATACTTTGTGATGTGACATTATAATTTAAAATAAAACAATTACTTTGTAAACACCACTTTTATTTTATATACTTTATGCTAACCGGGTTTCGCTACAACCTTAGCTTCTTCAGGGCAGTATAATAGTAAATTATAAGCGTTAGTGTCAACTCCCTTTTTTGTTGTTTAATGTAAAAATAATTAAATGAAACTGACGACACAAAGTGAATTTGCAAAGATGAAGAAGTAAAAATAATTAATAAAAAATTTCCAAAGTGTCATAAATTTTTTTCAAATTGCGTTCGGAAACTTTTTGTCAATTATTTTGTGGTTAATTTTTACATTTACATATAAAGTTTGGTGTTTTCTCTTTCTGTTTTTAACATGGCGTTTAGATCATATTTCTTCGATTGGAGAATTATATTATACGTTTGTTGGTACATCGCCCTTGAGGTGATTTTTCACAAAAATGGTGCTATGAAATCTTTAAAATATTAAATCATAATAGTAAGTAACCACTTCCATGGAACCTATATGAGTTGTTTGTTCTGAAAAGCAAATAAAATTAGCCTGAGGACTTAAATCCACGTAATTATAAGTTAATGTCAATAGCTTTAGTAAAATTGGTTATGGTTTTGTTAACAGTTTTGTTGACAGAATAAAGATATAGAATGAGAAGGAATAAAGAAACTTTTTAACATTATAATTATCTGGGAAATAACAAAGCATGTACAAACTGTCGAACTATAATAAATAATTACAATACATTTTTTTTTTTACATTTACTCCACACAGGAGGCCCTGGGGAAAATAATTTCCCTCGGGGCCTATGTCATCTGAGATGCTGGGTGGAGGGCCTTTGTGAGGAGAGGAAGGAATGGACATTGGTCTTGAAGAGACCCATATTGTAGGAAGGAGAAAACACAGAAACCGGCAAATCGTTCCACAGCCGAGCTGTTGAACACAAGAACGAGTCGAAGAAGCGATCCCCTTTCTCATGTGACAAATGACAAATGTCAACCGTGTACACATGTTGGGCACACGTTTGGCGTGTATCCCGACTACGCACCGGTGCCGAAGGAATCAATGACGCTAGTTCCTCGGAGCATCTTCCATTGAAATACCGGTAGAACAAGGAAACATCAATGAAATACAATACAATTACATCGATTTTTAGTTTGTGTAAGTCTGTAGTGTGTAGTAGGTAGACTCATTTAATTTAATATAATATTTTTCAGTGGTAGGTTTGACCCCCAACCCCTCCTACCCTCCCCCCTGGCTATGCTGGTGTCAGGAGATATGGTGTGATGGCCAGTTAGTTAAAGGTTAATAAATAATATGTGAAAGATAAAAACAGAGAAAAAAGAAGTAGCCTTAGAGCAGGGGCTCCAAACTATTCCTACATTATAGAATTATGGCCATTACCAAATAAAAAAAATTTACTTTGTGTCTATATTGACTTTGATAAGATTCTCAGTATTTATGAAAAAAAGTTTTGTTGAAATGTCAAAATATGTCTGTTTTGCAATGTAAACAAAATAAATGGAATATTTGGGAACCCGTCTGAAAACTAAAATCTGAAGCTGATGAAATACCCTTTCAAATTTTATAATTCGAAATAAACATATAATTTTTTTACATGAAATTATTGAATTATTATTATTATTATTATTGGATGATTTTTATAGCGCCATTTTCGTGAGAAAATCACCTCAAGGGCGCTTTAAAATGTATGCCAAACAGAAAGTTTTAAAACTGGCTAACCTTATTTTTTTAAAACTAAAATTACTGATAACGAATAAGAAATTTAAACACACGTATATTTTATTAGGCAAATGTATTATAAATGTTATCGTCTACACACTGTTTTTCATCTCATGTAAAAAATATTAATAAAAAATTCCCAAAGTTTCATAAATTTTTGAAAAAATTTATGAAACTTTGGGAATTGTCTAATGAAATAAGTGTTTTTTTTTTTTTTTTATTAGTACATTTAAGTAGTTGGAAAAAATGTAAAGGGAGTCAAATTTAAAACATTTTTTAAGTCTGCATTCAAAAACTTTACACTAAATTAGAAAATTACATGTTTCATTTAAAATTAAAATTTAAAATCTTATATTTATCAACTTTCAAAAACAGCTTCCATTTTTCAAATAGGTTCAGAAATATTCCATTTATTTGGATTTTATTGTACTGGAAATATTTTGACCTTCTAACAATGTTCGAGGCCTGAGGGATTAAAAAGAATTGATAAACTTCGCTAGACGCCCAGTAATTTGCAGGGCAAGAGGGGACTGCGACTAGGTTTTCCAAACTAGTTTGAAAATTCTAATTTTAAAATCTCCTACCATCACAATTGTAAGCGGAAAATATTGCTTTTGTCATGATGGGAGGACTTAAGGTGAACATCCATCTGTCCGCGACGGCCGCAACGCACGCACGGCACACAATGGATTTTTCTACATCTCTATATAGAAAAATCCGTTGCCCGCACTGACCGCCGGTATTTGCCGATAGTGGACGCAGTGCTGTACTAATTCATATAAAGATATAGAAAAATCCGTTGCGTGCGTTGCGGCCGGCGCGGACAGATGGACGTTCACCTTTAGTCAGCCGGGGAGCCTTTTGTCAACTCACAACGCCTGGGTGAGACCCAGAAACGACGCCAACTCAGCCACAACTAGGTAGTGCATGTAAACAGAATTAAAAAGATTAAAATGTAAACAAGACGAATTAGCATGACTATAAAAACTCCACATTTAAACTGAGCAAAATAACAGTTTTGAGATATTTTTACAGCAAAGAACTATACTGGTTGAACACCTCTGATATGACATTGAGGGAACCCAAGTCACATCATCTGGAAATGATTAACTTTAGAGATTTAGGTACCTACCCAAGCAGTCATAAAACAGTTCGCAAATTTCTTTGGAAATCAGCACCATGTCTCAGAAAAAATATGGAGCCTTGTAATAAATAAATAGAATCATAAATTTTATATTTAGACACATGGGTTTTTTATATTTTTTCGAAAAACATGTGCATTTATGTTAGTATCACATTCAGTTGAATTTTGAAATTTCTCGAGTTCGGTTTTGAGTTGGTTATCTCTTTATTGAGTGCCTGTAGGATTGATATAATTCTTACAAATTAGTTTCATTGATTTATTTGTTCTTGCAATCTTGAATTCAGTTTTTTAGTTCAATTATAAAGTATTTACTTATGTGAATATATCGATATTTGTGGAGAAAAACTAAGGATTTTTAATTTTGTTTTAGACTAGTTTAAGTGTAACAGTGATTTTTGCTTGCTGATTGTGGCATATTAGATATAACAAACAAACTAATTAAGAACCTTTCCTTATAACTGATTTCAAGTGTTATCAAAAACAATAGTCGCCGCGGGAAATTAAGATATTGACTGGGTATTTTTTGATCAATTTAATGAAATTTTTAAAAATGTATAATTGTTGTCATGTTTCTACATTGTTTCAATAAATGTATAAATCAATATTAAAATTATGTATCAGTAGTAACCAAATGACTGACAAGTTTCTTTGACCCAAGGGAGTTTCAGAAATAACAGGAATTTCTCATGACAAATGATAATGTTCAATTAATGTAATATAACGATTTAATGTAATTTTAATACGACAAACGGGAGGAATGCAGAATACGCCAATGTCTGGGAATTTAATAAAAATGCACTTTCTAGATGAGAAAAGTGTGTAGAAACTCATTAAAAAAAGAAGGTAATTCTTCGGAACAAACGTCAACGGTTAATACGCACTTTTTTTTGATAAAACTTTTAGATTCTTCTTAATTACCATAAAAGACAACTATTTGCATTGGGGGAGGTTGAAAATGTTACATTTTTAATTTTAGTTACGTAAATTGAAAATTTGCTTTAACACTGTCAAATCACTCTGCAATATTATTGTTATTTTAATATGTTGGTATTACTGATATTTTACAATCCATGTTACACAAACCTAGCGTAGCCGCTAAACTACTTGAAAACTGGGATGTTTTTCTTGCCTTGACGTGAGTAGGCGTTATAAAGGGGCACTTTCTTTTGAATCACAAACCATGTTACACAAACCTAGCGTATAGGTTTTTCGGTTACGCGCCTTTGAATATATTGCCATGAAGTCAGTTACGGTATGATGTAGCCTTCCATATAGTATCAGTTATACCAACATAATAAAATGACAATAATCATTACAAATTGCATATGGTGAAGCGTTGTGTCTAAATACGAAAGCAAATTTTCAATTTACGTAACTAAAATTAAAAATGTAACATTTTCAACCTCCTCCAATGCAAATAGTTGTCTTTTATGGTAATTAAGAAGAATCTAAAGGATTTTTTTTTTTAAAGTGCGTATTAACCGTTGACGTTTGTTCCGAATATTTACCAAAAAGAATTAATGTGCGGAAAGCAAAATTGAGGGAGATATAGCCGATCAAAGTTTAATAAAATTTCACTTCGCGAACCGATACTATGACAGCCCGCCCGCCATCTTTTGTCACTGTTATGTTGGTATCCCGGACCTGTACAAACAAGAGCCTAGATACGATTGTAGCCGACTTCGTGGGATACTTGAGGCGCGTAATTATGAAACTAAACAAAATACTACCTTAAAATCGCTCACTCGTAATCGTCCTCAGAGTCACATGTCCCATCCTCAAGCGACGGCAGAGTGTTGGGTGGACGTTTCACAGTGGCGTCATATAAACGTCCAGCCATGCACAAAAATTCGTCCATACGATCGACGTTCCGCTCCCGACAACGTTTCTGAAACATATATTTCGCCAGATTGCCCGCGATACTGGATTTTTTCCGGATGGAATTTGTGTGCGCCCCACTGTCTGGATCCTTGAAGGTGATGCTGTGATTGACCTTTAAATGCTGGAATCCTTCATTTTCCAAGCAGTCGTAAGCGCGCCAACAGTCACTAATTATCGTGGTGCCGGGGGCAATCCACTGTTTGATAATAGGGACCAGCGTGTCACTTGAACGTTCTTGAACTGGCACCAAAAACACTCGACCTGTTCCGCGTTCGTATCCACCAAACACCCACTGCCCGTCGACGAACTTGCCTCGATTATATTTACGTTTCCCGAACTTCGACTCGTCTATTTCTACAATTTTCCCCTCGCCGCCCAGCTGCTCCGCATTGTCCATTAAGCTGCAAAAAACAACCTCGCGACAAAATGAAGCCCAATCAACAAGCGTGTGCTGACCACCGATCAAAAGTTCGTCACCTATGTAAGCTAATGGTAGGTTTAATACCCACATGTGAACAAAGCCCAATATTTGGAAAATGCTGAGCTTCGACTGGGCAAAAAATGTTCCATTTCGAAGCGTCACTTGATTTCCGCAAGGTTTCCTTTTTTGTTTACGCTCACTAACATAATTTAAGCAGTTCCACTGCCAGGCGTCAATCGCCCGATCCCGCTTTCCCAACTTCAATGGTCCACCGCATTTCGTACACAAATAATCCGGCTCACTCGGTATTAACTTCCACTCACGCAATTTACACAACAACAACTCCGTGTCTTTACACAACGCATCAATCTCTAACAGACGCATATTAGCAAACAAAGAATGGGTGAAATGCAGAATACGCCAATGTCAGGGAATTTAATAAAAATGCACTTTCTAGATGAGAAAAGTGTGTAGAAACTCATTAAAAAAAGAATTAATGTGCGGAAAGCAAAATTGAGGGAGATACAGCCGATCAAAGTTTTATAAAATTTCACTTCGCGAACTGATACTATGACAGCCCGCCCGCCATCGTTGTCACTGTTATGTTGGTATCCCAGACCTGATACAAACAAGGAAACAAGAGCCTAGATACGATTGTAGCCGACTTCGTGGGGTAAATTATAAGGCGCGTAATTATGAAAAACAGAATTAATAATATAATGTAAATAGGCACTGAAATGGAGAATCCCGCCAGACAAACCATTTAAAAACGTAGGCTGTTTTTAAATGATTTGTCTGGCGGGATTTTTGTTTTTCTACACACTTTTCTCATCTAGAAAGTGCATTTTTATTAAATTAGGTAATTCTTCGGAACAAACGTCAACGATTAATACGCACTTTTTTTGATAAAACTTTTAGATTCTTCTTAATTACCATAAAAGACAACTATTTGCATTGGGGGAGGTTGAAAATGATACATTTTTAATTTTAGTTACGTAAATTGAAAATTTGCTTTAACACTGTCAAATCACTCTGTTTGCAATATTATTGTTATTTTAATATGTTGGTATTACTGATATTTTACATTCCATGTTACACAAACCTAGCGTAGCCGCTAAACTACTTGAAAACTGGGATGTTTTTCTTGCCTTGACGTGAGTAGGCGTTATAAAGGGGCACTTTCTTTTGAATCACAAACCATGTTACACAAATCTAGCGTATAGGTTTTTTCGGTTACGCGCCTTTGAATATATTGCCATGAAGTCAGTTGCGGTATGATGTAGCCTTCCATATAGTATCAGTAATACCAACATAATAAAATGACAATAATCATTACAAATTGCATATGGTGAAGCGTTGTGTGTAAATACGAAAGCAAATTTTCAATTTACGTAACTAAAATTAAAAATGTATCATTTTCAACCTCCCCCAATGCAAATAATTGTCTTTTATGGTAATTAAGAAGAATCTAAAGGTTTTGTAAAAAAAAAGTGCGTATTAACCGTTGACGTTTGTTCCGAATATTTACCCATTTATTATTATGTGTATTTACAGACATGTCATTTATTTTGATAATAAATAATAAAACTCGGGTTTTGAAACTTTTAAAATTGTCAATGCAATATACTAATAATTATTATTCTACTTCATGCAATCTCGAGCGCATAATTATTTAGTGCATTCGGAATTCAATACTAACTATTATTTGTTAGGAGTACCTACATTTTAACAAAATATTATTACTTATCAAAAAGTAATAATAAATCCAAAATTTCACTTCTCAGTGTAACTCTAATTTCATGCCTTTTAATTTAGCACATTGTACAAATCAATAAAATGTTCATCAAATAAAATCAAGATGTACCAGTGATTGGATCCGATTGGTATCATCTGGCGGTCGTGAACCTGCCACTAGTGTTTGCGTGGGAATCAACAGAAACACAGATTCCCATAGCGCAATATCTCACGTATTACTGTTAAAACAATCACAAAGAGAAGAAAACTTTTAACTGGTGCACCAAAAAAGACTTATTAGTTCCGGAAACAACGAAAACCACAACATTCCAACGAAAAAAGCTTTAAAATTATCATGTCAACAACGAACGGCACCACCAAGACGCCATTTTAATATCAAACTGAAGTTAGTTATGAACAAATGAACAGAAAAATATGAAGTTGAAGTTCTCTCGAAAAAGAAAAGTGACAAAAAGTTTTTTTCTTGTATAATGGAACATCCACATAATTTTTTCTTAATGATTTTTTTACATTTATTTTTTTGACTCCAGATGCTAATATCTACAGCCTGTATGTCGAACGAATATCTACAGCTCAAACTGCTGAATTATATCTATGAGAACCAAAGTGAGGACGAATATCTACAGCTCTGACTGCTGACATCTATGGAACAGGTGATGTCGACGAATATCTACAGCACTGGCAGAAGTTGGATTTGCAATTATGTATAGCATATTGGCATAACGTAATATTGCGTTATATATAACATAACCTAACCTAACCTAACCTTGCCTAACCTAACCTAACCTAATCTAACCTAACTTAATATAAATTAAGTTTTTTAAACTGCATACGCAATGTTACGTTATGCCAATATACATAATTGCAAATCCAACCTCTGCCAGTGCTGTAGATATATTCGTCGACATCACCTGTTCCATAGATATTAGTCAGAAGTTTGAGCTGTAGATATTCGTCCTCACTTTGGTTCTCATAGATATTAGTCAGCAGTTTGAGCTGTAGATATTCGTCCTTACTTTGGTTCTCATAGATATTAGTCAGCAGTTTGAGCTGTAGATATTCGTCCTCACTTTGGTTCTCATAGATATTATTCCGATTTGTTCAGTTTTTGGAATTCCTGTAGATATTAGCAGACGCCTCAATTTTTTTTACTTCTCATTGGTCCATATGTCGCACATCTAGACCTTGATCAAAACAGTAACTAAGTGGGTGGTTTGGTATATTTATGGTAACTAACTTCTACCGCATGTGAACAGTAAGTTCACATGCGGTAGAAGTGAAACCTTCAGAAAACTATTTAACTTAGTCTACTTTAGTTTTCTGAAGATTTCACTTCTACTGCGTGTGAATTGCACAATCTGATTTTATTTAGGTATTACAGTTTTGCATGGCAAATTCAGTATTTTTTCCCATTATTTGAACATGAAACGGTGTTGTTGATATTTTTTTGACTTGATTCATTTTTAATTGGGAAAACTCTATTCTGCCGAGACAGGAGTCCTGGCAGAATTGGACAGAAACTACAATTGCAACCGTTTTGGTGAGGGGTTATGGGCTCATTCACAAAAAATACCTACAGCGCAATCTTTTGAAGAGTACTCAAGGTACAGACTAATAAATTTGTATGTTGATTCTTGTTTTTTGAGTTGATACTGTTTTGACAGCCTCGATGACACAGGGCGAGTTTACAAGCTACTATCTACTAAGTTTAAAAGCGGGTGAATCGGCGAGTGAGATTGTCATGATGACACACAAAACTGTCCACTCGCTGAGTATCTCGCGACATTTTTGTAGGAAACTGAACTAATAACTAATTCTTCAGACAGTTGACAGTCGAAATCAGCTGTTAATTGGCAGCCATATTGGAAACATAAATAAACCAATCACGAGTTGGCATTTAGCGAGTAAAGTTGACGACCTTTCAACTTTTTTCGTAGATTTTCAACAATCTGCAAGTTAGCGAGTAACACGATGCGAGTTTACTAACAGATAGTGAATTTCTCAGGTAGCTTGTAAACTCGCCGTGTGTCATCGAGGCTTGGAAAATATTGCTATGTTATCTTTGAGGACGGTGTGTGGAGTATCTTTTTGAATAAAGTAAAGGAATGAACCTCGGTCTTGAAAAGACCCATTATCTAGGAGAGAGAGAATGCAGGGGCCGGAAAATCATTCCACGTTAAGCTATTGAAGACGAGAAGCGTAAATAAATAAAACCGTGGAAGCGACCCGTTCTCCTTTGAAGTATGTGTCTGATCATGAACATGGTTTGGGCGCGAGTTAAGGCGTGTTTCCCGGTTTTGCACCGGTTCTAAGTCAAATATTTTTTTATTGTATAATGGAGCATTCACATCATATTTTTCTTAAAGATTAATAAACCACCGATCGAGAGTTTTTTTCTATTTTCTGTAGATTTTGGTACGAACTTGTATATGTTTTCAATCTTTAATCTCGCTTCGTCTGTGATCTGATTGTTCGCGTTTGTGCAGAATTTAAAATCTCCTATGAAAAAATACAAATTGAATAATAACAGTAAGTTGTACAACTTTTGCAATCAGTAACATGCATTTTAGTACCGTTTATATAACATAACTACAATTCTTGGCTCAGCATTACCTAATAACTTTTTATTTCACACAAAACAGCTAAACTATAATAATCCAATGGCCATTGTTGCAATTACTTTTTCTTACTTGGAACTAAAGCTATATAATTCGTGTAAAACAGCAATACTCATAGGCATTGTAGCATTTGATATTACCTATTGTATGCTAATAATTGTTTATTTTGCACCAACTAGCGATAATTTTAGTTTTTCACGATAAACTGTCTGGAAAAAAAATGATAGGTACCCAAAATAACTAAAACACTTCACTCTAACCAGAGCATAAATAACCACTTACTACCAGAGTAATCAAATTCGAATGTCAAGTTCGGAATATTTAATGGGGACTTAGAAGTCATAAAAATCTTTAGCATATTTTCAAAATTGCCGAGATATTAGTGAATGATTGTTTTTTAAAATCAGTTATCTATATTGCCTAATTATTATTAATCTTTCCAGGTCTCCAGAGCTTTCCAAAATGTTTCCCCGTCCAAATGTTCAGGTAAATCTACCTCTTATTTATTTAAAACATAAAAATAAATGCTCATCTACTTTTACAGTAAAAAAAAACTTAACTCACAACATTTTTAAATATTTTTAATTTGATATGGCAGCAAAAATTATGACAACGGATTTATTTTAAATATTTTTTAACAGTGTTTTCAGGTCATAGAACAACAACAGCAACTCTTAAGGCAACCTAACATTACAAGCCCAGTGCAACAACCCTTAAGGCAACCTAACATTACAAGCCCATTGCAACAACCCTTAAGGCAACCTAATATTACAAGCCCAGTGCAACAACCCTTAAGGCAACCTAACATTACAAGCCCATTGCAACAACCCTTAAGGCAACCTAACATTACAAGCCCGTTGCAACAACCCTTAAGGCAACCTAACATTACAAGCCCATTGCAACAATCCTTAAGGCAACTTAACATTACAAGCCCAGTGCAACAAACACAACCTTTAAGACAATCGATCACAATAAGTCCAGAACAACAAAAACAGCCCTTATTAGCTCAACCAAACATAAGCCAAGGACAGCAACAACAATGCTTATTAAAACAAGGACTTCAGAGCCCTGTGCAACAGGAACCAAGTCTTTCGGAAGTAAAACCAATCTCTGCCCAACCCCAGAAAAAGCCTGTCTCACTTCCAAAAACTCTTTGGCAACGGTTGCACCCTGAAGAAGATGAACTGAGTCTTCTGGTGAAATCACATTTTGATGAAAAACAACAGAACTCTGTCACCAAAAAGAAAAAACTTTCAGCCCCAAGACGACTGAAGCTCCAAACTCTCCAACATTCTACGGATCCTCTGCAAGGAATACCAGTATTGAAGGAACCACCTCCAACACTGGCTCTTAAACAACAGAGTCCTCATCAACTAATGCCAATAATTAATGAAACAACTCCAACCTCGTTTCTAAAACAACAGAGTCCTCATCAACTAACACCTATATTGAATGAATCAACTCCAACACCGCTTCTAAAACAACAGAGTCCTCATCAACTAATGCCAATAATGAATGAACCAACTCCAACACTGCTTCTAAAACAACAGAGTCCTCAACAAGTAACACCAATAATGAAGGGACAAACTCCAGCCCAGTTTCTGAAACAATGTAGTCCTCTTCAAACAATACCAATATGGAGACAGGAACAGATTGATCTCCAGCAAACTCATACTTCCGAGGGGCCACAACCGAACTCCGATGCTGAAGCTTTGCTAAAGTATCTTCTGCAGAAAACATCGATTACCAAGCCAAGACGGCATTGCGAACTACTAACCAAACACACCAGGCAAGAGCCAGAGGAATCTCTGCTTCAGATGTACTCTCACTTCCATGAGGGCACTGGACACGAAGACACTCAACCAAAATACATCCCTAAGGCAAGACTTCACACGAAACTGAAGAAAGGTTGGTTGAGACACTTAAAAACTAAGTTCAAATACAGCCAAACATTCATCTGTCATTATCATGATACTTACAAAGCCAAAGCATGCATCTCAAATAAAACATGATTGTTATTATTCAGGTAAGTAAATATTTATGATTAAAACTTCCATGGTCTATTAAACAAACATGTAAATTGATAAATTGAAATGTTGGTTCCATGACAACTCAGAATCATGTCTTTGGAAAAAATGGATAAATAGCCTGTAACCTAGTCTAACGTAACTTATCTAACCAATTTTTAATAATATTTTTTCATCACTGACTTTTCAAAAGAGGTGTTGAAGTTGCATGATTCTGAGTCGTCCGGTCACCGAATTGTTGTATCACCATGTAATTCATTCACAAATTGAAGAAACCATGGCGTTTTGTCCTTACAAATATAGTCTATTTAAGGTGTTTTGTCCATGCACACATAGTCCCCAATTCCTCTCTTGATTTTGAAACTACTGCAAATGCTGTTTAGTATAACATAGATATCGACTAGCGTGTCGGCACTTTGTTTTTTTTGTTTTGATAAGTTACTTCTTATAGGAGTTAGGACCCTCCAAAAATTGTCTGGTTTGAACGCCATCAGTATACAAACTAAACAAAATATTTTTTTTAAAAGCAAAATGTACAGACATAGAGTATTTTCTTCTAATACATTTACCAAAAAAAATCTTAAAAATCGCTCCATTTTTGGAGCAGAAAAATAGGGAATACAAAACCTTGATTTTGATGATTGTACATAAGCGCCCTTGAGGTGATTTTTCACAAAAACGGCGCTCTACAAATTGTCCAATTATTATTATTATTTAAGTATTATCAGCCTGAGGCGCTGTTGTCCGTTTCGCTCAGTATTCAGGGGAGTAAGAGCGACAGTGACGGCAACAGTTTGGTAAAATACGTATTGTTAAAATTTATCGGTGACCGGGTTTTCCCTTATGGCCCTAAAATAAACGAAAGATCTAGATTTGGCTGTGTTTGAAATTTCTGCTGGTTTTTTTCTCTTTGTTTCAGATACTTATTATTGATTTAAACTTTTACTTTTTCAATACCTATTTATTTTATTCTATTTCATCTACTCTATTCCGTTGATTGTTACCCTTTCTATTTTCTTATCTCTCCTCAAAACTACATAGCATTTTTCTTATATTATCCCAGATTATTGTGATGAAGCGTTTTTGAGTTGTTATTCTGTGACTTTATTTGCACTGTTGTAAAAACAACTGCGACCAAGTAATTTAATACTTTGTAAATTGATGCAGCTTGACACACTTACGCAGGCATTCAGAGAAAGAACTAACAAGCAATCAAACTATTTTTTAACTTTTAATTAAATGAAGACAATGTAAGCGAAACTCAACTGAAAATCTGGAAACAGAAAAATCAGAAAAAGATATTGGCACCTCTGGGACTCGAACCCAGGACCTCTCGCTTTCCGAGTGAACGCGCTAACCACTGCGCCAAGGTGTCGATATCAAATTCGGTCACTTTTAACTGTATCATACTTCGACTAAGAACCACCCACACTATCTTCATTTTCTTAACGCATATATTATTGGCTGCTATCTTTATGTATGATTGCAAGATTCAAACCCGAACTAAATGCTCTCTAGATAGTGTCTGGATAAATCTTTATCCATTTTATTAGATATGCGACATCTATTGACTTTTCTGCAAGTCTAGGATGAATATATACTAGACTTTTTCTGATTTTTCTGTTTCCAGATTTTCGGTTGAGTTTCGCTTACATTGTCTTCATTTAATTAAATGTTACAATTTGAGGTTTTACTCATTAAAGTTAAAAATAAAAATTATATATTTTTTAACAAATAAAAATTTGATAAAGAAAATTACAAATAAACTATTTGGCATGATAAATATATTTACATCTGGGACAAAAAGCTTAAATGAAGATACACACAGTTAAAGCTTAAAGCTGTGTACAGACACAGCTATAAACCGCGAGCAGATATCTGATGAACCGTGAGCGCTTAGGTTTTGTACCGTTCACACAATGCTATCGAACATTTCTTCCTATGGTAGGAGAGGGGGTCAGATGAATTAGGGAGCGCCCACGGAATCCACATTTTTAGTACTGAATCTGTCAACTTGACATCTGTCATCCACCGGTCCAGGCAGCTCCGTAATTAAAATGATTTCGTCGGAGAGGGGGGTGCATAACTTTTCGTATATCACCTCACGAGCGGTTACGTCGTAAGATGTGTATTGTCTATGGTTGACCTGTGCTTAAACCGCTTAGGTGTGAACGGTATGAAGGGATTGTACGGAGAGCGTTATTTGGCGTGCGATGATCTTTTATATTTTTTAGCTGTTAACACCCCTTAAATAATACTTCATGCTTAAATTCATTGTAGGATATGTGGAAAATATCCACATTTCCTGCGAGGCAGTTAATTAAACTAGTGAGTCTTCCCAGGATCAAAAGCCTGTGTTGGCGGCCTCGCGAAGTTATCTGGACACGGAATCCTATTTTAGCCAGAACGTCTGGTAAGAAGCTAATAAAAAATTTCAACAAAACAAAAAACGACTTCAAAAAATGCACTAAAAAGTAGAAAAATAATTTCGTATTCTTCTACAACTTAATAACCAACTTACTTTTTCTACTCATCAATATGTAGGTACGATTGTTATTTTTGGAGTCGGTGTCAGCCAAGGTAGGTTTGTAATTGCATACATAGTTATATGTGAGATGTGCTTGTGTCGCACGCGCGAAAAACCTACCATGGCTGACACCGACTCCAAAAATAACAATCGTACCTACATATTTATGATTAGAAAAAGTAAGTTGTAGAAGAAAACGAAATTATTTTTTTTACTTTTTAGTGCATTTTTTGAAGTTGTTTTTTGTTTTGTTAAAATTTTTAACAACTGTCATGTATCCGGTTATGCTAAGGTTTTCTTTATTCCTAATTACAGTAAGGTTTATGGATGATTTGGATTGGAGTAAAGTGAATGTGGTCCTCCTTTTCATCGCCAATGATGAAAACAGCGCCACTGCACTCTTGCGGTAGAACAACGAACCAAGCATTCTCCTTTTACCGAAATATGTATACACACATATTTATAATAGTGTCAGAGAGAGATAGGTTGTATGTGACGTCATCATTCTAGTATCTTTTAGTTTTCATATAAGACGTGTGAGAAGGAAGATTTTTGTTGTTTCCTGGTGTCAGTCGCCTACTTTTAAATTAGCATCTTTTATCACTAATGTCTTTAATCATTCCAAAGTGTTGTCCCCCAAACACACTATTAAAAATTCATTACACCCAAATTAATGAGTTAAAAGACCTAGTTATTCCTAATAACAATAAAAACTAATTTCATTTAATTTGTTCCCTAATATCCCAATAACTTTTTTTTTTTTTAAAGTTTTCTGTATTCATTGGATTTTCCATTACATAAATTGGGGATTTTTCGAAAAAACTGAAAGGAAATCACTAATTATTAAATTACTGAATAATTATTAATTGCCAGGAGATGTTTACTAATGACGTCACTTGTCTTTTTAAACCAAAATTATTTTTAATTTAACAACATTATCTATCAGCAAAATATGGTTTCTCCAACATCCCCTTTGGTTACTGATATATTTATGGTTAATCTGCAAATAATAATAATAATAATAATAATTGGATAATTTATAGAGCGCCGTTTTTGTGAAAAATCACCTCAAGGGCGCTAAGTAACAGTTTTTCTTGCAAATCCTCTCTCCTAAAAAAACGTGCTGATATGGAAGAGATATTTGGTCAGGTACGGATCGACAACTAAATGCCTTCCTCCATCCTCCAACTTATAAATTCATTTCACACTCACACAGTTTTCCTTATATAGGTATTAATGATTTCAATATATCTATACCGTAAACCAATCTACACAGATATAACTATCCACAATACATCTAATCATCCAATCTCATAAACACTCGGCTTCTCATTAAACGGTACACAGATTAGTTTCCGTGCCACTGTCTACCAGTAATTTTACAATTCATGTTTAATTTTAAACAACCTTTTCTATAAAGTCACAAGTTAACAACTCAGACACAAATAGTAATAGAATCTTATAACACGGGTGGTGGAGTTGACAAGCGTGGAAAGAAACTGGCGAAGATGTGGCGCGACAACCAGAGACTTCGGCGCCTCGTCAAGCCGAGGAATGCGTACTCGGTGCTCTGCGAGCTTACTCCGGTCACGCAAAGACGGGTTTCAGTTCTCCCAAGGCGCGGTTACAAACACTTCACAGCCGTACTCAACATTAGTGGCAAGCAATACCAGGGCACTGGTGAGTTTGTCGATTTTTTTTTAGACAATTATTTATTTGAATTTCTCCTCTTACCATCGCATGGAAAATGTTACTAAAGGAATAATGAAGGGCTTTCCTAGCAGAGGATCGATCCTGAGTGTGGGAACCCGATGCATTTGTCCAGGTCAATTAAAAAAAAAATTTACAATAACTCCACACACACAAAAACTCAACTCCAAAGTACCTCTACTATACATATAATATGGTTGCTTTACCCATTTCAAGTATTGTTTTATTTATGAACAGATGTCCCTTGTCAGGTGATACTGAGCGTGTCCATCACTCTGGTACAATAATGATCTTCTGAGTTTCTGACTATATATCAGTATGTTTTTCCAGGTTTGACCAAGAAAGAAGCGAAGAGTGTTGCAGCTGAAGAGGTACTCCGACTCTTGATGAAAAAACAGATGCAGATTAATGGCGTAGCAGATCAAAACCAGGAAGAGGATATAATTACAAGTAATTATTTTTATTTTTAATGTGCCATTACTTTGTATTATTTAATTATAGCACACAACTTGACACATGCACATGAAAAAGGAAATAATTGTTAATTGGATAACCAATACCTCTGCTGAAGGTCACCCCAGGATTTCTTTGGGGTGAGGTTTGTTCTGGTCTTGTTGGCGGTGCATTTGCCTACCAGCTTCGTGACAAGCCTGTTGAGGGAGAACGTTTGAGCTATCTTGGTCCAAAGCCTTGCATCACAGTGACTGGGATGAATTCATTAGTCATTCTCGGACCCACTGACATCCCTCGTATCCTTTTCCATTTCAGAACTTTTAGACTTATAAGTCGACAACCTTAACTTTGCAGTAAATAAAATTTTTGACACAAATACAGAGCACAAATCATGCATGCATGATTGCAGCAGGTTTATGTCACCTCCATATTATCACTTTGTTTCAGTCTCTGATTCGGAAGACGATGAAGACTCTCCCATTTCCATGAAGCAGCTGACCTCGCTGGCGCTGTATAAACTATTTGAGGACTGGAAGAAAACAGACACTGAGGCAAGTTACTTATATATATATATATATATATTTTTTTTTTAAATGGTAAATTTTCAGAACCGATCAAGGCTTGATATGATTTTTTTTTTTTTAAATAGACCGTGGTCCAAAAAAGTATCTTTCTAATTTTATCTTATTTAACCTCTTGAACGCCTATGTATCCTTGAAAATATGTTAAAAAAATCGTATCTCTGAAAATAACTAGCTATTCTGGGGAAACTACATATGATAGAGTATATTCAACTATTTATCCATAACACATAGTCAGGAAACACGCCGAATGCTCGCCCAACATATGTACACTATTGGCACATTATACAACATACGTACACATTGGGGGGCATTCATTAATTACGTGAGCACAAACGGGGGGGTGGGGGCGGTCCAGCAAAGTCTCACGTTACTTGAAAAAAATATACGAATTAGCCCAAATTTATCTCACCGAGGGGGAGGGGGGTCTAGATTGGAAGAAAAACTGCTCAAGTAATTAATGGATGCCCCCTTGAGAACAGGTCGCTTCTATGACTCGTTCTAGAGTTCAATAGCTCGGCTGTGGAATGATTTGCCGGCCACTGTGTTTCCTACCTCCCACAGCACGGGTCTCTTTGAGATCCATGTTCACTCCTTCCTCTCCTAAAAAAGATCCTCCACACAGCATCTTCACAGATGACCTAGGCCCTAAGAAAATTTATTTCTCACAGGGCCTCCTGTGTGGAGTTAATATTAAAAAAAAAATTAATAAGCACATGCGTTTCCCTGAAAGGGTACAACAGAGGAAGTTACAAAACAATTCGACTTTGGCACACATTCCTCATCTCATTCACATCCATACATCATTTCGTTCACACTCTTCTATTATCTGACTCTTGACATGGCCCGACTCAAGTATCTGATTCACTTGATCATGCTGTCTTCCTTGGGCATCCCCGACTTCTTCTACCATTCACATTTGCGTCATATATTCTCTTTCCAATCCTTTCTTCGTTCATTCGCTCTACATGCCCAAACCACCTTAGCGTCCCTTAATCTTACTTATTATGCTTATCTGATCTCCACATTTCTCACACGATAAGGTTTCACCTCAGGGATCTCATTTCTACAGCACTCAGTCTACTTTCATCCTTCCTCTGCCATTTCCATGCCTCACAGCCATACATCAGGGTAGGTACCAGCACCAGGTTGGGACTCTTGTGCGGTATTCATATTAAAAAAAAAAGACAGTTTTTTTGTTATCACCAACAGCGTTCAGTTCTCCAATAATGAAGGATATACTATTTTTATAAATATATGAAAACATTATCTCGTAAGAAGTACAATTTACAAAAACATAATTTTGCAAAAAAAGTAAGTTATGATGAAAATACAGATGGCAAAAATATTGGATCGGCCCAAGAGTTAAGCATGTCGAGCGATTCTGAAAAATTACCAAAAAAAAATATGCAGGGTTTATCGACATGTGCGCAACAGATTTTAACCAGCGGTTTCTGAGCTTGCTTGGAGTAAAAAAATTAGATGGCGTTTTAGTCTAGGGCCGGTCGTGGTCGAGAGGTAAGGCTCTTGACTCACAATCCGAAGGTTGGGATCGAATCCCGGCGTGTGCAAATAAATTTTATTTGAATAATTTGTGTTATTTCACAAATTAATTCATTTAAAAAATATATTTAGTGTATTTGTGGCAAGTTCCAGAGTGGAAGATACTCTCAGTATCGCTCTGGTGTAAAACCCCCATTCAGAATTGAAACATAGCTTGAAATGGCATTAGCCGTAGCGATGTGTGGGTTCAGCTGGAATGGACTCGTGTGATCCGCTCCTTTGCGGGAAGCGGTTCCTACTCCCACTCCTTTTTCAAATCGACTACTCCCAGAGAACCCGGCCCAGTACTCGCATCCAAATAAATCCGGCGGTCCGAGCAACCCAACGCCGCAGCGCGAAGCCGCGGCGCCGGCTTTCCTAGCTATTCGAATACAAGTCCCGAGTTCGCGAGTACGCTCAAACCCAAGCGTCTTGATCCGAGCCACGTGAACCCGCCACACTCACACCACTCCCGTGGCTCCCGCGACTCACGAACCACGATACATTCCTGCCACTCACCCCGTGGTTGCTGGCTTGCGAACTGCTGACTGCGACACAACAGATACACATTCAATTGCCAGCCGGCAATCAACACAAACGTGCCTGACCGCTTGACTTAACAGTATACTGCTCCCTCCCTGCCCATGTGGCACGTCATCGCGGAATTGTTTAGTATATTCGACTAGACACGGAGTCGTTTTTAATTAGAGCGTATCTTGGTATTTTTACTAAACGGGTGAAGTGCATTATAAAATAATAGTTTATAATAAAGCATTACAGCTTACAGCTAATTTACATATTTAAATTCTCAATAAAAGCCCATGTAATGTAGGTCCATTGAATGTACCTACATTGCACGGGTGACGGGTCCGAGCCCTCGTGCGGGTCTTGTCCGGCTCCGGGGTTCTGAGTTGTCGTGCGGGTTCTACGAGTAGGTCCTGGTTCCGAGTTCTTTGAACCCGTGCGTCCCGGTTCGGTGCGCCGCGGCCGCAACAACACCCAGTGCTCAGTCCGCAGTGTCCGCACCTAAGAACTCGGACCCGGGACCTGCTCCTAAAACTCGTGTACTTTTAAAAGGAAGCAAGTCTCGGAGGTTTCCTGTAAAATGCAGAACTTACCCACCTCTAATTAGCCGTGGTACTTCCCCACCCTCCTCTTCCCCACCCTCCTCTTTCCCACCCCCCTCTTTCACATCTCCTTCCCCTCCCCACTACCTTCAGCCTCACAACATACCCCAATTAGGGATGCCACAGTCTCACTGGCTCCATACAGGAGCAACTGGGACTCTTATGAGGTATTCACATTTAAAAAAAAGTCTCCGGTGACATTTATGTTGTTTTTTTTCTGTATGTATTTCATATCGGAGTTGCTTGGTTCATTCTCTCTTGCCAGTCCCTTTTTTAAATAGTGTATTTTCCCAGCAGCAATCTTTCACCCCCTTACCAGCGGCCGCGGGGGCTGATGTTGACCCCCTGGCCTCGCTGCACCCCTGTGACTTGCTGGGCCGCATGCGGGGCTTTCTGCCTTACAGCCTGCTGCTAAAGCAGGCCACCCCCCAAGGGACGGAGTACTTCATAGGCTTGACCGTGGACGGATCAACTTATGTTGGAAAAGGTATTATTTTTAATCTTTTTAAATGTTTTTCGAAAATTTGGTGAATTTGGCATATTATGACAACGCTCATGCTCAAGACGTTTTGCAAAAGTGCCACAAAATGACAAAAAATATTTGGTGCGGTTATTTGAAATAAAGAAATGCTACATTTTTGCAAATAAGAAAGTTAAATGACAATTTTTAATTAAGTAGAAGGTATTTATGCACGTACCAGATGTACCTACTTATAAATCTTAAGATATATAAGGAAATTTTGGTTTTCATTTATTAAATAAGATAAAATTAGAAATATACTCTTTTTGGACGCAAGGTCTACTTTTCACCGAACTACAGTGGCGGCTCGAGCACTTCTTTAGTGGTGGGGATCGAGATTTTTTACGTACTGTACCGTAATCTCACCACCCGTAGAATATAATATAAAATTTCTCAAAAAAAAAATTTGATACTCTAATCATGCTAGTTGGATATATTTAACACAAAATAATATAAAATGTCTATAGATATATGCCAATTTACAATATAGTATAATAAAAATAAAGCTTTATCTTGAAAGATTATTTGAACTTAATTTGAACGCGGGCGATTCCCGCCCGTAACTGAGCTAACAAATGGTTCAGTGGGGATCTAAAGAATTGTCCCCACGGTATTTGAATTCACATACGACTGCGCATGTGCGGTTGCATACGATCGCGAAACAACACAAGGAAAGTATGGGGATAGTTCAGATTGTCCCCCAAGTGCACAATAGATTCTGCGCACTGAGAATTTTTTTATTTTTATAATTTAAGTAAATGTTCAAATATTTGAATACCGCTCTTCCATGGAAGCATTAGCTTGTGTCTGGAAGAGTAGTATACAATAGACCCGCTGTACTCATGCGCCGTACATTGTTCGCTGTACGCGCGTAGGGTCTTATTAAAATCATCCAGAATAATTTTTTATATTTTATTTCTGCAAATGTTAATTACTTTTATGTTTAAAGAATTTATTCTTGGTGAAGACAAAGCATCAACTGTTATTTCATTTAGTAGGTTTTGACTGTAACTGGTGGGGACTGTCCCCATTGTCCCCCTGTGAAGAACCGCCACTGTGTAACTACTACCATATTTGTGTTTCCCGCCTCAGCAGACATTATCATTTACGTACAGGTTAACTTGAAGGCAATGGCACCATATCGACGGCAGAAAGGCTCTGTATACTCAAAGTTTATATATTTTGAAAATTTGAAAGTTAACCCCCTTAAAAAATTGTTTTTTGTGAAAGTCCGACCATAAATTGAGTGATGGAAAATCCGACGTTTTTTAATATAATGCGGGTTACTCCCTTGAACCTGGGCATATCCAGTGTTTTAGTTTTTATTTACTACGAAAAATTATATGGTTACGTCAAATAGCCTTTCCATGTTTTAGGAAACATTTTCGCTTACAGCAAACGGCTGACTAAAGTTGGAAGTTTTATTTGGTTACCTATAAGTTGTGCCGCATTGTTTAACATCATTGTGTAAGTTTAAAAACTTTGTTAAAAGTTGAATACTACCACAGATTTGAAGACTTTTATTTTGTGGAGAATGTTACACTGTTTTAATCGAAAATGCGTCACGCTTAAATATTGTGTTATTGCATCGTGCTTCAGCGTTCAGTGCGCATCCGAACAAAAGAGGGTGAAGACGTAAATTCGTGGGTGAATATTTGTGCTGCGAAAAAAGATTGTGCATTCGCCCTGTTCAGTTCAAAAAACCGCCGCGCCGCCACCGTATCTTCCGAACCCCGTCCGTCCCCTCATTGCATCGCTGGTTGCATGAGAAACAAAACGAGCTTCACGAAAATGCCTGTCCTTACTCTCCAGATGGTGGTCGGAGATTGGCGCATGACTAAGCAGATCCCCCTCCCCCCACTCCACCGATCCCAACCGGTCCGATCGTGTTGCGACTTGTATTCACCTCAGTCGCAACATCATTGACCGGTCAGTGGTTGAGTGGGCATAGCGCTCGGCTCGCACCCGGGCATCGAGTGTTCGGTTCCTCGGCTGGCTAAGTCCTCCATCACAACACAAGCAATATTTTCGACTTTCTGTGGTGGTAGTAGGAGATTTTCAAACATTGTTGGGTTATTCGTAACCCGGAAATTTTGTCTTTTTTTTTTAAAATAAAAAGAATAAAATTACTTAATAAAATTTAAAAAATTAAAAAAAAATTAATAACATGATCAGACCGGTTGGGATCGGAGGAGTGGGAGTAGGGGGAGGGGAATCTGTTTACTCAGTGTTTCCAACTTTGGAACAAATGGCCTGGCCGCACACATCAGGTTTTCCCATTCGATTGTCTGATTGTCTGAAGCAAAACCTGTAGTTTGCGCCCGGCCATAGTTGGACTAGTATTTTTTTTTAATTTCCAGTTACCACTATTTAAATAGAGCTTAAAAAAACAAAGAAAATTATGTGCATAACTCTATTTCTGAAAAAATGTCAGTTGCGAGTAGGGACACGAAAAAAGTATCCATACTAAGTATTGATTACTTTTCCTTTCGATACCGATACTTTTGTACTCAATACTTTGTATTCGATACTTTTACTCAATGAGTACTTTTTGGAAGTATCGATACCTATAAAAATTTGGCTAAGCGGCTCGTATTTATGACAGCGCCATCTAGTTCAATCATAGCAAACCTTCTAAATCATTCCATTGCATTGGTATAATTGCAAGCACAAGCAATCTAGTGTGTCATGGAACGAATATATAGCTTATAATTCAAGAAAAGTAAATTTATTTTATTATCTAAACATTTAGTTACTGAAAAACACCATTAGGTGAAAAAAATCTGAAAGGTGCCATACTGACTGTCCTGCCAAAACACAAAGTAGAGAATAAAATGTAGTTCAAAAATTTTGTTTTACTTTTTAGTTCGTGTTTTAACATCTGTGTTTTATTATTTATTTAATTATGCACGTTTAGTTTTGCAGTAGTACTTAAATTTGATTGTTTCTTTTTTCATTTCACTGACGTTGGCGTCCTTTTACCTTTTCTAACTAAAATAGATACTTGAATTTGAAAATTCTGATCCTGGGGAGGGGGGTTTGATACGTAGTTAGCCCGGTCAGAGCTGTAAATCAGGCCCTATGAAATTTACTTGATATTTTTGTTTCAATACTTTTACGAGTACGATACTTTTTTCCGATACTACTCATGAGTTCAGTATCGATACTTTCTATTCGATATTGTGTCCCTAGTTGCGAGCTGTCAACTTATTGCCATCGATATGAAAAAACGGTTAAAAGAATATTTCGCCGTACCTCCCATTACAAAATTAATTTTGTAATTTAAATTTGGTTAAATCAACTAATTGTAAGTCTGATTCCCTTCGCCGAGGCTTACACCATGGTTTTAGGAGCTACAAATAACTCAAAAGAGGTAACGCCCTTTTGCCTTTCCGTAAATTGATCGCACACCTAGCTTCTCATACTAGATATTGTTGGTTACAGCCAAGCAATCATAAAATTTTCACAAAAAATAATGGATGTAACCACCAAAATCATCATTTTTAAAAAATAATTATATAGATCTAATTATATTGGTAAAAACATAAACTTTATTCCGTTGTTAATTGTAAAAATCAACGAGATAGGGGTTACCATTACTATTTTCAATATTTTTTGTTTTTTCGACTTTCCCGAAAGTAGAGGATTTGCTGGTTACGTCAATTAGCCTTTCTGCCGACGATATGTGAAATGATGTTTCTTCATCTTTTTTATATAAAATTGATTGAGAGCCTCTCTCTCTGCCAAAAACTCAGATGAATGATATAATTCATATATATACAGAATGATTTTGATTTCTCTAAGTAATAATTGTTTTTCATTTTTCCCCAGGCGCCAATAAGAAGGAAGCGCGTTATAGGGCGGCCAAGGGAGCCTGCGAGGATATCTTCAAAGTTGTTTACCCCTGAACTGTAAACATTGTGACAAAACTCTAAGGTGGAACTTTAGACAAGTGACCAATTAGGTTAATAGAAGACATAATCAAGGGTTACTTATCAGAGATGTTTATAAAATACGCACATTTTATTTAAAAAAACACTTAGTATCAGTTAAGTAATAATGAGAAGTAGGTATTTCAGATTCCATAATTGGAAAATAATGCATTTTAGTTGCTGTAAATATAATATATACCAGCTGGGGTACCCGGCTTCGATCAGGGAGTTGATATGAGATTGAACTGACGTTCGAACCCACAACGGATCTTGCTTTATATACCCCTACCAATAGGTAGCCCCACCCATACAAAAAAGGCTTTGAATGTTCCAGAACATTCTACAACATTCGAGAGTGTTCTGGAATGTTCCACAATGATCTGGGATGTTACTGAATAAAAGCACACCCTTCAGGTAAAAACGGGAACCTTAATGGGGGGTAGAGGGCTAGCACACCGTATAACTCCCTTGATCGTACCGGGGTTCGTTTCTGTTATTATTACTTTCTTTTATAATATATATCAATGAAGAACAATGTTGGATGTGCGATTTTATAGTTTTGCAGTAGAGCTGTTAAAAGTTTCGTTTCTGCATTTTTACCGCTTTGGATATCAAGAAATATAGTGTTGTTTTAATATTTTGTGCTTCATTTAATTTCATTCAAAATTCCGAAAATACAGACCAGATCAACAAAATAAGCCATCAAGACGATTTTCAATTTTTAGCAGATCCAACATTGTTCTTCGGGACCGTCGATATATTGAATTTGTTAAAAAAATTAATAAATGACATTTTTCTTCATGCCATGTTTTGACACAATAATATTAGCCTAGTTTTTTTTTCAATTAAACCCATACTAAGAACCTATTTTAGAATTGGTTCCATGACAAATCAATGTAGTGGCATTTCAACATCCCTTTAAAAAGTCATTAAAAGTGACGAAAAACAAAAATTAAAAAATAGCTCCTTACCTATTTATTTAACTAAGTTTTATTTTCATCATTTTTAATTTTCAAAGGAGTGATGAAGTTCTACATTGTTGGGTTCTCCGTTCACCTTAAGGATCAACGAAATATTTATTTCTCATTATTATTTAACTACTGGAAATTTTTTTTTATTTTTTTTAGTGCATATTTAACGTATCCCTATTTTCTGTATTATTTGCCTTTACTTATTTCCTGTTGCTGTATTTTTACTTTTTTTTTGCTTTAGTTTGAATGTGTTTGAAAATGTAGGATTTTTTTTAAATAACGCTGGTTCATGGTTCCTAAAGAGACTGACTTTACTTTAATTATTAGTTAAGTTTTATGTTAAATGACTGTTAACCACTCGAGCAATGGAGGTTTCCGGGTGTTCAGTTTTTGATTCGACCATTCGATTTAACTATACCATACTTAAATTTGGGAGACGAATATGCGTACTGCAGCCCCGGGAACCATTGATTGAATAACCAACACCTCTGCCATAGTTCACCCCAAGTGGTTCCCTACGTTTGGTGACTTAGCAGGGGTGCCCAGGTTCATGGGGTGAGGTTAATCCGGGTCTTGGCGGCAGATGTGGCCGGATCGAGAGAGACTGGTTAAGGGAAGTCTTTTGACCTCGCCTCTTTGCCTTACACCCCAATTGGAGGGATGGATTTATATCTGTCACTCCTGACACTGACCCCCCATTTTCCTACCCGCCTCTCATATCTTTTCCTTCCCAGAACTTCCTCTTTTTTCTTTCAAAAGACCCTTCACACAGCATCCCCTAAGATGACATAGGCCCTAAGGGAAATTATTTTCCTCAGGGGGAGGCCTTGCGTGGAGCTAATGTAAAAAAACTCCAAATATTAATATCAATATGTTTCGATCGCTCGAGTGGTTGTAAAGATGCTTAAAATGTGTCCTTTTATTCCTGTATAAAGTATTGAATATCTATAAATCTGTTACTTTACTTATTTCTTGTTACCGTATTTTTTTTTCCTTTGGTTTGAACACCAACCTATTTGAAAATGTAGGATTTTTTTTTTAAATATCGGTATGTCATGGTTCCTAAACAAACTGATCTTGTTTTAATTAGTTAAGTTTGTATGTTAAAATGACTGAAAGAAACCAATGAGTATTATTCAATGACTAAATAAAATACCCTAAAAGAGGACTTGACTTATCAATTAAACATTCTGTCCAAACGGTTATACAAAAATGGCATTACATTCAAATGGTTTCCGTGGTGATTATTCAGTTTACATGATAAGTAATAAATATTGGTTGCGTCTTGGCTGCCTATATATATATGTATAACCGTTTGAACAGAATGCTATGTCATACAAATCGTTAGGACAGAATGATAAATGCCAATTCGTTCTCTTAGGTATTTTTAGTCATTGGTATTGTTAATATAGTTTATATTTTTTAAATCTTTTGTTATTCTAATATCTCAAGTATATTGTTATTAAGTTGAAGCTTTTATTAAAATGTCATACTTAAATGACAATATCACAATAAAAAATATTATATACTTACCTAAATCATGTATGATTTTAGGAATTATTTTCTAACTACAAATAATTCTCACTTGATTATATAATTTCACTTGTACTACAAGTTAGTACTTAGTCTTGTAATTTTTATAATTACATAGTTTAAGACATATGTTTTCTTTATTAGTAAAAGTTATTTTTTCATTAATGTTTCAAAAATCATAACAAGTTCTTGTTTTAATTAACCCATATGCCGCTATGGGCATGGATTATATGCAAAAAATTGTTCCCCCGAAGCGACAGATGAGCGAAAAACCAATTTTGATGTTGGAAAATGAGGGTGGATCTCCAGGTGTTATTTATTTATATTAATAGTGATTATTAATGTACACAATAAATAAATTTAAGTCTCCCTTGCTTAAAAATGTGTTTTTCACTCTCTTGAAAAATTTCAATTTATTCACATGTGTAGGAGGTATTAGGGGGCCAGTGACAATATATCGCACATCCCAAAGAACAGTGTCGTAAGTCCAAAATTTTCTTTTTTACGTATTATATCTGAAAACTGAAGTGATTTTGATTATCTTTATCTTTCCCCCTCGAAAAAAGATCACTCCATCTCCGCAAGATGTCGCTAGTATCTCTTTTCGACGGAACTGCTTGTTCATTATTTCATTTCGACGGTCCCGAAGAACAATGTCAGATGTGCGATTTATAGTTTCGCAGTAAAGCTGTTTAAAGTTTCATTTCTGCATTTTTACTGTTTTTGACATCAAGCAATATAGTGTTGTTATGATTTTTAGCATTTCCTTCATTTCATTAAAAATTCCGAAAATACAAACTTTTAACCAACAAAATAAACACTGAAGAGATCACACGAAATAAATAAATTTGCCTCGATTGCTTGAGATTTCCCAGAAAGTCATTTTTAAAATTTTTCGCCAACATTAAAAAAAATCAAATTTTAACATGGAGACATAAAAACTTGTTATAGTGCTATATAGCCAATGAATTTACCTATATTTAACCGTTTATCTCATATTTGTAGAATTTATAAAAAAAATATCGTAAAGTTTATAATCGCGCGAATCCTGGGTATTTTTTACTTGAAACTGCCGTGACGGATACTTATTCGGGTCAACATTGAATATTTTCAGTTTCTGTATGTTGTCTGTGGTGTACTTGATAATGAAAGGTGCATTATCTATGGGAAATAGACTTAATTTTATCCGTAAACAGCTGTTCCAAAATTCGGCGGGAAAAAAATATTTTTAAAATTTATTTTTAACATTGTTCTAAAATAGTCTACAAAGTTCGGATTTGCGACATCTTTGGTCATAATAGAAAAAAAAATTCAATAGCTTCGTTTTAAAATAAACGGCTGGCCAAGGAAATGTTTTAAATAATTACAATAAATGATTTACGAACGGTAGGAAAATATGGTCCATTTTTGGACCGATATCAATCGCAGAAAAATAAAAGTGGTCCATTTTTCGGCCGAAATCGTTCCAGTGGATAAGCCAACAAAACGATTTTCAACTTTTAGCAGACTCGACATTGTTCTTCATGACCGTCGATTTCACTCTCTAAATAAAGTAACTTTTTTGACTTGCAACACTTTTCTACGAGTGAGATTATGTTTTGATTTTCATTGAAAGTGTATGATTTTTGCAAAAAATGCAGCTCAGAACCCAGGATTGAAATGAAAAGATAGAAGATGCTAATTTCAAATATAGATTACTGCCAATAAATCTACGAGCCTACACTGCCTACATCATCTACATAATACGAAAACCTGTAAGGTTTCTTTTTCCATAATTTTTTTTATGATCAGATTTCTTGTTCCTCAGCATAGTTCCTAAGTATTCAATTTCCTTAGGTTGGCAGGTACTGTAAAGGAAAAATATATTAATTTTTCGAAGAAAACTTCTTCTAAAAGGTTGTCACTTTGTGATGTCATTATTTATTTATTAAAAGAAAATAACTTAGTTTACATCACTTTATTTATTGTACACTATCAACATGTTTCGTGAACCATGTTCACTTCTTCAGGAATAAAAGTATACTAAAGTTAAAAAATTAATTATAGATTACATTTGGAGAGAAGGAATTGAAGGACGGGGAAGGGTTGACAATAGTGGGAGTTTCGAAGAATTGGGGATTACCATGCTATTAGAAGTAAAAGGCCGGTTAAGTGGGAAGATATTTAAAACAGGGTTAACAAAAATTTTTTGCTTATTAATTATGTCAATAGCGATTCTGAGTTCGCAGACCATTTATTAAAATATGATCATAGCTTTGACATAAATTCAGGTCTTCAAATATTACATACAGGATATAAAACATCGCAAATCAATAATTTAGAAATTTTAGAAATAAGAAAAAATGTAAATTCCAAAGCTGACATAATTAATAAGCAAAAAATTTTTGTTAACCCTGTTTTAAATATCTTCCCACTTAACCGGCCTTTTACTTCTAATAGCATGGTAATCCCCAATTCTTCGAAACTCCCACTATTGTCAACCCTTCCCCGTCCTTCAATTCCTTCTCTCCAAATGTAATCTATAATTAATTTTTTAACTTTAGTATACTTTTATTCCTGAAGAAGTGAACATGGTTCACGAAACATGTTGATAGTGTACAATAAATAAAGTGATGTAAACTAAGTTATTTTCTTTTAATAAATAGAAAAATATATCTACTGTTAAAAATATTTCACATGAGAATAACACTGAACCACCCCGATATTATGTACGTGTTTGGTGGCATCACTACATGATCACTACTGCCTTGAACATTGTGAATCTCTTACTCAAAAAAAAACAGTTAACATAAGTTCCTGCACATTAGTTTGTTAATCTAGATGTTGTAATTATATACATAATCCAATGGGCGCTTTTATAATGACTATAGCAACGGCACGGCATAAAAGGGAAGCAAAATGTATGGGTTTGTGCAGTTTGTACACATAGTGGCGTAAACAAGAACTAACACTATAACTTTATATTTTAATCTCGCAACCACATCTACTATCATTATGTCATAGACGACAGAGCCCTCCTTTTTCGCCACCTTATACTAGTAGCACTGTATCAAGACTTTTAATTTACTGTCCGCCGTAATGACACCTTGTTTTGCTTTCCTGTTATGCCGTCGTTCCATGCTGTTGCCATAGTAATTGCATGCCGTGACAGTTATAAGACTGGAAAAGACATTGGGTACTTTTTTTACTCCCATCTAAACACTTTAATGGTCGGTGTATAAGTTATAATTTCTGTTTATATTTTGTTGAAAGATATAATATTATTATTGTGACATGTTTTCCCTGATTTAAGTCATTACATAAATATTTTTAAATAAATATATATTGTGTGATGAAATTTTTTTTTTTTTTCCCTCTATCTTTGCTAATCCCATATCTCTCCTGGATTCCCTGCAGAATTAATGAAATGCAGGGTGTCCGGGGGGTAGAGTGAAGTAACTTCTGAGGCGATTCTACATGATGGTACAGCAAGGTTCGTAGAAAATGCGTTGATTTACACGAAATTCATGAAAGTGCCAATATCCCAAAAACTAACGACAATAACAACAGTTATTTTAAGATATTGTGATCAGTCATGATTTGATCTATCAGCCCTTAAAGCGATAACTTTGCCTTTGGGGCACCCTGTATATGTAACAAAAAAATAAATTCTAAGTACTTATTAAAAATGTAACTCGCATCTCTACATATTATTAATTAGAGTCCTCCGACGCGTCTGTCTGTTTGCGATAAACTCAAAAACTAATTTTTGTTCACGGATTTTCATGCGGTTTTCACCAATAGATAGAGTGATTCATGAGGAAGGTTTAGGTATATAATTTGTCAAGGTTTTGTGTAAATTGGTTGAAATATATGTATGTGGCGGAGGACTTTAACTTTTTTTTTTTTTTTTACAGTGAATACCGCACAAGAATCTTAACTACTCCCATCTGGAGCCAGTGAGACTATGGCATCCCCAATTGGGGTATGTTGTGAGGCTGAAGGTAGTGGGGAGGGGAAGGAGGTGGGGAAGAGAAAGGTTGGGAAGTACCTGGCTATTCAGATCTGGTCACCAAACACGGCTAAAGCCATTTTCAAGCAACGTTTCAATTCTGAATGGTGGTCTTACACCAGGGCGATACCGATAGTATCTTCCACTCGTGCCGCAAATATACTATATATTATTTTAAATGAATGAATTGTGAAATAACACAAATTAATCAAATAAAATTTATTTGCGCACGCCAGGTTCGAACCCGCGACCTCCGGATTGTGAGTCAAGAGTCTTAGCAACTGGACTACGGAGTTATTAACTTATAATATGTACATATAAAAATGTAAATGTTAGTCCTATAATAAATGAAAACTTTCTCTCTTCCCACTTTTCCGTCCATTATTCATTCTGATAAAAATGGATTTAAAAATTTGAATCTTCCCACCTGACTCCAGTGGCGTAACTAGGGGGGGGGGAACACCCGACCGAGTGTCACCCCCCAAGAGCACGGTCTGTAGCTCTACGGCTTGCCGTGGAGTGCCCCCAAACGGGAGAATTTTGTGTCTAGCGGTCTTTTTATAGGAGAAATTTTTATCCTAGAAATTCTCTAGCCTCCCCCGAAGTCGAAATTAGCGTTTTGAATTTCTCGACAATTTTAATGGGGGAAGGGGGGGGGGGGGAGTTACACCATGTTATCTGCCCCGGATGCCACCCAGGCTAGCTACGCCACTGCCTGGCGCATCTTACTAATATTATAAATGCAAAAGTTTGTATGGATGTATGTGTGTTTGTTACTCTTTCACGCAAAACCTATTTAATGGATTTTAATGAAACTTTACAATAATATATAGGCTATAATTTATAAAGCTAGCTAGGAAGGGGACGCTGGAGGGGAACGGGGCCGCACGGGAATGGTGATTCAGGGAGAAACAATGTATTTCTTTGAATATGGCATTGCAACGCATGCCGGGAACCAGCTAGTATAAAATAATAATTTCTAAACCCGTGATGCGTTTATCTATTTTTTATGATAACCCTGCTCCTACTCACCGGTCCCTGTTATTTTGACATCCCAGTCAACTTAGAAAATTACTCAATATCTATGAACTATGACTTCCACAATAGTTTTTTATCTATGGAATTCCGATTCCTGTCTAATTTTTATTGATCGCCGGCGCCGCCATTCGCCATTTGTAATTTCTTATTCTGAAATTCTTTCTGACTAGCGTCGTCTAGTTTTACGTTTTACCTCGTTTTGTGAACATTTTTTAATATGAATACCAGGAGCAATTGTAAGTAAATATTATTTTGATAAATTCGTGATGCTGTTTGGATAAAATAAACCAACTAAAAATTTAACCTAGCACGGCACCACGGCGTCCCCAAAATGTCCGCAAATCGTGGATGTACAGCAGACAAGTGCGTAAATTCTCATGTTCTATTTCTCTGATGTTCATATTTACGGTTGCTTGAACTGTTTTAGATTTTTTCGCTAAATGCAGTAAGCATTGTATGGAAATGAGCACTACTGTAACTTATCCCGTCAGTCAGCAATTTACCATAGTTTCACTGGTTCCGGATAAAATGAAGAAACGGTATCCACCCCAATGACGTTATATTATAAATAGACTCGCCATAGTCTCACATACTCACAATATAATGTGGAAAGCAAGCAACACTCTTTTGTTTTCAGCGGTTTTCAAATATAATTTCTAAATTCAAAACTTTATTCCCGTGTGATAAAGATAGACAATCAAAGAATTTACGTGTGTGAATGTCATAGATATACTATAGTAGGGCGGCTTATTAATTTCTTCGCCGAATACTGCTTTCACATCACGGGTGTGACTGAGATAACAAGATACTCTCACTCGGTTACACACTGGACAGGGAAGGGTAAAGAATACAATGACGTATTATTATAAAATTAACTGTCATAATTATAATAATTGATAATAATAAGTAATTTGCGTGTACTTGCTAATGAAGTGTTATTCCTTCGCCTTTACGACTATTTGCCGTGTAATTTAAGCATTTTCTCATCACACAGGAGGGCATTTTGGCGCTTTGCAATGAAATTTACTTACTGGTAAGACACGACCTCACTCGACGCGTAGCAGTTTAGTACTAAAGTACTAGGAATAGAGACAGCTACAATCGTATTGTGTTTGGCTTCCCACTTTGAGATTTCTACCCCGCGTCCAGTATTAATGTCTTTGATCCACCCGTGAACATTATTTCTTTTTTCGATAGTCAATGGTTCCGGTTTTTTATATAATATACGGCATCTCTTACTCATACAAAGTTTGACATTTGACCTCGAGGCTCTAAATAATATAGTTTTATAACGGGTAAAAAGCCATTTTGTTAGCTCATGTTAGAAAAAAATAATTCTTTCCACGCTTGTCGATATCTCCTCTGTATTACGAGTTTTACAAGGCCGTCTGATAATTTTAAATAACAATACTTGGGGGCCTCCATGATTGAACGATTACTATCCTTGGCTACAAATCCAGAGGTCGCGGGTTCAAATCACGACGGGCGCAGATAATTTTTTTTATTAATTTGTGAATAGGCCGCCGCACTTTTAATAGGCACAGATTTTGAAAAGTACACTACTTTTAAACTTAGTTACCATAAAAAACATCGGTTTCGGTCGGGACCGGTGGAAAAATATGCATTTCAATTTATATTTAAAAAAAAAAAAAATTGTACGTAATTTCTCATTACGGCTGACATTTTTTATTACATTATTTTGCATACTGACCGATTTCCAGGGTACCAATCGATAAATATTTAAAAAGATTGCCATATCGCTAAAAATCACACATATTCGAGGAAGGTACTAAAGGTTGCACCATACAAATTTTCATGTTCTGAATAAATACATAATTGGAGTATATTTAGGAATTAAAATCGGTAATTTTTGGAGATCGCTGGCAACGGTGTTGCCGATGTTTTTCTTGCCTTGACGCGAGTAGGCGTTATAAAGGGGCACTTTCTTTTGAATCACAAACCATGTTACACAAATCTAGCGTAGCCGCTAAACTACTTGAAAACTGGGATGTTTTTCTTGCCTTGACGCGAGTAGGCATTATAAAGGGGCACTTTCTTTTGTATCACAAACCATGTTACACAAACCTAGCGTAGCCGCTAAACTACTAGAAAACTGGGATGTTTTTCTTGAGGTAATAATTTTTCGGGTATGGCAACCTTTATTAATATTTAAAAATTGGTACCCCTTCAAAATGGAGAGAATACATATCATTAAATGTCATTCGTAAAGGAAAATTTACGTACAAAAAAGTTTTTATGAAATAAAAATTTAAATGCATATTTTTCCGTCTATCTCGACTGAAATCGATAGATCTTGAGGTAATTAAGTTTAAAAGTAGTTTACTTTTTAAAATGTATGCCCATTTAAAGTGTAGCGGCATGCGGCGTCTTCTTCACACTTAACCATTTTTTTAATTGTGTTATTTCACATTTTGTATTTAAAATGAAGGTAAAGTGTGAAGAAGCCGCCGCATGCCCCTACACTTTGAATAGGCATAAATTTTGAAAAGTAAACTACTTTTAAACTTAATTACCACAAGAAGAATCAGTTTCAGTAATGATAGACGGAAAAATATGCATTTAAAATACGATATTCATTCAAAGTTAAAAATTGCCCATATAAAACATCTCCATAGTCGCCATGTTTTTTTTGTATCGATTTGACATTCGCGAAGTTTCGTTTCAAACTAAATACGCATGAATTACTTAATTTACCTAAACTAAGAACCTAATAACCTATTTTGTGTACGTAAATAGTTGTTTCTTTTAGTAAATGTTGAAATGAAGTATAATTTCCATAATCTGCACTTAAAAGTGCGGTGGCTTTTTCACAAATTAATAAAATGAACTTTCGAAATCATTGGACACCTAATAAGAATATTTTTTAGAAAAATCCTTTTGATTCATCTAATGGTGAATCTAAAGGTTTTTCCAAAAAAATATTTTTATTCAGTGATTTTTGAAAGGGGAAATTTTGAACTTTGATTAAATAAAAATGGAATTTTAATGCGTCTTTTACCATATATCTAAAAGTAATTAGACGTTTCTTGTAATAATTAAGTTGAAATGTAGTGTAATTTCCATAATCTGTACCTAAAAGTGCAGCGGTTAGTGGAATGTGGCTAGTGAATAGTGACTGGTCAGTGGCTGAGTTGGCATTGCTTTGGGTCCCACCCAGACGTTGCATGTTCGATTCCTCGGCTGGCTAAGTCCTCCATCATGACACAAGCAACATTTTCCACTCCCTGCGGTGGTAGTAGAATATTTTCAGGTTATTTGTAACCCGGGAATGTTTGTCTTCCTTTTTTTTTATTTGTGAATTATTCTTTTTCAGACGGTGGCAGAAACAGTGGCGGCGGCGGAAATTATCAATCCGGCCGGTATAACAACCCTGGAACTTTCATCCCTGCTCAGGTAACCTACCAGACATACAGTCCTAATTGAAATGTCCTTTTCAAAATGGGACATATTACATTTCTGCATTATTTTATTAATGTAATATTTCAGGTGCTTAGTGCAAGAAGTGCCTATATCAAATTTTTAAATCGATTTCTTAATTTCATAAAATATGCTCAAATAATATTTTGACATTTACGTTAGATAGGCCAGACTTCATTAAACTAGATCACCCTGATAGGATTTTATAGCAATCGAATAAGGGATATTTTAGAGTACTTTCTGATGCCTAAATCAAATTATCAAAAATGACGGGCACTCCTAGCATTTACTGTTCTGCTAGACTCCAGATTAGGTTTATCAAAAGTCAATAATTAAATGATTACATTTAATTTAATAATTGTAAACTTTGACAGTAACCTATTTTAATAATGCAAGTTAACAGAGAGAGGCGAATGAAGATTGGTTATCAATTCCATAGATAATTTTGAAATGTATAATATGGAACCCTTTGTTTAAAAAATATTTGTATGTATTTCTAGTTTTTAAGTAGGTACTTAAAATTGAATCACTTTTACACACACTGTTCAAGTTTCTTCTATTATCTTAATTATTGCATTTAAAAAAAACATTTATTTGCATGTTTAAACCCTTAAGTGTTGTACAATATTTCTCCGCAGTATAAGGTAATCTGGAATTAAATTTTGTCGTATTATAAATGAAACTTTTTGCACTCTGGATTGACCATGGATAAATACGCATACAAGGCAAAATGCAGATAACAATGTAAAATTAATTTATTCAAATTTTCTTCAGAAGGACTGGATGATTTTATAAGCAAAAACTGATTTATTTAAAAAGATGGATTTATGTTTTTATTTTTGAAAAATGCGGGATTAAACTGGGTGTAAGGAGCTAAAGAACTTTGTACAGCATAAGCATTATTCTTGTATCTTACTTATCCATGGATTCAATGAATAATCAGCACAGCAGGGTTTAAGTACAAAGTTGTATACATATTTACTTCTGTTCTGTTATTATTTCTTTGGATTCATTCTCCCATTTTACCTGCCTTTGCAGCTCTCGGGGGCCTGGCATTGTTCCGGAACTTTCCATCTCCCTTCCCCTTTCCTATTTTCCTTCTCGGTGCTATCCCTTTCCACATGGAGACGGCATACAATATTATGATCTCCAGCCTCCCAACTGATGGTCTGCCCTGTCTAATGGGATTAAACCAAACAATTAGCATAAAATCAATTGAATTTTATTTCTAATTACGCATCATTGTCTCTCAAATTATATTAACTTACATATATTTTTGTAGATCAATTAAAATTCAAAAATTTGTTTCAATCAGTCTTCTTGAATCCTGATGGAAAGTGAATGTAAATTTAAAATTGCTTGTCGATTTGAATATTCAACAATTTTGAAATCCACAGTATAAATTTTTAAATGCCTGGCTTTAATATAGTTAAATAAATATTCTGATAAGTTGATGTGTTCGTTAAAGATTGTTTGCCGTGCCTTGTGGAAGGGACACCATGTAGAGATATTCGACACGTCGCCATATGACAGACGGAGACGTGTCGTCTCACCCCTTTACTCATTTAGTCGCTCTGTTGTGCATATATGCGTTTGTATGTGTCGAAACCATCCATTATGGCTGCCGACGTGTTGCCTTCCACTCGACGATTGATAAACAACGCCGTTCAAATGTTCAATCATCACCGAGTCTATTTGTCACAACTAATTGATGGACTTTAAACATTGTAACTTTAAACTGTGCACAAAAAACAAACCGATATATTTCTTGACCTATTTGCATAAATTATTTGCTGATAATGCATTTGGATTGTTCTTATCTTCAATTATTGTTATTATGGGTGAAAAAAAGTAAAAAAATGTGTTGGGAGTCAGAGTCAAATAGACTGGAAGGAGTATTGATACGTTTGTACGACTTTGTTCATCAACCGTCCATTGGACGCACATTTAGATTGGATGTTTCGACGCAATAGATAAGCGTATACTCAGACAGTTAAGGTCACAAGTTTCTATCGGGGCGACCCCTCTCGGCATCTATTAGAGTCGCACACTTTACAATTCAATCTTGCCAAGTCGATGAATCAAAATTTTGAACCAAACACAAAGTGGACTTTAGTCTGTGGTCTGGTAAAGTGTCCTCTCTATGGTAGGTTGCTTTTTATGTCGGTCGCTCTGCTCGGTTCTTGTGATTTGGATTCAAACCCACTCTGGATGCCCCCCGCACGGAGAGACGACCCGCGACTGGGCGATACTCGACAGAAACAGTAATGGGTACGTCTGTGTTCTGCATACTATATCTGTGGGAGAGTGGTTAAAGCAACACAGATATTCTTAATCAATGGTCATTTGTTACATTTACAGCTAATTGTACTATGAAGGATTGTTGCTGCTTTAATTACAAATGGTTATTCATCATTTATTATTATAATACTTAGTTTCTCTTAAATAGCAAAAGCTTTGGTATGTTGTCTTTTTAATAAACTTTCCATTTGGTATGCAAATGAAAACTTTAATGCATTATGTCAAAAACATAAATATATATATATATTTTTTTTAAATATTCCCGTGTTTCTCCTTTTAAAATCACTTTTGGAAGTGCCCCAACAATAATTTCAAAACTACGAATCCATTATCATGTGAGTCAACCTCAATAAATCGAAATCGATGGAAATAAAACATAACTAAATCGTTGGCAGTATTTTACATGGAAAATATTCAGATCTAACACATTCGGAAATGGATTTGTAATAAAATACCTCATCACGTGGGTTGTGGTGTTTAAATGTGAATTTTTGAAGTGCTGATTTTATTTTTGTTTTCTATTTACAACACCACATTTTTTTACCCGTAAAACTAACATTCAGAACTACTTCATTCCCTCAATGCCCAATTCCACTATTCTTCAGCAGTAAGACTATTGTCGTGTTTGCATAAAGTTACCATTAACCTGATCTCAGCGGCTGTCTCATGTGTGAGCCATCCCCGCATATGTGATCAATGAAGTTTTCAAAAAAGTTACAAGTTACAACATGATGCGTGGTGTGATAGATCGCGCTGAAAAGGTTAAATGGGACTATTGTGACACTGAATAAACACCAATCCATTAAGTTATAATAATGAATGTGCTGTACAGCAACCTGTGCAGCAACAACAACAGCAGCAGCAACAACAGTATGGGGGTCAGCAGCAGTCCACGACACCACAGCGACAACACCCCAGTCTGGGTCAAGGCTGGAACCCGGAACCCCCCTCCTCCAACATCACCCCTGTGAAGGCCGCCTTCCAGGCCCTGCCGCCCGCCACCCCCATTGAGACTGACGAGGCTGAGGCCGAGGTCACCCCCAGCGAGGCGGGGGAGGGAGAAGAAGGAGGACGCAAGAAGTGGATGAAGAAAGGTTGGATGATTAATTTTTTATTCTCAAAAATTTCCTACAAAGCTGCAACATGTATGACATGGTTCCACGACAACTCAATGAACTCACAAATTCAATGCCCCTTTACTTAACCAATTTATAAAAAGTTTTTATTACAAAAGGTTATGTTAATTCATTATATGTAAAATCCCTAAAGGTGTAAATTAATTAATAATTATTATTTAAGTTTGCCATAACTATCAGAAGATCACCCTAATAATGGAATTATCGGTGTTTTAAGTCCGTAAATGCCAAAACCTATATCAATACTTGTAGCATCACTTTTCATAAGTGTTCCCATTTGTATTGCTTTATGTTATTATCCCGTTACAACTAGCTTCATACGAGAGTGAGTTTGTCTTTGAAAAACTCCTGACTATAAATTTATTTTTATCAATGAAACCGGTGTCGATTGAAAGCTATAATAAGGGAGCTGCTTATATAGGGTACCTTCACTCGTATGTGTTTCAACCAATAAGTTTCCCAGCTCTATGGGATCATAACTAAGCTAGTGTGGCTCATCACGTATCATCATCATTTTTTTGCTGGTAGCAAAGCATAAAATAATTAACCGATTGCATTAAGATGTTGTCTCGGTTAGACAGAGATCCTGGGTTCTATTCCCAGTTGTGACCGTTTCCCCTTTAATAAAGACAAACATCTAATGCCACCACAGTAAGTGGAAAATGTTGCTCATGTCGTGATGGAGGACTTAGCTAGCCGAGGAATTGAACACATGATGCCTGGATGGGATCCAAACACTATGCCAATTCAGCCACTGACCGGTCTTCTTTTTCGATGATAAATAATTAAGTTTGAAGAAACCCAAATGAAAATATTTTTACAGCCGATTTATAAAACATGGTATCTGCCACCTTGTCAAACTGTATCGAGTTTTTAAAATGAAAGTAAGAGTAATACGTAATAATTTTTGTTTGTAGGAGTGGCAGGTTTTAAGGTGAGCATGCGTGAACGTCGGCGTCGTCAGAACCGTCAGTTGCGTCGTCTCATTACGCCGAAGAATGCGCTGATGGTGCTCAACGAGCTCACCCCCGGCAGTCAGCACGAGTGCAGCGTCCAGCCTGAGGCGGATGCCTTCGCCGGCTCCGTCAACAAGCAGTACGTGGCCGTGCTCAACGTGGAGGGCATCGAGTACCGGGGCACTGGTAAGCCCTCTGACTATTCCAAGATTTATATGACTCTGACAGACTATGCCAATTTCTAAATGCTCTGAGTTCACTAATCCAACATTTATAAGTGCCAAGTTCAATGATTGAGTACTGACTAGTGTTGACCGTGACTATTCCGATCGCTCCGAGTGACTTTTCCCACATCCATAAGTACTTCTTGTTGCATTCATTATCTGTAAGTTAAACTACCTTCTGCAATTTCTGCAAGTACTCTTGAGTGCCTGTTGCATCCTCTGTGAGTTCTGAGCACTCTTGGGTTCCTGTAAGAATCTCTAGGCGTCCCAGGGGCGGGTTATAAACTTTTTGCAGTTTCCAAGAACACCCTGAATGCCTTATACAATTTTGTTTCAATCTTTGTTAGTTCTCTGAAATATAATATGTGCTGTGTGTACTACATTGTGAGTTTCTTTAGTACCTAACAAGATTAACCACTCCGATCTATGCGAATATGCACTTTTTACGTCTTAAACAAAATAACAGATTTACGAAAACTTTATGTTATGTATTTCCGCTTCACAATAGCTCTATAAATGAAACATTTCTGTATGTAGCTGAATACTAAAAACTGTTTTTGAAAGGATACGAAATAAGCTTTCAAATTGTTATATGTAATACAAATAAATATTAACATTTGTAAATATTAAAATTTAGAATGCAAATATAAAAAAAATGTTCAAATGATTCACGTGATGTTTTTATGTGAAAACGGTACTAAAATCACAGATAATTAAAAATTTTATCACCTCACTTTTTTATCATTTCATACAAGAATATTTAGCGGCCCGTGGGCAATTTCGCGGGTAAAATATGTATCAACCGTGTATCTGACAGAATAGGTCTTTTTTTTTGTATTTCTATGGACAACTTGAATAGTGATGGGTAGCTTGATTTATTATGGAGCTTCTACTTTTTGTTTTAGGGATGTTACTAGAACAATAACGGAATTACAACGATTTCTGTGGAAACATACGTGTTGACGTGAAAACACGCTTATTGTACTTGACTGCTATTGTCATATTAACGTGTATATCTGCTTACGTTGCTGATTGGTTAATGTTGTTTAGGAATTAACTTTCACTGATATCCAGTTTTTTAATTATCCCCTCCTATTTAATTAATTGAGAGTGGATAAGTCGCCCACCGATGCAATATTATGCGTCCTTGTATCCCAAACTTCACATGATGACAATTCACTGCGCAAATCTGAATGTATCCATAAAAATAACTTCCGGCCTTATTAGCCGTAGAGGTATTTGAGATCCGCATGTTCTGTGATAATCTGACTCTAGAACTCCTGTTCGGCTGAACAATGAATCTAACCGTGTCTGTATCTGAAAGTGATTGAGGTTATGTTTCCATTTGGCAGGTCCCTCAAAGCTGCAGGCCAAGAACCACGCAGCGGAAGGAGTCATCCGAGATATGATCATTAAGCAGATGGGTAAGATTCCCGAAGCCACTACTGCGGCTTCCGCAACACCAGCAACACCAGCGGCTCCGGCCAACTCCGATGACACTGAGATGAAAGTCGGTAAGAAACCAAACAATAGAATCAAACTATCTAGTATATTGCAGTACATTTCAGAGTGGTAATATCGCTTTGGTAAAAGACCACCATTTAGAATTGAAAAGTTGCTTGAAATGATGACTCCCTTCAGCATGATACTTCAGCATACCTTAGTTCAACATGCCATAGTTCACTGGCTCCGGTTAGTTGGGACTCTGTTCACAAACGGCAATTTAGTCATTTACATATTTCTTTTTAGATACGCCAGAAGAGAAGGAGGATGAGGGTCCGACCTTCCCTATGATCCAGCTTGCGTCCTACGCACTTCACAAGCTGTTTACCGACTGGCAGACCGAAGGGTTCAAGGTGCCCTCTCTGGGGCCCAACAAGGTATGTACTGCACTTTAATACTGTTATTTTATAGCTGTGTTCAGAAAGATAAGTTATTATGTGTTTTGTCTGGCCAGGAGTGACTACTTTCAGTGGTGGTTTGTGGCCTATCTCATTGGGAGAGCAAACGCTAAAGGGAGAAAAAATTCCCTCAGATATATGAAAATAATCCTATGTTGGTCTTTTACAGACATTTTACCTCAGATCTAAAAGAATTTCATTTTATCACTGCACTGGAGATTTAGCGCCCTATCAAAAATTTAGAATTCGGCGATTCATTAACTTTTTAAAGGCTATGTCGTTAAAGAATTTGCGATGCCTGTGGACTGGTATTTTAAATTCTCATACATATGCGTCATCTATAAATGAAGCTCGTCTTTTAGGCACGCGATCTGTTGGCATGTAAACACGGTGCTCGTCTAAAAAGGGTTGATACGTCTAAAGAAGATTATACGTTGAGAGGTTGCAAAAAAAAATTTTAAATATGAAAATCACAATTTATGCAAGAAATATTTTTTAATGTAATCAAAGGAACATCTTCGGCCATTGACTTATCTTATTTTACACGACAACCACAGAAAAAATCTACCACTCTGGCACCACTAGTATGTTTTGTATGAACCTAAGAAATATGAAGGAAGGTTCAATATGTGCTGGTATTCATAAACGCCCTATGAGATTTGGGATTCATTTACTAGTATCACTCGGACAGTTGGATTTTTAGCATGGAATTTGAATGACACGCTGTAAAGTTTGATAAAATTATAATAAAAGCTTGTTTTATTCACTGTTCAAACGCACTTTAGAGAAAACTGCCACTGGCTTCAATACTATAAAAATTGTTGGAAACAGAGAAGGGGGCACCAGTGTTAGGAACGGAGAAGAGTCCCGAGTTATGTGCCGGTGTTGGCGTCAAAAATAACCATGTGGGCAACAAGGTAATTCAGTGGCCATACAAACCTATGTTCGGCGTCGGACGCCATGGAAGAGGTCCCTTTTGGTCTAGCTCAGTTGGGCGGGAACATGATCTCTCCACAAGGCGGAAGGTTTCGGCAGCCGCTTCAGAACTACAGCGTCCGGAGTGACGCCCTTGAGCATGTAGGGTTAGATTTCTCAACAATTAAAGACGGCAGGGTTTATTCATTATACAAGGAGCATGTACAAAGCAGTTGGTACAACAGATCGAGTCAAGTTTGGCTACAATGGACCTAGACTATATTAAGGACAGATTCTCTCTCTCTGTGGCACTCGAGTCCCTGCGAACACGCAAATGAATAATTCAACAGCACAAATAATGGGGAATATGTAGGGCTAACTTGACCAGCAATCGGCGTGGACCGCGGCGGTGCTTCATAACACCGATTTCCGGTCTCGCACAATGTTTTCTGAGGGCCATTCTTAGGCCATCAACTTCACACACGTGTTAGTAAAGAATTGATTAACTTTATACTGAGTATAGTACGGGAATTGATCAGTTCAAAACGCAAACAGTGCAACGGGAACACAGGGCCCGCTTCAATCGTGGTCGCAGCTCGGGTCGTGATTTTGTAATGGCAGCCGGCGCTCTGCTTTCGCCTGCGGTGGGGCGATGTGCCGCGTGGGTGCGCGCGGTATTGCGCCCGTTTAGTGCCATCTCTCGGTACTCATTGCATTTGAGGCGGCAAATTTGAATACTAAATGTGTATCGTAACAAAATAATTTAAAGTTGTTTTTTTACATGATAAACCAAATTTACACCTTGTATTAAACAATATCACGTTTGCAGGTTACACCCCCCGGAACAGGTACCGAGACCCCAGCCTCAGTGGTTACTCCCGCGCCCAAGGCGCCCCGCAAACCCCCCGTGCTGCCTCCCTGCCCCGAGGCGCTGCACCCCTGCGTGCTGCTCAGCCAGATGAAGGGGGCACTGGTCTACAGCTTCCTGGCCTGCGAGGGGGTCAAGCCCAATGGACAGATTTTCTCCATGGGGGTCGTTGTGGACGGAACCACCTACATTGGAAAAGGTTATTATATATCAAATGCTTTTATCATGTTCCTAGGCCTGATGTATGGCAGTGAGGCATGGAACTGGCAGAGGAAGGATGAAAGTATACTGAATGTTGTACAAATAAGATCCCTGACATGAATGTTTGGTTAAGCCATGTGTAAAAAATATGGAGATCTGCATAGAAGCTTTTGTGAGTGTAACAAGCGAAATTATGTGAGAGACACTTAGGGAATTTGGGAGGCAGGTATGGGTATTGCCGCCCCTGGAACAATTTATTGAATAACCAATACCCTGCCACCCCCCTGTCCCAAGTGGTTTGCTACGTTTGGTGATTTAGTTTGGTGCCCAGGTTCTTGGAGTGAGGTTTGTCTAGGTGTTGGTGGCAAATGCATTTCCTCACCAACTGTGTGGCAGTCCGGATCGGGAGACATAATCTAGACCTCTCCAGCTGGACTCTACCCATCTCCTTGCACCGCAGTGGGAGCGGTAGATTCAAATGTCTCACTCCTGGACACATTGACCCCCAGATTCCTACTCACCCCTGATACCTTTTTCCTTTCCAAAACTTCCTATCCTTCCTTTCCTTAAAAAGACCCTAACACAGCATCCCCAAAGATGGCATGATTCTTTTTCCTCAGGGCCTCCTGTGTGGAGCTATTGTAAAAAAATGATGGTTTGGATATGTAAAGCAGATGAATGAAGAAAGGAGTGTAAGAATACATGATGCGAATTCTAGTGGTAGAAGAAATCGGGGACGCCTGAGGAAGACAACATGATAGGTGAACTTCGTGAGTCAAAATATTTTGAATTTAAAGAGTCGAAAGTAACTGGGCATCAAAAAGAACAAAGTGAAACATGTTCAGATCATCTCGTCGATAATAATAATAATATCATGTTTTTGTTTCAGCTCCAAACAAGAAGGAAGCTCGAAAGCTGGCCGCTCAGAGAGCCTGCGAAAGCATCTTCAATATAGTCTACCCCAAGGCGGAGACCAAAGTCCCCATTGAAGACATGTGAATCAATAAAACATAAATAAATAATATTAATATTCAACAATATACATAGCTCTAGTATTCCGTCTCCAGCCTTCGTCCTTTCGGACGCAAGTGACTTTTTTCCAAATAGATATAGGTTATACATAGTATGAATGTGAGATTCAATCGGAATTCAATTTTTGTGATTTTTTTTTGATTATTATTTATTTCTCAATAAAATACTTTATAGCTTGTCTGAATTCTCCGAACAAACGCTTCCAATATTGAAAATGAAGACACTTAAACTCGAAGCACTTCAGAGTTCTGGAGTTCATTGAACTGTAGTTACATGGACACATAACCGAAATTAGTATTTTTAATAATTATTATTTGGAAAAATTGTCTTATTCACAATATTGTGGAGCGAACGATGATATTGTTTATGTATATTTGTTCCTGATGAATTGTGGAATTTCTAAATTATAATATTTTTGATCGGAAAGGCTAGATGAAATTTATAATATTTTTTGATCGGAAAGGCTAGATAGATATTTAGAATAACACCTTGACTACATTTATTTCCAGTTATATTTCAAGTAATCTTATGATTATATTATATAATTATATGTCTGTATGACTTCAAATTTTAATATTGTATTTCTGTGTGTGCTTAGAATGAAAATATAATAGTACGGAGAAGCAATTAAAGGAGATGATGGCGTGATCTGTGTGTTGTATACGAAAGGCTGGCTAGATTATTCCTTTATTGTAATTTATTATTTGACCCTAGCGCTAGGAGGAATTGTATGATCCAATTTTATAATCTAATTTTTATTGAACAGAATAAATCCAATAAAACACAATATATTTGTTATCATTAACCATGAATCATGAACACAACCATTGGAAGTTATCCACCACTTAACTGCCCTGGTATGTAACAGATGGTTACTCCTTCAAGGCTCTCTAATTTTATTTTGAAAGAACGAAGCTACGTTTAGTTTAGAATGAATTTAGACGTCCAATGTCCCTGCATACGTTGTTAGTAAGCAGTATGCAAGTGCTTAGCGGGAAATACAAGATACAATAGAACCAGAATTGTGATTACGCTCACTTAATCTTAATAGTGTATTATATTTTAGTTTAAAAGTTCTTGTTTTGTCCTGTGCTACAATAACACTGTTATTGTATATTATTATTTTCCTCTCTGCTATAAAAGCACTGTTTTGTTAATCTTTGTTCTCTTGTCATTGTTTTGTAATTACTGTACACTAGTGGACTTATGTATGGACACTTTTTATAAATTTCTTGTATTTGATGTTCATTCGCTCTTTTTTAAATCACGTTGGTGTTTAACAGTAATTTTGTTAGCTAATTAATTCAACCACATATTATACTGTTATATTTTGAATAGATTTAAAAGTTTTGTTTAGAAAAATAATAAAAATGCTGAATAAAACAACGTCATGGCAAAACACAAATTACATATTTATTAATTACGAAGATTTTGCATAATATTTCAAATTAACATTTTAATGTTACTATTTCGTTGTAAATCCTTTAAGTTTAATAACTTCCTCAATTCTTCTACACATGGAGTCCACCAAACGTCACTAGTTTTCAGGATTGATGACATGGAACCATGCTTGAATAATCACTTCAATTATTTCTCTTTTATTTCTGGGTTTGTGACGAGAAACCAGTATTTTCTATCTAGACCAGAGATTTTCAATAGGATTCAAGTCCAGGTGGTTCCCTGGCCAAGGTAGAACAACAATATGGAGGTTATGTAACCATTTCATGTTCGTTTTGCTATGTGGCATGGGGGTCCATGCTGCTGGAAATTGCATTTACCACGGTTACACTCGAACAAATCATTGTGCTGGGCAATAATTTTGGCTCCAGAATCACAAATTGATGTCTGTTAGCCTTAATTGTGGCTTCTACCACTTCCGAACATCCAAAACTGTCCCTTATCATGCAAGCCCGCACCACGACACTCAGGAAGTTTCATTGTCGCAGTAGTGCATTCTGGTATCAAATCTTCAACTTGATGGCAACGAACAAATCTGATTCCATCACTCTCAAAAGTGAAAATTTTAGTCTCATCACTCCATATCACCTTTGCCCAGTCTTCTGAAGTCCATTCCTTATGTGTTACAGCCCATTTCAGTTGTTTATACCTCTGTTTCATGTTATGGTTAGACTTTTATTATTCTTGCCTAATTTGTTCCTAAATGTTATATCTGTAATATCGAGTCCAGCAGCTTTAATGACCTTGTTAATATCTTTGGATATTTGACGATGGTTCTGCAGGGTAAGGCAACATATGCTTCTTTCATTTTGTGGCATAACCTTTGGGTTTTGGACGATTTTCGGTCTGTTTTTGTAGTTTTAGTCTCCTTGCAGCGTTGGCAAACCTTTCTTACCCTAGACTTGGTAGCTCCTCCACCCAATATTTTTGCAATTTCTTCGTATGTGTAGCCTTCTACACAAAGTGCAACACCTCTGCTTCTCTTTGGGTGACCAATCGGCACGTTTTGGCACCTAAGGAGCCATTTTAATAATATTATATTAAAAAATAAATATATAACTTTTCTTCAATGGATGACTGACTAAAGCTTTGTCCATTGCGCGGGCAAACGCCAGAGTTTTGACAGTCCAACACAACAATCAAGGTCATAATTTTTCCAACACTCAAGGCCATAACTTTACACCAACATCGTTTGGGGTGAAGTTCGCGCGGTCCACACGATTTGACAAGTGATCTGAGGTACGAACGTGTCCACGGCATGCACACTTGACGTTTGACGTTTATATCAATATTAAAATGCGTTCTGATGACAAAAGAGATGCATCAGGGAGAAAACACAGATATTTTAATAGATATTTATTTATCAGGAAAGATTTCCGACTAATACGCACGACCTAAAGTTACTATTTATTAAGAATTTAGAGTGAATACGTTTTGTTGCTACGTAAATAATTACGTAGCATCAAAAATAGAATATCGATTTACAATGGTCAATTTCTCCCGTGTCTCTGAAACCGATTAATAAATTAATAGACTTTATTTACAAGTGAGTTCACGAAAGAAATAATCATCCATTACGACAGTGTGTTTATTTACAACTTTAAATCATAATTATTAGGTCCGCGCACCAAAAAATTTGACGTTTATCGTTTGCATAAATGTTAAAATGCGTTCGATGTAGAAAAGATGCTACCTGCATCAGGAAGAAAGCACAGATCAGGGTTTATCAGGAAAGATTTCCGACTAATATCGATTATTGCACCAATGACATTATATAATAACGTCATTTTATTGCACGACCTAATTTAGAACTATAGAATCTAAATTCTATTATCTATCTAAAATCTATTTCTACTCTAAAGTACGTAAATATTTACGTCAACAACAGAATAATTATAAATATTTGATATTATATTATCAAATATTTCTATTATTATATTATATTTAGGTATAATAATATTTTAAACTCGTGATTATGTTCGCTCATACATAGCACATAACCACAAAATTCCGTTCCGATTTTTCTACATACACGGACCGCACCGCGCGACTTCTGTCAAAAAATGAATTCTCCCCCCCCCCCGCTCGACCCCGCCTGCCTTCCCGCTTCACCCGGGATGAGATGTTTAAGTTTTGTTTTCCGCCGAACACGGGAAGCACAAACACTGCGGCCTTGAGTGTAGGCAAAAATTGTGACCTTGATTGTTGTATAGGACTGTCAAGCAAAATTCTGGCGTTTGCCGTCGCAATGGACCCCGCCTAACACGGGTGTAGAACTTATGTAGTGTTGCATCTTAAATTGTTCTGATTGGAGCCCACGACGATCCTCTGCACTTTGTGGTTGGTTAAGATAGAACACAAGACATTGTAGAGTTGCCAAAACTCAAAAACGTTGTTCTCAAAAATTGGTTGTTTTAAAGGTGCTTGCTCCCATTTCTCATAAAGAGTGATAGGAATTTTGAATCACCATATGGTTTATCGTATGGTATTTTTTTTAATCAACAATAGCACAAGGAACACGAAAAAAAAACTTAGGAAGGGTTCTGTAACAAAATAAGTCATTTTTTTATAAGGCAAACGACAAGATACAAGAAATCTCGAAGTGTCCATACTTAAGTCCACTAGTGTATATTCTTTATTTCATAGGTATCATTTTATAAATATTTTGTAATGATATCGTAAGGAACACTGTAGGATTATTTTTAAATTTATCATAGTTAAGCGCACTTGAAGTGAAATGACACAAAACTGCGCTATACAAATATTACGTTATTATTAATCGCTGAGTGCCGATGTATCCATATGGATAATGGCTATAGTAGATTACGAGGTATGTATATGTTGTTTTCATAAAACAAATATGTAAACGCATATCTGGTAAAACAGTAATCATGCCATAGACCCCACTGAGAGACAGCCTGTGTTCTCATTGCCTTGCAAACTCTGGACCGCCATCAATAGAATAAGGTGCTCACATAGCCGTTGTGCTCACACGATGCATAGATGGGGCCTTAAAGAGTCAGCTGTGTGTGAATGCGATACGGTGCAGACCACCGAACAGGTGGTCAACGAATGCCCGCTCCATTCATTTCCCGGCGGGATTGATGAGGTCCACAGGGCAACACCTGAGGCCCTAGACTGGCTTGCAGACTTAGATGTCCCCCTCTGACCCCCACCATACGAAAGAAGAAGAATTGTACATGCCAGACTTTAAGACTGGCTTGAGGTTGATCAGAAATCGTCACAATAGGTGAGTTTAAGGACAAAAATTGGCATGCCCCCCCGCCCACGCCTTTCTCTGAAACATCTTATGTTCATTGTAAAATCAGTAACTGCACGAGAATGCAATGTACCATGTTCAGGCCGGTCTCAAAGTTTGGAGGAGTTAAAAAAACAGTTCAATTCACACGCGGAAAAGTGAAACCTTCAGAAAACTAAAGTAGGCAAGAGAGGGGAGGCGACCGATTATACACTCATTCTCTTGCAGGCTAAATCCTATAGATATATGTGTTTGTCTCTTTTTAGTGTCGCTATTTTTCATTTTATCAAGTTTCAAATCACAATGGTGCTAAAGAATTTTTTACTTCAAAAATATGTTGACACCTTTTTTGGTGAGAGATGTAAATTATTATAAAATATTCCAGGAGCACATAATACCGAACTGCCTTAAGTTTTCTTTTTGTGGGTTGAAGGGTTTTATCAAATCACTGTCTTATAATAATACATATACGTTCACATAGAATTGATAAATCGTCATTTAAAACCGATTTAATTGTCCTGCGATTGGTCTTCGGGTTCTGACAGAACTTACACCGCTACAAGCCCGTTCACACTTCCGTTTTAAAAACGGAGGCGGGTGCTGTTTTTAAAACGGAAGCCCTAGGCCCCTGTTCACACTTCCGTTTTCAAAACGGATCTTACTCAACGAAAACAACGATCAAAACATTTTATTTGCTCATTCTTCAGTAGACAGTCGTGCGAAATGGACGACGATGAAGCTCTTATTGTCATGTGTTACTCATAAGGAAAAAAGTGGAAAGAAAATTTTGGGTACACCCAATAGGCTACTTGCATGGATTTCACAACGACTTGGAAAAAACCGTGCGGATAGATTTTTTTACTAAGATTACGAAAATGTTAGTAAAAATTTTTAGAAATGTATAGTTTTTTTTATTTTTAAATAAATAAATCCATTATTTGAGCTCGTGACGTCACTACATGAAAATGTCCCGTCTCCGATTATGTTCCCTTAATTTTGTAAAATTCCACACTGATTAATTTTTTTTTGTATGGCAATACTTTCGATTTCCGGCGAATTTTTGAATTTGCGTTTAACGTTCACTAGATTTATTGTTTGTTCTATGCGAACTTATCCTTTGGTTTGATTTTTTGATAAAGATGACGGTGTTTTTACAGATGTTACGAAGAGAACCCCATACAATTTATTGCTATTTGTGTGGAAAATATTATTTTTTTTAAATGATTTTCGGCTATGTAATTATCGTTTTTTCGCAACCATAAAATTATGTCCCGTCTTTCCGGTTTATAAAAAATGGTCTGATTTTTCGGATTGAAATTTTCAAAAAATCGCCAGGGTTTCAAAAACACGATTAAAAAAAAAAAAAAACAGAATGTCTTAGAATATTTTCCTAAACCGGAAAAATTAAAAAAAAAAAGTGATGCAAGTGGCCTATTATAGCTGGAAGATTTTCTGTAGGAACTTTCCAAGTGTTAATTGGTGAGTTGAGAAGTGATAAACTAAAATTCTTTAATTATTTTAGAATGTCTATCACTTCCTTTAACTATCTACTGGAACGAGTTTCAGAGAGCTTAACGTATCAAAATACAAAATTAAGAATCCAGAAGAAAGGCTGTCAATATTTTTAAGGTAAGAAAACAATAAAAACTCAAATATGTTTTATTAAACTAATGCGCTCTTCCGTGCATCGCGCAGCTCTTTTAAGATTTAAAATAAAGAAAAATATAAGTTTCATAAAAACGGATCCGTTCTCCGTGTAGTGTGAACAGCTCCATTGTAAAGTATGCCAGCGTGTTCCGTTCCGACTTCAAAATGGACGCTCTGTGTAGGCGATCTCTCCGGCAAAACATAACGGATCCGTTTTTAAGTTGGAACCGACAAGTGTGAACAGCTCCATAGAGCCACTACAGCGGCTAGGGCTTCCGTTTTAAAAACGGGACTCGCCTCCGTTTTTAAAACGGAAGTGTGAATGGGCTCTACCACGGTTACAACAAAACCTTGCAATGCAAGGTTTGTAGAAAATGCGTTTAACAAGGTTACCATCGCTCTATCGAGGAGGTTGAGCGGTCGGTGATTGGCTAAAAATTTGTGACGTAACTTGAAGTCCATGTTCCACTGGGAGATTTGAATTAACTGCAATACAAATGGCAGATTTTTACTTCGGAAAATGTCCGTATGAGCTAACGGATTTTTGACTAACCTTGCTTGCAACCCAGATAATGAAAACAATTGATTGACCCATCACTAGTTGGGGAAGGCAGAGAAAAAAAAAAAAACAATTAGATTTAATTACGCACAGTTCGACACATTTTACTTTACAGGCGGCTAAAGAAGGAAACAAAAATCACTTTTATTAATCTACAACATTTTTGCATCCACAAAATCACTAACAACGCCACCAATAGCAAAGTAAAATATGTCGATCTGTGGGTTTGTACTTGGAAAGAATTCTCAGGGAGTAATGCTCAAAATTGATTTAATTATTTACACTTTGTCAACACATTGCACATACCTACATATTTATTATATAATCTTAATGTTTAATATAAAATAATAAATCCTCAACTCGACAAGCAGCAACTATTAAAAAAAGATTATGTACAGGTCTCACTAATATTAGACTCGTAGTGATGTGCAGGAAATGTTACTTTATTGTTACATACCTACTTAATATGCTGGGAAAACCATTGACGTTATATATAATATATAGATGCGTGGTAGAATATCAAAAGTGGTAAGTAAAAAACAAGGCAATTGCATTTGTCTTCAATGTCATAGTTGTAGTGTTCAACTGCCACAAGTCGCGTAATGTTGTGTTCTACTAGTAAGTAAATTCCATTAAAAAAGCACCAAAATGCCTTCATGATGAGAAGTTTCCATTACACGGCAAACACTAATAAAGGCTAAGGAATAACATTTCTTTAATAAAAATACTTATTTTTTTGGATTTTGTAGAATTCGACCCCTGGTCGGCTGAATGTCTGCAAATATTCATCTGGCGTTTTATACCACTACACTAAAGGGGACCTGCGTGGGACCTTTGATTTATCTAATACATATATTGGAACCGAGTATTGAATAGTGAATTCATCTCATTCTCTCGCAGGCTAAATCGTATGGATGTATGTGTTTGTCTCTTTTTAGTGTTGCTCGCATCCGTTTCATTGAGTTTCAAATCACACTGGTGCTAAAGAAGTTTTCACTTCAAAATACAGAGATTTATTGCACCATAAGAGAAAGTGAGATAGCAAACAGTTAAGTATAAGAAGGACAACCTATGTTATTAGGTCGTCTCATACAGAATTCCATATTCGTCTTAGTGAAAATGAATAAGCTTATCTTGGCATCTCAGTCACCCCCGTGATGTAGAATGTAGTATTCGCCTCAATATGAAAACGCAGCCCGGTCCTATATTTATATCGTTCATACACCCACAGTCTTTGAATGTCTGACTTTATCATAGATGAATAACTTTTGAATTAAGAATTTACTGAAAACACAAGTGTGTTTCTTATTTGCCAAATTCTACCTCGGTTTGTGAGACAATGGCGAGTCTATATATTATATATATAACGTCATTGGGGAAAGTATAATTTATTTTGAATTAAGAACCTCGAATATTTAATTACTTTTTCATATTATACAAGTCAGGCAAAAATGGTTCGCATTAAAACTAGCTATCAATTATAATTTATTTAATTTGTACATGAGTGAAATCACTAAATAACCAATAATAATTTATTATAGCAAGAGCAAAAACCCGCATTGCGATTTCACAAATCAAAATAAACTATTACATATTTATAGTCAAATAAAAAGTCTATCCAACAATAATGGTTGAATTTAGAGTTTTAAATACTAAACAAGTTGTTCAACTAGAAATAAATTAACTTTAACAAATTTTATATTCATGCATCAAATATTAGCATAATCGTCAATAAAAAAACAACAAATTTTCTATACAATTTTGATGAATAAACAAAATAATGATATATTATTACAGCATTAAGCAGAAGATAGTAGATTTGTAGAAAAATAATTACGTATAATAAAAATACAAGTAGCCCGGTTTTTGCGTTTCTTCCCTCCTACAACACGGGTGTTTTCAAGGATGACTGGACAACTCAGAAACATGTAACTTCAACACCTTCTTTGAAAAGTCATTAAAAGTGATGAAAAAAATTGGTTAAATATGTTACGTTAGGTTATGGGCTGTTTTTCGATTATTTTTTTTTAGCTTTTAATGACTTTTCAAAGAGGTGTTGAGTTGACTTGATTCTAAGTTGGCATGGAACCGATTTTTCAAAGGGGTGTTGAAATTGCATGATTCTGACTTGGAACCGTTTTCAAGACTGAGTGCGTCTCCACTGCTGAAGAGATAAACCTATAGAAGCGTATTGTGGGCCTGTCTGTGAACCCAAAGTAAGCTCTATTTTCCCTTACTTTGGGTGAAGAAATTGATAAAAATATTTTAAGCATAGAATCTTTTCAGACAGATTATCATTTTCATTGGCCTGTTTAGGTCCTAGGAGTCGAAAGATCTAACATATATGGCAGTATCAGTTGTTTTTCAAATTGGTATAGATCTCACTTATATTGGTTTGCCATAGTGATCTCCCGTTAAAACAAAATGAAACAGCTTAAGGTGATGCACTAACTATGATAACTACTAAGCAATGCAAAATCACATGATTTTAGTTTGAAAATTAGATCGTTGTTTAGAAAGATTTTAAATGCTTTAATTAAATAATGTGAGTAGAACACATATTCACCTTTAAAACAATCCCGTATTTTTTGATTAGCCTTTTTATAAGCCCAGAAAAAAATGAAGTATCAGGCCTAAAAAAACTGCTTTAAACTTTAAAATCCCCTACTTACGAACCCCCTCGGTTATGGTTTTATTGTACTGGAAGCAGTACCTAGATAAACCTCACCCCATGAACCCGGGAAGCCCTGATAAGTCACCAAATGTAGCAAATCACTTGGGGTGACCTATAGCAGGTGTTCTCCAATAAATGGTTCCCGGGGCGGCGGTCGGCGGCGGACCCATATCCACCTCCCAAATTGAAAATTAAATTCTTTAGAAAATGATCGTAAAACATTTAAATATTGTGCCCAAGCTTCACAAAATAAAATAAAACACATAAAAAAATGGTTTTTGGCAATGTTTTTTTCGTGAACAACCAAAACAGGCAGTTGGTGTTAAACGGGAATTTAAACCTTATCACCATCTACGTAAGGAGTGTTATTGTTAGCAATCTAATCCAGAATTTTACATGACATGGTGCATCACCTAGGTGACTTAAACATTGATATAAAAATATATAAAAAAAAAACATGGCTGAGGTTAAAAATATGTACGTATTCAGTAAATTGATCGCCAGTAAAATGAAAATACATATGGAATTATGAACAGATAAGTAATAAAAGCAAGAGCGAATAGATGATATTACATAATTATCTTAACTTTTAAACAAATGTAACAGTATTTTCTGTTGGTCTGTACATGGATGACATATAATATATAATTAAATTCTAGGTGAAGTTGCTACGATGCTGTGCAAAAGATAACTGAATATTCTGCAACATAAAAATTTGTAAGATTGGCATGTTTCAAACTTTCGTCACATTTGCTGAACATTAAATCGTTGGTCAAGGCCATTTTGAATTTTAGACAATTAAATCTGTTAAACGCCGATTCTCAGTGCATTTTCACTTCTCAGCTTTCACCAACGAATTGTGATCAGTATAAGGGTCATGTTGTCAGCTGATCACACATGTGGCAAGAGACCAACAATGAATGTCATAAAATATAAAGAAAACCTCAGTTTAATTGAATAAATTATTTTTTTATTTTTTATTTATTTTATATATTCAATAATTTTATTATTAAATTAATAAAAACAGTTTATTTATAAACAAGTTCTGCTGGTAATTATTATTACGCGTGACAGCTGTTTCGCCTTCTGAGGGCATTATCAAACAGTTTGATAATGCCCTCAGAAGGCGAAACAGCTGTCACGCGTAATAATAATTACCAGCAGAACTTGTTTATAAATAAACTGTTTTTATTAATTTAATAATAAAATTATTGAATATATAAAATAAATAAAAATTAAAATGGAGTTCTACAAATTAAACTTGATAACAATAAATGAATAAATTATAATTGGATTACATTTGGGAGCTTCTTTTAATATAAAATACTTCAAAATATTGAAATGATACCTAGCCCAAACGATTTAAAAAAATTGTTTTTGCTCTCCTGTAAAAATTTGTAAATAGCTTTCTCCAGATGGGCGAGTGTCGAATGTAGAGTAGTTTCACCATTGTAAGATACTTTACTAATACTTTTGCAGAGGTTGTGTCACCCACAAGCAAGTGTGTGTGTGTGTGTATCCATTAGAGGCACATCATTGGCTGACGATAGCGGGCAGCAGTACACATGTTCAAATCTTGTTCAAATGACCACATTTTGACCAAAACTATAGGAAAGATAATATGAACCATCCTATACAGTGTGAAAAAGTTTCGAGCAATAATTGAAGAGCAATGGAAAGGCTTGAATATATAATTTAGTCACAATTGATTTATTTTACTCGTTTGCCGCCTGGACAAAACTAATGACAGGTATAACCTTACGCCTTCACAGTACCGACCAATGACCAAAAATAATTATGTGGAGAGAAGTGGGATTGTTGCTAGCACTACAGCTACAGCTGTACGAGTCTATACATCATGGAGTTAGTCAGGGGTGTGCGGGACCTCGGTGCTGAAGTAGGGCGCGGTGTTGCGCACGAGCAGCGTATGGCACACGTCGCACACGTGAGCGGCTCGACCTCGCGGACCCGATGTCACCGTGTGCACCAGACACGCGGCGCAGAAAATGCGCCCACAGTGCCGGCAGTGTTGCTAGAAAACAAATTGATCAAATCAGTCAAATTACAATTGTTAAGGTTAAACGTCACATACGTTATAATCTACGCACTCACAGATGGCACCAATCAAATTATTTTAGGTTTTTAATGCTTTTTGCATGTTACGCTTTAAAATATTAAGGTAAATTAATTGTTTGCGAACGTACATATTTAATTAGAATATAAATAAATAGTTTTTTTGTCCATAAACAAACCCAAATCTCTCAAGAAAGGCTGAAAAATACAATATTGGATTGAGTCACCGATACAATATTGTATTTTTCAGCCTTTCTTGAAAAATTTGGGTTTGTTTATGGACAAAACTATTTTATTATATTCTAATTAAATATGTACGTTCGCGAACAATTAATTTACCTTAATATTTTAAAGCGTAACATGCAAAAAGCATTAAATACCTAAAATAATTTGATTGGCGCCATCTGTGAATGCGTAGATTATAACGTATGTGACGTTTAACCTTAAGGTTAAACGTCACGTACGTTATAATCTACTTATTCACAGATGGCGCCAATCAAATTGTTTTATGTTTTTAATACCTTTTGCACGTTACGCTTTAAAATATTAAGGTAAATTAATTGTTCGCTATCGTACATATTTAATTAGCATATAAATAAATAGTTTTGTCCATAAACAAACCCAAATCATTCAAGAAAGGCTGAAAAATTCAATTTTGTACCGGTGATTCAATCCAATATTGTATTTTTCAGCCTTTCTTCAAAGATTTGGGTTTGTTTATAGGCAAAACTATTTATTTATATTCTAATTAAATATGTACAAGCGCGAACAATTAATTTACCTTCATATTTAATAGCATAACGTGCAAAAAGCATTGAAAACCTAAAATAGTTTGATTGGCGCCATCTGTGAATGCGTAGATTATAACATACGTGACGTTTAACCTTAATCATATTATTATTTAGACAGCCCTCATTCACTGATTGTCACTTCAGTTGGACACAATTCTAACTGACATTTTTTTCAAAAATGAACTTATAGTAGGGGAGGAATTAACGCTAAATGGGTAGTTACTCGAGCGTTGTGGGGACCTATTGGATTGCAAAGATTAGATGCTAAAAAGAAAAAAAGTTTATGTGATGTATGCACTTTCAGTGGTGGGGGGAGCGAGTATAAATTATCAAAAATGTAAAAAAAAATCGTCACATTGACTTACTCGAGCGCGTCAGATATTAATAGCGTATACGCCCTACGTGTTTCTGGTAACGGAAATATATTAATCTGACGACTTCAGTGGTGGGGGTGGCCGTATGAAGAGGTAGAAAATTGAAAAAAAAAATGGATTTATTCGAGCGTGTCAGATTAAGGTAATGTGCGTTAATTACATGCAGAAAAGTTTACATTTCAATAATCTGACGATTTGGACGTAACCTAAACTCGTGGCTGTTTGTTGAAAATGTAAAAAAAAATCGTGACCTTGACTTACTCGAGCGCGTCAGATATTTATACAGACGGTTCAGCTTGATGTCCTGGTTGTGCTGACCAATAATCTGACAATTATGTGGAGGGGTTTTCTTAATCTGACAGTTTTAAGTTTAAGTATTAAGTATTTTTTTTAATTTTTTATTACTGAATAGAATTACAATGAACAAAAAAGAATATATACGCATTATAACGATTAAAATAAAATCGCTTAATTAAACTTCTTAAAAATTTCACTTATTAAATTTCTTTACACAATGAATAAACCAAAGCGTTGTACACGAACGCGCGGCCTAAGGGCCTCCGGCTCTGCGACAGAATATAAATAGCAAGCGCCCGTCAACGTACTACTCGACCATAGACATATGAATATTACTAGACCTGCTAAAATTATCAAATAAAATTATTTGATAATAATTATCTAATATTATTATATGATTATATCAAATAAAATTTATTATCAAATAAAATTTATTTTTCGGTATGCGAGTCACGATCCTTACCGCTGGACTACGCCGGCTGGTATCTGCGGACCCTGTACAGTACGCCCAGTTTCTGAGAGGCTAACTTAACATTGATGGAGCCCCCTACCTGAGCTGGTTACTTTTAAGAGTTACACCAAGCATATCAATGGAGGGTTTGTGCGGAAGATTGCTTCCTTAGTTAGGTACTCGAAGAATTAGATAAGCAAAGGGGTATTTGTTCTTATTTCAAAATTAGATGTCAAATGTGTAAGGTGAATGAATGTCTGTTGTTTTAGAATTAGATTTTATCCCTATTTAGCCAGTATAGTTTGTAGTTTCAGGCCGCCGCGCAGAAAAATCTCACAGTGAACTAACTGCCCTGTAACCGATATCTCACTTTCGATCTTTACCTTTCTGCGCGGTGGCCAGAAGTGGCGCGCTCGAAGTGCCCGTGTGGGAATTCATAACTGCGCTGCCTCACCAGCGTATGTTGCTTCCAGATTTCTGGACACGTAACAAATCCGTTACTGAACTACCTTGCGCGACTGATGTCTCAGCATATGCCCACCCTAACCGTTTTGCCGCACGTTCGTGTTCATAGATTTGCAACGCTTTGGTTTATTCGTTATGTAAAGAAGATTAATAAGTGAAATACATACAGTGAAACCCTCTTAAGAAGTTTTCCAAGGGACCGGAAAAAACAAACTTCTTAAGCAGGAAAACCTTATATGTGGGAAAAATTGGGCCAATATTGAGCTGAGGGACCGAAAAAACCAAACTTCTTAAGCCACGAAACGTCTTAAGAGAGAACTTCTTAAGAGGGTTTCACTGTATATCGATATAACCGCTCTTTTTAAGAAGCTAGGTCTACTCTTTTCACAAGCGCTACCAGCTCTGCATGCGCTAACAGGATGTGATTACAATCCAGCTTTTTACAGACGAGGCAAAAAAAAGCCTTTCGATATTTGGGATCTGTACTTTTTCAACAAGCATTTGCAAATTTGGGATCCGAAGCTTACAGTGTTGATGAATTATTTATCACTATGGAATCTTTTATCTGCCATTTGTATGGTTTAAAAAAATTGGCTGATATCAACCGAGCTAGGATAGAAATCTTTAATAAAACATATCAGGTATCAGATACATCACAGCCATTCTCATTAAAAGTTCGCAATTACGATGCTTGTAATTTACCACCTTGCCAATCGGAGCTACGGCAGCATTTATTACGAACGCAATACATCGCACGCTTGTGGAGGAATGCCCACTGTCGAGTCGTCACTGAGATGCCAGCAACAGATTTCGGGTGGAAAAATGAGGATGGAAAGTTGGAGATGACTTGGTTCGTTGGCAACCAACTACCATACGCATATCAATATATTGTCACGACACCTGACACTCTAGGGGATACTCCAGATTCAGGAATGTTTTATTTTTAATGTAATAATAATATCATGAAATAAATAAACGTTGTTAAGTTTCGTAACCATTTTTTGATTACAGATACGCAAGACGTTGATGAAGGTGACCAAATCGATTCGAATTTGCAGTACGAAGACGATTCCACTGATGATGACGAAGATTAAAACCCATTCTCAACCTTTTTTTTCACTAAGAGATTTTCTTTTTATCATTATACCTATATTATTTTTTGTTCATTGTAATTCTATTCAATAATGAAAACAAATATATATATATATATATATATATTTTTTAAACAAATTAATTTTCTTCGGTCTTCGGCGTAGGGCAGGTCTAGTAATATTCATATGTCTATGGACTCAACAGTTAGTGGGCAGTTCTCATCGCCGTCAGCCACTGTACGCTCCACATTCAATGATGATTTTAGCTTCTTCGACATGTTGAAATCGTCAGATTATACTATTTCCGTGATCCTTACATTATTTCCTTCAAAATAAAAGAAAAATGAACCGCGCTCGAGTAAATCCACGTGACGTTTTTTTTTTGCAACTTTGTGACTCGCTAATTTTCTTACGTCACGTTCAAATCGTCAGATTATTAAAATGTAAACTTTTCTGTATGTAATTAACTCACAATACCTTAATCTGACACGCTCGAGTAACTACAGGGATCGATTTTTTTTTACTAATCTGATCGGTTCTCCTAGCCGTACCCACCAATATTATGGGTTCATATATGGTGGTAGTCCGTAACAGGGTCGGGAGGTATCTCCCCTTAGTTAATCTGACGCGCTTGAGTAAATCCCAAAATCCCTGCTTCGCCTCCCGTACTATTAGAATGCCAAACCTTTCTTTTACTCATTTCTATAACCAAAATAATATTGAGAGCCGTATGTATTGTTTTTCCATAGATACTTGTACAAATAAATTCTAAAATCAAGCTCCATTTATTTAACAAGGTTCTAACATCACTTACACTCTCAATTTTGTTTGTATCTGACTTTGTTACGAGGCGCCTCATAATTTTCATAATTTTTTTTTTCATAATTTTTAATGAATTTTCAAAGGGATGTTGAATGCATGATTCTGAGTTATCATAGAACCATATTATTAACACGGTAGATGTTTTATAAAGTGTTTAAAAAAATTATTAACAATTTGGTTGAGTATTTTGGCTTCAAATACAAAATTAAGTTTTGTATGAAAAAGGTCGCGCAACCATTCCTCTTAAACGTTGATTCTATTGTATTTCGGCTTTTTAACAAATTGTGTTCAGCAGAAAAAATAACTATTTTTGTCAGCTAATCACAATTTGATAGAAAGCTAAAATGGACCTAGGACCTACATAGATGTTTAACGGGGACCTTTAACATGTAAAAAAAACGTATATAAGCAGTGTCAGACATTGCCGCGGTTATTTTTGTGAAAATGTAAATTATTTATAGTTCAAGTTGATGTGTATAATATGTTGAAACCATATAAAAATTAGAATGCATATTTTGTAAAAAGTTGTGGGTTGTAAGATAATACCTTTCTTTTGGATGTGGTGAAATTTGAATGGCACGAGGAGCATTCGTCCACATCATCCTCGTGTTGCCATCTCACTTCCACATCAGATCCTCGTATTCGCTCCAATTGCACCTGAAAGGGACAGAAAATATTGAATAGGGCTGGTATGGTAGAAGAAGTCGGGGACGCCCGAGGAAGACATGGCATGACCAAGTGAATCAGATACTTGAGTCGGGCCATGTGAAGAGTCAGAATAACAGAAGACCACGTATGAGACGATGTATGAATGTATAATATGTAATGAGGCAAGGAGTGTGTGCCGAGATCGAATTGTTTGGTGGTCCGTCCTCTCTGCCTACCCCTGCCGAGAAACAGCGTGATGGTTAGTTAGTTAGTTATTATAATAATAACAATCCAAATAAATGGAATATTTCTGAACATATGAATTTTTTTAACAATAGCTCTACACCTATGTTATCTTTGGAATGCTGTGGAGGGTATTTTTAGGGAAAGGAAGGAGAGGAAGTTCTGGGAAGGAAAAAGATATGAGGGGTGGATAGGAATCATGGGGTCAATATGTCCAGGAGTTCGAGACGTATGAATCCATCCCTCCGACTGCGGTGCAAGGCGATTGGGTTGAGAGAGTCTGATTATGTCTGCAGAGGTGTAGATTATGTCTGCCTCAAGCAGTCTCTCCCGATCCGGCCTGCCATGAAGCGCTGAGCAAATGCATTTGCCACTAAGACTAACTTAGTGAACCACTTGGAGTAGCCTACGGCAGGGGTGTTGGTTAACCAATAAATGGTTCCCGGGGCGGCGGTACTCATCCCCACCTCCCAAACTTCGAAAACTAAAAAAAACTGTTTTTGGAAGGTGATAAAATATGATTTCAAATTTTACAAATCGAAATAAACGTACAATTTTTTTAAGTGTAAAAATTTTGCTTGCAAACATAAAAAAATTCAAAAATGGTTCTCATAATGTTTTCTCTAACTAAAATTACTAATAACGAAAAAAAACCCGTACATATTTTATTAGACAAATGTACTATAAACTTTATTGTCATCTCATTTTTATGTCGTTCCATGTAAAAAAAATTATAAAAAATTACTTAAAACTAACCTGTAATGACTGCGATAGTTTGACAAAGTCTTGCTGAACTATTTCACCGTTATCCAAGTCTTGCTGGAGGGAGTATACCCGGCTGCGAAGCTCACCAACTTGCTTTTCCAGGAGGTTCTAAAACAATAATAAATCATCACAAATACAACAATGCCATCTGTAAATTTGATCGAGTATTAAACAAGCTTTTTTCAATAAACGAACACCAATAAAATCAGGAATAGCTGGTTAAAATCCTTCGGGAATGTGCTGTTAATATATAGTGCTGAAATAACCTCACTTATTCAAAACATCAAACACGACATTATTGATGGATGACAACTGAGGAAAAATAAGACAAATAATAGTAAATATATTGAATTATACTAATATAATAGTGAATTAGTCATTAAAATAGAAATTATGAACAAAACATGTTTTGAATCACAAATCAAAGCCATCATTTTGACGGGAATCTCATGCGCATTACAACCAGTTAAGACATTTTGTTATTAGTAAGAGTTTGAAATATAAATGGTTCACCGTTTAACGGTTGGGAACATAGACATATGAATATTAATAGACCAGAACAGAAAGGTGAGGGGTAGAAACCAACTGCAGCGGGACGAAGAGCGGGAAGGTGGCTTTGGTGATATGTGATTCGTCAAAACTCAATCTGACAGTATACAGGCATCTCGCACTATTATATCACCATTTAGTTCTTAAAAGTAAACTCTGCTTTTGAATGAATAGACCTTTTTACATGGGAGCGCGAATTGCACGCCGCGCAATGAACAATTTTGCGAAGTCTAAATAAGCAAAGAAAGGTCGCCTATAAGTTCGAGTTCAATATTTTGCTGAGGTATTCAGTTAAGACACTTTTACAAATTTTTCATAATTTACTTACCCCAGTAAACGACGGGCACACGCCATGTATCTCGAGTGATAGTGGATTTTGAAAAACGATCATATTATGCGATCTGAATTAGCTTAAAATAGTCTAAAATAATGCTTGCCTATGGAATGTAATACGACAATTGGGTTTGTTCTCTTTTTCAATTCTATTTTACACGTTTTCAAAACACAAAGCACTGTTTTTACCGTGTTATTTCGTAAAATGTACCGATGAGTGCTCGACGCTGGCTCGCAGAAGAATGATGACGTCACATTTTTTAGATTAACGCGAACCCATACTCGATCCCAGCCGGTTCCAATGGAATGGTTCCAATGGGAGGGGGAAATAATATGCTTTATCACTTAGGGCAGGTCTACTAATATTCATATGTCTATGGTTGGGAAGTGTTTTTTTATTAGTAAGGCTGTAAATATATCAACCGTACTTTTCCACAAATTATATTATGTTATATAACCTGCAATGTTGTAATATAATGCACATGGAAACAATAAATAAATAACAATAAAGTGGCGAACCTTCTTTTCTAGTGTCTCATGGAGTTTCTGGTGTGTGTGGCGCAGTTGGTCTCCAATAGTCTTGATTTGTTCCCGTTCCTCTGCGAATGTGGTCAACTCTCCTCTGTAATACAAATATTGTATAAAATATATCATTAGGTAGGAATAAGCAACCAGACACTAAAAATTATGATCATTCATTGTAGATATGTTACATTCACAGGAATACCAATTATTGTTATAATTCTAGTTATACATATAACAACATACATCAGAATCTATTTACATAAAAGAGAGTTTCTGTGGCGGGCAGGAGGCTTAGTTTTGATTTTTATAAAAATCTAGTTTTATTCTGAAATTGATTTTGCACATCTGATTTCGAAACATTCTGCGAAAGAATGGGTAATGCTTTTAATGGGCAGCTATTATAATGATTTGAATTTTCAGCATATTTTTTTACATGCTTTACAAGACAAGAAACTCTTCATCAGAACTAATTTTAAGCGAAACAATCAACTAAAACTGGACACGGCAAAAGGAACTAGTAAAATGAACATGATTCACAAATATTCCGAAAAAAAGTCATGGGTCTCATTGTTAACTAGTTTTGCTATCCATGGAGACATTTTTATAATACTTGTGTTATTAATCCTTTTACAAATTTGGACTTAATTCATATTATTATTCTGACCCATGATTTTATGGTTTTTAACTTTTCAGACCTCAACCATATTTTATCAGAGGGTCAAAATATTTTCGCTTTACAATAAAATCCAAATAATTGGAATATTTCTGAATGTATCTGAAAACTAAAAACTATTTTTGAAAGGTGATGAAATACTCTTTCAAATTATATAAATCGAAATAAACATATAATTTAAGAAATATAAAAATATTTGCGTGCAAAAATAAAAAAGTTTTAAAAATGGCTCACCTTAAGTTTTTTCTTACATAATTTTTATAACGGAAAAAAATAAAAACACATGCATATTTTATTATACAAATGTTATTGACACCTCACTTTTTTGTTGTTCTATGTAAAAATGATTAAAAAAAAATTCCCAAAGTTTCATAAATTTTTTTAAAATTGTGATCTGAAACTTTGGTTTCAAAAAGGAACAGAATTTACTTATTTTGTGTTTAACTTTTATATTTATTTTTAGTATAAAGCGTGGTGTTTTTTCTTTCTGGCACTGTTTATATCATATCTCTCACTATGATAGTAAGAGAGATACAACGATTTCTATGAGACTTGTACGAGTTGTTCCGAAAACCGAACATATAGACTTGATGGGTTAAGATCTCCAAACAGTCATATAGGTAATAGGAGAAATGGTACATCTTACCTCAGAGTCCTGTTGGCCATCTTCAGGTCATCATTCTCCCGCTCCATCTCTTCGGCGTGGCGCTGCAAAAGGATGAGGGTCTGCTCCGACAGTTGTGCACGCTCCCGCCCCGTCACGGCGATGATCAACTCCTCGCGGAGACGCAGGGTGTACTCTTGGAGTTCCTGCAAGTCAACAGAATTGAGCATCAAGTATGTAGACTGACAGAAATCCTCTCAGTATTACCTGGGTGAAAAACCACCATTCCGAATTGAAACATTGCTTTAAATAGCTGACCAAAATTGAATACATAGCCAGATCCTTCTCCACCTTTCTCTTCCCCTCCGCCTTCCTCTCCCCGCTATCTATAGTTTCACAACATTTGAGTAAACCATAGTCCCGTTGGTTCCAGATGGTTGGGAGCAGTTGAGACTCTGGTATTGATATTAAAAGAAATATAATATACGTATCATTCTTCTATCATGTAGAAGGGGTCAAAGGCAAACATCAAAGTCTGTGAGCCAGTCAACAGTCGTTGGCATCACCCGATGTTCGTCAATTCCGGCAGCAAATTAATTAAGCAAGCGGGTATTCCAAACACGAAATGTTAAGTAAAGTAATTGATTATTGATTTTGTGCAGTCCCTTGAAGGTCTCTGAAGGTCTGGAGTCTGTTGTAAATCGAGCTCCAATTTTAACTTCTTTCGTCTTCCAAAACAAGGGGTTGACGCACAGTAATGTCAATTGTGTACAAATAGTTCAGATGAATTTGCAATAAAGGTGAGATGAATTTAGATACTGGCTGCAAAGCTTTTAGAAATGGAAAGATTGAATTTCAGCAATCGCAATCAGTTTCAAGACGTGACACTTTTGCTCCTCTTGCAAGCATAAACAAAATGATACAAAAATAATTTGGTTGGATAAAAATTAAGATAAAATGTGACACAGACGTGAAATTGAAAGCAAAAAAGTTCTTGGACGGAAATGAATATAAATGAATTTAAATATAAAGCGACAGGTAGAAAATGAAGATAAATATGTATTGCAAATAGGGCGACACAACACTCAACAGATATGGTGTATGATTAACACTCAACAGATGTGGTGATGAACTTACTGCGAGGGTGTCTGGAAGATCAATGTTGGCAACCTGCAGGTCCTTGGCGCAAGCCGAGTGTCTCCCCAGTAGTCTCTCATTCTCTGATTGTAAGCTGAAATAACAACAAACTAAATGAACAATCTGCAATATTACTTTCACTCTTCAACTACATAGTGGTAAAACATATCAAACAAACTAATTTTGGGTGTCTGTGAAGTGCTTTCGTTATTCCTGCGTGAAATATCGTTCACTGAACTCAAAATTGCTCTGAATTTACTAGTCATTTTCTAAAACGGAACACATTAACGGGGACCTTTCAAATGTAAAAAAAAAAAACTGTGTTGAATGACTATTTGATGCCAATGTTACAGTGAGACATGTATAAGTAAAGTTGGCGGTGGTGTAAACATAAACTAACGCTTTAAATTTATATTTTAATCTGGCAACCACACCTACTATTGTAATGTCATAGACCACAGCGCCCTCCTTTTTGGCCAACTTATATACATGTAAAACTACACATTTGAATTTCTGTGAAACAACCTGAATCACCAAATTAGATGGTTTGAAGATGTAGAGCAGATAGTAGAAGTTGTGAAATGACTGGCTCTAAGCATTGTACATGATTTACACATTCAATATATCTTCTCACAGACTCAGAAATAAAGACCTGCTCTTCCTCAATCAGCACTCCACTAATTATGGTTATAACTCACCACTGTCCAGAATGTGTAGAATGGTCAACTCACGACAAGACCTTGATTTTTTTGGTATAAGCTTAAATGATTTCTGTCGCTCTTTAAATAATTAATGATATTTTATATTTACTGTAATTTTTGCAAAGTCTTGACTTGACTTGACAGTTCTATTTTCTCTGTTTGTCTTTGCTCTCATGTACCATCCTCATCCTTACAATGTACATTCCCAAATTTCGTTATAGCATGTTGTAAATTGGACGTAAATAAATAAATTATACATCTTGCCCTTTTCCTTCTCATTCCTCTCCCCATTTCCTTCAGCCTTGCAAAGTACTCCGATAGGGAATGTAATAGTCCTACTGGATCCCGGAGGTTCAGTTTACCTGTCCAGCCGTTCCTGCAAGGTTTCCCGCTGCACCGTGAGGCGCGTGAGGTCGTCCAGCAGCCTCGAGTTGGCGTGGCGCATGGCGTCGGAGGTGGCCCTCAGCAGGGCGTCCGCCTTGTCCACCCGCTGCGTCAGCTCCGCGGTCTGCGAGCGTGCAACGTCGCGGGCCCCGCGCCACTCCGTCAGGGTGTCGCGCCGCAGCAGGGCTTCGCGTTCTAGCTCTTCCACCGCCTGGGGATACCAAAATATTGTAAGAAATCGCAACATTCCCTCATTCCCTCCCTGCCATTAAACTCTATATGAAATACACACATTTTTCAAACAATTTGCTCGCCACCTGTTGTAAAATTTGTGTGCAAATTATATAATGCCAGAGCTTATCGAAACCTTCGTGGGCGTGCACACAACACTTAAAGTTTAATCGCAATCGGATGAATGGTAAAGAACGCATAAGGGACAAACAAAGAAACATTCATTTTTATATATTAAAATTTCAAGATTTGTTATAAAATTCTCACCCGTTTAAGAGAAACTTCCAGTTTGTTGGCCCTGTCCAGGTGACCCTTGGACTTGGCTTGCTCTGAGACCAGCTGAGCCTCGTAGTTGGCACACATGTCACAGGCCGCCTCTTCCAAGTCTTCTAAACACCACATTTACAACATTAATTATCAGATCTTCTCTAATGAGAAGGATATTTTTGTAGAAAAAAATCCCTTTTTGGTGGTGGGTGTTTTTGAAATTATACAATAATTTTGATTTATTTAACTTATGACACCTGAGCTCACCATTCCAGAGTTTTTGTTCTGTTTCACAGTCAAAATGTAAAGTTTAGTTATCACAAACAGAATGTTAACCACTCTGATCGATCGCGAATATTCACTTTTTACGTCATGTCAGATTTGCGAAAACTTTGTGTTATTTCCGCTTCACAATTAAAGCTCTATAAATGAAACATTTCTGAACGTAGCCGAATACTAAAAACTGTTTTTGAAAGGTTATGAAATAAGCTTTCAAATTGTTATAGGTATTATAAATAAATATTAACATTTGTAAATATTAAAATTTAGAATGAAAATATTTAAAAAAAATTTAAATGACACACTTGATTTATTATGGAACTTCTACTTTTTGTTTTAGGGATGTCACTAGAATAATAACAGAGTTATAACGATTTCTGTGGAAACATACGCGTTGACGTGAAAACATGCTTATTGTACTTGACTGCTATTGTCATTATTAATTATTATTGTATTAACCTGTATATCTGCTTACGTTGCAGAGTGGTTAAGGGACACATGTGACTTACTTTAACCAGTGATTCCTGACATTATTGGAGTAAAAAATGTTAATGAAATTTTGGTGTCTGGTGAAATTTTTTAGGTTTTTTTTTTTTATTTTTTTTACTAAAAATGTTAAAAATATCACTTGGTATTGAACAGTTAGGGTTTGAGTGAGAGGTTGGGCGGTTACTCGGCTGAATAACCAGTAAAGACTTGAGGAAGAATTTTTGTTGTGTGATTTAAAGAAAAAAAAAATAAAAAAAATAAAAAATTACATCGAAAAAGTCACCTGAGACAAAATTTCATATTAATTTTTTACTCCAAATAATGTCAGGAATCACTGGTTAAAGAAAGTCAAGTATGTCCCTTAACATCTTGTATACATGTATACGGTGTACAGAAATTCGTATTACAAGCGAGAAACAGGTGAATCAACATCACATAGAGAACTCAAAAAAAAAAAAAAAAAATTCTTCGATCTGAGCATTTCAATATTATTTTGGCACCTACAGGGTTTAAAAACTTCTACACTTCGAAACGTTTTAAAAGGCATTACAGCTGATATTAACCCCCTAGTGAACAATTTTTTTCAAATTTGACCTAAAAATTTCAGAGTCGATTCACTCGAAAACTAAAATTCAAATAAAAAAAGTCGTACCACAAAATCGACTCCAAATGTGATATTATAGATTCACCTGTTTCCCGCTTGCACCATAAGTTTCCGGACTCCATGTGTACATAATACGAAGGAATAAATTAATGATTCATGCAAACTAAAGATAATAATTATGTACATACATAATATGTCACAGGTTTGTTATGAATTTGTTGTGTAAAATTGTAAAACTCTTCAAAAAATACATTATGCCACCCATATCAGTTTGATCTCCTCCAACCTCAAATGCAACACCCAATTACTTTTAGGGTTGCAAGTCTAATTATTGGAGTTAGGACAAGGCAGGACGAATAAGGATTTAAGTGCCAAAGAACTTGAAAAAAAGCTTAAGAAAATAGTTTATATAAATACCTTTACTGGAAGCTTTCATTGAATCTGATGTTCTGGAAGTGTGAAGTCTGCTTTCATTCGCCTGGAAATTAAAAACATGATATTTAAAAAATTTCTGGAATGTCCGAAAGTCAAAGTGTTGAATTAAATAATAAATAATTACCAAAATCACTTTGGGAGGCCGAAATGGGACAACCATTGTCGCCACGGGAATTATTGGATAACCAACATCTTTGCTTTAGGCCACCTCAAGAGCGCTAAGATTGAAAAATATGACGTTATTGACGTTGTTGTAGCTAAAAACAAATTTTTTTTTTCACTCTTCAACTTTTTGTATGAAGATCTTCAGGATTCTTTCAGTCAAGGGGTGGACCGCATCCACATACTAAAAGACCTTCATACAAAAAGTTGAAATTTTGAAAAAAAAATTTCATTTTCAGCTACAACAACATAAGTAATGTCGTATTTTTCAATCTTAGCACTCTACCTCACTGAAAACTCACGGAACGCCACTGGTGCCCGGGTTCATGGGGTGAGGTTTGTCTGAGTTTTGGAAACGGACGTGTCTGTCCACACTAATACCAACCCACCCCTCATATATTTTTCCTTCCAGAACTTCCTCTCCTCCATTTCCTTAAAATGATCCCCCTGCACAGCATCCCCGAGGAGGTGGAAGCTCACTCATATATTTACATATATATAATTTAAGTAAAACTTTAATTAAAACCAACAACTTATTTATCAGTTGTGATAACAAACAAAACACTAAAATAACAATAATTATATACCAACACGCTTATTAAAACAGTTGCATGTGTCACATCTTCTTTATTTGTTTCTTTCAGGAAAATGATTTAAATTTTATAAAAATATTTTTTTTTACATGAATACTGCACAAGAGTCCCAACTGCTCTCGTCTGGAGCCAGTAAGACTATGGCATCCCCAATTGGGGTATGTTGTGAGGCTGAAGGTAGTGGGGAGGGGAAGGAGATATGGAAGAGGAAGGTAGGGAAGTACCAGGCTATTCAGATCTGGTCACCAAACACGGCTAAAGCCATTTCAAGCAACATTTCAATTCTGAATGGTGGTCTTACACCAGGGCGATACTGAGAGTGTCTTCCACTCTGGAACGTGCCGCAAATATACTATATATTATTTTAAATGAATAAATTGTGAAATAACACAAATTAATCAAATAAAATTTATTTGCCAGGTCGGGATTCGATCCCGCGACCTTCGGAATGCGAGTCAAGAGCCTATTAACATTACTAATAAAAAAAACTTCAAATTTTACTTTTATAAAGTATCAAACTTGGAAATATACTACTTTACATAGAGCATGGTTATATTATGTGTGGGTTAGGTTGGATAAGACTAGCTTAGGTTAGGTTGGTTTCGCATACAATCAATTGCACAGCATTAGCACTCAAAAAATTCGAAAAGTTATGAAAATGATCAATTTTCACAACTTCACTACAGATTCAATACTCAATTAATTAAAATAAATCACCGAGATCACCGTTGTAATATCCTTAATTTCTGGTACATGCGTCATTTGTAAGGAAAAAGTTAACTATACAAGTTATTTATAGATTATAGAAACAAGGGAGATGAGCATAATGCGTGGCGATGGTATTATGGCGATCTCTGTGGGCTAGTAGAGACACTAATTTGTATTGTTCTTGTAAACTGCTTAATGATGACAAGTCCGCCATAGATGTCGCTGAAGTGTTCTTTTGTACCGAAAATTTAATTAATTGAATTATTTCAAATTTGATATTGTAACAAGACGTAAAATTCAATCAGCCAAACCATTGCAATCTATCTCTTTGTGAATTTTACCTTTTCCGGATGAGCAACATAACCTAATTGGTGTCCGTCACAAATATTGAATTTGTGAATCAAAACTTGACTAAAAGACTGCTTATGCAGTAGAAGCTACTTTACAAGGTTAGTGTCTTTTATGTACAAATTAGATAGCTAATTGCATTTTTTGTCGATATTTTTCCACAAGTAGATTCATCAATCAAAATAATTTTTAGGGATATTACGCCCTAGAGCAGGGTTTCCCAAACTGTTCCGCGGAACACCAGGGTTCCGCCGAACCTGAATAGGGGTTCCTCGGCAATTTGTTGGAAGAATTTCATTAAATATAATATACACATATTCATATTTCAACACTACTGAAATTATTATTTGTATAAATATTTCACAATAGTTCTTAAGTTAGGTACCCTTCCAGGTACAGATACTACACTTTATGGAAGTTGGAAGAGCCGTTTATGCTGTTATCACACTAAATCTTCATTTTACATACTAAAAAAAATCTTTTAAATTTATTACTATGGCGTATGGTGTAATTTACTAATGTGGTAAGAGTCAATAATATGAACGTCTGTGCAATGTGGAAACAATAACAACGGGATAACGGATCTGCAAGTGTATCACAAAATTTCTGTATCCAAGGAACCCAACAATATTTTTTACGATATCCACTATACCTGAAAGTAAAATAACGTTAAAATCAATCAGTCTTACTACATCCTTATTAGCAATTAGTCGAACTATAAACAACGCACGGTGCCGTAAATGTTGGTGAAAAAGTTTTAAAAGAATAGGCCACTTGCATGGATTTCATAACGACTTGGAAAAAATCGTGTGGATAGATTTTTTTTACTAAGATTACGAAAATGTTAGTAAAATTTTTTAGAAATGTATAGTTTTTTTTATTTTTAAATGAATAAATCCATTATTTGAGCTCGTGATGTCACTACATGAAAATGTCCCGTCTCCGACGTGGTGTTCCCTTAATTTTGAAAAATTCCACACTGATCAACTTTTTTTTATATGGCAACACTTTGATTTCCGGCGAATTTTTGAATTGTTCACTAGATTTATTGTTTGTTCTATGCGAACTTATCCTTTGATTTAATTTTTTGATAAAGATGGCGGTGTTTTTACAGACGTTATGAAGAGAACCCCGTACAATTTATTGCTATTCGTGTGGAAAACATTCTTTTTTCAAAATGATTTTCGGCTATGTAATTATTGTTTTTTCGCACTCATAAAATTATGTCCCGTCTTTCAGGTTTATAAAAAATAGTCTGATTTTTCGGATTTAAATTTTCAAAAAATCGCCAGGGCTTCAAAAATACGATTTAAAAAAAAATTAAAATACAGATTGTCTTAGAATATTTGCCTTAACCGGAAAAAAAAAATTAAAAATGTGATGCAAGTGGCCTATTACAATTTTGGATTTCAATCTGATCATTTAGATTGTTTTCCTGCCTTACTTGAATGTTTGAATGAATCAAATTTTAAAGTAGATGAAGAGGTTTCAAAGAATTTTAAGAACACATAAATAACTCGAAAACAACTTTTTTGATTATTATTCTAAAACTAGTAAGGACAATTCCTGTGTTCGAAATACATTTTCCGTGACAGCTAAATCAGTCGGATTAAGGACCGGTCAGTGGCTGAGTTGGCATCGCGTTTGGGTCCCACCCAGGCGTCCCATGTTCGATTCCTCGGCTGGCTAAACCCTCCATCATAACACAAGTAACATTTTCCGCTTACTGTAAAATATTGTCAGGTTATTCGTACCCGGGAATATTGGTCTTATTTAAAAAAAAAAAAATTGCGCAAGTGAATATGAAATTCAAATTGATTTTATTAGTGACTAACTTGAAACAGAAATACAAAATCAGCCTTCACATTTAAATGTCTGCTAGGTGAGTTTGTCAGAAGAGTAACCCAATTTATCAAAACAAGTTAATTTACTTCCGTTGTCTACAACCTATTTAATGAAAAGTGGGATTTTCTAATCATGCTGTAACAAAGTCAAAGTAAAGGAACAGGATCGATACGACAAAAGGTATTAGAATCCAACTTACCAACATTGTGCTGATCTCAAGATTCGCAATTAACAGACTCAAAATCGTCAAAGTCAGTAGGTGCTTTATTTATTACATTTTTTTTCATATATTCCATGTTTTGTTTGTTTGTAAGTATACTAATTAAATAATGTGTTTAATAACTTTTTTTAAATATTTACTATTAGGAATTTTTTGAAATAGGCAATTCACCCTAAAAATAGTGCTTTACACCCAACCTAAAAAAGTGTTCTGTTAAAATTTCCGGGTTTGCAAAGTGTTCCATTGCAGAAAAAGTTTGGGAAACCCTGCCCTAGAGTTTTGGGATTATTTATACACTCCAAGCTCATATTCTGATTCGGTTGTCCCGCCTTTATTTCTGCCTACACACCAAACGTATAACTTTCATTGGCTCCGCCGCTTTGATAGTCTGAGCAGTTTGCTATTTGAAAAACTTCCCTGTAGTTTCTCCCTTTGTTTCTTTTATCTACAATCAGATATAGTAGATTTTACAACTGACCTGTGTGGCTAGCTGCAGCTGGGTGTCGGTGTCGCGCAGTTTGTCCTTCAGCACGGAGATTTCCTCCTCCAGGGGGACCACGAGGGACCTCAACACATCGGCGTCTTCCTGAGCCTGAAGAGGTACCACACTGTTAATCGATACTCATGCTGAATTGTTAGTGCGGGCTAAAGAAGGGCCGGGTGCAGTTGTTACAAGTAGTTTATTATATTAAATCAACGGTATAACAGCATGCCTTTTTGGCCATGAAAATCATCCCTGATCAAAAATAAAGACCGCTACATCAGCAATCAGATAGACGGAGTATATAGAAGATTGCTGTATTGCGGGTTATGAATTTATACCTATCTAGAAATAGAAGATTTCTGTATTGCGAGTTATGAATTTATACCTACCTAGAAATAGAAGATTGCAGTATTGCAGGTTATGAATTTTTTAAGCTGTTTATCAATTTGGGAGACGACTTTGTTACTGCCGTCTCGGTAACTATTTATTGAAAAACAAACACCTATACCACAGGTCACCTAAAGTAGTTTGGCGACTTAGCAAGGTTGCCCGGGTTCATTGGGTGATTTCTCCAGCAGGACTCTCTCGGAACATTGCCTTGCAGTGGGAGGGTTGGATTCATATGTCCAGGACATTCCTACTTCTGGATATACTGACCCCCAGATTCCTTTCCATATTCATACATTTTTCCTTCCCAGAACTTCCTCTCCTTCCTTTTCTAAAAAGATCCTTCTCACAGCGTACCCAAAGACGACACAGTCCCTGAGGGGAATTATTTGGTTTGTGGAGCTAATGTAAAAAAAATGCCATGAAACAGAAGTGGAAAGTATTGAGAAAGATTTCTCAATAATTGAAGATACTTTTTTTAAATCGCAGCGCATGTAACTGAGAGACTCTCGATTGAAACTATCTTACCTAAGGAGGATTAACGTTTAAAAGAGGAATACATACATGGTTTAAGCTTTATGAAAAAATGCGAAAAAAAGACAAAACAAAGGTCCTAAACAAGTATTTTTTTTCCCATTTTTGTTTTTATTATTGGCTTCTTGTTTATGTTGTTCCTAAAAACACAGATTTTTCATTTTATAGTTATCATCAGTGAGTATTAGTTATTGCCTAGTAATGGTCCACACCATGCTAAAATACGTCAGACATTCATACCATGCCAAAATAAAAATTTAAATGAATTCAATGCTCAACCGCGTTCATTCCTATCAAATTTTTCTATAATACGACAAATAATATAAGCATACAAAATGTATTATTAATTTCACAACAATAAAACACCAGTTGTTTATTCTAAAATCTTGCAGGGTTGCCACAATTCCGAGCGGTGCCAATTTGTCTTCGCTATATTACAAGGAGTTCAAATCTAAAAGTTAACCACAGAAAAATTAAAATGTACACCTCTATGAAACCAAATTTCCGCTAGCAATTTGAAAAAAAAATTATAAAACTTTGTAAATTTTTTATTAATTGTTTTTGAACGAAATGACAAAAAAGTGACAAAATATGTGTGTTTTTATTTTTTACGGTATCAGTTATTTTAGTTAGAAAAAACATAAGATGAGTCATTTTTAAAACTTTTTTCCATTTGCTGTAAATTTTTTTATACATATTTCGAAAATTATAAGTTTATACCTAATAATAAAATTTGAAAGCGTTTTTTATCACCTTTTAAAAAAAGTTTTTAGTTTACGAATACATTCAGAAATGTTCCAATTATTTTGATTTTATTGCAAAGTGGAAATACTCTGACCATCCAACAGAATATGCCAGAGGTCTGACGAATTTAAGAACAAATTTTTAGATAATTTTTTTTATAAATTTTAAAGCTACGGGTAAATATGGCCAAAAACCTACAATATTCTAATGTTATTAATAAATAAAAATTCTACTATTAAGTTATTACGCAAGCAATAATTATTTAGGGTTAGTTTGTTAAATAATCCTTTCAGGAAGGGTCCACGCAACTCTCTACTACCAAAAGCCTTACATTCACCGGAGACAGGATACTGACATATGGTTTTACCTTCTTCATAGAGTCTTCCAGCGACTCCTGACTATTGGGATCCGCTCCGAGCCTTCGGGCTATCCTCTTCGTCACCGCTTGAACCAGAGCTGATGGCGCCAGGGAAATATCCTAAAAAACATACATATTATTTTAAGATTAGGATTATGATATGATATTTGATCAGAAAGTCACCGGGGGAGGTAGAACTATTAACAATTGGAATGGTAGTGAGATTATTAAGAACGACATTGCCAATTTAGAAGACACAAATGCAGCTGTTGGGAGTGGAAAACATCAATTCAATTTGGGAGGCGGGTATGGGTACCGCCGCCCCGGGAACCATTCGTTGGATAATCAACACCTCTGACAGGTCACCCAAAGTGGTTTGCTACATTTGGTGACTTAGCCGGGGTGTTCGGGTTCATGGGGTAAGCTTTGTGCGGGTCTTGGCGGCGGACGCGTCTGCCCACCAGCTGCAAGGCAGGCCGGATCGGGGGAGAATGGTTGAGGGAGTGTCTTTGACTTTTCCGGCCGTACTCCCTCTGAACATTGCCTTGGACACACTGAGTCCCAGATCCATACCAACCCTTAATGCCTTTTCCTTCACAGTAATTCCTCTTCTTCCTTTCCTAAAAAAGACCCTTCACACAGCTTCCCCAAAGATGACATAGGCCTTGAGGGGAATTATTTTCCTCAGGGCATCCTGTGTGAAGCTAATGTAAAAAAAAAGCTTCAGTAGGAGCAGATAAATGCCCTCGAATTGTAGTACTAGAGAAAAATGATCAGGATCACATGGACAGCTAGACGCACAAATGTATCCATTCTGGAAGAGCTAGGTATTAACAATACACTTTTAATTATCTGCCTACTATGCATTTTAAGATATTTAATCTCGCTCTAATTAGTAAGAGACGAAGCGATGCAGAAATGAGAAAGTATTCGAGATTGAAAACCTAACTAATTTACACTCAGAAATCTGCATAACAATTAGATGGGTTTTAAAATACAGCGTTGTTTCAAGTTAATATGTAGGTGGCCAATAATATGTAGGATGACACATTTTTTAACTAACAAAAACCATCCTAGCTTAATCTGGTATACGAAGCCAAGTTACTTATCAACCATATGGCACCTGTTTTATATTTTACGATTAAATGCATATTTCAAAGCTCCATAGCTCCCAACGGAAATTACATTAAAATCTGAAGACACATAACATCAACCGGACGTTTCTTCCCTAGGTATAAGTACTACGGATTAATAGAATTTGAGTATCTTTACGGATATGGAGAGATTACATATGGCGTCATTGCATGTCGCGGTTACTTTAACTCGGTGACTAGCCGTCACTGGATCACAGTGGATCCGAGTAACTGGCTATTTTTGGAACCAGTTCTTATCGGATTTATAAAATGGTTACCTACACTCAAACTGGGCGAAACCGAACTAAAAGCCGCCAAAAACCTGCGGAGCGGGTTTTTAACTGCTAGGATTATTTTACTTCAGCAAATAATATTTCATCAACTGGACACTAACTAAATTATTTGAACAGAAGCTTTTTGCTGCTCAAACATTTGCATATTTGATAATGTTGAGCCTTGTCGCTTGTCACATTCAGTACTAATGCGAGGAATATGTTGATAACATGTTGGGAAAGTTGGATACATGATAACATGTTTTAAAGTAGGTAATGTATTCATATTATCTCATTCATGCATGTCCCGTTTGTGACATTCTGCCGTCATACCATGTTAGGCCAGTGGATAAAAAAAATAACAAATTAGTCAATGATTATGATGGCTTAAATTCTTTTTTTTTTATTTTTTTTTATTTAAAATAGATATATAAGTGTACAAAGGTGTTACATAAATTACATATCAGTACAGAAATTATTTAAAATTGCAATCTCATCAAAGAAGAAGCTAGTTCTTGTGCTTGATGAGTGAGTTACACTAATTATAACAGAAATAGAATAACATTATGCAAAAGGTAAGTATATAATACAAACAATTGAGACTTCTGGATCATCTATATGTGTAGGTTTGTTTTTTCATTGTTTATTTGTTTTTGTTGTTGTTTGTTTTTATTTATATTGTTTGTTTTTTCATTGTTTATTTATCTCTTGCTCTGAGTTAATTTTATATGTGTACTACAAATATGACGTGTTGTCTTTTCGGAACAACTCATACAAGTATCATAGAAATCATTGTCTCCCTTACTATCATAGGGAGAAATATCATATTAACTGTGTTAGAAAGAGAAAATACCACACTTTATATTTACTTCAAAAAATTACCCACAAAAAAGTAAAATGTACAGCTTTATGAAACCAAAGTTTCGGATTGCATTTTGAAATTTTTTTATGAAACTTTGGGAATTTTTTATTAATTATTTTTATATGAAACTACAAAAAGTGAGGTGACAATAACGTTTATAATGCATTTGTCTTATAAAATATGTTTGTTTTTGAGCCAGTTTTAAAACTTTTTATGTTTGCATGAAAAAAATTTATATTTAAAAAATTATGTTTATTTTGATTTCTAAAATTTTAAATTATACTTTATCACCTTTCAAAAACAGGTTTTAGTTGTTGGATATATTCAGAAATATTCTATTTATTTGGATTTTTTTGCAAAGTGCAAATATTTTGACTCTCTAGTAAAATATGGTCGAAGCCTGAGGGGTTAATGGTGTAAATACTTACATAGCATTCATTGCTTTTCATGCATATGGTAAATAGGATTAGTCATGTAGTTACAACATCTTTCAACAGATGTCGTTAGTGTAGTTAGTTATAGATACTTTTGTGGTGTCTCAACAGATGTCAGTTAAGTAGTACCTTAGAAGAGTATCATCTATCGTCATTCGTGTGTAATGTATGAGCAGTTACGGTAATAGCCGAAGGCGAATTGTAGACGGCTGGACTTCATCTGTGTCATGAATCCAGCCGAACTTAGAGCCTCCTATAAAATGGACATCTGGTCCAGTTGAATACTCATTGTAAACGTGTAATCTCAGCAAACCACCATCTTATTTGTTAGTTTCCAAACACAATTCAAATAATCTTAATAACTGAGATTAAAGAACACTACAATGGAGCAATTAACTTTAACCAGGTATTTAAGTGCACCTAAAGATAAGCACAACTATATTTATATATTTTTTTTTACAATAAACCCCACACAGGAGGCCGTGAGGAAAATAATTTCCCTCAGAGTCTATATCATCTTTGGGGATGCTGTGTGGAGGGTCTTTTTGGGAAAGGAAGGAGAGGATGTTCTGGGAAGGAAAAGGTATAAGGGGCATCGTAAAATAAACTTTTTTTTCAACTACACTTGCAGAGTAATAAAATATTAAGAGGTAAACTAAAAAGTGAGGAAAACTAACTTGAACGAAAAATGTAACCAACAGTCCACAGGCAACACGCATTACAGTTTGACTTCGATAATATAATCTGCTTACGGACAGTTGTGCCTTTTTACAATGGTGTGCAAATTCCATATCATAATTGGCCGTAATTAAAAATCCCCTATCTAGTGAAAAAGATTTGACTTACTTACAAAAACTGAATGTTTTGTAAAGAATAAATAGTTTTCCCTTTTACAATTGTCATATACAAAGATATTGAAATATTAGAGATGTGCTATCGGCAGTTTTTACTGGATGAGACTGTCTGGTGTCGCCGATATCGTAAACCAATACTAATGCACATCTTCAAAAAATCAACTAAATGAACAAATTCTTTCCGTATTCAAACTATATTGTTAACCAATACTACTGCACACCTTTAAAAAAATCTACTTATCACTGGAGCGATCACGCAAAATAAATAAATTTGCCGATTGCTCGAGATTTACCAGAAAGTCATTTTGTAAATTTTTCGCCAACATTAAAAAGACCATAACTTTGAATTTTTTATGGAGAGATAAAAACTTATTTAAGTGCTATAAAGCCAGTGAATTAACCTGTATTTTACCATTTATCTGATATTTGTAGGATTTATAAAATAAATTTAAAAAATCGTAAAGTTTATAACCACGCGAATCTGACATTAATACTGGACGCGGGGTAGAAATCTCAAAGTGGGAAGCCAAAAACAAGACGATTGTAGCTGTCTCTATTTCTAGTACTTTAGTACTAAACTGCTACGCGTCGAGTGAGGTTGTGTCTTACCAGTAAGTAAATTGCATTGCAAAGCGCCAAAATACCCTCCCGTGTAATGAGAAAATACTTCAATTACACGCCAAATAGTCGTAAAGGCGAAGAAATAACACTTCATTTGTAAGTACACGCAAATTACTTATTATTATCAATTATTATAATTATTACAATTAATTTTATAATAATATGTCATTGCATTCTTTACCCTTCCCTGTCCATTGTGTAACCGAGTGAGAGTATCGTGTTATCTCAGTCACACCCATAGGTCACACCCGTGATGTGAAAGCAGTATTTGGCGAAGAAATTAATAAGCCGCCCTACCATATATCTATGACATTCACACACGTACATTCTTTGATTGTCTGTCTTTATCACACATGAATAAAGTTTTGAATTTAGAAATTATACTGAAAACCGCTGAAAACAAAAGAGTGTTGCTTGCTTTCCACATTATATTGTGAGTATGTGAGACTATGGCGATGACTATTTATATAACGTCATTGGTTTTTTTAGTTTGAAACTGCCGTGAGGGGCACTTATTTGAGTCAACATAGAATATTTTAGATTCCTATATGTTGTCTGTTGTATACTTGATAATGAAAGGAGTATATCTAAGGAAAAAGGACTTAATTTTGATCGTAAACATCTGATCAAAAATTCTGCAGGAAAAAATATTTTCTTAATTTATTTTTAACATCGTTCTAAAATAGTCTGCAAAGCAAGTTCGGATTTGCGACATCTATAGTCATAATAGATAAAGCATTTCAATAGCTTTTTTAAAAAATAAATGGCTAGCCAAGGAAATGTTTTAAATAATTACAATAAACGTTTTAGGAATGGTAGGAAAATGTGGTCCAATTTTGGACCGCCATCAATTAGAAAAATAAAAGTGGTCCATTTTTTTACCATAATTGCTCCAGTGGCTAATTAAACTAATTCTTTCCATATTCAAACTATTCCCATAAGGTAGTAGTCCGCGGACGGTCGGGAGGTCATCATAGCATATCTTTTGTATTTCAATATCTTTGGTCATATATATGAATACCGGAAACTTAAAAGGGTGTAAGTACTATTAACAAACAGGAGGTAGACGGAAATTTAAAGCACGCTCAAACATTCAAAGAAAACCCTATTTTATTTTTATGCCAAATCAACGAATGAACATATTATCTTCATTTGTAGATTTGGCATAAAAATTAAAAGGTTTTCTTTGAATGTTTAAACGTGCTTTATTCCCGTCTACCTTCTTTTTTGTGAATGACACTTACACCATTTTAAGTTTCCGGAATTCATATATATTTTTTTACATTAACCCCACACAGGAGGCCGTGAGGAAAATAATTTCCCTCAGGGACTGTGCCATCTTTGGGGATGCTGTGTGGAGTGTCTTTTTAAGGAAAAGAAGGAGAGGAAGTTTTGGGAAGGAAAAAGGTATGAGGTCAGTTTGTCCAGGAGTGAACATATTATGAATCCTCCCGCCCCGCTATGATGCAAGACGATGTGCGCAAGCCGGGAGTCAAAATACTAATGATGACCTATTTTATTCAACAAATGTGTAAACCATGATGGTGCCAAAATAGATTGTCACGTGGTTCCTCATGCCTCCAGCCTGCCGAAATGGTACTCAAATTTGGCTTATGACAGATCTATTTATTCTAAAGTCAGTGAGTAAGCACGATTACCTTGAACTACACATTTCAGTGGACAGTAATGTAATGTTGCAATTGGTTGCAGTCTTGAGGATACAGAAAGGCTATGAAAGTGAATCAAGCAGCATCTATTAAAAATGAAGAATGTCCGAATGTTTGAAAAAGTAATGATGTGGATAGTGATACTCACGGGTGAAGAAGTGGCCTGACGATTTAACAGGTTGACCTGCTGCTCCAGCTCCGTGCATTTGACCTGCAACCTCCTCATCTCAACGCTGGATTCATTACTTGATGCTTCCAGGGTTTCTGGAAGTTAAACATAAACATACTTAATAACAACAAAATCCCTGATAATTCCAGGTTTTCAACACCAATTTTTACATTTTTCCTCGATACACTGTCATACCCGCATCATATTGGGAGAAATGGATAATTTAAATTTGGCAAAGAAAGTCCTCACAAAAAAATTATTACTTTTACGGAGACAAGCAAAATGCTGAAAAATTTCCACTACACGGTTATAAATCATCCTAATTCGTATTATTATCTCGTAAATCTAAATCGCGACGTTAATCGGTTGCGAAATTTCAGTTTACGCGATATAACATTTGTTGTATTTTTATGAATTTACTTCGAATATCTGAATTTGAGAAGACGACCGCGATGGCAATTGGCTGTGAAATTTCGATTAACACAGATTTATTTTTTATGAATTTACTTTGAATATCGGACTGGCCTAGACGGCAATCGTCTGGGAAATTTCAATTTACTTGAAAAAATGTCATATTTAGAATTTAGTTAGAAAGTCTGAAATCGAAAGGCCGACCCCGATGGTGATTGATGAAATTTCGATTTTCTCAGAAATGTGTCTTAATTTTTAAGAAATTACTTTGAATATCTGTAATTGTAGACCCTGCCGTGATAGCAATAGGTCGCGAAATTTCGATTTAAAGGGAAGTATGTCGTATTTTTACGAATTTACTTTGAATATCACAATACAATTCACAAGAGAATAAGTCGTCTTATAAGAAGTTACTCAGAATACCTAAGAATAACTAAGAAGAGGTGTCCGGGGAGATGTGGCCATAGGAAAAATGTTGCCAGTGTTCGGAACAGTGATTACCAAAGTGGACGATAACACCGATATGTATTTTTGAGATTGGAAACTCTGGAATAAAACATAATAAAATAAATTTAAAAGGCTGCAGCCGGATTTAGATTGTAGACAACCGTTGAAACAATTGTAACTGATAGCAGAAGAAGAAAAGGAACTCCAAAACCAAATCCACTCTCAAGCCTACTCCTTACTAAAAGAAGTATGAATATGAGAAACCGGTATAAGCCTCACCTTGCACCAGCATCCGCAGTGACTCTATCTCGCCCTTCTGCTCCTCGCTGACGAGGCTGTACTGCTGCAGCTGGGTCCTCATCAGGTCGAGCTCCGTCTGCAGCTTCTGTTTCTCCAGGTTAGCCAGCCGAATCTCCTCTACAAATAAAAATCATCAAATTAGTATTTTTAATAGTACAACTATTTCCCTACATGGAAAATTTGCCATTTAGACATGTGCAGTGTTCTATGCACAAAAAACTCTGCCAGTTCTTGTCAGAATGTGCTAATCAATAATGCGAAACAGCTTTGACTGTTGACATTTTCAATACAACAGACAATGAATGAGGTGGCACCCCATTTTTTTTTTATTTTGATGAATATTATAATATTTTTATTCTTTAATTAATAAGAGATAACTTTGCATAAACCACTTTTTTAATAAACAATATCGACATAAATATTTGTCGATATTTTTATTCATTTATTTAAGTTTTTAATCGAACAAGAATAGGAGGATAGTGCAATCCCTGTCTGCCACATTACAAAATCAATTGGAGGGCAGAGTAGGGTATGCATAAAACAATGGACAAAATTGATAATTTTGATAAACGGCATTCATTTCGAAAAAAAGTGTTGAAAATATTCCAGTCAGAAATTAAAACAGGTGCAAACTCGTTCCATAATATGTGAAGTTAATAAGAATAACATACTTTTTGGTCAACCAATAGGTATAATGAAACCAGCGTACAATATTTCACCCAAATAGGATAGAAACCGTAAGGAAAACATAAAGAAGACAAATAGATAAGGAGAAAGCATTAATTGTGATTTAAAAGCCTTATTTGTGAAGATAATAACCAAATCCAAAGCCAGGAAAAACAAATTGAAATGAAAATGACACAAATGAATGCTGCATTCAATGTATTACCGCTTTAGGTAAATTTTTGAGATCACTGGCAATGGTTAATACGCACTTTTTTTTGAAAAAATCTTTTGATTCACCTTAATTACATTAAAAGACAACTATTTGCATTGGGGGAAGTGGAAAATATTTCATTCTATATGGTTTGTGATACAAAAGAAAGTGCCCCTTTATAACGCCTACTCGCGTCAAGGCAAGAAAAACATCCCAGTTTTCAAGTAGTTTAGCGGCTACGCTAGGTTTGTGTAACATGGTTTGTGATTCAAAAGAAAATGCCCCTTTATAACGCCTACTTGCGTCAAGGCAAGAAAAAATTTAGAATGAAATATTTTCCACTTCCCCCAATGCAAATAGTTGCCTTTTAATGTAATTAAGGTGAATCAAAAGATTTTTTCAAAAAAAAGTGCATATTAACCGTTGCCAGCGATTTCCAAAAATTACCCCGCTTTATCCTAATTTTAGTAATGCAAGGGTTATATTTTGAATGCAACATGTTTGTAAATAAAGAGAATTAAGCTACCTACCTTCTTTTTGTAAATACAAGTCTTTCATCTTTGCCCTTTGCAAATTAAATTCGTCTCTAAGGTGTTGGGTCTGCGACTCGCCCGTTGTCGACGTCGCCTTTTTAGCTGAAATGAAAGTGAACGAGGCATTAAAGCGTAACGAGCCAAGCCGTAATTACTGCGGTAAAAAAGCCAAACAATTTACCTTTATCACTTCCTTCGTCGCAGTTGTTAACTGTATCGATAGGGTTGTCCATTTTGACGTTTGAATTTGAACTAATTTAGGTAATTTCTCACTAAAAGATGATAGTTTGATTTATACATCAAGAATCGCACATTTTCGATGATTTTATTTCCTGGAATGCGAATATCATTGTGCAATACGGAAAGTTAATATAAATACAATATTTACTTGGCACTGAATTCTATCGTATTTATATGAAGTTAGTCACACTATAAACGTCATGTGGGATGGGGTTCCTTCCTTATCTACAGAGCTGACCATCGAGCAGACTATAGAGCAGATTATGGAGTAAAAAACAGAGAATTGTTTTATCAAGATGACGAAATCAAGATCATTTTTGCCAGTAGATGTCTCTAGTCTCTAGAAGCATGCATGACGGCAGAGATCGTGAACAAGTGATAAGCGATCCATGAATAAATAAACAATATTTTTAACAAAGCTTTGTCATTTTTCCGCGCTGTATTGTTTGCAAACCCTAATATTGCAAATTTTATGGTTGAACGTAGGTAGGTACTAAAATAATTATTTTCATTGTACTCTGGTAACTACGTTCAAATTAAAGAAAAAATGTTAATACCTTGCTACTTTTTAACTAACTAACTAACCATCACACCGTTTCTCCGCAGGGGTAGGTAGAGAGGACGGACCGCCAAACAACTCGGTCTTGGCACACACACTGTTTGCCTCACTCACATTCATACATCGTCTCATACATACTCCTCTATTATTCTGACTTTTGACATGGCCCGACTCAAGTATCTGATTCACTTGATCATGCCATGTCTTCCTCGGGCGTCCCCCAAGATATTCAAATACAAAAGAGATATGCTATGATGTTCGCGCGACTGTCGCCGAACTATGGCCTAATGAGCGTAGTTTGCATACAAATAGAATTGGTTCATTTTCTTGATTTTTTGAAGGTGTGCATTATTATTGGTTAACAATATAGTTTGAATACGGAAAGAATTCGTTCATTTAGTTTAGCGTTCGTTTAGTTTATTCGTTAATTATTCGTTCATTTAGTTTATTCGTTGATTTCTTCTTCTTCTTCCATTCACATTTGCGTCATATATTCTTCTCAGATTTTTTTTTTTTTTTTTTTTTTTAATTCCTTTATTTTTCCCATATTTTACAATTTATATTTACATATTTGAAAATCATAACAATAATGTGGGAACCCACTAAGGCGCAGCCTGTGCGTGGGTAATATATTTAAAAAAAGTTTTTTTTTTAATACCTAGAAAAAAACAAACAGGGGTATATAAAGCAAAAACAAAAATTGTTTAAAAACATTTTGTACAAAAAGTGTATACAATAGTGTACGGTTAAATAAGTGTAAGTGTAATTAATGATATACATTGTAATAATAGGTGTGAAGTTTGTGAGAAAAGTGATATAAAACTAAATAAATAGAGTTTTTAGAAACATAAAGTGAAATAAAACTAAATAAATAGAGTTTTTACATCTGTATGGTTTAGCCATAATTTTAACTCTTTTACGAAATGCGGAAGTTTTGTTGCAACTTGAATATGTTTTGGTAAACTATTGAAGGTACGAGGTCCAATAAAACTACTGTGAGTTTGCATTTGTTTTGTGTGTGTTTGGGGGGTATAGAATACATTATTATTTCTAATGTTGATTCTGTTTACATTTTTTTCGAATTTGTTTACGTTTTTAAAGATATATTTCATAGTTTGCAGTATAAATAGTTTACGGAGACTGAATAGTTTAGATTCTTTGTATAAAGCATCTGTCGAAAATGTTTTAATTCTATTATACATAACTTTGATAATATAATTTTGAGTTGTTTGTAAAGGTTTTATAAAAGTATCAAGGGCACCACCCCATCCTATTATTCCATACATGAGTGAAGATTGCACCATAGAATAATAAATCATTTTCAATTTGTCAATATTCAATACTTCTTTGAGTCTGTAAAATATGTATGTAAGATATCTCAATTTAGAAACGGTATTATTTATTTGTGAATGCCAATTTAAATTTGTATCAATACATATACCCAAATATTTTATCTTTTCAACTTTTACAATTTCAGAGCAAGATGAGCATATTACTTGATTACAGTTAGTATTATGAATTCTAATTTTAAGGTTATTGGGGGGTTTGTTTTTACTGTTTTTATAAAAAGGTAGGTAAAATGTTTTATTGTTGTTTAGGAAGAGTCTATTACTATTTAGCCATGATGAGACATGTGCAATACATTTTGATGCATTTAAATAAGTTTCAAGCCAGGATTTTCCGTTTACAATTATTACTGTATCATCAGCATAAGATACAATATCACCAGGGATTACAAGATTACATAAATCATTTATATATATTAAAAACAGGATTGGGCCAAGCACAGTACCCTGTGGTACTCCATTTTTTATCCTCGTTTCAGTACTATAAAAATTCCCTATTTTTGTTTTTTGTTTTCTGTCTTTGAGATAGTTTGTGAGAATTTTTAGTGTATCTTTTTTGAAACCTATTTGATTAATTTTTTTTATAAGTATATTGTGATTAACCGTATCAAAAGCTTTTCTTAAATCTAAAAATAAAGCTAGGCATTTTTTATTTTTATCAACAGATGTGTACAATTTTTTTGTCAAATCGAATATTGCATCTTCAGTGCTTAGGTTACTTCTGAAACCATATTGATTTTGGGACAGAATTTTGTTTTGTTCTAGGTGATTCATTACTCTATTTTTGATACATTTTTCAAATATTTTTGAGAGGTTTGAAACTAAGGAAATAGGTCGGTAATTGTCTAATATGTGCGTTTCTCCTGATTTGTGAATTGGAATGATGGTGGAGATTTTAAATTGTTCAGGGAAATGTCCCTCTTTTAGTGATATATTAAAAATATGTAGCAATGGAATTAAAATATTATGTTTTATTTTTTTTAGTGTGTTACCCGATAAACCATCAATTCCTGTAGAATTTGTTGACTTTAGACTATCAATGTGTTTTACAATTTCGTTTATCGTGATAGGTGAAAAATATTCTAAGGAATTTATTGAATCGTAAGTTGAGAGTAAATGCAAAGATGAGTCTACGGGTGTTGTACTATCAATTTTACTAGAAGATTCAAGTACTTGATCTACTACATTTGTGAAGAAGTTGTTAAAGTTTTCTGCAATGGCCGATTTGTCAGTTATACTATTGTTATTTATTTTAATCTCTTTCACATCAGTTGATGCCATTTTTTTTTTGTTCATTATTTCATTAATAATATTCCACGTTTTTTTGGTATCATTTTTTGCATTATCAATTTGTTCACAATAGTATTTCTTTTTACAACTTCTTATTAACCTATTTAGTAAGTTTCTATACATCAAATACTTTGTTTTCATAAAAGACATTATTCTTACGTTATTTTTTTGACAGGTTTTTTCATAATTTAACATTTCTCTGTAAAGTTTATCTCTGTGTTTAATGGAGACTATTAGTCCTACAGTAATCCAAGGTTTGATTTTTTTTATATTTTCGCTTATTAATAACAATTTTGTATGTGCTTTTCGATATATAATCATTATATATCAGATTATTTTCTTCTTTCATTCGCTCTACATGCCCAAACCATATGAGGGTCCCCTTCTATATCTGACTCATTATGCTTACGTTAGCCTTACTTTATTTTCGGATATCCACATTTCTCATACGATCATACATGGTTTTACCACACATCCGCCTCAAGGATCTCATTTCAACAGTATTCAGTTTACTTTCATCCTTTCTCTGCCAGTTCCATGCCTCACTGCCATATATCAGGGTAGGTACCAGGACTCCATTGTTGACTGCTAGCTTCGCTTCTTTTGACAGTTTTTATTAGCGCCAACGGCATTCAGTATTCAGTCCTCCATTAATAGAGTTACCTGCATTTGCCCTTCTTTCGATATCTCTATCAGCCTTCCCATCTCTCGTAAACATACTTCCCAAGTACACAAACTCATCCACCTGCTCCAAGTATTCATCATTCACAACTATATTGCACACTGTTTTCGTACTTTCAACTACCATGACTCTAGACTTACTTACATAAATCATTAACTCATTCTTCATACACAATTCGTTCATCCTAAACACGCGAGACCGTAGATCTTCTATAGTGTTAGAAATCAGCACCGCATCATCAGCATATAACAGGCAACATACTTTCAGGTCTCTGTTAGTGAAATATATATCGAGGGCTTAAGGGGCTTTCCAACGTTCCTCTTCTACTTCCCACTCCTTTCAGCCTCATAACACAACAAATTGGCAATGGTGTAGTGTGTAGTCCCACTTGCTTCGGACAGATGATAGAGCAGTTGTACGGTAAAGGGCAAAAAATATTTTATTTCTTCTTCTTCTGATGCCTTCTTCTAGCGGAGGATGGCTATTACCAAATCGACAATATCTACCCCCCGGATCAACTAGTGGAACTGCATTCGAACCACATTCGTACGCTTTGAAGTAATAAGCTGCGGTGTTTACCGTCTTTCCTACATTTTCAACAAACCTTATATTTTTGCTGTTACTTTATCATTGAAGAACTTTGATCAGGAAAGTGAGGTTGTTTAACAATGAATAACTCCATCTCATTTATTTGTTATAAATAATTTATTTTAAAACATAATGATACCTACAAAACATACAGAAAAAAACACACAATTACTAAAAGTGATTAGTGTACAAAGTTTTCAAAATAAATATTAGTGCAAACATGAAACAAACAACTGTGGCCAAAATGGATATCTCTTTTTACACGGCGTTTAGATAAAGTTTTTCCACACATTGTGCATAGGCAGAGCTGTCATCCAGTGGATTTCCAATAACCCGTTTTAGAAAAAAATATTAATAAAATTAACACACCTGTTGTTAAACGTATTCATAAAGAAATGTTCATTTGGTAGCAATTTTCAGTTTGGTTAGAAGAGTAGGTTAAATACTAGGGGGACAAAATAATTTCAATTATTTATTAGAGGAATTTGGACATTTCATTTCAATTAACCGAGTTGTCTCATTGATTCCATTACAGAAGAATTGAACCAGCTGGCTATAAAATTGTAACAAAAACTTTAATGAATGCACACAATTTTTCAAGAATGGATGGAAAGCATTATCACCTTATCGAATATTGCCTGAGAATGCTTACATGAAAAAAGATTCATTATCCCCGTCTTATTATTAAAATCAAAAAAACCAAGTAACTTTAATTTAAAATATTTACTATACATTTTATAATTAAACTTCAAGGCTTTACAGAGCATAATATTATTGTATGAGCAGATTCCACGGTTAGATTTTTATCTTTAAATCAATCAATAAATTCTTTCATTATTTTAATTATACATTATTGAATAATTGTCACAACTCGCCGTTTTGGCATTCATAAATTTCCTATAATTCATTACTTACCTACCACTTCTAATAATGCATAACTTTCTATTTCAAATAGGTAGGTACTAGTAATATTATTCCAACTCAAGCATCTCATTGGTGATTTATTTACTTCCACAGTCAACAATACCTATCCTACATATTGATTAAAGCGACAAGGCACATCAATGCCAAACCATAACAAACATTTTCGCAAAGACGACCTTTCTGCTTGTTAAGTTTATAATTATTTCAACAGTTTCAACCATAAATAAACGGCTATGTAATCAATATAAATAAATAACAACAAATTCAACCATTCATACACTTCCAGAAAACTCTTAGATTTAATAACTATTTAAGTACCCATATACTGTACCGCTGGGTTGCTGACACCACCGAATTCGGGAGCGACGGCCCAGACCCTTACACCACTAGTGACACGCCACTTTATCTAAAATAAAGGTTTTGTACCCCTGCTTAAAAACAATAACGTAAACATGATTATAAATAGATATAAACCGTACAAATAATACTTTTTATTTGTTTCATAAATAATTACAGTATCTTAGTAAACACAATATAAATATGGTGATAAAACGTGTTTTTTAAGACTTAGTTTTGGACATTTTCTACACCATTGTAATCGACTTTTGCCTCTAGGATTTTAATGCAAATTTAATAAAAATATGTACAGATTTTTTTCTAAAGAGGACAAATTGCTTTATTTAAGTATTAATCAATATAAAGTAAAATACTAAGAAAACCTAACATAATTTAAGAAAAACTTAATAAAAATAATAACATAAAAACGTGTTTTTCTAGGTAGGTAGTAAAATTTAGAACACAGGTTTGAAGAAGAATGACAGGAACGTGGGGATGGTCCAAATTTAATTTTCATTAAGCAACTAGTTGCGGACAAGTTGATTCATGTCATTAGTTGCACTCGTTGCACTGCTAGTTTTAGGTGTAGGTAAACATAGAGTTTCACCAAGCATGCATTACTTGCATGCCACAAAATTAGAATCGTGCTATTGTGACGTTACGGCATAATGAAATTATTCTTTGAAATATGCGTGCAACTCAAAGATATTGATGCAACTAGTTACGTAATGTAAATTCGGCTTTAGAACGACTTTTCTGTGCGTCGCTACTAACTACTAACTGTAAGTACCTTTTAAGGTTACCAGTCCAAAATAAATATTGCCAGGTTATTGGTCTTAACCAAGACTTTAAGGGGGAGTATGGTCCAGCCGAGTATTTTTTTCAATGAGTTTTTTCAAAGATTAAATTAAAACGAAACCTTTGTTACTTGTAAAGGTGAGCGTCCATCTGTCCGCACGCACGCAACGCACGCACGGCACGCAACGGATTTTTTTTTATATCTTTATATGAATTAGTACAGTACTGCGTCCACTACCGGCAAATACCGGCCCGCCCGTCGGTATTTTTGAGCAAAAAATGCGTTGCGTGCCGGTGACGTCACACGGATTAGCTGACTGAGCAAAAAATGCGTTGCGTGCCGATGACATCACATGGATTAGCTGACTGAGCAAAAAAATGCGTTGCGTGCCGGTGACGTCACACGGATTAGTTGACTTCAGTTCGCAGCTTGCATCGCTCACTGCCGCAAGTGTTTGGTTTTTTTTTTTTCAAATGTTGGGCGCGTGTTTGGCGTGTTTCCCGACTGTGCACCGGTGCCGAGGGGATCAATGACGCTAGTTCCTCGGAGTATCTTCCATTGTAATACCGGTAGAACAAGGACATCATTCCCACCTGACGCGTGTGCTCTAAAGATTGCAATCCGTCTGTTAAGATGAGAGAATCTGTCAAACGGACCACCCGTTTCTGCACAGAATCAATGTTTTTTTTTTTGTTGGTATTTTGGAGCTCCAGACCAGAGGTGGCTGCCAAATTCAACCGTGGGGCGCACTTGCGATTTGTGCAGGGTTAGCAGTTGTGTACTATTAAAGTATCTGCGCGCCCTGTACAGTACGCCCAGTTTCTGAGAGGCTAATTTAACTCTGGTTTCGATGGAGCCCCCATACCTGAGCTGGTCACTTAGAGTTACACGAAGCATATCAATGGAGGTCCTGTTCGGAAGAATACTTCCGTTGAAGGAGACTAGATTATCATTTCGATCCCTTTTAGATGTTATCAAACATGATTGACAAGAGAAAACACTCTCGAGGAAACCTTCCATTCTTTGCTTCAAAGCCCTCCGAGCTATTGGGGTTTGTGTGCTCTTTGGAGGCTTGGTTGTTTGTTTTAGAACATTGAATTGAAATTGAAAACCCACAAAAATTAAATTAATCTTCATCATGAAGTAAATCAGGAACAAATAACGAATGATATTCTCCAAACATTGGTCGCTTCAAGTTTATTTTATGAACCCACACTCTACGTTTAGTTTTACGTTCTTCTTCTTCTGCCAACAAGCAACTGATAATGATAATACCTTCGTCAATCTCCACGACAGACGACCGTCGTCTACTACAAAAGTACTCAAACTAAATTTAAAATCCGTTTAGGCTGGCCGCAAACACACGTTTTCCGTATTCGATTTCCGAATTCGTTTTCCGTATTCGGACATCCGAATGCATGGAATCAGTAGAAAATACATTAACTGACGCACAAGTTCGCTTTTTTTCCGAACGGAACAAATTCCGTACGTACGTTTCGAATGCAAGCCGGCGCGTTCGGAGAAACCTACTGGAAAAAACCTAATGACGTCATGCGGAACGCAGCGCTTGCATACATATTGTTTGTGCCGGCGCACACGTTCGGAAATTTCTGTTAGGTATCGCACCCGTACCGCGTGCATCGGACGTATTCTTTGTATTTGTTACGCATATACTCGTCGTCCTCCATCGTCGTGCGTTCACCACGCTATCACTATCTGTACTGCCGTGTATACATTCCGAATGAAGAAAAACGAACGTTTGCGCTAGTCTCGAGGAATTCCAAATCGAAATTCCGCATTAGGAAATCGAATACGGAAAACGTGTGTTTGGCTGAACTTACAGTGGACGCATGCCATCGGCAAATCCGTTCAATCCGTTGCGTGCCGTGCGTGTGTTGCGGCCGGCGCGGGTAGATGGACGCTCATCTAGGTAGGTACATTTGAACAAGAAAAAAACACTATTGAAAGATTGATTTGAATATCTGTATAATATTTAGATATAGCGGCCGCAAGCGGAGGATCCAACCAAATCTACTTGGAATCTTTGAAATAATTTGAAACATGAAATTTAAAAAAAAATCGCATTAGTATGAATGTAGAATGCCACATGCGCATGAAGACTTCACTAAAGAACGGCTGTGGCATGAACCATAGTTTGCAAAAAAGTTGTTGATTGCAAAAATGGCGGACATAAAATGAAAATCATTGACGAAAAAAAGGTCTTAATTTTGAAATAACTTTGTCTTATAATAATACTTTTTCATAAATCGAGTTTCATCCCTATGTAATTTCTTTGGTTTAAACTTTGAATGAAGTGAATCGGATGAAAATTCGATGAGCTATGATTCCAGTTTCATTTAAATTTTTCACTTGTAACCGGAACTCTCCGTTTTCCGGTCTTCCATGCTTTGCGTGCACCGCTCCTAACTATATTTAAAAGTCGAATTTGATGCTATAACTTTGGGAATGTATTCTCCACATGCATAGGAAGATTTTTAGGCAATAAAAAAGTTGATTTTTTGGACAGTAAAACATTATTGTTATAAATTATTTTTTTAAATATTTTATACGGAGGAATACAATTGACATAAAATACAACAATCGAATACTAATGAAATCAAATATTAGTTACAATTTTGACTGCCGCACAGAAAAGTTCATGAGCTGGTTAATAATAATTATAATGGAAACTGTTTATTTATTTACAGCGAACAGCGGTTCTTTTTAACAATATCTAAAGTTCTATGTACCATATTTTAGAGTCTTTAAGTTCGTAAATACTGTATGAAGATATTATGTTTTACTATGAAATAAATTTATTTTAATTAGGTAACTTTTTATTGAATATAATATTTGTTGATATTTACATTTATATTTTTCTTTAATCGTTATTAACTTAGAAACACGAGTGAATTCCATATTGGATGGAGTTTCCTTGAATAATCGCTGTAAAGCCGATAGGTAGAAGCGTTTAAAAATAAGAAGATTCCTGAAGATGGTTTGGAAGGGAGATATGGAAGTGTGAATGATACAAAGAGTGCACCAATATTTAAAAAAAGATTATGATAAATAGATGTAAGCGACTGTTGTGATAATATAATATATAAAAATGATTGTTTCTTTGTGTCCCTTATGCGTTTCTACACCATTCAACCCATTGCGATGAAACTTTGGAGATTTGTTGTACGCATGTCCGCGAAGGTTTCTATATATATATACTGGTGAGCTCTGGCGTTATGAAGTTTGCAGAAAATATTTACAATAGGTGCCGCGCCAGTTGTTTGAAAAATGTGTGTATTTCAAACAGTTAAGCGGCAGGGATGGAAGGGAGGAAGAGGGAATCCGGGAGGGAAGAGGAGAACGAAGGGAGTTTCGTGGGAGGGGGTACGAGGGGGGAAGGCAGGGAAGGTTCAGGAGCAATGCGGGAAGGAGGGGGGTTCGCGGGACAGGGGGACGCGGGAGGGTTGAAGACGGGGAAGGTAGAGGGGGAACGCGGGACGAGAAGGGGACGCGGGAGGGGAACGGGGGCGGGAACGGGGATGCATGAGAAAAGACACGCGGGGAGAAAATTTCTTTCTTTACGTGGCATTGCAACGCATGCCGGGTACTCGCTAGTATTTAATAAAACACGATTTATTTGAAATACACCAAAATTTTCTTAACCTCTGAGTATCGAAAATCTGTGAATTTTTCATACCTGTTGGATAATAGAATTTTCGGAGCCTGCTTTGAGATTTTTTTCGAGGGTATTTCATATATTTACATTTTAAACTCGGCATCTGAATAAAGATTATCTTTATTTAAATAACATCCTCTTTTTTAAGAGCTTAAAAACTTTAATTATTCAAGGGAAGTGCGTTACACATCGGTAGAAATTCTGAATGCGGGGGAATCTCTAAAAACTCATGAACGGGGAGCTCTATCTAAAGAAATTTGCAAAGATCTGTTCCTACCTATGGAATTTTGAGGTTAACGAAACAATTAATCTCGCAATCTCATAATAGTCATGAGCTTTGAAGCTCTTAAATATTCTTTAACCTGTAAAAAAATAATAACATAAGACGCCATATTGTTTTTCCCAAATTTTCCAGGGGTGAAAAAAAATGAGTTCAATAAAAAGAGTGTTTGAATCTGAAGAGAGACAAAATACTATTTAACTATTTTACGAAATACTAGGGAATAAAACAAGTTTGATATAAGTCTGAATAATAACGGTGGATATTTCATTCAAATTTACACTTCATTTTAACGAAAAGCACCAACTAGTAATAATTTCACGTTTCCATTGTTCTCTAACGGCTTTGATGCTTTGGACCTTCCATTTCCATAAACTGCCTGAATATATTACCTCCCAAAATATTATTTAGGGACATTATTACTATCACAATTTCCATCTCAGTTGATTTTTTGGCAGGAAAATGGTATATTCCGATAATTGAGCACGATATTATTTAAGAAATGATTATTAGTTCACGAATGTGTTAACGGCATATTATTTAGGAGCGAGTTTGAGCGGACGTCAGAATTAAAATCGAGAGAATTTATTTCTTTATTTTTACTTAATCAAATAGTTCCAACACAATAAATAATTTAGATGATAAATAAATCGTCGGTTTCTTATCCAATACTCTCCGTGTCTTCCAGATTAACACACAAACCGTAGAAAAATGGTTTGCTTCCACGCGCTTCAGCTGTTTGCATGAAAAAAATGGAAAACTTTATTTTTTAAAAAGCCACTTTTTTAATCGGAAAGCTTGAATTTATAACGATTTTAACTTTATTTCGGGAAACATAAAAAGAGCTTCTAATACAAGTGAATGTTCATCTATTTATTATTTGATCTAAAGCTCGAAGTCATTGTACTCGTACGAATGTTGTACGAACGTACTTTTTTTTATATAAGTACGATTTTTTTTATTATTACCGAAAATAATATTATAATACACCTTTATGTTTGTCATCACGAAAAAGCTTGTTTTCAACAGCTATAAGATTTAAAAAAATAATATATATAAGAAAGCAGGCAAATTTATCAAAAAAGTAACTAGAATTTTGGTCAAGGACTACGTTTTCCAAAAGTGCAGTTTGGTTCGTAGTACTTATTTTAATATACATATTCAATTTGTCACCATAATATAATTATCTACATATTTCAACGCAGCAGAGCGATATGTTAATATTTATTATATTTAATTATCTACATCTATTTTACATAAATTATGTTTATTGCTTAGTATTGGTTCGGATCAATTTATTTTCTGTTTACAACTTCCATCAAAATATGAAGCATTTTAAATCAAACATTAATTTAACGCCTTATATAGTGACTTAACAATAAATATTATAATCGTGTTGTTTCTTTTATTGATCTCACTTTTAAAGGCTTTGCAAACAGTGGATTTCTTAAAACTACTCTAACAAAGTGAAATCTTCCATAATATCACAACATTCACACTTACTTCTTTACTCAAGGCTCATTTATCACACTGTTTTAACATATCGAAACTCGACGAAACGGCTCACGTAGCATGTCACTAAATTATTTGATCAACATTTAAATTCATACTTTAAAATAATAATAATCGAACGCTGCGAAAACATAATGCCTATTATGTTTAAATGTCCCATCTCTATTGCGCACTCGCTTAGATTCGAGGCGAAGCCGTTTTATTTTCAAATGATTTTGTTCTTGTTAGTTGTCAGCTTAGGGATGTGCGGGCTGTGCTATCCGTATCCGAGTAGGAAGTTCGAGCAGGCTTCCACGATGATGATCAGAGCCTCTGACCAGGCCGTGGGCAGGTACCTGCTTGGAGCGGGTGGGGATCAGAAACCATCCTTGGCTTGCCTGAAGTTCCAGTCATGGCCGCGGCCTTCCACGCATTCCACTTTCACGAGGTTGAAATAGATATTGCCCATAACCTTAAAATAAAGATTTAATTAAAAAAGTGTTAGCATAAGCATTTCCTTGACCACTTTTCTAATTTAAATATGATTACGACCAGAAGAGCTCTACAGCATGACATATTACGAGTTTTGTTATTTAGAACACCTTTTTCTGAAATAATTGGAACCAAATTCGGCGAAATGCTGCATGGGATTCGTAATCGAGCGATTACTTTTTGATAGATCGTTCGATTATTTCCTGCGTTTGGAATTTATTCCTAAAGCTAGGTTTATCAAAACTTCACGTTAATTGAAAAAAAACTTTCATTTGGATTTAAACTAAAATTTTATACTTCACAATAAAAACTTCACAACGAACTTCAAACTTATTTGGAAATTTTGCAACATATTTAATGTTGTAATCATAATTGAGACAAACACAATACTAAAAAAAATCATTTATTATTTTCTCAATATGAATTAATTTTTTACGGGTCTGGGTGAGTAGTAAAAAAATAATAACAGGTAGGTATATTAACGTGTAAAGTTACAGTAAGGAAAATGTTCTCACAATAGCGTTTTGGCGTGTGTGTCGGTATTATCTATTTAGTACATGTTTATTCGTGTTCAACGGGTGTTATTTGATTGAATCCGGGATTCGAACTTGCAACCATTTCATTTCCGGGCGGATGCACCACTCTAACGAAACATAGCTCATCTGATTGAGAACCAATTAGTACCTAAAGGGAAGTAATCTAATGATCTATTTATGAATCAGTAAATCTGTTTGCTTGTCTTAAACTATCGAGCATGACATTTGCACATTTCTTTCCTGTAAACCTCTTCCAAAGGCATTTTAGAAAATCAACCTTTTTAACCTCTCAGGTCTCAATCGTATTGTCAAATGGTCAGATTGTTTCCGCTTTGCAATAAAATGTAAATTTCTGAACTATTTTTGGAAGATGATGAAATGCGCATCTGTATATGCATCTTTTATCTGTATATTGATCAGCTACTTAGGTATCTGGTAGATTACTCTTTGTAAAGATCCTACAAATTTATTGCTACCAGCGGTGTCCCGCAAGGTTCGCACCTGGGACCCTCATTATTCACCCTATTCATCAACGATGTTACTAGCATTTTCACTTGGCAGGTGTCTATCACAATTATTAGTATGTTCATTCAATTCCACCACGAATTATCACTATCAAAAAGTAAATACTCGTTAATGTATTTTCTGTAATATTTTATTCCTGCGAATTATGTTTCTGAAATTGATTATCAGTTTTATATAACTTGATATCATTTTTCACAAAAAAACGGCGCTATAAAAATGTATTATTCACGGAAAAAATAATTTTATCAAACTCATCTTTATTTCATTAAAAAATTACTCTTTCGCAATATCCGGGTAACACCTGTACACATGCATAATTTTTTTTAACCAAATAAGTACCTATTTTTCGATTCGTAAATGTAAAATCTTTAGCATTGTAAATATTTGGGTCCAATTTAATATCAAATCAGTTTATTAAGTGCCTATATAGAAAATATTATTATCCACGTACAGTTAAAAATAAATAATTAAAATAACAACCTGTGAAGCCGAGGTATTCGTCTCCTTCAAGCAAGAGAAGAGCACATCATCGCACAGGCAGTGGGACTTGCTGTAGATGGAGTTGTTGGTGAGGTTATATCTCTTGGAGAAGGCGCGCACTTTGACCGGGCAGAGATCGTGGTTCCTGCAGCAGCGGTCCATGCGCCGCTCTGTGCCCAGATCGTGGTAAGTGCTGGCTATATCGCCGGTACCGCACCATTTCGTACCTTGAACAAGAAGAATGCTTCATTTTATAGTGTACTAGTGAATTACTTAAATTCACCCCTGTTCCCCTTCCGCCTCCTCTTCCCCTCCCGCGTTCCCTCTCCACCATCCTTGCCTTTCTCCCTCCCCTTTTCCGCTTCCACACCCACCCTCCCTCCCCCCCGCTTTTCTTTTTTTCGCATTTCTAGCGATTTATAACGTATTTCTCTTGAAGACTTTTAGTTTTTTAGGTTCCTTAAAAAATGTATGTTATTTAGAAGATGATACCTGTAAATTTGTAGAGCCGAAACGGTAATAGTTTATAATGACATCGAAGGGAAATGAAAAACACGTCATACTAAGCGGACGTCATACAAAGCATTTTGTTGAAAATAAACAACCTCCTGTTTTTGTTAGGTATATATGTATGTATTTATTTTAATAGAGAGAAACACAGCAAATTAACACTCGTGACGTGCCATGCACGCGAGGAACGTGTTAGGAATCAAGCCGGTCACTATAACCGACATAATTTTCCATGAAATTAAGACATAATTTTTTTAAAATCATAATAAGCGAAGTCATGAAGTCATTATATCCGATTTTTTATAAATAATTTTATATGAAAACCAAACTTCGCTGTGTAATTACTTTATATTGGTTGGTCAATATAGGCGGAGTCACAATAAACGGATTCTACTTATATTAAAATCCCTCGATAGTAAAAAATATCAAGGTCACTTCGAAAATTATTGTAAACCCGTTTTTTTGTTTGTTATTTTACAAGTTACATGTATGATAAAATATGTGTGTGTGTGTGTGTTTTTTAATTATCAGTGAGACATTTATAAAACATTTTTATATTTGCATTCAAATTTTTTATACTTAAATATATGTATATTTCGAATTATAAAATATAAAATCTTATTTCAACTCCTTTATAAAACAGTTTTTAGTTTTCGGATACGTACAGAAATATTTAATTTATTTGGATGTTATTGCAAAGCGGAAATATTCTGAACTTCCGAAAAAACAGGCACGAGTATCGTAATTTAGAACCAAAATAAATAATATATAATTAATCCGTACTCGATATTTGCTATACCTTTAGATTAAAAAAATAATTGTTCAGTTTGGTTGGGTATTTTGTACTCAAATTTAAAATTAAATTTTGTATGAAAAATATCGCGCAGCCGTTCCTCTTAAAGAAAATGCCCACTTTTGATATCAGTATGTTTTTGTAATTTTTGTATAGTCTGGTCTCTATTCAAGCAAAATTTTTGTTTACAGTTGTTTTGCATTGATCCATAAAGAGCGTGTGGAGCGCGCAGTAACATTAAAATAAATCTCATTTCATGTCCTTTTTTATTTATGCTGAAGTTCCCGGCGTCGTCGCCCGGACCTTACACATAATTTTTCAATAACAGGCGTAGATAATAATTTTCATTTTATTTTGAACGTCAGTAATTAATTTATGATGTCACAAAAACAACTGCGGTTCAGAACAGTTCGTTAATAAATGTCCCTACGACTCGGGTGTTACTTGTGGCCGTTATCTGTATAGTCGACCTCGCCAAATAACTGTTTAACCTTACGGACATCATTGAAATATAACGGAAATGCTGCCATATCGATGAGATATAATAAACATTGAATTTATATTAATTAGTACCTAAAATATAACTTTCCTTTTATAATAAATGGCTAGGAATCCGCTAGATGTTAGAATGTTCAAACACAGGGGGCAATCCCAACGAAAGTGGCATAATAAGTATTTAATGTTGTGAGTGTTCCTATATTATTACCTAGAGTTTTTACTAATCTTCATTTCAATTGGATATGGTTCTAACTTCACTTCACCCTTTTGTGAGATATGAGGTGTCAAAGTTTGCAAAGACGATTTCTCATTATCTATTTACCAATTTTCGATTATGAGGTTGAATCTTGTGTAAAGTACAGTACTGATAAGTTTTTAGATTTTCACGGCCAAAAGCATTTTCGTTGTTAGTTTTTGGGGTGTTATGCCGTGTTGCGCTACCTCCTTCTATAGCCGACGTTTCGGACAGCGTTGCAGTGTCCATCATCAGGGCAGATCCGGCATATCGTCGGATCTGCCGGATCTGTCCTGATGATGGACACTGCAACGCTGTCCGAAACGTCGGCTATAGAAGGAGGTAGCGCAACACGGCATAACGCCCCAAAAACTAACAACGAAAAAGTATGTATATTAATTGAACATATTTTAAAGGAACATATTGAAATAGAAAGTAAACTTACATTTCAGAACATACCTAAATATGCAAATAGAACCATAAGCAACCAGTTAGGTCATAATAATTCATTGCACAAAGTTCTAATTACACTTCCCTGATGTAATTCCAAGCTAGGGCCACGTCCTATTTAAATATTTTACATTAAAACTGTTAGATACAAACAAAATAGAGAGTGTAAGTGATGTTAGAACCCTGTAAAATAAATTATTACTTAAAATGCTTGATGTTAGAACTTTGTCATACATATATCTACGAAAATACAATACAGATGGTTCTGAAAATTATTTTGGGTACAGAAATGAGGAAAAGGAATGCATTGACATTAAAAGGTCATTTAAAAAAAAATCCAGTTACAATCCTATCCAAATGAGGTGACGTGACAACGAATGGACAGTTTCCAATCAGAAATAATACCGTTATTATAAATCTTCAATCCCTCGTGTACGAAAAAAGCCAGCAGTTTCACCTTTGACGACTTTAGGACTAATAAATCTATGGCTGCGCCAATGTTTAAGAGGAACGGCTGCGCGGCCTTTCTCATTCAAAACTTAATTTTGGATTCGAGTCCAAAATACCCAAACAAATTAAATAATTTTTTAAAACTAAAAATATAGCAAATGTCTAGTACGGATGTATGCTACCTACTTTATTTATTTGTAAATTATTAAAAAACATGTAATTAATGAAATCAGTTTTTCATGTTTTTAGAGGCAATTATTTGTGAGTTATCATCACCGATTACCATCATTATTAAAAACAAAATATAATATTAAAAAAAATTAAAACGATAAAAAGGCGTTTTGATGGGCTAAAATGCAAATTAAAAACGACCGATTTATATTGTTAACACAAATTAGTCGAATAGAAATGAAAACTTTTACCCAAAAATATGCTTTTTTGGTTTTCTTTAGTTATATGTCCATCATCAGGGCAGATGTGTGATGATGATGCACACTGCAACGCTGTCCGAAACGTTGACTAAAGAAGGAGGTAGCGCAACACGGCATAACACCCCAAAATTAGTTGCGATAATACTTTTGGTCATGAAAATCCAAAATTATGTATCTTTTTTTTAAGCTTAATTTTTTTTTTCATTATATTATACATTATATCCATACTAGATATTTGCTATACCTTTTGATTAAAAAAATAATTATTAAATTTGATTGGGTATTTTGTTCTCAAATCCAAAATTAAATTTTGTATGAAAAAGGCCGAGCAGCCGTTTCCCTTGAAGGTACTACTCTAATGAAAGTTAAATGCAATATCTACGGATTTATGCACCTGTGTGCATGTAACTAACAAGAATGTGCAATGTATTGACATTTTGCCGAGTTGTATGTTAAGTAGGTACTATGAATTACGGTCAGATGTAGGTAATGGAGGTATTATGCAATACAAATTAGTGTTGAGGCTGACATAGGAGTTAGTTTGCAGGTAGGTACTTAGTTATAATAGATCGCATAATTATATGATGTTGTATTGGAATCTACTGACGTGGATATGGATAAATTCTGCGAGTCATGAGAGATATGCAAAGCCATAATTATTACGAATATGCGTTGTGCTTGAGTTTGTTATCGATTTGTGATGTAACATTTATAATTCTACTCACTGCACTGTTCAGATATGTCATCCAAAATATATATCTCGATTACTAAATAGTCGGTAATGAGGGGATAAATAAACAGTGATCCGACCTAATTTACAATTACTTTGATAATTAATCTTGGCGGTGAATGCGTTTGCCCACCTACTGCGTGGCAGGCCGGATCTGGAGAGACTGGTTGAGGGAGATCTGACCTACCCAGCCGGACTCTCTCGACCCATCGGCTAGCACCGCAGAGGTAGGGATGGATTCATCCGTCACTCCCGGACACGTTGACTCCCAGATTCCTGCTGACCCCTCATACATGTTTACTTTGCAGAACTTCCTCTCCTTCCTTTCCCTTAAAAGACCTTCCATACAATATCCCCATAGATGACGTAGGCTCTGAGGTATTTTTTTCCTTTAGGGCTCCCGTGTGAAGCTATTGAAAAAAATGTGTTTTGTCCTAAATAATGTAATATCATAATCAGACAAAAAAAAACACCAGGGGAAAGTGTAGTTTTTTTAATTGAAACATAACTTACACAACACAACTTTTTTTTAAAATTAATCCATTCACGTCCATTTTTCACTATATAAAACATCCGTAAAACTAACAAAAAAAATCAAAGTGTGCAATTTACACGCGGTAGAAGAGAATCCTTCAAAAAACTAAAGTAGAAAAGAGTGGGAAGGCTACAAAGACCCGCTCAAACAGGATACCGACTATACTATCTCATTCTCCCGCAGACTAAATCCTATAGATATATGCGTTTGTCTCTTTTTAGTGTCGCTAGTTTTAGTTTCATCGAGTTTCATATCACAATGGTGCTTAAGAAGTTTTTACTTCAATAATATAATCATTTAACAAATTAGCCGTTTTCACATGAAAAGTAAAATTTACCACCGCATCGGTTTCCTTACACAAAAATTTGGGTCAATATCACATTTAAATAGAAATCACGTAGACGAAAAGTATAATATCTAGGACATGTGATAAGACATCCGGAGAAGTACGAGATCTTGCATCTCATAATGCAGGGAAAGATTGCCGGAAGACAGGGCCCTGGAAGAAGAAGAACATCATGGCTGAAAAACCTAAGGGAGTGGTTTGGCCAGTCTACTGTAGAGCTGTTCCTGACCGCAGTAAACAAAGTCCGCATAGCCAAGAAGAAGAATAAGACGAATGTCGTGACCTCTACCATACTCCAAAGCATTCACTTTGAACTACTTTCTTAAAACTGTTACGAAAAGATGTACCATTGTTCCACGATGCCCTCCCGGGTTCATTGAACTCGACTTCTTCCTTGAACGACGAATATTATTGCGAATTACAATAATTGAAGGTTGTGTTTAAATCAAGTCTGCCTTGGTGCAGTTCCAGACCGGTTGCGAGGTGCGAGTAACTAAGGGTATAAGGAAAGAAACCTTCATTATTTTTAAGAACTCTGCAAAGGCTGAACATGGTTCATGGAACTTCGTAAATATACCAACGCACGTACAAAACAGGTAACTTTATCATTTGCCAATGGATCAATAATTGCACAGACTTTAGTTAGGTACTTGCAAGTTTAGTTACTTTTAAAACATGCTTTTGAAACTTTAATTTTGACTTCAGTTAGATTTAAAAATACGTTGTAAAAATTTATTGAAAACTTTAATTAGGTACGTTGAAAACATGCTTTAAAACTTTAGTTACTTCAAAAATATGTTTTAGTCACTTTAAAAGCATTAAAATATTAGTTACTTAAAGTTTCAAAACACGTTTTGAAACTTTACTTTCATTAAAAACATGTTTTAAAACATTAGTTACTTTGAAAACATGTTTAAAACTTTAGTTATTTAAAAACATGCTTTAAAACTCTAGTCACTTTAAAGATCTGTTTTAAAACTTTAGTCACTTTAAAAACATGTTGTTGTTATTTTAAAAAGATGTTAGTTAAAAAGAAACTTAAGTTACTTTAAAGGGATGTTTCTTTTAAAAGATGTTTTAGTTACTTAAAAAGACATGTTTTAAAAATTTTGTTGCTTTAAAAACATGCTTTAAAACTTTTATTAAATCTTTATTATCATTAAGAACATGTTTTAAACTTTTTTCTTTCCCCTGTTTAAGTTAAGTATCAATCTAATAATTGTAAAGCTAATTAAAATGAATTGAAGGGCTTTTCTAGTGGGCAATGGGCATCATCTCTTTTCGTATTATTAGTTATGAAATAACAACAGTAGCTGTGCAAGGTTCATCCAAACCCGCCCAGAGCAAGTGGGTCTAAAGCATACCCAATAATTTGGGGTATGTTGTAAGCTAAACAGAGTGGATAAGGGATGGAGTTTGGGGAGAGGAAGATTTTAAAGTACCTGGCTATTCAGATCTGGTTATTAAACATGGCTATAACAAACTATACCTAAGGCTATTAAACATAATATACCTACAGGATTTTATTTTAATTCCTGTTTCGGGATTCAATATTATTATAGTTTAATAGCGCAGGTTTGTGAAAAATTATGGGATGTTATTATAGTAAATCCAGTTAGTTAGTAAATAATAAAGCTTTCTCGAAAATGGAAAAAGCAACCCCTTAATAGAACACGAAATCTGACGTTATTCGTCAAGATAACTCTAAGAAGTTTACAAAAATAAATACATAATATATTTCAAATATAATACTATATTTCAAATATAATATACTATTTCCGTAATTGAAAGAATTTATTTAATTGATATTTTAGCATCAAAATAATATATATAGATATACAATGTTTGAAAATGTACCAATGTTGTCATTATGTACAAAATGTAGAAAAAAAAAAAATTTCGGTAAAAAAATTAATTTATAAAGTGACAATACAAAAAAAAAAATTAAAGTGACAATGCAATTTTTTTGATAAAATGTCATATTTATCTAAGTTCTTGACGCAAACAGTTCCAGTTTTGGAAATTACACTTAGATACATTCAAAACAAAAAAAATCGAGTTCACTTAACCAGGGATACAATGTACCAGAGTTACAATGACTGACATACAGACACACAACCGAAAGACATAAAAAAAACTTGAACTTTGAGGATAAAAAAATAAAAATAATCTTACGTAAGTTCATTTTTTGAAAGACGAATACTTCCAGGCCATGAATAATCTGACAATATTTATTAAAAAAACTCTGACTAAAATGTTGCTTATGCAATGATGAAGGACTTTGGGCATTTTGGGAGGCGGATATGGGTACGCCGCCCCGGGAACTATTTTTTGGATAACCAACACTTCTGCTGTAGTTCACTTGTGACCTAGCAGGGGTGCCCGTGTTCATGGTCTGAGGTTTGTCAAGGACTTGGCGGCCGATGTGTCTGCCCACCTGCTGCGTGGCGGTCCGGATCGAGAGAGACTGGTTGAGGAGGTCTTTTGACCTCTCCAGCCGGAATCCCTCGACTTGTCGCCTCCGCAGTTGAAGGGGTGTATTCAAACGTCCGTCACTCTTGTACACACTGACCCCCAGATTCCTACCCATCCCTCATACCTATTTCTTTCCCAGAACTTCCCTTCTCCCTTTCCTTAAAAAACCCTCCACACAACACAAAGCATCCCCTAAGATGATATAGGAACTGAGGGAAATTATTTTCCTCAGGGCCACCTGTGTGGAGCTAATGTAAAAAAAACGCTTTTGCTATAGCAGAGGAATTGAACCCACTACGCCAGGGTGGAAACCGAGGCATTTGTTCACACAGCTTCTACGCAGTTTTTATTTAAAAATTATATAATTTTTTTATTTATTTATCTATAATATAATATATTTATAATGGTTTTATGTATATGCCTGTCTCACTAGGGTATACCTGTGGCGAGACCGGCGTACAGGTATATAAATGAATATTGTAGTTACAAGGATATTTAAGGTAAAATACATATCACTTTGAATAGAATTAAAACAGAAAGGTGATTGGAAGGGTGGTAAATCTTTGAAAGAGAGTAATTTTATAAATGTTGGAGATGAAGTAGAGAAGTAAATTCTGCATAATCTATTTAAAGGTCAATTTGACAGGATTCCATTATTTTCATTTATTTTCTAAGGGTAGGTTGTATGTGAATAGTTATTTTTGTCTATGTGTGATTTATTTTACAGATGTTTGTAATAGTGAGGCGTCCAATGCTTATAATCCATTTTTTAATATCTTGTTTGAATTGTGTAAAGGAGTCAGTCTGTCTGATCGTAGTTGGTAGAGTATTGTATAGTTTGCAAGCTATGTATTTAGAGTGTCTTTGCCCGAAGGTGGTTTTGAAAAAAGGAGTTTGGAGAAGTTCGTTGTTTTTGGCTCGGGTATTGTGTATTGTTTGTGTAGCTTTGTATAGTGTTTTGTTGTTTATATGTAAATTAATTAGTATGGATCTTGAGTAGAGCTGTTTTATGTCCATAACGTTGAAGGAATTGAATATAGTATCCGTGCTGGTAGTAAGTGACATTTTAAGAATTATTTTTATGATTAGTTTTTGTGCTTTTATGATGGGATCAAGGGCATTGAAATATGCATTACCCCAGGCTAAAATTCCGTTTTCGATGTGAGATTGGCACAGTGAGTAATATACTGTTTTTAAAAGATTTAGGTTAAGGAAATTGCGTGTTTGTTTGAAAAAGTATATAGATTTGCGGATTTTGTTTGTAGTATTATGTATATGTTGCTTCCAATTTAGGTGTGTATCGAAGGTTACTCCTAAATATTTGATAATGTTTACTTGCTCTAGGCATGGGCAGTCACAGTTCTGGTTTAGAGATGAATTTTTACATACGTGTATTTTTAATGGCGGGGGTAGGTTTGACTTTGGGATATTGGCGAGACTAGACAGTAAGTATTTAGTTTTCTGTACATTTAGAGTTAATATGTTCGAGTCAAGCCAATATTTTACCTGTTGAATTCCTTTCTCCGCTTTGGAATAAGCGGTAAGCCAATCTTTTGCTTAGAAGAGTAGGACAGTGTCATCGGCGAAACTGATAATAGTGGCATCGATATCTAGGTTGCATAACTCGTTAATATATATTAGAAAGAGGGTTGGACCTATAACACTGCCTTGAGGGACCCCGTAACTAATGGGCAAATTCTGGCTCTTTGTGGTACTGAGTTTAACGCATTGGGATCTGTCAGATAAGAAGCTGGAGAGGAGGCCTAATTCTTTGTTCCTAATACCTATATTAAACATTTTGCGTTTTAATTTGCTGTGTGAGATTGTATCAAATGCTTTACATAGGTCGAGAAATACCGATAGACATTTCAAGCCCTTATCCAGGTGGCCAGAAATATGGTCAGTGACTGTGGCTATAGCATCGTTGGTGCTTTTATGTTTTCTGAATCCAAATTGCCGCGGCGATATTAAGTTATTGGTTTCAAGATATTCCATGAGACTATTATTGACGATCTTTTCGAATACTTTTGAGAGGGAATTTAGCAACGTAATAGGACGATAATTACTAATATCAAGTTTGGAGCCAGTTTTAAAAATAGGGATAACGAGACCTTGTTTTAGAACGGTGGGAATTAGCCCTTGGCGGATGCTAATATTAATTAGATGCGTTAATGGTTGAAGTATCCAGGGGCAATTTTTTTAAGAACATTGTTGGGTATTTCATCAATGCCGGTTGATGAAGAGTTTTTGAGCGAGTTTATTACTATAGAAACTTCCTTCTCTGTGATCGTTTTAATAACAAAGCGGGTTGGGAAATCATTATTGGTCGCGTGGTCACTTGGACCAAGCGCATCGTTATTTATTTGGATTTTTTTTTGCTAGTTCCGGTCCTATGTTTGTAAAGTAATGGTTTATGTAATTGACAATTGTGTTCGGGTTCGATATCTTTGATATTGAGAGAGTTTAAGGTGTCGGTGGCTTTATTTGAATTGGTAGCTTCCTTGAGGACTTTCCATATTTTTTTAGGGTCATTGTTACATTCCGAAATTTTTTTGTTGTAATATAGATTTTTGGCTTTCCTAATGACTTGTGTGCAGATATTACGGTATCTTTTGTAGAAATTATGGAGTGTGATATCATATGGGTTTGTGGCACATTTTTTGTGTATGGAATTGCGTTTCCGAATGCAATTGATTATAGTATGGTTTATCCAAGGTTTGAGAGGTTTGATCGCTTTAGGAATGGTGTTTGTGGTGATTTTGGTGTTTTGGACAAGGATGTCTTGTAGGTAGGTAGAGAAGTAGTTCCAGGCCTCGTCTATATTAGTTTTGTTATAGAGTGTGTCCCACGATTTGGAGTTAAGCGTTTTGTTAAGATTGTCATAGTTAATTGTTTTCTTCGTTATTTTAGTTGAAGGTTTGTTTTGTACGTTGTATTTGGAACTCATTGTGAAAGAGGTGGCGTAGTGATCTGTAATTGATGACATGTGGATTTCGGAGGTGTATTGGTTGTTTGATTTAACCATAATATGGTCGATGCAGGAGGAGGAGTTTGGTGTACATCGTGTTGCTGAATTGATTGTGCTTTCCATTCCGTGGAACATTAGTGTGTTTAGATAGTCTTGGCACTGGGGATGTTCGTTGTTTTTTAAAATGTTCATGTTAAGATCCCCCATTAAAATAACGTTCTTTATTTTGTGTAGATCCGTGAGATAGCCGTTTATGTCCTGCAAAAATGAGGAGATGTTAGGTTTAGAAGGGGAGCGGTAAAGTGCAATGATACATGTGTTGACGTTGTACGTTATTTGAAGACAGTTTGAGTTAGTAATATAAATTTCTTTGACATTAAATGAGTTAAGAGTGTTGTTTAATGTATATGCTATTATGCCATCGTTTTATCTGTAGTGATTTGAGGTTTGATGGTGGGTATAATTGGGGATGTTTTTAGGAGTATAGTAAGGTGTTAGCCAACATTCTGTCAGGATAATTATGTCATATTTAATTTTAGTAAGGTCGAGTTCAATGAGGAATTGGTCAAAGTTTTTGTTTATAGATCTAATGTTTTGATGGTATATTGATAAGTTTGTTTTGTTAGATGTTATGATAGTAGTATCCATTTTTGTATGATGTGTAGATTGTGTTGAAATATGTATGGGTAATTAACCGATATTTTAGGTAATTTTTTTTAAATCATCTACATGTTTAATATAAATAATTTTATCGTTCGTGATGCGCCTCATCATGATTCTCCCTTCTTTGTACCAGACATAGGCATAGTTTTTTTCTTTGGCAAATTTTTTTGTATGCCATAAAAGTCATATTTATCTAAGTTCTTGACGCAAACAGTTCCAGTTTTGGAAATTACACTTAGATACATTCAAAACAAAAAAAATCGAGTTCACTTAACCAGGGATACAATGTACCAGAGTTACAATGACTGACATACAGACACACAACCGAAAGACATTAAAAAAACTTGAACTTTGAGGATAAAAAAATAAAAATAATCTTACGTAAGTTCATTTTTTGAAAGACGAATACTTCCAGGCCATGAATAATCTGACAATATTTATTAAAAAAACTCTGACTAAAATGTTCGTGATGCGCCTCATCATGATTCTCCCTTCTTTGTACCAGACATAGGCATAGTTTTTTTCTTTGGCAAATTTTTTTGTATGCCATAAAAGTTCTTTGTGATATGAGGTGAGTTCTTCTCCAATGTATATCTTGTCATCTGTAAGTCCTTTGATGGATGCGTAATTTAGGTTTCTTTTTGCGGCGATGAGGTCGTCACGTGCAGTTTTGTTCAATGAAAATAGGCCGCGATTCGAAGGCTTTATAAATAATTCTTTTTTATTTATTTGATGGTTGATGCATTTTAACTAGCGATGCAGCGTCATATTCGCCGAATAGTTGACATTTACCGAATATTCGTACTCGGCGAATAAATATTTACGAATACGAATACTATAAAAAATATTTTTTGTACGCATCTCCGTTTGATTATACTGTGTGTCAGGCACCTCTGTATCCGAACGCTATCGCCGCGACGACGAGACGCGACGGGGACTTTTTAAATGTATTCAATTTCTTAAAATATGTCTATAATAAAATTATTATTTAAAATTTATTACACTTATTTTTACAGGAACTTCGATCATTAAAAACGAGATTAATGCTTATCTAAAGCTCCCAAATTTATCGCCGTCTGCTGATCTGTTGCTCTTCTGAATAGATGACATTAAGTACATTTCCCACGACTGAAAAAACTCGCGCAAAAATATTTTTCATACAAGCCATGTACAGTCGCCTCAAAGAGGCTTTTTTCAACGGCTGGCAATATCCAAACTGAAAAAAGAAATCACCTGCCACCAGGGAATCTACAGATATTGTGTTTTCTCAATAAAAATTTGACAGTTGTAAATTTTAATTATTATTATAATAAAACAAACATAAAATGGTTAAATAAATGAGTGTTTTATTACTCTGCCAAGTTATTCGTATTCGTATTCGTATTCGCCAGATAAGGTTTGATATTCGTATTCGTAAAAGTAGTATTCGTTGCATCATTAATTTTAACCACCTGAAAATTATAATGACCTCTGATCAGTGGTGATGTATTTTGCAGTAAATGATTACAAATTTTACCAACCATGAAATTTTGCTGCTCTCTTTAACGGATACACGTTTTGAAGGTTGTTAAAAAAACTCACCTTGGTTTTGTGCATTTCCTGTTAAATTCATTATTTCTTTTAACTCGCTTTTGTGGAGAACAAGCTAAAGGTCGGAAAATATCGATTAAATAAATAATTATATGTACCTACCTGCTTAGTGCTTACAGGATAAAAAATATTCACGTCGTATTATAACTTTTAACATGAGCTCGTCAATACCTATGGATCGATCAGTTAATTTGTAGATCTTGTCATAGATTAAGACATCGACATATTAAGTTTTGAGGTAATGAGGAAAACAGAATTTGAATGATCACCATAAAACAAAAATATTATTTACACGAGTTTTACATTTTAAATATACTGTAGCCGAGCAACGAACAACCATAAAAATATTATTCAAATCCGATTTCATACACTGGTATCACCGGGCACCGCTCTCCGGCCGGGTGCATGATAGTGCAAAATTATTCCGGTTTCAACGTTCGTTCCATCCACCTGTTTTTCCTCTAAGCGAGATAATTATTAAATCTGAGCTAACTTATTGTAACACAAAGTTTCAATGTAAATAAATTTGACTCGCGTTAATCAAGAGTTATTATTGAAAACCTCCACAACACACGCATAGACGTGGCAAGGCCTGTAAACTGTCAAACCCTCTCGATAAAATATCTAATCATAACCCATATTGCTAAAATACTAAAAAATAACACCGGGAAGCATAACGGTCCGGTACATTATTAGTGTGTCATTTTGAAATATGTTACTGGTATCCCAGAAAAGATCATTTTTTGGTTATTTCACTACAAGTTTTTTTGCATTATAATTGATTTGGTGGTAACTTGAGTATTGTACCAGATAGAGGGGACACTTTTACATATAACTGCACACTCAATGCAAATTACAATTTTTCGGAGAGTTCTGACTAATCAACTGGACGATCGCCTTTTTGATGAAATTTTGCACACCTGGCATTCAAAATAAGAAGAAAATTACTGTCCAGATCTAATTTGGAAAACTTTACGGAAAGCCCGGGAAACGGCTTACACGTTTTAGGACATTTCAAAACGTTATATTAATGACCGGACCGTCATGCCTCCCGGTTTATTTTATAGCATATTTAAACTGGACGATCGAAGTATCAAAGTTCTGCTTTAAGGCGTGTGAAAAGGGGATGGGGATGGTTTTTCGAAATCTTATGTAGACAGTGATCTTCCTACATTTCCAAATTTCATCCATCTCGAGATAAAAAAATTTGAGTTGTATAAAAATCAAATCCATGCCGCCCGCCTCAGACACTTCTTCTTTATTTAATAAAATTATAAATAAATTGATGTGTGATGTCCCTGGCCCCTAGTTGCTGCACAGATATAATATGTATCTAATAATAATGATATATGCCCAAATATATTTTTAAGTTCGAAAACAAATTTTTATGAAAATAGGATTAACGGAATGGTCCAAATACTCGTCTCTAGACTTCCAAAGTGGAAATAACAAGGAACCTTCGAGTAGGCACCCTCAGAATCGCCCTGGTGATAGAAAACGTTTCAAGCAAAAAAAAAACGTTGTTCGAAGTACCTATTTTTAGTGACAAGATAATATGTTACGTTTTAATCTTTAACTAATCAATCTCCTGTACACCCTTCAGCTTCACAAAGAGTTCTTACCTGGAAGAATGCCACTGAGTAAAGAAAGTGGACTGTTCTCTAGTAGTCCCCGGCCCTTCTCCTGCGACAGCTCTCTCCGTTTACCCCCGCGGGCACCTTCCCTGGAGGTGTGCGAAGACATCACCATTTTTTCAACACCCTCCACCTAGAAAAAAAAACTTTTTTAGTTGAAATTCTTCGAAAAACAATCAACCGCTTGCAAAAGAGTTTTTTCATATTAGCCCCATACAGGAGGCCCTGATGAAAATAATTCCCCTCATGTCATGTTTGGGAATGCTGTATGGAGGGTCTTTTAAGAAAAGGAAGAAGAAAAGGTTCTGGGAAGGAAACCTATTTCCAGGGTTGGGCAGGGGTCTGGAGGCAGTCCAAGAGTGAGGTACGTATGAATCCATTCCTCTCAATTTGGTGCAAGGCAATGCTAAGGGTCGTATAGTGATTGAAAACATTAGGGTTAGTCGTCACCATGACTTATTCCAGGTACTCCTAGGCAGAAGTTCTAGCACAGCATAGAACGACAAGAGGAATGGTGCTATTAAACGAATTTTCTAAAACTGTAGGAATATTTAATGACTTTCTAAATAACCAGGTTTTTGTACACCTGTCATTCCTAATGTTAAGAATTTTAAAATTAGAAATCTTGCACTATAAATGAATGATAAATCTGTTATACAATAATTTAAAAAAAACTGCATTGAAAACCAGCGAGCGTGTTAACGTATTTATACATTTTTCCTGTCCAACATTAATTGTGAAGTATTAACATCAAATAAGCATATCAAGTACATTATAAACACCAAAATCAATAATTTAAAAAAAACTGCATTGAAAACCAGCGAGCGTGTTAACGTATTTATACATTTTTCCTGTCCAACATTAATTGTGAAGTATTAACATCAAATAAGCATATCAAGTACATTATAAACACCAAAATTAATAATTTTGGTTTCAAAACTGGAAATTTAAAAACATTGAGGTTTTTCTATCGAATGAAGTCAACTAAAATTATGAAATGACGTAAAGTGATGTAAACAAAGTTATTTGCAACAATTATTATAAGCAATAATTATTAGCTTGAATCACTCATCTAAATTGAAAAAAATCTTCCGAGAAAAGATACATGCCACCGACGGGACTTGAACCCGTGTCCTTCTGGAAAAAATGTAATAAGCAGTAATTGTTGAATGAAATACTAGTATATATTGAATTATTTGGCGGGTAGGAAATAAGCCGCCGTAGCTCAGTGGATAAAAGAGCAGTTGACCGGATATCAGAAGGACACGGGTTCAAGTCCCGTCGGCGGCATGTATCTTTTCTCGGAAGATTTTTCAATTTCGATGAGTGTTTCAGGCTAATAATTATTGCTTACATAAATTGTTACCTTTTGTGATATGCATAAAAATCTTGTCTTAAACATTAGTCTATAAATTAAATAATAAAGTTATTTATTTGTCTTTTTAGTAAAATAAATATAATTTATAAAAAATTAGTTATTTTAATAAAAAGACAAACAACGCCATCATAAAGTGAAAACCTTTCAGAAGAAGTTTTCTTTGACAAATTATAATTATTCATAAAACTGATCCCCCTTTCTCACAATTCTATATATCGGTCGTCCAGTTGAGTAGTCAGACATCTCCAAATACTAAGTTTTGAGGTAATGAAGAAAGCAATGATCGAAAGCCCACCATAAATCAAATATTATTTACGCGTGTTTGTGTTTTACATATTAAATAGCACCGGAAGGCATAACCGGGGAGGTCCGGTACCTACATTAGTAATAGATTTTGATATATCGTATTCAATTTGGAAGGCGTCCTGGGTACCGGGAACCATTTATTGGATAACCAACATCTCTGCCAAGTGGTTCGCCACGTTTAGTGACTTAGTAGCGGTGCCCGGGTTCATGGGCTGAGGTTTGTCCAGGTCTTCAGAGAGACTGATTAAGGGAGGTCTCTCTTATCCTCTCCAGCCAGAATCTCTCGACCAATCTCGATCTCGCAATTGGATGGATGGATTCATACGTCCGTTACTCCTGGACACACTGACCCCAGATTCCTATCCACTCCTCATGCCTATTTTCTTCCCAGAACTTCCTCTCTTTTAAAAAAACTTTCCACACAGCATCCCCTAAGGTGACATAGGCCCTGAGGGAAGTTATTTTCATCAGGGCCTCCTGTGTGGAGCTAACTAATGTAAAAAAAAAAATTAGTGACCCAGAAAACACCAACATTTCACTACAATTTTTTTTGCGTTATAATTAATTAGCTGACCCAGCCACGCGTTTCTGTGGCCAACGAAACACAACGCCATCTACTGGATGGTTATCCAACCTTTATAACCACCGCCGCGCCATCTATTAATTTGCATAGCTACAAATCAAATCCACACCAGCCCACTCGTCCACCACATACAGACATTCTCCTTTAATTATATATTTCAACCAATTTGAACTAAACCTTGACAAATTATATACCTACCTAAACCTTCCTCATAAATCTACTGGTGAAAACCGCATGAAAATTCGTTAAGTAGTTTTTGAGTTTATCTCGAACAGACAGACAGACGCGACGGAGGACTTTAATTTATAATATGTAGAGATTTGGTGGTGTGTATGAGTAAACTGAATATTTTACCAGGGAGAGGGTATACTTTTACACGTAGGTACCTGCATAGCGTACTGTACTTAAATTTCGATTTTTCGGAGATGTCTGACTAATCAACTAGACGATCGATATTCAAATTTCAGTTAGTGAGAAAAATATCCAGAGAATACTCTTAGGATAATAATTATAATAATTTGTAAGAAATAAATGGGTAGTATAATATCTATGTACTCTATTGACCAATTAACACAATGCGAATTTAATACCAGACCTGTTGGCACTGCGACATTAGCTTCATCATCTTCTTTAGCGATATCTGCAGCGGTCTGTTCATAGAAGACAGTTGCTCCAAGAGATCACCCCGGTCCACGTCATCGCTGAAACAATAGAGGCAAGACATTAGTACGTAATCACTAATCACTAACAACATGTCATAAATACGTTAATGCGCGTTTTCATCCCTCGACAAAATATCCCCGACAAAATATCCTCCAACAAAATATCCTACGGACAAAACATCCCCCAACAAAATATGTACCAATACTAAACCTAACCTAATCTAACATAACAAAAAATGGGACAAAATAATACAGACATCCTGTAAAAACAATAAATTATTAAAATAATACAGATAACAATAATTTATTGTCTTTAAAGGATGTCTGTATTATGTTTGTCCCATTATTTTGTTAGGTTGGGTTAGGTTAGGTTTTAGGTAGTAGATATTTTGTTGGGGGATGTTTTTCCTCTAGAATATTTTGTCGGGAATATTTTACCGCGGTATGAAAGCCCGCATTACCAACTAGAAAACCTCTAGAATAAGATTCTTAATGTTAAATACGATAGTGCTGCTGGGAGATTGAAACCTCTCGGTGTAGGTGAATATTAACCCCTCAGGCCTCGGTCATATTCCATCAGAAGATGAAAATATCTCCGCATTGCAATAATATTCAAATACAGGATCGTATTTGAAGTCGATGAACCGATAAAACATGGATTGTTTAGGTAGGATCGCCAATCCTACCGGCGGCTGCGCCAATGTTATTCCAATTGTTCGGTTTGAAAATGAATAATGTTTGCGACCGTTTTAAATAAAAGGTAAAAACTCTAAAGGTATTAACAATCCGCTTTACAGGTTTAGCACGAGAATGTAAAGAATCTGATACTTACTTCGTCTGAACTGGCTGGTATTCTAATGCGAAGAGGCCGTGAGTGAAACCGCGGTATACCATCAATTATGCGCTATACTCTCTATATTACCGCGCTAAACTCTGTCCAATGCCAAAGAGGCGACTATTCCTAACCTCACACAATTATTATCATATTAAACGTAATGATAATTGATTAAACGTTATTATATGACACCCTAGCATCATTTAGTGTTGGCAAATAAGAGTCCCAACTGCTCCCTGCTAACCGGGGCGAGTTAGATTATGGCATCCCCAATTGGGGTATGTTGTGAAGATGAATGGTGTGGCTAGAGGAGATGGGAAAGAGGAAGGTGAGCATCAACATATGAGAATGCATGGACAGTACCCGCGATTCATGCATCACGAAGATCTGCTCGCAGAAACGCACTACCAAAGTCTCCAGTGGAGAAGTAGTAACGGCATATAAAATCATTAAAAAAATTCCGCACAACTTCAGCGAGGGACGACACCACGATCTCATATGAATCCCATATAGCAGAACGTACTACTGGCTCGGCACAGCATGACACGAGGTATGGCGCTATTAAATATCGCTTCCAAAACTGTCAAAAATTTTAATTGTAGCCTTGAAAAATTCGAGAGGCATTTAAATGCCACACATTACCTACCATAATATGTACCTTATGTTTCTATTTTCCTTTTTTTATTTAAAAGAATGTATCCAAAATATATAATTTGTGCTACATATAATAAATTATAATGTTTTAAATGGACATACAGTCGGTAATACACAAAAAAACATGCTGCAGACAAAACAATGTTCTTTGTAGGGTAAATTATCATTATCTAACTTGTGCAAAGATCGCAACGGTGAAAACTAATAGCTCTTTGTACCAAGTATTATAATAGTACTTGGCTCTTTTGTCCCAGGAGGTGAACGACCTTTGGCCTAATACTACGTGGATGATTATTAATTATTACTTTGGACTTGCTTACCTTCGATTGTCCTACACTCTACAATTTATTTGAATGACAAACGCAAATTTGTCAAATGGAAAAGTTGGAAGCCAAATAGTCTTTTATACGCAAGACTAAAATTATTACAATGTCCTTTGATTACTTAATTCGTGGCTTAGAATAGCTACCTAAAAACCTGCGCACGCAATTATGAAAGCCTTTATTATATTACAGTAGGTACTTACGACCTAGTTTCCTAACAACTCGACTCAATCATGATGTGATTTTAACTACATGCAGCAACGTTTTATTCGTCATGGTTCATTCATTCTATGCTTTATATAGGCAGTGTTGGTCAATATTTCATATTTATGTATAAAATGTCTGTAGGCTAAAGAAAACTACAGAAGTTGAAGGTACATAAGTACCTAATTTCTGTGTTTTTATCCGTCTTTTTTTTTAATTTAAAAAAAGGTATTCAAACTTTGACTACAATGTAGGTAAAATTTGAGACAAACATTTAATAGACCACCTAGTCCTAGATTAAACAAAATGCAGTTGATTGAAGTGATAAAGGAGCAATTTCCTAACGGTTAGTTTGATGAAGTCATGGTTTTTCGTAATAATGCTGGTTTTTGAACACCGGTAAATTGTTTATCAGGTGCGGTCGCAAATGTATTTTTACATTTTGGTGGAATACAATAACAGTAGTGATAGCATATATGAGTGAGGAGATGATGCCAATTTATCTAGTGTTCCTCAATATTGTAAACACGGTTAAACTTAATAATAAAAAAAACATTTCGACTCTCGACGCAACAATACAAAATACAGCGCCTGTTGTAATAGAAGGTGGGATTTTTGAGACTGGTGACGTCATGCAGACTGCCACAGATTTGGTGCGATTTCGGGAGACACGAAAAATTAAATCTTTGAAAATTATTTTAACTATTAAAACTAACTATAACTATAAAAAATTATGTGCAGTTCACACGCGGTAGAAATGAAACCTTCAGATAAATAAGTTAAACAAGAGTGGGTAGGCTACGAAGCACTGCACAAAGAGGAGACCGATTATTCTATCTCATTCTCTCGCAATCCTCTGATCTTTCTCTCATCATTCTCATCAAATCCTATAGATGTATGGGTTTGTTTCTTTTTAGTGTCGCTTTTTCGTTTCATCGAATTTCAAATCATAACGGGGCTTAAGAAGTTTCACTTAAAAAATATATTGGTATTTCAGTTAATCATAAAAAAATGAGCTGCGGTTTCTTATTAAGTTGGTAGGTTTTTAAGTACCTACGTAAAAATCTTATGATAGCAGATGAAATTTTGTCTCTAACTATAGGTACATATATAAGAGAAAATTAGAAACATACCTATTTGGAGGTGCGATCACCGTTCACAGAAATACTAGTTAGCACTGTTCTTACAAAATTTATACCATAAAGCAAGTAGCAACCTAATTCGAGCAAAATCGCACTATTGCAAAACTTTAATTTTTTTAAATAGATGTTTGTTATTCCTGCCTAGTATTAATTAGGTATCAACGCCGCGCAACACGTATACACACCTGTCACTTAGGACTATAAGAATTATTGCAACGCAATGTGACATGTACATAATCCATATATCACATGTACTTCACATGTGTCAGATTGAACTTCGAGATTATATTAATTTCATTCCATTACACTGTCGTGATACAAAAAAACCTTATTGTAGTGCATTGATTAGTCATGTAGTTTGAGCTTCTATCAATAATTTTAGTTTGCCCAGCAGAAATAAATATACTGTTGAGTCTAATTGAGTAATCTGGAATCTGGAAGTATGTTGCCTTTTGTATGCTGATGATGCGGTGCTAATTTCTAGCAGTATGGAAGATCTACAGTCTCTCGTGTCTAGGATGAACGAAGTATGTATGAAGAATGAGTTAATGATGAATGTAAGTAAGTCTAAAGTCATGGTGTTTGAAAGAGAGAGTACGAAAACAGTATGCAATATAGTTGTGAATGATGAATACTAGGAGCAGGTGGATGAGTTTGTGTATCTGGGTAGTATGTTTACGAAAGATGGGAAGGCTGATAGAGATATTGAAAGAAGGGTGAATGCCGGTAACTCCATTAATGGAGGACTGAATGCCGTTGGCGGTAATAAAAAACTGTCCAAAGACGCGAAACTAGCCGTCCATAATGGAGTGCTGGTACCTACCCTGATGTATGGCAGTGAGGCATGGAACTGGCAGAGGAAGGATGAAAGCAGACTGAATGCTGTAGAAATGAGATCCCTGAGGCGAATGTGTGGTAAAACCATGTACGATCGTGAGAGAAACGTGGATATCCGAAAAGAATGCAAAGCGTGATGTGTAAAATTAAGAAAGGGACTCTCCGATGGTTTGGGCATGTAGAGCGAATGAACGAGGAAATGAGTGTAAGGAGAATATATGATGCAAATGTGAATGGTAGAAGAAGTCGGGGACGCCCGAGGAAGACATGGCACGACCAAGTGAATCAGATACTTGAGTCGGGCCATGTGAAGAGTCGGAATAATAGAAGAGCATGTATGAGACGATGTATGAATGTGAACGAGGCAAAGAGTGTGTGCCAAGATCGAGTTGTGTGGCGGTCCGTCCTCTCTGCCTACCCCTGCGGGGAAACGGCGTGATGGTTAGTTAGTTAGTTAGTTAGTTGAGTCTAGCCTAGTAAGGGCTTTTGTTCTGTTTAATATTCATTGCAAATATTAGTAATACTAATAATGTAATAATCATTAGAATTCTTAACTTATTCGGAAGATACCCAACACATCTCCAATAATCAACCGAGGTATCATAGTATGGTACTTTATTCTAGAAGTACTGTGAACTACTAGCAGAACTCGCGTAATGCTAATTATTCCGAATTGATAGCTCTTAACGCTCATGAGAACTCTGGCGGAATAAAAAGGTAATATCCAACACGGCTACCATCTTGACAGGTTTGACAGGACACGGAACACATAAACAAATTTAAAGATAAACGATTTACATATAAACCTTTTCCTAAAAACATCCTCCACAAAGTGTAACCCCAAGGATAACATAGGTCCTGATTTTTCCTCAGGGCCTCCTGTGTGGAAATATTGTAATAAGTACAAGAGAATCAGCCGCATTAATTATGTTTAAAAATCTGACAAAATATCAGAATAAATATAAATTTGGCGACTTTATACAAAATTTGAAATTTAAAACAAAAACAGAAAGATTGTCTCATCCATTTATCCATCTAAATGTGGGGTAATCTTCTACATTGTCACAGACGAATTTACCTTTGCCAAAAATATTTCTTACTCGTAGATCCTGATGTTTTTATACTGAGTAATGATTAATGGCTAAGAACTGAGTTTTAGTTTAATAAGACGATTTAAACAAGCCATATTTCACGAATGCTCATTCGTTTCGGCGAATTTAGTTCGCTTTCGGAAATGTCTGTTTGTCGCAGATCTGTGATAAAGAAAAAGACTGCAGTACAAGACTGATATGGTTAGTAGTGTCTTCTAAAATGGTGACCCAACCAAAACCAGTGAAAACTTTATTGACATTGTTGGCCTTACAACATTATTCGGAAGATAAATTCATCTTGCCAACCAAAATGAACAAATAAATGTACAGGTGTAACGGGATAGTTCAATAAATGCACAATTTTGATTTAACATCTGCCAGATCTGCCGGATCTCCCCTAATGATGGGCACTGCAATGCTGTCCGAAACGTTTGCTAAAAAAGGAGGTAGCGCAACACGGCATAACACCCAAAAACAAATAACGAAAACACAATTTTGATGGCTAAGACAATTACGGTCATTGTTCCCGATCCTACTGATCAATTTTTGAGTCGAAATTTTGGCTCAATACTCCTCAAATGCACAAATATGCTCTTCCCAACACAACTCTCCGACCAACTTGCTAATCGAGCGTTACTAAACAAACTACTTGATCGGAAACTCAGATTGATCGATCGAAAAGTTGGGAACAACGGTCGTTAGTCTTTATTTTTGGTACGATCAATTTGCAAGTATGACATATATTTATAGCAGTTCAATAATAATTTTGTGGGTTCACTGAGAAACAGGTTACACCTGTGTCGGTCCTCCTAAATGAATCCTTATTGTTCCCTTAACCCTTTGTTTTATAAAAAGGGTTTCAATAAGTATTTTCCTCTCTGGTATACCTGATCACCGAAAACAGACGGTTTAAAAAGCGTCTTTTGAGTCAATCCTGTCAGAGTTTCACTTGAGGTTAAGCGGTAGGCACCTGAAAGTAGCTCGTTCTCTAGTGCCAAAACTTGACCTTTTATCGGTCATCAAAGCTGTGACATCCCTTCCAAGGATCACATCTGTAAGACTGAGCGGTGGGGTGAAAAACCAACCAATAGCATTCCTCGCCCTAATTAGAAAAAAATAAGAAGCGATGCGGGAATAAGAAGGTATTCGAGATTGAAGAACTAATCAATATACGCTCGGAAATCAGATGGTTTGTTACACTGTAAATTTATTTGGCGACAAGTTCAGTATAAATTGCAACTAAATAAAAAAAAAATCTTTATTCAGAAAATTATAGTACTGGGCATTTCAATAAAAAGAGGGATTTTCCAAGGAGACTCATTGAGTCCTCTTTGATTTTGCTTAGCATTAAATCCTCTATCTAAAATGTTAATTAAAAGCAAGTTTGTAATAAAAATTAAAGGTAATACAAGGGAGAGCAATATAATTCCAGATTTATTATTTATGGATGATTTAAAATTATTTTGGAATTCTGAACCAAATTTAGAGATAATGATTAAAGTAGTTAAAATTTTTTTAGATGATATTAAAATGACTTTTGGTTTAGATAAATGTAAAACGATCCATATAGAGAAAGGTAAAATTGTAGATGGAGGCGAGGGTATATTAGAAACTTCAAAATTGAAAGTATGAAAGGGGATGCGGTTTATAAATATTTAGGATATCCGCAATCAAATAGATTAGATCATACTAGTATTAAAAATGATATTAGGATTAAATTTAAAACTAGGATCAGAAATTTTTTAAAATGCAATCTATCTGCTAAAAATTTAGTAAAAGCAATAAATACTTGGGAAATAACTCTATTAACTTACTCATTTGGCATAATTATATGGTCTAATACACATTTAGATAGCTTAGAACGATTAATTAGAACTACGTTAACAAAGTTTAATTGCCATCATCCAAATTCAGCTATAGAACGAATTAATTTACCTAGAAATTTAGGAGGTAGAGGTATAGTCAAAATAACATCTTTAAAATATAATCAGGTAGAAATGCTAAGAAATTTTTTCCATAGGAAAGCTGATAGTTCAGAAATGCACAAAATAATATGCAAGGCAGATAGAAATATTTCACCATTAAATTTATACGACGAGAATGCCAGCATTCTTATAAATACCAACCAGGAATTATTAGATTCCTGGTCAAATAAAATTCTTCACGCAAAACACTTCAATTATCTCAACCAAACATATGTTGACAAATTTTCGTCAAACAAATGGTTGAGTATTGGAGAGTTGAGCGCAGAAATAGAAGGCTTTATGCTTGCCATTCAAGATAGAGTCATTAATACTAAAAATTGTAGGAAGCATATCATCAAAGATACAAATCAAATTGATGATTTATGTAGAAAATGTTTGGCTTTTCCGAAAACTATAGAACATATTATATCGGGATGTTCGTGCCGTCCGAGTATACATTTATGCACAATCAAGTTTTAAAAGTAATTCACCAAAGTTTGGTAACTAAACATAACCTGATTGACAGCCGTAATGTACCATATTATGAATATGAACCAAATTTATTTTTAGAAAATGAATTTTATAAAATTTATTATGATAAAACTATTCTAACAGACAGAACAATTAGTCATAATAGACCCGATATAGTTTTACATGACAAAATTTAAAAAATAACTTATATCATTGATGTCGCTATTCCAAATTCTTGTAATTTTCAGAAAACTGTTTCTGAAAAAATAAGAAAATATACAGATTTAGGAAATGAGATTAAAAGAATTTGGCATTCTCAGACTATACAAATATTACCATTTGTTATTTCGGCTACTAGCATTATACCTAGCTCTCTCATTCAAAATTTAGGCGTATTAGATTTGTCAAAGAATTTATATATAAAAATGCAAAAGGCAGTCATTTTAAATACATGTAGGATTACGAAAGATTTTTTAAATATTTATATTGAGGGATCAGTAGGATTTATCGGACCAGTTAGGATTTCATCAGAGCCGAACCCTCTGATATGAAAATATCTGGAGTCGGTGAAATATTTTCCCATTATGTTTCTGGTGGATTGACGTATTTTTCTTGTATTGTTTTGTATTTATTATACTTATATAGTGCACTTACATTACGTGAATTTACTAGATAATCATTTGTGGAAAAGTGTGTTAGTCTTTCATTTGGGAACGATTTAAACCGGACATAAAATCTGGAGCACCGTAAAGGTTTTAAAGTAAATCCGCTTGTCTCACATGGAAATTTTTGGATATTTTGAAGACGTAATGGTGTTGCGAAAAGTATTGCTTTGTATTAGAACAATTAATAAAACACGAATTAAATAAGCAACCCGTGGCACCCGAGAAAGACATGATCAAATTAATGAAATACGTGAGTTGTATGTTAATAGATTCAGCCTAGCAGAGGAGTATGTATCAGACTGAAGTTATGAATATGAGTTTGAATGAAGCCAAGACAGAGTTTTATAGCGGTCCAACCTCTCTGCCTACCTCTGCAGTGGGCGGTGTGATGGTTATTTAGTTAGTTAGTTAAGAAGATAAATGACAAGATGCAAATAATGAAGTATTAATTGATAATGCACCCATGAAAGCGACCATGGGAAAACCGGTCTGTCCGAGTGGAACGAATCCAAAAAGAGGTAAAGGTCAACATTAATAGCATATACGGAAGAGAAAACGATAAGAATTTTTTTCTCGAATTTGTCAAAGAATAATAAATTGTCGCTGGACATGGGTTAAAAATGACGTACTTAGATATTTTTTTCTGTATAATATTTGTAGATGTTCGATATATATTATTTATTTTTGCAAAAGCCCTACGAGCGTCTAATAAAATTTAAAAAAAATACTCATTCTTCTCAGATTGTCTCAAATATTTATACTTTATTCCATGGAAAAAAAATCCAAAAAAAATATCAATGTAATATGATAAAAAATTGGCGGGATTTTTTGTTGACAGTTAAAAGTAAAAATAATATTTATATATATTTTTGTATGAACAGCATAAAATGTTAAGTGACAGTATTCTTACTAATTCCTCACACACAAGGAAAGTATTTTCTAAATATGGATTTTTTTTTCAAAATTTTGAAATCAAAATGTTTCGATAGGTTTATTTTTTCTTACATTTTCAGTTTTATTATTTAGAAATGTCAACGTTTATTTAAAATATAAACAAATCAAAGCTAATTTTATCTAGTTTTTAAAATGTAATTTTGTTTTTCGACAACTCAAAAATTAGAAATACATAGCACATCTAAAATATTTCGGAAGCATTCCGAAATTCCAAGGAAATTTCACCATATCATTGGGACTACATACTTGTTGATAAAAATATTTGAATGAATGATAAATAATATTTTTAAAATAATTGCTGCATACAAAACATTAACCATTTGAACAAAACGTTAATGAATTATTAATGCATTATTATGCATTTTTTCTCCCTTATGAACACGACACGCATTGCAGTTAGCTGTATAATATCTACCTAATATGTACATATGATTAAATTATTAGAATTCTTGCACGAATCAGACATATTATTAGATAATCATAGAATCATATGAGCAGAATAAATAAGAAGCTATTCTAAGTACATAAATTTTCGTTCAGTTCGTGTACGTCATATAAAGCCGCGTACTCACCTGCGAGCTGTAACCGTTTCCGTTACCAAAGGTCGTGTTGTGTACGTGGCTCGCGAGCCGAGCACACGAGCCGAGCACCAAGCCGAGACGATCGGTCACAAAGACCGATCCTATTGTACTTAATTTTTTGTTTCTTATAATATTTGTTGTGACTTGTTAAAAATTGTTGTAAACTAATACCAATTTTTATGACTTAACATCCCGGTTTTCATAGTTATTTGGTAATGAAACCTCTCAAATCTTTATATGTATACATAAAAATCACGCGTCACAATGTTCGTTCGATATAAACTCCGAAACTACTTAATCGATTTTGATGAAATTTGGCTTACTGTGTGTAATTTGATTAAACTTGCATATGATTGTTTTTATCTCGTTTATTGACCTCAATAAATTATATGTTCATTATTATATAAACATAATTAAGAATGTTGAGATGAATGGTATGCTTACCTTTAATTGTAACTGTCACTGTAAGCTGTAACCATATTCAATTTGTAAACTTTATATAATAATTATAATATGTAATAGTATTTTGTTGGCGAGCAAACAAACAAAATAAATAAAGTTAAATATTTGTTACGTGATAATGCTTTGTAATTATTTGTTAATTCCATAAGTTTCTAACAGATGGCGGTGTGAGTTAATTTATCGACACAACCCTTGGTTATATAGGTTGGGTTACCATCTACAAACATCATACAGAAAAAAATTATCTAAGTAGATGGCGTTGTGTTTCGTTGGCCAAGCAACGCGTGGCCGGGTCAGCTAGTATTGCATTGTTAACCGTTGCAGAAAAGGTAGCCAGGCTCCATCTAGTGCTAAGTATAGGTACATTTGCAAGAAGCAGAATCGCGTGCCGAACCACGAATTATGAGAAAGGAACGAACCAACGCAACGAACGGTTCAGTTTGCGATCGGTTTCATTCCTTGCAAGTGTTTACACATTATTGTGTACGCGATGTCCACAGTCCATACCTGTGTTGTTTTAATGTTGTAATTATTTGAAAAATTTTATGCATAATTTTTAGCCTTATAGTTTAGAATTTTTCTAATTTGGAATTGACAACCACATCATGGGCATGACTAGCATGTTGGTCGAAAAATTTTCCAATTATGTCAAATGCCGCAGCTCTCAGATGAGTGTCTGTGCGGGTTAATAGGTATAAATATTTGTACATTATATATATAGGAATATACCAATGAATATATCCTATTTCCTTCATTAATATTATGATTTTTTTAAACAAAATTCAAACCTACACGAACAACGCCACCGACCGCCAAGTTAAATAAAGGTGATGTTGATCTGTAATTAATTCTACCTAAAACTACAATAGGAAAATACTTCATCACTAACATCAAAGCGCCGCCATTACAAAGAAGTTCCCACTTCTAACGGATGGTGGATAAGTCACGCGGTGCAGCGACGCGCGACGATAGGAACCAAAACTAATTGGCACCAAACACAATGGCTTACGAATAAAAGTATCTACCTCTGCTACAAATTATGTATTGTATGTAGGTACCAACACAGTGAAAATTCGGTGGGTACTTTCTTAGCAGATTTAACTTGACGTCAAACTTGACATTTAAACCCCGTACATACATAATAAACGTGTTTTAAATTTTACACGACTGAAAAATAACATTTCTTCAAACACAGCACTAAAAGTAAGCATTGTTAGAGGGCATCTTCGACCGACTTTATTGATCGATGGGGGCATACATTAATTACGTGAGCAGTTTTTCTTCCAATCTAGACCCCCCCCTCCTTGGTGAGATAAATTTTGGCCACTTCGTATATTCTTTTCAAGTAACATGAGATTTTGCTGCTCCCCCCCCCCCCCCCTTTTTGAGCTCACACAATTAATGTATGGCCCCTTACGAAACGAGTTGGTTTTGAAGACGCTTATTAATAACGCCCTACAAGTTTTTTCATTTCTACAGCGCACGAAACAAAAGCATTCTAGTAAGTTTACGTTTAGACAGATGTGATATTAGAGGGAAAACTAATAGGGTTAGAGAAAACATTGATGATAGTAGTTACAGATTTAGTGTGAATACGGATATAATCTTTTGTTTTCGTTAATCACTGGTCACTCAGCCGAGTAACCAAACAATCCCTTACCCCGACCTCAACTGTCCAATACCTATTGTTTTTTTTTTATGTTTTAAGTTGTAAACAAACAAACAATCAAAAAATCTTTCATTCCAAATAATGTCAGGAATCTGTTAATAAGTCACGTAGATACATACCTGGACATACATTTTTTAATGAAATTTATTTATACGAAATACAAATAAACTGAAAATGTATGAATTGATATCCTTCGATCCAAAAATAACAAACTGGATTAAATATATTTTTTAAATGTTATCTGATAATTTATCATACGTGCCTAGACGTATCTTCGCTTTCGTTTATTTCATTCAAAAAAATTTTTTTTTTCGTCTATTCACCATTTGTGTATTACGAATACAAAAAATAAGGAAGGTTCTGAGGTTCCCCTGAAGGTTCCCCTGAAGGTTCCCCTGAGGAAGGTTCGGTATGAACCGAAACCAGTTGGTTAAAGAAATAATAAAGTGGAATTGAAACAAAGTTATAATTTTGTTTATTATAATTATGTATTCCCACAAAGTGTTTGCTACATCTAAGAAAATAAAAATAGAATAAAAAATAAAAAAATAAAAAATTATAAAATAATAATATCTAATAACAATAATAATAATATGTAGTCCCAATATCTTTGTAAACACTTTAAAATCAAAATATAATGTAACCAGAAAATCTACAATTTGATATTACGTGCGAAACAATAAAAATTGATGTCAAGAATAAGTTTCTCAGAACAGGTACTGCCTAGTTAGAAACTAATGTTGACTGGGCCATAATGTAATCACGTTTGGACGTACATTGTGCCTGTCAATATATATTATGTTATTGTGGATTTATCCAATTGAATATCCACATATATATTTTTTTCGGCTAATTCGGTAACTACTTAATTTTCTATAGCAAATGTGTGAAAAAAAATTTATAAAATTGTTATATTGGCGTTAGTCTGCACGGTAGGTATAGTAGTCTGTACTGTATAGGTATAATAGGCGTGTATGTGCGAGCAAGCGGAACGCGATGTTAGAGAACCGGTCCGGAGAAAGTAAGAGATGAGAAGAAGAAGAGGTGTGGTAGGTGCGGATGCTGCAGTGTTTGTCTGTCTGTATGTACATATATATAATATACTGGTTAGGTAGGTACCTAACTTGTTATGGTGGCCGTTCTGGGTCAAGGGGGACATGCGCGCTGCCGCCTGCCGCCTTCCGGGAAATTTAAATGCAGAACGTTTCCGTTCGATTTGTTTTACGTCCGAAACATTTTTGTTCAGTAATTGTTTTTTGGCTGCGGAACTCGCGTGGTTTTACGAACGTACTGATTGCATTTTTAGCAAATAAAACTAGTTTTTTGATTTATGTTTTACGGACCATTTAAAAAATACAACGTAAAGTAGTATATTCGCAATCATCCTCACTAAGGATTCTTGTTCCGAGGCGTTCTGTATGTTTTTGTATGGATATTACATCATGATTTACTCTTCTTTGTGTATGTTGATTTCCACAAAATAAAGAATAAATAAAAAAATTAAATGTTCATGTTTGTTTGTTTGACTGTAAATAGTGTTGGTGTTGCTTCATAATATGAATGATTCCCTCATATTTATGTTTAGTTAGCCATATTTTTATTTCGTTATTTTATAATTTTGTGGCACGAAAATTATGGTTTTTCGGGCCAGAAGACTTCTGGCTTGTGAGACTTACTTAATTTTAAGATGTTCAGTAGATTAGCGATTTTCGTCCTTATAACGTAGGTGTGTTGGTCAATGAGGTACCTACTCATTTTTTTCTTTAAATTTGAGTATAGTCTGTCAAATAAGAGTAGAAAATATAAAAAATGGAACTAAAACATCTGTAGGCTGGCAACACCAATTTCACTGTCAAATATTATTTTAAAGTGCAAAGCCACTGAAGGAGTAAACCACATTTGAAGAAAACATTTTTTGTTCTTGACATAAATTTGATTAAAATGTGTTTTATAAAGCGATAAGCTTAAATTTAATTTAACATATTTTTGAATTTAACAGTGGAAAGAAAGGAAAAATGACCAATGGTGAGTTTTGTTACACTAATTTTAGATCTGAAAGAGTTAAATATATTCAGATCTAAAATTAGAGACACGGTCTAAACCCCGGAAAATGCTCGCTACTTAAGCTAGTGTTAAAAAAATGTGAGCAATTTCTAAACTGTGCTTTATATTTTACTAGCTTTTGCCCCCGGCTTCGCTCGTATATTCGCCCCCCCCCCCTCCCCCCTTCTCATATCCCACCAACCCCCTCCCCTAACCCCATAATAAATGTATATTTTAATTTTTATTTATTTATATGTACAGATAGCGTAGGGAGTATTGCGAACCCATCGCTCAGGGAGTGGAAACACAAACATCCCAAGCCAAGGTGTGAGCTACCGTGCTCGGGCTGAATGTCGTGGGGAACAATGTCACGAACGGTGCCTCCGAGAAACAAGGTCGCATCTCGGAGTATTTAGACCTTACTCCAGCACTCGGGGCTCTGCTGGAGTGGACCTTCTATTTCCCTGGTAACTCGTGGGACTAAAAATTGGACCATTAAAAAACTAGGGGCCTTTTGAGAACCTAGGAGTGCTAAGGCCACCTCCATGGACTTCCTTCCTGGGGCCTGTAGGTTAAGAGGAGAAGCCGTAAGAGGAGAAGCCGTGGAGATGAGAGCTGAGTCCACCTACATGAACTCTTCCCTTGTGGGGCCTTCAGGGAAACAAGGGGAAGGCCACTCTTTCAGCGTGGGACCTTCGAGGAACCAAGGAGGAGTGAGGTGGAGAGATGATGTCCTCTTCCCATGTGTAGCCTTTAGGGAGGAGTGAGGAGGAGAAATGAGACCATCTCTGTGAACTCTTCCCTTTTGGGGCCGTTGTGGAACCAAGGAGGAGTGAAGAGGAGAGATGAAGTCTTCTTCCCTTTTGGGGCATTTGTGGAATCAAGGAGGAATGAAGAGGATAGATGAAAGTCCACTTCACTCCTGGGGCCCTCGGAGAATCAAGGTGGGGTGGAGCCTTCCCTTGTGGGGCCTTTAGGGAACCAAGGGGAGGTGGACTCTCCGTCGTGGAGCCTTCGGGGAACTAAGGAGTGGAGAGGAGAGATGAAGCTCTCTTCCCTCGTGGGGCCTTCAGGGAACCAAGGACGAGTTAAGAGGGGAAATGAGACCTGGGAAGACACATTGTCGATCCAGAAGATATAGCTTCATTTCAAATAACAACTCTGGTGAACTTTATTGAAGGGACTGGGTTGTTGTTAAAGTATTGAGGTAAAATGGGAGATAGCACAATGGGCCTATGGCCTAAGTGCCCAAGGGAACTAATCGTAAACCGTCTCCGCCAAGAATAAAAAAAAATGTATATAGAAATAATATTATTAGATATGCCAGTGTCTTTACCACAGTTTGATAATGTCTTCGGAAGGCGAAACAGCTATCATTTAATAATTACCTAGCATTGAAAAAATAGGTAATGATTATTTGTATTGGAAAAAAACTTTTAACTAAGTTCTAAAAATAAACTTGAATCTCTAAATATATTTTACTAGCTATGGATCTAGGCGTTGTCCGAGCTTTAGGCAAAGTTTTTTCGAAATCAGATGTAGACAATACTATTACCTTTTCCTTTAAGTGGAAGAGGGTGGATTTTAGAAATATCTAAATTAGTTTTTATGATTCGGAAAATTGAACGTAATGGATTCAATTAGAAACGACTGCGGTGCAAGATGATGAATCGAGAGAGTTCGGCTGGAGAGGTCAAAAGGTCCCCCTCAACCGGTCTATCCCGATCCTGCCCACCAGTAGGTGGGCAAAACTACCCGCCATCAAGACCAAGACAAAACTCATCCCATGAACCCGGGCACCCCTTCTATACGTTTGGCATGTAGCTAACCACTTGGGGTGACCTTTGACGGCAAGGGTGTTGTTTCCCATACCCGCCTCCCAAATTGAGCAAGCATGTGCGCCAGTTGCAATCTTTTTCCCCGGAAAATCCCAATGATTGATGTTACAAGATATATTGTTAAGTCATTGTTACATTGTTGGCCTCCAAAACTGTCCCTTAGTGGGACGAGCGCCCATAGTTTGAGAAACACTGATGTAAGGGAAGGTCTATATGTCCCTTATTAAAAAAAAACAGGCGTCCTTCAACTACCAAAATACTTCAAATACAAAAAGCGAAGGAAAGCCTTTGAATACAACACGTGTACGTACACTCCGTACCGTGAAATTAGACCGCCAAAAGCCTAGGTCTTCATTACACATTCGATGTAAAAGCGTCATAGTATCCCGGAGCGTAGTTTAGTTGAAGTACCTACGAGTATGTACTGGTCACTGAAGAAATAAATCAATAGAAGCGTGTTTTGAGCGTGTTTTTGTGCCGAAAGTAAATCTTTCAATCTTTCCCAATACTCGATCTATTTATTTTAAAAAATCGAGTTAAATTAATACCGTAAATTAGTCCGAAACGGACTAACAGTGTGAATTAAAAAAAAACTTAAACAAAAGGTCACCGGAGAGCCAAATTTCATTAACACTTTTTTATTCGAAATAATGTCAGGATTGACTGGTTAAAGAAGGTCAAGTACGTCCCTCACCGTAAGCATATAGGTAATCGTAGTGGAAACATTGAAAATTGATATAAAGTCATTAAAGTGATGAAAAAAATAGTCATTAAAAGTGATGAAAATAATAGTCCACGGTTTCACCGTTGACAACCGATCCGATATTGACAGGGAATAAATAAGAACGCATTTAATTTTTGACACTTAACACTTTAAAGTTAATTAGTTAATCAGGTTTCTAGTGATATTTCAACCATTTTCGTTTCTCAAAGATCGAACGGAATAAATTGATTACATCTTAGATGCACTATTTTGGTATGTCGATCGCGTATATAACTAATTTCATTTCTAAGAGCTTCGTAAGTTCAATACGTTCATTAAATATGCTGGTAATTTTGCATAACAAACAAATTATGTATGTTGACAGTTAACGAAACTTATTTAACAATTGTCGGTCGGAATATCTGTTAACAATTGTAGACCATGCTCGCAAATATTGATAACTGACCATAGATGTAGGATTTGGTCAATATCGTATTGATATTGGGTTTTATCGATCGTCTATGCTAGACCTCCAGATCACACTTCTAATTCTAGAGATTATCTATTCAGAGATACTGGTAGACTTGGCACGCATGCGTATTCCCACTTCCGCACTTTTTTCCGTAGTTTTTCTCTTTTTCTCTAATTCTGCTCATCCATCTTGGTGAGACTCTTTTGGCTAGCTGCCAACTTGTCACAAACGGTTCCAATCAGGCGTGCTTAGGCCACGAGTCCTGGAGGACTTGCTAGTTATGCATTCTTGCTGGTTTGAGATAATCTGGTATTTCAATTGATTAATATGTTGTACAAATACTGTTTAAGCTGTTTTTGGTACAAATAAACGTGTGAATAATCCACATATTTTTAAGGAAATACAAAATATTCCAGGATAGATATAACGATACAGGATAGGTAATCACTATTATACCCATAAATATTAAAAAGGACAAATTGATATATTTAATTTATTTTTGTGTAAGTATGTAAATACTTGGTATCGGTACTGACGTATTATAAAACCTATATCTCACTAGTTGTGAAATGCCTTGTTGAGACGACGATTTTCAGGAGTGCTCAACAAGATATTAAGTTAAATAAAAATGACATGCCAAAATTTACGATTTTTAATTAAACTTTAAAAATTAAATAGTTTTTGGTATCCGGTATTAGACGGCTACACCAAAACTAAATGCAAAAAAAAACACATTAATAGGTTTAACACTACATGAAGCACGATATCACTTTTAATACACAAACACAGACATAAGAAACACCACAATCTACACATATTTTATTATTATTAAAGGAAGACAAACATTCCCGGGTAACGAATAACCTGAAAATATTTGAAAATCTCCTACTACCACCACAGTAAGCGAAAAATGTTGCTTGTGTCGGGATGGAGGCTTTGCCAGCGGTGGAATTGAACACATGACACCTGGGTGGGATCCAAACGCCAAGCTAACTCAGCCGTTGATCGGTCATATGCCCTGTTGACGAACAACCTAACGCTGTTCGAAGCGAAGAAGGAGGAAAAGCACGGCATCGTAACCCAAAAATTAATCGCGATAATTCCCGAGTTATTTCTCTTTTTGTTCCCTTTGTAAAATAACTTTTTTCACAAAGGTGTTTCATGACTTCAAATTGTATTTTTACACATTCATTCCATAAAGACAATAACGCACAACTTAAAAACACCGTTACTTGAATAAATTATCTACATAAGTACCTACCTAAATGTATAAAAATAAGCCTTTATAGTAAAGATCGCTTGGGGTGAAAATATGTGGTGATAATTTTACCCGCTATTTCCCTGCGTTTCCCGCCGTTTCTCATAATATTTTTATTTAGCAGCTTCTACACTCTGTTGCCAGGAGGCGAGGACCTCAACTGTCTCCGATGGCGCCTACATGTCTCGGGCGAACCATCTACTTAGGTACGTATCTATACGTTTATTATGTTATTAAGTGGATTTAGGAAAATTGCGGCCCGCGGGCCATATGCTGCCTGTTGTTTAAAAATATCTATCTACGAAAAAAGCTTTTCTATGAGTATTGTTCTATTCTTTTTCTTATTGAAAAACCGCTAGAACAATAATTGTAGTATATAATAATGATTCAACGCAATGTATAAAGCAAATTAACCATTGACATACTTATCTATTCAGCCAGTAGGGAAAGCTTGCGTAGATTTTGCGGATAACACTAAGGCCACACGTTGTGTTTTGTCTCAGTTAAAAAAAAGCTTAGGCCCATTACAAAAAATAATGGTAGATAATTATTAGTTGGGTACTGTACGTATTTTATTGTATTATTATACCTATAATATATGTGAGGTTTCCACATGGTCATTATTTCCTTTATGATAGGGCGAATCGATATTAGAGAAGGTAATGCGATATCGTTTCGAAACTAGAGATGGCTATGCTATATTGATTCGAAACTACAGATGGAAATGTTACACCGATTCGAAACTAGAGTATGTCGGCTTTTATGGCCTATTAAATATATAATACAATATATTATAATGGAAGGTCGGTCAGTTCGAATATCTCTTTTTAATAATCGTGATGCGCTTTCTCCCATAAAGTTGGACCATTATTGCGATTGATGGTATCCGGTTTAATAATAGGCATATTCGAAACGTGTACGTAGATACTTATGTTTTATTCGCTCAGCAAGGCAGAGGACGCACGAAGTTGAAAACAGTATTAGAAACCAAGGTTCGTAGAAAATGCATAACAAGGTTAGCTCATCGAGGGCGTAGAGCGGCAATTGGCTAAAAAGTCGTGACGTAGCTTGAAGTCCATGTTCCACTCCATGGGAGATTTGAACTGCAATACAAGTGGCAGTGTTTTACTTCAAACTTCGTCACGCGTTCTAATCTTCGAAAGCAGCCCGACGTTTTTTTTCGAAAAAGGCCCGTTTGATCTAACCTTGTTAAACGCATTTCTGATTAGAAATGTCATTTTGGTACGACAATGGATTTTTAAGAAAGGAGTAGGTTCCTACCAACTCTATGAAAAGAAAAAATCATTTTTGAAGTAAAACTTCTTTACGCACGCTTGATATGGGGAGTAAGCTGGTGAATGCGTGACGAGAGCGTTACGAAATGTGTGATCGGACGAGGCGAACGGAAGTTGAGAGGGGGATATAAGTTAGTGAAGATATAAAGAGAGAGAGTTACGTTTCGTTCTTACTGTAGGGGCAAAAGAGAGAGGTGCGAGCACACATTTTCTTTCTCTCTTTCTCTCATAGCCATTTCGCATATCTAAGACACAGTGCAGGCCTATTGTCTGTATCACACTGTAGGAGCAAGAGAGAACAGTGCGCGCGCACATTTTTTTCTCTCATCTTTTATAGTGTAGTTTTACTTCAGTCGTGGGGTCTAAAGCCCACTCGTTTTTTTGTTTATTTTAATAAAACCAAGTTTCGTCACGAATTGTTATTGGTAAACTGAATTGTCCAAACCTAATCTAACATTTACCCAAGAATATTTTATTAAATCGTGAAGTGTATTGATTAATCGTGTACTTCCAGCTTCCTTTAATAGATGTGCATAGATTAGTTTGTAATACGAAGTTCTGCTGTATCCCAACAGATGGCAGCTGAGTTAATTACCAGAAGAGTTCCATCTACCGCCGTTCGTGTCTTAGGTATGAATTTAGATGAAATTTTGCGGGCTTCCTCGGTCAGCTCGCCGAAGCAACAGAACTACTTAATATTCATTGTAAATTTTCACGAAAAACCAACTAGTTATCATTCTAAATTTAAAGTTATTGGAAGATACCCAACACATCTCAAGTTGTCTTACTATTGGAAGTTAAGAGATATAACGATTAGTGTCAACGTCGAGGATTTTGTCGAGGATTTTGTTTGAGTATGTGATCCGAATATATGACGTAAATAGAAGGTGTACATAATGTTAAATTTATGCAAAGGTAAACGCAGACCACACGGGTATCATTTAATTTCACTTTCATTTTTCGGGATCATCGATCTTCTCGCTTCTCTAATCACTGTGCTAGTAATCTACGATTAATTTTATATCCAAAAGTAGGCCAATATAACAGCATTTGTTTTCTAATCCCGAAGCATTGATGGTTATGTATAATTGCATTATAAGGTTTAAAATGGAATGCACCTCTGCAGCGTGGGCCCCTTACCAGAAAAATACATTTGAGAAATTAGAAGAGATTAAAAAAAAAAAACTTAGATATCTGTGTGTGAGAATGCATGGAGAGTACCCGCGATTCATGCATCACGAAGATCTGCTCGCTGAAACTACTGGCATATAAAATATTTTATAATTTAATAGATAGCTCTTGCCTCCTGGTTCGTACCGAACAACTACAGCCAGGGACGACACCATAATATGCTATGCAGTGGCGGATTTACACTTTTCATAAGAATAGGCCACTTCATTTGCGTCGCCCCTTCTAGGCTTGGCGTCGCCCCTGAAATCTGCCGCCCCTAGGCCGCGGCCTATACGGCCTATTGACAAATCTAAGACGGGTGCTATGTATCCCTAATAGTAGAACGGACGTAATGTATGATTTGTGTTACATGTGTATTGTTAAACAATTTTTACGCAGTTATTTTTACTGGTCGATTCACGATTCGTAAGAATATAAAAAAAATATCGTATTAGTGTTATCATCACCAAATTCGGGAGGCGGGTATTGGTACCGCCACCACCCCGGGAACCATTTATTGGATAAACAACACCCCTGCCACAGGTCACCCCAAGTGGATCGCTAGACTTGGTGACTTAGCAGGGGTGCCCGGGTTCTTGGGGTGAGGTTTGTCTAGGTATTGCCGGAGGATGCGCTTACACACTCACTGCGTGGCTGGATCGAGAGAGACTGCTTGAGGGAGACCTCTCCAGTCGGAATTTCTTGACCCATTGCCTGGCACCGCAGTAGGAGGGATGGATTCCGTCCATCACTCGTAGACACACTGACCCTCAGATTCCTACCCACCTCTCATACTTCCCAGAACTTCCACTCCTTCCTTTCCCTAAACAGACCGATAAAACATACCCAAAAGTTGACATAGGTCTCGAGGAAAATTAGTTTCCTGGGAGCCTCCTGTGTGGAGCTAATGTAAAAAAAGCTTGAAGAAATGTCAAATGCCAATGTTTTTACGATATAAGGCGTTCATAAGTGACAAGTAAGATTATTACGACAGATATTTTTAGTAAAATTTCGCTGCTCAATTCGGAACTATGTGTTTACAATTATTTTTTAAAATTAATGTTTCGTTCAAATAAATACAAAACATTTTACTTTGTATCTAGTTTGGAGTAAGGTATTCACGTTAAGTGTATTCATAAACACGCAATTTTTAAAATGTCTGCAATTAGGTACCCTTTAAAGTTAACACGGTACATTTAATATATCGTGTTTGCATGCATCCTACTGTTTATAAGCATCAATTACATATTTATGTCAAGATTACATCAGAAATGCACACGCATGGGAAATGATTTTTTTTCATAACAAAATGTTAATACTTCTAAATAGCATCTAAGCATTCAATTGAACATTGATATCCAATTTTTTATTGTTTTTTTTTACTCTTTTTATGCCCATGGGGCTTTTACATTTTTTTTCAAAAGAGTAAGTAATAAACAATAGGTTAGTAGAAATAATTTCCTACATTACAGTGCAATTGGAAAATTTTGAAGAAAATAATTAATAAACTAAAATTATCAGAAATTAATTAATTAATTAATTAACGTTGTCGTAAAAACATTGTTCAAATATGTTTTAATCATAGAAATTGTTACATTAAACATGTCGATATCATTTGTATATTTGTTAAAATAGAATAGAATCATTGTTCAACAGAAAATAACAAAATCATTGTTTTTGTAAAAATGTTTTACCCAGAAATCGCGTTGCTCTCCCGTAAAGCGAACCATTGTGACAAAATTTCCAAGAAGCGAGGAGCCACGCATACGTAAGCCCGCTCTCCTCCCCCGTTCGGAATCCCCGCTAGCACGATTTTACATAAGTACAAATGTTTATGGCCCACCCTATATAAAATATTTCTATCAACATAAAAATAAAAACTATTTATATTATTTGCATATAAAGAAACCTTTAATCTTTGGATAAAAAGTAATGCCTAAATCGTACAACATAGCTATTGGAAACCTTGTGTGTTAAAAGCATTAGGTTTTGTTGAATTTTCGTTGTTGGGTTTTCACAACGCAGTGCCGACATTTATATTGTGATAGCACTTAACGAATTATTTATTATTATTGCCGTTTTAGTAATACCTGCAGGAAGTTTATGAACGCCATTAAAATTATAATAGCCCATTCATTTATATTTTCAAGTTTAATTTGTAGAACTCTATTTGAAATTTATTTTTTTATTTTATATTTTCAATAATATTTAAAAAAAAAAAACTGTTTCATCGTTTTGCTGAGTAATTATTATTATGCGAACAGTTGTTTCGCATTTTGAAGTCTTTTTTCGCCTCTTAATTTACTTTTTTATTTTTTTTAAACTTTATAATAATGGCAACATGATAATATTTTTAAAATCTCCTGCTACCCCCACAGTAAGCGTAAAATGTTGCTTGTGTCGTGATGGAGGAGTTAGCCAGCCGAGGAATCAAACACGTGATGCCTGGGTGGGACCCAAACGCGATGTCAATTCAGCCACTGACCGGTTATAACATGTTTTCTCTTGCTTATTGAGGCTCCTACAATACATCTTGAATCTACCAATTGGAGCAGACTTTAAAGTTTCCGGCAGCGCGTTACAAGTATAATACATACTTTATGCTTTCGCATAGAACACTATTTTTTTGTAGTCGCTTTGTCCTAATTTGGTAATCTGATTTCATTGCAAGTCCTTGTGAATGTGTCTGTGATGTTGCATATAATTTTATTTGAAAACTAATTTGGTAACAGGTTGCATATTATTTTTTGTTTAAATATCATCGCGTTCAAGGTCGGTTTCTGTATCACCGATAGCCAATTTAGTTAGGTACTTTAACATTTTATTTACTATTGAAAATCTATTTCGCTTAAGTATTATTCTCATTGCACTCTTTCGGAAAATTTGCAAATTATTTTGTTCTCCGTCGTTACACGGGAGAACAATCGTTGAGCATTAATCAAAATGTGGAGCAATAATGGAGTTGTTGTATACAGTAATTGTGGTTTTTCTCGAAATTTACCCAAAATAGAGATCTTCTTCGTTTATTTTTTTAACGTTTTCTTACTGGGTATATATAATCAGCATGCTTGGAAAGGGCCATTAACCAGCTACCGGCCGACGATTCAAATTTCGTCCAAAGAGAATTCATATTTCGTCGATCGTACAGGGCGGTTCCAATGAAAAAGATTAATTATTCTCCGTACCAGCTTTTAAAAATAATGTTCAATATCAATTTTATTTCATTCAATATTTGCATTAATTTATACACACATTCAAAAATGCTGAAAGGTGTGATGATAAATCTATAAAAATTGTGTACTTTTTGTAATTATTTTTTGATCATAAGTATTTATAATTTTTCAATAATGTCTAAGCAAAATAAGAAAGTAAAAAAACTTAAATATATTAGTTTGTAAGACCGTACATAAACAGACAAACTGAAGCATTTTCGTGACATAACACGTGCGCGGGTCTTTTTTTTAATGATTTTATTCTAAAATTGAAATTCTTAAATGTAGTTTTCCCAGATAATTTATTGATTTATTTGATTGCATGATTATATCATTTGAAATATCTGTTGATAATACAAAATTTTGTTTGAAAATTTTAACAAATCTGCCAACGACTTACGGTATAACCTTATTATACTAAAAATAAACGTATTTTCTCATAATCTAAAACATAGATAAATTTACTAGATAAAAGAACCATCTTTCGAAATCAATTTATACTTTTTTGTGGAAAACAGCCAATACGGCTAGAATTTAAAAATGACATATTTCCGGTTGTGTCTGGTTATTCCCTCATAAAAAATGTTAGTTCAATTTCTACAAATACAGATCAGAAACATTTTCAATAATTTCACCATCAATTTTAATTTTGCTTTCACTGCATGATTACACATCTTCCCTTATTATGGACATTGTAACGCTGTCCGAAACGTTGGCTAATGAAGGAGGTAGCGCAACACGACATAATTTCCCAAAAATAAATCTCAATAATACTTTTGACGGTGAAAATATCTTGTTTTGTCTGGTTATAAGCGTTCATACCAACACACCTTTATTAGTAAAGCATTTTTTGTTTCCTCGTTTTGTTACACAATGAGAGATCTGTTTCCTAGAAAAACTTCTCAAGATCTCTACGCCTCTCTGATTGATATGACGCTTTTTGCGCATGAATGGACATGCAATACAATTACTAGAAAGTGCACACATTAGCTCAATCGTGTAATACTTAGATCATCACATCCAACACCTCTTCAAATTATTGACGGATGAAATGTTACGTTATGATTATTTTGAGAAATATGTTGGTAACATTTTCAGAGGCTCTCAACGATGGACTTCTAATTCCAACAGAATATTTTTATTTGTTCTTATTGTGTCACGTTAACCAATTCCAGGATAAGCTTCGGTTAACTGCCAATATACGCACTTATTTGGATAATGTCGTTCGTTAAGCAAAATACTGGCAAGCTTTTAGCATTAGAAGAAGTCGTATACGCGTTCCATACACTTAAATAATTCAACCAAGACGCGACCAATTTATTCCGTTCGATCTTTGAGAAACGAAAATGGTTGAAAAATGACTAAAAACCTAATTAACTAATTATCATTCGTTTAGTGTCAAAAAGTAAATGCAGACTGCCAATGCATATTTAGATTAGGGTTTCAATTCAATATACATTCCATTTTTATTAATTTCTACATTATTTTGACACGCTGTTTAGTTTAAGACAAGATACGAATAAAGGAAGGCATTGATCGATTTTCATCAAGTTCAAGAACTGTAAATCGTTTATAAAAAGTTTTATTTCAAAGTCATCAACTATTGATATACAATAAAATGGTGGAATATTTTGTGGAATCGTAAAATATAAATTTTCAGCCAAAAGCTTTTCAGACTGACAAAGTATGTCCCAATGATTGACAATGTACGTAAGAAGGAAACTTTGATGAAAATGTGTACATTTCGTCAAACACAGCAATCTTTGGTATACATGGGTACCATTAACATTTCAGCATTGAAAAGCTTGAACTATTCGCAACTGTCCGGAACTAGTGGGACTATGGTAACCCCATTGTGGCATGGTGTGAGACTGAAAGAAGTGTTTATGGGAAATAGATGGTGAGAGAAGAAGGTTTGGGAAGTACCGGGTTATTGATATTTGGTCATCAAACTCGGTTAGAGCTATTTCAAGTAATGTTTTTATTCCGAATGGCCGTCTTCTATCAGAGCGGTACTGAGAGTACTTATCTACTTAGACAGAAATTATTTAATGCGACATTTCCGTGCATGACTTTAATATACATAGTATAAGTATAAACCACTATAATTCACAATTAGAGATTTCCTGTTACGAGGATCATTATGGATGTCCTCCTTAGGGATTACTATTACGAGGCGTAGTTACGTTAGTTTTATATCATGATTTCGTCAAAATCATGTTTGTTGATTTCCTTATCTTTATGTTTGTTGATTTAATAATCCTCTTGTTTGTTGATTTCATCATTTTCATGTTTATTGATTTCCTAATCTTTATGATTGTTGATTTCCTCATTTTCATGTTTGTTGTTTTCCTCATTGTCATGTTTGTAGATTTCATCATCTTGAAGTTTGTTGATTTCCTCATCTTTGTATTTGTTAATTTCCTCGTCAGTGTATTTGTTAATTTCATTATCTTCATGTTTATTGATTTCATCATCTTTATGTTTGTTGATTTCCTCATCTTCATGTTTGGCGACTACAATTGTCAATTTCCTTAACTTCATGTTTGTTGACCGTAGATTGTGTATGCGTCACTTCATAGTTTTCATGTTTTCATCATCTTCGTGTTTAGCCACATTAAGATGTTGTATTTAAACTTAACTAGGGCATTTTATCTATATTATATTATTATAATATATTTATATTTATAATTTGATGACTTGGAATTTATGGGATTTCTGGGTACATGAGTAGGTACTATTTTATTTTCTTACTCCGGTTTACGAACCCAGAGTGGGTTCCCAAGTCAATGAGCGTACATCTCTATCACAAAGGTTATCATTGGCTATTCACAAAGGTTATTATTGGCCATGAATTCCGTTACTGTGGAATTCTAAATTATAAATCCGAGAGCTTAAAGCTAAACCTTATATTACATAATACAATCTATAATAGTGCAGAGGTCGCCACCATTTGGTCTGCAATGCAGCTTTTACTATCCGTATTAACGTATTAGGATTTGTATCTTGGAGATCTTTGAACAAACTATGCTAATAATGGATATTCAGTAGACTCTAGTTCGGTCTTAAATCAATCATATTTATATTGAAATTGGGCAGGCATGACCTTTTCAAAATTATACGCAACTTTTCATCGTCATGGGAATTTCTCAGATAACGTTATATTTTCTTCTTAGGTAGGTACTGCTTAGCTCTGTAATCTGGAGCCCTAGCACGGTGAAATCGATAACTTTACAACATCGATTCGATAGGCGTAATTTCCGTAGATTTTATATCGATGTTCCTAGCACGGTTTCACCGTTGACAGCCGAACCGATATTGACATGGAATAAATAAGAAATTTGTTCATGTTCGCAACAATGGCGGATATCTGTATACTAATTCACATCTCGAAATGACAAACGCCAATCAATTACGTGGAAATATTTTTAAAAAAATGTTGAATTGAAATGCTAACCTAAATAAACTTTGGCAGTCCGCATTTACTTTTTGAGACTAAACGGGAGTAAATTGGTTAACGAGGTCTTTATTAATATTTTAATCATTCTCGTTTCTCAAAGATCGAACGGAATAAATTGATTGCGTCTTCGACGATTATAATTATTTAAGTTTATGGATCGCATATATGACTTCTTTCATTTCTAAGAGCTTCATTAGTTCAATACGTTCATTAAATCCAGTAATAATGCATGACGAATGACATAATTAAAAAATATGTATATATTGATTTTGTTATTTGAAACTTATATACTATGGAGGTAGGACTGCGTACTTCCAACCCATACCGGTTCTGTCATTTATATTTTCTATATAAAAATTGAAATATTTAGAAATAAAATATTAATTTCTAATATACAAATTGGAAAGATTTTTTTATCAAGATTTTAGAACCATTTTTGTTTTGGCAAAGTGATAAAAAATAAGCAATATAGAGGTGAATCGGTATGGGTTTTGGAAATATGCGGCCGAGCTTAAATCTATCAATCGTCGGCGTCGCGTCGGTCGGAATATCTCTTACCTTTGTTGACCGTGTTCGTAAATATTGATAATTGACCATAGATGACAAATTTGGTCAATATCGTATTGAAGAATTCAGGGACATCCGAGGAATACATGGCACGATCAAGTGAACTCATACTTGATTCTGGCCATGTCAAGAGTCAGAGTAATAGAGGAGTATGTATGAGACGATGATATGAATGTGAATAAAGCAAGGAGTGCGTGCCAAAACCGAGAGATGCGTTGCTTGATATGGTCAAATCTAAGAACCAAACCTTACTCTTTTTCATATCCTTCACCTTTTAAATTCATTCAGCTTCATAACATACACCAAATCGAGGCTGCCATAGTCCCACATGCTTTGGGCGGTAAGGTGCGGTAATCACAATAAAAAATACAAAATGGCTGGTGTGTTTATCAATCCGATTTGAATAGGCAGGTACTTCTGAAACTTACTCATTCACCTTTTTTTTTTTTTTTTTTTTTTTTTTTTTTAACTTACGGAGACGGTTTACAGTTAGTTCCCGTGAGTACTTAGGCCATAGGCCCATTGTACTATCTCCCATTTTACCTCAATCCTTTAACAATAACCCAGTCCCTTTAATGAAGTTCACCAGAGTTGTCATTGGATATGTGGCTAAGTCTTCTGGTTCCACGATGTGTCTCCCCAGGTATCTGAGCCTAGTTCCCACCAGGGCAGGACATTGGCACCACAAGTGAATTGGAGTCTCTTCATCCTCTTCACATTTTCTACATCTATTGGTGCTTTCCACTCCCAATAGCTGCATGTGTCTCCTGAGATGGCAGTGTCCCGTTAGTAGTCCTACCAGTTCCCTCAGCGAGTTTCTATCCATATCGAGTAGTTTCCTGGTCCGTCTGGGGTCCGGTCCGTTTATGAGTACTTTGGATTGCCTCATTCCGGGTGCCCTCTCCCATTCCTTCCAGTGCTGGGATTTGACCCACCTCTCAATATGTAATTTCGTGTGGCAAGCTGCTACTCCTACAGCCGGCTCGGATCCCGCAAGTGGTGCTTTCGCCCCTTTCCTTGCTAGTTCGTCAGCCCGCTCGTTGCCCTCAATACCCTTATGTCCTGGTACCCATATCAGTGTTATTTTATTAATGGTAGCGAGTTCTGTAAGAACAGTCCTGCATTCCATCACCAGTCTGGAGTCGCATCGGTTACTTTCCAGTGCCATTAAGGCTGCCTGGCTATCAGAACAAATAGTTATGTTCTTATTCCTGTACCCGATACGTATATTCTCCTGTGCGCAGACCATGATGGCTTTCATCTCAGCCTGAAACACAGTGCAGTGAGTTCCTAGAGGTATACTGAGTTCCCTCTTGGATCCCTGTAGACATACCCCGGCCCCCGTTCCTTCCTCCATCTTGGACCCATCTGTGAACCAGATTAGTTCCTGTCTGGAGGTTGGACCTGGGACCCTGTCCCACTCTTCCACTTACTCATTCACCTTCTCCTACCCCATTTCTCCTTAGATTCAGAAAAATCCATAAAAAAACATGCCGTAGTTTCTCTGGTTTGGTTCCGGACAAAGGGAACTATTGTGAAGCATCAAAATAGAAAAAATGTAATATCTAAAAATTTGCATTTCAAAAGATAAATCATCAAAAATACAACAGCGAATAAAATGGCTGCCACTATTCTCCCATGACATTTGCCTGGTTTTGTGGGAAAGTTTCAACAATAGGACATCTGCGTTTGATTACACACATTATTATTTTAAAGTTTCATAGAGCTCGCTGTCGGAAGTTCTAGTTACGACAGTCACCGTACTAAATTATACTCAGTGGCGCACTGAAAAATTTCCCGGCCCCCGGCAACTCTAGAAATCGACTTCTCAGTCGAATGAACATATTATGTAGGTTGAGCAATTTAAAACTTTTGCATGGAAAATAATGCATTCGTAACCTGCATCCGGAATGCGATCTTCAAATAACTTCTTATATAATTTTTTTAAATGCTTAAAACTAGAAGATAAGATGGCTGCCGATCTTGTTCAAACAGATTTTCAAGCTTAATATTAATTTATTTTCTCGGGCAGCTAAATATGATATGACAATTAAAAAAACAAAATTCGATTGATTGAATCAAACTAACTAACCAACTAAACATCATGCCGTTTCCCCGCAGGGGCAGGCAGAGAGGACGGACCGCCAAACAACTCGGTCTTGGCACACACTCCTTGACTCGTTCACATTCATACATCATCTCATACATGCTCTTCTATTATTTTGACTCTTGACATGGCCCGACTCAAGTTTCTGATTCACTTGGTCGTGCCATGTCTTTCTCAGGCGTCCCCGATTCTTCTACCATTCAAATAAGCGTCATATATTCTCCTAACACTCCTTTCCTCGTTCATTCGCTCTACATTTCCAAACCATTGGAGCGTTCCTTTCTTAATCTTACTCATTACGCTTACATCAGCCTAGCATTCTTTGCGGCTCTCCATGTTTCTCACAAGATCGTACATGGTTTTATCACGCATCTCATCTCATTTCTACAGCATTCAGTCTACTTTCATCCTTCCTCTGCCAGTTCCATGCATCACTGCCATACATCAGGGTAGATACCAGTACTCCACTATGGACGACTAGGATCGCTTCTTTGGACAGTTTTTTGTTGGTGCTAATGGCGTTCAGTCCTCCACTAATAGAGTTACCATTAATAGAATATTAGATTGAATCAGAACATACAAAATGGCTAAAAAGGAAAAATCTGTCATTAATTTTAGGCATTTATTTAAAAAGACGTCGATTCTTCTCAGCAAACATCATGTTATTTAACAAATATTATAATCAATAATTATCAGCCTGAAACACTCATCTACATTGAAAAAATCTTCCGAGAAAAGATACTGGCCGCCAACGGGAATTGAACCCGTTACCTTCTGATTGCCGGTCAGCAGCTCTGACCACTGAGCTAAACGGCTAAGTGGTCAGAGCTGCTGACCGGCAATCAGAAGGTCACGGGTTCAATTCCCGTTGGCGGCCAGTATCTTTTCTCGGAAGATTTTTTTCAATGTAGATGAGTGTTTCAGGCTGATAATTATTGATTATAATATTTGTTATCTACCCTTTGTGCTATGCATAAAAATCTTGTTTAAACGATAGTTTATCAATTAAAAATAATAATTATCATGTTATTTGGTTAGTAGAAACATAGCCCCGCCGGTGAAATTTTATGCCTTGTAGTAAATATTGTATGTAAATTGTAGTGACCATAGTAGTTTTAAGGCAGTTTAAGTTGGAAAGGAAAATACTTCGATATCTTTGTCACTTAAAAAAATAACAGGAATAGAATTGCACTTTTTTAAAGAATGAGTGTCCTGCACTGTTGCTTAGACTTTTTGTTTAACGCTACGCCACTGTTAAAATATGTTTGCGTCAGGCGGTACTGTCTGTGCTAACGGTACCTTTATTGCATAGCGAACTTGTTTGTAAATATTTCATAGAATTTATAATAGAAAATAATAGAAGGGAAATTTTTCTTTGCCAATTATTATCCCGTTTCGAATTGCGTTTTACACTATTTTTACATTAGTTCCACACAGGAAACCCTAAAGGCAAAATATTCCCTCAGGGCCTATATCATCATTGAGGATGCTGTGTGGAGGGCCTTTTTAGGGAAAAGAAGGAGAGGAAGTTCTGAGAAGGCAAAAGGTATGAGGGGTGGTTGGGAATTTGGTGGTCAACGTGTCCCGGAGTGACGGACGTATGAATTCATTTCTTTTTGCGCGGAATGGCGAGGAATTGAGACAGTCCGGATGGAGAGGTCTAGGTTAGTCCTCCCTCAATTAGTCTCTCCCGGTCCGGCCTGACGGGCAAACGCATTCGCCGCCAAAACCTGGACAAACCTCACCTCACCCCATGAACCCGGGCACCCCTGCTAAATCACCAAACGTGTCGAACCACTTGGGGTGACCTATGGCAGGGATGTTAGTTATCCAATAAATGATTCCCGGGGCGGCCGCGGTGGTACCGTGGTATATAAAATATTTATTCTATTTGAACATACCTAAACGTGCAGATAGAACCATATGCAACCAGCTAGGGTAGAATAATTCATTGTATAAGGTTTTATCTACATTCTCCTAATACCAATCCAAAATAGGATCACGTTTTAACTAAACATTTTCCTTCAAAATATGTTAAACCAAAATACTTTTTACAAGATTGAACTCAAAATCAGTAACTGTTAATTTTATTTTAAAGAAAGACAAACATTCCAGGGTAACGAATAACCCGACTGTGTTTGAAAATCTCCTACTACCACCACAATAAGCCGAAAATGTTGCTTGAGTCGTGACGGTGAACTTAGCCAGCCGAGGAATCGAACACGGGACGTCTGGGTGGGACCCTAAAGCGATACCAACTCAGCCACTGACCGGTAGGAAATAGATTATGAGATTATGAAAACGATCAACTGTCTCATACAAAATGTTAACTGCAAAAGGTTCAAAATGATGTTAATAACCTTATAAAAAAACGAGTGCGCTTTAGACTGTTTAGACCACACGACTGAAGTAAAACTTCACTAACTTATAAAAGAACATATGGCAATGGGGTGACATATGACTTCGAGGTGACATATGACCATGGGGTGACCTATGATCCTGGGGTGACCTACGACCCTGGGGTGACCTACGACCTTGGGATGACCTACGACCTGGGGTGACCTACGATATCGGGGTGACCTACGACCTTGGGGTGACCTACGACTTTGGGTAAGTATGTACGCCTTACCTTAGTTGTGCAGCATGTACGCCTCGCCCGATCACCGTTCGCATCGATCACCGTTTGCATCGATTACCGTTCGCATCACACTTTTCGTAACGCATTCACCAGCTTACCGTAAAGCGTACGTAAAGAAGTTTTACTTCAATAAATTTATGTTAGAACTTCAAACAAGTATGTGAATTTTTATTTCGGTTATAGAAATGAGCAAAATAAATGGTTTTGCATTCAAACGTTATTTTGAAAATAACGTCAGTTAGGACCTTGTCCCACTAACTTAACATATTGGAAAGATATGTCAGAATAATTCTTTATTTATTGAGGTTAAAAATTACTCGTATTAGTAGTATTAGCACACAAAATATTTGATAATATTAAATAAACAAGGAAATATAGGTACCTACCTATCTGCTAGGTCACGTTCCACTGTGTGCTCATTTATGTAGTAATTTATGAAAAAAGTGTGCCAAAGATAAGTGTGCAAAAGTTCAAAATTTGATCACAAAATAATGTCGACACATAGTATTTTACCTAATTTTAAAAGAGTTGCGAAATTTTACAATTTCCCCAATTAGCAAGGTTATTTAGATGCAGCGTTGCCTGTTTATCAGTCTGAAGCGAGAATTGTTTAACGAAATAATATTATAACAAAAAGTTGTAAACTCTCGTTCATAGATGGCGGTAATTTAATTATTTTATAAAAAAACCTTCTTGCAAGTTATGCTGTAAAATATCAAGATTAATTGTTGGTAATTAGCTCGTAAATACGCAAACTATGTAGGTATATGAATAAATAGTTTCGTCTGTAAAAAACTCAATTCTTCCAAGAAAGGCATGCAAATAAAATCTTTTATCTGTGGTTCAATCCACTATTGTATTTGCATGTCTTTCTTGGAAGAATTGAATTTTTATTCGGACAAAAGTATATATTCATATTTATATTGCGTATTTTACGGACGCAAGAAAATAATATTCGTCTTAAATATTATACCTATAACTTGCAGAAAGGGTTTTTTCTTAAAATACCAAAATTTCCGCCATCTATGAATGAGCAGATTATGAATTATTTTCAGTTTGCCCTTAAGGTCCGATAGTAAGCGTTCAAAAAGAAGAAGGGAAGATATGTAAATGCAAATGTTAGAGAGAGCGCGCTTAGGCGCTTACATTGAAAACAATTATAATAATTAAGTGAAAATTGTGAAAATGTTTAATAAAACACGACTCGTTTAAAATACAGCAAAAACCTTGTGTCTTAAGTAGCATTTAATGAAACACTATCCATTTTTTCATACATATAACTTATAAAATAACAGGAAAAAACGTGTTTTTAATAATTTTCGGAACATTCTTTCCGATTTTTTTCCATCGAGGGAATTTCCTATAAATACCGTTTCGGCGTGGCAAATGTACAAATATTATCTTTAAGAATAACATAAATTGTTTTTAGAGTTTAAAAACTAGATGTTGCATTTATGAATTATTTGCCATTTGTATTAACATTTATTTATGCAACACCTACCGTTTAAGTATTAAAATAGTATGTGATAAAAATGGCACCGTAGTGTAAAATGTCGCAGATTTTAGCAATAAAAAGAAGCGGACAGAGTCTATTCACCTTCTTAAAATTTATTTACAAGTCTTGCGTTTGTCAGGTTTTTTGTGATCATTGCATGTTGTGATATTATTCAATCACTTCTATGTATATAATATTATTCTGGTATTGCTAGATTCAGATTTCATTATAAAAAGGTATCGGATTATATAATATTATGCATCATACATATTTGAGTCTTTTTACGTCATTAATGTATATTTACACCTTTTTTTTTCTTTAGAATATGAGCTAAAATTTAGAATACGAAATAAAATCATTAGGTGCAGCCGAATAATAAAAAGTATAAAACATATTTTCATTGAAATATGTCAAGGAAAAAACTACTTGTCTAAATACTGTATATAATAATAATAATTGGCTAAATTATATAGCGCCGTTTTCGTCGAAAATCACCTCAAGGGCGCTGTATAAGCACAGAAAATCGACACTGTAAATAAATTCGTTTGATTTCTATACCAACTTATAATTAAGGGTATTTTTGAAGTCGATTTTATTTTTGAAATTGTTAAATAATACATAAAAAATTTCTATTTTTGAAACCGACAACTCGTGGTGGAATTCTATTATAATAGATTATAATTAAAGAAATATTATTTTATAATATTTATAATATCGGGGGCTAACTATCGGGAAATCAAATGTCGGGTCACAGTAAGACACCATTCAGGATTGTAACATTGCTTGAAATGGCTTTTAGTTGCGTTTGATGACCAGGTCTGAATAGAAAGGTAATTCCCCACCTTTCTCTTCCCAATCTTCTTCTCTCCCCTCTGCCTTCAGCCTCACAACATATCCCAGTTGGGGATGCCATAGTCTCACTGGCAGATGGGAACAGTTGGAACTCTTGTGCTGTATTCGTATAAAAAAAAACAAGCCAAAATGTTTGTGTGTATCTTAGTGAACCTTATATAGCCATAAATATAGGTAATGTACATAAAAATCGCTTGGCAAACAGAGTCTAGAGGTCTCCATCTAAAACGCAAAGTGGTTTTTATTTACTTTGTGAATAATTTTATAAGAATGAAAAAATTATCAATGGAAACTGTCGTAGACAATTTTAGCCATATAATTATATTTTCTAAAAGTTGTTTCTTATATACCTGTAGCAGCTTGCCACCGCAGCTAAATACCTTTGCAGGATGCTGACCTCAAAACCATAAAATCAACACGAGCGGGATTGCGAAGAACGCTGAATCAACAATCAGACAGCAATACATTACGAAACACTAATTTAAATATCGATCAATGACACCCGAGACGAAAACCGCTGATCAGGCAAAGGCATTGCAAAATATTCATTCAATGATGACCCGGTAGACGAAATACTGTACTCGTGCTAAAATAATTAATAAAATGACACCGTCAGCGATCCTGCGGGTTCGAGGTCCAGACGCTTTACCCCCACCATGGAAACGAGAACAAAGGGATCATCACCTATATAAACGGAGGAAGATTACTCACTCACTCACTCTCTCCGACACGACCGACTCTCTACGACAAGACACACTCTCTCCGACACGACCCACTCGCTCCAACACGACCGACTCGCTCCCTCGCGAACACGCTGTACTGAATCTTATCGACTTTGCATTTTACACGTATTTAATTTGTTTCACCATTAAATATATTTAAACCTTCTGCTGAGTTTGCTGTCCATCCTCTCCGGCGTAGTATCCGAATACCTACAGTGGTGACCCCGACGTGATCTGAACACGCAACCTTCTTCAACACGGGGGGCGGACCATACAGTGGTGACCCCCGACGAACACACGCAACATCGCCTTCAGAACCAACCAATTAAGCCAACGAGAGGTCCAGTGACAGCACCAGCAACGAAGTAAAGACAGCGCCAAAATGCAGCAGCCAAAACCGAGTGGAAACGCGGCTGCCGAAATTAACAGAGTGGCGGTGAGGATCCCGCCGTTCTGCCCAGATGACCCGGAGATGTAACTAACCCGACCTAACTCGCCCCGATGGACAGATGAGAGAGACCCGGCACGCAACCAAACACCATATTCGGACGACTCCAGGACCCCCGTCAGCGGAAGACCCAGACAGCTCGCACCAGAGAGATTCCACGCCGCAAAGAAGGAGTTCGAGACCATGATGCGAATGGAAATCGCCAGACCTTCCGAAAGCTGCTGGTCATCACCACTCCATCTTTGTTTAAACAATGATCACCGCGACAACAACAACAACATCGACAACGACAACAACAACGGGCATCCTAACCATCTTTATCTGGCGTGTAGTCGAGAACAACTCCTACACAACAACGGTACCTACGCAGTCGAGGACAACTCCTGTAACACCGATCGCTGTCTACTCATCCACACTGCTACAACTTACGTCTAGCATTCAACTGCCTCTGCTCTACGCGTATAGCAGGCAGTAAACGGTTCCGCAGTCTGACGCCAGACTTGCAACCGGCGACTAAGCCGCATTTTCTGATTTTCTCATTGTAACAACTTATAGTAACTTGAGAAACATCAACACGAATTGCGCATCAACCGATAGACAGCATCCAGCAACCAGCCTACTCTAAAGATGCCCAGGCCCATCATCATCATTTCATCGCAAGTTATGGAGATTCAACAACGATCCAACATTGACATTCGAATTTACAGTCCTTGTTACATAAAACAAGTTGACTACGCAGTCACATCAAGAACAGTCTATGCCACCAGACTAACCGATGGACAGAGACATTACCAACCGTGCTAATGGGAATACGAGCTGCTTGGCGAGAAGACTTGAAATGCACATCAGCAGACCTTGTATATGGAGAGCCGCTTCGCCTTCCAGGAGAATTCTTGAACGCGAGATCTTCCGATAAGGATGACTTAACTGGTTTTGTGAAAATCCTAAGTCAACAAATGCAAAATCTCCGACCAGTAGAAGGAACACAACATAACAGTAGACGAACCTTCATATTCAAAGATCTTCATTCGACCACCCACGTTCTGTTACGAGACGACACTATTCGTGGACCACTACAACAATCGTATAGCGGTCCATACGAGGTTATAAAACGCAATGGGAGAACATACGTCATTCTCATAAAAGGGAAAGAAAAAACAGTTACCATAGACCGAATCAAACCAGCATACATTATCGAGGAAGGAAAATCAACTATAATCCCTTCAACAACGCCATCAGCCGTGTCAGTACCAGATAAGAACACAGCGGTAAAGATAACGGACCAAGAATCAAGTTCAAGGATAACAAGGAGTGGAAGACGCGTCAGATTTCCCGAAAAATATCAAGCATAATATATTATCGTGGAAAGAATAACAGAGTTTAAAATCAAATACAATGCAGAAATATTGTTATGAATAAACGATTGCGTAAGCGAAACCCGAAACAAAACATAATAGTAAAAACAGCTGACCGACGACACAATGGCAAGTTCATTCACCAAGTATTACGACACCGGCAACGTAAACAATCGCGATAACGAAATGACGCACACAGCTGTTTTAAACGAAACCTCAAAAGGAGGGCACATACAAGATGATTCCGTCAGCAAAAAATTTAATAAAATTATTTCGAAACAATCGTATTATAAAAGGAGCTACAAATCAAAAATTACTTCAGTCGACAACCAGCACACCTTCATCATGGGACAAGCATCAAGCAAAGAAGAAGTCATCATCGCCCAGACAGGAGACATCCATGTGGAAACAAACCGATTGCAATGGACGACTCTTATCATACTATCAGTAGCAGTGCTACTGGCGGGCATATACTACACTTGGAGGAGATGTCGGAAGCATTACAGAAGTCAAGCATTGGAGGAACTGAGGGTCAGCGGCGGACCGACGCAACCCTAACGAATCGTGAGGCTCCACCTCACTGGGGGCGGACCCTGTAGCAGCTTGCCACCGCAGCTAAATACCTTTGCAGGATGCTGACCTCAAAACCATAAAATCAACACGAGCGGGATTGCGAAGAAAGCTGAATCAACAATCAGACAGCAATACATTACGAAACACTAATTTAAATATCGATCAATGACACCCGAGACGAAAACCGCTGATCAGGCAAAGGCATTGCAAAATATTCATTCAATGATGACCCGGTAGACGAAATACTGTACTCGTGCTAAAATAATTAATAAAATGACACCGTCAGCGATCCTGCGGGTTCGAGGTCCAGACGCTTTACCCCCACCATGGAAACGAGAACAAAGGGATCATCACCTATATAAACGGAGGAAGATTACTCACTCACTCACTCTCTCCGACACGACCGACTCTCTACGACAAGACACACTCTCTCCGACACGACCCACTCGCTCCAACACGACCGACTCGCTCCCTCGCGAACACGCTGTACTGAATCTTATCGACTTTGCATTTTACACGTATTTAATTTGTTTCACCATTAAATATATTTAAACCTTCTGCTGAGTTTGCTGTCCATCCTCTCCGGCGTAGTATCCGAATACCTACATACCTACCTATGCGTTCATACATTTCTAATGAAAAAATAAAATTATCGCTTATATTTTTTGTAAAGAAAGTAATAAACAATTTGGTTTTAATTCGACCCACGGAAACTCTAGGAAAAGTTTCGATTTATCCAATCCAAATCATATTTTTGAATATTTATAATGTAAACCGATTCGAAGTAAGGATTAATAGAAAATAGTGATTTATCTTCTTCTTAAATGAAAATCGAACCAATAACTTCTAGACTTGTACAAACAGATTATGATTTCACCACAAGACTACAGAGTTAGTCAGATAACCGACTTAAAATTAATTTTTTTAAAAGCTGACGTTTGTATTTACTTCCTATCAAAACGTTATTAGACGCAGAGTTAGAATTTAACTTAATATTGTTTATTTTGCATGCGTTGAATGAATAACCATGTTAAAATTGCACATGGGTGCAAATAGTTAGCGAACTATTGCAATTAACTCATTCGGTAACAAAGCTGATCTCAGCTATATATAACCCAGCAAGTTGTTGCTAATGACGAATATATATCTATGACTTTATTAGCAGCGTTATCATGCAACCAATAATAACAAGCGACTTGTGAAACTGGTTAGAGAGCTTCTAATGCATTTTTTGTTTGATGCATATCGATACATGTATGAGCGTTGTTCTGCAGTGCAGTTATGGCGTAATAAAATTTGTTTTTTTTTTTAAATATATACAGTACAAATTGTAATACCGTTACGTTTATGCATTCCGGTGAAGTTTCAGCATACCTTTTATTTATTTATTTTTTATTATTATGTATTATTTTTTTAATTTTATTGAAAATTATTTGTACGCTTTACCAATCCCTCGGGCCTCGGCCATATTTTGAAAGAGGATATAATTTTCCAAAAAATATTTTGTCAAAATATTTCTGTTTACAATAAAATTCAAATAAATGGGACATTTCTGAACGTATTCGAAAACTAAAAACTGTTTTTTGAAAGGTGATAAAATATGCTTTTAAATTTTATAATTCTAAATAAACACATAATTTTAGAAAAACATTAAATTTGCAGGCAACCTCTAAAAAGTTTTTCAATAAAAAAAAAATCCAAGTAAAATTACTTCCTGGTAACGAAAAAACACGTAGGTTCATATTTTATTAGACTATTGTATTTTAAACGTTTTTGTCGTCTCACTTTTTTTGTCGTTCCATGTAAAAATAATAAATAAAAAATTCTTTTGATTTCAAATTGCAATCTGAAACTTTGGTTTTATAAAGGTACATTTTAGTTCATTGTGCTTCTTTTAGGGTTAATTTGAATTTATCACTATAATAGTAAGGGAGACTCAACAATTTCTATGAGACCTATATGAGTTGTTCCGAAAAGCGAACAAATTAGTCTGAGGGGTTAACATAATTGAAATGCTGGGAAGGGATAGTAGTTATCTTATATGGATATTTAAAAAAAGAACAATAAATAACCATTTTTCTTTGGTAAACAAGTGTTTTAGGTCTGTCGCGTGTTAGTCTTTAATGTTTGCATACAATATGCGTGTACTGTGTGCTAGGCTCAATGCACGCTGGTGTGTTTTCAGTCTTTTTACAAATTTTCCATTCTATGAAACATCATTTCCATTCTCACTCTACTACACTCAAACTCTCTGCCAATCCCTATTAGCATACGACATCATCATTTGGGGTGATTGTGCTCAAACTATTATTATTGATCATCTACAAAATGCTCAAAAATGGTAATATGTGTGATCAACAAGATACTCTTCCATTCGACTCTTCATCGAGTTTAATATCTTATAGTATCTTATAGAGGCGAAAGTTTGTATGGATGAGTGTTATTCTTTCACGCAATAAACACCGAATAGAATTTAAAAATTCTTTCACTAATCGAAAGCTACATTATTTGCGAGTAACATAGGCTATATATATTGGTAAGCTCTGGCGTTATGAATAAGCTGTAGCGTTATGCAATTATTTTTCATACGTTTTCTGTCCCTAACAAAATCGAGTTATTGCATACGTCAAACAAATTGTTACCTTGAAAAAAATGTTTTTTTTTTTTTTTTAATTAGGCAATTCACCCTAAAAATAGGGCTTTGTCGGCGTCATAGTTAATATCTACCTATCTCTAAAAATGTTTATTGTCCGGACGAAAAGCATAGCGTTGCTATGTAATTATTTGACGTGGGCTTTAATTTTATTATTTCTTTAGCTTTTTCTCTGGATTCAAATATGAATAAAATAATAATTCCTACTTGAGGCGAAATCATCAGAATAAATTAGGGGAGTAGGTACTTAAAATAAATTTCTATATTTTAAATATTTTCTAAAATAGAATTTTTATTTGCGAAATGTCATTCTCAAATTTTGAAATTTTCTATTTTTTATTTTTTATTTATTTTTTATTTATTTCAAGAATTTTGTATTTACAATACAAATGATTACATGTGCAAGGTTATACAATAATTCATTTTATATTACTACTACTCCATAAATTGAGCTATGGGAGTGTGTTTATGGGAGGAGTATTAACATGCAAAAAAAATTAATTAAACAATAATTATTTTTTATTAGACAAAAAAGCAAGAATAATAACAATTATGCCAGTATTTTCCCACTAATACCATGCGGGCGAAGCCGCGGGTAAAAGCTAGTCTTAAATTTATGTAAACTTCGTCTAACATGCTAACACATTTCCTGTAAAAATACATCAAAAAACACTTTTTACACAATCACACCACTAGATATAATCATACGATACTATAATGTACTTAAGCTACATATTATGACACCACATAGACAAGTTATCTAACTTCCAAAATCTTCAACCTTCTCCCTGATAACCTAAAAACCGAATCCCAACTCCTTGCTTTCAAAACACAAATTACTCTATAGACCCTTACATCTGTAATACATTTCTATCACAATACCCATACATTTTACTCTATCCACCCAATCTCCCTTCATATTTTTCCTCCGAATACTGAGCGAAAATGACAGCTGCACCTCAGGCTGATAATACTTAAATAAAATCGTCAAAAGCGACGTTTTGTTTTCCCCATTTTTATCCTCTAAAACTGGATCGATTTTTAAGATTTTTCCAACTGTATTAGAGAAAAATGTTCAATGTCTGTACGTTACATTGTATAGATTGCATACGTCTGTTGATGGCGTTCAAACCAGGCAATTTTAAAGTCTTTTGGAGGGTCTCATAAGTCCTGTAAGACCCAATAAGTTGTATGATAAGTCATAAAAGCAAATCATACCGATACGCTAGTGATCGATATCTATTTTTTATTAAAAAAACATTTGTACTAGTGCCAAAATCCTGAAATTGGGGAATACGTTTGTATGGAAAAAAGGCTGCTCTGTTTCCTTTCAAGTTTTGTGTGACAAAGGGTGCGCAACCATTTCCCCAAATTCATTATAGATTTCTATCGCGAAACCTAAACGTCAGCAAACAATAACAATAATAATAATTACAATACATAGAAAGTATGTCGCAAACAATGGCTGCACGTCAGACACATACGTGAACATAATCCGTGCGTTAAGTGAAGTCGGTGCGTGCATGACTGGATTAAAGAAATGCAGGCTAACCTCGATTAGGTGGAGCTTACCTCCTACCTTGTTAATTCTAGGCCTAATCTTAACATCTGGACATGTCCGGCGTGTGGAGTTCATTTGCCTATGTGAAAGTTCTCTTACTCATTAAACGTTGTGTAAATTCGGGATCAGGCCGCTAACAATAACACTCCTTACGTAGATCGCGATAAGGTTTAAATTCCTACTCAGCCGTCTGTATTGATTTATTCAAGAAAAAACATCGTCAAAAAGCGTGTTTTATGTTATTTTTCGAAGTTCAGGCACACATATTTTAAAGTTTTATGATAATTTTCTAAAGAATTTTATATTCTACATTATACAATAAAGCCGTAACCGAAAAGGTGTCCGTAAGTATGAGATTTTGAACTTTAAAGTAGTTTTTATAGAAGATTAATAAATAAAAAATACTCGTTTATTACAAGGGCGACCGTCTCTCAGTATTTAATTAAAGCATCTGAAATATTTCTAAGCGATATAATGTTCATCATCTTTCGTTCATTTATTTTCGCCTCCTTCTTTAGCCAACATTTTGTACAGCGTTACAATTTCCATCGTCGGGGCAGATGTGTGATAATGAAAGACACTGTAACGCTATCTGAAACGTTGGCTAAAGAAAGAGGTAGCGCAACTCGGCAAATCACCCCAAAAATAAATAAGGATAATACTTTTTGCCGTGAAAATCTAAAATCATGTCCGATATATATCATATACTGCAGAACAGGTGTTCTAGCACAGTATATCATGACAAGAGGAATGATGCTGTTCAACGAAATATCGAAAACACTACATACATATATATAACTCTTCTTTATATGGCCTTAATATTTTTGTGTATAATAGATAATTATCTTCCTAGGTGTTAAGTGTCAAAATTATAAAATTAATAATATATATAATATAATTTGATTATTAATCTGTTAAAAAATTATCTTCAAACCAAAGTCACGTGGTATTGCATTGCTTATTAGTGCATCCCCTTAGATGTTGAATGTTGGGAAGTGGCAGGTTTTTTAGATTCGGTCACCAAACACGGCTAAAGCTATTTCAAGCAACGTTTCGATTCTGAATGGTGGTAATTCACCAGAGCGATAAGGAGGGTATCTACTACTCATTGCTAATAATAATTACTAATTTCAAAGTTATCATAAGTATTAAAATTATCCTAAAAATAAGCATAATACATTGAACTAATTTTGTGTTCCCAAGTTTCCAAGAATAATTTCCAAATTTCCAAGAATATCGTATACAACATGGCGTCAATTTGCTTATGCAGACATAATAAAAACGTTATATTCTATCAATATTATGTAATCAATCAAACAGAAGTATTATCGTTAGAAGGTCTTTTTTGCAGAGGTTTCTAAAGGCGAAGTTTTTTTCATTTTATTGACAAAAATAACAATGTTTGCAAGCTCTTTTCCCATTTTTTTCATACAAGATTAATCTCTCGGTCCTCGCCATATTTTTTCAGAGGGTCAAAATATTTCCGCTTCGCAATAAAATGAATATTTCTGAACGTATCAAAAATTAAAAACTCTTTTAGAAAGGTGATAAATACGCTTTCAAATTTTGTAATTCTAAATAAACATATAATTTTTGAAGAATATAATTTTTACAGGCAAACGTAAAGCACTTTTAAAAATAGCTCACCTTACATTTTTTCTAATTAAAAATACTGATATTGAAAAAAAATTCAAACATACTCATATTTTATTAGATCAATGAATTATAAACGTAATTGTCATCTCACTTTTTTGTTATTCCATGAAAAATTATTAAATTCCAAAATTTTATTTTTTTTCAAATTGAGATACATTTTACTTCGTTTGTAATTCATTTATAGATTATAAAGCGTGGTGTTTTCTCTTTCTAACACCGTTTAGATCATATTGCTCACTATGATAGTAAGAGAGACACAATTATTTCTGTGAGACCTATATGAGTTGTTCCGAAAAGCGAACAAATTAGCCTGACGGGAGAATTGGCCAGGAAAATATATTTTCACAAGTCATTCTAGTATTTGTTCATTATCTCTTACGTACAAAAATATTTATTAGAAACGTACATAATTTACGTTCATAATAAGCATAAAAATATGTCTATAAATTGTATATAAAAGCCTTGAAAGTAAAAACCATGTTTGGTTGTTACTATTGTGGAAAATACTTAAGGCAGGAACTGTTAGCACTGATTTATTAGTCCCAAATCCCAATACTGGAAAACATTGTGAGGCAGAAGAGATGAAAGAGAGGCTTGATAAAGATCGACTATTCAGATCTGGTGATAAACGTAGCTAACTCCATTTACAACTAGCTTTATAATATACTAGCAGATCCGGCCACACGTTGCTGTGAATAAAATAATAATAATAAAATAAAATCCACACCTCCCGCTTGGCAGCTGCCCGCTGCCCGCTGCCTGAATTGAATATTTGAATTTCTCGGCTTTTCTCTACTATAATAAGCATGTATTATACATATAAACCTTCCTCTTGAATCGTTCTATCTATTGGTGAAAACCGCATGAAAGTCCGTTGCGTAGTTTAAAAGATCTAAGCGCACAAACATTTTGAGCCACTTCATTTTATACTATGATAGATATTGTATTTGGTTGTTTTACCCTTTAAGAAATGTAAATTGTTATTAAATGTTTAATCGTATTTATTTATTTATAAATAGATTTTCTAGAAAATTCTTTAGTTTAACACTTTTTTAATTATATTTTTTTATTGGTGAATACAACATAACATAACATAATATAACATTAATATTTCAAAAACGTTCTCCCAATAAAGCAGATGTGTGTGTTTAGGACATATTACAAGGGTGTATACAATTTTTAATTGATACCGCCGCCCCGGGAACCATTTATTGGATAACCAACACCTCTGCCATAGGACTTAGCACTGGTGCCCGGGTTCATGGGGGTGAGGTTTGTCTGGATCTGGCGGCGGGTGACCTGGACAACACTAAACCCTAAATTTCTATCCACCCCTCTTACCTTTTTCATTTCCAGAACTTCCTCTCCTTCTTTTCTTCAAAAAGACCCTCCATACGGCATCCCCAAAGATTATACTAGCCCTGAAAGAAGTTATTTTTCTTGATGCCTCCTGTGTGAAGCTAAAGTAAAATAAAAGGGGGTGAGAATCTCCCTCTCCCCCATTGACCTCAGTATTGTGTAGAAAAATAAGAGAACATGACTTGTAGATTACATTAATCGAAAACACAAAAATATTATTAGCACCATTTCTTTTATCAATGTGATGTAAATAATTAAAAAGTTGTAAATAGAGGTCCAAAAAAACTTTCTAATAAATTTTACAACCCTTTCCCCCCTTGCCCTCCCCCAGGATCGAACTCATCTCCCCCCCCCCCCGAATGCTGTAGCTACGCCCTTGATTTATTATGTATATTTCCAGTTCGTCTTTGATTTATTGAATTTCTTTTTCAAAAGTGGATCTACATATTTAACTGCACGGAAGGTAGATACAAGAAGGATATAGTATCATATCTTTTCAATCAATATTAATTTCACCCATGTCTTATTTTATAATAAGTTTGTACTTGTATCTCTTACTTTTACATCCTTATAGAGATTTCAGAGCTCGTGGTACCAACCAAACCAAATAAATATACCACAAACAATAATAATTGCATGTCACAATTGCATGACACTGCATATATACATTCGTTTGATATTCATCCCAACTTATTATTAAAGGTATTTTTCTTTGAAATTGGTAAATAATGCACAAAACATTATAATTTTATAGTAAATATCATTTCGAGATGAACTGTCGGGTCAACTATTTATTTATACCATTGATTTTAAAGAAATTAATATTAAATCCATACTATTTAACTTAAATAATTATGCAATACTCATCCAAGACAAATCTTGTTTAGTATTCCGTTACAAAAAGGCACAAAATTTTACAAATAATTGTTTAACTCTGATTAACTAAAAAAAAAGTTCTTTAAAATATCTATTGGCGAAAATGTACCAACTCTCTTATTGGTTTAAGCGCCGAAATAAAACTCAGTAAACATTGACTTAATACATCGATATAGGTTTTCCTGTTTTTTTATTTGTCCTTCGGTAGGCATATTTCAAAACACAAGTCATTAGAGGATAGCAATTAAAGAGCAATCAACGATTTTGAAACGTTAAGAAACGTGAAAACGGTTTAACGTTCAAATGGATTATTTTCAGAAAATATGAATACCGTTAAAAATGTGTGGAAGATTCAAAGTTTATTTTTCTGATTGTATTATAAATGTGTAATTTTAATATTTTCAATAAATTATTTATTTATTTGAAATAACGCTCATTCCGAATTGGTTTCAACTGGCTACAATGTCATCATGACATAGAAAACGCCACTGTCTGGTAACGTACGAGGGCTGTCCGTAAAATAAGGTCTCCAAGGTGCTGCGGTCGCGAGGAACAATTTCACGCGAGATCCGGCGGCGAGTGGAAGCTTCATCGCGAACGGCTGCCACGCCGAGACTAAGCGTCACCTTTAAATAATACCTTTAATTTAATAAAGACAATATTAGCAAATCTCGGTCGAAAATCTGAATACAGAAAAATCAAAAAAGATACGGTCACATCTGGGACTCGAACCCAGGATCTTTACCTTGCCGGGGCGCAACTCTACCAACTTAGCTAATATTATTAACATTATCTTCATTTTCTTAACGCATTTTTTTAATTTTTAAAATAAAGATATACGTTAAGAAAATGAAGATAATGTTGTCCTTTAAACTAAAATAATTTTCACAAGAATGAACCTCAAAATCGGAAATTGTTAAATAGATTATGAGATTTCGTCTTTGCAAACTTTGTCACCTCAGAATACGGTAAAGCGAAGATAGAACCCTCGCAACAATAGTCTAGTATCAGACACAAACAATATCGCAATCGCAAAGAAATGGTTCAAAGTGATGTTAGAACCTTATAAAATAAATGTAAGCTATAAAAACCTGATCATAAAAGTACGAACTTGGTCATACAAGTACGGAAATACAACACAGGTGGCTGTGAAAAATATTTTGGTTATAGAAATGAGCAAAATAAATGATTTTGCAATGAAGGTAATTTAAAAAAAAAATGTCAGTTAGAAACTTGTATAATTAAAGTGACGATTAGCTAAAATATTGAGGAGGTTGTGTTTTAAAGACAATATTATACTATTATTAAGGTTTGAAGATGTTCTTTGTTGGAAACCCGTTACATAAATTGGTTGACAGCGAAGCCAAAAACTGAAGTCGTAGGTGCACCAAGTCAAGTATAAAAATGGTATTGATTTCCCCGAGAAGCTGCGGAAAGAATGGATATTTTAATGGCTGGAGTCTGTAGCCCTGACACTACATTGTGGAGATAATTGAGAGAATTAAAACGCACGAGTTATTGCATAGATTTTGGGGGTGTGTATGACTTTAGTGAGTTTTTGGGGTATAATAATATTCAGGGTGTTAAGGGACGTTCTTGACTTACTTGAACCAATGATTCCTGACATTAATCGGAGTAAAACATGTAAATGAAATTTTGATCTCCAGTGACTTTTTCGATGACCTTTTAGTAAAATCTTTCTGCATGTTGTCACTGGTCACTCAGTCGAGTAACCGCCCGACCATTTACCTCGCCCTCAACTGTCCAACACCTACTATTTTTTTAATGTTTTTATTAAAAAAAAAACATCAAAAATTAAAAAAAAAATTGAGTACTACGAATTAAAAACAAAAATAATTTCCTAATTATAACTATTAATAATTTATTACATTATTAATTTAATTTCAATTCGATCGGTCGGTAGCTGAGTTGGCATCGCGTTTGGGTCTCACTCGGACGTCGCGTGTTCGATTTCTCGGCTGGTTAAGTCCTCCATTACGACACAAGCAACATTTTCCGCTTACTGTGGGTAGTAGGAGATTTTCAAATATTGTCGCGTAATTTGTTACCCGGGAATATTTGTCTTTCTTTAAAAATTTTGATAATTTGTTGTTTGTTTGTCTGTAACAAATTTTTCTCTAAATCTCTAATTATATTTTAGAATTAGGGAAAGCTGAATTTTTGCAGGTGATTAGTACCTACCATCTACCACAGGGAGTATTTTCACAAAAGTCACCACTCCCCCCCCGCATACTTCACCCCATATGCCCTTGCAAATGGGATCGACGAGGAATCTTCAAGAAACTTTGTACCTAGATTTTTGTAAACATTAAAATTCAAATCCGTACACCAAAAGACTAAAGTTTATTCTCATAGTTTATTCTCATAAAAATCAATCGACAGTTTTCCCATTGTGCGACATGCTATTCAAAGCACTAAATAATATATGGAAAATTATCCAAACAAACAAACGAGAATAATTCGTTCTCTATATACACATTATAGTCTGTTCTCTGACCTGACATTGTGTTTTGAAAGCTTCATAAACATTCATGATAATCGATTTCTATTATTTATGACTGTATATGTCACTATGTGGACGGAATACACAAGGACAGAGATAATGAACCAATTACTGGATCGATTTAATAATTTGCAATTCATCAATAATATATATGTAATTGACTATTGGGAAGGAAATAATGAAATAATTTTACTGAAGCTTGACACATTTAATTCTGCAGGCGGAAAAAAAAGAATTTACTCTTTTTGAGATAGATATTATTATAGGAAATGATATTTTTTACTGTCTACATATTTTTTTATATTAGCCCCACATAGGAGGCCGTAAAGAAAAAATCTCTTAGGGCCTATGTCATCATCATGGGGATGCTGTGTAGAGAGCCTTTTTAAGGAAAGAAAGGAGAAGATGTCCTGAGAAGTAAAAAGGCATGAGGGTGGATAGGAATCTAGGGGTCAATGTTTCCAGTAGAAATGTGTCCAGGATGTACGAATCCATCCTTCCCACTGCCGTGAAAGGCGATGGGTCGAGAGAATCCGGCAGAAGAGGTCTAGGTTAGGTCTCCCTCAACCAGTCCCTCCCGATCCGGTCTACCAGTCAGTAGGTGAGCAAGCGCATTGTCCGCCAAGATTCAGACAAACCTCACCCCCATGAACCCGGGCACCCCTGCTCAGTCATCAAACGTAGCGAACCACTCGGGGCGACCTGTAGCAGGTGTGTTGGTTACCCAATAAAAATGGTTCTCGGGGCTGTGGTACCGGTGACACCGGCCCATCTGATTTCGAAAGAGGCTACGTAAAGCCCGGGCAACGCCAGTGATTTCAGCTAGTTATTGTATAAAAAAATGGAAGTTAGAAACAATGATTTCAATGCGTGTTTGTGTTTGTTTTAGCTCCGTGATATAGGCAAAATACTTAGCACGTAAATATTAAATCCTCGAAACAATATTTTTTCAATAGCCCAGAGTCAGTAGGACGTTAGCACCTCAATCCAAAATTTTATTTGATTTAATGGTATTTTATATCATAATAGCATAAAGAAATGAATTCGTATATCTCTGTTACAAAGGGTGATTCCCTGGCACTTGTTTTTGTGACGCAGAATCAATAATATCTTTTTTTCTTTATCAACACAAAGGGGAAGGCCAAGAGCCTACGTCACGTAGTATACAATCAAATAGTTGACGTGTTACTTTATTATTTATTTAATATTTCCCTTCTTATTGACGTCACGATTAAAAAATCATTACCAGACAGACATGATACTCTATTCTCAATCAATATTTCTAAACACGCACATGAATTTTTTTTAAATGTTTTTTTTTTTACGTTAACTCCATACAAAAGGCCCTGATGAAAATAATTTCCCTCTTTGAAGATGCTGTATGGAGGGTCTTTTTGAGGAAAGGAAGGAGTGAACATGGGTCTTGAAGGGACCCATGTTGTAGGAAGGAGGAGACGCAGAGACCGGCAAATCGTTTCATAGCCGAGTCGTAGAACCGACCCGTCCTCATGTGAAAAATCTCAATCGTGTACATATGTTGGGCGCGCGTTGGGCGTATTTCCTGGCTATGCACCGGTGCCGAGGGGATCAATGATCAATGATAAATGACGCTAGTTCCTAGAAGCATCGTCCATTGAAATACCGGTAGAACAAGGACAGCATTCCCAACTGACGCCTTTGCTCTAAAGATTGCAATCCGTTCGTTATGATGGGAGTTTTTCAGTTATTTTGGGGCTCCAGACCAGAGATGGCTGCCAAATTCTACCGTGGGGCGGACTTGCGATTTGTACATGGTTAGCAATTGTGAACTATTAAAATATCTGCGGGTAGGAATTGCACAGAACGCCAAAGTTTTTGAGAGACTAACTTAAATGTCAAACCGCGTTAAATTTCAATAAATTGTTCAATTAGAAAACTTTTTCGAAAAAAGAGAGAGATGTAATCTACCTATGCTGAAAGACAAAGTATTTATTTTAATGATTTTCTGTGAAATATGAGGAAATATTAAATTTAAGTAGTTACTTATGTAGGTAGGTATGAATAGCAATAGAGGAAATATGGTAAATTCTGGATATCCATCTGGGTGATTTGTTTAGTGCCACAAAGCTAAAATTTCCACAATTCCATAGAAATCAACATTCAACCTTTGGTCCCGTACGGCGCAGCTATTAATCACAATATAATTAAATTCGGTTCAACCCTTGCAAGCAATAATACAAACACAAAACTATAAAGGTACCCGATATCTCAAAATGTCGCGTTTTACTTCACGCGAGACGCCAGGGAAAACAATCTATAAATGAGTAACTTAGGTTCACAACTTCTGAAGCGTTGACTCTGGATCAGGGGCGTAGCTACCGCCGTATCAGCCGTATCAATGATACGGGGGGCCCGGGCTACAGAGACCCCTAACGTGTGTAAGCAGAAATCAGTAAAATGTTTCCACAATGTCACTTAATCTCGTGCTTCCCGGGAAAAAAACTGTCATACGTCCCTATAGAGTTTTCACATCAGAAATGACAAAGATCAAAAAAAGCAATCTCTTTTTTTCCCGGGTTAAGCGTGGGCCCAAAAGTTGGCAACATCCTATATCGGCAATTGCAGGATTCCCCCGTTTAAGTCATTCATAAAACAGGGGAATCCCGCAATAACCGATGTACAATGACAAACCACGGAGAGCAATATTTACGCGTTTGATTAGTGAAAAAAATGAGTTAAAGGAAAAAAGATTATCCCAGTGTAGCTATGAAAAGAAAAGGTAAACAGAAAAGGGTTATAAAAAAATTGCCCAAAATTTCTTCATTTTTTCAGCAATCAGCTTCTGTGAGTGATTTAGATTGCAATGGTAAGTAGGTACTACCTACTTATCTACCAGTAGCGAAGGGTGAATTTAGTTTTTTGAAAGAACAATGGCAACCTTCAATTCATGAAAATACCTGATCACGTATTGTACCGTTTATAAGGGCCCCAACTAATTTTGATACATTGCCCCTCCAAGGCACGCTACGCCACTGCTCTGGATGTATGGTTTTGAAATAGGAATATGCATAGTTTCTACCGGGATGTCGTTTATCCAGTTCCCTAACCACCAGGGGCGTGCACTCCATATAGGCACATAAGCACTGCCTACCCTGACGTATTTGTAAAATATAAGTAGGTAAATAATATTATAATTTATAAAATTATTGCTAAAAATAAATACATACTTTCAAAAATAAGCGCGAAAAAGCTGAGCAACCGAAACTATGCAAGCGCCACATCAAATGGCAAACTACAAACGCGGCATAAACTGTAACTAGAAACTACACGCGCGCCCTCCGACTGCCTCACTAAAATGTGGCCTAAGCAGGAATTATTTCTGACTAGAGGTAACTTCATACAAGATATAATTCAATGTTTACGAAATGCACAAAGCATCGAGTAGAACTGTCGTTTTGAATTTGCCTCTATGAGGTTTTTTTTGTTAGTATTAAGCAGTGCTTTCTAGAACTTCTTCTTGTTATGTATTTCTATCAAATAGTTGTCTTTCATAAATGCTAATTGTCGGTTCAAAAACGTTTGTCGTACTTTAATTCTGAAATTATCTGATAAAATATGGTAACCACATCACCTTGTTGGAAAAGTAATTGATATTTGGAAAAGTGGCAAGAAAAATAGCAAATTCGAGTGCATTTGTTTTTGAAAAACCGAAGAAGAATTGGGACCACAAAATATGGCGCCACTTACGTTAAGCTAGCGTGAGGAGCATCGGTTGACAGGCGTAAGTTGGATTTATAATTTCATGAATCTCTCCGGGTATGGAGAGATTGATGGTAATATGATTATTATTGTAACTGGAAGTTGTGAATAATAATACCACAAGTCTATATATATTATGGACCACTCAGTGGCTGAGTGGGCATCGCGTTTGGGTCCCACCCGGGAGTCTCGTGTTCGATTCCTCGGCTGGCTAAGTCCTCTATCACGACACAAGAAACATTTTCGGCTTAGTGTGGTGGTAGTAAGGCATTTAAAAATTTGTTGGGGTTATTCGTAACCGATTCTTTAAAAAAATATACATGACGTCTAGCCTATCGCGGTTATTTTGTCCCGGTGACTAGCTGTCACTGGATCGCCTGATATTATTTTTTTGAGGAACTGGTTATTTTTGTAACCAGTTCCTATCGGATTTATAAAATGGTCACCGATACTTAAACTGGGCGAAGCCGAACCAAAAGCCACCGCCGGGCCTAGCAGCAAAAACCTGCGGAAAGGGTTTTTAACTGCTAGTCTAATTAATATTCTCTGAAGGTCGTCATCACTCATTCCAACATGTTATATACATTGATGACAGCAGCTTATGAGTCCTTAATCGATAGCTTTCCGTAATCTAATTTAATTTCCTTGTCAGGGAATCTATTCTATGAGACAGATTGACAGTTCGTTGCCAATGTGACAGTAATGAATAGGTTGTCAGCATAGTTTGGTGGTCTCGCCTCGTGTTACGGAACGTGTCGGGTAATTTGTGGGAATCTGTAGAAGCCGGGTTTTCTGGAATCTGGAACGATTAACAATAAAGTTAAAACGGTCGTCAGGGATGCGCCAAGTCCTATTATTAATTAGCACTATCAATTTTAGGCAGTGTTATCTTATGAGTCTACTGTGAGTGAGATGTATCGTCGGGATATATGTTGAACTTTCAAAAGGCTCTCAAATGAATAAAATTTTAGGTTCATACTACTGGATATAAGGGTAAGTAATTGACCTCTTGAACATCCGGTATTTATCAGTAGTCGGATGGTTTTCTCTGAATAAACGTACAAACACCCTTCACACAGCTTTATTTTTGTGTAAAATTATTTTCCTCACGATGTATATTAATGTAACAATGTAGTTTTAGAGGCCTCCGGTCTCTTAATTCCTTTTTTTTTTTAACGTTAGCTCCACACAAACGGTCCTGTGGAAAAAAAATCCCTCAAGGCCCATGTCATCTTTGGGGATGATGTATCGAGGGTTATTCAGGGGAAAGGAATGAGAGGAAGTTCTGGGAAGAAAAAGATATGAGGGGTGTAGGAATCTGGGGGTCAATGAGTCCAGTGACGGACGTATGAATCTATCCTTCACACTGCGGTGCAAGGCAATGGATCGAGAGAGTCCGGTTGGAGAGGTCTAGGCTAGGTCTCCCTCCACCAGGCCCTCCCGATCCGGCCCGCCACGCAGTAGGTGGGCAAACACAGGCCACCAATGCCTAGACAAACCTCACCCCAGGAACCCAGGTTTCACCTACTAAGTTGGGGTGACCTATGGCAGGGGTGTTGGTTATCCTTAAATGGTTCCCAGGGCGGCGGTACCTATAACCGCCCACCAAACTGGTTGAACTCAAACAAAATGATATTTCTGAAATGTTCCTTTACTATTCTTTCTTCGACCAACACATACTAAAAAGAAATTAGAAATTTAAGACGTTTAAAAAAATATATATTGATGAATTCTTTGACCAAAGCAAAGTTTTCTTTATTCATTGATTTTTTAATTACATAAATTAGTAATATAAATAAACAATAAGCAACAGGTAAAAAAGAGTATTATTGATAAAAGTTGTCCTTGGCGTTGCAGTGTAGGCAGGCACCACACGTTTTTTTATTATTGGTGACAACCCTAACAGTCGTTTTCTCAATGTTTCAAGTTTGCCGCAAAAAACTTTACATTATTTGATTATTGCAAAGAACCGTTCTAAAACGTGTCATTATGATTTGTCAGTATACCTATTCAGGAATTACTAAAACTTATCATTTAAAGACAAGTAGGTACTTACTTAAACCGAAATAATAATTTAACCTTAGAAAAAGAAGAAAAAATCTTTCGGTTTTTTTTTAATTTAAGAGTGGGAAAGGTTGCTATGGGTATGTATATAACAATACATTTTATTTATTTATTTATTTGAAAAAAAAAAAAAAATCAAAAACAAAACAAAAACAAAATCAAAATCAAAATCAAAATCAAAATCAAAATCAAAATCAAAATCAAAATCAAAATCAAAATCAAAATCAAAATCAAAATCAAAATCAAAATCAAAAACAAAATCAAAATCAAAATCAAAATCAAAATCAAAATCAAAATCAAAATCAAAATCAAAATCAAAATCAAAATCAAAATCAAAATCAAAATCAAAATCAAAATCAAAATCAAAATCAAAATCAAAATCAAAATCAAAATCAAAATCAAAATCAAAATCAAAATCAAAATCAAAATCAAAATCAAAATCAAAATCAAAATCAGAATCAATTATCAATAGCAATATCAAAATCAAAATCATAATCAAATCTAAAACAAAAATAGAGTAAAAAACAAAACATACCACCATGCAAGATGGAAAAACTGTAAACTGGGAAAAGTGCAATACATGTGAAATAAATCGAAGCCGAGCTATGCAGTTGGATAAATGAAATTTGTGGTTCTTCTTTCTGATATAAATTCTACTATGGCTTGTTTATATTTAGTGAATGATGTGTTAAATATGTCAACAACATCTTTATAGTCATTACCCAAATTTTGTATACGGCGAACGGGGGTATACAATTGTGATTCTGTGTTGGAGTTGTCACAATAGAATGGTAGATAGTGCCTCGATGTTGAATTGCGAGGTATATGGAAAGAAATCAAGTATAAAAGTTCAGGGCTGTCAATTATTGAATTTATGATTTTATGTAAACATGTTAGGTCATATACTATTCTACGTTCGGATAATTTTAATAAATTAAGTTGACATAGTAGATAATCATAGTTGATACATTCGCTTGTAATACCCATTCTGAAATTAATATATCCTAAGAATTTTTTTTGAATTCTTTCTATCGTGATTGAATGACTAGCATAACTAGGTGCCCATACTGTCGAGTTGTACTCGATTTGACTCCTAACCTATTTTCTACGTACCTTGGATATGGGTAATATACATATATAAAAAAATAGATTTATATTATTTTATCAAAGGAAGCAAATACTTTGTGGTGTGACATTATATATTAAATGAAAAACACACTTTTTAAAACACCACTTTATTTGAATTAATAATTATTACACAACCAACCAGGTTTCGCTTAGCTCAAGCTTCATCAGGGCTATTATATTAACTAAAGATAATTACATACAGACACACATATATATAAGAAATTTAAAAAAATGAATGAAAGAGATAGCAATAGGGTGTCGCCTATTCTACTGCTATCTCTTTCATTCATTTTTTAAATTTTCTTATATATTTATATGTGTCTGTATGTAATTATCTTTAGTTAATATAATAGCCCTGATGAAGCTTGAGCTAAGCGAAACCTGGTTGGCTGTGTAATAATTATTAATTCAAATAAAGTGGTGTTTTACAATGTGTATTTTTTCGTTTAATAGATTTATATTATTTATATTCAAATAACCCTATACGTTGAATATTTATTGTGATCTGTCAATATTTGTCAAATATCGTGATATTTATTGAACTTCTAGGCTAGCGTATTGATGGATCACAATACGAATCACATACGTCTAGATTCCTAAATTCCGTATCGTGAATAACGATACTCATAAAGTTAAAAATAAATATTCAACCTAGACTTGCAAAAAACTCAATAGATGTCGCATACCAAAAATAAAATGAATAAAAAGATATCCAGACACTATCTAGATAGCATTTAGTTCGAGTATGAATCTTGTAATCAAACATAAAGATAGCCGCCAATAAAATATGTGTGAGAAAATGAAGATAGTACCTACATATTGGTAGTTCTTAGTGGAAATATGAAACAGTTAAAAATGACCGAATCGGATAGGGATACCTGAGCTAAGTTGGTAGAGCCGCGACTCGGAAAGTCGAAGGTCGAGTCCCAGAGGTGCCAATATCTTTTTCTGATTTTTTAGTTTCCAGAATATCGATTGAGTTTCGCTAATATTATGGCGAATAATATAAGTTGTTTGTTTTTAAGATTACAATTTTATAATTAGTCGATTTACATTACAAAGGAATGATCTAACAACAATGGCGTCATACGTAAAACTTGACAGACAATTAAAATTTGACAATGGAGTTTTAAAAAAGAACGTAAAATGAAACTATTCTAGTTTCTATCTAATAATGCAATGCAATGTAAGAGTGCAACTATGCGGTACTAATAAGTTTTTTTTTTATTTGTGTATTATTAGTGCACTTTTTTTTTCTTTTTTTTTACAGTTTTACAACATAACATATACATTAATATTTCAATCACTCTCCTAATAAAGCAGCTGCTTGTGTTTAGGAGAGGACAACCAAAAAAAATTACATTTGTTTAAATTAAAACAAAAAATATTAGTAATTTAACAAAAAATATTAGTGATTTTATGAGAAAATACAGATAAAAGTAATAAAAATATTGGTTAGTTAAAATAAATTATTTTACAGTATTGATAAGGCAAAAACATATTTCTAAATATGCAATACATATTTCTAAATATAATATACAATAAGTTAAGTTATGAGGTGGTACTAGAATATTTTAATTTTTTTTTTTAATATTTTTCGTAGCATTCTTCCGATCGTATATCAAGGGGTTATTTATTAAATAATTTTATACCCCTGAATACATAGTGATGCTGTGCTGTTGTGGTTCGCACTAGTGGCACGGTAAATCCTCCAACAGATATTATTATTTTGCTTATATTTAATTGTGGTAAATTATTTTTACTAAAGAAATCTTTATGTATTTGTAATAGTGCAATTTTGTCATAGATTTTTGTAAGTGGGGGAACCAGGAAATCTTGAAAAACATTTATAGTTGGATAGTCGTAGGGCTTTTTTAGGATGCTTGTTATTAATATTTTTTGAATTGTTTCCAATGGGAGAAGGGTTGCTACTTACTCTATTTTTCTATATTCAATGATATATCGATCGTCTAGTGTCTAGTTGATTAGTCACACATCTCAAAAACTAAGGTTTGAGATAATGAGGAAAGCTATATTCAAATGCTCAACATATATAAAATATATTGTTCACGTGTCTTCAGAACTTCCTATCCTTCCCTTCCTTAAAAATACCCTCCACACAGTATCTCCTAAGATGACATAGGCACTGAGGGAAATTATTTTCGTAAGGGCCTCCTATGTGGAGCTAATGTAAAAACGAAAAAATAGTACAAATTTCGATTTTCCGGAGATATCTGAATCAACTGGACGAACGATATCCAGAATTAAATTATAAAGTACATTTATTTGAAAAGGTACGAAATGGTATATGTAAAAATCGGTTGCACTGGCCAGTCATGTTTCCGCTACTGTATCTACATTTTACCAATAACTACACATTGAAGGATTTTACATTCGGTGTGGAAATGTACATTTATACACTGCCTGGTCGGGTTGGTACTCGAACGCTGTATGGCGAGGGTAAGTACGATCCTGGGGCGCCGCAGTCATCATTATTATTTATTTTGTGCGGTGCACACGGGCGGCCATGCTTAGTCGCGGCCACATACGCGAAACGCCAAATGATTTAAGGGTGTTGGAATAATAAAAAGAAAACGGCAGAAAACTTAGATGCATCTTCTTGGCATAGTTAACTTTTTAGGCGGCAGAAATGAAAAACTTATGTCTCCTAGGTTCTCTCTAGAGACATTTGTAATCTGTAAATATTGGGACCTGCGTTCCCCAGCGTTATAGGATGCTTATTGAAAGACTTAGGTTTTTAACCTTTATCCGCATGAAAAAGATATTCTGCAATCATGATCTCAACCTTGGATTACGAATGCGAATGGTCAGATGCTACGTGTTTTCGATAATGTTTCATGGAATGTAAGCATGGATGCTTACTAAAGAACTGATTAGGCGACTTGAGGCATTCGAGATGTGGATAGACATAAGAATACTTAAAATAAGCTAGATGGACAGGGTTACGAATGAAAATGTTATGGTTCGGATGAATAAAGAAAAATAAATTATTAAAACTATACAAATCCGAAAACTTCAATATCTTGGACGTGTAATGAGACATCCAGAGAAGTATTAGATCTTGCATCTCATACTGCAGGGAAAGATTGCCGGAAGACGGAGAACCTCATAGCTGAAAAACCTGAGACAGTGGTTTAGGCAGTCTACAGTAGAGCTGTTCCGGGCCGCAGTAAACGTCCGCATAGCCAACATGATAGCCAAGGTCCGTTAAACGGACAGGGCACAAGAAGAAGAAGAAGAAGGTTTTTAAAAACACAGTGACTGTATATTGACGTATCGTAAATATAACCCTTGGTTTGATTAAGAGTGTGAAAGAAAGATAGCTGAAAAGAATACACTCAGAAAGAAGTACTTGGAAAGGCCAACAAGAAACAAAAGACAGGCGTACGAACAAGCGAGAAAATATACAAATAAGCTGATAAGGGGAAAGAAAAGAAAATTCTTGAATGATATACTGCTGAAAATGGAACAGGACTTTGTTGATAATAATTCTAGAGAAGCATATAGGGGAGTAAACTTCTTCAAGAAGGGTTTCAAACCGAATACAACACTATGCAAAGACGTTGATGGTTCAATTATATCCGATAAGGAACGAATTAAAACAGTGTGGAAAAACTACTTCTATAAACTTCTCAACCCTAATAGCGACCTGAGAAGCCATCCTACTAACATCCCCACTGAATCAGTAATGAAGAATCTGCGAACCCACCAACAATGCCAGAAATAAATGCTGCACTAAAGAGACTCAAAAACAACAAATCACCTGGGAAAGACAACCTGCCGGCAGAGTTGTTCAAATATGGAAATGAGCACCTAAGAAATTTGCTACATAATTTAATAACAAAAATATGGACCTTGGAAAAAATCCCAGAGGAATGGCAAATGAGCATTATATGTCCAATTCACAAAAAAGGTGACAAACTAAAATGCAAAAATCATAGAGGCATATCACTTCTATGCACAGCATTTAAAATCTACACCATGATACTGAAACAAAGAGTTGATAAGTATGCAGAAAACCTATTGGGAGAGTATCAGGCAGGCTTCCGCACCGGTAGATCCACAACAGACCAAAACTGTTCACCGTCAGGCAGATCTTGGCAAAGTGCTGGGAGTTTGATATAGATATTTTTTTTTTTTTTTTTTTTACAATAAGTTTATTTTAATACAATATTACATATTTTATATACTCTCCTAATAAAGCTAGTGCTTGTGTTTAGGAGAGGACAACTTGATAATAACTTTCTTTTTTTTTTTTTTCAAAACCTTATAACAAACTTAAGAACTTAACTTATGAATAGATTTAGACTTAATAACATATAAGATTATAAGGGTAATTAAACAAAATATATATAGGATGTACATAAAACCTTTGGAATAACAAACAGTCAAAAACATATATAATAAAAGTTAAAATTATATGGTGGGACTACCAAAATATATTTTAATTTTTTTTTTATATTTGTCGTAATTTTTTTCTGTTCGCATATCGGCGGGTAATTGATTAAATAATTTTATTTCTTTATATACATAGTGTGAATGCTGTCGAAATGAGATCCCTGAGGCGAATGTGTGGCAAAACCATGTATGATCGTGTGAGAAATGTGGATATCCGCAAAGAATGCAAGGCTGATGTAAGCATAATGAGTAAGATTAAGAAAGGGACCCTCAGATGGTTTGGACATGTAGAGCGAATGAAAGAAGAAAATAATGTGAGAAGAATATATGACGCAAATGTGAATGGAAGAAGAAGTAGGGGACGCCCGAGGAAGACATGGCACGATCAAGTGAATCAGATACTTGAGTCGGGCCATGTCAAAAGTCGGAATAATAGAAGAGTATGTATGAGACGATGTATGAATGTGAGTGAAGCAAAGACTGTGTGCCAAGACCGAGTTGTTTGGCGGTCCGTCCTCTCTGCCTACCCCTGCGGGGAAACGGCGTGATGGTTAGTTAGTTAGTTAGTTAGTTAGTTATATACATAGTGATTCTGTGCTGTTGTGGTTCGTATGGGTGGTATAGTTAGTCCACCAATAGAAGTATTCCTTATGCTAATATTTAGCAGTGGAGTAATATTTTTTTTGAATATATCTTTGTGTAGCTGAAGTAGTGCTATTTTTTCGTAAATTTTTGTAAGTGGGGGAACAGGGAATTCTTGGAATACGTTTATTGTTGGGTAGTAATACGGTTTTTTTTGGGATAATTTTTATAAGAATTTTTTGAATTGTTTCGAGTGGGAGAAGGTATGATTTATATGCACCCCCCCAAGCTATGATTCCATATTGTAATACCGAGTGCGCAAGTGCAAAGTAAATTTCTTTTAATATTTTTAATGTGATAGTATTTCTAAGTCTGAAAAATATATATATTAGTTTTCTCATTCTGTCTATTGTGGAGTTTATTTGATTTTTCCATTTAATGTTATTGTCGATAATTATTCCAAGATATTTTATTTGTTCTTTACTACTAATATGTATACAATTTGAGTTACAGGGTGTGATTTTAAGTAGACAGTTTCTGTCGTGAACTTTAATGTTTACATTTATATTTGAAATATGTTCTGTTAGGCTCAGAGGTAGAAAATGAGTTTTTTCAACATTTAAAGAAAGTAAGTTTTTGTCAAACCATTGTTTAATGATATTTATTGCATTATTTGCCGATATTTCGGCTTCTTTCCAAGAGTTTTCTTCAATTGTTAATACTGTATCATCCGCATAAGATATAATCTTTCCGACGATTGGGAGTTCAAAAAGTTCATTTACATATAATAGAAATAGTATTGGGCCCAGTACAGTTCCTTGTGGGATTCCAAAATTATTTTTTTCTATATCACTTAACTCGTTATTTATTTTCACTTGCTGTGTTCTTTGATATAAATAACTATTTATCCACGATTTAGCTTTGTCGGTTATTCCTATATTATTTAGTTTGTTGATTAATTTTGAGTGTGAAACACTGTCAAAAGCTTTACGGAGGTCAATGAATATACTTAAGCATTTTTTCCCTTTATCCAATGCTTTATAAATAACTCTAGTTAATTCCGCTATTGCGTCTTGTGTGCTCATTTTTTCTCTAAAACCGTATTGACTAGGATTAATACATTTTTTATTTTCCACATAATCTACAATTTGTTTCTTTATTACTCTTTCGTATATTTTAGCTACATTGGATATTAACGATATTGGGCGGTAATTGTTTATTTCTTTCGAATCTCCGGATTTATACACAGGTGTTACAATGGCTTTTTTGTAATTTGATGGGAATATTCCATTTTCAATGCTTACATTAATTATATGAGTAATTGGTTTAGTTAGTGAGTTAGAACATTTTTTTAGGATTTCTGTAGTTACACCATCATATCCAGGTGCAGCACCATTTTTTAGTGATTTTATTATGTTTTCAATAGTTTCCTCCGTAATCGATTTAAAAACTGATAGATTGTTTTCACTTAGTTTATCTTCATGTATATCATCTGGTTGATAATTTTGATCAATTTTGTAAGCAAGTTTTTGTCCGACGTTTACGAAAAAAATATTAAAAATATTTGCACACTTCTTTGATTCGTGGATAGCATTTAATGTGGTTCCATTGTTGTTTATAAGATTTATAATTGATTTATTTTTATTATTTTTATTCATAATTTCGTTTATGGTGTTCCATATTTTTTTAGTGTTTTCCTTTGTAAGGGTTATTTTTTCTTTGTAATATTTTTCTTTCGTATCTTTAATAATTTTTGTGAGTTTATTTCGAAATATTTTATATTCAGTTTTAATGTGATTATTGTTTGGTTTTTTTTTTGTTTGAACGAAGAGTTTTTCCTTTTTCCGGATGGATATGATTAGACCTTGCGTAATCCATGGTTTAATTTTCCTTAATTTAGCATTAGTTTGGAGATTAATATAGGTGGTACAGTCAGCGATATTAGTAGTTACTGTTTCTTCAAAATAATTTGCACATATATCAGGGTTTCGGCAATTTAATATTGATGTCCATGATTCATTGCGTAATTTATTATTTAATTTATGATAGTTCAGTTTAGAAATGGTTTTAATATTTTTTCCAGGATCATAAATTTCTGAGTTTTTACATAGATCATAAACAAATATATTCGTATGATGATCTGTTATATCGTTTTTCCATATGATAGATTTAATTTTATCTGTGTTTTTAATATTGGTCCAAATATGATCTAGGCACGATGGTGCTTGTTTTGCAATTTCTCTTGTGAACTTATTTATACATGACATAAAATTCATTTCATTCATCGTGTTTATATATTCAATTTTATTTTTACAGTGATTATTTGGGCCAATATTAATATTCATGTCACCTATTAATATACAATTTAAAGTATTCTTATTACAGAGAATTTTTTTTAACTCTTCTATAAATAGTTGTACATTTGAACTGTGTGTGCGATACATAGCGATTATATTAAAGGGCCTATTGTTTACATTAAAATTGATTGACAGACAGTTTACGTTACATATGGGTATTTCGATAACGTTGATATCGGTAAATTTGTCAATAGTATATACTACAATTCCACTATTTTTATTAATCTGATAATTTGTAACATATTGCTTGTAGTTGGGAATAATTGGTATGTTTATGTTCGAATGTATATGGGCTTCGGATAATATTATAAAATCTGGTTGTGAACAGAGTGTATTTAGTGATACAAGAAATTCATCCATGTTTTTATTTACACTTCTTATATTTAGGTGTAAGATTGTTAATCGATTTTTTATATTTTTATATATTTTACTGCATTCTATTGCTGTTTCACATACATATTCTTCTATATTTAGGTTTTTATCGATTTCGTTTAAGTTAATATTATTCATTGCATGTGTTAAAATTTAAAATTTGTACAATAGGTATTAATAGCAGTAAAACCATCATAATTTGTTCTGCAATATTCTTGCTTGAGTAAAATAGAACATAGTACATACATACATATATCAATAGTACAAGTGAACATATACTGTAGAGATTTATTGCATATAGAATATTGGCAGCGTGATACATGGGTTAGTAATGTATATAATAATAATTTTGAAGTAATATATCTATAATTAGACTTTAGTAGTCTATAATTTACTAGCCTTCGGTAAACACAACTGTGTACCTATTGGTATTGTATTATCTATTTTCTGGTAGAAATATAGAAATGTTGAATGTAGACGTAATGTAATGGAAAAAGAAACATAATAATGTAGTATGTAGTAGAAATGTTTTATCATGAAGATATACACCAACTATTCATAGATTTCAAGCAAGCATATGATAGCATAGATCGGGAGTGTCTATATGACATACTACTTCAATTCCAGATTCCACCTAAATTGGTTAGGCTCATCAAAGCCACAATGTCAGACTCAAGATGTCAGGTCAAAATAGACGGGGAATTGTCGGAAGAATTCTCAGTATCGCAGGGACTAAAACAGGAGGATGGTCTGGCTCCCACTCTCTTCAACATAGTGCTCGAACATGTAATAAGAAAAACGCTAATAGACACTGGTTCCAATATTTGTTTCAAGAGCAGTCAAGTTGTCGGATATGCGGATGACATTAACATTGTCGGAAGATCAATTTCAGCCATTAAGGAGGTCTTCGACCCTTTAGAAACAGCGGCACGGGAAGTAGGACTGCGGGTTAATGTTGACAAAACGAAAATGATGGTACAGAGCAGGAACCCTTCACACAGAAAAAGAAGTAGTGCACAATTTAAAGACAATTACTCATTCGAAGTGGTCGATCAATTCACCTACCTGGGCTCTAGTCTGACAGAGAACAATGAGGATCCAGCAGAAATCAGAAGGAGAATCACAGCAGCCAACAAAACATACTTCTCTTTGCTGCCAGTGTTTAAGTCACGTAGTGTCCACAGAAAAACCAAAATAACCATATATAAGACCATTGTCAGAACTGTATTGGCATATGGATGTGAGGCGCTGACACTGACGGTAAAGATGGCTGAAATTCTGGATACTTTTGAAACAAAAGTGCTGAGAAGAATATGTGGACCCGTGAAAGAGGGTGAACAGTGGCGCATCCGGCACAATGCAGAATTGTATGATATTTATAAGGCCCCTAGCATCTCAGCACATATGAGACTCCTCAGACTGAGATGGGCTGGGCATGTACAGAGAATGCCGGATACACGCGTCCCAAAAAGAATTTTGACTGGACACCCAGGTGGAAAGAGAAAAGTGGGAAGACCCAGACTGAGGTGGGAAGACGAGGTAAGAGGGGATGCAGCACAGCTTCTCCAGGTACGAAATTGGAAGTCAGCCGCTGAGGACAGGAGGAGTTGGAGGCGACTATTGCAGGAGGCCAAAGCTCGATATGGGCTGTAGCGCCATCGAAGAAGAAGAAGAAATATAATAATACTTCTGAGAACAAACGTCCTCCAGGCTAAAGACTAGTTTTGGTCTGCGGAGCTCCTAAACCCTGATGACTTAGTACATTTTTCTTCAATCACATTCGGCACAACTCAGCAATGAAACCATCTTACGTGAAGAGCCCATAGACTCCTTTAGTAAAAAATGAACTAAATCATATATTATTATGATACATTACACAAGAAAGAACGAATTTTATTAAAATCCACTGATTTTTTTTTATCTACAAATCTGCACTTAAGGTGCGCGACGCCGAATCGCGAAGTTAAGATTTTCCATATATCTATCTATCTATCTGCTTAAAATGAAATAAATAAATTATTGAAAAATTGTTATTTATGATGATATTTTGATATTTGGAACAATTTTGAATTTTTCTATACTTTTTATATTTCTGACCGTTACCGGTTTCAGCCTATCATGGTCATCTTCAAAATGGTACTATGATAATGATTACTTTTATTTAAGATTATAATAAACTATTTTTATTTTAAATATATTTTTTAATGTTTCTGCTCAGTAACCATAATGTTTAAGATGAAGGTATATCATTCAATTTATATTTAATTTTTTAAACTTTGCTATTTTAACAATGCAATGTCGTCGATGTCAATGAAAATATATATTTTTTATCTTAGTTTTTTATTACTTTTTTTAAAGCCCGTTGAGTTTTTACATTTGGTACATAATGTTTACAATTTTTACATAAGGATTAGTAATAAACAATAGGTTAATAAAAATAATTTCTTACCTTCCAGTCGTTTACAATTGGATAAAAAGAATGATTTACAATTGAATAAAAATAATGGTTTACAATTGGATAAAAAGAATGGTTTACAATTGGATAAAAAGAATTTTGGAGAAAGAGCAATATTTCTCATATTTTCCGGTGCATCGGTATTGAAATATCCAATAAGTTGTATGAAGTTACTTGTTACAAATAAATTAAAATAACAGAAGCATTATTTTTTAGTGAAAACTTCTTTAGCACCGTTGTGATTTGAAACTCAATGAAACGAAAAATAGCGACACTAAAAACAGACAAACACATACATCTATAGGATTTAGCCTGCGAGAGAATGAGATAGTATAATCGATCTCCTCTTTGTGCGGTACTTCGTCTATCTATTTTAGTTTTCTGAAGGTTTCACTTCTGCAGTGTGTGAATTGTACACTCTGATTTTTTGTTTGTTTTGGAGATGCGATGGCGCTACCTCTAACGACGGCCCTGCATTGTCTATTTATATTGGGTAGGAACTGTAGGCATGGCCTGGGAATTTATATAGCTGGCATCTCCGCAATGCGGAAGGGGGTATAATCTGGCAACCCTGAAATGTGCCAGGATCACCGGATGTTAACAGGAAATTGGACAAACGAAATCAAGTAGATAATATTTAATACATTTTTGAAAATGGAATATTTTTACTGCCATCTTTGATTCTTCAAAAGTGATAAAATTGGAAATGTAAAACTTTTACGATAACTTTTGATGCTTTTATAGTGATACATTTTGAAAATGGAATGTTTCAACGATATCTTTGATTCTTCAAAAATGATTCATTTTGAAAATGGAATGATTTAACGATATCGTTGATTCTTGAAAAGTGATTCATTTTGAAAATGGAATTTTTTAACGATATCTTTGATTCTTGAAAAGTGATTATTTTCGTAAATGGAATATGTTATCGATAAAAGTGTACCATTTCGTAATTGGAATGTTTTAACGATTTTATTGGATTCTTGAAAGGGGTACTTATTCATTTGTAATATATTTAATTAGCTCTGCCTGAATTTTATGTCACAATAAAAAAACACAACAGAAGTTAAAACACAACAGAATGAATAAAGACAAACAGTAATTAAATATTTTATTAAAATAAGTACATGGTTTAAAATAAGTTACATGGTTGCATGAACCAGTGAAGTTTATAAATAAGATACACATTTTCGTTATTTGGTTTTGGGGTGTTACGCCGTGTTGCGCTACCACCTTATTTAGCCAACGATTCGAACAGCGTTACAGTGTCCATCATTATCTAGGAAAGAAAGAAGTAGCGCAACACGGCATAACACCCCAAAAACAAATAACGAAAATACTTTTGGAAGTAACAATCTAAAAAAGATACATATTATACAAGAAAAATGATTTTTTTTGCTACAAATTATTAAGCATGCATGCGTTCAAAACACAGACTTTGTCTAGGTTAAATAATTTAAAAGTAAAGGGTCACCCGACAAGCACAATTATATTGTTTGATATTTTCGCAAAAAAAAATTTCGTGAAATAAAATTCAAAACTGCTGTGATGATTTTAACAATAAAGTAAGTTTTTGTAAAACCTTTATTGGGGATGAGTTGAAAAACAAACATGAAAATTGCGGACGTTGAATAAATTATATTAAATCAGATATGGAAAACAATATCGTAATTATACGTAATGACTATATTAAAATGTCATCATCCATCATTCAATTTGACGAATGACAAGCAAGAAATGTATATTTTACTATAGTATCATTATAAAACGGTATTGAATATGTTTTTAAGTTTTTAAAATCGTTTTATATCCACAATTGGAATAATACAAAATCGTCAAATAATTATTAGTTTTTTTTATGGAACACTAAAAGGAATGCCCAAAACTAGTTGAACTATGGCATCGCCATAACTTGAGGCTGAAGGAAAACATATAATGTAATTTTCTTATCATTTGGTCCTCTCCCATTGCAGGTTGGCTATAATCGTAAAAATCATCGCTTGTACCAGTCGCACAGCCAGGTTTCGTTTGTTTATATATTTGTCCATACTTGTTTGCCTTTTATTACTTTTGTTAATTTTCATTTTATCCTGACGAAGAAACCATTGGTTTCGAAACATGTTAATAATTTTGATTGAATAAGTGGTGTTATACAAAGTAATTTTTTGCAATTAATTTTAAAAAAAACTTTACAAACATCGTAACTTCTCCAGTTAATGCGGTAAATGCAAAAGTTGTGTGTTGAAATCATGTTGTTTTAGAAACTTCATTGGGAAATTGCATCATAAAGCCAATAGGTTCTTAAAACATTGACGAAATCGTTTATAACACGCACCGTGGGCAAACATAGAAGCCTTATTGAGACATGTGGACTGTTAGCAGTTAGCATTCTATAAATAGGATTACTGCAACTAAACACGTATAACACCTTCCAGGTAGCTAATTTAACAAGATGTCTATTGGAATATTGCAAACTATAAAGGAACTTGGTAAATATCTAAAAACAATACAAGATTTGCATTTTAATTTGAAAAAAAAGGTTCAGTCAGGTAGACAGCACCTTACGTTTCTGAATAGAAATTAAAAATATCTGTTTGCTGTCAAATAGATGACAATGACATTTATTGTGCTATATTGTTATCGGATTTCAGAAATGCAAGTATGTCTGCGTGATTGAATGCATTAATAAAGAGTCTGTCCGCCGTGTTTTAGATCGATCGGATGTCGGGAAGTTGGTTAATTTCCACCTCAAAGATTCCACTTCATTCATACATTTATTCAATACAGAACACAAAAGTGAAATCAAATTGATGTATTAAAAGAGTTCCCTATGGACGCATTCCGCGAACATTCTTTTTTTTCACCCCCGACGCAAGGAGTTTTTGACTTTCTGTGTGTCTGTGTGTATGTCTGCCTGTGGTATCGTAGCTCCTAAACTAATGGACCGATTATGATGCGGTTTATTTGTTTGAAAGCTGACGTGATCGAGATGATTCTTAGCTACACTTCAAAAATGTTCAGGCGTTTCAAGGTTATCAGATCTTTTTTGAGTCAGGGGTTGCTTAAAATTTTTAAAATTTTACTTATTAAAATGAGTTTTATCTAACGTTCTTAATGAGAGTATAGAGAGTGTCAAAATAAATAGAATATTAAAATATTTGATGAAATTGCAGAACTTATGGTAGATTTACTTAAAAATCTGTAAAGGACTTCGATTTTCACATTAGATGCTGGTAGCCAGATGACGCATCTTCTATTGTCATTGGTTTAATAATATCTAAAGATCAATTAGGTACATAGGTACTCAAAAACTAATAGATGCCTTCATATAAGATTAGACTGAAATTGTCTGTTATTAGATCAAACCAACTTAATGTTGGTGAAGAGTTTTTGGAACATAATCAATTTAAGCATTGACAGAATTGATTGAAAATGTAGCGAAATTAAATGCTAAATCTGTCTTACTTATGCAACAGTCATCAATAGACTGCTGAAGGTGTTTGCAATGTGGTTAGTTATTTATGGGTAGCTATACTACACAAACCTGGAAGTGCTGAGATGACTAATTGCAATAAACTGTTTACAGCAAACCATTTAAAAATTCAGTCAAATATCACATAAATAATATCTGACCTAAATAAAGATAGAAAGATTAAAAAAAAAGAAAATGTGTGAACGTAAAAGTGAAATAAAAATGATAAATAAAATTAATATATGAACAAAATCAACACAAGAATAATTAAGAGGCAAAGTCATGATTCCACCTGCCTAAATACAGAAATTAGTCTACAATCTATCAAGAATATATTTTTTGTTTTTTTTTATCATTTATATATTTAAGTACAAATTTTCCAATACTACTCTTCCATGGAAGTATTAGCTTGTGGCTAGAAGTGTAGTGTACATTGTTTCATTATAGATGTAACTGTTGTCAACAATACTAGGGTTACATATGTACATGTATTATATGCTATATTAAGTTAATTACAATGCATAAGCAGAAAACAATAAATTGTAAGTTGTTAAGTGTTATATAATTGTAAGTACCTTACTACTATCAAACTATTTTACTACTAGAATAACGTATCCAAGAATTTTCGAAATATTATTTCACATTTAGTAGCCTTGGAAATCAAATCAAGTGACTAAAACAGACAAATGACACAATTACTCTAATAGCAGTTTGACATTTATAACAAAAAACTGTATCATTCGCTTCACAATCAATACCTACTCATTTGAGTAAAATACGCTCAATTTATAAAGATATTTTTCGGCAATAGAGCTATTAACTTCAAACATGATTTTTAACAAAAGCAAGTGTTTAAAACGACCGACCCTTAGTTTAACGGTGTGTTATTTATTGTTCTAGCACTTCTTAGAAATACAATTTTCTGTTGAAATTCGATTTTAGTATCATGCTAAATGCCAATTATTCATTCGACTAGGTACTTCAAAAATTACTGGCACGATAGCAAGTAAATACGGTAATAAGTTGTAGGTTCTCACGATATTTTATATTGGTCACAAGGAACCACATATTAAGAGCGCATAACCAGCCAGCGGACGAAAATCCGAAATTTCGTCTAAAGATGTTCTTACGATCGTACAGGGCGGTTCCAATGAGAAAGAGAAGGTATTCTCCGTACCAGCTTTTTAAAATTATAACTCAATATCGATTTTGCTTCATTCCAAAGTTGCTTTAATTTATACCTGCATCCAAAAATGCTGAAAGGCGTGACGATAAAACTATTAAAATTATGTACTTTTTGTAATTATTTTTTGATCATAAGTATTTATCATTTTTCAATAATGTCTTAGAAAAATTAGAATGTAAAAAAATCTGAAATATAGTGCGCAAATAAATGCACAAACGGACCAATTTTCGTCAAGAAACACATGTACTTATATATTTTTTAATAATTTTATTTAAAATAAAATTAAAATTCTGTTACATAAGTTTACCAGATAATAAATTGATTTATTTTACTGCATGATTATATGATTTGAAATGGGTGTTGTATAATACATGTACTTTTTTGAAAATTTAACAAATCCGCCAACAACCTATGGTATAACCTTATTATATTTAAAAAAAACATTTTTTCTGAAAATTTATTACATACGTTTACTAGATAAAATAACAATCTTTCGAAATCAATTTATACTTTTTTGTGGAAAAGAGTTAATACGTCTAAACACTAAATTAAAAATGACATATTTCTGGTTTTCTCTGGTTATACACTCTTAAGTTAGATGTGATTTGAGATTTCCGCGGTCAAAAATATTATCGTGATTTATTTTGGGGCATTACACGGTGTTGAGCTCCTACTTCTTCGACATCATTTCCATCAGTTTCCATCTCCCGATGATGTCCACTCTAACGCTGTCCTAAACGTTAGCTAAAGAAGGAGGAAATGCAACATGGCATAATACTCCAAAATATATCATGATAATTTTATATGCGAGTTTGGTGGAGAGAGACGGATGCAAGAATGTGTGCACCAATTGTAATAAACCTGGATTGCTACTTTGGGGTAACGAGTGAATTGTATGGTATGAATGTGTATTTGAAGTGGTCGTGAATTGGGATATCTTAACAAAGTCGGGTTAGTTACACCATTTATAACTCTAGAACGACTGAACCGATTTTTATGATCTTTGATTTGTTAGATTTGTCTCCGCCCCGAATAGCAGAATAACTATTAAAACATCGGAAAAATTCACGGAAAAAAGGATAAAGAAAATTCACTTTTTTCATACATTTTGTATGGAACGAATTTTAATCTTTTGAAAAAGAGCTGCAGCAATATTGTGATAAATATAATATTAAATAGTGAGTAAATTCCAAAAATTCAAAAACGTCACATGCCAATGCGCTGATTGTTTTGCTTCTGTTCTTAATCACGTAATGCTGCCCCTCTTTCTTACACAAATGTAATAGTACTTAAATTTATTATTATTTACTTATTTCTTACTAAATGTCAATAGTCGAAAATGAGACAAACGGTGAACGTATATCTGCACCCTTCCAAAGGAAAATTACAATAACTATAACAAATCTCTGAAATGAAACACTTTTTTTTTTTCATAAATAGGAGGCTCTGAGGAAAATAATTTCTCTCAGGACCTATGTCATCTTAGGGGATGCTGTGTGGAGGGTTTTTTCAATGAAGGGGAGGATAGGAATTTCTGTGAAGGAAAAGGGTATGAGGAGTGAGTAGGAATCTGGGGGTCAGTGTGTCCGGGAGTGACGGACGTGTGAATCCATCCCTTAAACTGCGGTGCAAGGCAATGGGTCGAGAGAGTCCGGCTGGAAAGGTCAAAACGCCTCCCTCAACCAGTCTCTCTCGATCCGACCCGCCACGCAGCAGGTGGGCAGACACATGAACAAACGTCACCTCTTGAAGCGGGGCACCCACTAAATCACCATTCGTGGCGAACCACTTGGAGTTACCTGTGGCAGAGGCGTTGGTTATCCAAAAATAGTTCCCGCGGCGGCGGCACCCGTACCTGCCTCGTAAATTCCCGTAAGTAAGTGGAAAAGTAAAAAAATTACAAAAAATATAAAAAACTGAATTTAATGTAACATTTATTGATTCTGAGGCGGTACGAAGTTCGTCGGGTCAGCTAGTTTTAAATATATTATAATGGAGAGCAGGACTAATGAAATTAATGCGCCCTCGTATCAATCTAATCACAATAACCTTTTAAGAAAAAACATTTTTTACCGGTTTACAGTGTACTAATATTTTACTAATTTAGTAAAATACAATTAAAAAAGGCACACTATCCTACTTGCGAATGAACAATGTGACTTAAGATTTTATTCCAGAACATACGATTTTACAAAACTATTTCCGCAGAATTTATTAAAATACCTACATAAAATGTATGTATTAAAAAACGCAATAAACATTTAATTAAATTTATTTTAAATGTATTTACTAAAAAACGAAATAAACATATTTGTACACATTTAATTAAATTTATTTAAATTTTATGTACTTAAAAACGAAATAAACATATTTGTACACATTTAATTAAGTTTATTTCGTACATACATGATACATGTGACATTAAAAACTAACGTCCAATTCCAAAGTTCTAGAAAATCGTCTTCAATCAATTCATGATATTTGTTTATTTCCACAATCATTACACCGAATCAGCACGGATACATTAGAGGCAGATCGACAATATCCAACATCATCCTTTTCATTAACTTCTTCCATAGCAAGATCTAAGCAGCAAGTTGATACTATGTACCTATACAGACTTCTCTAAGGTATTTGGCGGCGTAATACGCTCATTGTATTTTTCTAAATCCTTCACAATTTATTTTAAGACCACGAAACGCGATAGTGTTCTTTTACACGTGTATTGGTAAGAAAATAGTTTTCCTTCAACTTGGTTCAATATCGCGGGGTGAAAGGCATTTTATTGCTTGTTGGCGTGACTGCCTGAAACTGCCTGAGATTGCCTGACTGTGCCTGATGCCTGACTGCCTGTGCATGGCTGTTTAGACTGTTGGATGCCTGGGAAATCGGTCATCTACATTTTATCTAAGGGAAGTGGTAGCTATCAATTATGTTGTCCGAACAAAAGCAGTTTGAGTGTTTGCAAACCAACATGTTGCTTCTTTGAATAACTATTTGGGTGATTTCGAACAGCTCGTGTTAAAAAATATCGAAATTTTTAAACTTATGATTTATGATGCTTTGAGGTCATCTATATTATGGGATTTGCAAATTTTTGAAACTGCATCTAAGGGAGCCTGAGATGCCTCAACATAAGGGATCCCATCAAAACGGTGGTAAATAGATTCACTTACCCTCCATCCATACTTTAAAATGACGGCCTAGAACACCCTTGAAGGGTTAAAAAAATCACAGCACTGCACAAAGAAATATATGTAGGTTGTCGAATTTCGTTTGCTAAAATATAAGAAAGGTGCACCTACCTCAACTGGTGGAAACTCGCTGTTCCTTCCGGGTAATACTGTTTTTTTATGTCCAACGATTCCTTAACGTGTTCCAATTATCGATTTATTATCATAATGTATGACTTTGGTCAAGCTGGTTTATTTCACACAGTCTTTTGTGCTGTTGCGGAAATGTATATATTTTTTGTACTAAAATTGATAGTTGTTTTGGCAGATTATCGAGAAGATGTTGAATTACCACCCTAAACAAAGTTATAATAACAAAAATAATTTTATACCAGAAGATATGCAGGGGTAGTGCAATGCAATATATTCCGAATTATATATAATCTTCAGACGTAATATATATAATCAGTAGATGCGTAGTAGAAATATCAAAAGTGGTAAGCCAAACCAAGGCAATTTTATTTGTCTTCGTTTTCGTAGTTATAATAGGTACTCAACTGCCACTGATCGCTTAAGGTCGTGTCCTACCAGTACTTAAATAAATTGCCTTAAAAAAGTGCCAAAATGCCTCGTGTGATGAGAAAATGTTTCATCACACGACAAACACTAGTAATAGCCAAGGAATAACTTTTAATTCGTAAATATATTTATTATTATGAAAAATGAATTTTTCGATTGTTTCCCGAAGATTTTTAGCGCGTTAGAGAAAGTGAGATAGCAAACGTAGCAACAATTCAGTAATATCTTGGCATCACAGTCACACCCGTGATGTAGAATGTAGGATTCAACGCAAATACGAAAACACCGCCCAGTACTAGGTATATCTAAGTCGTTCACACATACATTCTTTGAATTTCTTTATCATGGATATACGAATAATATAATAACTTTTAAATGAAGAATTTACTGAAAACAAGAGTATTTCTTACTTGCCACATTCTGTATTGAGTTGTACTGATTGAATAGATGTATTGTATAACGTCATTGAATAAAATAAACGAAATAACGATACACAAACAAAATCAGAAAAAAAAAGTTAAAATAATGTTATACAATATAACCACAATGAAACCTTTCATAAAAATAACCCCATATTACAACCATGCGCAGAAAATGGTTTCAGAAGTAGCATCAAAATGTTTTTAATAATGACAAAATTATTCTCCACTGCGTCCTTTTTTTATAACGGGCAGACTCGTCAATAAATTCTTCGGGTAGGTACTCCTACGTGATTTAAATTTGGAATTATGTTCCAAGTCAGCAGTGTTGCCATTATGCCGACTGAGCTAAAAACATTACAATTGAAAACATAAAAAAGTACCTACTTATAAGTCGCACAAATTAGACTTGACCCGAACAACGCATATTTGTATGCATTGGTGACATCTATATACACGTATGTATGTTGACAAACGGCCTTGCATACGCTTACTTACTTTTATTAAAGGAAAAATAACAAAAAGTTGACAAGGGTGATCGATTTTGAAAATTAGAAAATTCATTTACGTTTTAATGGTGACGTTTTTATTTCATACTTTAAAAAAAACTGAAATAAAAAAAAGGTATGTTTTCAGATTTTCACGGCCAAAAGTATTTCCGTTATTTATGTTTGGGTTGTGCCGTGTTACGTTACCTCCTTATTTAGCTAACGTTTCAGACAGCGTTACAATGTCCATCTTCACACATCTCCCTGATTATGGACACTGTAACGCTGTCCGAAACGTTGGCTAAAAAAGGAGGTAGCGCAACACGGCATAACACTCCGAAAATAGATAACGAAAAGAAATAAAATAATTTTTTTTTATATCTCGCTAGATTTTCTTTTCTGAAGTCAAATAAAATGTTTGAAACATGCTGTTTTAAAGCAATGCATCTGTATGCGTAGTGCAGTTGCATGTACATTCGCTGCAATGCCTATTTTTAAGTCCTCGGTTTTTTAAAGTGACAAGGAAAGCAATATCAGATTTACTTTTCCGATAAAGCTATCGATGCTCGAACAGAATACAAATGTATTATTTCTCCATAATAATAATTAAAAAAAAGTATTGGCTGTCCTTGAATATTTTGATTGGCGTTTTGGCAAACGTTGTGCATAAATAAACAGCCATATTTTCCAATGATTTCGCATTTTTTTCTGATTTGTGGAGTAGGTCAAACATTATTAAATTTGAGAGAGTTGAATTTGGATATATTGAAAGTTCAAGAACATTTTAGTCATTTAGTTTCCAAATAAGTGCGCATCCATAATACGATAGCATTTAGTTAGTAACACAGAAAGATTTTGAGTAGGTATTTCAGGAATGTAATAATTACATTAAATTTTTAATAAGAACAACTCTCTTTTTTTAACTTCGGACGGTTATTCCCATCAATGTAATATATCATTGAAGAAGAAGAAGATAACACCAATAATCAAAAAGAAAATATGAAAGAGAACAAGACACAGACAAATAGAAAAGATAATGGACGCAACTGGGACTCAGAAATAGAAAAATTGGTCGAAGATAATATTGTTAAATCTGAAATTTGAAAATATGAGATTGACAATTATGACGGTTTTGATGGAAGGTGGCAATGGCTTAATTGGGTTCAAAATAAAAGTAATAAATAAATAGAACACATTGGGAGGTGAAATGAAGGCTTTGGGTGCCGCCCTGGTATTCATTTATCAGATAACCAACACCCCTGCTATAGGTTACCCGGTCACCCCAAGTGGTTCGCTACGTTTGGTGACTTGAGGTTTTTTTTTCTCGGGGCCTCTTGTGTGAAGATAATGAAAAAAAAACTTACTTAACTCTAAATCGGTGAGCTCTGATATCGTGAAGTTTTAACAGCATTTTGTCTATTTTCAGCTATCAACGTCTTCAATCTAGGACTTATCATCTATGCAACTTTTCTTTTAAGTTTTTAAAATTGTTTAGTAAGGGATAAAAGATTCGAGCAATATTGATAAGCCAAAGGCATACATATATTATTTTATCAAGGGAGCTAAAGGACGGTGAGTGCTAGCGTCATGAAAATTGCACAGATTTTTTTTTTATCTTTGCTCGGGTACAATCGTTTAAACTCGGGCGAAGCCCCGTAGTAATATTTATCCACAAACTAATCCCATTTTAAGTCCCTCCTGATTCCCGGAGCAAAATATATTATACATGTACCATTAAAGAGGAAGGTACCTTCTTACATTTCTATATTTATCCCTCCGAATACATTACTTTTGCAAATTTTAAGTAGGCACTTGCGCGCTTTAATTGGATTTTTATTGCTAGCAACACTCTCGTGGAGTATTTCAAATTTGGAAGAGCGGAGCTGCACACGATATTCCAGAGGGCGCTTTTCCAGCCAGAGCGCAGCAGGCGCAATGCGGCGTCCCACTTCCCGCCAAATAATACCGTGACGTAACGAGACAGCCGGAAAAAACTCGCAAATATCACACCAGCGCACCAAAAGGGCTATTCATTTCTACAAATGTGCTAATTAGGTGGGAGAAATGAATGTAAGCTTTTATTGTCAAATAGGTAGGTCTATCCCCGTGATGAAACGCGCTGTGAAAAACAACCAGCCAATACGCTAAAAGGGCAATTCATTTATAGAAATATACTAATAAGGTTGAGGAAATGATGCGAACTTTTATAATCAAATAGGCATATCCCCGTGACGTAACGCGGCGGCATTTGTATTGATATGCTTATAAGTCGGAGGCATTGATTAAACCCTTTTACAGTTAATTTAATACTACGCCTATGACGTAACGAAACTCACTGGAAAAGCTTGTAAAGTAACACCATTGCGCCAAAAGAGATAGTAATTTGGAAATGAATGTTACTATTTATAGTGAATTTGATATAGGTACATACGTTGCATTGGTATATTCCTGTGATGGAAAGAACCGAAGTCAAAAAGGCCGTTCACTTGTACGAACACGCTAATACGACAAGGGAAACGATCAGAACTTTTTGTATGTATCCTCCGGTAGAAAAATATCCTATAGTAGAATAATCCTATAATCCTATAGTAGAAAAATCCCTGTGCCGAGCAGTAAAGCTTAAATAACGAATTATAAATTATAATAAGGCCTGCACGCTAAAAGGGTTAGGATTTGTACCAAACCACAACAGGGACAGGAAATAAGCCTACTCTTTTTGGTGTGGTGACTCATGACTCATGACAGATAATTTTCCGAGTTTGGGTCTATTAATTCGTCGTTTATTTTAATTGCTATGTTTTTAATGGCAGCAGCTAACAATGCTGTAATTAAATTTAATGGTTATTTATTAAATAATTAAATGCTATTATTAATTACGTAAGCACATAAGCACAATTGATATTTAAGCATAATTAAAATAAGTAGGTAAGTACTACTTCAAGTATAGTTTTTAATGTGAATACCACGCTAGTCATCTTCTCTAAGCTGTTCATAGCCAGTGGAACTATGGCATCCCCAATTGTAGCGTGTTATGATGCTGAAGAGAGGAATTGGGAGGGGAAGGAGATGGGGAAAGGATGGTTGGATCAGATTTGGTCACTAAATATGTTTAAAACCATTTAAAGCTACATTTTGATTCTGATTTGTGGTTCTCCACCAGGGCGGTACTGAGAGACTCTATAATTCTGAAATTATATAAAATATTTAATATTTGTTTAAATTCTAAAAAGCACCTCCTAGTTTTGCATTAACTCCACACAGAAGGGAAGTAGTTTCCCTCGGGCCTGTGTCGTATTTAAAGATGCTATGTGGAGGGTCTTTTGAGGAAAGGAAGGAGTGAACATTGGTTTTGAAGAGACCCCTGTTGTAGAAAGGAGGAAACACAGAGACCGGCAAATTGTTTCACAGCCTAGCTATTTAACACAAGAACGAGTCGTAGAAGCGACCCGTTCTCATGTGACAAATGTCAACCGTGTACTTATGTCGAGCGCGCGTTTGGCGTGTTTTCCGACCATGCATCGGTGCAGAGGGGATCAATGACACTAGTTCCTCGGAGCATCTTCCATTGAAATACCAGTAGAACAAGGACAGTATTCCCACCCAACGCCTGTGCTCTAAAAATTACGCACTTATTTAATTGTGAATTCTACGAAAACTTACTTATACGAATAATCCATAATATTTTCTCGGAAACTATTTATTACAAACTCAATACTGCCAGTATTTTCATTTAATAATAAATAATAATACATCAACGGAAGGCGGTTTATTTGCTGGCAACACTAATCAGTTTAATCACTAATAACACTATTTTCCCCATCTGTGTCAAGCTCGCCGTTTGGTTCTGAGATGGCTGATTACATCATAAAGGTACGATGGACGATTAAGTAAGGTCGGCATAAATCCAGTGACCCGTGTTGATGTGTCGTGTGTTAAAGTACCTACATATAAAATTACAATACGTTATATTTTATGTCACAAGTTTTCGTAAGTATGGCAACACAAATTTACGAATACGGTTAGGCTGATAGATGGAAAGGGTGAAAAATGGTCAGAATGTTAAGTAGTTCTTACCCGATTATTTTGACTGGTATTTACGTATTTTTATTAAAAAAATTTCAGACACATCACATAACCTTACATTTCAACTGTATTTTATTGTTCCGGCTAAAATATCTATAGGATAGATTCCGATCTGTTTAACCTGATCTATTTGTAGGTCTCATGGAAATCGTTGTCTCCCTTAATATTAAGGTTAGAAATTAGATCTAAGCGGTGTTAGAAAGGCAAAAAAACTACCCTTTATATTCAAGTCTAAAAGTTAACCATAAAAGAATTAAAATGTACACATTTATGAATTTAAAGTTTCGTGACGCAATTTGAAAAAAAAATTATTATAGTTTGAGATTTTTTTTAGTTATTTTTCATGAAACGACAAAATAGTGAGTTAACGATGACGTTTATAATATATTTGCTAATAATTTTTTTTTCGTTACAGTAATTTTGGTTGGAAAAATCATTCAATTAGCCATTCTTAAAACATTTTTATGTTATCTTTATTTAGAATTATAAATCTTTTAAAAACAGTTTTTAGTTTTCGGAGGTATTATAAAATATATATCATATTTATATGGATTTTATGGTTCCATGCCAACTCAGAATGAAACCAACTCAGGAACACCTCAGAAAGGTCATTAAAAGCTATGAAAAAATCATTTTAAAATAGCCGGTAACCCTAACCTAACTTAACCTATTTTTATATATTTTTGTATTTTTTTATATTTTTACCGGTTTTTTATAATTTTTTATCATCACTCTTAATGATTTTAATGTAAAGTGGAAATATTTTGACCCTCCAAAATAGGCCCGAGGCTGGAGTTATTAAGTAGGTAGGTATCTAAGAAGTAGAGAAATGTGTTATTAATATGGTTACTCTATAGATTAATATTATAAGAAATGAAAACGTACGGTTTGAATGTGATAAATGAAATTGGGAGTGACGGTAGGTACGTTATACGGAAAAATAAGTTATTTATTCTTGTTGATCAAGATGTTCATAATTTTGCCTACAATTAGGAGCCCCAACAATTAATCTATGTTATGAAGCGGGCCATTAGCGGAAGGTGCCTTTTTTCTATTATGAACAGTGGCGTGCGAGGATTTTCATATTTCCTCGATTTTTCAGAGCATTTAATATTTTAAAATATGGTTTTGCATTTCAACACATACAACCTAATCTACTATAGTGGGGCCAATGTACATAAAAGATGTTTTATGTTTGAATAATAAAGGAGAAAGGGGGGTCATACAACAATATTCTAACCCCTATCAAAGTGATCCAGAAGCTAATTATTAAAGTAATCCTAAAGAAACCCTCCACATATCCAACAGAAACGCGTTTCCCAGATTTCACTGTACCTCGAGTAGAGAATATCTTCAAGAAAAATGCAGTTATCCAACTTTACAAAGATAATATCATTAAAAAGTTTGAAACCCACAAATCAAAAAGATATCAAGACAACATCAAAATACCAAAAATTTAAGACCAAACTAATGCAAAACAATTATATCTATTTAGGAATAAAGTATTTCAACAACATTCCGATTGAAATTAAAAAAAAACCAAAGACATCAATAAACTGAAACTCAAACTGAAGGTACACTTCATCAGGAATAATTAACTAAATAATTACCTGTTTTTCTCTTTCTTTCTATTTATTATCAATCTATATTCATCTCTATTTTATTTAGATTTTTCGAATTTCTCCTAAGTGCTCAATATTTTAGTATGTAACCGTATCCTATGTATGTACACCTACACATATAGATGATCCAGAAGTTTCAATTGTTCCTATTATATATTTACCTATTGCATAATGTTATTCTATTTCTCGCTTATCAAGCACAAGAACATGTTTCTTCTTTAGTGAGATTACAATTTTAAATAATTTCTGAACCGATATGTAATTTATATAACACCACTGTACACTTATATATCTATATTTTTTATAGTTAATAATAATAATAATAATATTTGGACGATTTATATAGCGCCGTTTTTGTGAAAAATCACCTCAAGGGCGCTGTACAAACTTACCATACATGCCTAAAATCTAGAAAGACTACAAGCTAGACAAACAATTAAAAACAACGTATGGCTAAAAATTGCATACACCGGTTCATTGATCACCGATACGAAAATATATGTACAATATTTTGACCAATGAACGCGATGCTGCCTAAAAATGAATTAATACAGGACCATACTTACCTGGGAGGTCGCTTGAAATTAACACTGTTTATTGTCTATTTAAAGAAATTTAGATAGAGTTCGTATGCAGAGGACATAATTGTGAACACATGTTGTTTAATCCTGAAAATATGTTAATATTAATATGTAATATATTCTTTAATGAGTGTATTTTGGAAAGCAAAAGCAACATTTAATGGTGGGCGGTGCAGTAGTACAAGGATTTGATCTTCCGAGAGACAGATTGATGTGTAAGGATTCGAGTAATTTTAATTCAGTGTGAAAAGTGTGATTAAGACATATCATAGGCAATACAAGTATGATACTCTCAGATAGGTATATTTAAATTAAGTTAAGGGTATGAGAGCCCGAAAAGGTAGGTTTTTAGTTTGGACCTAAACTCTGTTGGGCTTTTTATGCATCTTAATTCCGGAGGGAGTCTATTCCAAGCCTTAGGCCCAGATACTCCGAAAGCACGATCTCCGAACTAAGTATTTGGCTTTCGTTTTTGTTCTATTAGTCTGCCTATAGCAGATGAAGTTGCCGATCTAAGGGTTAATTGCCTCGGACCGGTATTTTCCGGGACGCATAATTCAGAGATGTAAGGTTAATCTTTTGCTTAAAAAAAAAAAAAAACTGTCTCTGTATTATAAACTTGTATTGTGAAAGCCCATGAAAGGGCGTTAAAAATTGATAAATAATAAAAAATAAAAAATAAAAAAATAAAAAATAAAAAATAAAAAATATATAGATATCTATATTTAATAATTTTTTTTTAGTTTAAAACAGTATTTATTATATTATGATTTGGGAGGCGATTATGGGTACTGCCTTCCCGGGAACCATTTATTGGATAACCAACTCCCCTCTTCCATAATAAACCGAAAGTGGTTGGCTACGTTTGGTGACTTAGCAGGGGTGCCCGATATCATCCCGGGCGAAGTTTTGTCAAGGTCTTGGCGGCAAATGTGTTTGCCCTGCTACGTGGCGGATCGGTTCGGGAGAGACTGGTTGAGGGAGACCTTTTGACCTCTATAGCCGGACTCTCTCGACTTGTACCGCGATAGGAGAGATGGATTCATACGTCCGTCACTCCTGGACACTTTGACACCTAAATTCATACCCCACCCCTCATACATCTTTCCTTTTAAGAATTTCATCTTCCCTGAGGGATCTTTTTTCTCAGAGCCTCCTGTGTGGAGCCAATGTAAAAAAGTTTAATTTGTGACATAAAAATTAATTGTGTCTATATATAAATATGTATATACCTATTTTCTCTCTCGTAAGTTATATCTACCAGCCAAACCCTATTTATAGCCATAAACATTAAAGTTTTCGTTCCGTTTAATTTTCATTATTACAATCAATAACGCTGTTATAAGCTGGGTTAAGGGGAACAGCTGGGCAGCCCTTTTCATAAAAAACTTATTTTTGGATTTAAGGCCAAAGTTAAAATTTATTTTGAATCAAAAAGTATAGCAAATATTCAGTACGGATGTGTGCTATTTATGTATTAGCTAAGTATTGCTAATGAAAGAAATCCATTTTTTGTGATTTTAAACACAACTTTGGCAATTATTTGTGAGTTAATAATAATTTTTAAAATATATAATAATTTTGCTTTACTTACCATAATAATTCAATGAACTTTAATTTAAAAACATAATGATAAATGAGGCACTTTGAAGGACGTAAATGTAAATTACGAACGACCGATGTTATTAACATAAATTTGTCGTACATAAATTAAAATTGCTACCCAAATAATTGCTTTTTTAATGATGTTTATTTTTTTTATTTATTTTTCATTATTTTATTCACTCAGTAGGTAGGGTAAATTTTTTCTTTTAATAATTAATTATAACTTCCGAAAAATGCCAAAGTTGCCTGTAATATCACGATAAAAGGCCGCACTTCGTCTTAAAATGTAGTACAGATGTAGAATATTGCTCGAGGACTGAACGCCTAGGATTGAACGCATGGCTAGGCAATAACTATAAGCAAATACCCTGACTTTCCAGCTTCGATGAAATTATTTGTAGGTGATCGTTAGTGTCTGATCTATTTGAACTTATTTCTTCTTTAGAAACACTAAAAACGAATTATTATTTTTGTAGAATATTTGCCTACATATATATACATTTGCCTATTTACATAGAAAAGCTACGATTTTGATCACTGTTTCTGCGATTTCTAAAGTTGATTAAATTTCAAATTCCTAAATATTTCATGTCACGTTCCTGATAGAGTCACACGAACTGACAATGTCTTTCACTGCAACAATCATGTCAATACCAATTCGTTTATGAATTCCCTTTTTCCACAGTAGCAGATATTTTCAAAAGCATCGAAAGAACTTTTCCTTTTTTTATTTAAAACCGTTATTGAACACTTTTATTATTTATTACCGTTACGATTCACGGTTACGGTACCGTGACGGCATAAAGAAGGCAATAAACATACGTTCCTTATCGCTATAATGTTGCAGCTCTTTCAAAAGATGAGATACACAATGTACGTAGGTCTGTTTCCTCCAAAGGAAAAAAAGTGATCATTTTCTTGCATCTCTCTTACACACCGCACCGTGATGTCTCCGTAAACCACTACAATACTACTCTAGCCGTAACGATAATTTTAAAAGTATGGAATAGAGTTACAATGATAGCATTAAAGTGAGAGTGATTTCCAAAAATTAAAAAAAAAACCGACGAATTAATGTCAATGCGCTGATGGTTTGCTTTTGTTTTTAAACGTATAATGCGGCAGTTCTTCCGTACGCACTAAATAAAAACAAAACATTGAGACAAACGGTGAACGTATGTTTTGCACTCCCCCCCCCCCCCCAAAGAAAACATGCAATCATAATCATAATCATACATCTCCCTCACACGTCACACGTATAAAGAAAATGAAAAAGTAGCACTATGGAGGAAAGAAGTCACACGTAATTTGTGTGTCTTTTCTTTTATCTCGCCATTATTTAATGTGTAAGAAAGAGCTGCAGTGATAAGGCACGTAGATATGTTTATTGCTTTTTTGCCGTCACGGTACCGTAACCGTGAATCGTCACGGTTATTATAAAAGCACTCATTAGATTATATTTTGTTTCGAAAATTGTAGATACATTTTAGTCACTTTGAATCATATATTTACTTTGTATAACGAATGGTTTTGTAAACCATTTTTATGTTAAAAAAAATGTTTTACTCTGTATATAAAAGTATTTGTGTCGTAAAAAAATAAATTAAAAAATAAATCGTAAAAATTTGCTTACTTTTTACTGTTGATAAAATGTTTGCAAACGCAAGTGGTTTTACGTTTGGAATAAATACACTATAGATTAGCTAATAATGTATTCACCTAACGTAGCGCAGAGTCAGCGATGCAAACGAATAGGTGTACAAAATCCCCGTCCAGAGGAAATATGTTGTATATGGGAGTTTAAATTCAAATCAGGGACTACTTCATACATACTTCAACAAATTCAAGAACTTGTTTTGAATAATTGTACAAACAATAAGGGGCAGTTGTTTCATAGAACTTGAACAATTCATTAAATTTAATATTCAAACTCAGTGAAACAACTTGTTCTAATAATTATTAGCGATGAAGAGAATTCATTGAAGATTTTTATAATCCGTAGTTAAGAGGGAAGGGAAGAATCCGGCGTTTTTTCCATACAAACTTATTCCCTGATTTCCTTTCTGAATTTTGACACTAGTGCAAATATTTTGTAACATAATATAGATTTTGACCACTAGCATGTCGGTAAGTTTAGGAATTTTTAATAAATTACTTCTTATAGGAGTTAGGAACAATCATTTAAAATCATTAAAGTTTCCTGGTTTGAACGCTATTAAATTCAGTGTACCAACTAGACGATTATTTTTTAAAAAATCAAAAAGTATTGACGTAGAATATGTCCTTCTAATACAGTCAATAAAAAAAACTTTAAAATCGGTCCAGTTTTGGAGGAGAAAAATGAGGAATAAAAAAACCTCGATTTTGATGATTTTATTTAGGTATTATCAGCCTGAGGTGCAGTTGTCTCTTTCGCTCAGTAGATATTTGGGAGAGTAAGATCGACAGTGACAACAACAGTTTGGTAAAATACTTACATAACTGTTAAAATTTCTAGGCGATCGGGTTTTCTCTTAAGGCACACCACACTTTATTTTGGAGCAAGAAAACCTTAAAATGGTTACCATCAAATATTATAATTTCTTATTAAATGAAGACAATATTAGCGAAAATCTGGAGACAGAAAAATCAGAAAAAGATATTGGTTCCACAGATTTTACTCATTAAGGCGATCCACTAGTACAGGAAAAAATCGAAATCGGAATTCACGCCCTTTTATGGGAGGAGTTTAAAAATACTTGAGAAAAAGCTTTTGGAAAGGTTGGAAAAGATATTCGAGATTTTTTTTTACATGTTGATTTCGTAAAGGCCTGTAAAAAACATTAATTCCTTTTTTATGCATTGTTTATTGCAATAAAACGGAATTTTTAAATTGATTTCACGAAAATAAGCGGCGCGTAGCTTAACACGACTGCTCTCCGCTCCGTTCGGAGGAGTAATGACGGAAGACAGGGGGGCGGCTGCCAGTCGTTCTTCGGTGGACGGTATAAGGTTCACTTTGTTATAGCAAATTCGTCGACTGCCGTATTGTCGCCGTGATGTCAAAAATACCAACGCGAAAATGCATATTATATTTTATTTTGTGAGGTTCGGGCGTAAATATCATTTTTTTTTGCGATAATTATATAAGAAACTGAATTTGCCACATTATGCAATAAAACCATATCCGAAAAAGTGTTTATAAGTAGGAGAGTTTTCAGTTAAAAATGTTTTTTATAGACCTAATACTTTATTTTTTTCTAAGCTTATTAAAAGACTTATTAAAAAAATGACCGATATTTTTAAGGGCCAACGTATTTTCTACACGCAGTATTTAATTGAAGCATCTATAATACTTCTAAGCGGTCAAATTTTCAAAACTAAAACATACGATTTTGTAAGATTTTGCATTATTTAGTATGGCTTCATCTTAAGTTAAGAATAAAAATAAAAAGATTATAATTTCGTTTATGGGTCTGTCTGTGGTCGTAACTCCGGTTTTGAACTCAAATTTGTTTAGAATTTAAGTGTGATTTTTAAAATTGGAACTGATTGAATCAAGAATCCAGACAAACGATAAAGTACCTACTTACATAAAACAAAATATTTTAACAGAAATTTATCTTACTTGCTAATTTCAATTTGGAACTGATATTCGAGGAATTTAGACAAGTGATAAAGCACTCACCTACAACACATTATAAGTAAAGAGCATAAATGTTTAAATCCACTTGAAAATGTTCACAGAAAGCACATTTTAAGATTTGTTTTTCTCTACGTAGAGATTAACATCTCTACATAGAGAAAATGTAAAGAGAGATAAGAAAAATAAAACATGATGTAAAAAGAGAATAATTGTTAGAGTAAATATCGAAAATAACTATTCTCCATGACATATTGTCATGTTAGTAGATTGCGAATTCGCTTTTTAACATGACTTTTTAAATGACGTCTATTGGCAACTTTACTATGAATATTGCTGTTAGAAGTTTAGTAACTAGTTTTTAATAACCAGGTAACCATACCGGTACCTACCGGTATCGTGTAACATAGAATAAACTTAGTTAGCGATATAATATATGATATTCCGACAAGAATCCATTTATTTCCGAATACCAAACCATTATTTTGTAAGACAGACATGAGAAATTTGTGATCAATTTATGTTATATGTTCTAAATTCCGACCACTTCAAATTATTTCGCTATTCGAAATTCAAAATGTGTACAGTATTCTTTTTACAAACAAGTTTTAAAACTGTATATTATAATGTGCAACGTTTTCCTAATGGAAGCAACAAACATTTTAAAATAAATTCAAAGAATCAGAAAGTTTCCAAAGTTTATGTGTGTTATGTGCATAGTTTATGAGTTGTAAGTTTGTTCCACGGTCACAGTTTATAGAGTCAACGACTGTAAATCAGGAACGAAATACATTATGAAGTTAAACGGCTGCGAGGCTTTGAAGCGAAAATTTCTTTAGCACCTTTGTGATTTTAAACTCGATGAAACGAAAAATAGCGACTCTTAAACAAGACAAATATACATCTATAGAATTTAGTCTGTGAGAGAAGACAGTATAATCGGTCTCTTTGTGCGGTGTTTCGTAGCCTATACGGCTCCTCTCTGTGCGTCGCTTCGTAGCCTCCCCACTTTTGTATTCTTTACTGACGGTTTCACCTCCACCGCGTGCGAATTACTCACTCTGATGTTTTTTCTTATACAAAACTTCATTTTGGATTTAAGGCCAAACTGAATAATTATTTTTGAAGCAAAACTTCTTTACGCCCGCTTGACTTGGGGATTAAGCTGGTGAATGCGTGATGAGAGCTTTACGAAAAGTGTGATCGGGCGAGGCGAACGGAATTTGAGAGGGAGGTATTAGTTAGTGAAGTTAGAAAGAGAGAGAGTTATGTTTCGTATATTATTGTTGGGGCAAGAGAGAGAGGTGCAAGCACACATTTTCATTTCTCTCTTTCTCTCATAGCCAGTTACGTTTCGTATATCTAAGACACAGTGCAGGTCTATTGTCTGTATCACACTGTATGAGCAAGAGAGAGCAGTGCGCGCGCACATTTTCTTTCTCTCTTCTTTTATAAGTTAGTGAAGTTTTACTTCAGTCGTGTGGTCTTAAGCACAGTCGTTTTTTTTAAAGTCAAAAGTTATATTATACATATATTTAGTACGGATATGTGCTATTTTATTTATTTTTGTTTTAAATTATGATATTTAGGTAATCAAAGAAATCAATTTTGCTTGATTTTGGAGGTGGCTTTGGATTTTTTAAAAGTTAATAGAATTAATTTAAAAATATATATTACCTTACCTATTGTGTAAGAAACAATTTTAGACACCAGAGCTCACCATTATAATATATAGAAACCTTCGTGGCTTGCGCACAACAAATCACTAATACGTTATTTATATGTATTTTTTTTTAAACTTAATGTCTAGACGGTTTACGACTAGTTCCCGTGAGCACTTAGGCCATAGGCCCATTGTGCTATAACTTAATGAGTAAAACCTCAAATTGTAATATTTAATTAAATGAAGACAATATTAGCGAAACTCAATCGAATATCTGAAAACAGAAAAATCAGAAAAAAATCCAGGACCTGCGCGAAGCTCCTGGGTTCGAGTCCCATATGTGACCGTATCTTTTTCTGATTTTTCTGTTTTCAGATTTTTGATTGAGTTTCGCTAATATCGTCTTAATTTAATTACAGTTTATTTATAATTTGAATCTACGCCCATCAAAATACTTGTTTAATCATTTGTCTTGTTATAAAAATTAGTTTTATGAAAAAATATAATATTGATTTATTAAATAAGAGAAAATTAGAATTTTTTTTTTGGACACAAGGTAGATATTTCGAGCACAGTTTCACTGTTGACAGCCAATCTGATATTGACATGGAATAAACAAGAAATCTATATACGCTTGCAACATGGGGATGTTTTCTATGAATTGAAATTCCAACACGTCAAACTAAAAAATATTAATAAATTTGCAATTCTGAATTGAAAGACTAACCTAAATTTGCATTGACAGTCCACTTTTACTTTTCGACACTAAAAAGGGACTTAATTAGTTAATGAGGTATTTAGTCATATTTGAACCACTTTCGTTTCTCGAAGATCGAACGGAATAAATTGATCGCTACTTAGATGAAATAATTAAGTCTACTGATCACGTATACGATTTATTTCAGTTCTAAGAGCTTCGTTAGCTTACCTCCATTCATTAATATGCGAGTTATTTTGCATAACGAACGACATTATTCAAAATGTTATGTATATTGACAGTTAACCGTAATTTATCTGATATTATGGAGGCCGCGCTACAATTTATCAATGGTCGATCGGAATTATGTCTGATCAATTTATTGTTGACCGTACTCGCAACTAACGCCAATTCAATTTGGGTGGCGAGTTTGGGTACCGCCGCCCCGAGAACCATTTATTGCATAACCTACACCTCTGCCATACATCACCCCAAGGGGTTCGATACGTTTGGTAACTTAGCAGGGGTTACCGGTTTCATCGAGTGAGGTTTGTCTGGATCATGGCGGTGGATGCACCTGACCACCAACTGCGTGGCGGGCCGGATCGGGAGAGACTGGTGAAGGGAGACCTTTTGACCTCTCCAGCCGGACTCTCTCGGAATATCGCCTTGCACTGCAGTGGGAGGGAGAGATTCATTCGTTCATCTCTCCTGGACACACTAGCATTCAGATTCCTACCCACCCCTCATACCTATTCCTTCCCAGAACTTCCTCTCCTTCCTTCCCTAAAAAAACCCTACACACAGAATCCCCAAAGATGATATAGGCCCTGAGGGGAAATATTTTCCTCGGGGCCTCCTGTGTGAATCTAATGTAAAAAAAACTGACCATAGATGTTGGATTTAGTCAATATCATATCGACATATGGTTTTGTCGATCGACCGTGCTAAACCTTCATCTGCATAGGTAACAATAATGATGTTAGTTAAATGAGGTTAAGAAAATACTCGCACTTACAATACTTCGATGATTTCGCAATTGAGCAGCAGTTTATTAGGTCCCAGTTCCACTACGGCAACAGCTTGATCGTGCCAGTAAATCATGACCAGCGAATCGTTGGTGAGGCGCAGCCCCGAGTAAGGCTTGACGCCGGGGGCGGAGCGCTTCTGCAAAGGGGGCTCCGTAGCGCCCCCGGGGCCGAACAGGAAAAAACCCGGCAGACTGAAGCTGAAGGTGGGGGCGGCTTGAGCCTCGGGGGGCGCTGCCAGAAGAAGGGACGCGGACAACACGATCAGGAAGGTTAACATTGTAGATATATATCTGATACAAGGCATCGTGGACTCTGAATTGAACAATAACTTAACTTTACAACACTAATCTTCAATTTTTTTTAAATAAATACCCCTAAATCCAAGCGTAACTCTCCAACACTTCTATTATACATTAATAACGTCGAACACAGGGTTTTGTGTTTTAGGCCTTTAATTCATTGCTTTAATTGTATTTTATTTGCTGAATTATATTTTCTTAATAACTTGATTTATAAGTCTGTAAATCATAAAGTCTTGACTTTTAGAACTTTAAATCATTGCATTATAATTAATATTTTAGACAATCTTTAATCACATCCTTATAAAGTCAATTATTTGTCTAACGTTTTACGTTTCAGACCTTTATTGTTACTTTAATTATTACTTTAATTATCTTTTTAGCTAAGCTTCACATTACCGAGTTTTACTCCGTTATAACTCCAACAGTAATGACTACATTTTCCGGACTAATTGCCTAATTTCATAACGTCACAGTGTTTTGTCACTGCCTCTTTGAAAGACAGCAGTAAAGACAATAATTTGTATCTCTTCGTCGTCTCGACACACCTTGGCTAAGTCTGTTGCAGCTTTCACCAACACTTTATTGCATTAACTTCCTAGGCTCAGTGATAATAATTGCTCCACTTTGATTTAATGTTTTCTCTTCCCGGCGATACCACTTATCAGCGTCTATTTTAGAAATCACACATTTGTAGTTTAGTTAACACACGCGAGAGAATAGATTCACTTTTTACGACCGACATTTGAAGTGCCGATTTAAAACCGGTATCGATCAATTATTTCGAACTAGCGAAATCTTCACCGGGGCCGCAATAGGTCAATTACTATTACTTTTGGCAGACACCAATCAATCAAAAATAATTAGAAATCAAATCAAACAAACTACTAAAGATGCAGTAATAACGGAGCGCTGACAAGTAGTTAAAAACGGATAGTTTAATAAAACCAATTTAAAACACTCAATGTTAATTATTAACTAAACGTTTTCGGTTATTTTAACGCGTTGTTATAAACAACTGTGACATTTATATCGCCATTATTATAATGTTCATACGTATTCAGTTTTATTTTTGGATTTTGAGAAAATATAGAAACAATTGATGTCTCTCTTTTTCAAATCTTTTTCAATTTTGAAAATAAAGTCGTTTTAAAGCTTCTATTTCACTGGTAGCATGTTCTTTTAATGCCTGATTATAAGAAAATATGCCAATACGTAAACTTTTCAGTGTTATTTGTCGCTTTTCAGGGGTTGTTTGATTGCAAAGTACATGTTTTCTTGCACTGGGGGTAGTTAAGAATTAAATTTCTTCCTTTACGTCGTTGAACTGAGTGTTTTTAATGGAATTCTGTTTATGTTAATTGAATAAATTTAATAGTTTTGGTTAGATCACATGTTTGTTCGTCGATGTTTGTATTATTGGCTAGCAGAGCGACGTGCCTGACCCGCGAGTGCCGGCGAACAACTGAGTTCTGTATTGTTCTGAGGCAGAGTACAGAGGGATTCTTCTACCGGCTGCCGGTGGCGGCAGTGACAGTAGGTGGTAGGAGGACGGTGGTGATAGTAGATGGGTGGCGGTGGGTGGAAGTGGGTGAGATTGGGGTGGGGGAGGTATGGGATCGAGCCTGTGCTGGAAGTGACCCGCGCAGTCTTCTGCGCAGAGGTCGAGTGTCTTTACACTTCTACAGTTACAAAGCGATACGATAAATCGGTAAAGAATTCTAGTGTTTTTGTTAAAGCACAATATCGCGATAAACATTGAATAAAACATTTTTTAGGAAAAGAGTTTTCAATATAAATTAAAATGACAACTTAGTGAGACCCACCGTGCAAGTTGTTTCCTATTAAATACTATGGTGTATTTATTTACTATTTAGATACTCTCTCAATACGCTCATTAAGAGGAAACCCAGTCGCGGATAAATTTGAACAATAGGTATTTTACCAAACTGTTGCCATGACTGTCGCTCGTACTCCCTTGAATACTGAGCTAAAACAGCACACCAGGCTGATAATAGATACGTAAATAAAATCATCAAAATCTAGGTTTTGTATTCCCCAATTTTCTCGTCCAAAACTGGACCGATTGTTAAGATTTTTTTACTAACTGTATTAGAAGAAAATACTATTTGTTGCATGTTTTACATTTTTAAAACATACTGCCTAGTTTGTATACTAAACGATTGTTGATGGCGTTCAAACCAGGCAATTTTTCTCGATTTTTGGAGGGTCCTAACTCCTATAAGAAGTAACTTATCTAAAAAGGAAAGCGTACCGATACGCTAGTGGTCAATATTTAAATTATATTGAAAAAATATTTGCAGTAGTGTCAAAATCCAGAGAAGAAATTGGGGAATACATTTGTAAGGACAAAACGCCGCCCGATTTGCTCTTAACAAAAACAATAATGACTTAGTTTTAACTAACTATTTTCCAATTTTTTGTATTTATTGGGTATTAACTATCTAATAATTCGTAGGCATTCTGTTTTGAAAAGTTTTAATTTACAATGTAAATTTGTTAGTTCAATTTTTAATTTTCTGCGACCGGTTTCGACACATCCGTGTCATTCACGAGCAAATTTAAAACTAACTTAAAAATTCCATATAACAAATGTACATTGTAAATTAAAACTTTTCAAAATACAATAACTATTTTCCATTCCCGGTAATTTTTTTCTTAAAATAATTAGGTTGAAAGGAAGTCTTAGGCGGATTAAGAGTGTCTAAATCAGTGACTGCCAAACTATGTGCCGCGGTACACTAGTGTACTGCAAGAATGATTGAATTATTGTTCTAGTGCTTTATTCTTATATAACGAAGCCCAAATTAATAAACTTCAGATTATACAAAATAGGGGAATGAGGATGATTTTAAAATGCAACATTTTTACTAGAGTTAAAATTATTTTACAAAATTTTAATATGATGACAACTAAACAACATAAACATAATATACAATATGTTAACAATGATGTAAAAGTTAAAAAATAGTAGCATGAAAATGTTCACAATTATCCTACGAGAAGACGCAAAGATTTTGGGTTTCCCAAAACTAAACTTTCGTGCACACAAAATAGCGCGTTTTATGAAGGGCAAAAACTTTATTATTAACCTACCAAATGCAGTAAAGGAAGCCTCAAGCCTTAGTACTTTTCGTAGGACATGTGCCTTACGTGTAAAAAATAATTTTTAATTTAAATACGAACATACTCAACAATATTATTTTAGTCATATAAACCAAGTTATCTGTTTTTCTTAAAATGTATTTTTAAAAACTATTTATAAATGTAACTTTATCTTTTAAATTGTATTTTTATATTTTTCCTACTAGATGTATAAACAAAAAATTTGCTTGCATCTAAATAATGATTCAAAAACAAACAAATATTTCTTATTCTTTTTTTAAATTATTTCTTGGGTTTGTTACGTGTGAACAGAACATTAACTAATATGCACAAGGTAACATTTATAAATTTTAAATATTTTTACTTTAAGCATTAAGCAGTTTAGAGATTTTTTTTTTTATATGTAGCAATCTAACTTTATTTTTAATCTACAGTTTATATATGAGTACATATGGGGTAGAGAGGGGGATGGTCTACAAGATTATTTTTCTATTTATATGGTTTTTGCATATGTGTTACGATGTCATCTTTGACGATTAGATTTTAGTTATTTGGCTATTAGCAGTAGACACATTATCTCGGTTTTGTAGATTATTATTAAGTTTAATTATTACATGCAAAGGCGACTCTAATTTAACCGTCTATGCAGGACTCCAAGCATTTATTTTTTATTGTATTAATAAATTCCTTTATTATTTATTTCCATATTTCACAATTAAGTCCCGTTAAAGTGATTGATATTAGTTTGTCAACGGGTTCTTTTAACATTTACTGAGAAAATTTAAATTTAGACCGATACATAAAATAGACAGATTATTACATTTTATATACATAAAACATTTATTTTTCAAAAAAATATTGTTAATAAAATTTATAAGAAATAAAGAACGGAGAAAATGAAAGAATTAAAAAAATAATAATGGAAAACATTAAAAGCGGAAAAACAGAGATGAGTAATAAAAGTTATTTCTCTTAACCATTTTTTAGCATTCATTTCCTTCTAAAACTCAATTCACAGCTTTTTATTGAGTTGTGTAACATGTTGTAAATTATTGGAACAAGGTATTCTAAAGTTCTTAGACCGTATTTATTTAGGTATCTGGGAATTACAAGTCCATCGTTTGCAGTTAGTCTTGTATTATGAATATGTACCACCAGATTATCATATTTAGATTGAGATGTATGCTGACTCGCAATTTGAAGCCACTATATAACACGAACAGATAATAAATTTACAAAGTTGTACAGTAATGATTTTGGTACATCATGTCTTTGTTCGTATTTAACTTTGTTTAATAATAGTTTTACCAAATAATATTGTACATTTTGCACAGAAAGAAGATTTGTTTTTGTTAAATGTCCCAATGTGGTTATTCCATATATTATTAGGGATTCCGCCAATGACAGATATACTAATCTAAGGGTATTTGGTGGAACAAAAAACTTCAGTCTATAAAGTTTGCTCACTATGGTTATAAGCCGCGTGCAAGCTTTTCGTATATGTATACATACCTCATTTAAGATTAGGTACAATCAATAATTGATTAGCGATTAATTGACAATTATTTTTAAGCGTAGATATACGAATTTTGAAAGGAGTTCAATATTTTTACATGAGCGTGGTTGTATTACAGAATTATGGATGCAATTAAAATCATGAGAAATAATTTTAGGAGTTATGGTGATGATAGTACGAGGAGATTTGATGTGCATAAGCTCGTTTTTTTAGCATTGATTATTAAACCTATATCATTGTGATCATTTTGAAGATTCATGTGATCATTTTTAAAGAGTGAAAACTTCAATTTGCAGTAAAGTACTCGCCATTAATAAATCCTCATGTGAAATAACTAATTCAGTGTCGTCAGCATAAACATAATGTTTTACATGAGAGAAATCAATTTCATTGAAGTAGCATATTATATAACATTATACCAGGTAGGGCCTAGTATGGACCCTTGTGGTACGCCTGTGAAAACGTTATTTTTTTGCTATAATGAACAAAAAAAATTACAATAAATCTTTCTATTTTCAAAGTAATTTCTTAACTGTTAACAAAAAATGTATGAAGGTTTCCTGTAATTCCAAATGTTTCAAGAGTTTCCAGTAATTTACTGCGATCAATCGTGTCACAAGCCTTCGCATTAATTAATAAATAATACGAGTACCTACATGTTTACGAGGATCATTATTAATTGTATTTGAAAATTCTTGAATTAGTAGATCTGTGTTCTGTTTTTTCTGGAAACCATATTGATGGGTTTCAATAATATTAAAATTTTCAGTCTTTAGTTTTATAGATATAAATATATTTTTGTAGGATTTTTTCAATTGCAGGTAAAATACTATAAAACTATAGATCGGTCTATAGTTTTCAATTTCACCGTGTTTACCAGCTTTGTAGATGGGTCGGATGATGCTACATTTGAGATCTTCTCATTAAAATCATATTAATTAATAGAGTTAAAATGGGTCCCAAAATATCAAAATGTTTTTTTAATAAATTTTATCTATCCCCGGCGACTGACTATTTTTTTAAACTTCTCACAACTTTTTAGATATCACAGAGTTTTGCTTGTGTGCAAGCGGTGTGGAAGTCTATGTGTTTGAATATTAAAAGCTTTTTCATCTCGATAGTATATTGCATTTCAAGTGGTGTCACTGGTGTCGTGTCTAGATTCCATCGGATTTTCTTAGGTAGAAATTGATTGCCATCGCTCTTCTAGATTTCTTTAATTTTACCTAATTTTCTTTGAGCCTTCTACTACCATCCAGAAAGCACCCAAGGCTACAAGGGGGCGTTATCGCCCACTTTTAGGAAAATAATTCCTCTCAGGGCCTATGTCATCTTTGGGGGTGCTGTGTGGGTGGTCTTTTTAGGAAAGGAAAGAAGAGAGGAAGTTATGGGAAGGGAAAAGTGTTTGAGGGGTGGGTAGGAATCTGGGGGTTTAGTGTGTCCATAAGTTATTGACTATGAATCATCCCTTCCACTGTGGTGCAAGGCAATGTTCCGAGAGAGTACGGCTAAGTCAAAGGGACTCGCTCAACCACTCTCTCCCGGTCCGACCTGCCATGCAGCTGGTGGGTAGACGCATCCACCGCCAAGACCTGGACAAACCACACCCCATGAACCCGGGCACCCCTGCAAAGACAGTAAACGTAGTGAACCACTTAGGTGATCTATGGCAGAGGTGTTGGTTATCCAATAAATGGTTTCCGGAGCGGCGTTATCTATACCCGCGTCCCAAATTGAAAATCATCCACCCAAATCTCATTAATCACCATAAAGTTGCAAATACGATAAATCCGAAAAAATCAAGGTTGCTTATGAAGTCAAGAAATTTTAACATTGCTCCGAATAGCATTATTATTGCTTTTACTGTCTGTAAAAAGATATTACTTTTATAAAAGTAACTACAAACCAATATAAGTCATATTCACTGTACTATTTGTATCCATGTAAAAGTAAAAATTAATAATAATTATTATAATATAGTCACTTAGCCCGCTTTGTCCTGGACTAGATTTCGAATTTGGTGGATTTCAAGACTCTTTTTCAATGTCTTTTGATTGGTAATAGAAAAACATACACAGAAGCGTGAAACAAAAAACTAATGGTCTTGTAGATTTTTTTATTTGTTTTTTATTCTTTATTCGTAAACATATAAACATATATTTTTTAGGTATACAGTTTTTCAAGTTTTTCGATTGCCACACGATTGATATGGATGTAGAACAGTAAAAACAACTTAAGTTTACTGAAAAGGTAGGTATGTGTAATTGTTAATAGAAAGGTATGATAAAAAGACTCCGATAATTAGTATAATATTCAAAGTGCAAAATATACACACGGTGTCCGGAAACTATTAGCACAAGCGGGAAACTGGTGAAACAATATCACATGGAACCCCAAAAAACATTTTTTTTTTCGATTTAGGCATCTCGATTTTTTTGACATTTTTTCGTTTTTTTTCTGCAAATTAAGTGTTAAAAAACTTTTAAAGTCGGGGATCTATGTTTCAATGCACTTCAAAACACATTAAACAGATTTTTTCAACTTAAAAACACAGAATGTGCAATTCACACGCGGTAGAAGTAAAATCTTCAGAAAACTAAAGTAGACAAGAGTGGGGAGGCTATGAATCACTGCAGAAAGAGGAGACAAATAGGGTGAGAGATAATAATTCAAATAAAATTTGTGTTGCCTCGATGCACTCTCAAACTTATATATCATTCTATGGTCGAATCCATACTAAGATATGGAATTCGAACTTGGGGACACTCGAGCAAAATAAAATTAAATAATTCAAAATTTACAAACTGCTATAATTTAAAAAATTGTTAAACCTAGCATTTACAAACAAAGAAACAACTTAAAATAACTGTATGGGTCTGAGGGCATACTTCCAATTAAAGGGCTTCTCTGGTACATTATAATTATGGAAAATTCGGGAGAAAGCGCGTATAAAAAGTTATTGGTGCATAGTCACACAACAAGATTTACCGAAAACAAAGGCCTAAAAATACCACGAATATCAAATAAGTATGGTAGCAGAACGCTCGAATATATGATACCTTTGATTTATAACATATTGAATCAAAACATTAATTAAAAAAATAATGAAGAACCCTGCCCTAAACTGACAAAAAAGTGTTTAATAAATCAACAACACATTTATCTATACTAAATCTTATATTATGTATTAACCTTGTAACTTAAGCTATTTTGTGTTATGTAATAATATAAAATGGCAGAACCTACAGACAAGCTGATCTGTCACAGCTTTGTGCGACTACCCATATTTTATATTGTATTTGATGTAATTATATTCAAATTAATAAATAATAAAAAAACACACAAACTGTTTCAAACGGTTTCACATAAAATGCTGTATCTCCGTCAAGTTTACGAATTTCTTTAAAATATTTGGTGAGAGCATTTTTAACAAATGCATTTTTCAGAAAATGAATTTTAAAAAACATGAAAATAAAAATTATAGTGGTCTGGTGCCTTAAATAATGCATCTAAGAAGCAATCAATTTATTCCGTTCGATCTTTGAGAAACGAAAATGGTTGAAATATGAATAAAATTAATGTAAGTAAATGTGGACTACCAATCCATATTTAGGTTACTGTTTTAATTGAACATTGCCAATTTATTAATATTATTAGTTACGTCTGTCGATTTCTCTGTGCTTGACCCGAAGTACAGTAATACCTCGGGAGTCGATACTAATTCATTGTTGTTCCTATGCACGAACTAATTCCTTTTGTCTGACTGCTAAAACTTTCAAACCTTCAAACAAAAACGAACAGTAATCTTAGCTTCTGCTTCTCTATCTTTGCCTCTGTGTAATCTGTATGTAGCATGCGGACAGAAGCAGGTATGTCACAGAGTCCGCCCTCATCGCTGAAAAGTAAACACGGGAGTCTCGCTGCTGATTAATAATGAGCGCGGCTGTGAACGAGTAGGCCGGAGACATTTGTCCTACTCTCTTCTACAATCTCTATACAGTCTCTGCAGGCTTTACTATACAATCTGTACTCCACACAGATACACTCACGTCAGATTTACAGAGGCGGACTGGAATCAAATACCTAAGGCATGGAAAATTTGTAATTCGGCCCTAAAGAATTTATAGTAGGTGATGTGTCTATTGAAGTGTATTGGGAAACTTCCAAATAAGATCGAGGTTTGTTGAGATTACAAATTACTTTATTTGCATAATGTTAACAATTAATATTTAACTGGACCTAACGTCCTTTCTATAGGAGGCTCTAAGTTATTCCGTGGCTACAGACCCGTGGCACTGATGGCGACTGCCCGTCTACCATATGCCTTCGGTTATTATCGTAACCGTTCTTACATTAGACACGAACGGTGATTGGTGGTACTATTCTAAAATAATATTTCACTGAAAACTACATGACTAACCTATACACCACAGTAGATATGTAACTACAGATTTTTTCCGGAAACTATAGAACATATTATATCGGGATGTTCTGTATTAGCGCCGTCCGAGTATACATTAAGGCACAATCAAGTTTTAAAAATAATTCACCAAAGTTTGGTAATTAAACATAACTTGATTGACTGCTGTAATGTACCATATTATGAATACGAACCAAATTCGTTTTTAGAAAATGAATTTTATAAAATTTATTATGATAAATTTATTCTGAGAGACAGAACAATTAGTCATAATAGACCCGATATAGTTTTACATAACAAAATTTAAAAAAAAAAATTATATCATTGCTGTCGCTATTCCAAATTCTTGTAATATTCAGAAAACCGTTTCTGAAAAAAATAAGAAAATACACAGATTTAGGAAATGAGATTAAAAGAATTTGGCATTCTCAGACTATAAAAAAATTACCATTTGTTATTTCGGCTACTGACATTATACCTAGCTCGCACATTCAAAATTTAGGCGTATTAGATTTGTCAAAAAATTTATATATAAAAATGCAAAAGTCAGTCATTTGAAATACAAGTATAATTACGAAAGATTTTTTAAATATTTATATTGAGGGATCAGTAGGATTTATCGGACGAGTTAGGATTTCATCAGAGCCGAACCCTCTGATATGAAAATATCTGGAGTCGGTGTAATATTTTCCCATTGTGTTTCTGGTGGATTGACGTATTGTTCTTGTATTGTTTTGTATTTATTATACTTATATAGTGCACTTACATTGCGTGAATTTACTAGATTTGTGGAAAAGTGTGTGGAAGGGTTTAGTCTTTCATTTGGGAAAGATTTAACCCGGACATAAAATCTGGAGCACCGTAAATTTTTACATACTATGAAATATTGTATAAAAATATAAATAGATATATTCGCATCATAACAACGAACCACCACTGGTCAGTGTTGAGTGTTAATTGTAGATGCCGTGCCGCCAGCATTTTCTGTATCCACCCGCGGCTATAGTATGTGTCCAGCATTCTGTCTCTGGCTGCAGGTAGCGGCTAATTGCTATGCAGCCAGATTCACTCATAACCGAACACTGAGTATTTTGCAAAGAGACACCATGAAAAAAAACTTTTTTATTACATGAACACCGTATAGAGTGGCCGAGTAAGAAAAAAGAGTAGGGGTATGGGTACCACCGGCCGGGAACCATTTATTTAAAGACAGGCAATATTGTACCGACCAAATCGATGTTCAGCACATGTGTCATAATAAATTGTTTGTGAACCTATTTGTATTCTACCTTTTACCCATTCTTGTTAATGATTTAATTTTACATGTTTAGCTAATTATTTTTGTTGCGATTTTTGCTAGGTTTACTAGGTTTATTTATACTAGGTTTTTACAGATGTGCTTACTTACGTAAGAATAATCCATAATACTAATATTTTAAAATTATTAATTAATCCAGTTATAAAAACTCAATAATAATACTTTAGTTATTAAAACTCAATACTAGTTAATTCACAAATAGGTACAAATGATTACACAAAACTAATTAGACAAATGATTTGCATTTGCACACATCTAAATAAAGATTAAAAAACACAAAGTTATAAAAGTTAACTCAAATGCCAAATAATACAAAGAGAGGCAAGAGACACAAAAGACACAAGAGACACAAGAGACACAAGAGACACAAGAGACACAAGAGACACAAGAGACACAAGAGACACAAGAGACACAAGAGACTCAAGAGACACAAGTGACACAAGAGACACAAGAGATACGAGAGACACAAGAGACACGAGAGACATAAGTGATACATTATATAATTAGTACAACATTTTTGTTATTACACTGTTTTTAAACATGCACGTTTCAAAGTTTTTGGGGATTATTCCTGACTAATGTTATGAAGAAAAGCAAAATAAATTAAAATAAAATAAAAAAGGGAAGAGAAGCAGATGAACGTCACCAATACACTGTTGTTACCAAGTATCACTGGCGTCCAGACGTCGGTATCCGCAGCTCTTTTTCACCGTGGAAATTGGAGTAGAGGTCACGATCCTCGGCGATGAGGAACCGACGAAGAATACCTAAAAACATTTATGATATAAAAATGTTTATTTCACCGGGGTACTAATATGATTTTATTAAAAATATTTGCACTTTTTCAGGTTTTAACTGCAACTACAACTTCGCGAAAGCCTTCAAAATTACACAAATAGTGTTTTATTGACAACCGAAATATTATTTTTATTTCGAAAAAGTTATTCAATGCTTACCTATGCATTGAATAACTTTTTCGAAAAATATATTGTTTCATTTGTTTCCCAGAAAAAAAACATTCCAATAAGAAATCGTACTAATAATAATAGCTTTTCCCACTGGCAAAAATGAATCTGACTGTAAACGTTAGACGTGGGCAAAATTGATTGACTGAATTAAATGAATAAATTCAATCTTGTGACACACTCCATCTAATTCTCAATTTCAAAAGGAATTGATTCTTCATTCCTTACCGTTGGCCTTGTATCCTACGATTTTTAACGGCACATTATTTTTTTTTATTTTCCATTTAATTTACTGTTAAATTATTTCAATTAATGATGTGTACCGTAAACAATTAAAAGATTATAATTTATAATGTTTCGTAGGTATTTAAATATTATTATATGGGCGGCGCGCCGCGAACTTGCCTAAAGTAAAATACCCATCCCATTCCCGCGCCGCCATTCATAAAATCACGCGTATGTATATCATTGTCCCCCGCATAAGCAAAAACCGGCAGCGAGTCAGCTGAGTTCCAAGCCATGACGCGTTGTGTCCTTTCACTTGTGCGAAGAATCAATCAATCTGAGGTCCCACCCGTTCCAGATCCGCGTGTCTAGTCTGTCGCTATCGAGTCATGTCTGAAGCACTCTATTCGTGAATTAACTTTAGCGTCTTGTTCAGTTGACAGACAAATGACCAAACGAACAAAAATGACCAAATGTTCAAACGAATCGATCATGACTCGATCATCGCAAGTCTTTACTTGGTCCGCAGCTAGCGAGTTACTGCAGACACTAGTCAAAAGTTACTAATTCATTCTTGAATGCCAGCCGCGAATCCGCCTGTGAGGTTTATCATTCGTTCCTCTCCGCGCGCCAAGCCGTCAATTTCATTACATTGTTGGTTGTTTTGTGGTACGTACCAAAACTATTGGAATATAAGTACCTACATATTTTTAGACGCAGATGTTAGGTAGATATAATATGTGAATTTGCAGATATTATAAGGCCAATCGGCTGTGGTCAGCCGTCACAAAATATTGTTAAAATGTTTATTTATATTAGATCACGTGAAGTGGTTTTTAAATTGGAACAATTTTAAGTTTAATAAATTAGTAAAACTTTAGGGGTGAAACCACAAACTGTTTAATTTAAAAATTTAATTGCTTTCTTAATGTAATTTATTTTTTTGTCAAAAAAACATTTTGTTGTCAATATAAGACACATTAAAATATTACGTTAACCCCTTCGCGCGTCGTTAGTACATTTTTTCAGAACGACATAATTGACCCTAAGAAGAGTGTTTTCTGTTCTTTAGCACCGTTGTGATTTGAAACTCGATGAAACGAAAAATAACGACACTAAAAAGAGGCAAATACATACATCTATAAGATTTAGTCTGCGTGGTAATGAGATTAGTATGATAGCATAATCGGTCTCCTCTTTGTGCGGTGCTTCCCTACTCACGTCTGATGCTTCTGTTTTCTGAAGGTTTCACATTAACCGCGTGTAGATAATATACATATATACACATATTAAAAAAAGGTGTTTTTTTTTTTTTTGGAATTGATTTAAAGGAATAATGAATGAATACAAGGAATCAATTCAAAAGGCCAGGAGAATCAGACTGAATCGATTCACTCTTGGGAATGAATATGCCCATGTCTAGTAAACGTAGACCTACCAAGTCCAGAAATTATTAGGCGGTGTTGAAGTATACAGACAGCATGAACAGTATGGAGCGGGCTGGAATGACCGTGCTGTCCAATAATGAGAACTAAGCAATTCTCAAGTAGGTCTGCTCCGCAGTAATAATAGAGTCCACCTGCCACCAGAATATTCTTGGTAAAGTGAAGAGACCTTCAGCGGGCCACTACCCTACATGTTTCACGCGGGAACTCGGACACTTTGAAATATCATTATATTAGCTGAAAGCCCCGCCGTTTCCCGGGCTTTATACTGATTTTCGAAAGATCAGATGTAGACAGTAATTTTCCTCTTATTTTGAACGTTAAGCGTGCAAAAATTTTATTATCAAAATTCTGCTTCAAGCAATGGGAAAGGGGGTGGGGAAGTTGTTAGAAATCTCTCGTAAACAGTAACCTTCCTTCTGTTTTGAAGGTCAAGTACGCAAAATTTCATCAATCCCGGAATAAAACTGTAGATTTGTTTAAAAAAAAACAACAAACCCACATCGGGACACATTTATAACGGTGTTCGGAAACTGGTAAAATTGTTGAATCTACATCGAATTTGGAGTGTAACTTTGTTTGACAGGTGCTTTCGTTTTCGAATAAATCAAGTCCAAAGATGGAATTTTTGCAGTTTATGCATTTTTCAATTTAATTCAATTTCAGCATTTTGTGGAGTGCTAAGTATATAAACTATCTAACAAGCAGGGGTAGGCGGAGAGGACGGATCGCCAAACAACTCAGTCTTGGCACACACATTCCTTGCATCATTCACATTCATACATCGGCTCGTACATACTCTTCTATTATTCTGACTCTTGGCATGGCCCAACTCATGTATCTTTTTTTTAAATATATTTTTTTGTATTATTCATCTTTATTAATTTTTGACATAAAATTTGTTTTATTCTATGCCTGTCTCACTAGGAAACCTGTGTGGAGAGCAGGCTCTTAACATGATCAGTGTATAATAATAACACATACAAAACACAAATAATAACACAATATTACAAGTAACAGTTAATCATCAACGAACGAGTACCATTGAAAAAAATAAATACTTATGAGTTAGTTTTAAAAAATCTTTGATATTGGATCTGTTTTGGCTGGTAATCCAGGACTTAGTGTCAGATTTATATTTGAGACACATTGTGTTTTATCTAATGGCCAGTGGAATATAGTTTTGTTGCAAAGTATCTAAAAAAATTTTGGCCAAAGGTTGTTTTAGTAAAAGGTGATTCACTATCTGATTCACTTGATCGTGCCATGTCTTCCTCGGGCGTCCCGACTTCTTCTACCATTCACATTTGTATCATTGATTCTCTTAACACTCCTTACTTCAGCCCAAACCATATAAGCATCGCTTTTTTATTTTATTTATTTATTTATTTATAAAATAAATGTTACATATATTAGACATTTACGTAGATAAGTAGGCGGCTGCCTGTTTCATTGTTATTAATTAAGGATAGTTACTTTCAGTATAGTCTAGTGTCAACACATGGTAAAGTTATAATAAAAAATAAGAAAAGAGAAAAAGAAGTGCGTAAAATAAACATGTAAATAAAATAAACCTGTAAACATATGGTACTAGTATGTAATGATGTTGAAAATTTATATCTCTATCTGAGTATGTGAAACAAGTTGTAAACACTGTCATAGTCACTCATCAGAAGGTCAGTAAGCGCCTTTCTGAAAGTTAGATATTTGGCTTTAGACTTTATTTCAATTGATAAGTTATTAAAAAATTTAGGTTCAAGAAAGTTAAACTGGAACTGTGCCATTGAAGTTTTTGTTGCTGGAATAATATCGAATATCTTATGTTGTATTTTAAATTTATAATATATATTTTTTGAAAAATTTGAATTAAAAATAAGAGGTAATATTTTTTACATATATGGATTTTATATTAAGAACTTTGAAGTATTTAAATAGGTCTTTCGTGGGGTGTATATAATGTACTTTGTAAATAGTCCGTATTATCAATTTTTGGGCTTTTATTAATTATACCGTACGATAAAATTGATTGACACAGGGAAAAGTATACTGTTCTCAGTGTATTTTTTTAGTATATTGCGCAATGATCTGAAGATATATGATAGTTTCCGTATACGGCTTGTGACATTAATTACATGATCTTCCCATCGAAGTTTATTATCAATTATTACGCTTAAGTATCTAATGAAATCTACTCTTTCCGATGGATTGCATAGACAGCTGGATATATCACTACAAGAATGTATTTTTAGTACATGATTATGTTTAATCTTACTTACTACGCTTACATCATCCTTGCATTATTTTCGGATTTCTCATACGATCATACATGGTTTTACCCCATATGTCTTAGGGATCTCATTTCTACAGCATTCAGTCTATTTTCATCCATCCTCTACGAGTTCCATGCTTCATTACCATACACCAGGGCAGGTACCAGCACTCCATTGTGGATTGCTAGCTTCGCTTCTCTAGACAGTTTTTTATTAGCGCCAACGGCGTTCAGTCCTCCATTACAAAAATTATCTGCATTTACTCTTCTTTAAATATCTCCATCAGCCTTTCCATCTCTCATAAACATACTTCCCAATTGCACAAACTCTTCCACCTGCTCCAAGTATTCATCATTCACTACTATATTGCACACTGTTTTCATACTCTCTCTTTCAAACATCGTGGCTTTATACTTACTTACGAGTACATTCATCATTAACTCATTTCTCATACATTCTTCGTTCATCGTAGACACGAGAGACTGTAGATCTTCCATACTGTTAGAAATTAGCACCGTGTCATCAGCATACAACAGGCAACATACTATCAGACTATTCATGCTCGGTAAATTGAATCACAAAACATCAAATCCTACGTGATACATATAAATATCTAATCACATTTTTAAAAACTCACTTCCATTTGAAAGAAACAACGTAACTTCGCACAACGAATACAAATTCGAAAAAAGATGCACTAATTTATGTGTTCTTTCTATTTGTGTTTTTATTTATTTACTATGTTCTTAATTTATTTTATTCTTCACGTTCTTTCCACTATTTAATTTTCTAGGACGGCCATAAGAAAAAGTGAATATCAAGAAATTGTTGATCCCGGGGTCCAGCACAGAGAAATCGATAATTTATAACATCGGATCGATAGGCACAACTTTCGAAGACTTTTGTCGATATCCACCGAAGCCGCCAGAGTCAAGTTAGCCTCTCAGAAGCCGGACATACTTTACAGGGCCCGCAGATACTTTAATACTACACAACTTTACTTTGGGAGGCGGATACGGGTACTGCCGCCCTATTTTTGGATAACCAACATCTCTGCCACAGGTCACCCGAAGTGGTTCGCTACGTTTGGTGATTTAACAAGGGTGTCCGGGTTTTTGGGGTAAGGTTTTTTTTTAGGTCTTGGTAGCGGATGCGTCTGCCTACCTACTGCGTGACAGGCCGAATCGAGAGAGACTGGTTGGGAGAGGCCTTTGACCTCTCCAGCGGGACTTTCTCGACCCATCCTGTGGGTACGTTTATTTTTTGACAGGGACCACAAGCACTGGCGTAGGCTAGAATGGGTAGCACCCGGGGCGGATATCACAATGGGAGGGGCGTAATGGGATAGGGTGGGACGAGTTCTAGCAGAATACTTATAACAACGAAGGGGGGCCGAATGGGATACTGGGTGGAACGGGGAAGGATGGGGTGGGGCGAAACGGAATACCAGAATGGCCACTGACCATAAGGTGCAATAATGATAAACTGAATATTGTCACGATTTTTTTATTCAGTCTTCTCGACCAGAGTTCACTTATTGACCGGCGGACCATCGCGGACCATCTTCTAGCCTCTTGCCGACCACTGCACTGGTTGGGAAACCCTGCTCTAGCATATAGGATGGGATATATAGTTGGAAGGATGGATTCATATGTCCGTCACTCCTGGACACACTGTCCCCAGATTTCTACCCACCCCTCATACCTTTTTTCCTTTTCAGAACTTCATCTCCTCCCATTCCATAAAATGACCCTACGTACGGCATCCCCTAAAATGACAAAGGCCCTGAGGAAAACCATTTTTCCCGGGGCCTCCTGCTTGGAGATAATGTTTAAAAAAAACAAATGCTGACACTGTACAAATCGCAAGTGCGTCCCACTGTTGAATTTGGCAGCCACCCCTGGTCTGGAGCTCCAAAATAACAGAAAAAACCTTTGATTCATTCATGGATTTTTTTTCCTGTTTGTGAGTTAATTATTTTGTGGTTAAATTTTGGATTTGAATCTAAGGCGTGGTGTTTTCTCTTTCTAACACCCTTTAGGTAATATTTCTCACTATGATAGTAAGCGAAATACAACAATTTCTAAGATCTATGTAAATTGTTCCCAAAAGCGAAGAAATTAGGTTTTGAAACTAGTTTTTTTTACCATTTACACGTTTTAGGAACAAAATATTGTATTTCCGACCCTGATGATCGCTGTACCTAAAAATGTATTAAAGTCCCGTTACTAGATTAATGGCATCTCTGTTAGCGGCGCACGTAATTAGGTAGAAACGTGTAATTAGGCTGATTGGAAGTTGGGAGGCTGCTAATTGTTACGTACGACCGGAATTATTTTGCTCGGATTCGTTTTTTTAAACCGGTATCAGAAAATCAGAGCGGAACTCAGTTCGTGAATTCATCTGATATTAATAAAAATGTTACACCTGTGGAATACGTTATGATAAGACAAGTAATTAAAAAAAAAAAACAATTATATTATTACACAACGATGTTAAATAAACGTTTTTTAACCCCTTATCGCTCTTGGGAACAACTCATGTTGGTCTCATAGAAATTGTTGTCTCCGTTACTATCGTGGTGAGAAATATGATCTAAACCATAGGTTCTCAACGTGGGCGATAACGCCCCCTTGGGGGCGTTTCAGACCTCCAGGGGGGGGCGGTAGAAGACCAAGATAAAATTGGGGGGGGCGTTTCAGACTTTCAGGGGGGTGGTAGGAGACCCAGAGAAACCCATCTCACCCCATCCTATCTTGCCTCATCCAATCCCATTAGGGGCCATCCATAAATAACGTCACACCTTAAAATATTTTCCCTATCCCATTATGCCCCGTCAGTTAAGGCAAATGTAACCACATCGTAATATCCCGTTACGCCCCCTCCGTTGTGGTAAATGTAACCCTGTCGTGGTATCCCATTACGCCCCCTCCGTTTAGGGGGCGCTAGAAATATAAATATTCTCAAAGTGGGCGGTGGGCAAAAAAGGTTGAGAATCTATGATCTAAACGGTATTAGAAAGAGAAATACCACGCTTTATATTAAAATCTAAAAATTAACCACTAAATATTTAAAATATTGTAAATCTTGGAATAATAAATTAAACATCTGCAAAACTTACTCAAACATGGATTTAAATGAAAACTCTCTCAACTATATGAGCAAAGCTAAAGATCTGCTAAGTTCATTAATCAAAATTATTAATGACCCCGGTAACAAGTTTACGAAGGAGCAGATGGGTAAATTAACACCTATAACAACGGAACTGTTGGGAACTACAGGAATGATGGCTGTACGTATGGGAATACTTGAAGGCGAATTATCAGCCTTAAAAAGTGTAGCAATTACTCAGCCAACAGATGCTAACCCCACAAATCCTTCATCTAATATTTGTGACTTATTGACGGAAATTGAAGAGAGGAAACTCCGCGCAAGAAATGTTATTCTTTTCAATGTTCCCGAGAGCACATCAGATCTAACCTCAACTAACATTTCCGATGACGTGAATAAGGTTACCGCGGCCTTGAAAAACATTGATATTTCCTTTAATCCTCACGACATTAAAATATTCAGGTTGGGAACGAAAAAAGTCGGAAATCAATGTAGACCAATTAAGTTGGAATTCAAAGAGGAGCATTCAGTTCGGACAATTTTGATTAATAACAAAAAATTAAAAGATGGGATCAAAGCCAGAAATGATCAGACCAGCCAACAAAGAAAACACCTGATGATGCTACGGGACGAGCTAGAGTCTAGAAAAAATAATGGTGAATCAAATCTAACAATAAAATATATAAATAACCTCCCCAAAATCGTCAATGTTTTGCCAAAAAACTCCAACTAAATAAATGTAACATCTATTATCAGAACGTCAGAGGCATCAGAACGAAATTAAAGGAATTCAGAATAAGTGCCCCGACTCTCTCACACGATGTCATCATGTTAACGGAAACCTGGTTAACACCATCGATTTTCTCAGCGGAACTTGGATTGCCCGATCACCACATCTACCGAGTTGACCGTAGTCCAAACACCAGCTCCAATACAAGAGGGGGCGGAGTCCTGATTGCTGTCCACAAACGTATTCCGTCAAAAGTGCTCAAAAACAAAAATAGTGACGTTGAACAAATATTCGTGTTGCTTGAAAATAAAAATGCTGTCAAATTAATAATTGGATGCATATATATACCGCCATCCTCCGATACACGGCTGTATATGAATCATGTAGAGGATGTGGAATTTTTAAGGTTTAAATATCCCAGTGCCAAACTTGTTTTAGTGGGTGACTATAACTTGCCAAATATATCTTGGAACCATGATGACCCTGAATTGTCTGGTATTAATATGTCAACTGCCAATCTTAGTGAGAGAGAGATTCTGGGTATGTCGAATTATTTATCAATCCCACAACTAAACACTGTCGCTAATATAAATAGTCGCATTCTTGATCTAGTTTTTTGCAGTGAGCCCACGGCTAACGTATGTAAATCTTTAGAAGAACTATTACCTGTGGACGTTTACCATCCTCCTCTGGATATAGTTATTCCCTTTGTTAACAACACTTATCTCAAAAATATCAAGCCATCTTATAACTTCTCTAAAGCAAATTTTAAAAAAATTTCTGATTGCTTAAATACAACAGACTGGTCCTTTCTGGAAAATACAGATATTAACGATAATGTAAATAAATTTTATTCTATTCTAAATGATGCTATTGCAAATTTTGTGCCTCTTCGACATAATAGAATTTCTCATTTTCCAAACTGGTTTAGTCCCGAATTGATCACTTTAACATATCGTAAGAAAATAGCTCATAAAAATTACAAACGGTCCAGACTGTCGAGTGATTACAATGAATTTCAATTGTTAAGGAAGGAGTGTTGTAAAATCTCAAAACTGTGCTATAAAAATTACATCGACAAAATTGAAACTGATATTCGTGTAAATATAAAACAGTTTTGGAATTATACTAACTCTCAAAAAAATAATAACTTGGGTATTCCAACTACTATGAATTTCAATGGAAAAATTGGATGTAATGGTGAAAACATTGCAAATCTATTTGCCGATTATTTTAAGTCTGTGTATGAAGAGGATATACCTAGCAACGAAATTCCAAAATTCTCATCGAATCTTAGCCTGGATATATCTGAAATACGCATAGAAATTAATGACATTAAAAACCATGTAAATTTGTTAGATGCTAGAAAAAATGCAGGACCTGATAATATTCCACCAGTGTTAATTAAAGAATGTTTAAATGGCATAACTGTTCCTCTTTTTCTAATTTTTAATCAGTCACTAGAGACAGGCAGTTTCCCTGATACATGGAAACACAGTTTTCTAACACCCATTTTTAAAAAAGGGGACAAAACGGACGTAACAAATTATAGGCCAATATGTATCCAATCATCGATTCCCAAGCTTTTTGAAAAAATTGTACTCCATAAAATATCTACAAATATAAAAAAAATTATAACACCCTACCAACATGGCTTTTGTTCAAATAAATCTACACTAACCAATTTACTAATTTACGAAAACTTCATATCTAAATCTTTAGCAAACAGGTGCCAGGTTGACTCAATATATACGGACTTTAGCAAGGCCTTTGACAAGGTGTGTCACAAAATATTAATCAATAAATTGGCGACACTTGGAGTTTATGGTAGCTTATTAATTTGGTTTGTTAGTTATTTGTCCAAAAGAAGTCTTAGTGTGAAAATAAATGGCACACATTCGTACAAATTTATAGCAACAAGTGGAGTGCCGCAAGGCTCCCATTTAGGGCCAATTTTGTTCATTATATTTATAAATGATATTGTTGATATATTCACAAACATAAACGTGCTACTGTTTGCTGATGACATGAAACTATATAAAGAGATCAATCACATTAATGATTGTATTACACTTCAAACTAATTTGATATATCTTTTTGAATGGTGCTCTATCAACAAACTAGCATTAAACATAAATAAATGTCAGTTCATTCATTTTTCCAAAATAAATAATCCTATATTTTTTCAGTATTCATTAAATGATGAAAATTTAAATTGTGTTAATGAAATTATGGATCTAGGCATTATGTTCGACAGTAAACTCACCTTTGTATGTCATATTAATAATATTATCAACAAATCCCTAAAGACTCTTGGCTTTGTTTTAAGAGCTGCAAAAGATTTTAATGATTTAGGCACATTTATTATGTTATATAAAACCCTTGTCAGATGCCAACTTGAATATAACTCTACGTTATGGTCTCCCTTTTTCAATATTCATTCAGACAACATTGAAAAGATACAACGGAAGTTTCTAAGGTTCATAAACTATAAATTGCATATTCCTATACTAAACATTGATTATAATTACCTCCTGGATAAATTTTCTCTGTTGAAACTTTCAGAAAGAAGAATAAGCACAGATTTAATACTGTTACATAAAATACTGCATTACAAAATTGACTGTCCCGAATTACTTCAATTTATCAATATCCATGTACCCAAAAAATCATGTCGACATTTATTACCCTTTTACTTCAATAACACCAGGACACTAGCTTATCAAAATTCTCCGTTTCCTAGACTTCACAGTCTCGGAAATAAATATTCTAATCTAGGTGATATATTTCATCTTAAAACCAATCAGTATAAATGTTGCATATTCTATCACTTTTATTCTTCTAGACACAAATAGATTTACATAATTTCTGCAGTTTTTTGTTTATATTGAATGTGAGACTTCTTATCATTTTTACATATGTACTTTTTATTTTATTATGTGGTTTTGTTTTTATATTGTATTACGTATTTTCTTTTCTCATTGTATTATATTTTCTTCATTGTTTTTATACTCAACTTATAAACTATCATGTAAAAGCCCATCAGGGCGTGTAATAAATAAATAAATAAATAAAATAAATAAATAAATAAAATCAACACCTTTATGCGACCAAAGTTTCCGTCCGCAGTTTGAAAAAAAACTGTGAATCTTTGGGATTTTTTTATGATTTATTTTCAAGTGAAAAGACAAAATTAAAGTAACGGTAACGTTTATAATACATTTGTCTAATGTGTGTGTTTTTTCTGGTAGACGAGCCATACTTAAAACTTTTTTGTGTTTGCATTCAAAATTTTTATGTTTCAAAAATTATATTTTTGTTTCGAAATGTAAAATTTGAAAGCGTATTTCATCACCTTTCTAAAACCGTTTTTAGTTTTCGGAAACGTTCAGAAATATTTCAATTACGTATTTGGATTATTTTGCAAAGCGAAAATATTTTGACCTTCCGACAAAATAGGACTGAGGGGCTAATTTATTTTTTTATATGGAATCGTAGGGTTAATATTATAATGCGAAAAAGTAAATAAGGGTAATTTTGTATTATGCTCGTGACAGATCTAGCTACAAAAGCGCCAACGTTATTTTGGCAAGATAGGGTACCTACATAAAAAAAGTTTTAAAGTTATTTGAAGAATAATTTATTCGACAGTCCCAAAGAACAATCTTGGATGAACAATTGTGTATTTTTGCAGTAGAGCTGTGTAAAGTTTCGTTTTCGTATTTTTACTGTTTATGATATAACATATAAGTTCAATGAATACCTATAGTGTTGACTTGATATTTTGCATTTCATTAACATTAAAACATCCGATAACAGACGTTTAAATCATGAAAATGGAATAAAAATAAGCAGGGCCGACATTGTGCTTGGGAAACGTCAAAATATATGTACTGTTTTAGAATTTCTATTCAATAGTTCCATTATTCCTCTTAGCATGTTTATTTTTATTTTATTAGGATTAAACAAGTACAACACAATAAAAAATATGCCTATTTGTTATAATAATTAGGTTATACGTAAGGTATAAGACAATAATGCTTATTTAGGTGTTCTTTTTGTAATCATTTTTTTTTAAATAACATGTAAAAGCCCAGCCGGGCGAGATATTCAAAATAAATAAATAGCTAATGAATGCATAAATAAAATATAGGTAAAAATTATAATCTTTACATAGTATAAAATGAAGTCGCTCCCGCTGTCTGTGCGCTTAGATCTATTAAGCTACGCAACGGATTTTCATGCGGTTATCATCAATAAATAGAGTGATTCATGAGGAAGGTTTTTAGATACATAATTTGTCAAGGTTTTGGGTAAATTGGTTGAATTTGTAATATATCTGGCCAAACGGCAGCGGACAGCGGGCAGCGGGCAGCGGACTGACAAGCGGGAGGTGTGGATTTGATTAAACATATGGCGTTAGTTATAAAGGTTGGGTAATAGCGTAGCGTTGTGTTTCGTTAGCCACAGCAAGTGTGTCCGGGTCTGCTAGTTAATAATAATATCTAATAATTGTAAAATTTGTAGAGCGCCGTTTTTGTGAAAAATCACCTCGAGGCAGGGTTACCAGGTTTTTTTCCAAATATATACCGAACAGTAAGCAAAAAAAAATTTTGAGGTGAATTTCCCTAGATTTAGGTGGTACCTTGGCAAATCAAAAACCGCTGGAGTAGGGGGGGGTGTCGGACTTTGAAACAATGTAAGCAGTCAAATTATTCGAGTAATCACATTTACGCAAGTACGTAGTCACCTGATGTGTAACACTAATCCGCGAAATTACTCGAAAACAGTGAGCGCGTGCACGAAGCGGCTACACCGCACAAACTAAAGAGCGTAATACACGAGCCCGATTTTCAGCCCGATTCCAATTAGACACAAAAGTCAACATACGCGATCGCTGTTTTCAACTCTATTTTCTTACCTACGATTTCAGTAGGCATCACAACAAACAGTATGGGTCATGTGTTGTTTGCAGTGATGACAATGGAAATCCTAGATATGAAAATAGAGGTGAAAATAGCGATCGCGCAAATCGAAAAATGTTGACTTTTGTCTCTAATTGGAAACGGGCTGAAAATCGGGCTAGTGTATTACGCTCATAAGTCCCTGATGCTACGCACCATCGATTGCCGATTGCGTCAAATCTGACAGTTGAATCGTTTATTAGGGAGAAAAATTAATTAGAAAAAAATACCGAACCGCCCATACTTATTATTTCGGTATTTTTGTCAAACCAAACATATTATTTTCATTTCTACGATTTCAATTGTCATCACTGTAAACAACACATGAACCATGCTGTTTGTTGTGATGCCAACTGAAATCATAGATACGACAATAGAGATGAAAACAGCGATCGCGTAAAGCGAAAAATGTTGACTTTGGCCTCTAATTGGAATCGGGCTGAAAAAAGATGTCGTGTATAACGGCCATTATGGCCATTATGGCCGTTATACACGACATCTATTACTAAATTACTACATTCATACTAAAATTTCATCATTTTATATGAGCCTGTTGTCAAACTTATGAGCGTAATAATACAAGAGCCCGATTTTCAGCCCGATTCCAATTGGAGACAAAAGTCAACATTTTTCGCTTTACGCGATCGCTGTTTTCATCTCTATTTTCATATCTACGATTTCAGTAGGCATCACAACAAACAGTATGGTTCGTGTGTTGTTTGCAGTGATGACAATTGAAATCCTAGATATGAAAATAGAGGTGAAAATAGCGATCGCGTAAATCGAAAAATGTTGAATTTTGTCGCTAATTGGAATCGGGCTGAAAAAAGCTGTGGTGTATAACGGCCATTAGGTTCGGCCATAACTTTGGCCCTATGGCACAGAAACGACTGAAATTTTGGATTCTTACTAAAAATCATGGCCTGTATACGAATCAACCAAAAAATCTTACAAAAGAAGAATATGAAAAAAAATATCATCTTTTACACACTTGGGTACGTTCGTTTTAGTACTTGGGGTCGGTCTCTTAAACACTTGGGGTCGGTCATAACTTCGGCCCTGTGGCACCGAATTAGATACCAAAGTTAACATTCATCGCTTTACGCGATCGCTATTTTCACCTCTATTTTCATATCTAAGATTTCAATTGTCATCACTGCAAGCAACACATGAACCATACTGTTTGTTGTGAAGTCAACTGAAATCGTAGGTATGAAAATAGAGATGAAAATAGGGATCGCGTAAACCGAAAAATGATGACTTTTGTCTCTAATTGGAATCGGGCTGAAAAAAGATGTCGTGTATTGTGGGCTTAATGATACAGGAGCCCGACAAAAGTCAACATTTTTCGCTTTACGCGGTCGCTGTTATCATTTCTATTTTCATATCTACGATTTCAGTTGGCATCACAACAAACAGTATGGTTCATGTGTTATTCGCAGTGATGACAATTGAAATCGTAGATATGAAAATAGAGGTGAAAATGGCGATCGCGTAAAGCGAAAAATGTTGACTTTGGTCTCTAATTGGAATCGGGCTTAAAAAAGATGTCGTGTATAACGGCCATTAGTCCACTTTAGTCTTCCAACTGTAGGGGGAGTACGTATATTATCGGACAACGTATGGTATCGGACAAGTGTTATTTCTTTAACTGGCGTATAAGGACGATGCAAGTTAGTTCATAATATTGCCGAACTAATTCTAGGTGCCTAGTGTTTGCATGACTATCGCCAAAGCCGTTGGGGTCGAGTTGTGCTTAGAAAACGAAATTTGACCACCGGATATTGTGTCCTCAGCTTTATTCGAAGACAAATAAAAGGTACGTTATTAATTTAATCACATTTATATATATAAGACGGTACACTACATTTCAGTGGCAATCAAATGACGATCTTATGTTTTAAAATTTGTTTCCCATACCAGGTAGGCGGTTATTTTTTTAACTCCAAGTCGTTTGGTTAATATCGGACATGGCTGTTACGGATGATATCGGACACAAGAATAAATGCTTTTTTTTATTTATTTATTTAAATTAATAAATATACACCCTGTATACTATGAAAGTATATTGTACTGGGAAAACAGCGTGTAAAGAGTTTGCTATTGTTGATTTAAAAACATTATTTCAAAGAATCATTCTGTTTTACTTCCATTTTTCCAGATAATGCCGAGAAAAAAAAAGTGGGAGCAGGGGCTTGGGGTGAATGGAAGGATTGCAACATGAAATCAGCAGAGGAATACGTTTGTGAAAATAAGATATGACAATTCGAGAAGCTGCCTTATATTTTGATGTCCTTAAAAGTACACTTAGTGACAGGTTATTGAAATCGAAGAAAGGATTTAGGATAAGGTAAATCTAAAAAGTAAAAAAAAATGTTAAAAACGTAGCCAAAACACAAGTACCCGGTTTCCCAATCAAAATAAAACAAGAAAAACTCTCAGGAAACAGTGCTGAAAAGATTTTCAAGTGGATAAATCAAAAAAGAATCCGCCCAAACACAATTAAGAAAATAATGTTAACACCATCAATTTTAAGAAAGCAGATAAACTAAAACTACATAAGGATTATAACAAAGATGAAGTTTGCATAATCTGTGGAGAAAGCTTCGAAGAAGACTGGATTCAATTCCAAAGTTGTCACGGATGGGCCCATGAAAATTGCACAGGTCTTGAATCTTACCAGCATTTTTACAAATGTGAATTGTGCCAGAAATAGTATTTATTTTCAGTTTATCATGACGTGTTATGAAAAGTTTGATCACGGTTTTACCACTTTTTAAAAATCCTTTTTTAAACTAAAAAAACATGAATATTTTTTGTCCACTTTCGTGTCCGATACCACCTTTGATGTCCGATATTAGACAATTCTTTCAAATACTTTGTTGCCCTTTTTCTTGTATTTCTCTTGCTTGTATTTTTTAAAATAAAGATATTGTCTTGATATGTTTGAAATCTTTTGTTATTAATCATTAGTAATCGTTTTATTATAAAACAAAAGAAAGTATGGCTTTAAACCAAGGAGCTAATTTGTCCGATACCACCCGTCGAAATCCGATAATTAACGAAAATTTCGTAATTTTAAAATCTAAATTTTGGGAAACAGTGATTGTTACTGATTTTTAAAATTAGTGTATCATGTAGATCTTTCCTTTCCACTTATGATTAATTCATAATTCGTTTATATTGAAGCACTATCAACAAAATACAAATGAACAATACTATGTATGCGTCCGATAATATCCGTACTTCCCTACCTACCTACCAAGCACGAGATGAAAATCACAAACGACATTATCGGATTTCCAAATCATCCGCCATGTTACTTTTTTTCGTCGTGTATTCTGTTAGATTAATGGTAACGATAACGACCCGATTGTTTGTTTGGTTGATCGATTGACCATCTTCCGAGATCGGAAGCTATGTGATAGACGGTAGTGTTCTCACGCTTTCTATTGAAAGTTGAGAGAATCGTGTCAGCCTATTCTGTATTCATTGTGCCTGTTTCAATGGTTCTTGGTCGTTAGAAGATCTGACATTTAAATGGCAAGCGGAGATTCGTAGTCTTCCAAAGAATTAGAATACGACCTTCTTCTACTGACGGCCTTTCCTATGAGGGTTTCGCCATAATCAGCGCAATCTTCACTTTGCTAGCTGCAGTTGGGGACAACTCAGTAAAAGTAACGAAGTAATTAATGTAGGTTTCGAAGCTGAGCGGTACGGTATCTTCTCCTATTATATCTTCCTTTATCCCGTTTCCCATCAAACTTCCTATAGATTTTTGAAACTTGAAAAACTAGATTAAAAAAAATTGGAAACATCTTTAGCACCGTTGTGATTTGAAACTCGATGAAACGGAAACGAGTGATATTAAAAAGAGACAAACACATACATCTATTAATTTGGTAGGCGGGTTTGGGTACCGCCGCCCTGGGAACCATTTATTGGATGACCAACACCTCTGCCACAGGTTACCCCAAGTGGTTCGCTACGTTTGGTGACTTAGCAGGGGTGCCCAGGTTCATGGGGTAATGTTTGTCTGGGTCTTGATGGCGGGTGCGTCGGCCCACCTTCTGCGTGGCAGGCCGGATTGGGAGATGCTGGTTGAGGGAGACCCTTTACAACCGGTTACCGTTGTCCGGGCCGCTCGGTAGTACAGGGGCCCGACCCTCAGGCTCACGACTGAGGGTGGGCTGCCCCATCAACGAGTGCAAAAACCCCACCGCTGCTGTTGTGCCGGTTCGTGACCGGAGGGGACCCAGCAGTTGCGTTTGGGGCGCATTGGGCGACCTCTCCAGCCGGACTCTCCCAGCCCATCGCCTTGCACCGCAGTGGGTGGGTTGGATTCATACGTCCGTCACTCCTGGACACTCCGATCCCCAGCTTCCTACCCACCCCTTATACCTTTTCCTTTCCAGATCTTCATTTCTCCTCTTCAAAACAAAAAACTTAACTCAATCATGAACTCACAAAAAAACATAAATAACATCTTTACAACGGCGAGAAGCAGGAGTCCCCGGTGCAGGCCAAAACTGTTGGTGAACTTCACCAACATTCGCGGCCTGCACAAAAATCTAAATTCAGTCCACCACCACCTTGTTTCCCAACGTCCCAACCTTCTCTTCCTTTCCGAAACGCAGATAGCTGAGCCTACAGACGCCTCCTATCTGGATTGCCCGGGTTTCACCCTCATGGGCAAATTCAGACCCAAAGGAGGTGTATGTCTCTTCAGCCGAGCTGACGTCAACTGTGTGCGACTGTTGAATCTGGAGAACTCCAAATTCGACGTAATGTGGGTGCGCGTCAATCTTGCCAGTACGGTAAGGTTTTACGCGTGTTTATACCGCTCACCGAACATTAGCGTTTCAGATACATCCGAACTCTTCAAACATCTAAGTAATACTGTTGATGACCTCTTGCCCCGCTTCCCTACAGCAGAGTTTGTGGTCCTGGGGGACTTCAATGTTCATAACGAACCTTGGTTAAAGTTCTCAGGACCAGCGGACTCGGCTGGACGAGAGGCGGAATCCTTTGCCCTCTGCTACGGACTGGAGCAAATGGTTCAGGAGCCTACAAGGGTTCCTGATGTCCAGACTCACCGCTCCAATCTGCTAGATCTGTTTCTAACCACTGTGCCACACGGCTACAAGATTGAAGTCACAGCGCCTCTAGGATCGTCCGACCACTGCCTGGTGACAACATCAATCCCCGTAACCTTCAGACCGCCAAATGAGCGGCTGAAGAGAAAAGTGTGGCACTATAGATCAGCAGATTGGTTTGGTCTGCGGGCTCATTTCAATGCCTTCCCGTGGTCAGCTGTCTGTTTTCAGACTTCGGATCCCTCAAGATGTGCCCAGGAAATTGGTGAAGTCATCACATCCGCGATGGATGGCTTCATCCAATCCACTGTGAAAGAAACTGGTGTGGGCTCAAAGCCGTGGTTCAGTCGACAATGCTCCGAAGCAGTGCGACGAAAAAACGCGGCTTACCGAGCCTACAACACATCTCGAACGTCTGAAAGCAGAACAGTATATAACAAAATGGCAAAGGAATGCAGGAGGATCATTAACAGGTCAAAATTCGAGCACGACCTGCAGATCAGCAGTAAGCTTGTAGCGATTCGGCTCCCCATCCCTACAGTTTGTTGTATGGACATCACTAGGTCACAACAAACCATGTGACCAGCGAGCGTTTCCTAGCGGCGTTGGCGACTACACCAGAGTTTGGATTTGGGAACGAGTGAAGAAACACCCACCTTGCGAGCGGAGGATCGCGTCTGGTTGCCGGACCTACAGAATTCTCCTGCGGAAGAGTCATGCTGTAGCCTTATCATCGCAATTCTACACGTAACGTTAATTAGCTTTAATATCATTTACCATGGTTTATCTTTAACTGATTCTGATTGTTTTCTTATTCGCAACAAAATAAGATGGCGCTCAACCTTTACCACGTTCAATTCCTTAAACTATTTAACTACCTACTTTGTTTAAACATTCAGAAATACTTAATCATTGACTCTTCGAGTGAATGACACGCCCTGTAGATTCTATTAAATATTTTATGTTGGACTTTGATTTAATAGTGTTAATTAAATTTTATATCTCATGCTCTGGGTTTTGATTTACAACATATTTCCTTGGTACCTACATTATCTTACATAGCATCACTTCATAAGCATGCTATATTTAAAAAGTAGATACTATCTTATATTTCTCCGCTACAAAATGGCGCGCAACGTGGTTTAACCTCAGTAATTTCTGTTTCGTTTATTTTTTTTTCATTGGGTAGGAATTTTTTTTTGGTATGGCCCTCCTTTCATTGAGAAACTTACAAGCGACTCGATCCACGTGCGCGTATCATATGCGCCGATCGTAAGTACCCCCCGTACGATTTTGCTGGTGTCCGCTCACGGCGCTACGCGGTGACTGTCGGTTTCCACTCAGTTCCACGATACCGACAGTGCTGGTCGCACGCGACGCGTCGCGTCATTTATGTCAGCTACTTAATTCGTTTGACGTTTGACAGAAATGGCATCGGAAATCGGAACAAGAAAGTAATATTAGATTTGATCTGGAAGTGGAAAAACATGCGTGTTTATACAACTATGCTTAACCAGAATACGTAAGGAAGGATTTAGTGGAGAGGGCATGGATTGATGTTGGAATAAAAGTCAATTTGACAGGTATGTAAGTTGTTTACTTTTGTCACAAATAATATCAAACACAATAATTGAACTGCCAAGGTAGCGAAGCCCGAGGAGTGATAAAATAGTTGGCTAAATAATCGTTCATACTTGGGATTGGCATCCATTTAATACATTCCATATAATGATAACCGTTTCTCCAACGACTTTTTAAATTGTACATTCTCCTCTCGTGAAATAAAAAGCCAGGCTCGTAAATGTCGATCCTTCAACTAAGTACCTGGAAAAAATAATTATTAAATTAAAACTTCTATTATCTTTTTCAGGGCCCGAATGTAAAGAAACACGGAGGAATATTCGCAGTGTTTTTGTCCGAAATATGAAACCTGCAAAAAGTGGATCAGCAGCGAAGAAAAAGAAACCTTACTATTTAAATGAAGTCATGCAATTTACACTACAATTTATTAAATGGAAAATTCGGAGGTGGCTCTATTTTATCAAAACTTTACACCAATTGTAATCCCAGAACCCGATGATTCAGAAATTGTGATCCCAGAATCTGATTTAAACGGCGAAAAATTTGACTTATCTTAAGTTACCCACTATGTATAAGTAATAAATAAACATATATTATGCTTTTCTTACCTGAGCTTTATTGATATGTTCCCTCGATACTGACACACTCCCGCATAGTTGTATTTTTGTAATGAATACTAGGGGTCAATAATTGCACCAAGTTTAAGTAAGTATCCTTCGACATTCAATTAAACTTGTTGTCATCATTCTCATACAGTTCCTTGGTGGCAACGAATGCCCTACAGTTCAGATTTTTTTCGATGTATGGGTGAACCCAAAATCTCCTATTACATCGCATTTTATTCTATTATCTTCGTCGCTAGAATCGCTTGACATCGTGTTTACTGAGCGGCTGCACGTGAAAAATGATTAAGTTCAGTATATTTCGGGTAGCGCCGTGTACGGAGACCATCATTAAAAAGTTGTATATCAGCAGGGTACTTGTGGTTGCGTCACAATTACGTAGATTGTCAGTATCTCCATGAAAAGAGGCCCTATGACTCAGATGTTGAGATTCTGTGGGTTCCATGCGCATCTTCTGTTCGTGGGGTGAGTGTGTTTTATATTTTATTTATTATAATGTCCTTAAAACTTTTATATTCATTGTTTCCCACATCCAAACTCATTTTTTTTTTGTATTCGTTTCGTCATAAGAGTAACCGCTCACGAAGATACTTTAATCATTATATTAATTTTATATCATGTGTTCCCTTTTCAAAAAAAAAAATAATACTTCAACGGTTCTTTCATTTTCACAGGTTTCAATATATAATAGCGGTTATTTTTGATTCGCATAATAATGTTGGTTGGTTTCCTTTTGTAATAATGTTGCAGGTTTATATATAATTAGCTATCACCGGTAGCTCCGTACATTATTAACGATGTACTTTATTGATTGCGATCGGAACAAATATGTACCTACGGTCATAATGGCACGCGCTGTACTACGTAAGTGTATTTCAATTTTAGATTCTATCTTTTGAGTGAATTTTCATTATTTAATAATGCTATGGCGTTCCAATATCCTTCATAATTTTATTGCAACATCTGGTTGATAAAATTTGCTTTTGAACGCTATGCTGCTTAACATTTTATTATGAGGGACGGTCGATCTATGTCAGTATTAAATCTTTCTTTCAGATTATATTAATGGATTTCCAAGTTGATTAATTTTTGTTATTGATGTGATTGATAATTACTTTCCTATTAATTTTGAGTTTATCTTGCAACGAATTTAAAGGAATTTTTAAATTTAACCTTCATGTGTAGTATTGTTACAGTTTGATGGGTACTAATTTCAATGGAGTTGTAAATTTTATTGTCTACGCGTTAATAATTGCGCAAAAATTGTTACACTGAAATTATTTACATCGTAATTTAGGAATTATTTTCCTGTATTTCGGAATTTTAATTTACTTTATTTTCAAATGCGTCAAATCATGCGTTTCAGAGTTGCTGGTTTTCTTCACATGACTATTGGATATGAGAGACGTCTATTATTCAATGGAAATTGCCGAGTCCAGTTTAACATTGCTTCATGGATAAAAGGTTTTTCAAATAACTTATTTTAATTTTCGGTTGAGTTGTTGATTGATTTTACAGAAATATTTTGTAAATAGTTTGTGTGAATTTCTTTGGAATTCTTCAATAACTTTAATTGTTAATTATTTATGAGGAATTTATTGGCATTTTGTCACAGTCAAATCATGTCGAATTATTGTCGATTCTATCCAATATGCCTGAGCTCATGTATGTTGTTTAAAATTGCGTTAATTTTAATTTAATTTTTAAAATTAATTTTATTAATCCTGAGTTAAAAAAAAATAATTTTGAATTGAATAATACGCGTGTTAATTGGGTTGATTTTTTTCTATAGTTTGGTTCCTGGCAGTATTAAATTTATCGACTTTACCCACTTGATAATTTTAATAGCTTCTTTGGAATTATATTGTGGGAATTATTTAACTTATTGATGGATCATTCACATATAACAATTTTCTCTCTTTTCTAAAACATTAGGCTCAATTTTAAGGTTTTCTAAAATTTTATAGTAGAATTTTTTTTTTTCGATATTGTTACATTAGAACAATACTTAAATTTTTAGTTTGAAATTCAGTGTTTTTTTTGGGAATTTTTATTAAATTTGAATATATCATCTTTTTTCTCAATATTTCACCGCTCTCCTTTAGTAATTTCAAGCTTAGCGGTTCCAAATAAATATAAATAACATTAATATTTAAATTAGTAGGAAGCTACTTTATTTTTCAGATATTATGGCTGTTTTAGCATTCGATTCTTTGTTCACCTTATGGGATTTTATTGTCAATCAATTGTATGTTTGAATCGTTGTTTTGTCTTAGTAAATTTATAATGTTTAAAATTTAATTTTAATTTCAGTTTATTTAAATATTATTGATTTAACTTAAATACATTTGTTTTTGTTCATTCTCAGCTTTAGGTTTGTGCAATTGCTAAGTAATTATCATAATTATTTTCGCATTTAACGACATCTGTACGTCGCGCGTCAGGTTAAAATATTCATACACCTTAATGATTCCTCGTTCGTATTGCAGTTTTGGTTCGAGGCTTTGCTTACTTATGAGAACTTAATAACATTATAAATTATTTACGGCGCTTTTCAAATAATAAATATATGAAATGGTTACAGATACTTTATTGGGATTCAACATTTAATTTATTTTAAACCAGATACATCATTTCTAAATAAAATAAATAATGCTTCGTTTCGGAAACTCAATATACCAACCTTGGAAGTGATTTATACTCAAATCTTCTTTTACAATTATTTTTTCTTTTAGAAAAATTTTCAGATAATTGAGAGTTTTATATTAAGTTAACATACTTATCTCTTTAATTATTTTTCTTTAGCAACTCAAGTTTTTGCTATTATTAAACATTCATCAACGGTTATGTTGGATTTTTATGGAAGTTTGATACAGCATTGTTGGTTGCTATAAATTTTTTTTTTTTTTTTCAAAAGTTTTATACAAATATTAACATAAGCTTAAGAATTGTTATATTACCGTTTTGTCTTCGAACAAACTTCGGTTAATAATGGCATAATTAAATTTATTTTTCGGAATTTTTTTTCATTTTGCGGGAACACATAATTTTTTTTTGTTGTAGGATCAACGTTATGATATCAACTGTTATGTTGGATTTGTATGGAGTTTATGCAACGTTAAGTTGTTCATAAAAGATTTTAGTCGGATTCTATAATGGCTATTATGTCTGATTTTGGTGCAAGATTATACATCATATTTCGGAATTTTTATTCCTTACTTTGACTTTCAATTTTTTTTTTAGAGCGGTTTCACTTTATTTGCGGTTAGGTGGTACTGGAAGGAGCAGCGTTTCACTTTGTCCGGCACGAAGAGGGATGTTATTCTTTCTAAAGAACACACATTCGACGTTCATATATGAACACGAGTATGAACTTTGAATGGTTGTTTTGTTTTTTGTCTGTCCTTTCGTGGCGTCCATGTGATGTTTCTTTGTTTTCTAATTTCGGGTCATAATTTTATAACTTTCCTTTCGGTGGGAATGTATCGGCATTTTGGGAAGCGATATGCGAATAATTACGAGCTTTCCATGTTTAATACCTCTGAGTTCGTGAGTAGTTAGTCTCGGGTTCTATGTTCTTAACCTCTGAGTTCTCGGACGCGATTTTTTTTAAAATCGTTTCGCGGAAATGGATTTGGGTTTTCCTTTCCTTTTCAATCGCAGGAAGACAGGGGACCTACTGATACAGATGTTTATTCCTGTAGTGGTGGGAGGCCTGTGGTCCTTTTCTATTTGCCATGGGTTTTTTTATTTTCGATAAACTTGAAGACGACGTAACGTTTCGTTATAGTAGGAAGTTTTCCGGGTTTTCCATCTCATTATGAGGATTTATATGGGAAGTTTGTTCAATTGATATTTGAACAACGTTGTTTCATTCGTTAATGAGACACTTTGGGGTTTTATAACATTTATGTTATTCTTGGGAAATGATTTTGCAGATATTGGCGCTCGGGGATTTTTCCGGTGTTTCGGCATTTTGGAAGCGATATACGAATAATTACGAGCTTTCCATGTTTAATACCTCTGAGTTCGTGAGTAGTTAGTCTCGGGTTCTATGTTCTTAACCTCTGAGTTCTCGGACGCGATTTTTTTATAAATCGTTTCGCGGAAATGGATTTGGGTTTTCCTTTCCTTTTCAATCGCAGGAAGACAGGGGACCTACTGATACAGATGTTTATTCCTGTAGTGGTGGGAGGCCTGTTGTCCTTTTCTATTTGCTATTTTATCACGTTAATCTTGAAGACGATTTAACGGTTCGTTATGTTTGGAAGTTTTCCGGGTTTTCCATCTCATCATGAGGATTTATATGGGAAGTTTGTTCAAATGGTATTTAAATAACACTTGTTCACACTTTGGGGTTTTTATACAACATTCATGTTATTCTTGGGAAATGATTTTCCAGATATTGGTGCTCGGGGATTTTTCCGGTTTTCCATCTCATTCTGAGGATTTAAATGGAAATGTTGGGCAAATTGTGTTGTTCAACAGTCGTTTTACTTTGTTCAGATAATTAATTTTGATTAAAAGATTATATGGGAATGTAGTTTTTGCGTAATGCATTATCGTTCGGGATGATATTTTAGTACAGTTCTTGACGTCATATTTTATGAACGTTTATTTGGGTGATTATCTGAACAATCTTTATTTTATGTTTTCGTGTTCATCTTCTTAAGCACTTCCCCTATCCTAGGGAAATTGCTTGACGAGTTTTTTTACATTTGAATTAAAAGAATTATAATAAAACATTTTTTTCTTAAGTCAGATATAATTTATCTTCGATTGTTGATTTCAATCATGACTTGCATATACCGTTGGTATTAATTTTGAATTTTCTGATAATGGATATAATACATATATTTCAGTGGATTACACACTGTATTTTTAATGTTTTGGCAGATTTCAATTTGCAATAAAATTTTCGTTTTCATTATTTGAATTAATTTAATTCTTTGCTAAAATTTATATTTAAACATAATATCGGTAATTTGATAACTCGGGTTTTAATTTTATGTTGTAATTATTCCTTGAGAATTCTTCTCTCACATATTCGGTATGATTAGGCTTTGTATGCCTGAGTTTGTTTATTAGGCTTTGTATGCCTGAGTTTGTTTAATTAATTGTTTGATTTTTATGTGATAACTTTTCTGGTCATTATATAATAGTCTTGGATAGGCTTATCACTTTGAATTTTATTAGTTAAATTCTATTTTCAATTCTGCAGTTTTAATCGCTTGCTAGCATTTCACATTTGTTGAGGTCAAATGTTTTATAGTTTTCCTGTATTTTGGGAGACTTTTTATTTAGATTGGTATAAAGCGCTTTAAATTTTTTTAAATTGTTTGTTAAACAATGTTGTATTTTATTTGTTTCAATTTCCTTCCTGATAAACCATAAGTTAGGCAGTCTTAGCTGTAGAGAACATCAAGAAGATTGGACTCGTCACACAGCTTCTCATCATTCTGGTGTTTCATCCTGTTACATTTTGGTTTCCTTCATCAAGAAATTGGACCATTCATACTTCTTTCAAATACTGGCTCCACCTCCTGTCATGTCATGGGCTCTTAACAAAGAAGATATGAACTATTTTGGCAACATTGCATCCTGCTTGGACCTTCAATTATTACGTCAACCTACTTAAAGTTGCTCTTGAAAAGGCAGAAGTTTTAACTCCTACATTTGGACTTCAGCACTATTGGGTTCGTCAAATTTCCTGGACCTTCATTTATTATGTCAACCTACTTAAAGTTGCTCTTGAAAAGGCAGAAGTTTTAACCCTAACAATTGGCTTTCTTCCTGCTTGAATCAGTACCTTGGATGCAGCCTTCGGGATGGATACCTCATTAACCTGGTCTCAAGGGTTGTTGATGGCTTCTCCTCCTGATCATCTGAAGAAATGGAACTTCAACAATGTTCCTGTTGCTGTTGCTGTAATAGGCGCCTGGAGGGCCTATATTTCCTGCTGGAAATGTTCTCTTTGGGAAGGGGGTAATGTAGCGATTCGGCTCCCCATCCCTACAGTTTGTTGTATGGACATCACTAGGTCACAACAAACCATGTGACCAGCGAGCGTTTCCTAGTGGCGTTGGCGACTACACCAGAGTTTGGATTTGGGAACGAGTGAAGAAACACCCACCTTGCGAGCGGAGGATCGCGTCTGGTTGCCGGACCTACAGAATTCTCCTGCGGAAGAGTCATGCTGTAGCCTTATCATCGCAATTCTACACGTAACGTTAATTAGCTTTAATATCATTTACCATGGTTTATCTTTAACTGATTCTGATTGTTTTCTTATTCGCAACAAAATAAGATGGCGCTCAACCTTTACCACGTTCAATTCCTTAAACTATTTAACTACCTACTTTGTTTAAACATTCAGAAATACTTAATCATTGACTCTTCGAGTGAATGACACGCCCTGTAGATTCTATTAAATATTTTATGTTGGACTTTGATTTAATAGTGTTAATTAAATTTTATATCTCATGCTCTGGGTTTTGATTTACAACATATTTCCTTGGTACCTACATTATCTTACATAGCATCACTTCATAAGCATGCTATTTAAAAGAAGATATTCTCTTTTATTTCTCCGCTACAAGCTGGCTGCCTGCCCGCACGGCAGCAGAGCGTTCTGGTCGCTTGCGGGCTCAATAGGTCGCAATTTCTGCAAATCCAGTCTGCCACCTATTACCAGACCTGATGGCTCTCTATCAAATACCGCCGCCGAAAAGGCTAACTTATTAGGCAAAATGTTCGCGGAAAACTCGACCCTCGATGATCAAGGTGCTACCCCGCCGTCGGTTCCTCATTGCAGTTTTCGTATGAAAAAGCTGAGGATCCGGCATCGGGATGTACTCCAAGTCTTACGAGGGCTTGATGTTAATAAAGCTAGCGGGCCTGACGGAATACCTGCCCTGGTATTGCAGAGGTGCGCTGTAGAAATAGCTCCAATTTTGACGAAGCTTTTCAAAATGTCCCTGAAGACTGGCTCTGTGCCCTCTGGTTGGAAAAAAGCGATCATTCACCCTATTCCAAAGAAGGGTGACCGCTCCAACCCAGCCAACTACCGCCCCATA